>JAWWNH010000091.1:13302500-14560000 GCA_034641385.1 Darevskia mixta | reverse complement strand
ACCACACGATGATCCAGATAATATGACCTTGGAGAGCTGTGATGGGTGTATGTGTGGCTTTTTTTTGGTGTGTGTGTGTTTTGTGCTGTTTTTTATTTCTTTCTGTTTTTTTAACGGGATGGCATGCAATTTCGTTGCACTTGTATAGCGTTGTGCTTGTACTTGTGCAATGACAATAAATTATCTTATCTTATCTTATCTTATCTTATCTTATCTTATCTTATCTTATCCCCCCACTGTCTCTGTATGATTAAATCCAAGTGGAACTGAGGTCCTACACATATGTTACATTTCCTGTGGAGTAAAATTTATGGAAGAGCACAGGACGGCGGGGTGGGGTGGGTAATGTTGAAAGGTAACCCTGTGGATTTTTTAGGAAAGAGTTGTTAACAGGAAGCAATAGGAATCTGGTGTTTAGATCCTGTATCTTTTCTGCATGCTAGTTTTGCACTATAATGCAACTTGTGTTGGCAACCAACTGGTACAGTCCCAGTACAACCAGTAAAATTGTTTTCTGTCAGGTAATAATTAGCACTATAAGCCTGGAAAACAATTAACCCTTCTCCAATGTCCTACTATATTCTGTGAGGTTTTGTTCATAAACCAATATATCCTGTTCTGAATCCATATACATGGATTCATAATTTACAACATTTATAGTCCACCTTCTCCCCAGGGAGCCTATATGATCCCCACCCACTATTTTACCTGCTCAACAACCCTGCAATATACATTTGGCTAAGGGAAAGTGATTTCCCCCTGACACCCAGTGACCTGTATGGCCAAGTGGGGATTTGAACCCTGGTCTCCCTAGCTAATACAACTAGTGCAGTGTTGGGGAGCCTGTTCAAGCCTGAGGGCCACATTCCTTTCTGGGCTACTTTCCAGGGACAATCATACTGGGATGGGTGGGGCCAGTGGCAAAAGCAGGCAGAGCAACAAATGTGGTTTTTACCTTGTTCAGTAGTCTAGTTCCTGCACCAGCCAGCTAGCCTCCATCTAGACAAGCAAAAAGCATTATTAGAGTTCAAGGACACATTCCAGCAAAAAAAACCCTCAAGAAGGGTGCAAAGTAGGACTGGAGAAGAGGAGTGTGGTTGGGGAGGTGGTGTGGCCTGGGAATTTTTTTGAGGACCTGGAGGGCTCCTGGTTCTGAGGTTCCCCATCCCTGACATAACCATTGGGCTCTACTGTCTCCCTCCAACAGAAGAATTGATCTGAAGCATGGACTCCTTTAACCAGTGGACAGATTCCTTCTGTAGGAGGTGGATTCTATCCATTTGATAGTTAAAGGAACTTGAGAATCAAACCCAGTATAAAATAAAATAAAAAGAAAGAGAATGCTTTTCAAATCAACATTTTAGAAGTTGTCATTTCTATTTCTTTTGTATGTTTCGCTCCCTCCACAACAAATATTTATTTCAGAAACAGACTTCGTTCTTGTGAAAAGAGTCCAATGCATGACTTTTCTGCAGTCCGAAAGACCTGAAGGTTTGTGTTTTGTGGGTTGACTTGGGAACTGAATGCCTGCTGGGCCATTTATGATATTCAGTTTGACATGGTTCCCACCATGGAGTCATTATATTTTTTTAAAATCTCATGATGATAGAAAAGCAGTTGTGTGAATTCAGCCTTAAGGATATACAGTATGAAGAACAACCTTAGAAAAGTTATAGGTAGGTAGCCGTGTTGGTCTGCCATAGTCAAAACAAAATAAAAAATAAAAAAAATCCTTCCAGTAGCACCTTAGAGACCAACTAAGTTTGTTCTTGGTATGAGCTTTCGTATGCAGGTATCTGAAGAAGTGTTCATGCACACGAAAGCTCATATCAAGAATAAACTTAGTTGGTCTCTAAGGTGCTACTGGAAGGATTTTTTTAATTGTTTATTTTGTTTTAACCTTAGAAAATGCATTTTAATCATATTGGTTGGTTTTTTGAACATTAATACTATTTTTATTTTCTTATTTGCCACAGTGTTTTTTTTACTGGAACCAACATGCAATGTGGTGAGTACTTGGAAAGATGTATTACCTTTTCCAGTATTTTTATTTTAAATAAGTGTAGTTTCATAAAATATCTGAACTCACCTAAACGTGGGTTTGTTTTATGCTCTTGGAACAATTGGTCAGTAAAAAAAAATATAGGGCTAGATCCAGATATTCATGCTTTACAATAAGCATGGATTCAATGGGATTTGCTTCCAGCTAAGTGCTTGAAGGACAGCAGCCACATTTCCATTGAAAGCAAATGGGACAAGTTTGTCATGGCTAATTTGACCCATTAATTTCAGTAGGACTAAAATACTATTACAAACTTTATCTGGATCCAGTCCTTTAGTCTTTTCTTTTTTAGGGGGTTCTTTAACTGGGGAGATTTTCCTATACTGAATGGGCAGAAATGGCTTTCATACTAGGTGCAACTATATTTACTGCCTCTTTTCACCCATTTGTTGACAGCCATTTTTGTTCAGGGCTCAGATTTTTGTTCCTTCTTAATGAAAAGTCTCAAATACTTTCATTTTAATAGTGCTGGTCTCTTCTTGTATGAGATTGTGTGTGTTTGTGCATGAGAGACAGATATTTTTTGGGAGACTATATTTTAGTTTCTTGGTGTAGTATCAGAAATTCACTACTGGCACAAAGCTGTTTATATGTCTAAAGTGCATTATAAAAAGGTATGAATCCACTTTCAGGCATAAAAGGAATTAGATTTGCTACAACAGCTCTGTGCTGGGATTAATAAAATGCAGAGCAAATAGCTGATGGAATGATCCGTTTGAAGTTGGTACTGGTATCTGGGGAAGCTGGTCAGAACTGGTGTGTGTGTGTGTGTGTGTGTGTGTGTGTGTGTTTGTGTGTTTGTGTTTGTAGGATATCTGTGTGTGTTTGTGGGGAGAGTCAGATTTGTTCAGTATTATTTCTGGAACAGCATTTTAAAATTAGCTGAGATAAAGCCTGCACATATTTGCAGAGCCGGTTAAGCAGGGACAAATCCATCTGTAAACCTAAGTTTCCCTTCATTTCCTTCACTATATATCTCCAAATTACAGTGAATTCATTCCTGGGCTGGAAAGGTGCCAGAAGTTTCTCATCTAGCTATTTGTGGGCTGCCTCTTTCTCTCTCTCTCTCTCCCTCCCTCCTTCCCTCGCTCCCTCCCTCCTCTCACTCCCCTTTGAGGCTTTCTGATGCCTATAGAGTGAGCTCAACTCAAAGGTTTTCCAGCCTCACACTTTGCTGGTATTCTGTAACAGTCAGATCAGGCTCTGTGTAATATTAAGGAATACTGTGGCAGCATCCGATTCCTAGCATTTTCTCTCTCCTCTGCAGGTGATCCTGCAACTTGACAATGCATCTGGTAATGTATACCTTTTTACTAAATAAACCATGCAGGGGTTTTCCCTTTGATTTTTATGCATCTTTCTGAGTGAACTGAATGTGAATATGGTGAGATTGTTTTTATTAAGGTATATGTGTAGTTATGTGTGTGCTGTTTTAAAACTAAATGTATTTAAAGTGTCTGTGTAGAAGATTCTCATCCAAGTAACATTTTCTTTCGGAGCAAAGCTTGTGCAAATAGAGATCAGCACAGGCAATTTAGAATGAGCAAGTTTTTCAGAGCAAACTGAAATTGAAGACTACTGTTCACACCAGTATGTCTGAGTGCTGAGATGAGATACTTGTCTGACAGCAATAGATTTAAAAGCAAGGACTGAATAAATATCTGGAGACTCAATGAACTCTGAAATAGCAAAGATCCTGCTGCTGTGGCAGAATCTCTGTAGATTTTTAAATATATATATATATCTATTGTCTTTTCGTTTTGCAACTCCTGTAGAGAGAAAAATGTGGTTGTGGTTCAGAGTAACCTCCTAGGGTTTCTGAGCTTCATTATTCAGGAGGCATTATAGCTATTCTAAATACTACACCTTGAATAATAAGTAGATCAATGTAAACCTCTGAAGCCAAGAACTGAGTTGTTTTACCATGAGTATTTCGGGGGGGGGGGGAACCTACATATTTGTGTAAAAAGGCAGTTCAGTTGTGCTCAGTTGAGATCTGTCTGACATGTGGCTCTGAGCTTATTCCTAGTGTAAATTTGTAGTAATTAAAGTTAACTTATCAAAATGCTTTGGGGGAGAAGTATAAATATCAGTGTCACCATTGATGACTCACTAGCATCTAGTGATCTAGATGTGGGATGGCATAAAAGGATACAAAAAAAGTACTGATATCACTCCCAAGTACAGAAAGGCTCCACATTTTACTTGTTGGCTGATAGGTGTGGCATAAAACATTCACTTAGTCTGCCATCATTATACTTACCTGGGAATAAGTGCTCTACTGACCACAGTGGGACTGACTTCTGAGTACAAAAGCATAGGATGGCACTGTTACACTGCATAAGCCGCTGTGAACTCACTATAATACTGTTTCCTAAAAATCCAAATTTTTAAATTTTTGTTACATTCCCTATTTAAATATCCTCATGTATTGATTAAACTTTTACAGTACGGTATTGCTCTATCTTTACAAAACCTATAGATAGGCTACATAGCTAAGAATCCAAGCATTGCATGCTATTAACGTAAGGGACAAATAAAGTGGAATGGTGCATTTCTGAGATGGCTAACTGGTATTCGGTTCAGATGCAACTATTTGGGCAGTGGTCGGTTAACACTGGCAGGTTGACCTTTGGAAGCTGCATCCATATATTTTTTTTATTGCATTGAGCCTGTCCTTTGGAAAGATACCTCTGGCGTGAATTGTAAGCTAATCCACAGTATTCTGCCATGTTGGTGCATCAAAGCTGTGATATGAGTTAATTGGTGTTGAATTGTGGTCCTGGATTCAGTACAGAAGTTGCTAACTCGCTCCAGGTTGAGGGTCTGAGTGCGAATACATTATTCAAGGAGGGTAGCAAAAGATGATAGGGAGCAGAGTTGATGAAGACGACTAGGAGAAGTAGGTGTAAGTTGGACCAATTCCACAATATCCCATGCACATCAGCATGTTGAGGCATGTCATATGGGAGTTTTATGTGGCCCTGGTTTTATGCTTTAGTGCAAATCTGGAACTATAGGAATCAGACAAAAGGTGCATCATAGATTTTTCTATTATGAATAATACAAAGGATGCACAATAGATTTGACACCAGCAGTGCTCCATGAGAACTGCACCACAGCCTACAATTCACCACATCCACAAGCTGTGCAAGCCACCAGCAGCATGAGAAAGCATGCTCTTGATTGGACATACTCCCAAACTGTGAATCCCTTATTGCGTCCTTAGAAAACAGTCAAATAAAGCTCAAATATTTTGTGGTAGCAGCTCTTGGAAAGCCTTGTGTTGTCCCATTGGAATACTTTTGCAGTTCTACATGGAACTGCATGCAGTTCCATGGTATTATATTAGCATTATTCAGGTGTTCAAAAACAAGCAGCTGTAATTGTGTGAGTGATGGGAATGCGCCACGCTTACCCACCTTCCCCCACATACAAGGATGTCTAAAGCAGGACTCCACCTCATGGCAACACTTGACAGGCTGCCCAGTTTCAGATATAATGTCACCAAGTGGAAACACTGGGGAGAGGGGCAGAGCAAATTCATACAACCCTCTCATGTGATTGTCACTGTATGTTTTTGAATGCTCAGGTAGTGTCTGATAAGATTCGCTGTGAGACAACCCAATTTGGTAAAGATCTGTCTCTTAGGGAGTGCAGAAATCAATTCATGATGGAACAACCCCCTGCCTCAAAACAAATATGGTTGTGTGAATCTTGCACCAAAGGAAGTTTGTGTGTTTTGTTCAGCTCTGTTCCCTGCTGAATAACCAACCTTGGACCATAATCTTTGCAGACAGGGTAGTATTATGACTCAAATATACGGTGATATCTGTTCAGTAGAATAATCTTACACCAGTTCTTGGCTTGGAATTTAAAATATTGACTAATGGGCTATGCAGAACTAATATAAATCTAAGCCTCAGCATTCTCTAACAAATTTATTGGACAATTACAGACTATTTTGTTAATTCACACAAATGAAAATGTGCATTAGTGATGATTAATTTACCAAAAGGTGGTTAGACTTTGATTCACTCAATTGTCCAGCCAAAGCCTCAGTATCCATTTGCTAATGGTTGCCTATATATTACAAATGTCAGCACACACAAAGTGCCAACCTTGGAACTTTAATTACATATTGAATACATAATTTATTTGAAAGGCAGCTTAGTGGCATAAAACACCGTAATTGTGCTCTACTTGTTCACAAATTAAGCCATTTTATAGATCAGAAGCTTCTGTCATTGCCTGCTTTGGGTTTTCTGCTCTTCTATAGGTTTGACTTACAGCCTAAAGAACTACAATGTTTCATGCGCATCTGCGGTTGACTCTCACATAACTTTTTTGTATATGGCAATTCTCATTTATGTGAAGAATGTGGATATAATGTAATGTAATGTAAGCTGACTATGCACATATATGTTTTGGCTCTGCCACACATGTTGTGAAGTCATACATGCTGTGAAATCATTGCAATCATTTCTAGTGAGTATAATAAATTAGCCACTGTATAACCTCAGGAAAGTTCTTTATAGTGGTTCAAATCTCTGCTCAATCATGAATACCACTGGATCGCCAGTTATTATCTCTGTCTAGCCTACCTCTCAGCGTTGTTGTAGGATAAAATGGTCTAACCATTTAGGAAGGGTGGGATACATATGTGACAATTGTATACACTGGACTGTGCTTATGCCGGTGAAGCCCTTGAAACCAGTTTGCCGATCTTATATGATGGCATAGAATGTTCACAATTATTCCAAGTCCTCAGAGAACAAAGCTCTCAGGACATGTTCAGCCCAGCTGTTGACTGTGGGAGAAGAATAAATTTCCAATTTGGCCAGGATTAAAACATCACACATACTGTATTTTTCTGTCTATAAGATGCCCCCATGTATAAGACACCCCCTATTTTTGGCACCTCAAAATTTAGAAAATTGGGGGGATTGATCTTTGGGGGAGGATTATTTGGGGGCAATGTTGAAAATCACTCACCCGCCAGAACACAGCACACAACTGCTTGTGTCGCTTCCAATTGCCGCTTCCAATCTCGGACTCGCGCTTCGGCACCCCCCCCCCCAACAATCAAGCGGCAAAATGCCGCTTAAAATCTCAGGCTCACGCAAAAAAACCATTTGCCCCCCCCCCCAGCACTGCCAGTGTATAAGACGAACCTTAATTTTGAACCTCATTTTTGGGTCAAAAAAGCTCGTCTTATACACAGAAAAATACAGTATTCTGTGGGGGAGTCTGAGGACTGGGGTTTGCTGGAGGTCCAGAAACAAATTGGCTGAAGGAAGGGTGCAGAGTAAGTAATGGACCTATGCATAGGCACCTGATGGAAGAGGAGGATATTGAAATAAATCAGGCACCCCCAAACTCGGCTCTCCAGATGTTTTGGGACTACAACTCTCACCATCCCTAGCTAACAGGACCAGTGGTCAGGGATGATGGGAATTGTAGTCCCAAAACATCTGGAGGGCCGAGTTTGGGGATGCCTGAAATAAATGGACAGAGAGGTTTAAAGGAACGGCCCAAGACAAGGAGAGGGAAACAGGGAACAGTTTCACATTTTGTTCTGTGCTAACCAGCTTGGTCTATGGGCTGCTGGCTTCCAGAGTATATAAAGCAGGACGATAATGACACCACACAAAGCAACTATAGCGATATATATAATAAGGAAATATAATGTTGTACCAAAGGAGCACACAGTGGACTTTAAATCTCAGTAACTAGCTCAACAAGTAAGGTGAAATTTTCTATAGAGTAGATAGCTTGTCTAGCATACAAAAGCTCCCATTCATAAAGCTATGCCTTTATTTTAGGATGGTACAAAACCCTTCTCCACACACAGTGCCTGCAGCTTGTTTTCCGTAAAATTTAAAATGAGTAGAATGAAATTGTGAATGAGTCCAGCTAATTGGATGAGGTGTTGGGAAGAGGATGAGTTGGAAGGTGCTTGTTGCATTTAAAAAAGGTAATAACTGGGAGGTCATGAGCAATTGATTTTAGTTTGCACTAGTTTCCATGGGTAACTGCAGGGTTAACAGAGAAAAAAGTGGGCCAGGATGATATGTTTGGCAGTTCCAAATACAGTTGGGAAATTAATACTTGATTGATATAAAATCAGCTGCACCTGGAAGAAAACACATATTTCTGATCTATGATAATGAAGCTTTTTACTTTTTGTAGGGATGGGGTTGAGACTTTCAGTTTGCATTTAAAAGCAAATCTACCAAATCCACACTTTTCCAAAGAATGCACAATCTGAAACAAAGATGTTCTTCAAAATTCACACTCTTCTGAATTTTGCAATGCAGCTCTCCAGTCAAGTAAGATGTACAAAAAATGCATATAACCATGGTAAATGACATTTTAAAATGACATTTAAAAATTCATTAACTGGGGGAACTTACCTTGCAAAAATATGTATGTTGGGCAAACTTGCACATAGAAATGTGTATATTAGGATAGATTTGCACTAAAATGCTGATGAATTTTCATGGGAACTTTATTTTTTAAATAACAAACTGATATTGAAATAAGGACAACTGTAGACTAAAAAATGGGAAGCGGTGAGAAACTGGAAATGATGTATTTGCCCTACTCTAGAAAGATGCTGTTGAAATCAATCTGGCTTCTCCAGAATAAATGTTTTGATGATTCCAGTTTTTTTAAAATGATTTAAGCCAAAAATGTTTTTGATTTTCACAAGTGCAAAATTGGTCTCAGTGGCATGGGAAATGTTTGTATGTGAGCGCTGAGTAGAATCGCAGAACTGTAGAGGTGGAAGGGACTACAAGGGTCATCTAGTCCAAACCCCTGCAATGCAGGAATTTTTTTTGCGCAATATGGGGCTCGAACCCACAACCCTGAGATTAAGACTCCCATGCTCTACCGACTGAGCTACCTTGTTTCATTCAATCGCCCTGGTTCAAAGTGGTTCTTAACTCTCTGTTAATCAGAGTTCTCATTTGTGAATATGCTTCTAAGGCTGTGTACACACAACATTATATTCTACATTCAATGTGCACTGAGATCTTGGTGTGTGTTTTTAAGTGCTTCTAAAACCTACCTTACTCCTGAATAAGCAGGTAATGGTAGCAGCCAGGAGTGCTGCACTTGTGCAGTTTCTACCCTTGCACAGAACAGGAAATCTCACCATGATAAGCAATAGTTACTGGAAGGATTTTTTTTTAATTATTTTTCATATTGTTCATGATAAGCCATATAACCTTGAGGGTTGGCTACTATTATCTACTCAGTGCTGCGCCGCCTTGAAGATGACTCAAAAGCTGCAGTGGCTGCACAATACTGCTTAATCAATTCAAAACAGATTAGCATGGCTATAAGCCATGAGAGTTTTTTGTCCTGACAACCAGAAGTGCAGCCTTCATTTCTAATGACAATACACTTTCAAACCAGAAAGAGGAGCCACAGGGGATTTGCTATCACCTTAGTGTGAATCTATGCTATAGCATCTGTTTGACCACTGTTGGTAGACAAAAAGTTGGTTCAGTTGCTGTCCTGGCCTTATTCTGGTCACAGTGCCCCAGTCCCCCCTTCCATGTACATCCCCCCCTTCATTTTATCTGTCTCTGTCCATGCATCCCGGCTGTCATTATTTTGTGGAAGGGATTCAAGTGGATGCCAGAATTTTAGGTTTCTGCATTTAAAGTGGAGCAAAGGGTTCTGCCGCCCTAACACAACAAACCCACTTTTTTATAAAAAAAATGTGGGCCTTCTTTCAGCTTGGAAACGGACAGGGAAGTACCTTGAAACAAGTAGGGTGAAGAAGTGACTTGAGAGAAGGTATTTAAAAAACCTCGCAAGCAAATCAAGATGAATGGAGGATGAATGCTCATTGTTGTATGACCATCCAGAAATGAATCAGAACAAATGATCAACAAAAATGGGATATAGTCTAACCCAGGGGTCAGCAAACTTTTTCAGCAGGGGGCTGGTCCATTGTCCCTCAGACCTTGTGGGGGGCTGGACTATATATATTTTGCCCCACAAATAACCCACAGATGCATTTTAAATAAAAGGACACATTCTACTCATGTAAAAACACACTGATTCCTGGACCGTCCACGGAGTTGATTTAGAAGGCAATTGGGCCGGATAATATAATAATAATAAAATAATAATAATAATAATAATAATAATAATAATAATAATAATTTATTATTTGTACCCTGCCTATCTGGCTGAGTTTCCAGCTCCTGGGCCTTAGTTTGCCTACCCATGGTCTGACTACTGCATGTGACTTGTATAAGCAAATCAGGATTAATGCTGAATAAACAGGTAATCTGGAGGAGCCCTGGGGTGGGTGTGAATATCGCCACCAGTCTTTAAAAATGGGCATCACAGCTCCTGCAAGAATGAAGGGGTTACTCAACAGCACCACTTCCACCTTGTCTGGTCCATCTAGTCCAGCATCCTGTTCTCCCAGTGGCCTATGGGAGCAGAACATGAGCAGAAGAGCACTCTGCCCTCCCGTGGTTTCCAGCAACTGGTTTCCAGATGCATTGCTGCCTCCCAACTGCCTCCAAAATTTACCAGTTTCTTTTTTAAGCTCCAAATGATCTCTTCTACTTGCTTCATTTAGCTGTTAAACATCAGACTTCGTGGAGCACTGCCGGTTTGTGGACAATCATCGGTCAATTCCAGTAGTTCTGAGATGACAAAAAAATCAAGCCATTGGAACTTGAATCAGCCTGGGCACCAGGGCAGCAGTGGTAGTGGTGTCCTCCTGGTACTAGCACTTTGCTTATTGAGATGGAGATGTGATGGGTACCTCCAGAGCTGCTACCGACCTGGAGCTTCTTGGCCTCACTGCTGCCTCGCACTTCCCTGACCTGCCAAGCACAGTCTGCTTCTGGGAGCACCCCAGCTTGGCACCCCAAGCACCATACTGGACTAAAGGTCCATATGTAGGGCGATGCCTTATCTAACTCATATCTGGCTTCTCTGAGGGGCAGTGGCTCTCCAAAGTCCCAATCAGGTTATCTGCCCAAGCCTAATGCTGGAGATGCCAGGGAATGAACCTGTGGGGTCTTCTGCTTGCAAAACATGTTCCGTACCTCTGAATGAGTCTTTCCTATCTGTTTGGAACCAACCCTCTCTAGGAGGGAGGGTGCCATTTAAAATAGGCAAGATCTTTGGGTTTGGTCCCTTGCTCACATGGTTGCATCATTTATACACAGCCCTCAGCTATGTGGGATGTAATCACAAGCATTTAGCTCCCATGCGTGAAGGGTAGCTTGGTCACTTAAGGAGTCCAGCTGCTGCAGAACAGCCGCCTTTCTCTGCGACAATGCTGTCTGTATAGTACCTGGTGCATGTCTGTGACAGCTGAGTCTTCAACACCCTTTATCACCAGAGGTATTGTTTCCATGCCAAATCCAAAACAGTCCATCCAACATGTGTCTTGCCAAACACATTTGGCTAGTTATTAATCTGGAACAGACCATATCAAGTTCAAATAGACTTCAGCTGGTTTCAAACAGCATGGAGAAATAATGACATCTTGAACTTTACATTATGTAGGCATCTGTGAGCTTCCCGTCAGGTGTTTTAAAGTACCTGTCTCCATTTTTATACAGTCTTCTGATCTCCTGCTCATATCATGCTACCCAAAGGTCATTTCTATCTATACTTTTGTCTTTCAAAATCGAACTCTAGTATTTACATGCTAAGCTCTTTGTTTTAAGCTGTTGTTTTCCCCTTAAAACATTTTTAGCCTTACTGAATTAGCACAGATGCTCCAGCTTCTCCCATCTGTATACCTTGCAAATACCAGGTTTGTTTGGCAAGCTTTTGTGCTGTCAGGTTTCCTGTTCTATAATATGATTTCCTTTTGCAGGCACTTTAGGTTAGAAAAACCCCACCCCAAAAAACTCTACATGATTCCTGCTGTTGGGCTTATTAGGAGTTTGGCTACCTTACCACAATGAAAAACTGATTTTTCTCTTTGAGTCTGCATATAACACTGAGTTCCATGTGGTTGCTTCAGAATATGAGCTGAACAAGCATATCTCAGTTTTGGCATACACATGATACAGAAATAATAATAATAATAATAATAATAATAATAATAATATAATGATGATAATAATAATAATAATAATAATAATAATAATAATAATAATAATAATAATGACACCTGCACTGCAGACCTAAACTGGTTTAACAAGGAACCTTGAGGGTTGTAATCCTGAGAGTGAATTAGCTTGGGATACCTAACAGGAAATTTCAGCATCCTGCCGTACAAAAATAAATAAATCCCTGGTTTCTTTAGGGAAACCACAATGATTTAAAGTTTGTAGTGTAGAAATTCCCAAAGTTAGTTTGCAATGGGGAAAGTGGTTATATGAAACCAGCCCAGGCAGCTCATCCTACCACACTTGGCCAGTGTGTATCTTTTGCTTGTTTTGTTAACAACAACAAAATAAAGAATACACTACAGATCGCTTTTAAAGGCACTCTTGAAAAGTTTCATCTAAGCTCTAACTTATTCATGGACCATGTTCTCAAATGCCTTGTATGCATCCTGGCTGCTGCATCCTAAGCCTGAATTTATAACTGTCAAGAATGTTCCTCCAGCTTTATAATGTTTAAAAGATGAACACCCAGAACACTCTGCTAAGTTTGAGCTCAGGAGGTTTTACATATTTTTATTTATTTATTTCACACAACAAGGCAACCTGCAACGACTCCCAACTGAACCCAAACAAGCATTAGAATAGATAAATTACATATAACCACCAACTCCCAAAAATTGCATTACAAATTCCCAATGGTTGCATCTTTCCTCGATCCTAATATTTTCCCTCCACTATTATTTTATTTATATGGCTTTATTGCCCTGGAGCTTCAGACTGAATTTAATCCCAGTTTATTTATTTTATTTATTTAAAAGCACGTCTAAACTACTTAATATTTAAAATCTCTAAGCAGTGTACAAAAACAAACAAACCTAAAGATAATAAAACCATATCATAAAAACCAAGGGGGAAAAACTAGAAATCTAGTTATACTAGGGTCCAGTCTTATGGACCTGGGCAGAACAATAGGCTTTTACAAGATGTCTGAAGCAAATGATGGGTGATGGCTCATGTATGGCAAAATGAAGGGGATTTCAGAGCATAGGGGCAATAGCAGAAAGTGTTCATTTTTGGGTCATTGCCTTCTGGTATTCTGTAGAGTACTGTGGCATGAGTAAAATTCCCCCAAATGACCTAAGCCAAACAATGTGTTGTCTTCCTGATGCTGTTGAACTACAGCTCCCATCAGCCCAAGCCAGCATGGCCAACGGCCAAGGATGATGGGAACTGTAGTCAAACAATATATGTACGGCACCACATTGGCTATACTATAAACTAAACTTTAAACTAAGTTTAAATAGTGCCACTAACCACAGTGCACAGCTGTCGGGCACGTGGTACACAGCCTCCTAGTATTCCTGTACTTACGTAAAAGCCCAGCCAAGGATGCTGTAGCTTTTCAGGAAGCACGAGCCCTTGGAAAGTCTTCAGAAGACAGACCATTGGAGTGATGTTTGGTAGAACAAACATCCCCCCAACCCCTCAAAAGTAAGGTAAGAGCAACAAAGCCCTCACAATCTGATGAGTATTTCACCAAAATTTTCCACCCCATTTGATATTTTTGAATGTAGTATCTTTTATCATGAATCGACAAAGAATGGTTGTTGGGTGAGAATGGAATAAATTTAAAGTGACTTTTCTTAATAGGGATCTGTAAAGTTTTACTATTTGGGGATGTGTCTGTTGTATCCCTGAGATTCAGTGCATAAAAGTGCTGTAGAGTAGCTGCCACTACCTTGAAAACATTTTGTTACCATCCTTTGCTTAAATTGTCAGAAGCAGATTTCAGGACCACTATTTAATTTGTTTGTTTGTTTTCTATTGAAACTGATTAACAAATGCAAAGGCAGCTTACCCGGTACTTGGGTGGGCGATGGTTGTGACCCGGTGCAGCGGCTCCCCTGTCCTCCCAGAGCCACACCATTTTGTTTGTGGCTGTTGGCCCCCTCTCCTGGCTGTCGCAGAGCATCCTGGGTTCCTGCCAAACCCAGTCTTGAATTCAGGCCTATTCACAGTGGCCTGCGTGTGGGGTGGAGCCAGGGAGCAGATCATAATCAGTAGTCTTCACTTTGGTCTGCTCCCTGGGTATTTACGTGAGCCAGCGACAATTCCTTCAACTGTGAATTGGGTGTTCAGATAAGAGGATGATTAGCCATTTCCATTCTGGTTGTTCACACACACCCATCAGGTGAAAAACAATCTTACTTGGGAGGGAGCAAAAGAACAACCAGTTAAACGGTGACTCCTCCACTCTGAGTAATATCCTGTCTAAGGGCTTTTTGGTGTGTAAATGTGACCCACTGAATTTGTGTAATGTAATTTGACCCACGGGGAATGGATTATTTTGACACTTATGGGAGCCAGATGTATTTTTCTCCCCTTCACTTGGCAATTTCCAAAGGCACAGGTGCATATCAGAATGCAACTGCCTTGCTTTCTGAGTATTTCTACATCTCTTGATTGCAATCCATGCTGAACCAGCTTGTATTATGAACTCTGTGGTTAAAAGTTGAAAGTGCCAGAGGCAAAGGTTGTAAGTGATGAGAACTGTTCAAGTGATCACTATCAGCCACAAGAGCAAGGCATTATGTTAGTTAGGTTTAAATTAGCGGGAAGTAGAACCATTCTGAACAGGGCAAATCTAAAAATTACTTTAGCCCTACTGAAGCCAAGTGCAGCATTATCCTAGAAGCGTGTTGTAGTAGGGCACTGGTGAGGAAACTTTGGCCTGCCAGATGTTGCCATGCTTGCCAGAACTGATGGGAGTTATAGTTCAGCAACAACTAGAGGGCCAACAATTCCCCTCTCCTGCTCTAGGGGTAGGGACAGTCTAGTGCAGGGGTGTCAAACTCCGGCCCTCCAGATGTTTTGAGACTACAATTCCCATCATCTCTGACCACTGGTCCTGTTAGCTAGGGCTGATGGGAATTGTAGTTCCAAAACATCTGGAGGGCCGGAGTTTGACACCCCTGGTCTAGTGAAACCACAGTTGAATCAAATGTGATGGCAAAGCCCATCCAATTTCAACCAAGCTGTGTGTAATACAGTGGTACCTTGGGTTACAGACACTTCAGGTTACAGACGCTTCAGGTTACAGACTCTGCTAACCCAGAAATAGTACCTCGGGTTAAGAACTTTGCTTCAGGATGAGAACAGAAATTGCGCGGCGGCAGTGGGAGGCCCTATTAGCTAAAGTGATACCTCAGGTTAAGAACAGTTTCAGGTTAAGAACGGACCTCCAGAACAAATTAAGTTCTTAACCCGAGGTACCACTGTATGTTGCTTATAGTTTGCTTATAAAGAAATATCCATGTGTATTCAACATACATTTTACTGGATTCCCATCTAAAGGATTTTCTGGCATATGAACCTACCCAGTGCTGGGGATCCTGTGGGAAGAGATGTCAGCTTTGGTTTCTATCAATTTATCATTTTCCCAATCAGTTTGGTTTGCTCCATTTGTGTGTTGTTGTTTTTTTAAAAATGGTTCACATGGAAATTTATATGCCAGGGATGATTGGAGTTGAATGATCAGAGATCTAAATTGCTGCCTCTCTCTTCAGGGAAACTGGTTGCCAACAATGATTTACATTGAAGCAAAGTAACATTTGCATATATATATATATATATATATATATATATATATATATATATATATATATATATATATTATGGTGCTGGAGGAGACTCTTGAGAGTCCCATGGACTGCAAGAAGATCAAACCTATCCATTCTTAAAGAAATCAGCCCTGAGTGCTCATTAGAAGGACAGATCCTGAAGTTGAGGCTCCAGTACTTTGGCCACCTCATGAGAAGAGAAGACTCCCTAGAAAAGACCCTGATGTTGGGAAGGATTGAGGGCACAAGGAGAAGGGGACGACAGAAGATGAGATGGTTGGACAGTGTTCTCGAAGCTACTAACATGAGTTTGGCCAAACTGCGAGAGGCAGTGGAGGATAGGCGTGCCTGGCGTGCTCTGGTCCATGGGGTCACGAAGAGTCGGACACGACTGAACGACTGAACAACAACAACATATATATATATATATATATAGGTGTAAATTTGGTAGTTTTCTCCTGCAGAAATCTGGTCACTATCCTCTAAAGGAGCACACTTTGACATTATCAGTAGAAATGTACCCACAGCCTGAGCAACTTGCTGAAGTTAATTGCCTGAAATTCACACAATTTAGTTATCGTTTAACAATATGCAGCCAATAACAATGTAATGGTGCATTCCTAATTTGTGGTTATTCAAAGCCAGAAGACTAGAAGCAGTGAAAAAAAATACATGCCACAGATTTGGAAAGGCACAAAAAGTCCAAGAGGGTGCAAGCCTGGCTGTTGAGTTAGAGTTAAGGAAGATCCAAAGGCCAAGAAGGCTTCTTTACAAAAAATGGAAGTCAGGTCCAAATGTGAAAAATAAAAACATCCTCAACTCTGACCAAGCAACCATAAGCAGGCAATGAGGCAAGTGGAAAATAGATTTTTGAACTGCTAATAACAAAAAATAATAATATTTAAACGTTTCTTTAAATACATTAGAAGCAGAAAACCACCCAGTTGGCATGTTAGATAATGGCAGAGGTGTAAAAGGATTAATAAAGTTGAAGACTGCAGAAAAGTTCAATGATTTCATTAGGGAGAATATTGGAGAAATACCCATACTTGGGCCACTTTCTCAGGAAGGACATCTGAAGACCGATCTCCTTCTTGTTTATTCCAAATCAGGTTTCAGTGGATTCAAAAGCAGAAATTTGCACTGGACCTCCTTGGCAGGAGGCATGCAGAAAAGGACCTCCAGTGATGATCATGGGGTCTGGGCAAGTTCTTATGGGAAAAGTCCTGAGGTACAGAGGTCCTGAGTTGCATAAAGCTTTAAAGGTCAAAACCAGTGCTTTGAATTGGGCCCAGGTACAAATTGAATAAGGGACTCAGGTGGCGCTGTGGGTTAAACCACAGAGCCTAGGGCTTGCTGATCACAAGGTCGGTGGTTCGAATCCTTGCGACGGGGTGAGCTCCTGTTCCTCGGTCCCAGCTCCTGCCAACCTAGCAGTTCGAAAGCATGTCAAAGTGCAAGTAGATAAATAGGTACCGCTCCGGCGGGAAGGTACGCTGCTCTGGTTCGCCAGAAGCGGCTTAGTCATGCTGGCCACATGACCCGGAAGCTGTACGCCGGCTCCCTTGGCCAGTAACGCGAGATGAGCGCCGCAACCCCAGAGTCAGACACGACTGGACCTAATGGTCAGGGGTCTCTTTACCTTTACAAATTGGCAGCTGGTCCAGTCAGGCCAGAGCCAGTGTTATATCATTATAGCTTCTGGTTCCAGTTAACCATTGAGCTTTGGGCGTTGAACTTTCCTGTGTCAACACGTAGGAAGGAATAAAATAGTCCCATTACAAAGAGGGATACACAACACGTATGTATGTGTGCTTTAATGAATAAACTCATTGATGTAATGCAGTTTCCTGCACATTTTCAGCCAGCTGTTCTTTTGTTCCCTAGTCTTAATACTATTTTTTAAAGAATAAAATAAGATCAGAGGTTAATTTTGTGATTCTTGGAGGGCATTTTTCTTTCAAAAGGTTTTACAGAAACCTTCTAGAATATATTATGCAGGTGATTCCATGAATCCATAATATGAGAGCAATTAGCTGAGCCCATCTTGAATATGTTTTGCTCCATATTAATTGAGCAGTAGATTGTATTTGTGTAGCGGAAAGAAGCTGTGTAACAATAAAATTAAATTAAAGGTCCTTCTTGAGAAACATATATTAAGAGCCCGAGACTTAATTCCAGTTGATCCTCTCTCATGATTTGTGAAAGACACACCTGATCTTCCAAAAAGGTTACTGGAGATTTAGCATACTTCAAAAATAAAAATAAATTCTAATTTGAGTAGCAAGCTGACTTTTTACACTCACACACTTGCTAATTTACATAAAAGTAAATGTACTTGATGGTTGATATACTACTGCGATAGTAGGAGACAACCAAGAATACTTGATATGAAGACTTAAAAGGAACTGAACTGATTCTGTTAAACTGTTAAAAGGAATTTAAAACAGGATTTGCTCCAGGTCCAAGGGAGTGTGTGGTGGTAAAGTCCTCTCTGGTGGGCTCTCTTGTCTACAGGAATCCAGTTGGCTTACCTGGTAGGAGCATTAGCAACCAGTGACAAGAGCAACAGGTTTTCCAGTCAGTCTCAGGTGGCTGCCACTTTAATTTCTGATCATAACCCAACATAGTGTCACTCCAGGGCACTGTGGGAAACTAGAATGGTGGTCCTCCTGCACAGAACAGGAGACTTGATTTAAAGAGGGCTCAGGAAAGGCATCACCAACGGGCCATGCCAGGACTTTGGGTCTCTGGTAACTTTCTAAGGGTGCTGCATGCCGCCATTTTGTCTGCTTCTTTAAATAGAATCTCCCCAGATATATTTCATGCATATATAATGTTTCATAGTGACTGTAACTCATGCAGGCATGGCCAACTTGTCATTTGCCAAGCTAAGCGCTGCCCTAAACTGGACAACAATTTCCTCATTCTTGAAGTCCCAGGCAGCAAAAATAATAGCAATATCCTTCTAGGGTTTTGCATTTGGCTTGGTCACAAGTTGTGCCAGCCTACAGTAATATTTATATCCAGCTTCTGTGATTTCATTTGCAACCGGGTGTTATTAGTGATGTCGAGCCTTCAATGAACCACTAAATTGAACATAACCTTGAATCGCTAAGAATTGCTGCAAATTCAACCTTGTGTACACCTAGGCATATAATTTAGCATATGCAAATTAAATGCAAACTGTTGTCCTCTTTGATGCATTTCCTCTTTTTGTGGGTGTGTGAGTGGCCACCTTAATTCCAGAGGGTACCTAGATGATTTGAACAACTTTTGGGGGGCAGTGTAAAGGTTTGATGTCAGGGAGGCGGCAGACTAAGCTCTGTTACCTGGGAGGGACTCCACTTTTGGATCTCTGGACACTGCCCAAAGACTTTGGAAAAGCCTCTAAGGTTCCCTTAAAAGTGGCAAGATAATATTCCAAGGCTTTGTTAATTAAAACAAATGCACTTTACACTCATATATTATTTCATTATAAACTCCTCCAGATGCTATTATTATTCTAGTAGATGATTTATTTTTCTTTTCTAGCCTCTGGGGTAACAGCTACCTATGTATTTATAACACATTAACAATGAATCTTGAATCTGGAGCCTTTAACATGTAAGTAGCACTTTCCCCCCATACAGTACATGCTTTCTGGGGACTCACTTATCCGTAAACATGGTCACAGAAATTGGGCTGTGCTGCAAATTGGGGCTGCATAAATACTAATGAGGGATAAAGCAGTCAATCTTTCTGGTCTTTGTGCATTTAGCACATTTATGTCCGATATGCCTAAATGCTCAAGAAACATTGTGTATGTAGAACATGATTCATCTGCCATTTACCCACTTCCCCTGAAATAAAGTTATGATCATAATGGAGTTCACACTTGATTCTCTTAAAACCTTATCTTACAGAACCCAAGTCAATGTTGTAACTCACTTGGCAATGGCTTTACTTGGAGGATATTAAATATATATATAACCAGCCATAGCAGGGATTTCTGCTATGTAATTTTTCATAGAATAAAAATATCCTATTGTGATAGTTATTGATCAAAAGATTTCTCTCTAAATGGAAAACTTCTATCATGCGCCACAATCCTAGGCTGCTGATACTGATACATTTAACCCTTTGCAAAGAGGTTACTATAGAAGGCATATTCATAGTAAGTATGCAGTAACCATGCCCAGAATTTCAAGTAGCTCATGTGTGTGTGTTAAATTATATATATGGGGGTATAACACCTATGGCTGTAACAGATAGGCAGTAAATATAAAAAACCACCAGATTCCAAATGTCTTTTTGGAAATCCAGGTTTTCTTTTGCCCAAAGATGCTCAGTGCTGGGACCAGGTGGGTCTCCCTGTGGAAAGCATTCCATAAGGTTGGCGCCACTACTGAGAAGGCCCTGCTCCTATTAGACATCCCATCAGCAGGGTTATATAGACCAGAACCTCAAGGTGTGCATAGGAAAGCACATCTAGGAATAGGCTATCCTTAGCATACCCAGGTCCCAATCCATTTAGGACTTTAAATAGAAAAACTAGTATATTTAAATTGAGCCCGGAGATGAAAAATCATCAGAGGTAGATTGAAAAATGCTGAAATAATATGCTCGAGTGATGGCAATCTGGTGGTGGTGTTACCAGCTGAAGTTTATGGACTTATTTAAAGGCAGGCTCAGATTCCTCCTGGGCCGCATCAATAACTGCTGCCTTCTGATCCATCTGTGGATAAAAGGCTTTGCCCTAACTCCTCTATCTCTTTAAACCATCTCATTGTTTTGGGCAACTGAGTTTCCATGACCTTTAGTGGGATGGGAAGATAAAAGCAGAGACATGCGACACTGTGTTCATTGCAGCCCTTAATGTTGGCACACTGTAATCAAAGCTGCTATGTAATGTGTTTGGTGCATGTGTGTTAATGTGTGTAAATGTACTGTTGAATGCATGGAGGGTCTTGAGAGAATGGGCAGGAGGAAGTGATCACAGAATTAATTTGTTTCAGGATTCATTAAAAAAGAAAAAGCATTAGGCAAAGGAACAATAATGTCCATGTATGAAACTTGTATGTACTAACTATAAGAGGAATGTTTTATTTATTGTACTATAAGAAGTGAATATTGATTCACATGGCTTCTGTTTTGTTTTCCACTCATGTTCTGCAAAACATCTTCAAAAGGAAACGGATAATCTCTGTAATCAGCTCCACTACATTTTTTTTTGGGGGGGTGTCCCACATCGAAAATGATGTGCCCTTAAACTTCATCAAACTCAAAGGAATTAAATCCCATTTATTCCAGTGGAATAGAAATATTCCACAATTTTGTAGCAAATGTACCACGTGCTCGGGAAATGTGGAGTTGTAACATAGTCACAAGGTTTTCATGGAAATCTAAATTACACTTTTTGTTGTTGTGGCGGTTGCTTAGTACCAGCAAATTAATGTCGTCTGAGTTGAAAATTTAAGTGCTACTCTGCAAATTAAAACCTACATTTTCCTTCACTTCGCTTTAGGACTGGAAGTAACATTCTTGAGTGAAGTTTTGTAATTAAAAGCAAAACAGAGGCCTGAGGATGATAGATGTGACCTGCAGCGCCAACATACTGAAAAGCCTGTGCAATTTTTCTTTGGCAAGGGATAGGCTGTAGATTTATCATCGGGACAGCAAACATATTCACTTGGGTTGGGGGTGGAGGAAGCAATTAAATATAGACCTTGGTGACAGTGCCTGTCACAAAGAAGTGTATGAATATCCTTACATGAATTTTAAATTAAAATCTGGGCTTTATTGTCCTTGTGAGTAACTTCATGTTCATTTCATAAGCCAAGCAATGAGATTAGTGATAGATACGTTCCACTAAATGCAATATGTGGAGGTATTCTTGACACGAAGAGATAAAGCAGTCTTAGACAATAGTTACTAGTAGTGCCTGTCACATAAAAATAAAATAAAAGCATTTGGCTTGCATTCCTTTACCCAAGAGTAAAGACATGCAGAAGATTGTGCTGCAAATAGCAATTGAATGTCCTACATGTTGAAACAGTCTACCCTAGTGCTCTTTGACGGTGTAATCTGTATTGTTCTACTGGTGGATATGATTAATGGCCATCTAATGGCAGAAAGAAGCTGAAAACATTTCCTTTCCTCCCTACAAAAATTTGAAAGCATTAACCTAAGCATAAATGGCATAAATATTTGAAAACATCGGGTCGTTAGGACCAATAATGTGTATAATAACAGCACTTTTCAAGTTTACTGCTGTTTTCACTACCCCAGATGGCTGCAAAATTGGACCGTAAGCTTCCATTGTGCTCTTTCCCTCTGCCTAGCTAACAAAAGGATGCTAACATTTCCACTCACCATTACACAGTATGTATGTTAATTGTGTAAATGGCTTTATTACACTTCTAAATTTGCTCAGAGCAGCAAGGCAAGATGGGAGCTCTCTGAATGTGCGACTCGGGTTATGTTCTGGTTGGGGTTCTTCAGCATGGATAATGTTGTGCTGCTGTTTAGTCAGCCTGCTTTTCACAGAGTTTCTTGACTTTTGTTCCCCTGAGAGGCATCAAGCTCTAATATCTTCTTCCCATTCCTTACTACAGCATAAAACTTCTTGCGTCCCCTTGCATTATAGCTTTTGGAGAATCTGGGTTTTTAGAAGTTACCTCCTGTTTGTGTTGAGGTCAGAGAGGAAAACCATGGTGTATAATGGTACATGTAACCTGCTGGGGAATATTACTGGAATTTATGAATGGGATTTAAATTATAACCTGTCTTGGTTATAGTATGCTGTGGATTTGGGAAAGGTACTCCCTGTGGGAGGGAACCTTGCAACAGTTTTGTCCTAACACCAGGAAGCAGCAGGAGTCAGGAAAACTTCAGTAGCTGTATTTATTTGTGGCCAACAGATCAACAACTCAGAATAGCAAATAGGACTTGCTAAAGGTTCCAAGGGAACCACATCCACATGGAGAGGAAAGCCAGGAAGTTTCTATTAGAGAACAGACAGGCCGCACACATTGACTATACTGTCTAGTCTTATTGGCTGTTGCTTATATATTCCCTAATCTTATGCATTGGTTAATGGGTTATTGGTTTATAATTTCATGTTTTAAAATCAGGTATTCCCCCCCCCCATTGGGCATCTCATGTTGCAGGTGTGGATAACCTGTGGCCCTCAAAATATTGCTGAATGTCAATTCTCATAATCCCTGACCATTGCCCACCTAGGGCTGACAACAGTTGGAGGGTCAAAGGTTCCTCACCCCCATTCTATTGGACACTTATATTTTTATTATATATTCATGAATTCTTCACTGGTTATTATTGGTTGCATGTTCGTACCTTGTTAATAAGTTCTTCATTGTATTCTATATAGTGATGTTATAGATTATTATTTTGGGGGGTTATTGTATTTTGGGGGAATTATCATTTTTTAATAGTTTAGACACAAACTGTTACCTTGATCATTATACCTCTTGGATATGGAAAGAGGGGTGTTTAAATAAAAATGACCATTAGAAGGGGAGATGGCAGACCTTTGAGAAGGAACAATATTTCAGCACCGGGTTATTGTGGACAGTTCTAAAATCCACATGAGAAGTCAAGTGCATGGACACAATGCCTTTTTCATTCTCTCTGTGTATCTATGCTTATTTTAGTGATCTACTGTAATGTTGGTACTATTATGGGCAATTGGCTTTCTCATTCATACTGCACTCTTTCTTTAAATGACCTGAGATGTTCTGATAAAGAAGCGGGAGAGGAAGGGAAAGAGATTTGCTCTTCCTTGCATTCTTCTAATAGGGAGTTAAGATCCCTCTTTCCATGAGAAGAATGTGTGATGGGGGCTGCAGTCCCAAGAGCCATTCCTCAGTCATCTGTGCTTCCAGCTGGTGTGTGAAGGGTTCGGCTTTGACTGGACTTAACCATCCAGGGGTCATTTACCTTTACCTTTAGGGATATACCAATGTGTGTACCTAGAGCTCCTTCATGTGATGGGACCTTAATTGGACCAGGATCTACCCTCTGCTTGTGTAGATCACTATGCACAAAAAGCCTGCTCGGTCGGTGGAATACCAGAGGACATGGCCATCATGTGCAGCACCCCACTCATAAGTGTGGGAGTCATCTGAATCCCCAAGTAGAATGTTCAGTTTATAACTTTAGATTGAGGTGGTGTTAGGTATGGAGAAAGCAATTTATGCATTGCGTTCCAGTATCAGAGATTGTATGCCTCCGAATACCAATTGCTGGGGAATCGGAGAGGAATACTGCTATTGCACTCATGTCCTGCTTCTAGGCTTCCCATAGGCATCTGGTTGCCCAATGACGGAACTAGATAGGCTCTTGGTCTCACCCAGATGGGCTCCTGCATTCTTATGCATTCTTTTATGAGTGTCATAGTAGAAACACAATAAGAGGAAACACAACTCACTTGTAATTCATGTCTTGTTTCTTTCTTCAAATACCTCAAAGCTTCTCTTTGTGTAAGCCAGGGCAGACAACTTCTGCATTCTACATTCCACTGCCAGTTCCTTGCCACAAATGTCAAATAGTTAGAGTTAACATTGTTTCTGGGCAATGGATTGGGTTGGCTGCTTCTTTACCTTTGGATTAGAGAGTACGACATCATAGTGGTTGCACTGTCTGCCCTGCTCCTGGAGTCCAGCTTGGGAACTGTTTTTCCTTACAGTGTTTTTTCATAGATGCCAACATTTCATACATCACTAAATTTAGAGACTGTAATTAATGGCTTTTGTTTGCCAGCTTCAGCCAGCATAAAGTGCTCATCTGAAGTTGAATGATTTCATGTTTGTTAATTGAGGGAAGAAATAAATAAAATGCCAGTCAGAATGATGAAGCTTCTCGGTGGAGTACTTTGTACACTGTTGTAGATTTCCCACAGTTTTGGAGTCATCTGCATAATATGTCTCTCCCTGTTCGTGGTGTATGTGAGAGAATATTGGGGGGGGGGGTATTATTATTTACATACCTCATTTTATAAAAAAAACACCCCAAAGCAATTTCCATAAAATAAGTATTGATAATAACAAAATCAACAAAGTATCATGAGACACTATTAAAATATTTGTAGTAATCAGTAACAGTTTAATTCTATTTAGCAGTGATACAAAAAGAGAGATCCAAGCAGATTTAATCAGATTTAACCTCCAAAGGCTTTGGGAAACAAATGGGTTTTCATCATGGGTCAAGAAACCATCAGCGGAGTGGCCATTCAAGCATCCAAGGGGAGGGTGTCTCATAACTGGGTGCCAGCACAGAGAAGGCCCCTTTTTAGGGTCCCTGTACAATGAGAAACATCTTTCAAATGATGTTCAGAATAATATATTGACTTCTTTTATTGTCAAATGTATTTTGTTAGCATTTGAAAATGTTTCTGGTGTGTGTTGTTGTTTTAACTGTCAGTGAGTTAATAGATTTGGGTATAGTTCTTTCACTAATAAGATAATGTTACAAAGGTCTGAATGTTCATCAGTGTTCTAGTTCAATTTATCTGCATAAGCTATAGCAATATGAGCAGTTGTCATTGCAGTGACAATGAGTAGTATTCAATTATGTTTTATTCAGAATAGAACCACTGAAATTAATGGGGCTAACTTAATAATGTTCATTAATTTCAATGGGTCTACTATGAATAAAGCTTAGCTGAATAACACCCAGTAACTTCCACCCAGACGAACACTCCTCAGATTCCTTTTGGACTCAGGTGAACATGCCAGAAGACATTCACATCTTGTCAGGCATGGAAAATGTATGCATGTAGAATTAGATACATTTCTTAAAGCAACACAAAAACAGTAGAGTGATTTTCTCTCTGTCCCTGCTTCCCATTTTTGAAAAAGGACACACACTTACCCTAATCGGGTATGACCTTTGTGCTTGATGGGGCATATTTGAATTTTATACTCATATTTTGAATTTGATACTCATGAATACCAAACATTAAAGAGAGAGTTTTTATCCTGTATTTTTATGTTGTGAACTGCCCTGAGATCTACAGCTGAAGGTCAGTATACAAATTTAATTAATGATGATGATATCCATTATCTGAGTTTAGTATGAGTTTGTCCAAGAAAACAGGAAAATCTGACTCTTCTTGAAATAAATTTTTTCCAGTCCAACTTGTTCCAAAAACCAACGTTCAAAACAATAATGTTACATTCAGAATACAGTATCTGAAAGCAATGTCCGGGCAGAAATCGGCTAAATGTCCGGGAAAATCTGGATGTATGGCAACTGATGCCAGCAGTGTTGTTTTTGCCAATTTCCCTAAAAAATAGCTGAATGATGCCCAATTTCTTTGCGAAAATAAGGTGTGTCTGCTCAGAGCTGGAGTTCTAATGTCCAGATGCTAACTCTTGATGGGAAACTTCAAGTCCCCTGCTCTGTCCTGTTGCTCTTTTATTTTTCAACTTGGACCCAACAACACTTCAAACAGAGAATGGCAAAGTAGGTCACACAGCCCACCTTTGTGGGTTATTGTTTTCGAAACTTAAATTCGACAAGTCCAATGCTGTAGTACGACAACAGCATTCACATTCAAGTGCTAAACAACAAAGCAAAGAATAAGGGGAAATATACAGGATATTTGACCAACATCAAACTTGGGTGTGAATCCTTGGGTGTGGGCCTAAAAAAACTGATCTTATGATGAAATCCATCTGAGAAATGTAGACTAGACCTTGACTCTAACCATAGGTTGTTTGGTAATGTTGCTAACTTTTGTAAACATGGTTGTGGACATGATTAAAGGACTAGGGGATAGAATAAAGGTAAAGGTAAAGGGACCCCTGACCATCAGGTCCAGTCGTGTCCGACTCTGGGGTTGTGTGCTACTTTTAAGCTAAAAAGGTAAAGGTACCCCGACCGTTAGGTCCAGTCGCGGGCAACTCTGGGGTTGCGCGCTCATCTCGCTCTATAGGCCGAGGGAGCCGGCGTTTGTCCGCAGACAGCTTCCGGGTCATGTGGCCAGCATGACTAAGCTGCTTCTGGTGAACCAGAGCAGTGCACAGAAATGCCGTTTACCTTCCCGCCAGAACGGTACCTATTTATCTACTTGCACTTTGACATGCTTTTGAACTGCTAGGTTGGCAGGAGCAGGGACTGAGCAACGGGAGCTCACCCCGTCGCAGGGATTCGAACCGCCGACCTTCTGATCAGCAAGCCCTAGGCTCTGTGGTTTAACCCACAGCGCCACCCGCGTCCCTTCTTTTAAGCTAGCCTTAAGTTAATTCTAGTGCTCTCCAGCTGGAAGTTTCCAGGTGGAACCATGCTTGTTACATCCTGGAATTACATTTTCTGAATGATCACATCCATTTCCCACCCCCCACTTCACACCAACAGAGACAGGCTAATGTGTGTTTCAGAGCTGGAAAAATCAGCAAAGAATAATTTTGTCTGTCGAATTTTGGTGACAAATCATTTACTTAGTGTTATACAAAGCACTAATAAAGAAGAGTCAATAGAGGCAAGAATATGCAGTCTATCCACTGTGAAGGAAATGTACTGTGTGTTTGATCTGAGGTGAACCATTAGTCACTAAGATAGCCATTTTGTGTTCTTGTAAAGGCTTTTGCCATTTCTTTTTTCTCCTTAAAAAAAAAAAACAAACCAAAAAACTCCCCACCAGATATATAAACAGCCAGGTAATCATCACAGTCCCCTATTTCAAAATTGCCATCAAATGGAAATGTTTCTAATAAATAATTGCTCTGAATTTCAGGAGTGCATTATTGCTTTTGGGTGCGTACACTCAAATATGAAATGGATTCTTGTGGAAATCTAGCCAGTTGCCTTATTACATCAATGAGATGTCTGATATGACTAATGGCTTTTGAATAAATGAGCAGGGAGTTCAGCTAAGGACTTTCAGTTGCATATTCTAGGCCTTGGTTTTGTGCACATAGTTTCCATCAACTTCCAGGCATGCATACAAAGGAGGAATTAGTACCCACGAGTGTTTTGTATAATTTATGCAAGTAAATTGATTTAAATTATTCAAATGGATGTCTGTACCAAGCCTACCATCTCAGGGGGAAGGCGTTATGCATGCCAAAACATTTTGGAGAAATAAGAAGAGATGCGCAGTGTCGAAATGAGAACAGACATTGATTGTTGGGGGAGCAAAACATTCCCCTATATAAAAATTAATTAAGGGTAGTTCCAGATGGGGGCTTAATTTGCAAATGGGTCATTGAGTTTTTGCAGTTGGGTTGTTGGCAAAAAGTTACTTATCAGATTTTCCCCGGAAAGGGGAAGAGCCATAGCTCAATAACAGAGCATCTGCTTTGCAAGGAAGGTCCCAGTTTCAGTGTCAAGGTAGGGCCGGGAGAGACCCATATCTGAAACCTTGGAGAGCTGCTGACAGTGCAGATGATATTGAGATAGATGGACCAATGATTTGACACTCTGTAAGGCAGATTCCTGGTTTAAAGGGGTGGGAGGAGTAGGGGTTGGCAGTTAGGTGAATGCTGCAAAAAACAAAAACCTTGCACATATGAGAAGCACCAATCCTACAATAAATACATGTCTGGAAATATCCTAAGATACTGCTATAGACTGGCAAACATTTTCCTTTCAAAGCTGGTGCAAATAAACAGTTAAAATATTTGTTTAAAAACTGAAGTGCAAAACTTGCTTTCACAGAAATTCCTATGTAGACAGTGCCTCAGGTTCTATCTCTACAGGAGAGTTTCTAAGAGTTGGGGGCAATCCATCTTCTCTTTGCTTGCTTACTTCTCGCTTACTGCACCGTATGCTGCTGCATTCAGTACTATGTGCACCAATCAGACCTGTGCATCTCCACAGGACAGTAAGACGGGGTGGGTAGCTGCCAGGTTCCTGAGGCCAAGGGGGCAAGGCTTACTGAGAAAATCCTAACTTAGAATAGGGAACCTTTTCCAGTTCAATAGCCACCAACATAAATCCTGAGCCCGGGTTCAGCCAGAGCTACACATGTCTAAGTGTCTCATCCCAACTCAGATCCAGCAGATTTTAAGCTGGTGTAAACCCTGAAAAGGGGGTTTCTGGGTGAGTGTAGGTGGCTAGACTTAGCTGGATCCTCAGCCTGTTCAGCTTGGTCATGTGACCTCACAACCCAGCATAGTCTAAACTGGGAAAAAGGGTGGTGTAACTTTGTTTTAAAGGCTTGTTTTCCCTCTGCCAGGCTTAGATCGGCTCAGCAAGCAGGAACACTGCTTCTGGATGGAGCTTGGATCTGGCATAGTTTATGCCATTTTAATTTAAGCTGGCGTAACCTCCTCTGACTTCCTCTATTTAAGATTGCTTCCTTAGTCCATTAAATCACAAAAAGTAGCAACAGGTGACCTACTGTAGCTTTAAGCTCGTTCCAATGCATTTGCAGTGTGTCTTCAAATTGTTATTTGGGAAATGGCAATATATAAAATATATGCAAGATAATAATGCATTCCTTGTTATACCACACACACACACACACACACACACACACAAAACACCTTTCCACATTCCTGCTCTTGTACAAGTTCCAGTTACATTTCAATGGACTGTGCTCAGAACTGCTGCCTATCCTTGCCATGTGTCAGTCACATTAATTTGAATGCAAATTCTGTTCTTGAAGCAGAAAGGGAGGGAAGGGGGGGCAAGAGAAACCATTTCCAGAAATGTCACTAAACTTCAACAAGCATACGCTTGGTGAACTTTATGTAAAGGGGTTTAATAAAAGAAAATGAAGCATTTGATAGAAACTCTTGTCACTCAGCCATGTACTGAGGTGTACTTAAGGTAACACATGGCTGTGCTGCACTTAGACCAAGATTATTTGGGCTGCAGTTCGGTGCTCACCTACCTGGTAATAAGCCCCATTGATTCAGAAGGGACTGGCTTATGAAGAGATGTGTAAAGGTTTGAAAACCCATTTGTTCTGAGCTTCTTTTCATTGAGAGGTTGAGGCTGATGGGAGTTGGAGTCAATCAACATCTGGAGGACCACAAAGGTCTCAATGCCTGGTCTAAACCGCTGCTGGTTTTTAAACTGCATCTTTTAAATGGTTTTCATTGGTTTGGATCAACATTGTGCTTGACTAACATGTTCCAAAACTGCTGTTTTGATTACTTTAGTTTTATTGGAATACAATATTTTAGTCCCTCGAATCTTCCATTTTTGTGCTTTTTAAAACTTTCCACTGCTTAAGTCTTCCTACAGAGTGATACAGAAAAATATGGAGACAGTGTTTTTGCCAGTTGCTAAGTCAAAATTTGTTGATCAGAAGGTCGGTGGTTCGAATCCCCACGACGGGGTGAGCCCCCGTTGCTCGGTCCCTGCTCCTGCCCACCTAGCAGTTCAAAAGCACATCAAGTGCAAGTATATAAATAGGTGCCGCTCTGGCGGGAAGGTAAATGGCGTTTCCATGCACTGCTCTGGTTCGCCAGAAGCGGCTTAGTCATGCTGGCCACATGACCCGGAAGCTGTATGCCAGCCCCCTCGGCCAGTAAAGTGAGATGAGCGCCACAACCCCAGAGTCATCCGCGACTGGACCTAATGGTTGGGGTCCCTTTACCTTTACCTAAGTCAAAATCAAACCCCCTTTGTTTATTAGTTTACTGGTCAATCGGTACAAAGGCACTGGCTTGACCCACAGGGACTTGGATACTTGGCATGCATATTTTAATTGTATTATATATTTTTAAAATTATCATTCATGATCACATTAAAGAGCTTTAGTTTAAACAAATAAAGCTGCTTGCATATAAGTTTGGGTTGTTTCCGATTGATTAATGCTGCTACCCCCATAACACGCACACACACAGAGTGTAGCCCGAGGCTCACAAACTGCTTGGCTACAGGCCGGCACCTGCTTATTAACCCAGTAGGCATTGCGTTTTAATTAAAAAAGCAATGGGAGACAATATTTGAGCAGTGCTGCCACCATAAAACCTGCATCATTGTGTGTGTATTGCTGCAATGCAGGAGGGAAAGAAAGGCAGCTCAATTAGCCTGATCATCACTTTGTAACTTTCCAGAGTTGACTTCCTGTAATAAACTTTTGTCACTGAACCGTATTCCCACCAGACACCATCACAGCCTATTTTTTAAAACTAAACACTCTTTCTGTTTGATAGATGAAGAGAGGCGTGATGCAAACAACTTTTAATTGCAAACAAAATATATTCAGCTGCTTTGTCTCGTCTTATTAAAGAACTGGATCTGGTCATTGCTCTGCTATCATCATCACATGTTGTTTATTTTGTTATTCAGATCCCTTAGATCATGTGTAGAAGCCAGACCCTGTGTTAAAGAAGCAATGGCCACTTCTTCTTCTTCTTCTTCTTCTTCTTCTTCTTCTTCTTCTTCTTCTTCTTCTAAAATAATAATTTATTAAAGCTTTTCCATAATACAATAAGATAAAAGAGACTAATCTGAATAAAAACAAAGTCAGAGAGAGAAATAAAAAAGAAAACAAAGAGTCCCCTCTCAATGGTACCTTTTAACCTTTGTCTTACACAGAACCCTCTCAGCACTCACCTGGGAGCTTTCCTTTCTTCTATCAGTCTCTCTCACCCTGGGAGGTCCTCCCTTCCCTGTCATCACTCAGAGTCATTCCACCAACCATCCACCACCTTCATGTGTGTGTAATGCATGGACCCCCAAGATGGCCCAGAGCAGAGGACACCCAAGGAAAATAAAAAAAGAAGAAAGAAGAAAAATAAAAAATAAAAGGGACTTTCAATTTTCCGTTTGTCAGACACATAAAAAGAAAATATTCACAACATTCACTCTAGAATGACATCCAACTGTTAGAGAATATTTTCCCAATCTTCCAACCAGATGTCCCAAATTCATGCATTTTCCTTTTCACACAAATAGTCCAAAAGAAGAAGAAGAAGAAGAGGAGGAGTTTGGATTTGATATCCCACTTTATCACTACCTTAAGGAGTCTCAAAGTGGCTAACATTCTCCTTTCCCTTCCTCCCCCATAACAAACACTCTGTGAGGTGAGTGGGACTGAGAGAATTCAGAGAAGTGTGACTTGCCCAAGGTCACCCAGCAGCTGCATGTGGAGGAAGTATCCCTTCCTTTTACACATTTTCCATTCCCCCCCCCAAGAAAAGAGCCAGAGGTTTGATAGCTTTTCTTCTAAATTCAGTCCAAGTTGTACACAGAGTCCCTTCTCTCTCAGCTCTGTTGCTGCTAGCTCAGGATGTCTATTCATCTCTCCATCCATGGCTTCATTCCACTTCTCCAACAAGACAACTCCACCATCTGGCTGTTTCATTCCTCTAAGCTTTTCCATTGCACCATCTGTTGCTGCCAACTCTACCATTTCACCCTCCTGTTCTGACAATCTTTTATCCATTTTCTTCTCCAAAGTCTCTGTGTCCACTTTGATTCCACCTTCGCTATTTCATTCTTCTCTGCTCTACTTCGGTGTTGTTGTTTTTTGGTTCTGCCTTCAGCCCTTAATGATTGACACTTCCTTTCTTCTTAAAGCCAAAAAGTAGCACACATTGAATGTAAATCTCGACTGGCAGACGGAGAAACCTTTCTCAGTTGTAAATTATAACCATCTCAGAGATGATTAAGAAAGGGAGACTTTTGCAGACCCCAGGCCCATCAGGGCTCTTACTGATTTTTGGGCACAATGTTGATTCCTTCACTCATAAGTTCCTTACCCCTGTCAGGGTTCCCAGGAGCTGACAACCTCTCAGTCTCCAGACATAGAAAATGGCTTTTTCAGAGCATCAGGCGTTCATCCCCTGTTCACTCTTTCTCCAGAGTGAATTTGATAGCCAAGTTTTATGCTTGGCTATCATCAATCATCACATAATTATCTCTGTTGGCAGCCTGCTGACCAAAGACGTTCAGTCCGCCATGTTCCTCTCCCAGAAGTCCCAAGCAATGACCACTTCTGTGACTGTGGTTCCTGCAGCTCCATCACTCTATGGGCTGAAACAACCATGGATTGGAAATGGATGCAACAGTGGTTGTATAGTTTGAGATTCAAAGTTGCCTTCTGGGTGTTTGTAAACCAGTTGTGTCTCCTTTTCTATCATAGTTTTTGACAAAGGGAAAGTGAATATTTTGAAATTTGCACACATGCATATGGACAAGAACAAGAGACAGCTCCTTTCTTTCCTCTCTTACTCACTTGCTCTAAGAGATGTAGCCATGCTTTTTATATATTTTTCACCAAGAATACTGTCCTGAAATGTAAGATATTGCACATTTTAGAATACTAATGTACTGGTTTAGAATGAATAATTACCAAAGACTTGCCAAGAAAAATTAGGCTACCATAGGAACAGGAAGTATTGATCTTAATATACTGTTCCACTTTTTCTTGCCTGGTAATAAAATAGAGAGCATAAGGTTTAAATAGAAAACCATTCACTTTCCAATTGTTTTACTGTATTTGTTCTAAATTTAGGGGTAATTATGTCCTCATTGCTGCTAACAATTCACTTTCTGCTCTTTCTGGAGCATTTTGAATGATCAATATTTTGCCAAGCATAACAGTTTCCCAGCATCACTTTGTTTGTAGCAAAAGGTTTATGATCTTCTGCATACCATCTGCTAGAGGAAGATGGATTAGCGTGTGAGTAAAATGATGTGGCCTGAATGACAACCACCTGTTTGAGGGGAGCTGAAACACCAACTCAAATTGATCTCCAAATAGCATTTGTTTTTAGAATCTAACCACACAATCTGCAGGCAGAGATATAATGCTACAACAAGCCACACCAGACATTAAACAAACTCATTTCTTTCACCACAGTTAAACTGTGGAATTTGCTTCTACAAGAGGTAGGGATGACCACAATGACATGAAAAGAGTATTAGGCAAATTCGTGGAGGTTAAGGTTATCAGTGGCTACTAGCCTTGATGGCTGTATTCTGCCCCCACTGTCAGAGACAGCATGCTTCTGAATACTCCAAATAAAAGAATTATTATTATTATTATTATTATTATAATACTGGCTGCTGATGGTGAGGGTGATGTTACACCCCAGTTCTGCTTGTGGCCTTCCCACGGGCATGCTGTGCACAGGAACGCCCTGGCTCTCCTCAAACCTGGCAAGAGCTGAAGTGTTCCACAAGGCATTGCCATTTGTCTCCTTGATGAGGAAGACAAGTGGCAACACTGCATATGGGAAAATTATGGCTCTCATCAAACTTGGTGTGAGCCGGGGCGCTCTGTCAGGCATTGCCGCTTGTCTCCTTCGCTCCAGAGACAGGGAAGACAAGCAGTAACACCACATTATGAGAAGGCGGCATTCTGGGGGTGGCAGAAGCAGTGCGGCAGGCTGGGCACTGCCTGTTGCACTTCCATTGTCTCTTCCTGCCTCATGTGTGGGCCAGCTCTGCAGTCATATGCTTATAACAATAAGAAGAATGTACACTATTTCTATTGCTTGATGAGATAATGGGTACTACTATGAACTCTTAACCACAGTTCACATGTCCAAGGCTCAGGAGTATCACAACATGAAGCTCTCTTCCCTAAAGGATGATGCTATAAATAGTAAAGGATTTAAGAGATTGTAATTATGCGTCAACTTATGATACGGTAGTTTGCTAAAGGTTTGCAAGCTTCTTAAGTCATTCTTTATTGTGCTTCATTTGACATTAATACAGTAAATTATGTCAAGATCTTGAATCAAGAATATTTTTAGCTAATTATTGGGGAGGAACAGAAGTTGAAGTAGGAAAAGCCTTGTGGACCTCCATGCATCAAACAAATATTGCTCTTTTAAGATGTTTGTATGTGGATGTGGGGGGAAAATGGCTTGAGGGAAAAGCCACTTTGAGGCTTCTATGAGGAACAGTGGCTCTCAAGTCTTCAGAAACTGCCAACAGTCACCTTTGAGGCATAGCTTCCCCCCTATGTATATAAAGTGTGTGTGTAGTATACCCAGTTTAAGTTTATCCCAGCTCTGATGGAAGAGTCCATCGCTCACCAAAGCCTAATCATGTTACCATAACCCTCCAACATTTCTCAAATGAAAATAGGGACATCCCAAGGAAAAGTGGGACATTCCAGGATCAAATCAGAAACTGGGACGGGTTCTCTAAATCAGGAACGTCCCTGAAAAATAGGGACACTTGGAGGGTCTGTGTTACTGGCAAATTGTGAAGCATTCTGAGAGAATTGGTTTCAGCGAAACAGTGAAAGAGGCACAAACACAGATACAGTGATACCTCGGTTTTTTAATGTCTCCGTTGACAAACGTTTCGGTTTTCGAACGTCGTAAACCCAGAAGTAAATGCTTCGGTTTTTGAACATGCCCCGGAAATCAAACCTGAAACTCAGCTTCCGTATTGAGTTTTCCGTGTTGAGTTTTCCATTTTGAGGCTTCGTACTGAGTTTTCATTTTTTTGAACATTGCGGAACTCGAACGATCTTCCAGAACAGTTACCGGTACGTTCAAAAACCGAGGTACCACTGTACTAGATAACTGTGGTTGAGGGAACGGGGATATCTGACAGGGCTCTAGAACGTTCTGTCAATGAAAGTCTAACTCTAAAAGGAATACATCATTGGCTCTAATAATGTAGCATTTTTCTAACCAAAAGCAGTTAACCCAGAGCTCTCCCCCGAGTAGTCTAACTCTGTTACAATGGTAGACCACTAATCACAGCTGACAAAAGCTTTCTGATCAGCAATGGAGGTTGACAGACAGGGCTGGCCTACTGTTAGGCTGCATGAAATGGGGGCGGAGAGTAGAGTGAGGTGTTAAGAGGAAAAATCTGTGTGCATGGTCTGCCCTGGAGGGAATCTGCTTGTCACCAACGTCGAAATCTGATTGACCTGCCAGCCCAGTCGGTTTCTCTATGTGGAATGGAATGCCGTTTTAGACTTCACCTCAGGCAACAAAATGGTTTGTGCCAACCCATGTGATGGAGAACCAGGTTTGCCCCAGCTCTGACTTCTGGGAAACAGGACAGCTTCTTTAGTGTCTAGCCAGAAAGCTGTCAAGCACCTGGCCATCTATCCAGCCTAGCAACTACACCATCATTAGGTACGTTATACAGTCATGGGAAAAAGAAAGTGCACCCTCTTTGAATTCTGTGGTTTTTACATATCAGGACATAATAACAATCATGTGTTCCTTAGCCAGTCTAAAAATTAGGTAAATACAACCTCAGATGAACGACAACACATGACATGTTACACTGTGTCATGATTTATTTAACAGAAATAAATCTTCCATATATGCAGCATCCTGGAGAAGAAAGAATCCATTATAGTCTGTCTTACAGCTGTGCAAAACCCTCCAATAATTTTCTTTCTGAGATCTCTTTTCCTTAACAATGCAACACTTACTCTCTGTTCTGTACACAATTATGCTGGCATAAAATTATATATACATAAATTAGGCATGCCTATTTGTCACTGACTACAAAAGCACTGCCCAAAGGACTTTTCTGGCTTTGGGAGAGAACAAGAAATGAAGTTTGTGCTTTGCAATATTTGACATGTGCATTGCGAGCAAGTAAATAATGAATTTCCATTTTGTACTTCTCGGTATTCCCAAGGTAAGTGTGACATGGGCCATGTTTGGGGGAGAATGTAAAACCTATATAATTTAATTGTAATGGTATTCAGTTCAGGGCCTTCACCGTATTCAAAGGCTAAGAAATCCCATTGCCTCATTTTTCATGAGGAGGAGGAATGCACTTGTACAAATTTCTGCTAAAAGAAAAAGGTGCAGTCCATAATATACATTAACACTGTGTGTGATGTAGACTTCCAAATCATGCTTGGAGTAAACCCACTGAATCCAATGGGATTTTTTTTTTTAGCCCCATTGAGTATGGTGGGTGTATGCTAAACGTGACTTAAGTTTGCATCTAGCTTAACATACTTTCCGTTTTGACGCTGACCTTTCTGCTATGGAACCCAAACACACTGAAGAGGTTTCTGGGACTGGTAGACTATGCCCCTGGCAGGCCTTAGGCCCAAACTAGGCATGATGTTGTCATGTATTCCCCCTTTGCATATATTTTTTTAAAAAATAGCCAATATGTGTGCATGGGGGAGCCAAATTGGGACTGACCTGAGGGAAGAGGAGTATTAACCCTTTGCTTTACCATGGTCTCAATCAGAATCAACCCTCCACCCCAGTGCCTGCTATTTGCAATGAGAGGGAAGCAACCACTGGTGCCAATGGGAACTTTCCTTTCATTGTGAAGAGCAGGTACAGTGGTACCTCGGGTTAAGAACTTAATTCGCTCTGGAGGTCCATTCTTAACCTGAAACTGTTCTTAACCTGAGGTACCACTTTAGCTAATGGGGCCTCCCGCTGCCGCCGCGCGATTTCTGTTCTCATCCTGAAGCAAAGTTCTTAACTCGAGGTACTATTTCTGGGTTAGCAGAGTCTGTAACCTGAAGCATCTGTAACCTGAGGTACCACTGTATATGTAGTTCTGATCAGGAGAGCAGAGGGAAAAAACCAAAGCTGTTCTTACCACACGTAGGGATGCCAGAGAATTCAAAAAGAAATGGGAGCCCTCATCCCATGTAAACTGTGGGTATAACCTGGAATCCACCCAGTGCTCTCCTGCAGCAACACAATGCAGGGAAGATAAATTAGGATTGGCAAGTGCGACGTTTTGTATGTCATTTCTGATCATCTTATCCTGACAAGCTTCCAAGGGCTCCAAAGTTAAGTTTCCCAGAACAGTTTGAAAACCACTGTGTTAATATATTTATTTTGGTGGGTAGAAGGAAATAGCTGTATAGTTCACAAGGCAAAGCAGTTAGGTAACTGGGGAAATTACTGTGGTCACTGTTGTTGTTGGCATCCATCTGTCTCAATAGACAATGAAGTGCACCTCCAGGGGTGAAGTCAAATGGCTGCATTAACAGTACCAAAGTAACTCCCCAGGGTACAAGCCTGGGCAGTGTGTATGGAGGTCCTGGGCTGTCCAGATGACAAGACCCTCCCTCTCCTGGCCTTGCTGATGTGGTCCAAAGGAAAGCAGAACAATACGTTTGTTACCAGCTTGGCTGCAGGAGTTGCCAGAAGGGGGCGTCCAAGGCGCCATCCAACCATCTTAGGAACTCCACTCCAGATTTGTGTACTCCTTTGCCTATGGTTGCTGTAAGTTGTAATATTTACATGAAGAGTGGTAACCAAACCACTTCATTGAGAACGAACTCTAACACATATTAGGCATGGAAAAAGCCCCCCAGAAATTAGAGAGGTGAAAAGGCAACATTTTCTGTTCTGCCTTGTGTTTATTGCATGCAGCATAGTTGCTGTTCTGCTTCAGTTTGTCTTCTGCCAATAAATACACTATTTCACTCTCTCTGCTGTGGCAAAATTATCTAACAAAAGTAATATATGTAATTATGTACATTGCATAATTACTAGACATTTAGTTTTAATTATTTTGATCCAAGAGTCTTAAAACAGCCTGCAGCAGGTAACAACAAGGGGAAAAATAAGAGTTGCGCACAATTTTTCGGATATGAATAAATGCTAGGAGAGCATATATTAATTAGATATTATCCTTCCTTCCTCACGCTTGTGAGTTCAGCAGAGTGCTGTCCCTTTGCAGCTTAAAGGAAGCTTAGATAGGCTGGTGTTAGCCTTTTAGTTTATGTAATCCAGGATGACTGGATTTTCCTGGCATTTCCCCCTTTTCTCCTCCTTAAAACAACCACTGCACAAACAGTACAGTGGTACCTCTGGTTAAGTACTTAATTCGTTCTGGAGGTCCGTTCTTAACCTGAAACTGTTCTTAACCTGAGGTACCACTTTAGCTAATGGGGCCTCCCGCTGCCGCTGCGCCACCAGAGCACAATTTCTGTTCTTATCCTGAAGCAAAGTTCTTAACCTGAAAGTCATTATTTCTGGGTTAGCGGAGTTCTTAACCTGAAGCGTATGTAACCTGAGGTACCACTGTATTATTAAAAGTTAAAAGTAACATTTACTCACTCAGAATACTTGTTGAGGAGTAACAGATACAGCAGCTTTGTTCAGGCAGGCTTAAAATGGTAATTCAGTTACAAAGACACACTTGAGTCTAGCTTAAAATGCAGTCTGAGCATGGAGCTCAGACTTAGCAGACGTTCTCACATTGCTGGCAGAGCGAAAAAAGATGGAAAGAGGAAAAGGGTGTGCCCAGGCAGGAAGGAGAATATATATGTGGTTACACTCTCTCCTTGCCAGGGCACAGTGGGCACAGAGTTCTCTCTAGTAAACTTACAGGAAAACTCTGTGTACTTCAGCTGCTATCATGTGCCTGTGTAGCAAAACATGAGTTGTTGGTTCAACTGCACTTTAGTATGCCACAACAACATCTGTAGGGCTACACCTGGTCTAGGTGGTGACCCTGTGTTGCAGTTCGGTCAGCCAGGTTTGCAGGCAGGGCAAATTGCCAGTGGTGCATGCCTGGACAGCCATGTGTCCCGATTTTGGATTTCCTACTACTCCTCTACTGCCTTACAATGAGCACAAAAAAGTCAGAATTAACCTACGGCCACTGTGAGGAACTTAATAAAGGTTATCTGTAAAAGTCCTGAATGCTTCTATTAAATAAATCTTTAATACTGAAGAAATGCTCATTATAATGTCACGAATTGTAATAACCAATTTTCAAAACTACAGCATGAAACTTCTGCACTGGAGATAATTCTTCTTCATTTACCAAGTGGAAATTTACAAGCTTGTGTAATGCTATTTATTTAAATAAGGAAATTAGTCCTGGGGACATTGAAAGCATTATAGGAATGAACTTTGCAAACCTGCAATCCTAACTGTAAATATGAGAGCTGAAATTGTTTAAAATATTTGCATGATTTGGGTTTGTTTAGCATTAAAGACATATTAACACAGGAGCTTAGATAAGACTCCTCTGGTGATGCAGATCATAAAATATTAACATTTCTATTACAACCTTGATTTCCTGTTTGGAATGATACCGCTGTCTTGGAAGCATTTCAACTATGAAACTTTAGCCTATTACAAAACAGAATTTTATAAGAATATATCAAATGCTTTTGTGCCTCATATATAGTATCACAGCATTGGAAGAGACCTCAAGGGTCATCTAGCCCAATGGTTCATGGACAGAGGAAACTCATTCAGTATCCATATTTGTTGTCCATGATGTTTATCCACTGTGAGGTAGTCTTTGTCTATACTAATTAATGAAGGTGCCAGACGCACCTTTGTGCAGATGGAATTCCGCAAATTAGGGGCTGCATTCTTCCAAACCTTTGAAGGTGGTGGAGCTGCCAAGAAGACCTTCTCTGTTTATCTTAACATCCAATATGATCCGTAGGGAAGGAGGCAGTCTAGAACCTCTAGAACAAGAGTGGGAACCTCCAGTCTGCAGGCCAGATTTGGTCCAGCACAGGCCCCAATTTGGCCTGCAAGGTCATTCCTCACAAACCACACCCAGCTGCCCCACACCTGACATCATTTGCAACGTCAGGTGTGGGACAGGTACTGATGTGGCTACAAAGGAACAATTGGGAGCTTAAAATGAGCTCCTGGTTGTTCCTTTGCTGGAGCAACAACTGCACCTTGCTGTAATGGCAGCAGGCTGCTGGGTGCTTGGGAAGTGCAAAGGACTTTGCCACCTGCAAAGGACTTTGCCAGGTGAGTGGGACAACCCACCTTTTAATCATCTGATGTCATAATGATACCAGCTGTCAGGTGGGTTTACCTGCCCACCTGTTAAAGTTTGCCCATGGGACAGATAACAATATGGCGTGCTGGGCCACAAATAACCTCTGCACTGGATCCTGCTCACGTGTACTGCCCTCAAGCCAGGTATCACCCACCCTGGGTTTCTGCATCTGATTCTTCCTACCTTAATACATTACCTTAGAGTTATCCCTGTTGAAAGTCATTTTGTTAGCTTGGTTGCATTTTCCATCTTGTCAAGATAATCTTTGATCCTATTTCTGTTTTCTAAGGAATTTGCTACCCCACCCAGTTTGGTGTCTTCTGAAGATTTGATTAGCATCTTCTCCACTCCTTCATTCAAATCCAATTTCTAAAACACCAGGCCCAGGACAGTACCCTTTGAAGATGCAGTTGTCACCTCTGTCCATGTTAACAAAGAGCATTTGATTAGGACTCTTTAGGTATGGTCCCTCAAATCCACCTAACCCTAGGATCATCTAGGGTTACATTTTACTAACATTCCAACAAAGACCATCAGACTTTTTGGAAGCTTTGAAAATATGTATATATTGTGCCCCCAAAGTATCTACAAGTTATGAAAAGCACATTGATGATGTTACCATATATTATAAAACTAGTTCTTGGATTTCTTCTTCTTGTCTCTCTGATAGTTAGCAAAAATTAACTAGGCCCAGGTCTACTTGTATGTTTGAATGCACCCATTCACTTTTACCCATTTAAATTAATGGCTGCCATTTATTTCTAAGGACCAAAAGGAAGGACCCTTATGGACAATGCTGGACTAGAGGAAGAACATGCCTCTGCTGCTAACACTGGCAGGGCATTGTAGGATCATCCTGGATAGAACAATTTCCATCCTCCCCTTTCTGAAGTTGTGAGATGTTTCTGAAACCTACCTCTCCTCACTGGCACAATATGAAGGGGTGGGGAAGCAATATAGAACAATAGAGGAGGGACATCTCAGTTGGTAGAGCATGAGACTCTTAATCTCAGGGCCATGGGTTCGAGCCCCACATTAGGCAAAATATTCTGGCATATCAGGGGGTTGGACTAGATGATGCTCACGGTCCCTTCCAACTTTATGATTCTGTGATCCAAGAATAAGGTGAATCGGTGCACTCAGAAGGAAGTCCCATTTGAATCAGTGGAGCTTGCTTCCAGCTAAGTGATTGCAGCCTGAAGGAACTGAAACTGAAGGAACTATTAGTTAAACTGGAAATGCAGGCCAGATTCATGGAGTAATAAATTTACTTGGTGCGATTACCTGACAGACTTGGGCAGCTGTCAAAGTCAGCACTCTAAGCAGTGCCAGTCAGATGAATCTAGCTTTCCTTTTCATTTTTTACAGTGTCCCTGACCTAGTGTAGCTTTGGGAGATAGTGGCAATTAAAACCACCCAGTGCTTAGGAGCAGTGCCACCACAGCCAAGTGAGCCTGCTTGGGCCACTTCAGAGGAACAGGCCCATCAAATGACACTTTGCCCAGGGCTTCCTAAAAACCTAGAGCTGGGTCTGGTAATAACGGAATGGAATGGGGGAAATCTTCCCATCCATTGTTCCAAGTCAGCTTCTCTGCTTGGGAAAGGTATGGATTGGGGATAGGATGGGGTTTTCCATTTCTCTTCCACACACCCACACACACCCAGACCATTACCATAATAATGTCTCCAAGATCATGGAAATTATGAATCCATTCAATTAGCCTTGAAAAAAAATCTTCATCCAGATTTTTAGTTTAAGGAAATTTATGCCACAATAAAATCTGTTGAAACATCACAATACTGGTGTTGCCAGATACTGCATTAGAGAGAGATATAACCTAGATGCCCCCAGCCCTCGGTATTTCCACTGAGACTAGTCAGCTTAAAAGAAAATACAAACACTGTGTGCAGAGAGGAGGTCTTCAGTTTACCTTGCCTTTGGATTTTGACCTCGGAAACAGCAATGGCATCCAGAAAGTAGTGGCTAAATCAATTTATTTTGGATAGTTGCTATGGAGACTTCCTACTGATACAAAATACAATGAAAGGGTTAGGGGAGAAAAATAGGACACTGGGTTATGAAAGCTGACAGAATGGAACTACACTGTGTGGCACACATTAGGAGCCAAGTAAGAAAATTGTTCTTGGAATTATATTTATTGATTCAGTGATATAAAGATCAACAACCTAAATTAGGAGGAAAGCATCTTGGCTTTGAGACAGATCATAGCAATTAAACTATTTCGTTGTAATTTTCTCCCATCCACCACTGCTCTTCTTCCCATGGGAAAACCCTTCTAACAGTACAGGCTTATATCAATGCACAAGGATACAATGTGATGGAAATCTTCAGTGTTTTGTATCCTTCTGACTCCAGTTCTGCACAGTGGTTCCATTTTGGATTTCAGTGGAGTGGGATGGAACAAAGATTAGTGTGTGTGTGTATGTGTGTGTGCGTGCGTGTGAGTGTGTACATTCATTAAACACATTCTGGCAATGCATATTGTCAGTGTGAGGTCTCCAGCTCCGATTGAGGGGCAAAGAGTCATAGCCACCACCCTCCAACCCTTAATTTGGATCCTTGGACTTAAAGGTGGTGCTACACCTGTCTGGAGCACCTGGTGACGTTTTCATTCTGGAAGGGCTGTGTTTTAATGGTAGAGCATCTGCATTGCATGCAAAAGGCCCCAGGTTCAACCCCTGGCATCTCCAGGTATGGAAAAGAACGATCCTTATTTGGAGAGCTGCTGCTGGATGGACCATGGGGTCTGACTCAGAATAAAGCAGCTTCCTATGTAAAAAGCAACTGTACCCTGCCCCCAATTCAAGAGAGGTCTAACTCTTTGCCCCTCAATCCAAATCTTTAATCCAGGTAAGTGAATATAGTATTGTACCCTTAAGAGACTGAAATGCAATTTGGGAAGTCCTCATTTCTGCCATGACCTTACTAGGTGATCGTGGGAAAGTCACCCATTCTCATTTTTGATGTCCCCCAACCTGTCTCAAGCCTCCATCTATAATATGGGAGTTAGGGGAGGGGTAGTACCTCTGGTGGAGGACACGTTGTGCTCCTTCTGGGGTAGTTTGTCCACCTTTGGCTCCTAGAAGCTGTCAACATGCAACAGCTGCCACATGCCAGGAGACGGCTTCAGCTGGCCGGCTAAACCAGGTCAGGGCAGCTGATGAGTCTCAAACCCTTGGTGAGTTAGGAATTTCCCCTGCATGCGAAGACAGACTCCAGCAGATTGAGTGGACAAGACCAATTGCGGGTCCAACAGCCGAGAAGGTGGTTTCTGCATGTGGTGTAGAGGGATGTGAGTGGCAGATGGGGCTCATCAACCTGGGAAGGTGGCCCATCTAGAGGAAGCAAAATTCTGATCCTAAACCTCTGCTACTTTGTGGGATATCTTTGGGGGAAGAAAAGGATAAGGAGTAAACCCTACACAAATCTGGAGTGGAGTCCCTAAGATGGGTGGATCCTTGTACACCTTCTGGCAACTCCTGCAGCCAAGCTGGTGTCAAATGTATTGCTCTGCTTTCCTTTGGACCACATCAGTGAGGCCAAGAAGGGGGTCTTGTCATCTGGCAGCCCAGGACCTCTATACACACTGCCCAGGGAGGTCTGTTGGTGCTGCTAACACAGCAGTTTGATTTCACCCCTGGAGGTGCACTCCATTGTCTCTCAATACAGATGCCAACAACAACAATGCTAACATATCGTACAGAGTTGTTGCACAGCTGACACCTAGATAATGTGTGTGAAGCACTTTGAATGCTTGAAAGTGTTGAGTTTTATTATGGTCTTGACACAAGTGTGTGCACAAGCAGTGAAAAAACCTACCCCAGGCTAAGATTATGTATTTGTTTGTTTATTTATTCAGGTAATGTATATACGGCTCCATATTTCAGAGAAATTTCTGTTAAGTTTTCAGCATCAGAAAAACATCCCAAATAAAATTTTAAAATCCTCGTTTTAAAGCAGCACAAAACAATTAGATAAAGTATCCTCTTAAAGCAGCAATATAAACTACAACAACCAACATATGAATGAGCGACAATCACTTTCACATGGCAAGTTCATGATCATTATACTTAGAAATGTTTCCTTGCTCTCTCCCCTCCCCCAAATTGACAGATGAATTATTTACTGCTGTGGGTTATAAATATATATCCCTTTAAAGGCACCAACAATTTCATACATGCTGGGATACCAGGAGGCAAACCAATATGTGCTTCGAGAAGGAAATGATTTGTATACACAAGCCTACTTTCAATTCAAATCACCCTTCTTCGGTGACATTGGCTTTTTTGTGTGTGATACAGGAATTACAGGGCTTGTTACAGAAGGAATGAACATTTCCATGGAAGTGAATGAATGCTAAGTAGCTGCACCATGTTAAAATCTGTGTTTGAAAATAACAGGTTACGGTTTATTCTGCTGGTACCCCTACACTAAAGGCTCAGAGAAAGCTGCAACTTGCCCTGTTCCTTTCTACGAAACACATGCCCAATGTATTTTATGGCTGTATATTCCCACACTCGAGGGAATGCATCTATAAGTAATATTCAGTTCCTTTATTCAGAAGAAAACCCTGGTGTGCTTGAGGCGAGCATACTTTAACCACTGTGCCTGACTATGCTCAGGAAAACATAAATCAACAGTTTAACATTACACTTGGGTGTATTTTTCTCTTGGTAATTTTATTCCATTGTATTTGTGTAGTAAGACACAGGTCAAATAAGGAAGGTTAGTTTAATGTCCCAATAAATAAACCTAAATCTGTTTTTCGGTAAAGAGAGTAGTTGCCTTCTAAAGTCACCTTGGGTCTCAAATCTTGCTACACTGTGAAAGAGGCACAATTTCTCTCCTCTCTGCAACACCGTAGCTAGTCATCGGAAGGAGCTGCAGGTAATTCAGTTCTCTATGCAGTGGAGAGGGTGAATGAGGCATTGCCCCAACAACCTCAGTCTGCCCTCAGCCAACCCTCACCTGCCTGACTTCTTACTTACAATCAAACCAGCATGTAACACTGCTTTTCAGCACTCTCCTCCTAAGTTCAGTGTTGCCCTTGTACAACTCAGCAGAGAGGAGGGTGGGGACAAAATGAGAATTTGTTAGCTTTGCCTGTTACTGGCTCTTGGCTCCCTGCAGTCCACCCTACCATTCTCAATGGACCCAGCCACAACTGTCTCATAGAAGTTGCACCCAGAAAATTAGGAGATGCATTTGCTAAGGTCCCAGATACACCTAATACACTCGACATACACAAAGTTTATAACTTGTTAACTATACAGCCCTAACCATGTAATGTACGTACATCTCATTTTCCTTTCACTGTGGCTTACCTCTTCCATGTTATTGTATGATTTTTTTTGTCTAGGAAATGAAAATAAATTAGCACTAATGGACCTCCCTTCCTTCATCTGCACTCCTCCATGGAGCTCAGGGTAGTGTGCATAGTTTGTGTACTCCAACTTTATCATTATAAGGATAATCATAAAACCCCTGTGGAATAGGTTAGAGGAAGAGGATGGTGTTCAATTAAATATGCACTAGTGCCTAAGGATTTTGCCCCCTCTTACTTCCCCTGCACACACCCTGCACCATCCCTAAATATTCTCTGGAGGGTTTTTTTGGGGGGGATACCAGAAACAGGTTGGGCAGGGGGGAAAGAGGGAGAGGATGTTCCATTGTGCAAGGAGAAATCCTTGCTCTGATGGAACAGACTCAGCTCTATGTTGGAGACAACCCAAAGGGCGCAACTGGCCTGAGGTCACCCAGTAAGCTTCATGGATGCATACAGTATTTGCACCTAGGTCTTCCTGGTTCTAGTCCAGCAGCTGCTTCAACACATCAACTCATATTCTATTGTAGATCATAATGACTAGAAGCTATTATACAACTCTGGTTGATTTTAATAGAGCTAGATTGCACCCACAATGGCACTCTGTTATATGTAATGGAGGCCGGAGTCATGCACAGGAGAATGAGTGCATCTTAATTTGAAGTCAAAAGTTTCTCGTGGATGAACTTTTCTCAGCATGACAGAGAGCAGAGCACAAAGCTTTTGTATTAAAGATTGAGGAGAAATACACTTAGGAAGAATGCATCAATATTTAAATAGGCGAAGGGAAAGAATCTTGCAACCACTGGCCTCCTTTGTGGATCAGCTTCTTTTTCATAATTCAGCAAAGAGGTGACTGACTGCACTTTTGTAACTTAGGGTGCAAGCCTATTCTCACACTGCACCAGTGTACACTGGCATTCCCTTGATCACTCAACCTGAGTCTTCTGCTTGAAATGCTGTACTGTATTATTGGGATAGTTTCATTGCATATTTTAATTATGGATGTTTATATTTTAAAGTTTTAATGGGATTGTTTAGTGCATATTTTTATTGGGGTTTAAAAAAAATATTTTAATGTTTGTGTGTGCTTAGAAGAATTAAGCTTCTTCGTTTCTTTTTACTTGTGGGTTTTTCAAGGAGTTGAGCTTGGTGTATCAAGCCCTATGCAGCTTGAGACACAAGGATTTGAAGGAGTACCAGTTCCATTATCTACTGTCCCCTGCCTTAATATTTCCAGCGGACACCTTGTCAGGCATCCTGTTCATGACAGTGGTATCATCATCATCATCATCATCATCATCTCTCCCACCCCAACCATGTTGGGTGATGGTGGTGATATGGGACAAGGCATTCATGGAATTTCCTCCTGGTGGAGATAATGGTTGTCCCCCATATTACCAGCTTCTTGATGTCAAATGACCACCTATCAGGAGCGAGCTGGCAGTAAATCACACTGTGCAAGTTGGAGTTAACTCTTCGCTAGCAAGAACACGATCTGCACAGAATTGATGGAGTTGTCATGCCTAATGAGCACCTCAGCTCAGCCCTGGTAGGTCTTGCTTAGACTGAAAGTCCCTGCTTCCCCACAGCTGTGTAATTAGTCCATGACACCATGCATATTTTTCTTCAGGCTTTTGGTCATGGATGTGTGTTGTCTGTCTGCTGCTAGGTCTGTACTGTATTCTATTGTACTGTATTCTAATGATGGCCGTTTCTTAAGTTTTTATGATTCTATGTTGCACTTTATCTTAAATACTATAGTGCCCTGGGAACCCTTGAGCTGAAGGGTGATTTAAACATCATCATAGTGCCCTCCCAGGCTGAGCACATAGAGGAAATGCTAGTCGTTCCATCAGCATCATGGAGCATAACCCGTTCACTCATAGGATGGCTCTGACTCGGCCCTCCAGATGTTTTGGGATTACAACTCCCATCATCCCTGACCACTGGTCCTGTTAGCTAGGGATGATGGGAGTTGTAGTCTCAAAACATCTGGAGGGCCGAGTTTGCCTATGCAGGCCTAAACCAACATAAGATCATAAGAAGAGCTTGCAGGATCAGGCCAAATGCTCACCCAGTCCAGCATCCTGTTCGCCCAGTGGCCAGTCAGATGCCTATGGGAAGCCCACAAGCAAGACCCCCTACCTCTTTCCACTTTTTCTTTCAAACGTTCTTCTACCACCAGACGGTATTAATTTGCATCACGATGCACTCTAGCCAGCGCAAACCCTCCAAATATGCTGAATGCTTCAAATTATCCCTGTGTGTTTTTATAATAAAATGGAGGAACACTAAATAATTTACATAGACAAATGAAAACTAATTTGCTAATTTTTAATTTTTATCCAGTTGCACGATCCGTGGTGGTGAATAATTAACAACTAAAAAATGAATTTCAAATCAAACTCTTTCTCTGTAGGGTCTCATTGTAAATGTTATCATCTGCATATCCTTCCTGAACGCTCATTTATTATAAAAACATTTTTTTATTTTTTATTTTTTTAAATAAAATAAAATAAAACCCAGAGGAAAGAGTGTTCAGCATGATCTGGGCCGTAATAAGAAGAGTGGCAGGCTCTAGAGAGTTCATTTTGTTTCCATGTAGACCCAGGATAATTTGTTGGAGGCTGTTTTTGAATTATTCACATACACCAAATGCTTGGCTTTTAGAGGCTGAATAAAACCAGCTTCAGTCATATGCTACTTTTATAAAATTTGCATTTAAAGCTTTCTTATAAGATGCCTTTCTTATTCAACCACACAGCTGGGTGCTGCAGGATTCCATCCATAAACTATATAACATTAAGAATAGGAATTATATCTAGAAGGGTGAATTTGACGATTTTGGTTCTCTCAGTTTCTCACTTTTCCAATCTTAAATTCAGTTCTCCACATTTTCACAGCAATCTGATTTTCTTAAATAAAAATCCTCATGAAAATCTTCCAGCATTTAGGTACTGATCTCACCTAATAAATACATTTTTGTATGCAGTTGTGACTAATACACACATTTTTTGCAAGCAATTTCGCCTAGTAGCATGCATTTTGTATGCTGTTTTCACAAACATATGCATTTTTATGGACACTTTACTGTAACATATGTATTTGTGTACACATTACTTGGCTGGAGAATTGCATCTCAAAATTCAGAGAAGTGTGAACTTTAAAGGGTGCCTATGTTTTGGATCATTTATTATTTTGGAACATGCAGATTTGGTAGGTTCACCTTTAAATGTGAACTGAATCAACCCCCCCCCCCCGATCCCTGCTGGCAGGTTTCTTGCAGCAACATGCTCCAATGCTGAGTGCTCCTGTTCACTATTCCAGCCAGCCAGCCATTCCATTCCATCCATTCCATTTCTCCTCTTCCTATCATCATCATCATCATTGAATCATAGAATTGTAGAGTTGGAAGGAACCCCAAGGGTCATCTTGTCCAACCCTCTGGCATGCAGGAATCCTGCCCACAGCAGCCCTTGGGTGGGCTTGAACCACCAATCTTCTGGTTAATAGACTGGTGCATCAACCATCTGACTGGGTTGCCTGAACCACTCTGGGCAGCTTCCTACAATTTTTTTAAAAAAATTAAGGACAGTAAAACATCAAACATTAAAAACTTCCCTATACAGGGCTTCCTTCAGATGTCTTCTAAACGTTAGATAGTTGTTTGTTTCCTTGACATCTGACAAGAGGGCGTTCCACAGAGCGGGTGCCAACTACCTGACCTCTGCCTGGTTTTCCTTCCCTCCCACCCAACAGCCAGCATTCTGTGGCCACTGAACATATCCAGTCTGCACCAAGCTGTTTTTGGGGTTCCACCATAGGGCCTTTAAAAAAACAAATAAAGTTGTTTTCTTCTTCTGCAAACCTTGGCGTTCCCCCGAGCATGCTGATGCCTCCCTCTTGAGTGTGATTGTTTTGGGTTACATGAGCAATGGCACTCTTGCCTGAACACCAGAAATAAAAAGAATGAAGCTCCTGACATTCCACACAAGGAAGGATGAGCCCCTGAGATGTGAGAAAGCAGGTTGACAAATCTTGACAGAATTGACGTTATTTGTTTTGACTCAGAGTTACTGTCGCAGAGGAAGACACTCATTAAAACTTCACATGTTGAATCAAGTACCCGAGTCTTTGTGGTGCTTTACAAAATTACATTATAATGAGCAGAGGTGAGGAATCTCAGGCCCAGGAGCTGAATGTGTCCCTCTGGGCATCTTTATTTGGCCCTCAAGACTCTCTCCAGGCCACAGCTCTCTTCTCAAGCCACACCTTTTCCTGACCCTGTCCATCTGCCCCTTGAGTGCTTTTATCTGGCTGGAATCAATCAACAAATTTCACTAACCTATGGAATAAAATGTACATTTTCCCATAATGGATGCATTTTTGTACACAATTTTTGGTTGAAGACCTACATTACAAAATTCAGAGCGGTGCAAACTTCGAAGAATAGCTGCATTTTGGTCCACATATTGTTTCAGGAAGCATGAATTAGGTAGAATCGCACTAGAAAATGCACACCGGATTGAATTTCTGCCCCATAGCTACTCGGAGGATTGCGCACCCTGTGTTGAGCATCCTCCACAGCCAATTTTGTAGGAGTTCTGCAGTCCTTGCTTAAAATCAGTTTGAGCAGAGGTGCAGCACTGGTGGCAGCAAACCCCTGAGACTCAGTGGAAGAATGTCCATGCTCAAACCTAGTGCTGCTGTGACTGTCCTCAAAGTTGACTCCTGAATCTTACTGATATGAATAGTTGGGGGGGGGGGAGAGAAATAGAAGAATCTCTTCTATTCCCTGCCCCTCTTTTCCTCATCCATGAAAATGTTTTGCAGGTCTGCACCTTTCTATTTGTACACCACTTAGAAATCAAAGCACTGAATGCTGAATAAAATCAAATACATGATTTACTAGCTAATATTTTCTAGAAGCTATTGAGAAATATTTTCCTCCATGCTTTGATTGGAGGGAGAGCTAAGCAAGTTAGTTCACCTTTTGATGTGTGTAGCCGCCATTATTTTTTGAAGCACATAACTTTAAAAAAAAACCCACCCTATGCATGTATGGTGGGTAATGTTCTCCAAGCACATTCTCACCATAGGAACTTTGTTTCTTGAAACACTTCTCCATGACTTCTCAGAGAAGAGAGAAAAAAACTTCTAGTCAGTCTGAAGTCTGACATCTGCTTTTATTCTGGTACTCAGGTTTGCAGTGTTTTAATTGGTATTTATCTCCTGCGGGTGAAAAATCTTCACTGCAACAGGTAATGCAGAGCAAAGTTGCTATGCAACCATATAAAAATCTTCCTTTTAAAAATTGGCAGTGGGAGAGATATTAGATTAACTCCTGGGGAATTGAGAGAGGAAACTGTTGTTATTGCATTCCCACCCCCACCCCCTTTCTGTGTTGGTTGTTGCTTTCAATGAAAAGTTATGCAAAAGATCACACTTCAGAGTACACAGTTTTCCTTCCCTTCCATTTAAAACAATGCCATTGTCTCTCTCATTCCATTACAGAAGCTGCCACTTTGATACTAATAAAATACCAGGAGAAGGAACCTCACCTCCATAGGGATTCTCCACTTATTTGCCCCTCGCTGAACAGTTGCTATCGAACGGTTGTATATGTAGAAGAACTTGACAAGCTGAGATAGCTCAATCAGTAGAGAATTACACCCTTAATCTCAGGGTCGTGGGTTCGAGCCCCACATTGGGCAAAATAATTGCATGGGGTTGGATTATATGACCCTTGGCTGGATGCCTGCATACTGCAACTGGATTGCCACATGTGCTTCTTGCATGTCGGAGTGTAAAGCCCTCATGCAAAGCCCAGCGCAGGGCGCTGAATCTAATGGTGGCTTTCCCAAAGTGCAAAGCTACCATTGGATGCAGTCCATAAGTTGAGCATTGCTTGCACTCTCCCAGCTTCTACCCATGCAAGATGGAGCACCCAAATTTTTGCTGACACCCATTGCCTACTGCAGCCCTCAGGAGTACTGTACTACACAGTCCTCTGGGGTAGCTTTGGGGGAGGGAAAAAGGAGCCTGTGGTTCATGGGGGGATTAATAAAAAAATGGGTGCCCTGAAGAAGTGGGGGCTTTCTACTGATACAACATCACCCTTGGATACAACCCATATGATACAGCAATACTGGATGCCACCGACCATTGGAAACAGCTATATATGTCCATAGGTCTGTACAGTTGTTTACAATCTTGAGTAGCCTGCCAGTTTTAATTATTGTTCTGTACTGCCTTTCATTGTTTCTTTAATGTTGCACACCACCCAGATGTTTTATGAGAGCGCAGTATATAAATACATTTATAAATAAATAAACCCATAGTGTGGACTTGTAGCACCTAAAGGATTTTAATTTGATCTTCAGTGCTTCTCTCTCTCTTTTCTTAATATATTTTTTATTTAAAGTTTTTGTGACAGAAAGAGAAGTGAAAACTAGAAGAAAACTTACAACCACAATCATTCAAAATAATTCAAATTACAAACACAATCATTTTACTTTTATATCACATTCTCAATAATTTTCCAAATTCCACCCTCTACTTCCCTCCCCGCCCACCCGACGTCCCCTCACCCATCTTATTGGCATTTGTATTATTGTTTCTTGTTGTGTTAGCAGTTATTTATACTTAATAGTCATATCCTTTATAATATAATCGTGTATCCTTGCGAGTCTTTCCTTTTACGTTTATGTTAAACTTAATTTCCATATCCATATTTTTTCATATATATCTCTACACACTCCCACTCTCTCTTAATTTTTTGCTTGGGGCAGCCCCTAATTGATGCCGTTAATTTTGGCATCTCCATAAATTCACAGATCTTAATTCTCCATTCTGATAATTCTGGTATTTTTCCTGTTTTCCAATTTTTTGCCACTGGTAATCTTTATTTATTTTACCGCTAATTCCTGTAGTGGAGACACCCACCAGGGTATCTTTGGTTCCAGTAGCCATTGATAATTTGCCCATACTTTGTATAAGGGCTTTCTAATTATATGGTTCACTTAAAGGATATTAACTTGATCTTCAGTGCTTCTCTTTAGGCCAGTGTTTGTGGGACATAAGACCATTTTGGAAGAGCAGCTCAAATATCCCTGCTGCATATCCCTGATCCATTTCGCCATTTTGTTCCTTCTACATGGTGACACCGGTAATAAAATGAAATCAATCAATCCTGCCTGTTCTTTCTTGTGAGTACTGCTCTTTCCATCCCCTTCAGTTTAAAAGAGTGTGCTCAGATACTTCATAAAAGTGAATCTTCCCACTGAGACAAACAAAGGTTGGAATCAGAGCTTTTCTGACAGAGAGGGTTTGAGTTCTTCCTTCCCAACGGCACAAGTTATCTGCAAGACTATTAAAATTCTCCCTCTTGCCCTGTAATGTATCAAAACGCTTTGCCCATCCAAGCTTCCGTCTTTCTTCTTTGCCAGGGATTGTTCTACTCCTACTCAATGCATGTCGCCTCCTTGTTAGCCGGATTTCAGTCACTTTGCACTCCAGGCAACTGCCTTTGAAGCAGACTCAGGTCATTTAAGCCTAAAGGCTATCACTTGAAACTCCTAGATTTGTTCTTTGACTCTTAGGCTCCAGGTAAACTGCACTGTCAAATTAAAACAGATGATGCAACAGGGAAGTGATTCAACATATTCCCTCTTAGTCTTTTTATGCTTCCTTCATGATGTGGCTATGCTCTGGAATGCCTCTGCTGAAGTGGATTCACTCCCAAGCAACAAGGGAGGAACTGTGCTTCTGATTATGATTATTATGATTATTATGATTATTATTACTGCAAGGATGGGGAGCCTGCAGCTTTCCTGATGTTGTTGGACTCCAGCTCCCATCATCCTCAGCAGCACAGCCAGTGATTAGGGATGATAGGAGTTGTAGTTCAGCGACATCTGGAGAATGATGGGTTTCTCATCCTTGTTTTTGAGATTATTTTTGTTTATGAATGCAGATGCTGAACCTACAATTTGAAAGGGAATCACACTATTAAGAAGATGTAAGAACTGGTGTTTGAAGGTCACATATAGCATTGGTTTCTAGAAGCTAAGCTATACTGAAAGACAACCAGGCAGGAAGTGGAGGCAGTGGCAGCGGCGGCGGGGACACATGGGACATTTCCCCTAGCTGTATAACATCTTTACACTGTTTTTGTGGACAGAACGAAAGGATTAAGCTTCCAGTAGTACAAAATATATAATGGAAAATTACTGGCCCACTTAACTACAATGGAAATTTAACTCAAGCAGTTAAGTCACCACATCCCAGTCTGTCTTTAATCAAAGAAACTTGTATACCTTTTATACTATTTTAGTGCTTGTAATTTGTTGCTATTCACTGAAAGGAATATGTATTGGTGGGCAGCCTGCCTTCCACAGGACAGAGTGTCCTACCAAATTGCAGTTAAATAAATAAATACAAGTGGAAAGCAAATTAGACTGGCTCATTGAAAGAGCCCCCCACCCCATCCCACACCCCCCCCCCCGCTTCACAACCTGTTGCTTTCTGTGATGCTTCTTAAAATCCTTTTCACCGCAGCTGAGATGTTAAAAAGATGCGAATGAATAGTGCGGTAATTTGCCTCCGAGTGTAATCTCTGGCCATCTTTTTTAAATGGTACAGTAAAATTATACACAGGTTGTAAAGAGACCACAGTGGATCGAACAATCATGTTAATGACTGTTATCAAGTAATTAACTATGGAGTCGGGTGTAGAGAAGATTGGATTATTTCACCTGTGAGATTGCCATGCTCTGTCTCTTAATAGCATACCTAATTAGTATGGTTCCATATTATAGTAGGCCCCAACGAGCTGCTAAAGTTAAGAACTTATCAGTACAGTCTCCACTCCTTGATACATCATCTTGGCCATTGCAAACTGCCTTGGAGTACAGCCCACAGTGGCAGGGATGTGCCACCAGTTCCCCTCCAGATGCAGCTGGACTCCCAACTCCCATCATCATCATCATCATCATTTATTAAAGTTGTATATCATCCATGATCTTTGGCCATGCTAGCTGATGGGAGTTGGACTCCCAACATCTGGAGGGCTGCAGGTTTCTCCTATCCCTGGCTCTAGGAAATGGTCTGTGCATGGTCATTGGAAATGCATGTCAGTTGCAAGAGTGCAGTGGTCGCATTATTACACAGGGGATCCTGGAGGCCAGGCAAGGTTTTTGGCTATCTAAGGGCAGTTTTGGGGGCAAGATGCAAACTATGTAGCAGTTTGCAATAGGGTGGGTGGTACTGCATTAGCCCCCTTCTAATGTAGGCATTGCAGCAACCTGTACACATGATCAGGAAGGAGGCACTGTTCTTGTTAGATAGGTACAATCAAAGAATGCACTCTGCTTTTAATGGAGTTATTTAAACGCTTACATACTATAAAACCAGTTGAAGTCAGTCCAACTATATTCCATACATATTTAGGCTAACGTTTTCTATTTTGATGGATGCTTGGTTGAAGCTCTTATTTTTGCAGGGCACAGAGATAATGGCTTGTGGTGCAGCTGATATGTGCTTGGATTAAGCAGCTTCCGCAGCTGATGAAATGTTTGCTTTGCAAATGCTCCCACTTCACATTCTCAAGTATCATAGAAACAGTCATTAAAAGAGTCTCAAACACATTATCAACAGGCTTCCACTTCCCAAGTGTTCCTGAGGCTGCCGTCCTATATCCACTTAACTGGGAGCAAGCCCCACTGAACTCAATGGGACTTACTTTTGAATAGGCATGTGTGTAGGATTGTACTTTTACAGTGCAATCATGTGCATGTCAGCTCAGCAGAAACGCCTAGTGAGTTCAATGGGACTCAGTCCTAGGTATGTGTGTATTGCAAACTTAATCTTATTTTTCTTTGTCTTCTAGTCTTTTTAGCAAAGATCTTTTCAGGACCTTTCAATCTGGGAAATTGTTTTGATGAGTAAATAGACAGCCATACACTACCAGGCCAGGTTCCAGGTTTTTATATTAATTTATGAGGCCCTTAATGACTTGGATTCAGAACATTCCAAGGACTGCCTGATCCCTTATATCCCTGCCCAGTCGCTGAGGTCTTCACTATTAGTGACCTCCCATGGCTCAGATGCATAGTTGGTACCCGTGAGTGGGGGGATGAATGGGACAAGGCCTGTCTGCAAGGCCACTGCCCTGGCTGTCAGGGGTAACGGGCACTGAAGAGCAGTCGCTTGACTCCGGCTTTCTTCATTTGGCCACTATGTCTGCATCCTTGCCCTAGCCTCTAAGGAAGAGGTTGGGGAGGAGACGGCGACAGGGGTGGGGCACTGATGTAGAATATGTTCCTATTTTCATCTGAGGAATGCTGGAGGGTACGCACAGGCCTGAACTACATACTGTTGCCTTTCGTACAGCAGCTACCTTAGAACATTTTTGACACTGTCTCTTTTATAAAAAGAGCAATTCCCCTCCAAATTGTTTGTGCAGCATAGGCACAAACCATTATTCCCCCCCCACACACATACTTTGCTCCCCCCCATCTCAATATTGCCAGATGTTGTTTGTGAGGTGGATTCTGAATAGCACCGCTCAGCAAAGACATCACACAGGAATACTGCTCCAAGCTTTTTCCATTCATTATGACCATCTTCCTTATTTTAGTTTCTCGCTCCCAGACTGGGCTCCGTTTGCATATGTGGCTTAAACAGCTGCTGGATATTAAATCTGAGCGTGTTTTATATTGACCCACCAAGAGAGAATAATTCATTTGAATAAGAGAAGGCAGGGAAATGAAAAATAGGAAGCCTTGATTTTCAATCCAGCTCTGCTTTGGTTGACAATAATTAATGGATGGTTGATTCTTTAGGTATCTTTTTGCTAAAAGTAATCCAAATGGCTCCATTTCTTTCAAGAGAAAGTTTTTCATGGCATAAACACAGCATAAGCCTATTCAAAGGAAATCACCCTTTATATAAAGATTTAGACTGTAATAAAAGCAGCTGGGTTCTAGTTTACTTAGTAACACTGGGATTACCAGTGCATTCGATCCCTTCTCAGTTCTAAAGTTACAATCCTGAAAACACTGATGGGCTCATAAGTGTCTTGATTTCAGTCAGGTTATTCCTTTCCTAAGCACCAGCAATAGAACTGCAGCCTTCAAATATTTTTAGATGCACCTGGACTGATGTAGTAGCATTTTCAAGGAGCTGTTAGCCTATTATACTGGGTCAATGGGTTGTTTTATAGAAGGCTGCTTAACAGAATGCTCTTGAAACTGATTATTAAAGGGCTCATAATAATCGGGAAATGCATTTTGCATTTATAGTAAAACCATACACAGGGCCAAGCTTCAACATCTCTATCAGGTATACTTGTTTATGGTGTTCTCTCTGCTTTTGTTGCAACTGAGATTTCCATGCATTTACTGGTTCTTTCAGAAGACAAACCAAACAACTAGATCTATGTAGTATGGAAACAAGACAAAGGAATTGTTCCAGGAGAGAATGACATGGTGTGATTTTTCTTTTTAAGTGATACAATGCAATTATAAGATGACATTCAGAGAATTAATCTAGGCTATTATCAGTCCAAATTTTGGTGTACACCAGCCTTCCCCAACCTGGTGCCCTCCAGATGTTGTTTGATCAGCCCCAGCTAGGGCCCTATGGTCAGGAATGATGGTAGTTGCAGTGAAAATATCTGGAGGTCACCAAGTTGGGGGAGGCTGATGGACACAGTCCAGGATATGTTAGAGCAGACTTTCGTAAACTTGGGTCTCCAGCTGTTTTGGGACTACAGTTCCCATCATTCCTGACCACTGGTCCTGCTAGCTAGGGATGATGGGAGTTGTAGTCCAAAAACAACTGAAGACCCAAGTTATGGAAGCTCTGCGTTAGAGTGACTTTAAGGCCGTAAAGGACCTCTAAGAAACAGATTTAAAGCTGAAAATTTGTTTAGTTACCTGTATTAAACCCCACTGAACACAGCGGGGCTCACTTTTGAGCAATCATGCATAGGATTGTGTACAAATCATGTGTCTGGGAACTAGAAAGGAGCACAGTGCAGACTGAGCCTGGCTGATGCAGGCTGTTAATCACAGGTAGGTTTGTTTATTGCATTTCAGGGCGGTTTTCAGTTTTGCAACACTACAGCAAAGAAATGGCATGAAATGTAGAGCCATCTGGAGGGCACTGTGCTGGCTACCCCAGTGTTGCATGCACCCTCGCATCTAGCTTTGGCTTGCATGCCTTTTTATTGCCTCCTTCAGGCTCTTGTGGCCACAATTTCCAGTGACAAACATTCATGTATTAAAAAACAACAACACCAAAGCAAAAGTCCTAAAACAAAAGAAATGTATTCTCTTTTCTTGGCTTTTGCTCATGTCAAAAAGCTGGCGTATTCTAACATGTAGAGCTACCGCTGCAGCTAACATAAAAGTGTTTCATAAAGAAAAAGGGGAGGGGGAGTGTGTGTGTGTGTGTCCTGCATCTGAGTGCCCCTTGCGGTACCATTTTTAGGGTGTGTGTGTGTATTTTTTTTAACTCGTAAAGCTGTATGGGATAACTCATTACAATGGGGGAACAATAGGACCCTGCGGTTTCTTTTCATGCTACTGAGGCGGTAGGCATGGAAGAAAACAACTTATTAGCCAAAGAAATGGGACAGAGCACAGCATGTCTCAACACAGAGACACATGTGGGTGGGAGATCTAAATAGGGAAATGGTCTTTGGATTTCCATTCTATTAGCCCGTGCTCTGTTATAAAAAGAAATGTCAGCTGTTAACTCTCCATTGCCTTCTTTATGTTCTCTCGGGGAACTTTGCTTCCACCTCTTCTTTCTTTATTCATTATCGTGGTTGTCGTTCAAAATTCATTTGTGTCGTATGAGAATATCTGGATGGGATCCTACAGGGTTGATTATTGTGCAATCTGAGATGAAGGAGGTGTTTCTGTTGTTTTACAATCTGTGATGGCCTGGGATTCAAACTCAGATGCTGAACCTGAGGGATTCCAGCCTGCACAGGATTCCCCGCCTCCAGAACCAGCAGAGCCGGGGCTAGGGCCTGAGTCGGAAGGGTCGACCTGGGCTGGATCCTCAGGTGCAGGAATCTGCTGAGTCTGCTCTGGCTCCTGCTGGGATGGAGGACCCATTGCCTGCAGGTGCTCCACTCCCAGCTCCGTCAGGGGAAGCTGAGGTTGCCTCTGGGTCCGTTATCCCTCCAGCCTCTCCTGAGCTGCAGAGGCTCAGGGCAGAGAGGCAAAGGGAACTGAGTTCCAGCAGGAGGAGTGCTCGCCTCCAAGCCAGGAGAGGCGAGTCACCAGAGGATCGGGGCCGCCCTATGCCTTGGGGCAGATAAAAGCCGGCCAGCCCCAAGTTGCAGGAGCAACATTGTTGGTTACCAATTCCTGCCAGTGTTCCTGCTTGAAACCTGACCTGCTTTCCTGCCTGAGCTCCTGACCCGCCCTAGTTCCCTGCTTGCCTACCTGTTCCTGACTTTGCCTGACTCCCTGCCCTGCACCCAGCTTCAGCGACCACGGATTGCCTTTACATTGCACCTCTGACCATGGACCGGACTTGGACCTCGCCTTTCGGGTAACCCACAGGACCAGCACACAATCTGAGCGAAACTGTGTGATTGTTGCCATTGTCATCGCTAATGCAGCCCTTGAGAAACATGAAAGATCTAAGTGGGAGGTGACAAGCACCACACCCAGGATCTAAAGAACAATGAAATTAGTTCCATGAGATCAGTAACAGTCTGCAGTGCCCAAGCATCACCCTCTGAAACCAACCATCCAACTTGGACTGGAACCACCACAAAGCAGTGCTGCCCAGCCTGAACTCAGCGCCTCCCCCCAAGTATTGGTATATAAGCATACAGTCGTATACCTTGGAAGTCAAACAGAATCTGTTCCTTAAGTCCATTTGACTTCCAGAACGTTCGGAAACCAAAGCACGATTTCTGATTGGCTGCTGGAAGCTCCTGCAGCCAATCGGAAGCCCCGTTGGACATTCAACTTCCAAAAATAGTTCACAAACCAGAACAGACACTTCCAGGTTTGTGGCATTCGGGAGCCAAAATGTTCAAGAACTAAGCTGTTCGAAAACCAAGGTACGGCTGTATAAGGATTTGTAGTAAAATTGCAATCTATAAAGCTCCAAGATTTCTAGTCATATTCTTTCCAAATCATAGGAATGTTCCTGTGGAGTAGTTATAAGAACCTAGAAAAAGCCCTGTTAGATCAGACCAAAGGCCAACCCAGACCAGCATCTTGTTCTCACAATGGCCAACCAGATGCCTCTGAGAAGCCTGGAAGCAAGGCCTGATGCAACAGCACCCATCCCAGAGTCAAAGGATGACAGAACGTCTGGACTACATTTAAAAAAACACACACCCTTTTTATAGCTAGGCAGTATGCATACCTTCCAACATTTGTCCGATGAAAATAGGGACATCCTGCCCAGTGCTATTTTTCTAGAAAAAAGGTGCTGGAAATCACCAGGAATGCCTCCCTTGATCTATTATAATGGCAGTGGCACCAACCTGAGGGGTACCAAGTTCCATCGAGTACCAGCTGAAAAAAAGCCCTGTTCCTACCATACCTTCCAACATTTCTCCAATGAAAATAGGGGCATCCTAAAGGAAAGCGGGACATTCCAGGATCAAAACAGAAACTGGGACGGCTTCTGTAAATCCGGAACTGTCCCTGGAAAATAGGGACACTTGGAGGGTCTGAGTATGTATGTATGGAAGATGGCTTTCCTAGGACCATCACCCTGGCAGGCAATTTGTGTGTGTGAAAGGGCTTAAACAACAACAACAACCTAATTCAAGAGAACATTCATAAATGTAATCCTCCATCTGTGGTCCCAAAGTGTTGCAGCCCAGAAACATATAATGTTCAATAGACTACTGATGGCACTCTTCTGTCTCACATGGTGGCTGTGCTCTGCCAAATGCAGAGCTTGTACTGGTGCTAAAGATGTGTTTTTGAAATGGTTGCAGTACTCTTGATTATTGCCCTGTGAACAGCCCCTAATAAAATATAGTAGGGCACACGTTGAACTGCAGCATCTGCTAGAACGGAGAATAATGAAACGAAGAGCAATAAACAGTATGAGTTAATTGCTTGGTGGCTACTGCTCCCGTAAGTGTATTCCATTTATCGGGTAGGTATTTAGAAATCTTGCTTGCAGTGCCATCACTTAACCATTTCCACTAAGCATCCACAAAGCGTAATGTTTATCCCAGTGGTGTTCTAATTAGCAGTTATATCTTTCCAGTTTGAAAGGCTCCAATTATTCCTGCCCTCCAGCTCATGCTCTTGGCTTCATTTCTGTGCAACATGACACCTTCCTCTATTCTGACTTTCATTGGTGTTTGATTGATGTATGTTGTTTAGAAATACAAATGCATGCATGAAAGCACCCCAATGCGCCCGGCCATATATTCTTATCACCTCTAATGATACAACAACAGCAACAACAAATGGCTCTGCCAGGTTGCCACCCAGAGAAAGCTTGTTCATACCTAATACAGGTGCAAGCTGTCTCTACAAGTGCTTGTGTGAAAGAGCATACATTTGTTGATTTGTGCAGCTCAACAATTTGTGTACACAGGATAGTGTACACTCTGAGCATTACACGTGGACAACTCTACTAGCATAACAGCTTGACTCTGTGTAAACAGGGACACAGATTGTTACGTTAGCGGAATGTTACTGCTGAAAACTCCCAGAGTGGAGAGCTTTGAAAGCACCAATTCATTGAAGAGACAAGGGATCAGCAATTGGTCCTGTCCACCCCTCTCAGGTGGCGCTGTGGGTTAAACCACAGAGCCTAGGGCTTGCTGATCAGAAGGTCGGCGGTTCGAATCCCTGCGATGGGGTGAGCTCCCGTTGCTCGGTCCCAGCTCCTGCCCACCTAGCAGTTCGAAAGCACGTCAAAGTGCAAGTAGATAAATAGGAACCGCTCTGGCGGGAAGGTAAACGGTGTTTCTGTGCGCTGCTCTGGTTCGCCAGAAGCAGCTTTGTCATGCTGGCCACATGACCTGGAAGCTGTACGCCGGCTCTCGGCCAATAAAGCGAGATGAGTGCCGCAACCCCAGAGTCGGACACGACTGGACCTAATGGCCAGGGGTCCCTTTACCTTTACCTTTACCCCTCTCCTAGTCCTTTTGTTTGCCCCTGCAGCAGGAGTAATGCAAAAATTGCTACTGCAGATGGGTTGGGAAAAGCACTGAGAGAGGAATGGTCGGTGCAAACTGTTTATTTTTCCATAGACAAATCAGTGCATATACATATTTGTAACCATAAATAAATAAATAAATAAATAAATAAATAAATAAATAATTTAAAATTGTAGAAAAAGAAAAGAAAGAAAATGAAATGAAATTTATTGCAGTCCCAGACCAGCTTCAAAGAAAGAAAGGGGAACAATCAATGACTACCTTGTCAGGGAAACAATTTGATGTTGCCATAAATTAAAACTTTCTTCATTTTTGTTCTTTTATAGATTTTTTGCAGGAGGTACAGGATGCAAACTTCCACCATTAATCATCAGTGTTAGTCGGCAGGCATCAAGCATTCCAAATGCTTGTGGTCTTGTGAAGAGGCTATAAACATTTTAGGAACAATTAATAATACGCTTGGAGATAAAAATTTGTTTGTACCCTAAAATAGGTTTATTAACTCATATAAAAGGGAACAGTCTAAAAACAGAGAAACACTGCTGTTCCTTATGAGAGTAGCAGCTAGTCTCAGTACTTGGTAGAGTAATTAATTCCAAAACTAAGAGAATAATATGTTAAATTATGGGAAGGAAAACAATTTTATTTGTTTCATATTTTTTTTTATTTATTTACATACTGCTTGATTGGAAACAGAGCCTTATGTGGCTTACAAAAAATTAAACTTCTGGTTTACAAAAAAAGTCAATAAAAAATAAAAATAGGTATTCTTATTTTTATTAATTTAAATCAGCATTTAATTAAAATGAGCAGTTGGGTTGTAATAAAATGAAACACATGCCAACTTCTACATGTCTGGATAGACCTACTTAAATAATTTTTTTTTAGCAAGTGCCAAAAAGAATACAGCAAAGGTGCCTTTCTGATGTCAATAGGCAGGGAGTTCCAAAGTGTAGGTGCTGCCATGTGAAAATATCAATTTTTTTTACCAGTGTGGAATGGGTTATTATCTAGCACATGTAACCTGTGCCAATTCTGCAGATTGAAGCAATCAAGTTGACATATTTGTGTTAGGGCGATGCCTCAAGAAAATTGGTCTTAAGCTGTTTAAGTCTTTCTTGAGGAAACTAACCTGGTCCATCAGGTTAAGCAAGGGGTATGTACTACGTATGTCTGAGACAGAATGCCAATTTATTAGGCCTCATTGGACTGAGTCCATGTCATAAGAAGAGCCTTTCTGGATCAGGCCAAAGGCCCATGTGGTACAGCATCTTCTTTCCGCAGTGACAAACCAGACAAGCCCGAAAGAAGGACCCGGGTGCAACAGCAGCCTCTCCTCTTGTGCGCCCCCTAGAGACAAAATGCATATAAAGCCATTGTCGCTGACAGCCATTGATAACATTGTTCTCCCAAGTGTGGGCCTTTTGGTTTAAAGAACAAAGTTTACTGACACTGTCAGCCTCTGTGAAGCAGGCAATACTTTTTGTGTTCTCTCATTAGTCCATCAGTCTCAGTGCTGAACAATCACCATGGCAACTCACCCTTAAATGAGAGGGACAATTAACCATGTAAGAGCCACAAAGCAGATGAAAGCTGAGATAAGAAGGAAGTCACATTTAGATGTGTTACACTTCAGATTCTTTTGGCTGGAGTTTTCAGCTTTGTACATTCGCATAGGCTAAAATGCTAACTGAAAGTTTCTCATATTATTATTATTTGTATATAGAAAGATGAGTGTTGCTGTGTGTGTGTGTGTGTGTGTGTGAGAGAGAGAGAGAGAGAGAGAGAGAGAGATCATGGAATACCTTCAAGAAAGGTTCACCAGGCACCAGTGTTTCTTCATTTTAGGCATCTGGTGAAACACTTTTTATTTGCTCAGACATTTTAAGTATTATACGTGCTGTGGGTATTTTTTTTTTAAATCTCTGTTGGGTGCCACTAATATGCTGATCAATTTTATGCATTTCGTATGTTGTCCTTTTTCTAGATTGTCCAGGAATAATATTTTAATGAAAATTTACACTTTTTTAAATAAAATAAACCCAGCACTTCCCCCCAAAACCCATCCAACATACCACTTGAAAATTGCTGAAGGTCTGGGTGGGTCTGCTTTTGTAGCAATTGACATGCACTCAGATAGGTGCTCTGTGATTTTTAATTGTGTTTTAATTGCTTCTTTTTATCTTAAATATTGTATTGTTGTAGTACAATTTGAATCCCATATAATTCACATGGAAATACAATAACATACAATCTAAGAAAGAAAAGAAGCAAAAAAAAAAAAAAAATACAATTAAAAATAATAATGGATATTTAATGTGGACAAGCTACAGACCACCAGAATGCAGTTTGTGGACCACTGATGGTCCACAGAACATAGTTTGGGAGTCCCTGTTATAAATATATAGGTATTGAATGTTTGGCCCCTAACACATGAGCCCAGCATTCAAAGGTTACCAGAGCATAATGGGGTCAAGTTGTGAGGGTGTGATTCTGACATTGCCTAGGAAAACACATGGACATCACCAGTTGTGTGAAAGAAATGTTGGCAGAGCTGGGAGACGTAGCTAGAGGAGAATAAAATGGCCTACTGCACTTCATTCCTTGATAGACTTTCCCAAGCAACACTTGCGTACGGCACCACAATATTATTCCTTAACAATAATATTTTTGAGGAAATCTAGAAATGGAAGATGAGTTTAATGACTGGGCTCCTCCAAACTCCATAGACACAAGCAAGAAATGAGTAACACTTCTGCACTTCAAAAAGCAAGGTTGCATTTTTGGACCCCCAGTTTCTTTAACTATTAATGTCCTTTCTCAACAGCGGGGTTGGGAAGAAGAGGCATTGCACTGAATTTTACAGTACATTTACATTATAACAAGTTTATAGAAGCCTCGTAATTCACCGTGTATTTCAACAGAAGTTTGGACTGCTTCCAATTTAATTTTCTGAAGTTAGAGTTTGCAGCTGGGTCACTCCCGGCATAATCTAGGAGATGTATCTCCTAAGGCTGTGAATTGGAACAACAGCATCTCAGCTGTAGCCTGTCACCCGGAGCCATCATTTACGGCACTTGAGGTCTCAGGGCAAAACATCAAAATCACTTTATGTGGACACAGCAACATGGCTGGCTTCATAAATTTTGTTGCAAGGAGCAATAATCAATACTTCATGTTTAATGATGCAAAACTGAAATTAGTATAGATTTTATGTCTTCTGCTCTTCCAAATTATGCAAACTTTACTAGCCCCCTTTGTAGTTGTCCTATTACAGCTTTCCATAAAAAAACAAGCCAATAATATTTAATCGAATGATTGAATGGTCCCAAAAATGTCGCAGACATTTTTTTAGAAAGGTTTTTTTTTCTTTACTAAGTCTTTACCCCTAGGTTAATATAAAATGATGTCAAACACATGCACAAAATGATTTATGTAAGTCATGTAGGTTTTGTCACCCTTGGCTATATATAAAGTCAATTGTAAATTGTTTCCACATTCTAAATTACCTTATGTTGCTTTGGGATACACTGAAAACAAAATTGACCGCTGGAGTGCTTTGGAAAATGAAAAAGGTTATCTTTTAGAATCAAGTACTATAGGCAAGTAATTTTTCAGGAAAACTTGGGGAGTTTTCTGAGTTTTACACATGTCAAAAAGGAGAAACTATTTTTGAGGAAATCTGGAAATGGAAGATGAGTTTAATGACTGGGCTCCTCCAAATGGCTTTTAAATTGGTCTGCAACGGTAAGTGTTTAAAATCATCTTGCAACATTTCAGCCATTTGATGAAGTGGTTAGGGGTGCGTCGTTCAGAAAATGAGAAGTTGGAAGACATTTTTTAACGCATCTTGACAAATCTACTTTATACCTGATATATTGTTGAAGTATTGATCAGTGTTTCCAAGTTGATGGGAAATGAAAGTTGCATCATTAGTAAATCTGTAACTGACTGTGATGCAGTGTACATTTTTAATTTCTGAAAATTCTGCTTCCCCACAGCAGGAACTTAAGACTCTGTTGTTGTTTTTTGTGGTAGAAGGTACATCTACCAACTTTCAGAAAACTGTAACTTTGCAGTCTCATTGGGTTGGGTCCAGACTTTGCCTTCTGCAGATGAAAAGGCTCATTCTGTCAACAGATGACTTTTGAGCCAGTGCAGAGATCCTGCAGCTGGAGGAAATGGCTCACTAGGTGGGGCAGAACTGCTTTGCTAGCTTCCCAGCAGATGGATTACTGTTGATTAATGGGAAGAAGAGGATAGAGGCATAGCAGTGGGGAGGTTGGCATGGTGAACACACACAAGCAGAGTCACCAAGTAATCCACTTTTTTGGGGTGTGTGTTTGCTGGTGATCACAGCAAAGCCACTGGCAGGAGGCCAGGTGTGCAGCACCATTAGGCTAAAAATCATGAAGCTAAAACCTCCAGTCCCTGCAATCCTCAAGCACAGTACTTCCACCAAAGGCAGACTGGAATGAAATACCTTCAGAATTTACTTTAAAATCAACTGTAACATGCCATAATATCCCCCTGGGAAGGGAATTCCAAATGGGGGCCAGCACTGAGAAGGCCCTCACCCTGATACTCATTTATCTGTCAGCAGCAGCAATAACATGTGCTGCAACTAGCCCAATGATGTTTAGTATTTTCTACAGACGCGGGTGGTGCTGTGGTCTAAACCACAGAGCCTAGGGTTTGCCTATCAGAAGGTCGGCGGTTTGAATCCCCATGACAGGGTGAGATCCCATTGTTCAGTCCCAGCTCCTGCCCACCTAGTAGTTCGAAAGCACATCAAAGTGCAAGTAGATAAATAGGTACTGCTCCGGTGGGAAGGTAAATGGCGTTTCCGTGCACTGCTCTGGTTCGCCAGAAGTGGCTTAGTCATGCTAACCACATGACCCGAAAGCTGTCTGCGGACAAACGCCAACTCCCTCAGCCTATAGAGCAAGATGAGCACGCAACCCCAGAGTCGTTCACAACTGGACCTAACGGTCAGGGGTACCTTTACCTTTTTATAGCTCAATGGTGGAACCTTTACAGACGTTAAAGGCGTAGCTCCAGTATCAGGTGACCTTTGACTCAGCCCTAAACTTCATCTGAGAATGCAGAACACAGGTATGTTTGAGCTATGGGTCTCCTTGCCAACAAATCCAAAACTTTATTTTTATTCCCAGATTTATTCCCAGGTCAGCTTTAGCGCAACGTAAAATGCGCATTTCCTCCTTTTGTTTTTAGAATGATCTTAACCTCGTCAACTTTGAGGGTTTTTTACCTTGCAAACCGGCAAGCAATTCACCCTGAGCCTCACTTAGCTCTGATTGGCCTTTGTCTTTACATTACATTCTAAAACCCATGAGCTAAAGGAAGACGGGAGGCAATGCCTCAACTTCTTAAATTGCCTTCAAGTCCACTTCATGTTAAATTAGTGCAGGATTGATGCACAGTAGAGAATGGTGAGATATATTAAGTTAGAGATGATGTGTTTGTTTTCTAGTCTATTTGGGTTCTTTGAGCCTTTTGTGGTTTGTTTGTTTTTACCTGAATAACTTTTTATTGTGTTAAATCTGAGTCTAGAATTTGTTAATGAAAAGCATGTCAGCAAAGGTCCCTTCACACAGAAAGATGCATTTCTCAGGGACAGGTAATTGCTTTTCATATCAAGGGCAGAGCCTATTTATATGTTTTATCCCTCTGCTTTTCTTATTAGGCCAGGGGACTCTTGTCCTGCTATTAATAATCTTTGCCACAGACTCTGCTTGGCTTTTCTTTGCCTTACCTTGCCTCTGCCTCATCTTTGCCTCACTGCACCACCTTTGCCCTCCGCACCCCAATTAATGGGCATCATGTAGGTGACCCTTTTCTCCAGCTGTATCTCATGTTAACCGGATGGGGCAATCCACTTAACCTGAACACAAGAGGAGCCCTGCTGGATTGGACCAAATGTCCATTGAGTCTTCACAGGGTAGCCTTCACAAAGCCGATAAGCGGGACATGGAACTAATGATATTTCCTTACTCTTCGTCCCCAGCAAGTGACATGCATGTGGGTCACCATCATGACTAACAGGCAGATAGACCTGTTGTCCATGAATTTGTCCAATCCCTTTTAGATCTACAGCTTTCCTCTCCCACCAGCAAAGGTTGCAGCTGAAACCAGCAGCCATTGCATGAGAGGCAAGGAGGATGAGGTTGCTGTCTGTATCATCATCACCATTACCTGCCATTCACCAGCAGGTCCCAGGACATGTTGCAACAAATTAAAGTCCAATATTGTAAGCAGTTAAAACAAAGTACAGTCATGGAAATAGGGTTGATACTAGTTGTGATGGCTATATTGTCTGCATCATCAGAGGTGGTATAACTCTGTATATCAGGGGTTGGGAATCAAATATGAAGAGGTTGCTGTGGCACTCATTCTGCTTGCAGGTTATCCTGAGAGCTGCAGTGTCTTGCTTCAAGATAAATACTGAGTAAGTCAAATTAATACATTGGCATCTTTTATTTTTGTCCCACTGCAGGAAGAACTCAAAAAGCTGCAACATATATTGGAGCAAATTAGTGATGGGAAATATTTGCTTGAAAAGTAAGTACTAACATTTTTGGATTGCCACCAAATAAAAACCTTGTGTAGATTTTAATGGAGACTTTTAGGTTTGTTCAGCTTTAATCAGAACGCTCAGCTAAAGCTTTGTTGCAATCCTGCACCCATTTTCCTGGGAGGAAGCCCCACTGAACTCAACAAGACTTACTTCTGAATAGACATGCATCATGCTATTAGTCAAATCAGTGGGATAGGAATTCATTTAGTTTTAAGCATCTTGCTTTATTTTTAATATAATTCTAAAATGAGCTTCTATGTCTGCATCTATGTGCATGTTTATATATGCTCATATATGAACATATATGCTTATATATGTTCATCTAGGTGTCGCCTTTTATAAAGTATAAGAGGACAGATCCCTCTTACAATCTATACATTAATAGAAGGCAGTCAGCAGAGGAAAGGGGGGAAATGAAGGCAAGAATATAAGGGGGAAGAATAGGCAATTATTTCAGTTATGTACATTTAGGCACCACAGCACTCCTTGTCACCTGTCATGGTGCCCTGAGGGCCCTTGCCCTTATGGACTTTATCTTTTGCTCTCTCTTTTTTTAAAAAAGCTTTGGGCAGTGGCTAGGCTTTCAGGAAAATAAAGAATAGCCCTCTCTAGCTGCCCTACTTTCTTCCCTTGCTTTCCTTTCAATTTTTAATTTACTTGTAGAAATTATCTCTCTTCCTTTGTTTCAAGATCTGGAAGTGGGTGGTTGATTGTGTCAAGTGTATGAAGACATCAAACAAAATATTAAAATGCCATGTACATGTGGTCAGAGGTATTCTTCTTTGGAAAGCAAAGCAAGAGGGCAGGGCAGCTGGAAGTCAACGCTTTGCTGCCCAGCTGCCTGGACTGCTTGAAAAATAAATAAAAAGAGAATAAAGGGAATGCAAAAATAACACTGCTGTTGAGTGGTAGGTTTGGGGAACTGGCAGGGGCTGGAGAGTCTTTGGGGGACATCTTTAGGGGGTGCCTGTTTGGGGATTTGCCTGTTTCAGTTTGTTTTTTGCCTTGGGGTCTATTTTTCAGGAAGTGGGTGGGTGGTGGGTGTTTTCTTTGAGCATCACCAGCTTTCCTTCTCAGAAATGTGTATTTTGAAGTTCTTTAGGGAGGGTAGAAATCAGCCCTGAGTGCTCATTAGAAGGACAGATCCTGAAGTTGAGGCTCCAGTACTTTGGCCACCTCATGAGAAGAGAAGACTCCCTAGAAAAGACCCTGATGTTGGGAAAGATTGAGGGCACAAGGAGAAGGGGACGACAGAGGATGAGATGGTTGGACAGTGTTCTCAAAGCTACCAACATGAGTTTGGCCAAACTGCGAGAGGCAGTGAAGGATAGGCATGCCTGGCGTGCTCTGGTCCATGGGGTCACGAAGAGTCGGACACGACTGAACGACTGAAGAACAACAAGAGAGGGTAGTATCTGGGGCTCAAGCCCAACCTCTACCTTGTACTTATTTTCTCGGGAAATGTGTCTACAAGCTCGCAAAGATTGGGCAGGACGGGGGCGCGCTGCAGTAGGAGTAGAGCAGGCATGGCCCAACGTGGCCCTCCAGCTGTTTTGGGACTACAATTCCCATCATCCCTGACCACTGGTCCTGTTAGCTAGGGATGATGGGAGTTGTAGTCCCAAAACAGGATGGTGCCAAAGTATTTTGAGGAGGGACCTGAAGGAAATAATAGAAGTGATATAATGGAGGTATTGTGGGAAGCATAAGGAACAACAAAGGAGAAAGGGTGAATCCTTTTGAGGTAGCAGGAGATCTTCAAGTGTCTGTGGGAACTTGATGAGTAAAGGTCACACATAGGGAAGTATTTCAAAATGCAAGCAGACCAATAAGAGAAAGCAAAGCTATGAAGGGTTTTGAAGGCAAGGATGAAGAACTTGCCTTTAATTGGGAAAAGGAGCCAGAGTAAGGATTAAAGGAGAGGTCAGAGCAAAGAGAGAAGTGATGATGATAATCATCTACCAAGTAAGGTAAAGGTAAGGTAGAGCCCCCCCGGATGGTTAAGTCCAGTCAAAGGTGAATATGGGGTGCGGCACTCATCTCGCTTTTCAGGCTGAGGGATCCGGCGTTTGTCCACAGACAGCTTTCCGGGTCATGTGGCCAGCATGACTAAACCGCTTCTGGCACAACAGAACACCGTGATGGAAACCAGAGCACACGGAAACACTATTTACCTTCCTGCTGCAGCAATACCTATTTAACTACTTGCACTGGCTTGCTTTTGAACTGCTATGTTGGCAGGAGCTGGGACAGAGCAACGGGAGCTCACTCTGTTGCGGAGATTCAAACTGCCAACCTTCTGATCGGCAAGCCCAAGAGGCCCAGTGGTTTAGACCACAGCACCATCCGCGTCCCTAGTACTGTTGCATGAGCGATAATTGCAAGGTTTAGGGCATTGGTGGGAAACTTGTGGACCATAGGGCTCATTAGGCCTGCAAGGCAGTTTCCCACAAACCACAGGAAGTCCAAACAAAGGCAAAGGCAAAACTAGCCCATTATGCTGCTTTTGGCAACATTTTAGGGCAGCCTGGCCTTAAGATCTCCAGCAACGCTTCCCTCATCGGCCCCTGTGTCTTCTCCAAAGGAGACCCATTTCAGAGTAAGCAGCTGGAGCATGTTCTCGTTCAAATGAATCTATGTACTTGGAGACTTTACAGATGTCATGGTGAAATGGATTTTAATGGATAACTTCTCTTTTACAGCCATCAGCTTGCTATGGATGTGGAGAATAATATTGAGAAATATCACATTAATTTACAGCCCTTGGAATCCAAAGTGAAAGTGTAAGTGATATAAAGTCTACTCTTTTATGTTTGCTTTAGAAATGCAGCAACATTGCTGGAGCTCTAGGGAGATACTTTATTTGGCTGATTGCCTTTGATTTTTAAGCGTCTTCCTTCTTCTTCCTTACATGTAAGGTTAGGATTAATCTAACAGAAAAAGGTAACAAGAGCATATTTGATCCCTTTAAATCATATAAAACTAAAATTTACTGTGGAGTGCAAATGCAATACAAAAAAGCCACAGAGGAAGTTTTGCACGGTACGTTTTGTGCTGGTTATGAATTCTGAGGGAAGATACGAAAAAGAAGATAGGTATTGATGGTGGATCCCAGATGTTTTAAGGCTGCTGAGAGGCTGATGTTACATTATCTGAAAGCTTCTCTATGGTGGTCAGATGCAAAAGAGGCCAGTGTAAATAAAAAGTTGCATAAGAATGTAGAGCAGGGGCCCTGAAGTCATTTTATTTTATTTTTATTTATTAAATTTGTATGCCACCGTTCATCCATAGAGCTCAGGGTGGTTCACAACATAAAATTACACAAAATACATAAGGAAAATAAAGGGGGGCGGGGTAACCCAGCAACCAGCCCCTCCCACAACACATTTAAAAGGGCATCAGATGTCAAACATCCAAAGAACGCTTTCATCTCGTGCCTAAATGTGTATAATGAAGGCACCACAAATGGGGAGCTACTGCAGAAAATGTCCGTTCTCGTGTTGCCACTCTCCAGACCTCTTGTAGAGGAGGCACATGAAGAAGGGCCTCAGAGAATGATTTCAGGGTCTGGGTAGTTCCTGAACTGTTTAAGGCTTTATAGGTCAACACCAGCACTTTGAACTGGGATACAGAAGCAGCTCCCCAGGTGGGGTGGAGCCACTATGCAAAATTCTCATCAGTTGCCGCAAGCGGTTGAGGTGAGGCATCAGGGAGGTCAGTGTGGTGCAAACACACCAGTGGAGCCGATCTGGCACTCTTGCCAATGTGTTTCCAGCATGTTGACCTCCCTGCCATGTCACCCTTTCCTCTCCTCTTCCTGGTGAGCAGCAGTGACCCATCTATTGGGAAACTAGCATAGAAACTCCAGCCCACCTGGCAAGGCACTTCTGTGATGCTGCGTATTTATAACCGGCTTTTCAGAGAAGACAGTTATCACCTGAATGGCAAAATGAGCAGGCACACAGATCTACATTTCCAACTGCAGCTGTACATATAAATTAGCATATGCAATTTTGATGCAAATCTGTGTCCTCCTTTGACCTCTTTTGGGGTGTTTTATAAGTTACTGGCTGACTACGCACTCATCTGCCCCAGGAAGCCTTTTCTCCCAGTCCCCAGAACACACTCCCTCCCTTTCATTTTAGCAGTGGTAGGGAAGGTGAAAAGGTTTTCGTCCCCTCCTTTCTCAGATGCTCTAGCACACTGATTAGCAATGTGCAGGGTGGCAGAATTGATTGTATCTGGGGATGCAACTCTCAAAAAGGCTGCTAAGTCAGAAGCAGATAAGCCGCAGGTTGAGCCGTAACTCAGGGACAGAGCACAGGCTTTACATGCGCAGATTCAAGGTTCAATCCCCAGCATCTTGAGGTAGAGCTGGAAAAGACACTTCTCAAAAACCCTGGAAAGCCTCTGCTAGTCAGAGTAGACAATGCTGCTTGATGGGCCAATGGCTTGATTTGGTGCAAGGCAGTTTCCTTTGTTCCTTCAGAGAGCATTTAGCATCTACCCGGCTCATGAACTTTTGCTCTAAAAAAATAGGTCTTCATCTTCCCAGCTGGAAGGGAGAGAACAGATGTGTGCTTAAGCCAGGAGTGGGAAACATGTGACACTCCTGAAGTTACTGGACTACAAACCCCATCAGCCCTGACTAGCAGGGCCAATGGTGAGGGATGATGGGAGCTGGAGTCCAGCAACATCAGTGTGTGTGTGTGTGTGTGTGTGTGTGCTCTGGAAGGGGGTGAGTTTCCCCACTCTGGCTTAACCGGCCTCTGGCCTGTAGTCTGAGCCTCCATTTGACTCTGTAAGACTTGCCAGAGATTACTTTTCCTAGGTAACCTTTTCCATTACTAAACTGAATCCAACTTTCAGATCAAAAAGCTCAAGCTCAAGCAATTTAGCGAACGTTAAAATACTACTAGAATATTTATGGGACATGAAGATTTCAAATTAAAACCAAGTGTATTCCTTTTAGTGAAGCAGATTGTAGGTAGATGAAAGAATGTGAAGAGTTTAAGTAGGGTTTGGATAGAAACTAGTGGCGTGGTGTGAAAATTATAGATCCCATTTTACAAATGAAACTGCCTTTACTTTTCTTCTCTTTAACTGAGTGCCTTTGTCGTACTGAAAAAACCAGTTTATCGTTGATGCATATATAGTTGTGCACTGCAATACTTTGCATGCTTACTCATAAGAACCCCAAAAGATCAGACCAAAAACCCACCTGGTCTAGCATCTAGTTCTCTCTGTGGCCCACCAGATGCCTGTGGGAAGCCTGCAAGTAGACCTGGCTTTCCCAAACTTGGATCTCCAGCTGTTTTTGGATTACCGTTCCCATCACCCCTGCCCACTAGGTCCTGCTAAGTTTGGGATGATGGGAGTTTCAATTTCCAGTTTAAATGGAAGGAGCTTGCCCATCACTAAATGGAAGTAACACGTGGGCTATTCTCTAAAGGCAGAAAACATGTTAGATTCCTTCCTTCCTATAATACTAATACTAATAATTCATTTATATGCCGCCCATCTGACTGGGTTGCCCCAGCCACTCTGGGTGGCTCCTAACCAAAAATAGTAAAAACACAACACAAAACCAAACACTAAGAACTCAGGATGATGGAAAATATATTGGCCTTTGTGAAGTAAATAGCTTAGGTGCTTAGCCTGTATATGCCAAAGAGGATTTTTTTTTTAAAAGAGAGTTCCAAAGTATATAGAAAATAAAATAAAGAATTGACACAAGAATTTGTAGATTTGATCAGAATCTCAAGGAGTTGTCTGGGATTTTGTTTTTGTATGAATCACTTCCCACGAAACAACCCAAAGCGATGTAACAATATAAGCATCAACAATATAAACATACGTAGAAACAATTTCAAACCCAATACAGGTGCCAAATGGGATTTATACAGACATTCTTCTAATGAGCAAATTTTATCTGAGTTACCGTAACTGTTCTAATTTGAGAGCTAATTTATTTGATATTACACTGCCACCTGGTGTCAAACACAGAGTTGTAACCGAGCACCTGACTTCTCAATAATCCTGATTTTTTATTTATTTTAAATACTGTATTAGAAACCTGTTTTAAGATTGTGCATATCAAAATGTAGCAAATGCATATATTTTCCATGGTCTGTGTTGCATATGCCTCTGGTTCCAACACAGAAATGGACAAGTTGATCAGTGGTGCGTGGTCAGTGGACTAAGAGATCAAGGCTAGTCCTCTAAATGTTCCTGGCAAATTAGAGTATTAAAGTATTAAAGCCTAGTGCCTCCTTCCCAAAGCCTGGGAAGCTTCTGCCTGGCTTAGGGAGGGAGGTGCGATGCTAATGCATGCAATGTTGGTGCCCCCCGCTCAAATCACCTTTGAAAGTTGGTGCCTCTGGCCCTAACTGCTCCCCTATGAAGAATTCCACCACATGCCACTGAAGTTGATTATTGTTTTAAAACTTCATAAACTAGACAAGCAACACAATCCTATACAAGTCTTTTTTTTTAAAGTAAGCCCCATTGAGTTCAGTGAGACTTACTGCAGGTAAGTGCACAGAGGTCTGCAGCCCGAAGCATGCACTTAGCTCTTCCCTTGAAAAGAAACAAGCAGGCTGTGGTTTGGGCTGGGTTTGTACCCTGTGTTTTTGGGAAAGCATATATTTGAAAGTCCAATTTCAAAAGAGAGATTTGAAAAGATTTTCATTTAAATTCCAGCACTGTGCAAAATTTCACTCTGGCTCTGCGAGATTACCTTCTATCAGGCCCCCATTGGAGGGAAATATTTCAGTAGTGTGCGCATATATAAGAGGTTTCTCTATTCACCCATGTTTCAAATTACATACAGCATTCAGAGAGCATGGCGTGAATATCTACAGCGTCAAGATTTACAGAGCCAGGAGCATCTGGAGAAACGCAGTCCATCACCCCCTTCCTTGTCATCTGACAAGATGAGCAGCTCAATCAGTATGAACACCTTTTCAGATGGCAGCACCCCTGTAAGTAAAGTTTTCCCCTTCAAAGGTTGTTTTGCTAAAAGGAAAAAAAATCATTTTTTTTGCTAATATCACTGCTCAGAAATACTGCAAAGAATCTCTTTGTGTTTCCAGGCCACTTCTCATTGTATGTTAGCTCTCAGATGACTCTGGTAGCTCTTTGCTCTGTCTGAGGATTTTGCAAAGTCTAGCATGACGTTTGAGCTTTGAACTAGTTGCAGAAGCATGAGAACAGGGAATTTGGATGTGCTCAGTGCGTTCCTGTTGTTTGTTTATTGTGCTTACCTCTGTTTCAGTCTGGAAGAGTAGCTGTTAGATTTGCATTTATTTATGCCATGGCTATCCAGACTCTTGTGAGATAGATCTCTTTAAGCTTTGGGTTCCCATTACAGCGCATGCAAAGGCAGCCTTGTTTCTCCTCAGTGACTTTCTGCCGTGATCAAATTATCTGGGAAGAAAAAAAACCCCTTCCACTATTTACAAAAGAATGGAGGGATATTTCTGGGGTATGAATTGAAGGTCAAATGTGAAACCTCTGTTGGAAGCAGCTGCTTGTGAACATAGGACCATAGTGGCAATACTAACTGTACTATATTATTTGGAAACCATATGCCCAGATGGTAATGTGGGAACCAGCTTTAAACAAATGTTTATGTTACTTAGACTATTTTGTCACTTAAACTATCTAAGGGTAAAACTACATGTAATGCTTAATGCATAGTATGCATCTACACTCCTCAGCTGCACCCACATCCCTGGGAACTTTTCAAAACTAAGCCTCATAGCCATGTAAGTGGACCAATCCTTAGGAGGGCGTGGCTGAAAAGCGAAGGCATTATACTTGCCCACTGTGATCCTGATAGTGACATCTCAGTCCCCTGAATCTGGGAAGGATATGTGATTCGCAGGCTTGTTTTACTGCAGGTCCTCGCACTTAGCTGAGTTGGTAGGGTATGAAACTCTTAATCTCAGGGTTGTGGGTTCAAGCCCCATGTTGGGCAAAAGATTCCTGCATTGCAGGGGGTTGGACTAGTTGACCCTTGTGGTCCCCTTCGACTCTATGTTTCTGTGACTCGTCTGTGTCTCTAGGTAGAGGTGAATGTTTTATTTACAGCAAGGATATTCAAAGATAGCAGTTTTATTTATGTGTGTATTTCATTTCCTGCATTTTATATTACCTTTCTATCAAAGCTTTCGGGGGTTTTCACCATTTAAAATAATGGCTAGTAAGGTAGCCAGGGGCCCTCCAAATATTTTTAGACTCCAACTCCCACCATCCCCAGCCAGCATGGCTATTTCTCAGGGGTGGTGGGAATCTGAGTGCAACAACAAGAGCTAGTTTGGTGCAGTGATTTAGAGTGTCGGACTAGGACCTGGGAGACCAGGGCTCAAATCCCTACTCAGCCATAAAGTTCCCTGGGTGATGTTAGGCCAGTCACAGTCTCTCAGCCTAGGCTACGCCACAGGGTTGCTGTGAGGATAAAATGGGGAGGAGAAGCACACCACCTTGAGCTCCTTGGAGGCAAAGTGGGGGTATTAATAAAAATAAATGGAGGACCACAGGTTGACTACCCTTGGTTCCAAGGTTGAAAGATACAATTCGAAAAGGAAGAGGGAAATCAGTACATTTGGGTACCAGTTGTTCCATAAACATACTGTAGGGCAGGTCAGATGTCTCACTTGTCCCTCTGTTGCAGCTTGGTGGCAATGTAATACCCTATCCCAGTTTCAGGTCATAACATCTCTCACACCAAGGCAAAATGCACCCCTTGCCTTTGTTTCATTGAACTATGGAATGTAATGTTTGGAGGACCGTCTTGCATTTTTGGCAGTTTCTACTGGGAATCCACTGACTCTTTCACAGCTCCTTACACCATAGGGAACACAGGGGTCTGCCTTATACTGTGTCAGGCCACTAGTCCATCTACCTCAGTATTGTGTACACTGACTGGCAGCAACTTTTCCACGGTTCCCAGCAAGGTTCTCTCTCAACCCTACCTGGAGATGCCGGGGATTGAACCTGGGACCTTCTGCATGCAAAGCAGATAATCTGCCACCAAACTATGGCCCATAGGAAGGAGCAGGAAGTCATCGTGGCTGTGCATGTATTGAAGTTGGGGAAAAGGAAGGGAGCCTAGATAAGTTGACCCCTTCCTGGTACAGAAGGACCTAGATAGATAGATAGATAGATAGATAGATAGATAGATAGATAGATAGATAGATGTGGAGCAGAAGTCGTAGGGAGTGTTTGGGAAAGGATCTGGAAGGGGGATCTCAGCAGAGATGAGCATGGCAGGATACTTGCAAGGCTAGAGTGGCTTGCAAGTGGGACTGCTGTCTATGGTGCTGAAAGGATAACCAATAGTTTGCAGTTTGCTTCAGTGGCTACCTCAAATAGAAAGGAACAGGTCATTTAGCTGGTGCAGTTTAAGGGTTTTGCCAGAGGGAACATCTCAGCTGACTGTCCCATGCCAGTCTTCAGGGGATGAGTTATAATATTTCCTTCCACATTGCATCAAATGTTATGGCATGCTCTTCTTTTATAAATCTAGGGCCTTTTTAACCATAGCTATCACCATCTTCCTCTTTATTTCTTTCCTCCTGCAATGATTAAAAAAATAAATCACAATTTTCTACTCAGTGAAATCTATTTAAGCCTCTTTCTGCTTAAATAAAGTTTGGGTACTTTAAATGCATTGGTATATATTAGACTGTGCCATTTTTCAAAAAAGCCACAAGAGGTCTCTCTTCTACCACTCAGGAACAGCTTGGCTTTGACTGTAGTAAGAATCAGTTAACACTGGCAATGACAAAGGGTTCAACTCACAGCTATTAACACCAACTGGAAGTTTACCAATGCCTTCAGAGGGTGGTTTTTTTTTATTTCAAATGTATATGTTACACATGTGCTTCTAAAATTCTTACATGTTGAAATTTCATGATAGCTATTTGTGATATTAGGGCCCCTGGGTATTACCTTCCTGGCTACCTCTAGGTAGACTATGGTGAAAAGATTTGTAAACTTTTTGGGGGGCTATCACTCTTGCTCCACTTTCTGCTTGCCCCTTCATTCTCACTATTTTTGATGTTCAGATCTGAGTGCCAATGCTTAGGAAGCCAAAACAACAATGCAACAGGGAGATATCAGGAGGCTGGGGTGGGAGGGAATCTCAGTGTCTCCAGTAGTACAAACAAACAAACAAACAAACAAACAAACAAAAAACCCAAAACACTAGGGGGGGAATGTTTAGTGGGGAAGAAACCCTCAAAACGACCACATGACTGAGCATACTCATAGGTCATGAAACTATCTGTTGGCAGTGACGAATTTTGGCTCTCAAATTTCATTGCCACCCAGTACGATGCTAAAATTTGGCACCCCCTGCCTCTCACTCCATTCTGCAGCATTGTTGTGGTGCGCCCTGCAGCATGGCTTCCAGTGCGACCACACCAGTCGTGCTACCCCAAAACCACCTCTGCTGTTGAGGGATGGAGTCTCACAGAAGAAGGCATGGCTGACTTATTGGAACAGTGAACAGGAGCACTTTGAACTACAACCTTTTATGCAGGTCCCAATTACATTCCATATCCACATCTGTCTCTGTGGCATCTGTGGGGTAGCTTATTCTGAAAGCTCAAGTCTACCCAGTGAACTTCCAGACACTGGGAGAAGAGAGTGCTGGGTTGTCTGCCTAGCATCTCTAGGCCAGGGATGGGGAACTTGTGTCCCTCCAGATGTTGCTGGACTCCAGCACCAACCATCATCCCTGACCATGGGTACTGCTAGAATCCAACAACAGCTGGAAGTTCCCTTATACCTGCTTCAGACAGTGGAATGGACTCCCCCGGAAGGTGGTGGGCTCTCCTTCATTGGAGACTTTTAAGAAGAGGTTGGATGGCCATCTGTCAGGAATACTTTAGTTGAGATTCCTGCATTGCAGGGAACTAGATGACCATCAGGGTCCCTTCCAACTCTACAATTATATGATCCTATGATTCATAGAACCACAGAATCACAGTACTGTAGAGCTGGGTTCGTCCAATTGCTTACTTCTATGTGGTCTCAGTCACCTGCTGAGAAAAATAACTCCAAACGTACTAGGAGAATCATGACAACCGTGTTGATCAGCTTCTTCCTTAATCCCTTGAAATCAGTGGCTCCAAGTCATAATTCAGTGGGCTGACTTGTGTGCTAGTCAGCCATATCACAGCTTTCATTTGGGTGGTTTTTATAAGAGTTTTTAAAGGCTATTAGGGTTTCATGAGCTGGGGAGAGCTACTAAAATTGAATTTCCCCCTAGCCAATATGATGTGGCCGACATGCAATCAGTCATTTGATCACTGGTGCGTTATCTAGAGTGATAGGGATGTTCCCTCTGGTGATGTGTTGCTTGTACATCTTCCAAAAAAATAAAATAGAAATAAAGGAGCAGCAGTGATTTAGTATCTGTTTCTTAGCCTCCAAACAGCAATAGGGTTAGATCAGGTTTTCTGTAAAGCTGCTTGCCTTCAGACAATCTGCTGCTTCTCTCTCTCTCTCTCTCTCCTGCTAAGCTCTTCCACCTGATAAATCAGCAATAGTGTCCCACAGTGCAGACATATATAAAACCTTTTTGGGAGGCACTGCCAATGCTCAGACAAAACTGATGCAATCTTTGCTATAGAAGGTGATGCCTCAGACTTGGGAATTCATGTCATCTTTGAAAAGCTAGAAATGCTCTCCCCATGCTGACAACTGCTCGTGTCACCCAGCTCTTTCAAGACAAAGAGATTCACCTGTTAACGGGTAAGAGACAAATGATACAGTAAGCCAAGCATCAGGTACAGAGAGGCTTGTCATCACCTGCTTCACGCATTATGAAAATAGGTATACATTGTGTATGGCAAGTACTTACAGGCATTCTTTAGAACGTGTGAGAATCATCTTTCAGATTGCAGGGATTTTCAGCTTCCCTCAAACCTTGAGGGACAGAGCTTACCCCCATATCTTCTTATTTGACCATGCAATTTTTAAAAAGACAGATTGCTGCATGACAGATATGCATGCACTGTGCAGACCCCAGCTGCTAGTTTCTCTGTGGTTTGAATCAGTACCTAATGTACGTGTGCTTTGAAGCATTTAGTTACTTTCAGAAATGCAACTTGCAATCAGGGCCGGTTCCCCCTCAAGTAAGCTGATCAGCTAGTGGCCCTCACTTCCTTTTCCTTCTCTCCTACTAAGTGGTGGGTGCAAGGTACCCAGAGGTACCTAATGGGGTGCAGAGAGACAAGCACTTCTGCATAACTTGGGAATTTCTAGTCCCCAGTCTCTCCACACACACCCTTGCTTCTGGTCTCCAACCTGTTCACACTCCACTAGTTGAGGTTCTGAGGTTGCTATTAAAGGGACTGATACTCAAGAACATACAAAAAATAGTTGAGATGAGGGGAGACAAAGAAGGGCAATGAAGCCAGAACAGTGTGGGAGGAGATATTTGCCTTTTTGACCTCCTTACATATATGTAATGTGTTCACGTCAGTGGAGGGTCCAGTACTAGAGGTGGCTGATGTCCATTTGGACTGGTGCGGCAGAAGACAGGGAGCCCAAACAATAGGCGGCGCCAGAGTCACTAACACACAGAGCCAACTAATTCCCCACCCTCTTTGCTGTGTTCTACAAGGGCAGCACCGGCACTGAGGAGGAGGAGGAGGAGGAGGAGGAAGGTGACAGGCAATTACATCTCCTGGATTGGTTAAAAGTAAGAAGGCAGGCAGCTGGGGGCTGGCTGAAGTTGGTGGGGCAACACCAAATTTGCCACCGCTGTCCAGTAAGATGTTTTTCCTTCCTAATTCCTGATTCCTGTGCAACCAAGTCTGTTGGTAAGGTCGGGGTCAAATGCAAAGAGACAGGTCAATTCTTTGGAGGACCTGCATTCTATTGTGAAACACAGGAAGGGGACAGAAAGTCTTAAAGCCCTTCCTTTTTCCGTTCAGTGTGTTTGTTTCTGTAGCCTTTGGGCACAGTTGCTAAAGCTTCTTGTCTCTGTGGCATTTCAGCTCCTGCCTGCAGGTGTGCATTGTCCCTCCCTTGGCTTGCTGATGAGTAGCAGATGGTAGGAAAAAGCTGCCATTTATTTTCTCTAGCCCTGACATCTTTGTCCTCATTCTTCCTGGCAGCAGGTTTTGTTGCAATGAGAGTGAAGAGTTGGCTCCAGTTTTCTTTTAAGGACCGGTAATCACAAGTAACATGCACATAAGAGAGTACTACTCATGTAAAAAACCAACACACACAAAAGCTAACCATTGTTCCCTAGCTAGAACTTTACTAAAGGCCATGTCATGAAATTCAAGGATGGGAAAGCATATTCAGTCCTAAGGTCATATTTCCTTTTGTGTAGCCTTCCAGGAGCCACATGCTAGTTGTAGGTGGAGGCAGAGACAAAAGTGGGCAGAGCAAGAAATGTGAATTTTACCTCTGCACAGTCATCTAATTTCTGCTACAGACACAAGCACACCCCTCTCTGTCCAGGCATAAAAAGAAGCATTACCCATTAAGCCAGTGTGGTTGGAGTGTTAGACTAGGACCTGGGAAACCACAGTTTGAATCCCCAATTCACCATGAAGCGCACTGGGTGACCAGTTGCAGTCTATTGGCCTGACCTACCACAAAGGGTTCTTATGAGGATTCAGTGAGGAGGGGGATAAACAGAGCTCTGTGGAGGAAAGGTGGGATATAAATGTAAGAAAGAAATAATAAATTTATTTTTGGCACTCATCTGTCTTGAGGGGTTAGCAGCATCAAAATGACCTCCTCGGGGTGCAAGCCTAGGCAGTGTGTATGGAGGTCCTGGGCTGCCCAGATTACAAGACCCACGGCCTCACTGATGTGGTCCTAAGGAAAGCAGAGCCATACGTGGCTTGGCTGCAGGAGTTGCAGGTGTATAAGGAGCCATCCAACCATCTTGGGGACTTCCCTCTGGATTTGTGTAGGGTTTACTCCTTAGTCTTTTCTTCTCCTGAAGATATCCTGCAAGGCAGCAGGGGTTTAGGATCAGAGTTTTGCTTCTCCTAGATGAGCTGCCTTCCCAGGTTGACGAGCCCCATCTGCCTTCTTGACCATTGGACCCATTATTGATCTCATCTGCTCAATCCACCTGAGCCTGTTTTTGCATGCAGGGGAAGTTCCTAACTCACTAAAGGTTTAAGACCCATTGACTACCCTCACCTTGTTTAGCTGGCCAGTAAAAGTAGTTCCTGGGGTGTGGTCACTTTCGCATGCTGACAGTTCAGGGTCATGTTCCACCCAGGTAGAAACTCTCTAGGAGCATGTGAAGTAGGACTGGTAAAGGTTGTTGTCTGGGAGGGCTGGGGGAGGGAATGTGTCCTGTCCACCAGAGAGAGAAAGAGCAACCTGCATTTGCCCCACACTGACATGGCCAATGCCCAGATAAGGATTCAAGTTGCTCCTTCCCTAGCCATCCAGTTGATAACCCGCCCACTAATTTAGCTGAGAAGCAAGGCTGTGTACCTGCAGATATGTTCTGCTTATGTGCTATACCTACTTTGGGCCACACTCACCCCATGCAGCCCTTAGCAGGTAGGCCAAGGGTGATTGTGGCCCTCAGGCAAAGAGAGAATTATTTTCAGTCACTTCTTCATCAAGCCTGTGCCTTCTTCTTCTTCACCATCATTCTGGTCATCTAACTTTTGATCCCGATCCAAGCAGCTTATAACATAATTTGTGGGTCCTATAAAGCAATTGGTATACTGTAGGCATGCAATAAACATGCACTTTTATCTGCAAAGGCTTTGTCTTCTAAGGAGTCTCATGTCGTGCAACTATTCCACTTATTTATGGGGAGGTAGTAATTACGTTTACTGAACTTGTGGTTCCACGAAACCATTTAAAACCAAAATTAATCTGCTTCCTCCTCCTCTCTCAGCACAGCCCTCAATGCAATGTTGGGGCCTTTCCCAGATGCTTTATTTCCTTCTTTTAAAAAATTGTAATAAAGAGCCCAGCTAATTTGTATAAATGAGGTTTTACTTCATTGGTTTATAGTCTACATAGAGGAAAAGACTTAAGTTAGGATTATACTAAATTTGGGTTCTAACTAAATCCACATGTTGTATTTTATAAGCTAATCACTGAAGGCTGATTTAAATGCCCCCATGTGGTCATCAGTACAAACTGATTACCCATGATAGGGCTCCACATGGTGAGCATAACATTTAAACGCTTTTTACTCTGTGCATCAGCTAGTGTACAAAGGCACAGCACCAAAGGTTGTAGATCCAGCATTTGGTGGGTCAGCAGCACCTTTTAGAAATGGTAACCACCAGCATGCTAGCACAAATGAATGCTTTTTGGTGGCTTCGTAGGAGAGGCTTAACATTTCAATCACCTCTAAAATATCATGCATCCAACAATACTAAAGGAACTTGTAGATGTAATCCCAGAGGCTCTGTCTACAATCTTTGAGAAGAGATGAGGTCCCTCCAGACAGGAGGCAGGCAAATGTTGTCCCCATCTTCAAAAATGGGTGGTGTGGGAAATAAGACCCAGGTGACTACCAACCAGACAGCTTGATGTTGATAGCAGGAAAGGTCCTAGAACAGATAATTAAACAGCCAGTCTGTGAGCACCTAGAAAAGGATGCAGTGATTACTAAGACCCAGCATGGGTTTCTCAAATAAAACTCATGCCAGATGAATCTCATTTCTTTTTTTGGTAGAGCTTGGTGGATCAGGGGAATGCTATGGTCATAGTGTATCTTGATTTCAGTAAAGCTTTTGACATGATATGTTTGCAGAGAAGCTGGTAAAATGTGGGCTGGACGAGGTAACTGTTAGGCAGATTTGTAGCTGGTTGGCTGACCAAACCTAAAGTGTGCTCACTAATGGTTCCTCACAGTGCTTTTTTCTCTAGAGAAAGGGTGCCGCTACTGCCCCCTCACATCAAAGCATCACTTCGACTGAGTGCCTACTGATGTCCGAACCACTTGTGCACTGACTTTTTTTTTGTAAAGGGAGTAATTATATGTAACTATACACAAAAATCCATAGTGTGTGTGGAGTGGAGTTCAACATTGCTCTAGGATGAATGTTCTGTCTGCACAAGCATTTCAGCTGCCAGATGGAACATGCCCCCTCTCATCCCCCCCCCAAAGCTCTATTCTAGGGGTTCTCCTCATCTTTGCCAAGCTAATTTCAGGGGGTGCTTGGGGCAAATGGGGGAAGCCCCATTGCTCAAGTGCAACTCATAGCATATGGCTTCCATTGAATCATTAGGTGCTCATTAGGTGAATCCTGCCTGATATGTATAAAATATTTACACCACATGCTACACTATACTTCTGCACCATTCTGTGGTCTAAACCACAGCCTCCTGTGTTTGGCGATCAGAAGGTCAGCAGTTCGAGTCATTGCAACAGAGTGAGCTCCCGTTGCTCTGTCCCAGCTCCTGCCAAACTAGCAGTTCAAAAACATACCAGTGCGAGCAGATAAATAGGTACCACTGTGGTGGGAGGGTAAACAGTGTTTCCCTGCGCTCTGGCACTCATCACGGTGTCCTGTTGTGCCAGAAGTAGTTTAGTCATGCTGGCCACATGACCTGGACAAACTGGCCACTGTCTGTGGACAAACGCCGGCTCCCTTGGCCTGAAGCAAGATGAGTGCCACACCCCATAGTCGCCTTTGACTGGACTTAATCGCCCAGGGATCATTTACCTTTACCTTTACCTCTGCACCATAATCTTACATTAATATATAGGGATTTTTTAAATGAAAATGGTTCACTGAGGACTACTTAGTGGGCATAGCTTGCTGCTTATTGTTGTGGGAGTGAAAAGCCAGGGTGGGAAGGAGGGATGGCTTGGAGTATCTTAGAAAATGGCATGGCTTCCTGGTTGGAACCCTGAATAAGAGCAGTCAACACTGCAGCGTTTTGTTGCAGGTCCCACTTGTAAATTCGACATCTTGAGCAAGAAGGAAAAGGTTTAACTTTCCACAACTCTGACTTCGGTAACTGCGCATACCATAGGAAAAATATTTCAGATTTGAGAGTCTGCTTGTACAAATCAAACATTAAGGGGTCTGGCAAGGCATCTGTTGTCTGGTCAGACAGTAGACAGATTTGATTTAAACCTAATGATGCTGAATAGCCATGACTGCTGCTTATATGCAATAGTAATTCTATGTAATTGGCGTGGCTTCAGGTGATGCTCTTGCCTGCACCATGCTGAGGGGGAGCTGCAAAGCAGACTGTTTCTCTGTTGGTGTTGGACAAGCAGTAGATTATGGTGCAAGAACACTTCGGACCAGACTGAAAACTGGCAGGTTTCTTGAACTCACACAGAATTCAATGAACTGCAGCTGCCTCGGATGAAATGCTATATGTAGAGGGAAATATCTTTGCTAGGCAAATACTCCTACATGGTGTAAAGGCACAGTATTGCGTATACCAGAGTAATAAATTACTTGGTCACTGGTGGTGTGCTTTTTAAATCCTGAACATGGAGAAACTGGATTATGTCTTACTTTCTGGCTGTTTATTGTCATGTTTGTACTTCTGCCCTTTATACTTGTGGCCAAGGCACAACTTTTTGACATCTTTTATATGTCTTCTTTGCCTCTTCAACAAAAGGTTGCATAATTAAAGGTAAAGGTAAAGGTACCCCTGACCATTAGGTCCAGTTGCGGACGACTCTGGGGTTGCGGCACTCATCTCGCTTTACTGGCCAAGGGAGCCGGCGTTTGTCCGCAGACAGCTTCCGGGTCATGTGGCCAGCATGACTACGCTGCTTCTGGCGAACTAGAGCAGCGCACGGAAACGCCGTTTACCTTCCCGCCAGAGCAATACCTATTTATCTACTTGCACTTTGACATGCTTTTGAACTGCTAGGTTGGCAGGAGCTGGGACCGAGCAACGGGAGCTCACCCCGAAGCTCATGATGTAACATAGGAATGTATGGCTTAGCATTATGGTGACCAGCACTGGAATGCCACTTTTGATAATATCCCTGTGTTGAAAGAAGCATGCAGTTCCCTAGCAATAAATATTAAAGTTGCAGCTTTTACCTTGGCCACAGTCCATGGCTTAGCTCTGATCTCTATGTTAAGTGCTCTCCAATTCCCTGAACTAGGGGCAGTAGAATAAAGTTTAGTTTCCTTCATAGTGCATTGGGGACACATTTGTTTATTTAACTAACATAATGCATATAATAAGAATAAGAATACCACTTGGTTGTCAAAGGTATCAATAAAACAGCTAAAAACATATGATATCTTTGTGATTTTTTTTCCTTTCAAAAATAGAAGGAGTGGAAGTGAACTTCCACATCAGAGTGGAAGTGAATACAACAGGCAGAAAAATGGCTAGTCTTGCATCAAACTCCCAAAGCAATTGTGTGAATCCCACCAGCACTATCAGTTGTTTCCAATTGAGCTAAACTCCTGTTCAAATACCAGTTGACTCTACCCAGACATTCTGTGTCTGCCAAAATCAAACTGGCACCACAGCACTGTTTTTCTCTCTCTCTCTCCCTCTCCCTCTCTCCCTCTCTCCCTCTCTCCCTCTCCCTATCCCTCTCCCCAACTGAAGAGTGCTGTCATCCAAAGGCAGGGGAGGGAGTGTTCCAGCTATCAAGGAACATTAATTTTCTTTGATTAAAATCCCTGAGCTCTCATTAGTTGCCCACCAATAGTCCCATGCACAGTAATCAAGGCAGCCTCGTTCGTAACGATAATGTAATTGTTGACTGCAAAGATGAAATATTTTTATTTGTGAAGTTTTGCAAAAAAACCCTCTATATGGTATCACAGTGACTCTGGCTCCCAGTTCTTCAAACACAGAAGCTCTGCTCTAATTGTCTGGTTTGAATTCCAAGATTCCATCGTGGATCCAAGATTGTGAGGAAGGTGGCTGAGTGAGGTGGGATGAGAAGATAAATGGATCGGCAATGATAGTTTTGCTGAAAGATTCAAAGTGCTGAGCCATGGTAGTCTGCGATTGCTTATTTTAAAAGAAAAGCCTTGATACTGAAAGAACCTTAAGACCGACTTATTTTATTTTAGGAGCCTACACTTCAGTAGACTACATAAGGGGGGATTTTACAATTTTAAAATGAAAATGACTCTGCTGGATCTTTGACTTAAAGTGATACATCTTAAATCCTGTCATACTTTGCTTTGTGGGGGAGGAAAGCCTTGCAAATATGTTAATATAGCTCTTAGCTCATGAGTAGCTAACCCTAACGCTGTTAATGTTTCAGTTAAGAGGTATTAAGACAAACTAGGTATGAAGTTATTTATGCAAGTTCAAGGATTTGTCTAGTTTTTTAAAAAAACCAAATTCAGATAGTTATGGGTTTCAGCACCATGGCATGTGGCGAGGGTTTTTAACCCTTTCCTCTTAGCCCACAGCTAAGGGGGGGAAAGTTGTTGTTGTTTATAAAAAAATTCCTTAATTAAAGAATCTTATGTCTGGATCAAATTGTGCACTAATTCAGCAGCTAGGGCATGTGTGGAGTGATCAGACTGATCCATTCTTTGGCGGTGTGATTCTTTCAGTGTGATCAGCTGAAATTCAGCTCCCTGCCTTGAACAGCTGATTAGTGCCATCTCAAATCTCCTAACACTTCTTCCTCGACTGGGCATTGCGCTCTATGTTAGTCTCTGCATTTAGACCTGCTTTAATTTTTCCTTCATAGATCTGTAAGCACCTGATCAGGTCTTACTGTCCCTATTACCTTGCACTGGTTGGTTCTTCCCAGATAGAATTTCTGCCCCTGCTCAGGCTAGCCTTCCTCTGGCCTTGTCCTCTGTCATTTTGAGCTGCAGCCCAGCAAGCTTAACCTTGTGTTGTATTTCACTTCCTCCATACTATCTCTTTTACCTTAATCTGATTCAGCCTTCTATTTATCCTTCTAAGTATTTATTGTTTGCTGTTTTAAGTTGCGTTATCAGTAAAGTTGAAGATTGATGTACATGCAAGTGTGGATTGGGTGTGGATAGACACTCATCCTAATGTGTGTTGAGGCCAGATCACCTAACTGTGCAGGGATGCAATCTGGTAGTTAAATCATTGTCTATACGTGGAATGGTATGCAAAACAGCTTTTAATCTGCATGGCTTCTCATCTGTTTAGGAGTGCATATCGGTCATGCCTAGCCCTGACTTGGTGCCAGACAATAAGTCCTTGGAGGACAAACCAGGCACTCCATGGGTCAAGGACCATGAGGAGCAAGCAGACTCTCCTGGTGTCAGAGCTGAAGAGACCCTTGAGAGGCCCTCTGGTGGGAGGCCTGCTGAAGAAGACTAAGAAATGTCAGAGGAGGAATATCACTCTCATTCCTCAAGAATGCCAGCTCTAAAAGGATGAGGCTGAGGTCAGACATGGATGATATGCAGACAAAGCGAGGGCATCAGGAGCAAGGAGCCAGAGAACAACTGGAAGGCTAAAAAAAGAGGAGACCTTCTATACTGTGGTCTCCTAAACCAACCTATTGGTACATAAAGAAGTTCCAGGGAACTTCCCTACTCCGCAGGGTTGTCGTGAGGACAATGCGATGGGTAGAAGTGATGGTGGGAAGGGATGTGTACAGACCCAGACTCATCATGCAGCTTGTAAGCATTCCCTGGAACTTCTTTACATACCAGCAGGTTGGTTTAGGAGACCACAGTATAGAAGGTCTCCTTTTTTTAGCCTTCCAGTTGTTCTCTGGCTCCTTGCTCCTGATTCCCTCTCTTTGCCATGTTGTACGTTCCCTGTTATCCCCAGGAACACATCAAAGAATGGCCCCTAGCTATATTGGAGCAGTAACACTCCAGTTTCTTTGCTGTGGTCTTTAGTCTGATAAATAATAAAACCACTACTGGAAATTATCACCAAATGACTTTATAAAATTTTAAGACAAACTTGTAGCCACCATCATTTGTTTTCTGACCAGGATATAAGAAGTCCCAGAGTGTTTGCATTTAGCTATGGCTGCAATTGTGATTTATTTAAAGATGACATCGGTTAAAATCAGGGGGCTCTTAAAATGGTTCAAACATAATCTCCAAAAGCCACAGAGAGCGTGCTCTGTGCTGCTGCAGTAATCCTCAGCAGATGAGCAAGAACAAGCAGGAGACATCCCTGACTATTGAGTTTTTACAGCATTCTTGTAAAATAAATTCAAATTTGTACCAGAAGGATAACAGTAGTTCATCTCTTCAGACAGAAAAGGTTCTTTGGTGAAAAACAATCAAATCTGCTTTTGTGGGTGTGTCCCCCCCTACTTTGGACACTTGAGTTTCTGTGGAAACACCTATATGCTTGTCATGACCACGTGTTCTTGTTCTTTAATGCTCACTGCTGCAAACTCTTATGAAAATAATCATGCACAGTGTGTGTGATTTTTCAGAGAAGCTTACTTTACTGCAGGTGTGGGGAATCTTTTTCCTCCTCCCATTCATGTTGCTTAACTACAGTTCCCATCACCCCTAGACATTGACCATGACTTCTGGGACTTCTGGGGGGGGGGTCAGCAACATCTGGAGGGACACATGTCCCCCACACCTTATTTACTGCATGGGGGTTTATGGGCTACCTGTCTCAAAGCCAGTCTGAATAAACAACTGTTGCTTTCAAATAGGCACTGTTGCTTTCAGCACCGTGGACAGCTCAGGACAGCACAGCATTCTGTAGGTCAGGCACAGGCAAACTCGGCCCTCCAGATGTTTTGGGACTACAATTTCCATCATCCCTGACCACTGGTCCTGTTAGCTAGGGGTGATGGGAGTTGTAGTCCCAAAACATCTGGAGGGCCGAGTTTGCCTATGCCTGCTGTAGGTCTTTTGCAACCCTTTTGGATATTATAAAAAAAACCTTTTTCTGCCATGTTGGTACCTCTTTTAAATGTGCATAAGTTAACATGAGATCTCAACACAGCATTGGCACCACGGACATTAGACAAGAGGTTCGGTGTCGAGAAAGAGCAGTCAGGTGCAAGGATAGGTTGTCAAACGTGTGATGAAAATGAGACAGAGGAGACTCAAGTAACAGTGAAGGTGCGAACAATGCAAGTCTATCTTGTTTCAGGGAAAGATCTTGAGGGAGAGACCTGAAGGTGATGGAAGTACCTTGGGGAGCACAGCCAGTGGAGCTGTTTCGATGACAGGGGCAGCGTGGCAGAGGAGAGTGTGATGAGGAAAATAAGGTGTGGAGACAGCAAAAGACATGGCTCAAGTGTTAGGCCTCAAATATTTGATTTGTAGTTTTGTGAGCTGTTCTCTTATTTACATGTTTAATTCACATATACAACTGCATTGTAAACTTTTTTTTTTTTTTGCACAGTAGTAAATATTAGGTTCTTTCATTATTATTATTATTTTTTAAATGGTTTATATCCAAGGCTGTGAATTTCAGAAGAACAACAGGGTGGTGTTGTTGAAGTGGCAAATAATTCTCCAGCATTTGGAAGTTGGAGTGAGACTTCACTGGGTACCCTTAGGCAAGCTGCATTCTCTCTGCCTCCCACCTTCAATATGGAGATAATAACACCGGCCAACCATTATGGGTTGCTGCAGAGATGATTAAGATAGTAATGCATGGGAAGTGTTTTCAACATGTAGGCAAAGTGATATTATACTAAGTAGGCTGGTGGCTTAGAAACTTGGACAGTTTATATATGCTGGAGGAGGATCTGTTTTAATAATTTTGGGCAATATTTGTGATATCCTGTTTTTAGTCTTTTGTAAACAGCTTTTCAGATCCATTTGGACTGAAAGTAGATGGAAACATCTGACATTCAAATCTAGAATAGAATCCCTCAGTACCAAAAGGTTGCCACATAAATTCTCTATAACCTGCTTTGCATATGGTTTGAACTTGTATATCTGAGCATATGTAGTGCAAAGCTCCTTTTCCTGCTGTTTGCATCTATATTTAACTGCAGGTGGGGGTGAGATCAGAAAGCCTGAGCCTTATCTTTTCTCTCCAATCTTGCCTGCCTCTTCACGTGCCTCTTTTGCATACATTTCCTCCGCCTCAGCTTGGATATGCCAACATCTGTTATAACCTGGTTGGGGTTAATAAGACCCCTCAAATAACGTGATGACTCTGTGTTTCCATACAACACTTTAAATCAACTCCATTAAAACCTATTCCATTAAACTGCAGAAGTGCACTGAATTATTGAGAAAACAATGGCCCAATTTCAATCTAGTAATATTTGTGTAAATTGGTTCAAATCAGTATAATGCAGGCAATACAAGATGCTAGCTTTTGCAAAATGGAAAAAATAACCTTCCCCTATAGTCCACCTATCTGTATACCCTGCATAGGCTTCCCAACATTACCTGTGTTCTTCAGAGATATATGCACTATTATATGCACCAAATAGCTGTCGCCATCCATACCAACCTGCTTGGATATTGAGATCTTCAGAGGGGGCTTTCTTGTTGTTAGTTAGTTAATAAAAGGGACGCGGGTGGCACTGTGATCTAAACCACTGAGCCTCTTGGGCTTGCTGATCAGAAGGGTGGCGGTTCGAATCTCTGCAACTGAGTGAGCTCCTGTTGCTCTGTCCCAGCTTCTGCCAACATAGCAGTTTGAAAGCACACCAGTGCAAGTAGATAAATAGGTACTGCTGTGGCGGGAAGGTAAACGGCGTTTCCGTGCTCTCTAGTTTCCGTCACGGTGTTCTGTTATGCCAGAAGTGTTTTAGTCCTGCTGGCCACATGACCCGGAAAGCTGCCTGTGGACAAACGCCAGCTCCCTCGGCCTGAAAACGAGATGAGCGCCACAACCCCATAGTCGCCTTTGACTGGACTTAACTGTCCAGGGGTCCTTTACCTTTTTTTTACCTAATTAGTTAATTAACTATCCACCTTTCACCTAAGGTCCCAGAATAAGTCACTTTTTTAAAAAAATGCAACATCAAAAACTGTTTAAAAATGAATTACAATCACAAAACAGGGTGTGTCCTAAAATATATATATCTCAAGTGTCAAAGATGGTTTGTAGGGAAATGTGGTGAGTGATGATAAAGCTTGCTCTGTGACAGCCATTAAATTGTGGAGCTCCTTCCCCATAGAGATGCATCTAGCATGTTCTAGCGTAATTATTTTATTTATTAGATTTTATATACTGCCCTTCATCAAAAGATCTCAGGGCGGCTCACAAGATAAAAACACAAGCTAAAAGCACAAATAAACAGTTAAAACAGAAACAACAAAACAATAACCTGCCTTCCTTTGGTAGTGTTTTTTTTTTTTTTTTTTTTTTTTTGCTTATTTTGGTTTTTAACATTAAAATTGGGTAAGAGGTATAAGTCACATTATTGTGTCTTTCAAATTTTGAAGTGCTTTCCTGATAATTAGAAATTTTGGTCATATCTGGCCACCTCTGAGATGCACAATGAGCTTGAGGTGGGGAGCCTAGCAATGAAATTGCAAGTGATGAGGGGTTCACCTGAATCCTCCCTAATTGTACCAGCCCAGGCTCTCTTGACTTCATGGTGTGTGTCCAAATGAAGGTGGAGAAACTGAATTCAATTTCACACATAATAAAACTGACCAATATTGGTAGAACAATCTGGTTCCTGATGCAGACTTCAAAGGTCTTGTTAAAAATAGCCAATACGGGGCAAGATGGTTATTAATTGGCTGGGTGGGAGTTGAGACTTTCCTCTGTAAAAATAAATACATAATTCCTCTGTAAAAATAAATACATAACATAACATAACCTGGATCAGCTCTGGGTCTCATACTGACTGATTGCGCACATTTATACATTTGATTTCATGAATTCCTCCTTTGTTTCTGGGCTTCAAATGTGCATTTTTATTACGTGAGTAATACAGCATGGCTTTCATATCTTAATGAGTCATCACAGATCTGACGCCATGGGTGCTCTGTCACTTCAAATGCATAGTTTTTCAATGCAGTCAACTCTCAGTTGAGATGCTGCAATTTAGTTGGTTGGAAGGGTCTTTCTGGATCAGAGTGAACAGCTGCCCATTTAAAATCCCATTGAAATATAAATGCCCTCTTCAAAAGTAGTTTTATCACCATCACCATTCCTTCTAATACCAAACTCTGTGCTCCCATGGCATTTGACAACAGGACTGGAGTCTGTTTCTACCAGGCCTCGTCGAGAGCAGCCATTGCAGCTCTGGTACAGGCACGGTGGGGTGGGGCTCTCCCCCTTTGATTTTGGCATGTTGGGAGGAGACACTTCCGCCTCTTCTCGCTGCGCTGATTGCTGAAGACACACCTGATCAGGCAAGGGGCGGGCTGGTCGTATCCCTGCCATTCCTGCCCCGCTGTCTCCTGGAACCAGGAGGGGCTTGAAGAGGGAAGCACAACAATGACTTCTGTGCAGGGGAAGTTTCAGGTTGTGTGGGTGCACTCCATCAAATGAGGGTAAATAATCCCTGTGTGTGTGTGTGTGTGTGTGTGTGTGTGTGTGTGTGTTTGTGGCCCTGCTGTTGCTTCAACTGCTCTGCCAGGCATGAACCTGCAAAACAGCTGTGTAGATGTTAGAAAAGTGTGTGTGTGTACATGTACGTGTTCCAGTACGTTTCCGAGCACAATTCAAAGTGTTGGTGCTGACCTTTAAAGCCCTAAACGGCCTCGGTCCTGTATACCTGAAGGAGCGTCTCCACCCCCACCGTTCAGCCCAGACACTGAGATCCAGCGCCGAGGGCCTTCTGGCGGTTCCCTCACTGCGAGAAGCAAAGCTACAGGGAACTGGGCAGAGGGCCTTCTCGGTAGTGGCGCCCGCCCTGTGGAATGCCCTCCCAGCAGAGGTTAAAGTGAAAAACAACTAACCCACATTCAGAAAATACCTGAAGGCAGCCCTGTTTAGGGAAGTTTTTAACCTGTGATATTTTGATGTATTTTAATATCTGTTGGAGGCTGCCCAGAGTGGCTGGGGAGACCCAGCCAGATGGGCGGGGTACAAATAATAAATTATTATTATTATTATTATTATTATTATTATTTATTATTATTATTATTATTTACATCCAGTGCAGCTAAGGAGCTGCTGTAAATGTGTGCTTTTGTCAATAAATCATTATCTGTCGTTTTCCTTCTGTGGCTGGGTATGCACAAGACATTATATAAACGATCAGATTCTATAATATTCAGAATATAAAGAACATGCATATGAATGCATATCCTAAATTACGTTAAGATCAACGAAGGATCCCAAGTTATCTCCGTGTCTTTTCAGTGCAGGTGGGATCCCTTTTGAATGGAATGTTTAGTTCAATACCAGACCACCTTGAGCAAAAATTACTTCCAGTTCTGTGTGGCTGGAAGGCCCCTTTGTCACCATTTTTGTCTCAGTGGAAGGAAGGGAGGAAAACAAAATCTGCTGAAATGTGGTGATAAGAAAAATAAATGTATTTGGAAAGAAATCCTCTGTGCAGCTGCCTTTGTTGTTGGTTTTTTAAAAACAACAACAACAACAATAGCTCCAATCGGCCCTGGGAAAGCAAGAAGCACAATAGATACGTTGCAACTCCAGGTGAGAACAGCAGGTTTTAACTTGTCTCTGTTAATTAACCCACACAATGATATGAATGATCATCTCTTAATTGAAGTAAAAGGGGGAGGAAAGCAAAAGAAAATCAAATAGGAAATTAAATGTTGAAAGATGACCAAATACATCCCCCCCCCCCCGAAGAAAGAATCTTTACAATGCTGGTGTTTTAATACTTGAGACCAAATGCTTATTAGTACAGTTCTACTTCTTCTTCTTTTAAGGAAAGGCTTCATTCTAATTATATCAGTTGCCATACCAACAATGAAAGGTGGCTGTAGCGTTTTAGAAATGACTCTTATAAAAAGAGCCATGCATCTCCTAAAATGCTGTCTGCTTACATTTGCTCCCCAAAGATGCAGCTATTTATTTTTGGTCCTCCTTACAAATGTATTAAGGAAGTGGGGGGCAGGGAGGACCCTTGACGTTGAAGAATGAAAGTAGTGAACAATCCTTTGTGGTAGTTTTTGTTTATTTTGTTTTTAGCAAGTACTCCCACTGTGATGATTTCTCTTCTGGGGTCCATCCAGACACATCTAAATATATCCAGATAAGCAGCTTTTTATACTGTTTGAATGCTTTCCCCTGTGTATGAGCTGTAGAATTTGCGTTCAAGAAAATTATTGCAGAATATGCTCAACATTTTTGACATATCTGTAACTTTTCTTGTATAACAGAATTTCAGGTTACATTTGCAGGCCCTTCTAAATGGCTGTCAATATATAGGCAAAGTCTCAGGCATTAAAGGAGCAGCAGACTTAATACTGCTGATGCAATATTTTTCAATGAATTAAGGGAGATGGTATATTGTAATGTTCTGTGACCCGAGGAATCCCTTATATTTATCAATTAGCTCAACACATGATTCACAAATCACACAAAGTCAAAATCCATGACCTCTGGCCATGCCATTTGAAATAAGGACCCATCTGTCTGTAATGAGGTCATTATCTGACCCCTCATTCTGTTGAATAGATGACATAAAAGAAACTACAATGCAGCCATTATGTCACTCTGTGAGCCATCGTCCATTGCAACTGAAGCAACAGCCTTGTTTACCAGTTGAATTTTCACTCACCTCTGCCTTCACAGATATACACATTTTGCTTTGGATCACAGAGCGGAAAACACATTGTGGATATCAATCAGAAGAGCGACAACACTCACATTCAATTTACCTCTCCTCTCTATAGATCTCTTTTTTGTCCTTCAGTGTATATTTCTCTTTGGCCAGAACAACAGCAGTGCAGTTTGGAAACCCTTATTATATCTTAATGCATTATTCCATAGGCACTTAATGGACACCTGTAATAAGCAATTACATTCTATCACAGTCTTTTTAATAACTTTGGTGTTTGTCATGCAGGGGTATACGGAGCAATTTCAATACCTAAATAGAAAAACTGTATAATACATATTGTCTATGCCATGCACAATAATAAATAGTTGGATGTTATCATTACTCCAGAATGCATTCCTTCCTATTGCATTCAGCACAAACTTTCTGCTCAGATGCTAAATTTATACCTCCCTGGGTTTCTAGGAGAAAATTCATATTTATGCATCCCTCTTCTCTAGGAGAGAAGGCATATACATCTTCTCTTTCAACACATCTGGGAGACTTAACCTGAGCTTTCTTTTCTGCCAAGAGGGAAGGAAGAAAAAAGCCATAACATTTGATAGCAGACTCATAGTAAGCTTTCTCCACAATATGTGTAATACATTTCAGTCACTCTTTTTAAATTATAAGAGGCAAAGAAAGGTTGTGCTGGATCTGGGAGCTGGCAAAGTTAGAGCTTGATGGGCTGCGGGCAAAAGGTGATGCTCTGTTGCATATAGGAAGTTCCTACCTGAATCACTGTCCTCTCCACTCCTGAGATCCTAGGGGTAACAAGGGCCAAGAGGCAGGTAGGAACCCAGGCAATTGGTGCAAGACGAATGTTTCAGTCCTAAGACGCCTTAAGGTTACAAGTGGTGGTGAGATCTGCTGTGGGGTTCTTCTCCTCTGAGAAGAACCCGGGTTCCAACATCTTGGCTAGGTGGAACCTTGATCCCCACAAATCCCAAACTCCTGATCGCAAGGCAAGTGCAGATATTGTTTTATGGGTTTTCTCCTACATCCATTTTGTGATGGTGATTGACTTCTACATGACTTTCTCCCTTGGGCAAACTGGGCAAGTCCTGTTTCCTCCCTTCAGAACAGGATACCCACACAGTTATGTTTCCAAGGGCTGTATCCAACACACTTGATCTATTAGTGCAAGGATTTGTGTTTGTGCAATGGAAATTTCCCTCCTCTTCTGCATACCGGTAAACACTGCATCCCCCACAAATCTGCTACAGAGGGTTGGGGGAAGCCCCCGAATAGATATAGCGGGTGGACAGGGAAAGCCAGAGAGGAGAGGGAGTTTTGTTCAGCAACGCTAAATCCTTTTGCCAACAAAACCAGTTCCTTAGCGCTTCATTGGATTCAACCCCAAATGCATAGCTTTAAAAGCCATCCTTAGCGTTTCCATTTGACATGTTGCAAGCAAATTCTTCATCTCCATGTCACGGTTCATACAGCAATTAGTCCATCAATTTGAAAATGTTTCCTTATCAGTGTTTCTCTGCGGGGATGTGTGTGATTCCTATTCCAGAATGCTTTTGTGAATTAGATAGGAAATTGCTGTTTTGCAAAGATGAGTTAAAGCTTTTGTGCTAGTGGAAAATATTGACAGATGAATGCTGTAATAGAATATGTCAATATTTTTTATTGGTTCATCTTGACAGAGTCAACATTACCGTACACTGTGTCAAAAAGAAAGGGATGTTTGTGTGCATGCTATAAAGTACAAGCAATCAAAGTACTATTATTCACAGTGCAATGGAACAAAATACAGAATAATTGATATAAATGGCACTTGAAAGTAACAGAGCTTTACCGATCTCAAAAATAACATGGTTTTTACCACCTGCTTATCTATGACAGCTGTTGCTTAAGACATGCCTGAACTTGCCTGCCTCTGTCTCGTTAGTAGATGCATTTAATTAAGCTGAAAGAGCCTCAGTGCCTGGCCAGGCTAGTTGGCAATGAGGGCAAAATTGATGGGAGATGAACAGTTAACAGCAGGAGATACAAGGGGGAAAGAAATAAAAAAGCAATAGTGGAAGGAAAGGATATTGCTACCGTATATTATATGTGACATTTACTGTCTTGTCTAAAAAATCACATTCTTCAGATGATGTGCTGCTATGTTACTTCATTGCTTGACTTTTTTTTAGTGAAGCTTTTGGGGCCTTTCAACCTGATTTGTAATCCCCCCCTTTTTTCAAACCCTCATTATGTTGGTTATTTTAATTGTATGATTACATTGTGTGTTTCAGTCTGGCTACTCAGCTAGAAAGGCGCCTCCGTATTCATGTAAATGGAGGTGTCCTGGCTCATCCAAGGTATTTAAGATTCTGCTGTGTTTCCATAAGCCACAGACAGTGGGTTATTTTTCACAGGGAGGCAGTACATCCTCCTCTGGGGGGTTTTGTGGACAGGCTATATAAAATGATAACACAATGAATGGGGCATCTGCCATACCCTATCAACTGCTTAAATCAGCTGCTTTCAGACAGAAATCCAATACCATAGTGTGTTTCAAATAGACTTGCAGGTTTGAGATCGAACAAGGGTTTTTGGCGTGTTGGTATTTAAATACACGCCTTCGCTTCATCAGGGGAACAAGGCAGAGAATGGGTTTCAAATCTACCTACCTAACCTGCCTCATAGGATTGTTGTTAAGATAAGGGGGGATCTCGTTTGTCAGCATGAGCTTCTCTGAAGAAGGGTAGGGCAAAAATGTAATAAAACAAAAAATACAGTTTGAACTACTGAGCTCAAAGTGTGGGCTTTGATGATGCTGTTTCTCCATCTGACTTAACGCAGACAGTTGTTCTGAGTATAAAATGCCTTTCCTAGTAAATGCAAGATGTCATTCTGGTCCACAGGAGAAGGAGCAAGCCATTGAAGCTGCACTGTGCTTGGCTCCATGCTTGGCCCTGATTTTTTAAAAACATTGGGAGGCCTTGCCTCCCCCATGTTGTTGTTGTTTAGTCATTTAGTCATGTCCGACTCTTCGTGACCCCATGGACCAGAGCACGCCAGGCACGCCTATCCTTCCCTGCCTCCCACAGTTTGGTCAGACTCATGTTGATAGCTTCGAGAACACTGTCCAACATCTCGTCCTCTGTCGTCCCCTTCTCCTTGTGCCCTCAATCTTTCCCAGCATCAGGGTCTTTTCCAGGGAGTCTTCTCTTCTCATGAGGTGGCCAAAGTATTGGAGCCTCAGCATCAGGATCTGTCCTTCCAGTGAGCACTCAGGGCTGATTTCCTTCAGAATAGATAGGTTTGATCTTCTTGCAGTCCATGGGACTCTCAAGAGTCTCCTCCAGCACCATAAAATATGCCCCCAAAATATGAGGGGGGGAAAGGGTTGGACCCCCAGCTGAGCCAAGATCAGGAACTTAGGCCTAGTGCTATTTCTTTGGGGAAAGAGGTGCCGGAACTCAACACGAACCCCTCCCTTGTTCTCTTATAATGGCAATGGTGCCCACCTGAGAAGTTCCAGAACTGAGTTCTGGCAAGTTCCGACTGGGAAAAAAAGCCCTCTAGGCCAGTGTATCTCCGACTCACATTGGCATAACCCAGCTGGAGCTGGGAATCTCCCAACTCAGCCTGACGTCTGCTGGATCCTGACTCTGCTACCCCCAGCAGATCTAGCCTTAAGATGGTGCCCTTAATCAAACTTGATAGTTGCAGGATGGAGGTAGTGAAGAGAGAGGATTGTTGACTTTTAAAGCCATGATGAGGCAGGAAGAGTGGTCCCCTCGTCTTTTTTATTTTAGATGAATTCCTCGATGCATTTTCTCACTAAGTATCTCAAACGCCCAACCAGCTGCTTCTGCATATCTTAAATTCTCTAACTGTAATTAAGAGATGCTTGAGATCTCCACATCATAGTCTTTTTTTCAATGTTGGTAAATCTTGAATAGTTGAGAGTTTTTCATTAAGAGCAATTTTATTAATCAAGTGAATTTGGCTTAACCAATTAAGTAATTAGCACACTAAACTCTGTTACAGAATCTGAATATGGGTAAAATGAAGTAGAGGATAATTCACAAACATCAGCTGTTTCCTCCCATCATTGGCCAATTCAGGAAGATTTGGTCACAGACTGTTGTGGGTGCAATTTAAATGTGGGAACAGGGTTATTAGTTTGTTTTGTTCTTGTTTTTATTCTGCATTTTTATTATGTATTTTTATGCTGTGAACTGCTCTGAGATCTTTGCATGAAGAACGGTATACAAATATAAAATAAATAAATAATTTTTTTGGGAGGGGGGGGGGAAATGAAGCTTTGCCTCTTCCTTTATTTCTAGCAAACTTGCTAAGTTTTCCCCTCATCACCCAAGGGAAAAGCTACCCCACCCAAGAAAAATACAAAATAAATAGAGGGGCAGGAACACAACATCATCACCAATTCATCGCCACCTGGGGAGGTGGGTTTTGGAAGGATGGTCTAAAATGACAGCCTCCCAGATTGATAGGAGTAAGCCGATCATCCTGAGTAATCTCTCCTAAAGAGGATTGCAGAGATCGTGCTGAGCTTACACACATCACAGCATAAGGCTTTGTGCTTCTGTGCTGCCCACCTATTGCTGGTTTTGGTGCCTTTAGGATCTGTGAGCTTTGCTGAAAGGCTCGTCTCATAGGACATAGAATGGGGCCAAGAGTACCCTCTTGGGAACTTCTCCACATGTAAAATGAGACACAGACACTCATTGGAAGTAAGGCTAGTCAGCGTCTGCCAAGCTTCAATTCGTGAGCATTAAAAAAAAATCATCTCAAAAGCATACAGTAATTACACCAAACAACTAAATGTCCACATTATAAATATCTATAATATACATATATTAGTATTTTTCTATGTGGAGAAGCTATTATACTCATCATCATTCATGTTATATTTATTCTTCATAAATCCCATTAGAGGATTCTACATCCTTCCTGTATGTTTTCTCCACCATCACTATCATTCTTCATCAGCTCATGAAAAAAGAAATTGCATTCAAAAGTTGCCAGATTGTGAGCAGGGGGAAGTGCAAAATATTGGTGGTTTCTCCTGGGTTTTGTTGTGCTTACTTTCAAGCTGGCCAAAATTGTTTTTTAAGTCTCTTTTCTTTCATTCTACAAGTTCTCCCTCTGATGGTCTACTTACAATATCAACTTGTTGGATTTTGTGGATAGAATGCTGTTTTATATTGCATTATATTGTAATGGGTTATATTTTAATTGCTGACGAATTTTCTCTTTTACTGTTTGTAACCCACCATGGGATCACAGTAGTAGAGAAGGTCAGGATGTGTCTAATAAGTAAATAATTAAACCTTGCAGCTAACATAGATGTTGCATTTGATAGCAGCCACTGTTCCCAAGCGATTTGGAAACACATCTTACATTGGATTATATCCACCATTCAGGACTAAGGGAGCAATCCCATAGCAAGATCTGCTAGGATGAGTGGATTGGGATCTAGCAGCTCTCTGGATGAGCTAAGAGGTTCTTGGTGCAACCGGGTTATTCCAGTTTACTTCCATCATTCTCAGTCCAGCTGAAGATATGGCAGAGTATCTGCCTCAGCTCAGCTCAGCTCAGCTGGGACCCCACTGGCTGAGCCAACCCAGGCAGATCTTAAGCCAGCATTAGCCCTGAAAAAGAGGTGTTCTGGGGCATGGCGCAGACAGGACTAGAAAGGTGTGGGGGGGGGACTTCAGCCTAAGACCATTCAGCTTGGCCATGTGCCCTGGCTAGCAAAGTTAAGGTAGCAAAAAAAGGGCAGTGTAACAAACACTATTTTAAAGGCTTGTTTTCCCTTTGCAAGGCTTAGGTTGGCTTAGCCACCAGTAGCCCTGATGCTGAACAGAGCTTGGATTTCGTGTACTTTTCCACTAGCCTTTTCCACTAGCCTTTTTGAGTTAATTTGAGTGCAACTTTTAAAATTCTAAATTTTTAAGTTTTTAAAGTGTATTTTATATCTGTAATTTTAACTGTCTGCTAATTTTAACTGTATGTGGTTTGATGATTGTTAGCCGCCCTGAGCCCGGTTTTGGCTGGGAAGGGTGGGATATAAATAAAAGTTTATTATTATTATTATTATTATTATTATTAGCCTATCTTATACTAGGGTGGCGCGGGTGGCGCTGTGGGTTAAACCACAGAGCCTAGGCCTTGCCGATCAGAAGGTTGGTGGTACGAATCCCCTCGACGGGGTGAGCTCCCGTTGCTCAGTCCCTGCTCCTGCCCACCTAGCAGTTCGAAAGCACGTCAAAAAGTGCAAGTAGATCAATAGGTACTGCTGCAGTGGGAAGGTAAACGGTGTTTCCGTGCGCTGCTCTAGTTTGCCAGAAGCGGCTTAGTTATGCTGGCCATATGACCTGGAAGCTGTACGCCGGCTCCCTCGGCCAATACTGCGAGATGAGTGCAGCAACCCTAGAGTCTGTCACAACTGGACCTAATGGTCAGGGGTCCCTTTACCTTTTTATCTTATACTGGCTCACTGTTAGTCAGCTCCAATAGTAATTATTATGAAACTGAGTCAATTGGTTAGAGCATGGTGCTGACAACACCAAGGTTGCAGGTTCGATCACCATATGGGACAGCTGCATATTCCTGCATTGCAGGGAGTTGGACTAGATCAGGGGTCAGCAAACTTACCGTGCCTCGAGCCGGTGTCTCCAGCACCAATTGCACGGAGGACCGAAGGGCAGGGGAGCACGTGCCCATACTCGTGTGCACACGCTATTTCCGGCGCACTTCCAGGTCGGAGGAGCACTGGAAATAGCTTGTGCGCATGTGCACGGGCCTCCTCCGACCCGGATGTGCACCGGAAATAACACTTGCACATGTGCACAAGCTATTTTCGGTGCTCCTCCAACCCGGAAGTGGGCAGCCGTGCCGTGCCGTGCAGTGCCAGTAAGAGTGGTCAGCGGGTGGCGGGGGTTGCCGAGGGCCGGATAAACAAGTCACTCGGGCCTTATCCGCCCCATGGGCCTTATTTGGGGACCCCTGGACTAGATGATCCTCAGGGTCCCTTCCAACTCTAAAATTCTATAATTCTTTTATCTGTAAATTATTGTGTCTATTGCAAACTGAATATATATTTATCTAGTCAACTGGAGTAGTTGAAATTACCCATTATTGCAACATATTCTTCTTTGCCTGGCTCCCTAGTTGTTCTTCTATTCATTAGGGTTTTGAATTGAGGTGGGTGGATGATAGACAGTATGTTCCTATTACTATATTATTGGGGTGGAGGTGTTTCCACCCACAGGGCTTCTGTGGAAGATTTTTATTTATTAATTAAAATCACATCCCTCCGTTTCTCCCAAAGAAGCCCAGGACAGCAAACAAGTGATAAAATGATGAAAAGATTTAAAAATCAAACATCTTTAAAACGTCTAAAGATGCTTCTGAATTTTTCTAGCAGTAAAAAATCAGGAGGCATAATTGTTTTGTTTTAAGCCGGTTTTGGTGGATGCATTTGCTGGCATCTGTTTTGTGAGTGACCAGAGAACACAAATTTTAAATATGTAGCAAATAATGGAATGTTTAGTCATCCATGACAGTTGATTCATTTTGCTTAACAAGATCGAAACCGGGCTTATGGATGCAACATTTATTTTCATTCGGTTGTAAGCAAGTTTCTTTAAAACCTGCCGTTCTTTTTCGGGTTGAGGAACTATTTTGCTCACCGTTTGTGCTCTGCACCCTCCTTGAGTGTTTTTGCCTGGCTCAGTTGTGTCCTTGAAGTGTGATAGTGCCTCATGGTTGCCTGAATGGGCGTGTTGTGCATGAGTTTAAAAACGTAACAATTGCTTGCTTGGGATGCAGCCCACTGTACGAAGTTAAGAGTAAGGTCAAGCCATTGTTTTGTCCTAGCATCCTGGCAAACTAAGCAGTGGCTGTGTGCAAAATGGTTCTAAAATAGGTCAGTCTGAGCTGTTGAACTCAGATCATGCTTGTTGACTTCCCATAGGCTACTGTGAGAACAGGATGCAGGGCTAGATGAGCCACTGGCCTGATCCAGCAGGGTGCTTTTATGTTCTTATGCCAATGCTTATGGTCAGTGGCAAAGCTGCATGCTCCAGCACTGGGGGCGGAGAGCAGGCGGGGGCGTGGCTGATGCGCGTCCCGCGGGGCAGGGCACGTTGTCCGGGGGCGTGGCATGTGTCCCGGGGCGTGGCATGCCGTCCGCGGGGGGCGTGGCATGTCGCCCATGGGTGGCGTGGCGCCTGGCGCGGTGGGAGGGTGTGTGGTGCGTTCCGAGGGCAGCCACGATGGTACCCCCCTCCCCGATAGTGCCGGGGGCGGTGAACTCTCCCCGCCCCCCGTACCTCCGCCAGTGCTTATGGTCACACATTTACAAGATATTAAGTATCACTGAACTCAAAGGAGCTTCTAGGACAGTGATGGCTAACCTTGACACTCCAGATGTTTTGGAACTACAACTCCCATCATCCCTAGCTAACAGGACCAGTGGTCAGGGATAATGGGAGTTGTAGTTCCAAAACATCTGGAGTGTCAAGGTTAGCCATCACTGTTCTAGGAAGACCTGCATAAATTTGGGGTGAAAGGTTATCAAAAGATCAGTACTGAAATCTGCTTGTGAGCTCTCACACGTAAGGCAGGAGGTTGGTTTCTGTGTGAGCTTTGATGGAGCTCAGTGTATTGGACTATAACTCCTATTGGCCCTAGCCAACATGGTCCTACAGCTGGAGTCTGAAACATCTGGAGGGCACCAGGTTAGAGAAGTCTGGTATCACCCACAAGAAAACCACTGCATCCACCCACCCACCCAATTTGATGCCTACATTTTATGAATATATGGGAGGGGGAATGGTAAAATATGATACCCAGGGCTTCTTGACATGCCTGTTTTTAATTAAAACATATTTTAATTAAAACAGGAGAACAATTTCTGAGAAACTCTTTCTGCCAGATGGTGATTCCTAATTTACCTCTCATGTGTTGGATGCAACATGATTCTTTTCTGATTAGATGAGGTTGATTGGATATCCAGGGTACTGTTTTTGTTGTGAAAAAAATAATTTGACAAATTATCCCTTCTTGATGAAAGGAGCATGTGGGGAAGGAGAAAAAAAGACATTTTCTTCCATAGACATTAGAGAATTTAAGCATGTATGTGATATGCTTCTTAGCAAACTTTCTCTTGAAGGGTTTGGGTATGTTAACATTTTAATAATTTTAGATTTTAAAAATAGGAAAGCTCTGTGATGGTACGTTTTTATTACTTGCAATGAAGCATTTTAAAGATGGAAGGGGAAATAATTTGTCACACTTATTTGTTTTGCTTTGTTTTTATTTGAAAAATAAAAGCATTAAGAAAAAACCCATGTTGGTGAATACAATAAGATTACATTCATAAAACAAAAGCAAAGTACATTACAAATCAGCAGTACAGCTTAATACATCAACATAGTTGGATAACCCATCAGGGAAAGAGTGGGTGAACAGATGAGTTTTAAGCAGGTGTCTAAATGCCAATACTGACGCGGGTGGTGCTGTGGTCTAAACCACAGAGCCTAGGGCTTGATGATCAGAAGGTCGGCGGTTCGGATCTCCGCGACGGGGTGAGCTTCCATTGCTCGGTCCCTGCTCCTGCCAACCAAGCAGTTTAAAAGCATGTCAAAGTGCAAGTAGATAAATAGGAACCGCTCTGGCGGGAAGGTAAACGGCGTTTCCGTGCGCTGCTCTGGTTCGCCAGAAGCGGCTTTGTCATGCTGGCCACATGACCCGGAAGCTGTATGCCAGCTCCCTCGGCCAATAAAGTGAGATGAGCTCCGCAACCCCAGAGTCGTCCACGACTGGACCTAATGGTCAGGGGTCCCTTTACCTAAATGTCAATACTACCCATCTAAGCCTCCCATCAGATGTCAAGGAAATAAACAACTATCTGACTTTTAGAAGACATCTGAAGGCAGCCCTGTTTAGGGAAGCTTTTAATATTTGATGAATTATTGTATTTTAATATTTTGTTGGAAACTGCCCAGAGTGGCTGGGGAAACCCAGCCAAATGGGCGGGGTATAAATAAATTATTATTATTATTATTATTATTATTATTATTATTATTATTATTATTATTATTATTATTATTTTATTATTATTATTATCATCCCCGCCTTCCAAAAGAAAAGGCAGGGGCCACCATGCTAAAGGCCCTGATTTTAGTAGACATGACAAACCTATGGCAATTAATCTGTTTTATTATTTTAACTTTTGTATGTTTTAAAGCACCGTTGTCATTTTTTCTTGATTTTATTGTTTAATCTTATTGTAAACTGCTTTGAGAGGTTTTTGGGTTTTGTTTTTTTTACAACCAAGCAGTGTATAATTTTTTTGAAATAAATAAATAATATGATACAAGGATCCATATGACCAGGTAGATGTATCTAAGGCAGCATGGTAACGTGGTTGCAAATTGCTGTGGGCTTTATCTGTCAATAGTAAGACCTAAACTTTGAATCGTAGAGTTCTAGAGTTGGAAGGGGCTTGGTTAGGTATTCCATTTTTTATTCCTTTTCTTCCTCGAGGAAGATAGGATCCTGTACTGCAGTGGGAGGCATGTGATTGTGCAGCCACACGTTGTGCCAACAGTGGCTGGCAGTGGGGCTTCAGAAACTTTAAGAAGCTCTGCTGCCCTTTTTGCTGCTTGTGGAATCCACCCTCGACCTCAAAACGTGTAGGAATATTTGCTAACCAAGCAGATTAGCCTGGTTTACACAAACTCCGCATACTGCTTTATTTAGGGGAGAATTTGTTCTGGCAACAGTCGCAATGGTCTCCATTGCCAGGGTTTTTGTGGGGAGATAGGGAACTAGTGAGCACATGTCATAATGGCGATTCCCAAGACTAGCCACTCGGGGCTGTGTGTGGATTCCTTGGAGCTGGGAGGTTTGGTGGGGGGGGGGGGAGGTGATTCTTGCAGAAAAGCCTCAGCACCTGATGAAAAGGGAGAGAGTGGTTGTGGCATGATTATCCCAGTGACTGCATGAGCTTGGTATACCCTGACTCATTGCTCTGACATCTTATTTCCAGTGTGTAGCCACAAATGCTTTTGCCTTGAAGAAATACAAAGCAAAATGCTGTGCCAATTTTACACATTTGATTGTTATATCTTCTGATGCTCCTGAGTCTTGACTAAGGTTTCCTAAACATTTCGGCGCTGCTTTGATGCTTCACCACCTTTTTTTTGTTTTGTTTACCTGTGTTTATGATGCTGCCCTCGCCTCTTCTTCTTCTTCTTCTTCTTCTTCATCATCATCATCATCATCATCATTATCATCATCAACGCATAATAGCACAAGGAAAGTGGAATGAAATAGTAAATTACTGAAGTGGGAGATCATATGATACTATTTCTGTGGGTGCTCTGAATCACATCCCAAAGTGATCCGCTACACTCATTGCAAGTAGGCCTGTAGGGATGGTTTTCCGTTCTTCCCTGAATTCGTCACATGAAACACCATTTTGCTCTGTAGCAGTTTGTCTTCCACCAAAAACTACGTTAACTGTACTTGCTGTCCGCTATCGCAAAGTTGTGTAACTTGTAATTTATGTAATTGATACATTGCTACATTATTCCACCCCTTGCATTTCAGTGTAAAGGGAACATGCAGTGCAAATAGGGGGTAAACACAATTCGGTTATATATAATTTGCAGCCTGAAAGCAACAACAGCAGTGACTACCAATAGCATTTGCTGGATTGATCTCCATTCCAGACATTGGATGAATAAGTGGACTCTGGCAATTTCTGCTCCTGTTTCTGTCAGAATTCTCCAACATCCCTACTTTCCAGTATAAAACCAGCATGTAGTTTACTCCTGCCTTTCTCAGTCTGGTGCTGTACAAATGTTTGGGGCTGCAACTCCTATCAGTCCTATCCAGCATGTCTAGGGACCAAAGTTGATGGGAGTTGTAGTCCAAACCATCTAAGGGGCAACAGGGTTGGAGAAGACTGGTGAACTCTTACCACCTCAGGATTCTACATCTCTCTCTCTCTCTCTCTCTCTCTCTCTCTCTCTCTCCCTCTCTCTCTCTCTCTCTCTCTCTCTCTCTCTCCCCTCTCCCTCCCTCCCTCCCTCCCTCCCTCCCTCCCTCTCTCTCATGGATAAACCAGGTATTACTATAGTCTTTTCATTTACATGTTAGTTTATGAGTGTAGAGAAATGTTCTGGTTTTTTTTTTACCTGTGTCATAGTATTCAAACAGGTTGTAGTGGAATAGACCAGCAGCTGATCTGTTGAGTGCTACTAAAACATTTTCTGTCAGAATTATATAGCAAAACTAGACAGATTGCTGAAGCTTAGAGTTACAGCGTAACTGAACAGGAATCCAGTAAATTCTTGAGCTGGGTTTTGCATACCTTGCTCACAGACAGTGACTGTCCTACTATTTTCCACCTGCAGCTTGGCATTTGGAATGTCACCCTCCACCCTCCCTCTTTCTCCACCCGTATTTTTCTGAGAGTGATCACATTTAATTGACACTCCAACTTTATATTGCTGTCAAAATGCTGAGCTGAAATCCAAATTAAGCTTTTTTTCCAAAAGGGGGAAAAAAAAGCTCGCGTCATGTCCCATGGTACAATTTTCAAAGCAATTTGTTCAATTTCAGCTTCTGGTCATAGTTGGATTTGTCATTTCAGCGACACAACTGCAGGTCTTCAGAATGATGTTATTTAATTGGGAAATATCTGCTTGAAAGAAACAAGACAGAATTTCTTCTATTTCTCCGCGTATTTATTTTCTTTTTTTCTGTTTCATTTTTTATGCAGATGCTGCCTAGGGTCCAGCTACAAGGGAAGGGGGGGGGGCAATGCTACTCAGCTGAAATTCACCCCCTGGTCCCTGATTTGGAATGGAAAGTTAGTTTAAAAACTTCCCTGTTCCTGTATTATTGATTACTGTTCTTTATTTAATTTTTACTTTTCTGTGCATGCAGAAGGTTTGGAGTTCGGTCCCTGGCATCTCCATGTAGGAGTGGAGAGAAGCCTATCTGAAGCCCTGGAGAACCACTGCCAGTCATTGCAAACAGTACTGAGTTAGGTGGACCCAATGGTTTGAATATAAAACAGCATCCTCTATTCCTAAGCAATTTCTTTTCTCATTAGTTGATAGAAAATGCAGTAGATTTTTGTGGCCCAACACTAGTTTCTGCTCTTGGTCTTCTTCCCCACAAGCAATTTCTTAGCTTGGAGTCTTTAAAGGCATGGATTGATCCATCTGACAGGCAGCCCAAATTATGTCTTCATTTCTTCCCTTTTGATAAAGCAAAGCTCTCCAGAGCAGGAATGCATCCTCCTAATGAGGGGCAGCTGGATGACCTTGCAAGCATGGATTGGATAACTGTCCTGCATGGTGTTTTTTTTTTTTAATAGTATTTTTTTATTAGTTTTCAATTACAGTCCAGTAATAGCCACATTATAACAATCCCAATTTACAATACACTTATTAATACCAATTGTTCAAATACCAAATGATATAATTTAGATAAAGTGGCATGCTAGATTTGATGGTTTGGTGATTTTCTTTATTTCTGTGTTCCAAAATCTCATTAATTTCAATTACATTCTGGTCATAATAATAATCCCTTATACAACAACTGCAGTATTAGTAACTTCTGTTCGTGTTGACACATTAAATGATTTATAAAGCTACAAGTGAGGAACTCAAACTATATCCTTGTTCTTCCTTTGTGTGGCAATTATTTTGTCCATGGTGTTTCTTCCTGTCCTTGTAAGATGTTATGTCTTTCTTTCCCCTGTTTGTTGCTGTTATCTGTCATGCCTTGGACAGAGCTGATATCCCATTGTTGTTCCAAAAAAATATCCATTGCTCCGTCCCGTGCTTCATTGTTTTGCAACTTTGACAACAGCTGCAAAAATCACTCTGTCCCAGTAAATAACCTGTTGTCACCATTTTTCCTCTCAGCTTGGGAAGAAGAGTGGTCTGTCGAACTGCGGATGACTCAGTAATGAACCTTATGAGTTCCTTGGCAGTTCACAGACTCCTTTCATCCTTCCTTCCAACTGAAGATATATGAGCAATTATAATTCCAATTAAATTAAATTCCAAGTCCTCTTAGCGTTATTAAGTTCACTTTGTAAACTTTTTGCAAAATAGAGCTTCCCTCCCTTTCCCCTTTTTTTTACACACACAGTTCCGTTTGAAGTTATATTCCATATTTATAATCCAATTTCTTCCATCCTCACTTGTACAAATATAATTTGAACTAAGCTTTAGAGAGGGGTTGCCGAATCATAAATGTAGAGATTAAAACTTTAGATAAAGAAACCATAGGCTGCCCTTCCCCCGTCTTTTGCACCGAATGAAGTATTATCTCAAGTTCAAACCTTAAAGTCCTTGCAGTTGGTTTGTTCCGCAGTTTGCAATCTCATCTCGTTGGACGGTTTTTGGCAGGCGAAGTACTTTTGCACTCAGCGCCTCTCTGCCCCCCACATTCCATGCCGCAGCGAGAGCCAGGTACCAAGCTGATCTGCGAGTGAAGCCCGTTCCCCTCCCCAACCCTGGGGGGGGGGGGAATTTGCAAGGAAAATTTCCCTCAATCATCCTTGTTTTTCCTTTGCTAACGATCTCCTGCTGTCGTGGGGGCTGCCTCTATTAAGGAAGCCTGCATGGTTTTTTTCATGCTCCTTCTCTTCTCCCCTGTTCTGCACATGAGCTCACACATTGTCTACTATTTTGAGAAACTTGCTCCTCTCTTCGTTCTGTAAGAAAATTATCCAAGTTTGCTGATACCTCCTTCTTGTGCGTTTGGCTAAATAGGCATCAGCATGGAGATATAGAAGGAATACCTGCCAAACTTGACCTTAAGCAGAGAAATCATAGTATTCTCATTTTTAGGGAAGATCCAAAACTGCTTGTTTTATCTTTTCCATTTTTATTTACAAAGGCCAGTGCAGTTTGAGATGCTAGGCTAAATAATGCATTCAGGTAACATCTTTGGACTTGAGACACGACAGATGTTGTTACACTGACTAGCGACACTCTTGTAACTAACATTGCTAACTACTATTTTGCATACTAGTTTATTTCCCACTGATAAGGTTTTTCCAGCTATTTGAATTTGCATTTCAAAGTAGCAATAAAATATGTATTTGGGTGCAAAGCATTAGCATAAAACTATTCAATATTATATGTTCTGTCAAAAGTGCCAGGATGAAGTCCACAGCTATTGCCTTTCCATCTGGCAGCTTCTTCCAAGCCTGAACAATTGCATAAATATTTCAGCAATAAAGAGAAATTATGAAACATAAACTCTTTACATTGTGTTCCAAATTGATTACTTCTTCAAAATTTAATAAGCCAAGGAACTGTGCAATTGCAAAACAAACTGCTTCTCTGCTTTCCAACTATCTTGGGAATGTTCCTCAGGAAACTGCCATTCACATTAATGCCTGACTTTTTTTTTAAAGGCTATTAAAAATCAAAGTGGCAGACTTTGGGCTCTCAAATTCAGCGGCACCCTGTGCAATTTTAAAATTTGCCGTACCTCCACCTCTCACGCTCCATTCTACAACACCGGCACCCAGTGCAGCTGAACCGCTCATGCTACCCTAAAACAGCCTCTGGGCTGGACAGTGGAGCACTTACTCTTAAGCCCTGTTAAGGGTACCAAACTGCCCTTTCATGCCATCCCATTTGCTTGCCACCCCTCCCAGCTGACATTAGATTAGCATAAGTCTGAAGGAAGTCTCTTCCACAGAATTGTGAACCCTGACTGGCCTGGGTTCCTATTACCATTTTGGAAAGCCTACATGTGTATAAGTGCCGCTGCCTGGCCCCGACTGATGCCAATTATGTATTGGTAGGCAATGTGATTGGTGCATGCGTTGGGGCTTAGCAGATGTTAATATTTAATGCACGTATGGGAGCTCTGAATATTCTGCCATACTTTGGAGCAGGGATGGGGTACTTTAAGCTCAGGGCATGGTTGTCTATCTGGCTCAAGGAATTCTTCCCTGGCCACACCCCTCCTGTAGCGAATGGCAGAATGGGGCAGTGCTGCTTCCCTGTCCTCCAGTCACCCACATCACTGCTGCATACCAGGGTAGAGAGGAAGGAGGTGAGGTGGTGTCCAGGTTGATGCACCATTGGAAGCACCGGTGGAAGCTTGCCAAGCCCCTTTCAGTACTAACCACTCATGGGCAGTGAGTTTAAGTCTACTCTCTTCAGGGGTTGGCTGTATGGTCAACTTCCCCATGCAGCCAACTTGGTTGCACAACCAACTCAGCACGCTTAAATTCACTGTTTTCTGCAGCGATCGGTAGCACAAGTGGAAGAAAAAAAGAGCTCAGTTTTAGTGGAATTCCCATGCAAACCACAATGCTATTGGAACAAGACATGAACAAGGGAATTTAGTGGGGAGAAAGTACCACCTGACTCTGCCTGCAGTTTGTTTTGTATTTTTATGTCCCTGACACTGCAATCAAAGTAAAGTCTTTCTGAGGTCAGGTCAGAGAGAGGTTGTCAAATCTACGAGGCATATAACCTGGATCAGGTGCTGCTTTCTCACTGGGGTGTAGGGACGATGGAGGGTGTGTGCGTGTGCAAGAATCCAATACTACCATAGCTTTGCAAACATCTGGTTGCATGATTTGAAAATAATACTTTTTAAAATGTTATAGAATACACACAAATAACTACTAATAGGGAAGGGCTTCTAAAGTTCTCAAAACTTTAAGCAACAAGAATGTGTTAAAAAGAGAGCCAGCATTCTACTTTATAAAAGTTTTGAGATATGGAGCAAGGATCGATGATATCATAAATCAAAAGGAACAATATATCTGCCGCTGAGCAGCCCAACCTGATTACTCTGGCAGTGAAAAAGCCAAGAAATGGCTGGATCAGAATAGTTTGCACAACTCTCCATCTATCTTGTCATTAACACTCAGGCAGGTTATATTTACACATGATCAGATAGCGCTTTTCTGATCTCGGAGACCCAGAACTCAATTTTCAGTGATGCAGCCTGCGCAGTTTTCACTAAGTTTTATAGTTGAGAACATAATGCCACCTGATTGACATTCAAGATACAATGCTCATGCAACTATTATACTGCGTTCAGTCTCTCACTTGTACAGCTTCCCTAATGCATTAAACTGGGCTGGTCCTCCCATTAGGCAAAGTGACACATCTGCCCCAGGCAGCAGTTGCTGGAAGGCAGCATTTCCTTGGACTAGCCTGCTGCCCACAGGCGCTGTGGAGGATGCTATCTCACTGCCAGAGTTAAAATAACATTAAACTGCCAATCCAGTCAGCCACTGTATGTGGAATGGGGGCGCCATCTTTGCCTCAGGCAGCAAAACGTCTTGGGCCTGCCCTGGCATTAAATTGAGGGGGGGAGTATGACCTTCCAAATACATTGGATTCTAACTGCCAGCATGGCCACTATACACAGGAGGTGTAGTCCAGCAACATCTGAAGGACCAAGGCAACATTTGGATGACAATAAGTGAGGGTCAATTTACTCCACACCACCATTTTGAACTCATTATGGACAAGGAAAAACACAAAGTCAAGCTATTTACATATTTATTGTTGTTATTATTACTGTGAGAAGTTGCACATTTTCCTGCCATAAGATCATCACAAGCATGCACCATAAAAAGCAAGCAGCTAAAAAATCATCCATTGTTCAAACAAGAGACAGGTAAAAGGTAAAGGTAAAGGGACCCCTGACCATTAGGTCCAGTCGTGGATGACTCGGGTTGCTGCGCTAATCTCGCTTTATTGGCCGAGAGCCGGCGTACAGCTTCCAGGTCATGTGGCCAGCATGACAAAGCCGCTTCTGGCGAACCAGAGCAGCGCACGGAAACGCCGTTTACCTTCCCGCCAGAGCGGTTCCTATTTATCTACTTGCACTTTGACGTGCTTTCGAACTGCTAGGTTGGCAGGAGCTGGGACCGAGCAACGGGAGCTCACCCCGTCGCAGGGATTCGAACCACCGACCTTCTGATCAGCAAGCCCTAGGCTCTGTGGTTTAACCCACAGCGCCACCTGCGTCGCACAAGAGACAGGTACCAACATTCAAATACTTGGATGTATAAAAAAATTATTAGCTTGGTGCCAAAAAGAAGTTAGATTTTGGCCCAGGGTCACTGAGGACAGTGTTTATGTGGGTGGCAACACAGAAAAGGCCATGCCTTGGGAGACCTCTGAAACTGGCCTCTGAAATTTGCCAGAAGTCAACAGAGTAGAATTATGTATTTATCTCCATCTTCTTTCAGGTAAATCAAAAACATTTTATATAAGACTACATGACATTGGTTTTGTTGTGTTTTTTTTAAAAAAAGATGCAGTCCTGAAATAAAATTGCCTAGCTTTAATGGCTCAACTGTATCGTGTTCCTGAAGATGATTTCCTAGACTTGTTATTCTGCTACAATTAGTGCCATGACCATAGAGAGTACAAGTCTCAAAATCTTAAAGGAAAATTGCTGCAAATGTCAATTTGAAAAGACTAAGCTTAAAAACATACCCACTCTTCTTTCTTATTGCATGTAGTAACATATATCTAGAAAAAAATGGACACATTTTTAGCGTTTTTAGCAGAGGAGGAAGCTGCGTATATGTTAGTCAAATGGGGAGAAGAAAAAAACTTAATTAACCTATCTGAATTCTGGATGCAAGACATAACAAAAGCTGGGGAAACTGTTGCCAAAGTGATACTAAAATCTTAATAACCTGTCAAATTTGCTGTCCAAATGGCATTTAGAATGAAAAATAGAGCAAGGATTTCTAACTGAACAATCTACAGTCCACCGCAATTCATCAAAATTCAAACTGAAAGTTAATTTGCCTTGAGTCACGATCAGGATGAAAACCAATCATGGCCATCTTTTCATAGTTTAATGGAAGAAAATGGGTAGCCACCTATGACTTTTTGCCTGCCAAATGTGTGAGTAATAGAATAGCGTATTTTGATTCCACTGAGTTAGCTAACATACATATTCCAGTAGGATTGGTCCAGTTCTGAAAACTATTATAGCTATGAATAAATAATACTCAAATAATAAAGCCAGAATGGAGCTCTCTGGGATATTAGAGCTAACTGGACTAATAAAGGTGACGGATTGTAGTTTAAAATTAAGCCTGCACTGTTGAGTCCTTTGGGATCTTATGCAAATGAGCTGATGCAACAGAATATGAAACAGATCAAGTAGCATACACCCACACTCTTTTTAAAACCCAAGAACTGCCCAGAAAAAGTTGCTTGCTGGCATTAACAAAGGCATGGGTAATGTGTTGCAAGATTAAAATTAGATGCAACTGAGAGGGGGGAAATGCCTATTACCACCATGAGGGGATTTGGAAAAGAGCCTAGATGTCTCTCAACTATGAGGACATTCAGCCTTCGTACACACCATACATCTAAAGCACCCACACCCACACACCCAATAATCCTGGGAACTGTAGTTTACCTCTCACAGAGCTGCAGTTTCCAGAATCATTTGCAAACTATAGTTCCCAGGATTCTTGGGGTGGGGGAGCTGATGGATTTTCATGAGAACTTTTTTTAAAAAAAATTGCAAATAAATTGCAAATTGAGGCGAAATGTGGAGAACTGAAGTTGAGATTGGAAGAATGAGAAACACAGAGAACCAAATTGACCAGTCCTTCCATCCTTACTCTAGTCCTCTTCAGGCACTACAGCCATGCCTTTAGCTCCACCTTTGTAGTCACATGGTTAGGTTCAGTTTCCCTGTGTTCTAATGTAACTGTTAGAGCAGGGAGTCTTTTCTACTCATGGGAAAGCAAGGCTGTTATCTCTATTAAACTCTAGTTAAACTATGGAATTTGCTGCCACAAGATGTAGTGACGGCCACTAACTTGGATGGCTTCGAAAGAGGGTTAGACAAATTCATGGAGGATTAGACTTTTTGATTTGATTTGATTTGATTGAATTTATATACCGCCCTATACCTGGAGGTCTCATGGCAGTTCACAATATCAATATCTGCTCTCAGTGGTTCCACCTCCACTGTTGGCTGTAGTGTGCCTCTGTATCCTAGTTGCTGAGAATCACTCAGCTCTTTCTTGCAGGCTTCCAATGGGCATCTGGTTGCCCTCTGTGAAAACAGAATGATGGGCTAGATGGGCCATTGGCCTGATCCAGCAACCCAAGCTGGGATTTTCTTTCTTCCAAAGGAGCAATCATGTGTTTTTGATTAGGCAAGTTATTACTGTTTCCAAATTTTGGCAGGAAGCTATGAAGAGATGCCAAGCAGGCATTTGTTTTCAGTCCAGTGTACAGTGCCACAGCCTCATCATGTTGGATACAACCCATAATTGACACTCCCTGCCTCCTCTTCTCATAGGCTCAAAGCTGAATATTTGCTCTAAGGTTGGCACCCTCAAACTGTGGTCCATGCGCTTCATTCAGGTGGTCCGTGGTGCATCCATGAATTTGTGGCTGTGGGTGGAAGATGGCACAACCATTGCATTAAATATTCCTAATTGAATTGTTAAAAAAAAATAAAAATAAAAAACTCCTCTGAAAGAGGCAGCTTTTTAAAACTTAGTAGCCCTCATGCCTTGAAGCTGTGTCACTTGCAGATTTGCATAGTGACAAATTGCAGCATCCAACTTGACACCTACTGCACAAGTTCCTTAATGTGAAACATGTGATCCCACAAAAAATGTAATAGAAGGGTTGGGAGGGAGGTTCCCCTTAAATGATTCTCTTCCTTGTTACGTCATTTGGTGTCAGGATTAAAGCTGTGGGGAGAAGCTTCAATTTGCGACTTTCAAACCTGGTCACATTTCCAAGCAGGTTAAACATGAACTGGGGGGGAAAGTGGAAAAATAGAAATGGAGAATGTCTCAGATTCAGTCTCTGAGTGTGTTCTACCTGAAACCCTGGAAAGCCATTACCAGTCAGTGTAAGACTAGCTTTTCCCAAACTTGGGTCTCCAGCTGTTTTTGGACTACAGTTTGCATCATTCCTGACCACTGGTCCTACTAGCTAGGGATGATGGGAGTTGTAGTCCAAATGCAGTTGGAGATACAGGTTTCCCAAACCCTGGTGTAGACAGTACTGACTTGGATGGACCAATGGTTTGACTCTTTATAAAGCAGCTTCCTACGTTACTAAAAATGGCCAAAAAAATGAGCATTTGCATACAGACTTGTAGGCATGGCGCTTCTGACAGGTCAAACTCCAAAGATGTGGGGTCATTGCAGAGAAGGTCATATCCTGCAGGCCCACCAACCTGATTGCTCTCACTGGCAACAGCAATAATACCCAGGAGAGATGGCTTTTCCATGAACTTCTTTCATTGTCCTGACAGCTTTCTAAAACTGGGTTGTTAACATTTCAGTTAATTTCCATGCCACATTTTCAGTGATGTGCTGAACCTAGCAATATAACCTGTAACACCTCAACACAAATGGCAGAAGATCTTTGACGATCTCATTAGGGTAAGCCATGAAGATATCTTTGCTCAAGGAAACACCTAGTAAATGCTGAACATGGAGGTTGAAAACTTACCTTTCCCTGTAATTAATGCTCCCATCTCTACCCTCTCTGACACAGAACAAATTAAGTAGGCACCGAGAATAGGAAAGAGTCATTACTCTTAAAACAAGAGGTTATATTTCTCAAGTGTACAAACTGTTAATTAGAACGAGACAGCTAATTTAACCAAAGATGTGAGAAGCTTAAATTAAGAACATTGAGTTGCAAATGAAATGGGAGAATTTTAAATGCTAGGAATGAGTACTAAGGCAATAGTAATGGTTAGGCTGCACTTTGGAGACCTGACTATTGAGATGTGCTGGAATGTCACACAGTTTGGAAGTATAACCAGAAGAAATGGAATCCATGCATCTCCTTGTTGTTTCTTATTCATGTGTGTGACAGAGAAGCAAAACCTCCTATTACAGTTCACAAATGAGTAAATTAAGGAGTTTATGCCGGCAGTGTACACAGGATGACTAATAGCATCTGGGTGTGTGGCACCATTTTCTGATCAAGATATGAGAGTGAGTAGCCAATTTAGATACCATGCAAAGTATATCAGACATACTTTAAAGGAGACAGACACAAATGCCCATGTTCATTCATCACCGACGGGGCAATAATTAATTTAAGAAAGAGATTCATCAGTATTTATTCAAATGCACTGAGCCTGTTTGTGAAAGGCATGTCCTCCTCTGGGGATCTGTTTTAGAACCTGACAAATGGGAGCTGCAAGAAAACGTTGCAGTGTGGAATACTCTTGTTTAGGGTTCTAGCCAGCCAGCCAGTCAGGATACTGGGTTTCAGGATACTTCATTACATTTTCCATTCCTCCCCAGTTTTCCATTCCTCCCCTCTCTATCCAGCAGTCATCCCATACCCCTAAGCATACTCCAACTGGACGGTTGTTGTTGTTTTTGGATCTTTTTCTAAACATTTTTGAACTTCAAAAAAGTTTCCTCAAGCCGGCTAACACACCCACACCGACACACCACCACCACCACCACACTCACCTGTACATGGATAATACTTTTTTGGCTACATAAGAATCCATACTTAGAGAATGAGTTTGCTAATGGTATAGAGCAGGGATGTCCAAGTTACAAGAGACTGCGATCTACTCCCACTATAAAACAACTGGCAGTGATCTAGAGGAACATGGGCTCTGCTGAACCAAGCTTCCAGCACTTCCTCTTGCCTGGAGGAAATAGAAAACCAGTTGCCTCTTGAAGATTCTTCATGGGTTTTTACTATAATACAACAGCAGTGAGTAAAAATGGGCCGCTTGAGCCTTGCATACTGAAAATGTGTGTGCGTGTGTGTATTTACTCATGTGAAGTAGCTTCACAAGTTTCAGCATGTTCACAGGAGAGATGTGCCTTTTAGTCAAACTATATACTGTATGTGTGTGTGATGCCATTTAGATGGCATCACAGCCCTTTGGCATAGAGTATTGATTTGGAAATGATTAATGCTGTGCTGAAAATTCTTCTGCTTATTATTATTTTTTTAACCATGAATTAATGAGAAATTCTTGACATGAAAAGTTTTGTTGTTGTTGTTCAGTCGTTCAGTCGTGTCCGACTCTTCGTGACCCCATGGACCAGAGCACGCCAGGCACTCCTGTCTTCCACTGCCTCCCGCAGTTTGGTCAGACTCATGTTGGTAGCTTCGAGAACACTGTCCAAGCATCTTGTCCTCTGTCGTCCCCTTCTCCTTGTGCCCTCAACCTTTCCCAACATCAGGGTCTTTTCTAGGGAGTCTTCTCTTCTCATGAGGTGGCCAAAGTACTTCAGGATCTGTCCTTCTAGTGAGCACGCAGGGCTGATTTCTTTAAGAATGGATAGGTTTGATCTTCTTGCAGTCCATGGGACTCTCAAGAGTCTCCTCCAGCACCATAATTCAAAAGCATCAATTCTTCGGCGATCAGCCTTTTTTATGGTCCAGCTCTCACTTCCGTACATTACTAATGGGAAAACCATAGCTTAAACTATACAGAGTTTAATGGTGGGCATTTCATTGTTGTGGTGGTGCTCACTTTATTTTTGAGGTGGTCAGGTGTTCTGCAAGTGCCCTTTCATCTTTCACCTTTAAAAGGTAAAAGGAGAGGTTTCTCTTAAAAACAAAACCAGCAGGTTCAGACTTTTTGTGATAAGGAAAGCGACAGGGAAAATGCACTGGAAAGTGTGAGACAACACTTGCAACATCATCTAACTTCCCCACCAACAAATCAGAATAAATGCTCATCAAATAACCAATGCCATCTAATTTTCCTCGAAACGTATCTGGGTGAATGCTCATTAAGCAGGTAACCTGGAAGTGCCCTCAGACTCTCAGCATTCCCAGATCACTTGTGTTTCATTTTAATGTCTACTGTAGTTCATCCTTACAAATATGAGTAGAGTTTTCAGAAAGGAAAAATTATCATGGATTAGAAACAACAACAACTAATCTTGGCAATCAAGCCAATCTGATGCTACTGAGTATTTGGCATAACAACCCAGTTAGGGAACAGTGTTATATAGTAATGTGAGACCCAAAACTTGATTTTCCCTCCTCTCCCATTCCTTTTTCCTTGTGTGATTGTGAACCTGAGAACAAGCATCTGTCAAGTTACTGATTTTTGTAAGCCACTCAGAATGCATTTTTGGCTAAAGTACAGGATATAAATGCAGTAAGTCAGTCAGTCAGTGGCTCCAAAATGCTTCGGACCACCTCTCTGCCCCTGTTTTAAAAACTGGTTAATAATTTGGCAGCACATGGCCATTGCATACTCTGCTTCTATTTCTGTCATTTCTGTGAAAGCCGTTGATCAGCATCAAAATTCTGATGTCTGAAGATCGCAGCTTGATAACGCATCTCATTGTCACCAAGACACAAGCTGGGGTGACAATCATTTATATCTTAGCCGCTCGCCTAGTTGCTCATGGTAGCAATTAATACGAGTGTCTAATATTTACAGGATTCTTATTGCCACATTGTGTGTTACTGCACTAGCTGCTGTTCATTTCCTACATAAATTATTTGATAACAGTCTCAGCTTTGCAAACCAGTAAAAAGGATCTTAATTACACAATACATTGAGCACAAAGCTTCTCGGTAGGCCCCAGACAAAGGAGATCAGTGATAAAATGCATTAAGCCTTCACTGGTATTGTTTATACATTTATAATAGTGGTTGTGGTCTTTGGTGATAGCAGAGGCAATAAATAAAAGCTATTAGAACTGTTCTTTTCATTATCCTATGATTTTATAGCCCCTGGTTTCTTAACTAGCCATGCATAAAATTAACTGATATCATTCACAATTACGGGAAATAACTACTTTTAGTTCTTCCAGCTGATATCTAGAGCTATAAACTGATTTGCAAGATGCCAGTAGGCCTCATCACAATATTTCAGAATGTGTTTGTTAACTAATAGTCAAATGAAGTAAAGCATGTGTGCTGCAGCTGGGTAGACAAAACGACCACCTAGGATTATCTCCAAATGAGTTTGACACTCAACTTGATTATTATATTGGGGCGGGGGGGAATGTAATAGCCCAATCCTGCCCAGTCTTCAACCAGGGATGGGGCAGAAATTCAATCCATTTTGCATTTAAAGGCAAATTTGCATTTCCTGAAACACTTCCCCGAATTTTGCAATGCAGGTCCAGCTGAATTTATGTGCACCAAAATGCATAGGCTAGGCTGCACTGTGTATAATAATGCCTGAACTAGTGGAAACAATGTAGAAACATACATTATATTGGAGTAATTTGGTTTGCAAACATGTGTATTAGGCAACATTGCACAGGAAAATGTGTAAATTAAGAGAAATTCACACAAAAATGCTAATAAATATTCAAGCAAACTGATGTGGAGAGGTGAACCGAGCTTAAGATTGGAAAAAGTAGAAACATAGAGAAACCAAAATTGAGAGAGTCACCAATCCCTGCTCCTACATGACCATTTACCATGGACAATCAGGATTCTTCTTCTTCCTCTTCTTCTTCCTCCTCCTCTTCTTCATCACAAGATCTCAGGGTGGTTAAAGAGTACTCACTACTGGTTCCTCACCATCCTGGAAAAAAGTGACAGGTAGCGTGTCACAGGGTTCTTTCCTGTGCCTGTTGCTGTTCAACATCTTTATAAACAACTTGGATGAAGGTATTGAGGGGATGCTCATCAAATTTGCAGATGACACCATACTGTGAGAAGTAGCCAGTGCCACCGAAGACAGAATCAGGATTCAAGATTGAAGAAGTGGGCCAAAATTAACAAAATGCATTTCAATAGGGACAAATGTCAGGTTCTGCTGTAGTGGGCAACTTTGCAAAATCTTAGGGAGTCAGTTTGCCATAGGATATCCAAGCTTTTTGGTATGCTATCCTGGGACCTAATTAATTAATATGGCGACCTGATATTTATTATGCTTTCTACATAAAATGTCTCAAAGTGACTTAAAGTTGTTAAAAAACAAATTCAAACTCAGAGTAGACCCATTGAGGTTCATGGACATGACTATGTTAAGACTATTCATTTCAATAAGTATACTCTTAAGTAAAAGTTAGTTGACTTCCACCAGAATATTTAAAACATCAAAAAAATTGTTGTTGTTTAGTCGTTTAGTTGTGTCCGACTCTTCGTGACCCCATGGACCAGAGCACGCCAGGCACTCCTGTCTTCCACTGCCTCCCGCAGTTTGGTCAGACTCATGTTGGTAGCTTCGAGAACACTGTCCAACCATCTTGTCCTCTGTCGTCCCCTTCTCCTTGTGCCCTCCATCTTTCCCAACATCAGGGTCTTTTCCAGGGAGTCTTCTCTTCTCATGAGGTGGCCAAAGTATTGGAGCCTCAGCTTCAGGATCTGTCCTTCCAGTGAGCACTCCGAGCTGATTTCCTTAAGAATTGATAGGTTTGATCTTCTTGCATACCATGGGACTCTGTTTGGTAAGAGGTTGCGTCTTGCAATATTATAAAAGGATGACTTCTACCCCACTCCACTGAAAGTTGAACAGCACAACACATTATCCTATTTCACAGACATAATCTAGCAAAATGGATTTTCAGTTAAGCCCTGTTGAAATCCATGGAATGAGGCTTAGACACAACTAATTTTGCTGGGTCACATAAAAACTTACAAGGGGTTTTATGAAAAGCTATTCCTTCCAGGCAATGTGAACCCAGAACTTCTTCTTTTTTTTGGTTTACTGGTGTTGGTTAGTTTCCATTAAAGGTAATAAAATAGGGGTTAAAACTATAAAATGCCTTGTAGCCTTGGCATCTTTCTGTTGTGTGCAATTTTGCAACAAAAGTAAAAATGATGAGAATGGACAGCCCTGGAAAGTCAGATGCAAGGCATAATGATGATGGATGAGTGTTTCAGACTGGCCACATCGAAGTTAGAAAACTCAGTGATAGATCTCTAAATATGAAATAGTGTGATGAAGCCCATAATATTAATAACATTCCTAACAGTTCAATAATTCTTTTGGTGAGAGATATTTTCAAGAACCTTTTGAGGGCTACTAAATAAAAGTTCAGGGTTCCCAGTGCAGTGCTTTGATGCTTAGCATGGTTGATGGCTAGATTGACAAGTGCGTCAATATATATCGAGGCACTGGAGCCATGGGCTGGAAGCACACCTTCAAAAAGGCCATTACTGCAGTTTAACATGACAAGAAAATGTCACAGCGAGCCTTGCACTCATGAGATAAGATCAGAAACTTTCTCTTCAGTTTCAGTTAACCATGGTTTGGCATGTCCTCCAAACCCAGAGCTGAGTTCACCTGAGTTATTTTTAGCCAGAGTTTATTGACACAAGCCAACTTTGTAAACTACAGACTAAGGGCCACTTCTTAACATTATGCTGACAGCGTGGGAGCTATTGCAATGTGCTTCCTTCTTGCAGCACATGATAAAGTGAGTGGGGAACTGGATTCAACCAAATCCTGAATCCTGAACCAATTTGGACCAATTTGTATCCTGTCCACATCAGGTTGAAGCACCTACAAATCACTACCAGCCATGACCAGATTATATATGAAATAATGCTCCAGCATTTTACAAAGATGAGGGGTTTTTAAGAAAAAAAAGCATCAAAAACATATTTAGAAAAGATCACCTCCAAATACATAATCTAGTTTTTGACCCTGTCTACATCAGTAATGTGTAGTACAGCAGCTGGTGTGCTATAAATGGAGCTGCTGTCTAAGGCATATGGTACAGCTCTTTTAAAATCTGAGGAGTCTTGATGACACAAATAAATTGCTTTCCAATTCACAGCCCCTTTCTCTTTATAAATAGTCTTCACTTCTCACTTAATAATGGACTGTTCTGGCTTAAAACATAATGATTAGGCTGGGCGAATCTCCTTTCCTTTGATCAATCTTTCCCCAGCAGGTCTGGCTCTGGGAGTATTTCCTTTAAAATAACAGATTTGCGAGTGCACTATGTGTGTGTGTGTGTGTGTGTGTGTGTGTGTGTGTGTGTCCCTGTGTCCCTGCCTGGGAATATACTGAAGTCTTTGCAGATTCACCACCCTACAAGCTTTGTTATCTACCCCCAAACTTTGCTTCATCTGTACTTCCTCTACAGTTTCAGTACAGAAATTTAGTTCCCCAAGAACACTACATTAGCCATTGGAAAAAGTACACAGTGCACCACACCAGCACCAGGTCCTGCCCTGAGAGAACTCTCTAACCATGAGCACATTGCTGCAGCTGTAGCTGTTGACCTGTTGATCAATGCGGGAAAGCAGGAAGAGTGGCTGGGATAGAGGAGCTGTCTGAATGGGTAGAACGTAGGAGGTAGGTAAGCCAGAAGTTCTTCAAGCTCAGACCTTAATTCCTCCTCATGCATCTCTCTTTTTGAGATGAGCATTACAAGCTCTCCTAGCTTATGTTTAGGACTGCAACACGCTCTACGTGGGGCTACCTTTGAAGGTGACGCGGAAACTACAACTAATCCAGAATACGGCAGCCAGACTGGTGACTGGGAGCTGCCGCCGAGACCACATAACACCAGTCTTGAAAGATCTATATTGGCTCCCAGTACATTTCTGAGCACAATTCAAAGTGTTGGTGTTGACCTTTAAAGCCCTAAACGGCCTGGGCCCAGTGTACCTGAAAGAGTGTCTCCACCCCTATCGTTCTGCCCAGACACTGAGATCCAGCGCCGAAGGCCTTCTGGCAGTTCCCTCACTGTGAGAAGCAAAGTTACAGGGAAGCAGGCAATGGGAGCACCCTCCCATCAGATGTCAAAGAGATAAAGAGATATCTGACGTTTAGAAGACATCTGAAGGCAGCCCTGTTTAGGGAAGTTTTTAATGTTTGGAGTTTTATTCTGTTTTTAATGTTCTGTTGAAAGCTGCCCAGAGTGGCTGGGGAAACCCAGCCAAATGGGCAGGGTACAAATAAATTATTATTATTATTATTATTATTATTATTATTATTATTATTATTATGAAGAAGAAGAAGAAGAAGAAAGAATATTTCTTGAAAGTCTTTGAAAGGTGCCACAAGACTCTATGTTGTTTTTTTCCCTGCAAGAGACTATCACAGTTAACCATTTGGAAAGAATGTGACATCTCTAAAAAAATGTAATTGTGAACTTTTGCAGACTGATTCTGCGCCCCCCCCCCCAATTTCACTGCTAATTTGCTCCCCCACCGGCATCTTTTTAAAAATATGTAGTCTCAGATCTCCCACCAGACAGATGCAGCTTTAAAAAAAAAATTAAACATGTGTGAGAATAGGGAATGAAATCTGTAAAACAAAGTGGACGGTCCCTTCTGCCTCTAACACAATTCTGTTTGAAAATGCTGATATTATAGACCATCCAGCAATCATTCAATTTTTTCCCGTCTCCTTTAAATGCCTTTTTATGAATAAGTGATGTCTCGCTAGTCAACATGATGAATGTCAGAACATGGAGGGAATAGTTAAAGAATTTGTTTTAACGGTTATGCATTTAAATTGTTCTATTAGAGTGGCTGTTCCTGCCTTCGCTACCAATAAAAACCAGTTTCTGAAGCTGATTTTTTTGGTCCTCTTAAAGGAGTAGCTTTTGTTATCTTGCAATATCCTGGATTAAAGAAGTTATTAATAGAATGATAAAGCAGTCCAAGCTGTTTCTCACATTTGTTCTTTTTCTTGGTGTTTTTTTTTTACCAAATTCTTTCATCTTAATGTTGAAAGGTCATCTTAAAGACATCAGGGTTTGCTCTTAAAACTCTTTACTAACTAATGCTAAATAACAGAGCAATTCCACACACCCTTTAGTTCTGCTGGCTAAGCCAAGCTTCCACCAGCCATCACCAGCCTAGTGAAACAAGCATCATTGCACCCAAGCACGCTGCCTTACCCCCGCATGTCAGTACTCCCCGCGGCGTTCCAGAGCAGGGAAGGAAACCAATGAGATACATTGCTCAAACTGAGATGGCAAGCTTGAAGTAGCACTTACACAGGGTCAGTCAGACCCATATTGGTTCATCAGATCCCTGAACTGACTCGGCCGTGCTGTCAGTTACTACGGAAGTGAATTAACTCTTTCTAAGCCAGAGCGTAATGAATCTTCCATCTTTGGGCCAATCCGTTACAGAGGCCTTGCCTAGCTGCCACCACCCAGGAGTGCAAAACCCCAGGTGGATGCAGGAGTTTGGCCTCAAAGGAAGCTCTTTTCCCACCTCCTTAACTGCAGAGTCTAAGACATGAGCCTCAGAGTCAACCTGAAGGGTTCCTAAAGGGCATCACCAGCCTAAACCAAACTTTATTTCCCTGCACTAAACTGCCAAAAGTACCAAATCAAGAAGATTAACCTATTTAAATAACACAGCAGACCACCTAGCATTCCAACCTACTATATGAAGCAGCTCCTGAGTTCATCTTTATTGTGCCACTGGATTCCCAGGGGAGCACCACAGTCCTAGTATAATTCTGGAAGTTTAAAATTCATGCTATTGGTGTCATGAACCTTCAGGAGAAACAGGGCACAATTCTAAATTGAGCTTGTTTGTAAGAATGGTCAGACTGGATGTTGTAACTGCAGGTCCCCTGCTTTGCATAAACCTTTCCCCTGCAGCCATGCAGATAATTTCTAATCTCTTCAGAAGTGAACGGTTTAGTGCAGATGTGCTTTAATGACTGTGACTTTGCTTCATCCCTCTTGCTACCCTTTGCTGAGGGACACAACATAATTTATTAAATTTCTGTACTGGAATGTGTTCTCTTAGAGACTGAGCAGAGCTTTGCAGCCTGCTAAGCCACATTCATGCTTGTTCTTTTAAGAAATGCACATAAGAAACATGTGTAAAATAAGCATGCCCAGGAATCACAACACGTACCAGAGATTTAGGTCCCTTATCATTGCCAGAAGAATGTTTCTTGATCCCAGATCCCACTGATAAGCCACAGAGCTTTGCATTTCTACAGTACGTTGAATTTAGTTATATAACTATGCCTATAAAATAGCATCAGGTTGTATGAGGACAGAAATGGCATTGGGCAGGATCAACATAGTATGGGGGGCCCCATAAAGGGCCTGGGGGGATGATTGACCACAGCACCCCCAAGCTTGGGGTATCTGCCTGGAAGGAATCTGCACCCTGGTTGCCCAGTGAGAACTTGCTTGGCTTGCACCATGGCAAGGTTCACTGGCCAACTCCCATGGAACAGGTTTGGAGCAGTCTGAATCTGGCGGATCCATTCCATCAACATGGGGCTTGGGGAATGATGAACTGATCCTGGGACCCAATGCCATGCCACCCCTTACGCTACCTGCTGCTTTCAGTAAAGATTTGGCCAGATTTTATCCCATCACCATTGTACAGTCTGGTCATTTTGCTGCTCTCATGGGTCACATAACGTTCTTGCCTGGGCAATGTGCATTCCACTACTCTACTCAGTTTGGTTGTAGCCAGGACCTTACAGGTTTGAGAGGGCCCTTGTCTAACCATCCTGGTGGACCCTTTGTGCTGCCAATGGGCTGGTGTGTGTGTGTTAACTGCTGGATAGGAAGAAGAAGAAGAAGAACTGGTTAACTAAACCATGGTGGCTAAACGACAATGGCTATGTTCTGCTTTCACTGTCAGAGACATTACGTGAAGAACTGAATTTAAGGTGGGAAGAAAAAGAAACTGAGAGAAGCCAAAACTTCTCTGAGATTCTGAAACTGAGATTCAACCTCTCCTGATTGCAACTCATAGATTATTATCAAGCATGAATGCTGTGCTAGCAGCATTAATGGAAATCAACGCATATTTGAAAACCAATGTAGGTTGAATCAACACTAAAGGAAACTGGGATCAAGGTCCACCCCTGCCCCAACTTTTCTCACGCACAAAGAGCATGAGAAGAGCTTGAAAGACTGTTCAGTTTGATGTAGTAGATTATATCCATCTGGAGCCTCAGAGAGAGATTCCCAACAGGCCGCTGCTTGAGACAGTGAGCTCCAATGAATGATTTTGAAGCTCCAGTCAATGAGCTCTTCATGGCATCAGCCTGACTAGCAATAAGCTTACTTGCAGCTTATCCCCCCACAATCTCCGGTTGGTCAATGCCTGAATGGACAAATATACAGTTTAAATGCACTACTCCTGATTTGTTGGATTGATCCCCAATAGGATGTTTTATAGTCTGCATCACTTCTCAGCTGGTGGGCTAGAAATCTCCAGGAGCTTTTGGCTTTCGTGTTATCCACAAAGAATAGCAATTGCTTTAGCAACAGTTGTGTGCTGGTTGTATATAGCCTCTGTTCCCATGCAACCACTGCTGATATTTTTTTTTTTAAGTAACCCAAGGCAAAAAAAAAAAAAAAAAAAAAAGCAAACACAACCTCAGCATCCATTTGAAAACAGGTTTCTAGCCCACAGGATTGCTCTATTTAGCAGAGCAGACTGCGCAACACAAAGAGGCTTGAGGCTTGTGAAGACATACTAGGATCTACGGATTTATTAATCATAAATCAGAACAAAGAAACTTGTCGTCTCTCTCCTTGCCGTCTCTTCCGAGAGAGAAGCAAAAGCAATACAGCGGAAGTTCCGCTTGTTCCAGCAAACAGTGCTGGAATGTAAACAGACATGTGACACACAAGAATCCCATTTCTGCAACTAAAGGTGGAATGGAATTTTTCAACAGAGAAATGGTGACGATGTGAATATTGTGTCTAATCTTCTGAGCTTGTGGGCTGATTCATGCTTATACCATGCAGTCTTTCGACAGAGTAAGGCACACGGGGAACCTAATAGTACAGTAGAGGAAAGAATATTACTGTACATTGATATAAGGACTGTTTCTGACCTACCAGAAAAGCATTGCAGGAGGAAATTGAACCCAAATCTAGATAAGTTGTTCTGCTTCTGCAACTCAGTGAGAGGGAAAGGGTCGCAGCTCTGCAGCAGAGCTAGTTGTTTCACATGCAGAATGCCCTAAGTTCCACCAGTGGAATCTCTAGGTAGGGCTGGAGAAGACTTTTCCCTGAAACCCCACATACGGTATATGCTTCTGCCATGACCAGAGGTCAGACTCTCCTTCTTCAGGAGATGAGGCCAGGGATTCAAAACTGGATAAGTCGTTGTCCTCAGGGACACCCCCAGATGTAGATGCTCATCTAGAAGCACTTGCACAAAATATGTCTGTTGTGCCGGTATCTTTCCAGCATGGGGAGATTGCAGACATTGCCCTCCTCTGACTCCAAGGAGTCCAGTTCAGAAGCCCTCGTAGAACCTCACTCTCCCCACCCCCTGACTCCATTGAAGTCAATGACTAGTAAATGAGGCTGGTGTTCTTTAAATGAAGAGCCTCTTCTCATAGACTCTTCTCTGGGGCCCCTCCAGGATTAGGGGCCCCTTTGCGTACACTTATGCTAGGATCTTGCCTTTGCAGTGTTCCAGATTGCATAGAAATATCCCTTTGTGCAAATGGCTGTAGATCACCTATGGAGCCTGGCACTGCAATACTGCTCCCCACAATATGCATGTTCATTTAACTCCTTTTAAACATCTGTATGAAAATAGACTCTAGTAGAACCTGAATTTGACTGACTTTTCAGACCCCAGTGCTGGTTAGCTGGTGGAAGGACACAGTTGTACTGAGTGGACCAGTAAAATACCAGTTGTTAGGCCTGTTAGGCAATCCTACTTTAACTATCTCCAAACGCTTGGGCAATCTAATTTTTTTTTTTTCTAGGACATCTTTTTATATCCTCCAGTGACAGTAATTATACAACTTAGCCTAATAGCATTGTCTATTGCTGAAAGTCCTTAAATAAGTTGGAAGGGTTTTTTAAATGCTACTTTGCAGAAAACTTCATTGTATCACATTGCACATTAAATTGCTATGGCCTATGACCATGTTTTCAATCAACTCATGTAATGGTTTAGTATTAAAATAGCAGGAAAGTGTTGTTGTTTTTTTACTGTGAATTCCTAATTAAGTCAATTCACGATAATGCAAGAACAACAAATGTTGTATAGAGTACATCAGTGCCTTGCTAATTGATTTAGGATAGACTCCTCTGCAGAAACAATACCTGAAACTACTTTAGGTAGACCATATTCAACTTGCCTTAAGGAGTGAAGCTGGAAATTAGAAAATCTTTGCTAGTTGCTCAGGGCCAATTTGAAATGGCCATGTAGCTCATCTAGACTATGGATGCATGCTGATTAAAAGACTGACAAGGAATTATTTACATGTTACATTTTAAAACGAACAAAAAAACTTTGCAGTTTTTGCTTGCTCTGATGGATGTTGGCGCAAACTCTCCTCCTCCGTCTTCCTGGCAAAGTCACTTGTGGAGCATCAATCACCAAGGTCAACACTAGCAGAGAATTCTGCTTTTACCCCTAAAGCTCCAAACAGCTATCCATACTGTTAGGGAATATGCCTCATACATTACACTTCCATCAGGTGTTAGATATGAGAAATCTCTAATGCTCTCTCAGTGATGTGAATTGCCAATTGGAAATGTGATATAGTGTCACAAACGGCTATGAAGATTTGAACAGCATTTATAACAACATGATCTGTTTTGGAGCAGCAAGGCTGGGTGCAGAGCAGAGGTTTTCAGATCTATTTAGCTTCCCCAAATCAAGAAAATAACTGTTTGAGCCTTCCTTTGTCTATAACAAAGGATAAAAGTACTTGGCTATAAGGACTTAGTTTGCATTAAATTCCCACTCACTGGCAGTTCCCTGTAGAGATGAATGAATCAGTCCATGGCAAGCATTGCATGTGGGCCTATTGAGCACACATTGTGCGTGAACCTGAACTCATGGCTTGTTTCCGAGATAAACCATGAGTGGCAAGTCAAGAACAAATGTTGGCCTCCACATGTGGTTTGAAGAAAAACACAATACTAGATTCGCACATAATGACAAGCTAAACCAGGGGTCAGCAAGGCTTACTGGGCATGGGCCAGATCACTCCCACGGAGATTCTCCGTGGGCCGGGCCGGCGCAGTATGACACCGGAAAACATGACTGTGCATGTCCGCGGCACCGGAAATTGCATCCTCATGCCCAGATGCCCCAAATCGCGCCTGCGCAGAAGCGATTTCCGGCATCTGGGCATGCGCAGAAGCGATTTCCGGCGCCACGGACATGTGCAGACACGATTTCCGGCATCTGGGCATGCACAGAAGTGATTTCCGGAGCTGCAGAAGAGAGTCCCCTGCGCCGGTTTAGCATAGTGCGCGGGGACTCATCGAGCTGGTGGCTCGGTTCAGGGGCGGCTCATGGGCTGGTTAAGCGACACTCATGGGCCGCTTCCAGCCCATGGGGCTTAGGTTGCCAACCTCTGAGCTAAACTATGGCTTGTTTTCTCCCTGATGTTGCAGCAGCAGCAGGGGAGGAGTGAAGCAACATGCAACAGCACACAACTCATTCCCATTAAACCATAGTTTGTTTTAACTATGACTTAATGTGCCATGTGAACTAGGCCACTAGGCTTTGTCCCCCCCACCCACCCACCCCAAATGTAAATAGATATTCATGGAAAGTACAATGTGCTAAAGTAGGAAGGAAGTGCCACATATTTAATGCCTGGTAGTTTCCATTCAAGGAGCTGATCCTGGAGTAATGCTTTGAAAGGAAAGAAAGCTGTAAGGGCAGGCAAATCAACCTCATTTGCATATATGCATACACCTGTGCAATGGTTGTTTACAAGTGTTGTGTTTCCAAGAACCATCTGTCAATATTTAATTTGTTGGTTAAGATTAAGGTATGTAGACAGAACAATTAGAAAATGTAACACTGCATGTTAATTGAACGTTGGCTTATTCCGTTCTGATTATAACAACCCGGAGAAGATTAAATCAATACTAGTTTCTCCTTGGATCATTTGCGCATTGACTTTTGTTGCTCTTTAAACATAATACAGTGTATGCTTATGTAATGCTTAAATCAGCCAATAGACTGATATTGAAGGGGGGGGTTGCAGTGAAATGAGATCTGTTTTCCTCTTAGCTCTACAGCGGCACCAGTCCCCATCCTCAGCAGTAATGTGATAACCATACCAATGGAATGGAGGAGACAATGGCTGCATATGGGATAATTTTGCAGGGGGTGAACTGTCTGTTGCCTCCTTAAAAAAACCAGGAAATCCACACTGTGGTACTGCAGAGAAGGGCATATATTCCTGAAAATAACATACATTTTACTGCAAATATGTGTATATTAGTCAAAACTGCATATAAAAATACGTTTAATAGAAGAAATTCACATTAAAATCCAGGATGTTTTTATTTTTAGAAATTGCAAATTGTTGTGGAACACTTAAATATAGATTAGCAAAATGTGAAGCTGAGAGAAACCAAAATTAACAGCTTAATCCATCCCTACTCAAGCGGTAAAGCAAGTAAACACTCTTTGTCACAGTAGCCAACCAGATGCCTGTGGGAATCCCACAAGCAGGAGGTGAGTGCAGTAGGTGAAACTGTCTGAAACACCAGTCTGATTGCAGCACTCTGTCTAGAAAGTAAAAAAAAAGAAACAAGTTAAGGTGAGTGCCAGACACTGTGCCCAGTGATCTGTCCCCAGCAGCATCATGGAAACCACAATAATCTCTTTCCGATGTTGTCTTCTCCAGAGTAAACATGCCCAGCTCTTTCAACCATTCCTCATTGGACTTGATTACACCTGGCAGTGAGGAGGGGTGTTGGCACAGAAGGGGTTTTAGCAGGTACCCCTAAAACTCTATAAAAAGACTTTAAAAAACTGTTTGCTGGGGTCAGATTTGCTGGGGTTTGCTGCAGCAGGGGGGGGGGAAACGAACATGTGGTTCTCTCGCCACCAGAGCCATTTTTTATTTTATTTTTACCAGTTGGTGAGGTGGCTTTTCCCAATGGGAAAAGAGTAGTTGCTGTCTGTGGGACATTATTTCCCCTTTCAACCTAACCATATATGCCCAGCCAGCAGCTACGCTATTAAAGTTTTAAAAACTGATTCTTAAAAAACAAAACAAAAAACCCCCTGCATTTTTATTCTGATGAGCCTTTGGGGAAATTTGAGAACGTTGCTGTTGTTAGTTTTTATTACATTTTAATTATTTTTACGGCCATTTTAATTTGCCGGTTGTTTCGCTTGCATTTTGCCAGAGAGCTCTCTTATTGCTCTATATATCCTCCCAAAATGTGTGGTTGTTTCTTTTTTTAAAAAAAAACCCCACACCATTAGATTTTGATGGCAGTGGGGCAGGTAGCAGCAAGGAGGTGTTGGAGGGGAGATTTGCACCTCCTGTGCAGGCTGCCTTGAACCCCCTAAGTGTGCCTGTCTCCCTCAGATGTGGTGATGGTGATGTTGAAGCCCGTGTTGAAGAAATATTTAACTGCCAGCCTCATCAGCTTCCTTATCCTGCATGGGGGTGTTGGGAAGGCAGCATCTGATCCTTAAAACTCATCTACACAGTTGCAAATAAAACATTTTAAATGTGTTGTAAAGTGCAGTATACAAATGTGACACTATATGGTGTCAGTGAGCTATGTGAAATTCAATGTATTTTTTTCAAAACGGTTTTTTAAAAAAAGCATTTTCCCAGAGTTTTTTTAAAATGTGTGTAGATTCCACCTTGGTCTCGGGAAGCAAAATGCTTTGGGATGGCCCTGGGTTAGAGCCATTCTCTTAACACAGCTGCCTCACTGTGTCTAATGGTAGGAGCTGCCTTGCCCTGGCTGGATTCACCAATTATAGGGCATTTGTCAACAGATTGACATTTATATAATATTGGGAGAAACCATTTGGAATTTTTTGCCTCAAGAACTGAAATGCCCCGGGCCACTTTTGTGTCACTTTCTCTTTGAGCTTCAAAGCCATATTTTTTTTTTGTGCTTCACAGGAGAACGTTTGCAGCGTTGAACAAAGGGGGTGCAAAATTTAGATGATCCATAATTGAGAAGATCCGTGTGGTGGCACCCATCTTTTGGTCTCGCACAGAGTACCATTTTACAAAAGATTGCCAAAGTCCATCCCTGAATTTTGGCTGGGGAAACTGGTGGCGCAGATTTTGTTTGGGGGAAGTGGGACAAAATTCCTCAAAAGGTTCAGGGGGAGTATAATGGCATAGTGGCATCAGTGACAGCCATTTCCTCCCCCACACACACTTGTGCTATTGTGGCAAAGACACACACACTTGTGCTATTGTGGCAAAGAGCAGCAGCAGAGATCCTCTTGTCACTACCTGCCTGTGGCTGCTTTTAGCACACTCTTCACAACGCCCCTCTCAGACTGATGTTGTGTATCCCTTATACACCCAGCAGGTCACTGCTTCTTTGTCAAATTCCAAAGTTCTCCACAGTAACCTCACCCCACAGTAACTTGGAGCAGGGCTTTTGGTGTGGCTTCCCCTGTTCTGTGGAACAGCATCCCGGTTAAGATACGGCAAGTGCCCACTATCTGTGCTTTTTGGAAGCTATTGGGAACATTTTTGTTCCCACAAGCTTTCCCAATTGGATGAATACATCTGTGCCATGGGGAGCCTGCTTTGTATTGCTTCTAAACATTTTCTGCTGTTATTTTCTGTGTTGTTTTCAATGGTTTTTTTTAGCTGGTTTTATTTGCGGGTGGCGCTGTGGGTTAAACCACAGAGCCTAGGGTATACTGATCAGAAGGTCGGCGGTTCGAATCCCTGCGACGGGGTGAGCTCCCAGCTCCTGCCCACCTAGCAGTTCGAAAGCACGTCAAAGTGCAAGTAGATAAATAGGAACCGCTCTGGCGGGAAGGTAAACAGCGTTTCCGTGCGCTGCTCTGGTTCGCCAGAAGCGGCTTAGTCATGCTGGCCACATGCCCTGGAAGCTGTACGCCGGCTCTTGGCCAATAAAATGAGATGAGCGCAGCAACCCCAGAGTCGGACATGACTGGACCTAATGGTCAGGGGTCCTTTTACCTTTACCTTTTTACACCACCTTGATATGTGTGTGGAAGGTGATCAAATGATGATGATGATGAAGTAGTAGTAGTAGTAGTAGTAGCAGCAGCATTGCTTCAGAAACACTGCGGGGGAAATTGCAGCCACTCCTGCCCCCTTTGTGCCTGGGTGGTGCCATTTTGGCTACGCAAGCACCTGCACTCACCTCTGAACATTGGGCGTAAAGGGAAGGAAATATTTCTGTTTGGAAGGGAATTGTTGTCTCTCTTATGACATGCAGGAATGCGAACACATTATAAATCCATAATTTAAACAAATAAGGTTATTGAAAATAAAACTGCTGATTTTAGACAGGGGGCTTCTGCATATTTTAACTGAAACATCTGTCCATCCCAAATGCCTGCAAACCTTCTAGCAGATGGGGGAAGCACTATCAGATTATCACAGTTAGGTTCTTTATTGATTTTACTGTTAATTTTCATATTCATTTCTAATTTCCACTTTTAAATCAAATAAAACAGCTGCAAGCATTACCTTGCATGGAAGTCAGAGGATTGTGAAATCATGGCTAGACTACTCCCCCCCCCCCACCAATTTTCTGTTTATATATATTTTTCCGGCTATTGAGAGGTGTGCTGGATTGCAGTGACCTACCATCTCAATCCCTGCACAACACTGCGTCCCTACCCCTATGTACGGTAGCATCTATCTCTTTGGTCACCTGGGGTATGCTATATCAAAGCCAAACATCCACACCCATCAACCATCCTAATTAAATAGGGTCATCCCTTTTTGGGGCACCATGCTGAGAGCACAAGATCATGGAGCCCCCCAAAATGTGCATTCTGGGACTCCATAATCTCTCATGGGTCCCACGACTCACACTGGAGTGCGGCTGGGAAGTTGCAGGTCCCAGTTTTCAGCCTCAGCACGTTGGAGGGTATGAATGTGGGGGAATTAAATCAACTGCTCCCCGCCCCTCGCAGTGCCACTGGAGTAGCAGATCCCACCTTATTGCTACCACTGCTGCCTGCTGGGTTGCCTGGCTAGCCCATAGCAGCCCAGCAACAGGGAAGGGAGGGAGAATTAGTGAGTACATAAAGACATAAGAAGAGCCCTGGCTGGATCAAGCCACATGCTCAGCCCATTCTCACAGTGACTGTGAGAAAGAAAGAAAGAAAGAAAGAAAGAAAGAAAGAAAGAAAGAAAGAAGCAGTGGTGCAAGGGAGCAGGTTTTCATCCTTTATTTCCATCACAGGCCCAGCTGGAAGTAACCTCCCTCCAATTTTACTGTTAGCGAAGGGTGGGAATTTCAGTGGGGCTTGCACAGGTAGATTTTATTATGAACTCCTCCCGGTATTGCCTGTATTAGAGCTCAGTGATTTAATTACCAGCAATGGAGGATATGGCTCAGGAATTTCTTATATTGTATGACAGAATATAGTGTTAAGAAGTTAATTAAATGCATATTCATTTTTTTACAGTTTTACTATTGAGGACTCCTATTAATCAGATATTTTTGGCGTTTTAAACATTTACTTCCTCACTGAGAAGGAAGAGAAGGCTTTCACTTTAAACTTTTTTTTTAAGGGCAAATATATAACAATCATTTATAGTTAATCTCTGAACATTGAGGGAATATATTATATTAGAGAAAATTGCTTTGCAAAAAGGTGCATATTAAGGGAAATTGCATACAAGTGTATTTACAGTATTAAGAGAAATTATTCTGATGAGTTTTCATGAGGACTTTTCTAAAAACTGATATGGAAATGTGGAGAACCAAGATTGGAAAAATTAGACGGGCATGGCCATCCTTAATCACAGCCATAAATGAAAAAATAGGACACAGAGATGAAAACATGACACCTGTCCATCATAAGCAATCAGGATTACTATTGTCAAGAAAGAAGGGGGAAGAGGTTTTATATATCATCCAGACATCTAAAAGGAGGCGTTCAAAACCAGAAAGGCTATTAACCATTGTTATAAAGCAAAATAGATATTTATTGCATGTTTCAACCTGTATATTTCAAAGCGTGTGGCAAATTAAAGTATGTTTAATGCTATGTTCAATTTCCTACTTAAAACGCAGCTTTTAAGTTCAGCCAACTGTTCAGAGGCAAAGCATTTGTAATTGCTAGCCCAATTAGGCCTCCAATTACCTCATTGAAATCCAAATGTGTGAGATTTTGCACTCAAACTCTTTCTCTCAATGCCATACACAAAGGTTGCTGGCAGATGAAACAGAAGTTATCTATGGTTGATTGCTCTTTTAGCTCACAAAAGACCTCACTTAAACATTTTTGTTTAGATGAAATTAGCATAACTTCTACTCCTTAATAATATTTATTTCGTTGACATCTTCACAAAACTTCCTAATCATATCCTCCATTCTGCAGCTGGGATCTCATGTGACAAACACACATGATAGTATTGACCCTTCCAAAACAGGATTTTTAACATTTTGCGGTTGGCTGTTTTGTTTTCTCTTCTTAATAAAATGGCAACTTTCCTGGTTGCTAGCAAGAACAGGAAGGACTTTAGACAAAGAATCTGGCATTCAAGTGACATGGATAAGAAATGGAAAGGAGGGCAGGTCACTAAGGATGAGTGCAGATGAGGAGCCCAAACTTGTACGTGCTCATTGCTCAGAGCAAAGCTAAACTAAACACAGAATTCCAGGACATGCACAGAGTTCCAGCTGAACCAGACTTCTTCTTAATAAGATGCTTTAAGTGGCCTTTTATTTAGTCTTTGGTGTTTCATTTTTCAAAGTGGTGCATTCCCGCAGACATGAATAAGGTGCCTAAAACAACATGCTGTGCATACAAGACTTGTGGTTGAAGTAATTATTGACATAGCGCTAACTTGTCCTCTGAAATGGGTATTGTAAAATGAGTACATGCTTCAGGTCAGTTCAAACATTTGCTGAAAGACAACTAATATACTTTAGCTACATTGCTGAGCAGCAGAGAGGTAGGTGATAAACAGCCAGTCATTACTATCACATAAATCTTGTAATTGTGGGCTTCTGCAAGAGGTACTTTTTATATTAATAGCACCAGCTGGGCCAATAAGTGTGTTGCTGAAGGATTAGAGGCAGGCAAACTCTCTCTTTCTTTACAGCCTCCTTTTGTCTTCTCACCCTGCAGTCCTAGAAACTCTGAGCAACTTTGAGAACATCTATTATCCATCCACTTAGCTGCCAGATTTTTATACTCACCATCAATATACAAATATCAGGGCATTACAAAGGTCAAAACAGAGCAAGTATGCGGTGAAAAAAGTCGGCAAAACCATAAAGGCAGCAGGAGAAAAGCAGCAGGAATTGGCTGAGAGGCTGTTCTATAGTTGGCCCACATTGACTGTTTACGTGCAAAGAGAATGACAAGAGCTTATTCAGACACAGAGCAACAAATGTGAGAGAGGAAATAGATATTTTCTTTTGACATATAAAGCTGCCATGCTGACTGCGGGGGTGTGTGTGGTGGTGAGGAGGCGGTGACATAGCTGTCAACTTTCGGATTTGAAAATAAGGGATGCCGCGAAGGCAGTGCAATGGCACCAAGTAGCCTCGCCACCCTGCGGGTGAGCGAAAGAGTGAGCGTGTAGACGGCAGGCAGGCTGTCTGTCTGGTTGGGCGTGAGGGTCTGGATGCACAAGGCATGCAAGCTCTGCCCCCAGTCGGTCTCAGACTCCTTATTGGCAGCCGAGCAACGCAGCTGAGGAGCCTCCCTGGCCAGCAGGGAGGGAGAGAAGCTGCTTCCTTTGAAATCCGGGAAATTTAAGGGATATGAACAATCCCGGATAGCAGCGGGAAACGGCATTGGAATAAGGGAGTTTCCCGCAAAAAAAGGGAGGGTTGACAACTATGGGCGGTGAGCTAACAGTGAGGATGATGCAGTGTAAACACATTGGCAGGAGCACTGGGTCAACTCTGCTGGTTCATTTGCATCACCCCAACCTTGCTACCAGCTTTCCCCTGCTGGTAAGCCGCAGCAATGCCAGTGACAAGAGTTCATGTATATTCTGCTGCCCTGCTGACTGCTAGTACCGGTGGCTCTCCAGATGTTTTCAACTCCCAGCAGCCTGTCCAGGGCCCTGGATGCAGGCACAGTCAGCATGTCCAATGGACAAAGATGGTGGCAGTTATAGTCTAGCCAAAGATTCCCGGCTTCCGATCTAGCCCATCTATTCTGACGGGTAGGAATCCTCCAAATGTCTCAAGCAGGCATTTCCCGTAGCCCTGCTCATTTTGATCCTTTTAGCGGGAGAGGCCAAATGATGGACCTGGGATGCTTTGCGTGCAAAACATCCCCTCTACCACTGATTCACATCCTTGGTAGAAATAACTAAGATGGTTTCTCATGTGTTAGCTGTACAACGGTAGAATACCTAACTATGGGCATTTAGGAGACTTCACTAAGGAATTTGTTTCACTTTTATGCAGCAACGGTAGAAAATTACATGCACTGCATAAGATTCATGAAACAAAACACTAACCACTTTATTTTTGTCTGGTGTTTATTGAGAAATCTATGATTCACACAATAAGTTGCGCTGCAGGAAGCAGGGGAAAACAGAGTAAAATAATCCTACAATCACTATAAGGTATGGGTGCTGATCATAGTGATTTTCTGTGACAGGAAAATGTATCCTTTGGGAGGTCTTATTAATACTTCAAAGCAGATTATACTATGCTTCTCTGTATGTTTACTTTATAGTAATGGTTGTCTTTTGACAGCTATACCATTCAGGTTCCCTGCTGAATATTGTGAATTTAATGCTAAACCTTGGGAATGATAACTATGGATTACATGGCAAGTAACAATACATTATTCAGAAATTGTGTTCAGCACTCATGCATCATCTTTTAGAAAAGGATTTATCTCCAGATTTCTTGTTACATACTTTCCACAATTCAATACTAATATCATCAGCTGTTTCAGACAGTTCTGCTCTCATTCTAGCTTACAGGTTCCAACCATTTTCCCCCATCCAAAATAGGAAACAATAACAATACATTCTGATTATATACTTGGGTTGTGGATATTTGGATACTAAGCCATGTGCTGACTGATCACTTGTGTAACATTCACATATTGGTCTCTAATATTGATGGAACACACTTGAAGAATAAGTCTTGCAAAATACCAGCAACGAACAAGGAAGGATGTGGTACTGACTAACTCTGGATGTCCTTAGAGAAGTCACTATATCTAAGCTTCAGACACAGAAGCCAAATATTAATAATATTCTGTGCCCACATCTAAATATGACTCAAAGTCTTCTTTAGGTAAAATTTCTCAGAATATGCCCATTAAATTTCAGTGGGTCTATTCAAAGTATACCTTAGTTGGATACTGGATTTTCTTTCTTTTTTAAAAACAATTTTCTGAAGATTAGCAAACATTACCTACAAGTTTTAATACTTTTGCCATTTTTCCTTATGGCTTTTCAAATGTGGAATGTTTGAAATTAACAATTCCTTATAAAACCACTTGAGGATAGAAAATGCCATACAAACACTGTAGCAAGGCTAGATTGCGGCACCCATTTTTAAATTTAATTTTAAATAAGGCAGGCCTTGTTATAGTAATTAGCCTGACTGTGATAGCTTTGCTGCCGTTCATACAGGTCCCATGGTAATAAAGCTCATCTTGAATAAAAAGGCAATTCTGGACCCAGCTATGTATCTCTAGGGTCCTTTTTCTGTGCTTGCTTATTGCCCAAATTCATAATTGTTGAGCTAATGCAATGTTTTAATTGCACTTGCTGTTCTGTATGCAGAGCAAGCCATAACACTGATGAGTTTTACACTTTGATTAAGCTGTATGAAAATGTACTCATTTTATTTATAATCACATGCCTCTCTAAAAACTCTAAAATTCCTAATAAAATATTAGAGAGTGTCCGTATGACACTTCTTTTCCTGTACGTACATCAGGAGTGGCATACATTTGTGGTAGGCATTTTGTGACTGCACGCAATAAAATAAACATATTACAACTTTTAAATACAGTTATGTATGTTCAATGGCTACTAATCATGATGGCTTTATTATACAATTTCCAGGTTCAGTGGCAGCATGCATGTGACTGAGTACCAGTTGCTAGGAAGCAACAGAGGGAGTGGGCTATTGACCTCATGTTCTGCTTTTAGACTTCCTGGAAGCATCAGATTCACCACTATGAGAAACTGACTGCTGGATTAGGTGGCCCCTTCATCTAACAGAGCAGAGCTATATGTAGGAGCACATTGGAAGGGGACAGAAGCATTGCAAATCTGAAAAACAACCAAAATAACAACAGTAAGAAGAAAACTTATCCAACAAGGGAGAAGCTGTCTTGAGTACTCCAATAAAAATAAAGCTGAACTTATTTTTTGAGTGAACATCAGATTACCATAAGAAACATCAAACTAAAAGTTGGAATGGTGCTTGGTACGAAGAATAAATCTCAGCCGTACTTGTCAGGCTGGCCTTATCACAGGTCATCCTCTTGGGAATCCTTCAAAAGTTCCATGTAGTTGCTTTGGCTTCTTTCCGGGACCTGGAAATGGCACAGGGCATTGCACTGACTTAACAGGAAGTGACCTGTTTCTACTTCCTGTTGTGATCAGAGCCTAGCCGATCCTCTCCTTACAACCTCTAGCTGTCATACCAAGTAGTGCTTACCTTATAGAGTAGAAAGGCACCCATAGTGTGGATTGGCAATCTAATGTTGTATTGGTCATTAAAATCATCTGTAGTGTGCTAATAAATAATCCTCAAAGGAAATAAACAGAGAGTGCTAGGGTTCAATTGATGTTCTAAATTAGATCTGCATAAACAGATCAAGCAATTAACTTTGCCTTCAGCTTTGTCTATTCTGCTGTTTTCTCGCTTGCATCCTTAAAATTTTGTTTAATTTTGTCTAATTATGCTAGAACCATGGGGGAAGTAAACAAATTTCTAGCTTTTAGTGAGTAATTGTCTTGTTCAAAGGGCAGCAATGTCTTCTTTCAATATGAGCAGGAAGCTGCAGAAGTATTTTGTGATGCTTCACAATCTTTGAGAGTAGGAAAAGTACAGAAGGCTCCTTCCAACTTTCTTCATCAGCTCTCACCCACTGAATTGTTTTGTCTCCAGTGCAGAACTATGCTGTGTAAAGATGACAACTTGTCAGAGACTTGTCCCATTGATTCAACTAATTTACTCTTAATTCAACCCCACATCTGCTGAAAGTGGGAATTTCTTAATATATAACTTGATTTATTGCTAATTGGGGATAAATTTCTCATTCCAAAACTCAAATTTGTCCAGGAACATAAACACATGCCACTGGGTCGCAGAAAAGCTTCTGTAGTGTGTAGCTGAATAAGAATATTTAAAAAATCTGCTCGATTAGGAATCTAGTCCACCAATCTAGTCCAACATCCTGTTCTCACAGTGGCCAACCAGATCCCTGTGGGAAATTTACAAACAAGACCCAAACACACACTCTCCTCCTGTGGTTTCCATCAACCGGCAATGTGTTCTTGGAGGATGTGAAACTAGTTAACATTTTAAAATGTAAAAGTTGAAAGCCTAAATGCATAATGTTTCCTGTGTGTGTCATTCAGCGAAAAGGTGAATTATATTTTCAAAAAGACATGAAAAGATTTAGCCATACAACGCCAGTCAGCATCAATGAATTCACACGGTTGGATGCCTCTTAGAAATCAATCTCTTTCTTTTTCTTTTTTCAAATTGTTTTCAAAGGCAACCTTAAAGTCCATAAACAGCTCCTCTCCTGTGGAGTTGCATGTTTGTTTGTGCTGTGGTTGCCAGGCCTCACTCAGTTGGGAAACATCCCAATTCGTCATCTAAATAGCCTTTTGTCGCACTGAAATGATTTTTGATGTACTCATTACAGACGCAAGCTTTATATAACCCAAATCCAAGATTGTTGCTTTGAAGCTAATTTTCAGGTTCTACCTGTCGTCCTATCAATTTGGTTCATGCAGCATAATTCTAAATGCATCTTAACAAGTACTCTTGCCTCAGAAGTTGCCAATCAAATACAGTGGTAACTCAGGTTACAGATGCTTCAGGTTACAGATGCTTCAGGTTACAGACTCTGCTAACCCGGAAGTAGTACCTCGGGTTAAGAACTTTGCTTCAGGATGAGAACAGAAATCGCGCAGTGGTGGCGCGGCGACAGCGAGAGGCCCCATTAGCTAAAGTGGTACCTCGGGTTAAGAACAGTTTCAGGTTAAGAACGGACCTCCGGAACGAATTAAGTTCTTAACCCGAGGTACCACTGTATCAGAGTCATTAGGAGGACAACGGTTGTAGGCACATTGTAGGCAACAGCAGCCAAAATATAACAAACCAGCAAATAATTCTCATATTGGCCTGCTCCTAACAAATAAATAGTGCAATCTTCAGCAACCTGGCGCCATCCAGTTATTTTGAACTACAACTCCCATCAGCCATGCTGATGGGGAGTAGTGGTCTAAAATATCAGGGTGCCAAAGGCTGACATAGCAAAAAGGTGGCAGCACAGATAGGATTAGGAAACCATTGTTCCTAATGTTTTGTCCCTCTGTCTTTCAATGGATTGTGCATTCAACTACCGTTTTCACTCATGGGAGCTATCTATTCGACATGAACAACTCAATTGGTGTCAGTAGCCTGCAAAATCTTAACTGTGGACAATTCTGCAGGTCCACGGTCCACCATTGCACTCCCTCTCCACTCAGCAGGTTCCTGGGAGTGAGACAGATCACTCTTGCCAGAGGCACTTGCCCTCCCTCCTCTGACCCCACACCACCATGCTGGCTCCTTTTCATTGTCACAGCCATTGCTTTGGCTCTTATTTTGTATGGCCATCAGTTATCTTAATCCAGGCTTTTAATCAGTTTTAGCAAGGGAACACTGCTAATGTCATGTAGACCGTATTAAGCAAACTAAGATCAGCACCCTATTTGTCTCATAAGATTATTTTTTCATAAATTGCAAATGACAGTCAGACAGCAACACTATTTGCATGCTATTTTTCCAAGCTCTGTAAATTACTTGTAGCATGGTTTCATGCATCATAAAACACTTGGCACAGACAAGCGGACATGAGAACAAAATTTGGGTGGCTTTACTGGTTGCATACAAAAGGGTTTGGATATTCTGAGACTCTATACTTAGGGTAATTTTGCAGGGTATTTGTCCTTCAAATTCTCATCCACGCAAGATTATTACATTTTTCAATTGTCCACCCTTGATATTTCACAGGAGCCTTTCATCCTTAGATAAAGCTAACATTTACTCTGGGCATGGTGAAGAAGAATTTCCAATCAGCTTTTCACTGGCTGAACTGGAGTGAGGGAATGCAGGGGATGAATGCTACATTATTCTGTGATGCAGTTTTTGATAGTAAATGTTACCTTTCAGTATTTTTAAATGCTTTGTGTTTTAGATGTTGGTTTAGCTACAGTTTCTACTGCCAAGGGCCAGCTGTCTCTCCAATTCCTTCAGCGTATCTCCAACTCCGCAAAGGCACAGTGCAAAAGGCTTCTGATAACTATTGTGGTGCAGTGTGTAGAAGTGTGGACCATAAACCAAAGTATCAGATCAGACATAATCATAGTAAAATGTAGCAGTAATTCTTGTAGAATACCCTCTCTAAGAATGATGGCCTGGTGCCAACTGTGATGGAATTCTCACATCACATTTTTATTTGCTCATACATTTTATACATATATATATATATATATATATATATATATATATATATATATATAATACAGGTATACATAAATAAATACACACACACACACACACACCTGCAAGCTATCCTTGGATTTTGTTTTATTTCTTCCACTAAATTTTATGATTTGAAGTGCTACTTTCTTAAGTGTCTACTTACTGGTTTTTATTTATTGTTGATATATTCTGTGTGTGTGTGTGTGTGTGTGTGTGTGTGTTCTCTGTTGTAAGCTGCCTACAAGCTTTACTGAAGAGCATATTTAAAATTAGCAGACAATGTATATCAGGTTTCTGTTGTTGAGTATTAAAAAGTGCTCACATCCATTCTCTCAGTAATCCTCACTTCACCCCTGTACAATTGAAGGTGGGACTTGAAACCAACAAACACTAATCCATTGGCCCAGTTCCCAACAAACCATGGTTTAGCAATATGCACAGGAACAGGGAGGAACCCACTCACACATGGTCTTCTCTGCTCCTCCCATGTAGCCCAGAGAAGGACTTCACTGGCATTTACTTTCCGTTTCCATGGAACTGCAGCTCGGCACTACATATGAACCAAAGACCATGCTTTGAAACAAACGCTGGCTAATTAGACAAGGCAACATATTCAGAAACCTACCAGAGTTTGCTTTAAAACACAATCTTTGGTTTATACTTAATGTACTAAGTCAGGATCCTGTGAAACTGAAATCAATGCTAGCAGAGTCCTTCCCCCAGCCATGTGGGAGGAGGGGAATCGCGTGAACTTGAAGCTCGTTTCAGCTCATGTGTGTAGCACTAAACTATTGTTTCGTGTTAATCAGCCCAATGGGTGGCTTTGGAGAGCCATTGTGTCTCTCACTTGGCCCTCCATCAGTAATAAGAGGATAATAATACTGACTTGCCTTTCAGGGTTATAAAAACACCCCTGATATAATGTAAGGGAAACACTTTTAGGTGCTTAGGAAAAGCACCATATTGCTACTAAGTATTGTTTTTGTATTGTGTCCTGTGTTCTTGAGGACTTGGGGGATAGGGTCCCTTCCTATTTCAGCATCCATTCCTTAGCAGGAAAGTCAGCAGCTGGAACTAATTACATTGTGCCATGACAGATGAGGGTGGCTGGTCTATCTGACAGAGAACTGGAAAAATGGCTTTTAGCTGGGCAAGCTGGGACTTCTTTAGCCACTGGGGAGCAATCAGACTTTTCCACTTGAGCTCTAATTTAAGTGTCTATGGCAGTCAGGCAAGCAACGGAATCAGTGACAAAGTAGGTTCTGTGTATTTCAATAGTCCTCCTCATACATTAGGGCTCTTGTCCACTTGTTAGCTGTAAATATAGATGGCAGGCAGCGGCAAGGTCTCCTACCACCACCCACCATGCGATTCAAAATTGTGTGGATCCATTTGTACCAGGGCCCCAAATGATCAGGAACCCTGAAAAGGCAGGGCCACCTATTGTGTGGCACTTAAGTGGCCAAATGAAAAAGTCAGCAGGACTCCTGCACCTTTAATTGTTCCATAGAACAGGAGGGTTTAGCAGGGCAACTGAAGTTGCTGAAGTTCTCTCTTCCACACAACTATTAAAGGTGCAGGAGCCTTGCTTTCTATCAGGCCACCCTATCTGGAGCCTTGCCACCATGCAGATATGCAGGTGTCAGCTGGCTGAGACTGCCCCACCACTACCACCATTCATGCAAACACCGCACTTGCAAATGAGGGCCATAGTTCAGTGGTGGAACACCTGCTTTGCATACAGAAGGTCCTAGGTTCAATCCCCAGAATCTCCAGGTAGGACTCAGAGAGACTCCAGTCTGAAACCCTGAAAAGCCCACCAGATACTGAGCCAGATGGGTCAGTGGCCTTATATATTCCTTCAGTTTTTTAGTACAGGTGGGCCCCATGTCCTGGTTGGAGCTTCTCTCACTCATATTGGGTGAGTGCTCACCAGGCTGCCATATACATTTCCTTACCATTAATATATTCAATTCCTTTTCTTCTGCTACTGACAACAAAATACTTTCTCTTTTTTCCCCCTTTGCTATTGAATCTGTAGAGGAAATCTGAGTGAGTCATTGGAATCCTGGGGAAATGCAACATGGCACAAAGAGCTGTGATAGGGCCAGGCCATACATGAGCTGGAGAATACACTGCAGTTCTACAGATACTGCAAAGATCCTGCTTTGCTAGGCTGGCCAAGATGGAAGCTCAGGTTCCCATAGCCTCATCTACAGGTGTGCATAAGCCTCATGCACAGGTTATGGTCTATAAAACAAAAATAACACTGTCCTACTAAGGAACAGATAAGGAGCAGGATCTGGCCAATGGATTAGATACTGGGTTCCTCCAACCCCAGTAGGCCTCTGTCAAATCATGATGACATTAGGTGACCAATTTTTCCAAAAGAAAGGCCAAGCAGGGTAGTAGCTACATAGTAAACTTAGTATTTAAAATGCATATCTTAAAGGTTTTACAGATTTTTCCAAGTAGGTGTTAACTGTTGAAAATATGATACATTTTTATAGGAGCTATGAGATTTCTTGGTCATGAAAAATAGCAAAATTCCATTAATTTGTAGAAACAACTTTTGTCTCCACCTACAAAATTTTGACTCCATCTACAGAAGTCAGTGTATTACATCACACAAATTCTTCAACTCCTGACAGAAATGCCATCTTTTTTTAATTTCTGGATGCTTTTGTTTTACAAGTAACAGATACCTTCTCTGTAATTTGAAATGAACATCATACATAACTTAATGTATCTCTAATGAAAGAGTTCAGAACATGTGAACAAATCAGATAGTATAAATGATTAATATAATTATCATTAATTACTGCTATGCCTACTTTTTTAGGTCTTGCTTGCTCCTACTGTTTTCTGGGAGGGAAATGTTACTTTAGTACCGTTTGCTAAGGTACAAAGTACTTTATGGATTTATTGGTGTGATGTCTTGAAGCATCTTATTGGTGTGGCATCTGGAGACATTCATGTTGGAAAGTTTCAGCACCTACATTTTCTAATTTAAACATAAACTGACCTTAAAAACCAAGTAAAATTTTACAGCATGAAAAGCCAAAGAACTGTGATTCCAATCCTGAAGATCAGAATTAGGTGTGCATCTATAGATCCAGTTTGCCCTTAAAGCTAAGCCAAACCATGGCTTAGGAGGAACATGCAAAAACAGGCATAGGCAAACTCGGCCCTCCAGGTGTTTTCGGACTACAACTCCCATCATCCCTAGCTAACGGACCAGTGGTCAAGGATGGTGGGAGTTGTAGTCCCAAAACATCTGGAGGGCTGAGTTTGCCTATGCCTGTGCAAGAATATAGGCTCCCAGAGAGGAGATTGTGGACTGACCAGCTACTGCTGTGCTGTTGAACCATGGTTTGACTTAGTGTGCCATCCAAACCCTGGCTCATGGTTTATCTCAGTCCAGACAAACCACCAGCTGTAGCCAAGGTTGTAGCCAAGTCCAGACAAACCAGCCAAGCTGTAGCCTATGGCTTACCATTTGTCATTTGTCTGAAGGGGAGAAACCATGAACCTCAATCTCATTTATTTCCCCTTCTGGCTCCTTATTTTTCAGAACCACTGAAATACATATTTTCTCCACAGTCTTTACTCTGCATGAGTCCATTCGCAGTGCCATAGAAATGGCATCAAAATATTTCATGTAGGTTTAGATCCAGCAGAAGCCTCATACCACCCTGAGAGAATTTTATACCCAAAGCACGGCTGCTTCATACTCGTTACCCTAAATGGCTTTCTTCTCCTAACAAACTGCATACTAGTCTATCCAAAGGAAGGCTGCGACAGAGAGATTTGAGGTTTAATTATCTATTATTTGCTAAGTATGTATATTGCTTTGCTTGAGTAAATTTTTTCAATTTAATTTAAAACTCACAAATTCCTTTAAATAGGCTGCAGCATACAAGATAAGCAGGCATATTACACAAGATTTTAATTCCATTAATAGCCCTTAGCCACACCATAAAGCAAGAGGCTGAAGGTTAAACGGGCAGCTATTGGAACCTAAAGATGGAATTTCCTAGAGGTGCTTATCTACTTATATATTGCAGTTTTGTAGCCCAGCATTGCTTGTCCACAGAGCATCAGCATTCTAAATTCTTTTAAAACCTACCGGTAATTGGCTCTCCTCTGCTTTAAAGGCTGCCATGTATAAAGAAACAGTGCAGCAGTTCACAGAGCAACTTAAATGTGATCTCAAGTACCCAAGCACAAGTTAGAGAGAGAGAGAGAGAGAGAGAGAGAGAGAGAAGTGTTCACAAATTGTCCCCCATGTTACAGAGGCCTCGACTCATTTCGTATTGTTGGTCCCATATTGTGGAGCACAACTCCAGCAGAGTTTCAGCAAGCATCTTCACTTTTCACTTTCAGGCATCTCTTGAAGACATTCTTATGGATAGCTCAGTTGGTTAAAGCAACACCAAGGTTGCAGGTTTGATCCCCGCGTATTCCTTCACTGCAGGGGGTTGGACTATACAGAGACATCCTCTCCAGCAGTGGAGGTAATACACACCTATCATGGCTAGTAGTCATTGATAGTCTTATCTTCTGTGAATTTGCTCCAAATAATGTTGCTTCAGAAGAACATCTGAAGGAGGTCTATTATAACAGAAGCCCCAATTAAGTGGGCCATTAGGGAAGTTTTCTGTGCCACCACATGAGTGGTTCATCTCAATACAACATAGCTGTCCATTTTAACCAGTGGGATGTAAAGTAAGAGTTTCCTGCCGTCTTGACTTTATCGCTATGGCACACCACAGTTAACCTTTCTGAGCAAGAAAATGAGATGAGCTAAAGAAGGTCAAATCCACAGAGAAGGGTTTAGCTTTTCTACAAGCAGAAACTGAAGAAAATTTATGGACGCTTTTATTTGTGCTTTTCACCCTTAGGAAATAGCCTGGACATTAGCTGAGGTTCTAAATAATATCAAGGCCACTCAATTCTCCCTTTCCTTGTCCCCCGTGACACCCATGGGCACCATGGTGCCTGCCACTACCTCCCATAGCATCCATAAAAAGTCTCAGTAAATTCATTCAAACTTCTATAATGTGTTAGAGACTGTTTGATCTCCCATCTTAGTACTCTTAGCCTCACCTGCATTGAACATGTCTCTTTGAACATGCCCACATTTCACTGGATTAGACACCCATGCTCTCCTCTGTTCTGAATAGACAAGAGGGGCAAAGAGCTTCTCACTGTGATCACAGTGGTGGCTGATATAGGTCACTTTTTCACCTTTGGTGGGAGTGGCTGGCCTGCCATTTTGTGGTCCTATTTCTTTTTCTGCTCTTTGCAGTGTTATGGCACACACAAAAGCCACACACCAGAGCCTGTTGGCAGCCCCTGAGTTCATGAAAAGGCCTTAGTCAAACCACTCTCTCCCAGTCTGTCTCCCTGTATGCAAACATGGAAATAAAGGTTAGAACTATCTCCTCCTTTGGTGACTCCTGGATCCAGGTGATGAGGGAGATGTCTCTGTTCCCTGAGAGGTGGATGGGGCTGGCAAAACATCCCCCTCTGGGAGTAGTCCCAGTGTCTGAAGGTGCTGGGGAAAGGGGCACACCAGGCATTGTGGAAGTGTAAGAGAGGGGCTCCAACAAATGAGGCGAGAGAGCAAGTTGAAGGACCCCACCCTCTGGATCCTCACTATCAATTCTGGCAGAGACCTCCACATCCCACTGGAGCCCTCCCCCAGGTCTTTGACAAACTGTCCATCTGCATCTTCCTGACTCCACCAGCCCATGATGCCCTCCTCCTGAAGGAACCCATGAAAGCTCTCCATAAACATACCCTCAAAAATGCATGAGAGGCTGTTAGCTCTTCCTGCTCAGTTCCTCCTTGAATGGCCTTGGCTACTCCTATACTCATGGCAGCCATTTTGTGCTACATAAATAAATTAAATAATGAGCTATATAAATAAGTTATCTTACGTCCCACAACAACCATTTTGTGACTGGTGACCACATGACTTTCTCAAACTTCCAAATGTTCCTACTGACCCAAAAAGGTTAGCAACCTTGGTCTACACTGCTTGAAAGCTACTCTCTGGAGCGTTAGAGAGGGGTCTTTCTTAGCCTTAGTTGGAATTTCCATAAACTGAACTTGGGACAGTATGTGCTCTCCCATTGATCTATGGTCCCTCTCTAATTATACACTTGAAGCCTAACCTACTTCACAGAGCTGTTGAGAAGTCAAAATGGAGTGGGGGAAACCACATACAACTCCTTGGGCTCCTTGAAGGAAAGATAGGACATAAAGTAAAATGCCAGATGTCTGACATTTCAGGAGTAGGAAGAATGCTCTCATTGCAGCATTCATGTTTGTACTGGGATTTTGTCATATCATTTTCAATACTTCAGTCATTATAAAAAGATTTTCCTCATCTCCCACGCACCATACTTTGCATCTCCCACGCACCAAAATTCCTGATTAAAGTTTCCGGTTCCATTATTGCAGAGGCATTTTTCTTACAGTCATAACAATGTAGTTACAGGCAAGGGGGAAAACAACAGAAAGGATCGATTTTTAACTCCAATGCTGGCAGGAGAAGGTTTGAACTTTGTCTGTGGCATTTGCTCTGCCTTCTGCTGTCAACAAGAAGAATGAAGTTGTCTCAGATCATGGCAAATGGTCCTAGGGTTTCTTTTGTTACTGGGCAGCTTAAAAAACTGGGCCCCGCTTTTATGAGAAGCAGATCAAGCGAATATGCAGGTTATGTGTACTGACCTGCTTAGTACAACTGCAACCTCTAATTCAATAAAGATTTGGAGTCTGAAAATTCAAAAACCTCTGCTAGCCACAACCCCTGGAAGTGGAGCAAGTGAATGGACCCCTGACATTGTAGCTAGAATTGTTTTTGCCGTAACTCGGAAAAGTAGACAAAGATGAAGTGAGACAGGAAACAATAAGGAGAAAATGGGAACAGTTGGAGTTGGTTCATTATGGACAATCCTCCTGAGGAAGCTGCAAATGTAAAAATGACTCTGAGATGTTGGAATCCAGTAATTCAATACATCAAGGGGAAATTAGGGGTGAAAGAGGAAGAGAATTAATACATGGTGTTGTTAATCATATAAAGGCGGTGATATTGAAGTTTTGTTTCAACTAGACCGGATTAATTGCACCAGTCCTTCCTCCTCCGCAAGCAGGACCCAAGTGCAACAGCTCTCTTCCCACTTGCATTTCTCAAAACTAGTGTCCAGAAGAAGAGTTTGGAAGAGTTTGGATTTGATATCCCGCTTTATCACTACCCAAATGAGTCTCAAAGCGGCTAGCCCTTCCTCCCCCACAACAAACACTCTGAGAGGTGAGTGAGGCTGAGAGACTTCGAAGAAGTGTGACTAGCCCAAGGTCACCCAGCAGCTGCATGTGGAGGAGCGGAGACACGAACCCGGTTCACCAGATTACGAGTCCACCGCTCTTAACCACTACACCACACTGGCTCTCGATCTTGGAGATCATTCTGCCTCCAATATCTGAGGTACCAGTAGTACAAGAAGCATTTTACCACCCCAAGCGCAAATACTGTATTTTCTTTCCTGCTTGTGCTCCCCAGCAACTGGTACTCAGAGGCATTCCCCCTTAGATCCTGGAAGTATATGCATAAACAAACACTGTCTCCCTTATTGTGGGACTGATAAGAAAAATGTCCTCTTTCTTTCTTGTTTTGATTTCCGCTTTCTTTCCTTTCAGAGTTAAATTCACACTGAATTTAACAAGTACTCAGTGAACACCACCTACAGAGGGACAAAACTCTTTCCATGTTTCACATATATTATTCACAATTAAGCATGGGTTGATAAGAATTTGAAGCTCCCCAAATACCATTGTTTGCTAAATGCTTTTCCGCTGAATGCTTCTCGTACAGGTATGTTGAGAGCTCCTTTGAGTTTGTGCCTTTTATTGCCCGACTTCATTCTAATGTAATCTCAGGAGTGTAATAGGCAATCAGGGGTTGATTTATTTCATCCCATTACTGAGTAGGGGGCAAGAAAAATGTTTGCTAGTTCATGTAAACTTTGGAAATGGAAAAGAATGAATCTTCTGTGGCTCTTTAAGATTTTATCTCCTAGCTACATTCAGCACTGAAAATTCATTTTTATTTTAACTATGTTGAAGGCGTTTTCAGTTTGACCATAGAATGGAGGGTGGAGGGAGAGACACACAGCAAAATCCCAGAACAACAAAGTTCAAATGGTTGCAATTTTCACTTAATGGCAGAAGGGGAGTTGAGCTCATTAAAATGACGACTGCTTTATTTCTTTAGCCTGCATTAATCTTTTTGTCACCTTTAGCAAAGCATGTACAATTTATGCACCATCCTCAAATTCAAGTGTGGATAATTACTGCATATTCAGTCTCCACAAATTGCCCTTACATTTTCATCTTTCAGCAATATTCTTTGTCATGAGTTACTGGGGCTAAAATAGGGGCACCTGATTTATATTCTGTAGCCAGCCACTCAGGACTGCATGGAAAAGGCTGAAGACAGTTGTGTTGTCTTTCCAGATTCCAGCATAGCTCCAGCTTCTAAGAAACTCCTCCCCATCCCAGCACATTTGAATAATTTTCTTTCAGGTTCTTTGCCCAGTGAGTGACCAGATACTCACCTTGTCTGCATCGTTTTTCAGGTGCTCTCCAAGCCTTTGTGCTTCCCAACTTGATTGGCTGTTCTCCACTCTGCCTGTCTTTTAGAGGAGGAGTCATAGCTCAGCAGCTTGAGTACATGCTTCACCTGGAAAAGGTTCCAGGTTCAATCAAAGGCATCTCTATGCAGGGCTGGAAAAGCCCTCTGTCTGCTGAAAACCTTGGAGAGCTAGCTCCCAGTCAACATAGACAAAGCTGAGATGACGGTGGTTTTGATTTATTGCCCGTCCTTCACCCTCAGGTCCCAGGGTGGGCCAAAACAATTTAGAAGACAACTTAAAAATCAGTTTTAAACATTTACAACCACAAGAATAGAGTAGGTCTTAAAATATATACATCTCAAGCATCAGAGGTCAGGTGCATCTTCAGCAAAAATGAAGGTACCAGAAGCACCTCTCCAACAGAGAATCTCCTCTCCTGGGCCACCCCTCCAAATCAAGAGGGGGCCCCCTCTCCAGGATTAACACTACAGAGGGTCTGTAGGGAAGGAGCTAGCCTTTCCGTTATTTGAGGCCTGTAGCATTTACAGCTTTAAATTCTCACATGAGCATCTTGAATTAGGCCCAGGGGTTATATGGATACCCAGCAAGTAACCTGGTTGCTGAAGTTTCCAAGTCACCTTCAAGGACATCCCCACACAGCACACAGTATAGGTCAGCTTCTTAGGTTCCCATTCCCTCCAACATTCCTCAGATGATAATAGGGACATTTCTCTCTCACACACAACTGACCCTCCTCAACCCTCCCGCCAATTTTTGAGTCCCTACCCCACACAGAATTTCCTAGAGAAGGGTGAACGCCGCCGCCACCACAGCAATGTGTCACAGCACACACACCCTCTACCCAAGGGAGGAGGCTAGTGGCGGCAGCCATGGAGAGGCCCTAGAGAAGCGACGGCATGCTCCCTCGCAGCTGCCGCCATTGCTCAGGACAAGTGCCGGCTCATCCTCCTTCCCAAGCTCGGCGATGGCAACGCAGGCAGGGAAAATAGGGGCATTCCGGGATCAAATCTGAAACTGGGGTGGCTTTCACAATTCCATGACTGTCCCTGGAAAATCAGGACACTTGGAGAGTATGTGTTCTTATGCTTCTTTTGCCTGCTTTTTCAGCTGCATGTTGGTTCTGTGCTAAATAACCTCTCTATAGCTGGATCTCATACCTCTTTGTTAGACTCTGTTCCTTGCTGCTCAGCCTCCTAGCAGCAGCCAAATATCACTCCCTCCAATTATACAAGATCGCCCCCCACCCAAAAAAAGTGTGTATGGGGATATTTGGAAACTTTCAGGGGTGGGTGAATTTAAAGTGAGCTGATCTTACCTTTGAATACGATGTAGCTGAGGGTCCCCTTTTCTGTTAAGCTCAGACCTGCTACTAATTTTGTTACACCACTGAGCTATATTAAATAGTTGCTGCAATTTTCCTACAGATGCCAAAGCTTTTTATTTGTTGCCACAGTGATATATTTGTGAATGTGGATGAGAACTTTTGGGATCACAGACATTAAATGACTATAAAGTTGTGTTATTGAATGTCGCTGGGCAAAATGCTTCTTTATCATTTTTCTGTAGCTGGAATAGATTTTTGGGGAGTAGGAAATATAAATCTGAGCAACGTATTGATTGCATCAAAGTAATATGGGGTAATCTGCAGCTGCAATAAATAATGGATACAATATATTATCATTATTTGAATGGCGCCGCCGTAAATTGCATGACAAGCTAGACTATGAGGTTGCAATCCTGACTCGATGGGATTTACCCACAAGTAAACACATTACTAGTGTTGTGCTAGTGCTGTGCAGGTGTGCTATACTGTTTTAGTTCCATAGTTTTTACTTATTGTTGTGTGCTTCTATGGTGTGGAGTGCTGTGGGCTCCCTTCAGAAAAAAATGATATTTTATAAACACAATAAGCAGATAGATGCCAGAATAATCCCATGTATTTGGGGATACTGTACTACCAATCCCCTCCACCCCCCCAAAAAAAAACCCTAACCAGGTGTAGGATTCAACACAATTACTGCAACTTTACAAACAAAATGATCCCCCCCTCTCCTCACCTCACCCCACACACTGTTCTGTGGGATCTATTGAGCTCCCAAACCAATTTCAGGGGAAACTGGGGGGAGAAGCCGGGTTGCAGGAGTGCAAGCTCTCATGTAGGGGCTGTGCTGATGGGACTCGATGGGTGAATCCTGCCCTAGAGATGATTTTTTTTTTTTAGTATTATTACCTAAGCCTTAAGATACTGTGATTTGTTGTTGTTGTTGTTCAGTCGTTCAGTCGTGTCCGACTCTTCGTGACCCCATGGACCAGAGCACGCCAGGCACGCCTATCCTTCACTGCCTCTCGCAGTTTGGCCAAACTCATGTTAGTAGCTTCGAGAACACTGTCCAACCATCTCATCCTCTGTCGTCCCCTTCTCCTTGTGCCCTCAATCTTTCCCAACATCAGGGTCTTTTCCAGGGAGTCTTCTCTTCTCATGAGGTGGCCAAAGTACTGGATACTGTGATACTGTGATAACACAGTGCTAATATGGAGGTGCCAATGCTTGGTGTGTGTGTTTTTTTAAATACAAGACAACAATAAAGATCATCCTCTTGGCTGTACCTCTCAGGTATTATAGTGCAGCCTTCCACAACCTCAAGGTGTTCTGAACTTCCATTGGCATGGCCAATGGGGCTTTTTCTTTTCCTAGAGACCTTCGTGGGGTTTTTTTTTTAATGGTCGTTATCAACATCATCATGTTTATGTGTATGCCACTTACCCAGATTATGCTCAGCAGCTCACAAAAACAGTGAGGGACAACTGATGTGTGTAGATAATAGAAACACTTGTAAATATATTGAATACATTTCATAATGTAATGTTTGAATTGGGGTTGGGAATCTCCATATGTTACTGGACTGCAACTCCCACTATCCTCAAACATTGGTCTTGCTGTCTGCAGCTGATGGGAGTCCAGCACCATTTGGAAGGCCAAAGGTCCCCTGGCCCTGGTTGAAATCCGACTTAGCAAGCTAACAAAAGGAAAGAAAAACACAATTAAACATTCTTTTGGCACATTGCTCCATTACCAGAAACCCACGTTCTAACTACCACATGTGACAAAATCTTAAGTTTTAGCTCAAAAATATGAAATTCCTTACTGGTGCTAGAGAACCATTTGCAAGGGATTATGTAGGAATTAGCAACTATCAGTTTCAAGTATCAAAGCTTAAGTGAGTTCACAATGATGGAAGCGAATCTGCATACGATGTTAAGGCTATTCACGGTGCATTAAATTAAAATGAGGCAGAGGAGAAAAGCCAACAGGCACAAACTCATTTACCTCTTGACACAAATTATTAAATATTATCATTTTTTGTGACCTAATCCACATGCTTTCATGGATCAAGAGAGATTATCCATGTTGCTCTGAAAACGAATTAGGCATTCTTGTTAAGGAGAACATTTATGGAAGCATAGCACATAATTTACATGTAATTACCAGTATTACAAGTGAAAGCCCTTTTCAATTTAAAATGGGGTGTGTGGCAGAGAGAGAAACGTGCCGTTTCAGAAGTGGCATCTTTTAACAAAGACTAGCTTAGAGGAGGTAATCCTGCTTTGGGAAGGAAAGGGCATGCTGAGACATTGGCAACTAATGCTATTTAAAGTTTATTAACAGTTAAAGCTATGGTTTTCCCAGTAGCGATGTATGGAAGAGAGAGCTGGACCATAAAGAAGGCTGGTCGCCGAAGAATTGATGCTTTTGAATTATGGTGCTGGAGGAGACTCTTGAGAGTCCCATGGACTGCAAGAAGATCAAACCTTTCCATTCTGAAGGAAATCAGCCCTGAGTGCTCACTGGAAGGACAGATCCTGAAGCTGAGGCTCCAATACTTTGGCCACCTCATGAGAAGAGAAGACTCCCTGGAAAAGACCCTGATGTTGGGAAAGATGGAGGGCACAAGGAGAAGGGGACGGCAGAGGACAAGATGGTTGGACAGTGTTCTCGAAGCTACCAACATGAGTCTGACCAAACTGCGGGAGGCAGTGGAAGACAGGAGTGCCTGGCGTGCTCTGGTCCATGGGGTCACGAAGAGTCGGACACGACTAAATGACAAAACAACAACAACAACTGCTTGGCATATGCTTGTTGCTATACAGGATATAAAAGTGTCCTGAGGGCACTTTTCTCATTCCTCCAGCCACATGGAAGCAGTATAGGGAGGTTCCTGCCTCCCACCCCCACCCCCGCAAGCAGTAAGCAGTAACATTTAGTGCACAGCTCCAATAGAAGTGTGGTGAGTTAACACTGCCAAGAATGTCTAGCAATGCCACATAGCTCAGCATAGGCACCAACTCTAGGCCCTGGTCCCTTCGCCCGCCCCCCAATAAAATGTTTAGCTCACCCCCTATTTCTGCAAGTTGGTACGTCCCTCCCTCTATTGGGCAGCCGCCGCCCCCCTGCTGGGTGCCACCCTCTTTTCCTGGTTTGGCTCCTGGCTTTCAGTGCTATTTCCGAGTGCATCTGAGCCGGGGCAGCTGGGGAGAGGCAGGCAGGCAGGCCGGTAGGAGAGGCTGTCAGGCAAGTGGGTGGCAGGGGAGTCAGGCAAGGGACAGAAACTTATTGTGCATGAACGGGGGCAAGAGGGCGGGGGGAAAGGGGAGGCCTGCACCTAGCTGCGCACTGTGGAGGAAGGTGCACTCCGCAGAAGTGTGGGGAGGCAGGAGAAGGGCCATATTTTGTTCGAGTTGGTGCCTACATAGCTCAGTGTGTGGTTCATGTTGGTTCAGTCCCCACTCATAACAATAATAATAATAATAATAATAATAATAATAATAATAATTTATTATTTGTACCCCACCCATCTGGCCGGGTCTCCCCAGTCACTCTGGGCGTCTTCCAACATATATCAAAATACATTAAAATATCACAGATTAAAAACTTCCCTAAACAGGGCTGCCTTCAAGTATTTTCTAAATGTCATGTAGTTGTTTATCGCTTTGACCTCTGATGGGAGGGCGTTCCACAGGGCGGGTGCCACTACCAAGAAGGCCCTCTGCCTGGTTCCCTGTAGCTTTGCTTCTCGCAGTGAGGGAACCGGCAGAAGGCCCTCGGAGCTGGATCTCAGTGTCCGGGCTGAATGGTGGGGGTGGAGGTATACAGGACCGAGGCCATTTAGGGCTTTAAAGGTCAGCACCAACACTTTGAATTGTGCTCGGAAACGTACTGGGAGCCAATGTAGATCTCTCAGGACAGGTGTTATGTGGTCCCGGCAGCCACTCCCAGTCACCAGTCTAGCTGCCGCATTCTGGATTAATTGCAGTTTCCGGGTCACCTTCAAAGGTAGCCCCACGTAGAGCGCATAAGTCATGAAGCTGATCAGGTGACGGTGAGCCAGTTGCCTAAATTGAGGATAAAATTGAGGGATGGGGAAAAACTATGTACAATGGGACCTCGACTTACGACGATAATGCGTTCCGACGCAATTTTCGTAAGTCGAAAACATTCGTAAGTCAAATCCCCATAGGAATGCATTGAGCGAAAAAAATTCGTAAGTCGAAAATTCGTAAGTCGAAAAAATCCTATTAAAAGCGGCCGCGACTTCCATTCGTAAGTCGAAAAATTCGGTTGCGGCGGCCATTTTGTTTCTCCCGGAAGTCATTCGTAAGTCGAAAAACACGTAAGTCGAATCGCTCGTGAGGTCCCACTGTACGTATATGCCACCTTATGCTTCTTGGAGGAGAAAGTGAGACACAAAACTGCTGCTTTCTGGACTGACATGAGGTTGCAATGAACTAAGTGCTGCTTAGAGTAGACCCATTGAAATTAATGAACCTGATATTCATGTCCTGTATACACTGGTATTTTATTCCCCCCGTCCCCCCCCCCACTGCTTACTTGCCTTTTTTGTAGCTAAAAAAATCCCAAATGTTGCAACGTGTCTTCATAGCGGGCTTGTTCAGACACAGCAGGATGGGTGCCTGCATAAACATGCGCAAGATTCAGCATTTTGTGCCAAAGCCACCTGCTGGCATGCATCTGTTGTCTTGGTGGTGGTTGGGGGAAGCAGGAACTTTATATCTCAGAATGACTCGCAAAAAGTCCACCAGGCTTTGCAGAGTTGCTAAGGGAGTGGCGTGCGTTTTTGTCTCTGTGTCCATGCGCTTGAATCCTGTAATCACATTAAGACAACCTGTGTCTGTTGTCATTTTGTCAGCCTCGGGGCTTCAGTAATTTATGCCTTCCCTTTATAAAAATGAGGCAAGTGTGAGAGAGGCGGGGGCCCTCATGGGCTTCTCAATGTCTGTTACCCTCACACATTTACATCTACCATCTGATGGAAATGCCTTTTATGGAGCAACAGACTCTTCTCTTGTACGGCCGTTACATCTCAGGCGTGAGGCAATTACAGTGCAAAGCTATGCATATGTACTCAGAAGTAGTTTAAAGGGTCTTACTCCTGGGGGAAGGGTGTACAGGATTACACCCTCGAGATGGTTTTCATCAGCAATTCATTTAAGTAAGAAATGGAAGATAATTTTGTTAAGCTCCACGTTTTTACCTGTGCTGTGTTCGTGTGCATATGCACATCAATATGTGTGTATATCCCTAACTGTTTGTGTTCAAATGCAGCATGAATGAACCATGTGCCTCCAGAAATTAAGATTTACAATGCAGTTCCATGCATATTTTAATGGTATGCATTTTTTGACTTTTATATTGTAAACTGCCCTTGGTCTTCAGATGAAGGGTGGTATAGAAAATAATAATAATAATAATAATAATAATAGTAATAATAATAATAATAATAATAGCTTTGAAGTGAGGCTTTCCCCCCTTTTATTTGTGTTTAGGATTGCAGCCTTAAGTGCAACGTTCCCAAACAATATGATGTCTTACAAATACTCTTAAGGATCTGCCAATTTTGCATGTGCTTGAGTCCTTCCTGGGCAAGTTATCCTCTCACATGGTTGAGGAACAGCCATGCAACACCCCACCCCCACCCCCATGCACATAATTAATTCACGAGGCAGGTGCTCACTCTGGTCAACTGTAAATGAGGAGACCCAATTTGTATGTTTTTACAGTGCTCAGATTTCAAGGGGTCCAGAAGCGGCTCCAATGCCCTTGCCTTTTGGGCTGTCTGGTTAGATGCTGCCTTCAGAAGGCTAAAAGCACGTCAAAGTGCAAATAGATAGGTACCACTCCGGCGGGAAGCATAAACGGCGTTTCCGTGCGCTGCTCTGGTTCGCCAGAAGCGGCTTAGTCATGCTGGCCACATGACTCGGAAGCTGTACGCCGGCTCCCTCGGCCAATAAAGCGAGATGAGCGCCGCAACCCCAAAGTCGTCCGTGACTGGACTTAACGGTCAGGGGTCCCTTTACCTTTACCTTTTATGTGATTCACCTAAAATTGGGAGGAGTCGGGGGCAGAGTTTGCGGGTTTCAGTAAAAGCCTCTCTACTTCCCTCCACAATAATTTGAGACCTTTGAAACACAGAAATGCCTTATATGCATACCAGTTTTCCTACAGAGCACTCATTTCATACATTCTATAGTGCACACAGAGGAGGTAAGGGGCATATGCCCACTGCTGCAACCCAAAAAGTGATCACGCACCCTGCATCTGTGTCAAGCAGGCCCCACCTGGAAGGTTGACCAGATATGAATCTAGCCCTGGAGCTGAAGAAGGCTTCCCATCCCTTTTCTTTCTATCTCATAGGGTCATAGAGTGGAAGGGAAACCAATGTAGACTTTTATCAATCCCTCAGTTGGGAAGCAGATTTTGCCATTTCCAGTTGTTTTCCTTCTTTCCCCCTGATTTGGGGTCACATCTGCATTTGCCCTGGCATCTCTAGGTGTGTGAAGGTTTGTGGTTTGCTCATAATCTGTTACAATCAGGGCTCATTAGGAAGTTCATACAGGCCGGGGTGGCACCATGCAAACTGAGAGCCAGTGTGGTGTAGTGGTTAAGAGCAGTGGACTCGTAATCTGGTGAACCGGGTTTGCTTCCCCGCTCCTTCACATGCAGCTGCTGGGTGACCTTGGGCTAGTCACACTTCTCTGAAGTCTCTCAGCCCCACTCACCTCACAGTGTTTGTTGTGGGGGAAGAAGGGAAAGGAGAATGTTAGCCGCTTTGAGACTCCTTCGGGTAGTGATAAAGCGGGATATCAAATCCAAACTCCTCTTCTTCTTCTTCCTCCTCCTCCTCCTCCTCCTCCTCCTCCTCCTCCTCCTCTTCTTCTTCTTCTTCTTATTTACACTTGGGTTGCAGGTGTGACAGTAATGCGACTTGTATAAACATTTACGTTTTAATTTTTTTCTTAATTTCTTGAGGCCCATTATGTGTTTACCAAAGCGTGTAACAGCTTTATGTTAACAATGCAACAATGCATCATTAAAGGCATGCCAGCTGTTCATATTTTAGTTTTCTGTCGCTGATAGCCCTCTGCATACCCTGTCAAGAGGGGGAAATGTATGTTTCCTCTTTAATAACTAACACTAACGCATCAAAACAAGAGGCATTTAGCGGTGAGTCCTTGACACATTGCTTTGATAAAACACTGTCTTGGAACTCATTAGCGTTAACAGGCTGGGTATGAAGTGGCGGATCCAGGCATCAGCTTCAAACTTGGAGAGCTCGGCATCAATGAGGGTCTGCAACAGAAGATTCATTCTATGAATGGATTTGCTGATGCCCTTCCAAATGGCAGGTTTATAAATGCCTGTGAAGCCCAGGTCACAAACAAACACTCTGTTTTTCAATGAAAACTTTCAAATAAAACATTTAACAAACCTGTTTGGCTTCACGCTACAAAATACTGAGTGATTAAACAGAGGCTTTCCAACAAACTACCCAAATAGGGAATAGAAAATGGTCTTCCATTTGGCTGACATCTTACTAACTGCTCACGATGCAAGAAAAGTTAAAGTCTTAAGCTTCTAAGGACATGCATGCAATTCTAAATTTAGAGGCTTGTTCATTCTTCAAATATTTTATTTTCATTTTTTAAACAATATTCTTACATCATTTCCAGTTTCTACACTTCTGGGATTACTTAGATCACTCGGACTTCCCCCCATCCCTGGTTACCAATTTTTCCCTATTTTTTGCATCCAATTATGTTGTTTTAATCCATTTTATCTCCTTTTTTACCTTAAATCATATTATATTATAAGTGTTATAGCAATCCTGCTAACGTTTTTAAGTATCTACAGCAGTCTTTAAGGTAGTCTATAATTTTTTTCCACTCTTGACTAAATTTTTTTATCATCTTGGTGTCTGATCTTCAAGGTCATCTTTGCCATTTCGGCGTAGTCCATCAGCTTGTTCATTCTTCAATTGCTCTCCAGCGATCCCTGTCCTTATCTACATTTTTGGATTAGATTTTGGTCTGCCTGCCTACATTATTTTTTTATTTCCTTTGAAACAAGATGAGCAAATACAGTGGTACCTCTGCTTAAGTACTTAATTCGTTCTGGAGGTCCGCTCTTAACCTGAAACTGTTCTTAACCTGAAGCACCACTTTAGCTAATGGGGCCTCCCGCTGCCGCTGCACCGCCAGAGCACAATTTCTGTTCTTGTCCTGAAGCAAAGTTCTTAACCTGAAGCATTATTTCTGGGTTAGCGGAGTTCTTAACCTGAAGCGTATGTAACCTGAGGTACCACTGTACATTAAAATGTGCATGCTTAGCAACTACCTTAAAATGCAGAGTACTAAAATGCCTGACTGGAGTTTGTTAATCTAAATGGATGATAACTGGGGTGAATGATCAAAGTTGTTAACCAAAAAGATCTGGAGGGCACTATTTTACAGTGTGACCAAGAGATGGAATCCAGGAGCTGTGTGTGGCTTCAACTGCACTATACATTTAAAGTAGTGTGATACCACTTCAACTTGAAGCTACCAACATGAGTCTGACCAAACTGCGGGAGGCAGTGGAAGACAGGAGTGTCTGGTGCGCTCTGGTCCATGGGGTCACGAAGAGTCGGACATGACTAAACGACTAAACAACAACAAATAAATACCAAATCCATACAAGTTGGTATAAAGCAATACAAACCAGCCAATCTAGTTTAACAGCTTAAAACTGAACAGGAGAAAGAATAATGCCTAACACAGAAATTTTAAAAGTCATATTTCACAATTTTGGCATTCTCTGGACATAAAATGATAGGAATGGAAATTGTGTCCAATGGTATCCAGGCTACCAGACGGTGAAGACAAGCAGTGCTATGGCTTAGATTTCTGCAGCTCATGGAAACAGCATGCACTGCCTACTTGAGGAGGCATTTTCATTGCTAATTGTCATACTTTTGTAGTAGCTTGTGGTATGTGAAAATAAATAAGTAACCCCGAAGGGAATGCTTCACTGGAGGGTGACCAGATTCAAGATAATATATTACCCTGTGTGCTCCTGCTTGGAAAGCTATTGGAAGCTGTGAGTTTTATGCAAGAGTCAACAACAAAGATAGATACGGTAAGTCTTGGCCACTTAATGGGTTAGCTTTTAAGAGCATGGTATGCAAGGCCTCATTTCTGAAGCTAATGTTTAGCAATCACACCAAACTGGTCTGCAGACATGTTTGTTTTTATAGCATTTGACTACTTATTGTCCATGGAAGGAAGCGGAAATTGATCTGATGACTTTTTTTTAAACAAACTGAAATTCGGAGCCTAACCCCATATATGCCTACTCAGAGGGAAGTCTCGTTGAGTTCAATGGTGCTTAAAGGTAAAGGGGCCCCTGACCATTAGGTCTAGTCGCGGATGACTCTGGGGTTGCGGCACTCATCTTGCTTTACTGGCCAAGGGAGCTGGCATACAGCTTCTGGGTCATGTGGCCAGCATGACTAAGCCGCTTCTGGCGAATCAGAGCAGCGCACAGAAATGCCGTTTACCTTCCCGCCAGAGCAGTACCTATTTATCTACTTGCACTGCATGGTTTTGAACTGCTAGGTTGGCAGGAGCAGGGACTGAGCAACAGGAGCTCACCCCGTCGCGGGGATTCGAACCGCCAACCTTCTGATCGGCAAGCCCTAGGCTCTGTGGTTTAACTCACAGCGCCACCCGCGTCCCATGGTGCTTACTCCCCTGTAAATGAGTGTCAGATTACAGTTGTCAATACTCACATTTCAAGTTGTAGAAAAGGAGGCTAGTGGACTGTATGCAATTCATTGTTCTGCTTATTCCTCAAGTACATAATTTTTTACAGAACATGACAATTATCGTGCTAGATGAGGACTTTCAATAGTGGTCAGTTAGATACTCTGGGAAAACTCACACATAAAACACATAGGAATATAGGAAACTGCCTTACACTAAGTCATCACAAGTATCCATCTAACTTTGTATTGTCTATACCAACTGGCAGAGGCTCTCCAGGATTTAAGACCTTGTGGTGACATCCTGCATGCAAACAGATATTCTCCCAGATCTACGGCCCTGACACAATAGCCATCCCCACTTGTTTATCCTCAGCAAATGGTATTCAGAAATATACTAATGGCACAAGTATTAAAGCATGGCATTTCACTGCCTAGTATCCACTTTACTCAATACATGATAATTTCTATTTCCTAACATTGAATTTGCTTTTTCTGCTGCCTCATCGCACTGAGCTGATATTGGAGGGAGACGAATACTATTGCACTTGATCTGATTGCTAGGGAGCCAGAGCCATATATATATATGCATTACTTTTCAGTTTCACTGAATATTGTCTGTCATTCTATTGCCCAGTAACCCACTTAGCAGAGAGACTTTTTGGAGCTTTCCACAGTCTACACAAATTATCCTGAATATTTTGGTTTCATTCACAACAGCGGATAAAAGGTGTATGGGGAAAGGGCCTGAGATTCCCCACTCCTGACCTAGTTTGTTTCTGACTTCATACAAAACTGAGCTGCAAGATCCCAGATTATTTGTAAGGTTTGCCTCATCATATTTAACTAGACCACTCCCATATGGTGGGCAGATATTTGCCCTTTGTCAAGAGCAAGCCGGCAGTAAATCACACCGTGCAAGTTGGAGTTAACTCTTCATTAGCAAGAACATGACCTGCAAAGACTTGGCTGAGTGTCAGGCCTAATGAACTCATCCCTCTTAGATCTTGCCCAATGGATCAGTTTGCCGAGACTGAAAGATTCCGTCTCCTCACAGCATCTAAATTCCCTCTCCAGGACTTTCCCCAAGCAATAAGAGACTGCTGCTGTGTGAAGCCAACCTCTCCTCCACCCTTTACATGCCTCTTCTGGTTCTGGGAGACAAGGGGAGGGGAGGGAGCTTGTCACAGCAGGTGGAGAAAACACCTGTGACTTTTCAGAAGCTGGACATCTCTGCCTCTTGCCTCCCACCCTCCTGCTTCAGCTTCTGCCTCTGATTCTGGACTTCTCTCTGCCACAGACTTTCCCAGCTCACTAAGCCCTGTTACCCCTTCAGCTTCCAACATCTCTTCTTCCCAATCTTCTCCCTCTTCTTCCTCTGACCACTCCCTGGGATCTGAGCCTTCTTCCCTTGGTAGTTCCCCAGCTGGTTCCTCCCACCATTCCTCTGTGTCCAACCTGCCCATGACATCTCTATAGCATTCAGAATGTCTAACTAATGACATTCTAGCCCAATGACTTGCTCTTTGGAGCTGGGCTCGAGTGAGGAAGGATTTGGCGTCTGGCATTGCATGTTACTCCAGAGCACTCTCAAATACTTTGTCTAAGGAGCATTGCATCACCCCTTCTCTATTATTTGTTTTCAGTCATGCATATAATTGAGGCAGGTAAGCCAGCCAGCATTCTTATGCAGTGGGAGTGACAGCATAACGGCTCTGTTTGATTCCAGTCTTCAGTTGCTGGAAGGGAGGATCAAACCCATTTATCTGGGCTGGCACAGAAGTCTTGGAGAAACTAAACTTAACCATAAGAAAAATTACCCCGATGCCATGGACTCTCTAGGGACTAATTAGTTTTGTACTCATGGCATGATGGATGATGACTGCCCCTTTTTGTAGTTTTAATGTACTATGTTCCCTAAATCCTAACAAACTTTACTTCTCAGTCCATGAATTAGAGATGCTATTGGTAGGCTTGATATAGTTCTGGACAAAGAGAAGGAGGACTGCAATCTTAAGTGTTAAATTCTGCTTTAAGGCATTGCAAGGAATAGGTAACCATAATATATTTATTATGCCAATCTGGAAGCGAATGGAGAACTTATGCCCCATTAGGCATCACTCCAATATAGTGATTATTTCCTGTTTATTATTTGAGATCCAGTGCAGCGAGTAAACACTGTATGAATAAATAAATTGATTGATAGATGTACCAGATATTGATACATTATTTAATACTTGGTTATTGTAATTTATTCAATTTGGGAAACCCAGCCAGATGGGTGGGGTATAAATAATAAATATTATTATTATTATTATTATTATTATTATTCCACCTTTCTTGGTTCCAGTGTGGGTTTAATGTTGAACAATTATATTTCACGAAGCAAAAGCACCAATACATTTTCCCCAAATGTGACCCTCACAAGTTCAAGCAACCTTTTCCAACCTGGTACCCTCCAGATGTTTACGACTGCAATTTCTATTTTTTTAAAAATTATATAGCATATACATTTTATTAGAAGCATAATATAATAAATATCTTAAGAAACCAAACATTTTTATACCACACTTCATTCCATTCACCATTTCAAGATAATGTATAATCAGTTAGATTAAACATAAAATGTGACAATAAAACAGCAAGGGGGAAGTAAATTCTCAAAACATGCCCAGGATTAAGATGCCTGGGTGAACAAAAAATATTGGTATCAACAAGATAACAATGCATGCACCAGACAATCCTCCAAGGGGAGAGCATTCCAGAGACAGGATGCCACTAATGAAAAGGCTCTTTCCTTGGTTGCCACATATTGTACCCAGAAGTTGCTGCAAGGTGGCACAGGTGAGACTGCATCACTCTCCTTGCTTGCCAACACTGCACTTTCCTGCCGCTTACTGCAGACATGTCGAACAGGTAGATCGTGATCTACTGGTGGATCACTGGATGTCTGTGGTAGATCACTGGTAGATCAGTGGCTCCCCCCAAAGAAGCTCAACAAGTTTGGGTCCCCTACAAAAAGCTCAACATTCTTGACCTGTACCCCTAAAAACTGGTCTTTCCTCCTCCCTAAGAAAAGCTCAACAACTTTGACCTGAAACCACCCCCCCAAGGGGTAGATCACTGCCTGTTTTTAACTCTGTGAGTAGATCGCTGTCTCTTGGGAGTTGGCCACCCCTGGCTTACTGGAAGGGTGAGCAGGAGGGGCAAGGCAGCAAGAAGCTTGGCAGGGGTGGGTGTGGTGTCAAGAGCATCCAATTGACTCTACCTCTGCACTGCAGAGCTCCCTGCTGCCTTGCCCCTCCCACTCCCAGTAAGCAACAGCAGAGCTGAGAAGCTAGGAGAGCAATGCAGCTCCACTGGAGCTGCCCTACTAATTGTACCTCTGTTAAAGACAACTGAAGGAGGACCTAAGCAGAAGGTCTTAATGTCCAGGCAAGTGAGAAGAAAGCACTCCTTTGGGTATTTGAATCCCAATCCCTTTAGGGCTTGAAAGGTAAACATTGATCGCAATATGTACAGTAGTGGCTGGTGTCCATTGGCGACTGGTAGGACATAAGGCAGAAGACCAACACGTAGGGCAGAAGGCCAACAGTAGGAGCAGTCAGAGCCAATAACTGGCAGAGGCAGTTATTTCTAGCTTGTCTCCAGCTTCCTCCCTATTGAGTTCTACAACTGCAACACCAAGAAGAGAAAGGAAGAGGAGGAAACTGACAGCCATTGCCCCCCTCTGGGCTGGTTGGAAGCAAGAGGGCAGACAGGTGGGGACTAGCTAAGGGCAGACTGGTGGGGTGGTGTCCCATATGTGTAAATCTGACTGTGCCAGCCAAAGGTCTTCCCCAATGGAAGCGTCAAAGCCAACATCATGTATAATGCAATGCAGGAATATCCGAACCAAGGATTGGCATCATTGACATTGTTCTCTCACATAGACATTTGCATCCTTTCCCCCCAACAGGTGATTGGCATCACACCACTCATAATATCAGAAGAGACAGACTGCTGATTGGCAATGTTAGACAAAGTGTCATGCCACTTCCAGCAAAGCTGAGCAACATTATGCTAAAAATAATGTCAGTGGCATCTGGCATCCTATCTGCATTAGGTTTTTTTATAGTGCAGACGCAAAACTAGAAGAATCAGTGTCAGCAGCAGTAGTAGGAAAGTTTTCAAAGGGGTCCCTAGTGTAGATCGCGCCATAGAGAACTTGCCAGCAACGATTAAAATTGCCTGGAAGCTGCTCCTGAGTTGATGGGCTTCCATTATTCTTGGCATAGAAAGGACCATTACAAAAGATTGAATCCATGGTTGTAAAAGAGAGATATTTTGCTGCACATCTTTGGGGAACTAGAATACAGTTTTGTAGGGCACATTCAAAGAATTTCTGCATACATGGCAAAGACAAAATATGGAATTAACTTGTCTGTGTATGTGTTTTGTTGCTGCATAAATACTTCTAAGCAAATATTCTCTCAGGATACCTTTGCATTTTTAGACTAAACAACTCTGAGAGTAAACAGCACTAAGGTCACCTTACATTTTCTGTTCAGCACTCACTTGAACACTGGCTGTGCAACAAGGACATTTGGTTGTTCAGCAGAATTTCCATTTCCTGTCCTTCCCCCAAGTGCCACCTTAAACCATTCTGGGGGTTCTACCAATACTGGCACTGGCAGAAGCATCTCATCAGATACTGCCTGGCAAATTTCAACAAGCATTTTCATTAATTTCAAATATTGTGCTCTGAGTAGGACAGCCATTGGTTACAACCCTGTATTTTCCATGCACCATCTTCTTTTTTTCTGAATATTTACTCTTTTATCCTTGCCGTGGAAGCAGAATAGAATAGGAAAGATCTCTACACATCAGATCAATGCTTTATGCACTAAGAAATGCAAACTGAGCTTGCCTTATACCAGGATGTTTTGCATTATGCTGTTGGCACAAACCAATCTAGGAGGCTTCACAAATCCCAGTGGAATAGATCTGCACTGTTAGGCAGAGACAGCTACTGTAGCTAAGTATCTCCTTATGACATCACACTGAAACAGACAGAAACAGAGCCTAAGCTGTGTAACAAATGGGGGTGTCGGGAAATGATTTGGCACAATTCACTTTCCTAAAATAGTTTCTGTCGTCACAGAGTCATCAAAACACAGCACTGTGGGATGAACCTGCTCAGCCAACTTCACGCAAGGCACCATTTTGATGAGCTTGACCCACATCACTCTTAAATCCAAGTGTTCTGGGTTTGCTGGCTTATAGATTTATTTTGATTTGCAATGCAGCCAAAGACTAAAAATATCTGAAATGAAACAGATTGTATGGTATTTGTGACTTGGAAACATATGACAAAATCTCACAGGGTTTTTCAAAGCCATCTTTGCAGTCTGGAAATGTCAAAGAGAAGTTTAGATGTCTATCAGAGCAGGAAACATTTTGTCATACTTCTGTTATCTGCTCCTGTTTTTCCTTTTTATTCAGTTATAAATTCATTTGATCTGCATGACAAAGGGCTCCCATCTTCAGGCAAATCCTTGGAAACTGGGCTTCTCTTTCAACCTGTGCATAAAATAGGGGCCCTTTCAGACATTCAGCATTTGTCTTTATTTGCTTGTGCAAAACCTATGCAGATGTTAGATTATATCTGGTCTTTATTGGCTTTCATTCAGATTTGTTTATAACAATAAGAGTTCGTCCTGCATTCATCTTGATTTGCTTACAGGATGGTTGCTTGTCATTCATTCATTCATTCATCCTTCATTCATCCCACATTTTTCAGTGCAGCTGAATCACTCCTACAAAACTCATGTGCAATTCTGCCAGACAAAAAAGTCTACACAAATGGTGTGGAGGACCCTGCCTGCCTGATTTGAATGAGAATAAATGATACCAATTTCATATTTGTTTCCTGAGTGATGGATCAATGTACCCTAATTTTTCACCTCAAAAACCCATCTCAGCTTTGCAAGTACTCATCGTAAGTACCCATGAAAATGACAAGGAGTTTTGCAGGTACTCACAAAGAATACCGGCAAAACTCAGGCAAAGCAAGCAAGCAAGCAAGCAAGCAGAAAGAAAGAAAGAAAGAAAGAAAGAAAGAAAGAAAGAAAGAAAGAAAGAAAATCTTGCTTGAGGTGGGAACTAACCAGTGAGAAGAGACCCAACTCCTGAACCAGTTTTCTAGTTTTCTCTGCCAAGAAAAAAATGGTGCACCCCTTGATCCCTGAAGGAAGGGTCATTTCATTAAACTCCTGGAGTTAGTTGGGTTGGCTGGTCAGCCTTCCTGCCGCTGTGACAATGAGGGAGTTTCCACACACACTATATGAGAATGACTACCAAGCACCTCCTTTGTCAGTAGTATCATTTTTTAAATTCTTGTTTACCATCTTGCCTTTGAGGCAGCCAGCGGGAGCGAAGAAAAGCACTGCTCTCCTGAGCTGATGTCAAAAATTTGTAAATCAGCCAACATGATGTGCCAGCATGATGCACTGTAATTCTTGACTGTATAAACTAAGAGTAAAATTTTGAAGTCAATGGTTGCACACACACATGCTAAGCTCCTGAGTAATCTTCCCTCCCATTCCCACAAAAAAAAACCTTGCAATGCTAGAGTGTCTGTGGCTCACAATAGCACACACTTTGCGGGCACAAGGTACAGTGGTACAGTAAGCCTGTGAGTTACCTACCTGTAACCTGCAAGTTATGTGCATTTAGCTTGTGCGCATTCAGCTTTATGCGCATGGCAAAAAATTAAAAACAATTATAAAGGGGGCGGGGTGCTGGGAAAAATGACTTTGGCAAGCCCACTCACCATTGAACCCAATGTGTTTGCACTATACACAATTTTGTCTTTGGGCGTGATCCCCAGAAAGTAACCCCGGTGGAAGTTGCAGACTTACTGTACAAAATTCAATCCTCAATAATCTATAGTTCAAGTAAACTGAGACCCCCCATCTGCACCACATGTTTCAAGCAGTTCCATACCAATTTAAATGGCCATGGCATCCCCCAAAGAATCCTGGGAACTGTGGTTTGTTAAGGGTGCTGAGAGCAACATTGGGCTGTTTTAAGATGGGTTGATCAGTGCTGTTCATTTCTTTGAATGAAATAATGTATTGACCCTGTGTACAATCCAAAGGCTATGAAAGCTTGTGCCAAGGAACTCTTAGAGGACACACCTGTCAGGAAGCTAGGTAAAGGTAAAGGTACCCCTGACCATTAGGTCCAGTCGTGTCCGACTCTGGGGTTGCGGTGCTCATCTCGCTTTATTGGCCGAGAGCCGGCGTACAGCTTCCAGGTCATGTGGCCAGCATGACAAAGCCGCTTCTGGCGAACCAGAGCAGCGCACGGAAACACCGCTTACCTTCCCGCCAGAGTGGTTCCTATTTATCTACTTGCACTTTGACGTGCTTTCGAACTGCTAGGTGGTCAGGAGTTGGGACCGAGCAATGGGAGCTCACCCCGTCGCAGGGATTTGAACCGCCGACCTTCTGATCAGCAAGCCCTAGACTCTGTGGTTTAACCCACAGCGCCACCTGGGTCCCTGTCAGGAAGCTAGACAAGAACTTTATTCTCTCCCTCCAGCAAGAAACTCCTGACTTCATCCAGATACAGATAAGTCCTGTGCCATCTAATAATTTAAACTCTATAATGACACTATCTTCACAGTTTGCTCGACCTCTGGATTTATAAGATTGCAGGGCAGAAGAACCTGGATATTTTGCTCTTAGATGCTCTCCCTACAGAACTGCCAAACTCAGTGACTTTTGTGGGGTAAATTCCTGAAAAGGAAAATCTTTGTAAAATTCCGGCCCACGTGAAAATGAAACACTTAGCAATTCTGTGTATTATAGCTTTGCTTATTTTATAGTATTTTTGTATTTTAAATATTTCTGTAAGTTGCATTGCATTGTACTTATTTAAGTAAGTTGCTTTTGAGACTTTTTTTGTAAGAAAAAGTAATCAAAATTAATAAGTGACGAAGATGAGGCATACCGACACACACACCCCTTCCAGTTGTTTGTGGTTTATAACTGCTAGGATTTATTATTTTAACATATCCCCTCAGCACTTTGGGAATTTGCCACTTTTAACCTAAGATTCCATTCCAAATATTTAAATCCTCTGTGATAAAATTTTAAAACCGTGTAATTCCAAGCATTTTACAGCACCTACTTAATTTAAAAAGGGACGCACTTCTTTTTGCTCTATTAAAACACCCTTTATTCATATATTCAAATTGCAGCAATCTACATACTAGATAATGGGTAATTGCTGTTTAATACTTTTATATCCTAATTCCGCTAGAAAGAAATAAAAATTATTAAGATCGTTCTACAGTGTTCTCTTTTGATGAAGACAATATTAGTGAAGTAGTCTTTGGTGCTAATTCTTCGAGTGAATTCAACTAAATTGATCACTTACAGTAAGCCTCACTTCAGCTGGGGAAGGAGATATCTCTGAGCCCTTGGCAGTACAAAGAAGTAAAAATGAAGAGAGACACATGCATTTTGAAAACAGCTTGAGAATAGCTTAGAGGAAATAAAACACAGCTTTATAATTCAAATCTCCCGAGGGCTGGGTGTTTAACCCCCGCAACATTTGCATTCCAAATCTATGTGTGCTGCTAGCATGCATCCCCCGTCTCCTTTTTTTTCTATCAAATAAATACATGCCCTGTTTTTCTGACTAAGGGATTACATCAATTTCAGTGTCTCCCCCTTATCTTTATTCCTACAGAAATGCTGCCCCTGTAAATGATGTGTTTCTTGACTTAGAGGTTGCTGGAATAAATACACATTGGGTAGCTCAGTTGGTTAGAGCATGGTGCTGATAATGCCAAGGTTGCAGGTTCGATCCCTGTATTGGACAGCTGCATATTCCTGCATTGCAGGGGGTTGGACTAGATGATCCTCAGGGTCCCTTCCAATTCTATGAGTCTATGAATCTATGTTGCAAGGTTTCATTTGTAAAGATTAGAGGCCCAGGCCTCCAGACATGCCAGTCTTGGGGTTATGAGATCACCACCAAAAATGGTGTCCCTGGAGTGAGTCCTCAGGGCTGTAATGAGTTGACTCCATTCCCACCAGCAGCTCCATTCCACAAAGGGTGGAAGTATTCAGAGGTTGCCAACCTGATGCTCTCCATCTGTTGTTGGGCTACAACTGCCGCCATCTATGATCCATGGCCATGCTGGCTGGGGCTGATGGGAAATGTAATCCAGCAACATCTGGAGGGCATCACATTGGAGACCCTATGATGGAGAAAAGACATGGTAATAAGATCCTTTAAATATTAGGGTGGCGAGAGGAAGAACTGCCCACAGCAAAGTAACAGACAACCTAGTTCTAAGTCTAGGAAGCTCTGCCACCTCTCTGAGACAGGGAACCTGGCTGTGGTGCGAGGTGGATGGTTGTGCTGTAAGTAACCGTTTTGGTTGCCCTGTTCTTACATCCAGCTAAAGCACTGAACCCCTGGCATCCTCAAGAACCCACTGTGACCAAACTGGCTGCACATTTCAAGGATAACTATGCTGGCTTCATAGAGACCTTGGCTCCACAGTTGATGAAGTTCCAATCTAAGTGCCCAGTGCAACAGCTTGTCATGTATTGTGGGATCACTTTCAGTGTATGCAGCCTGATGATGAGGACAAGGTTCTTGCAGCTCTACATCCAACTGTTTTCCTTCTTGATCCTTGAGCCTCTTAGCTTAGCAAATCTAGTGGAGGAGGTTTGATTGGTTGGGTCCAGAGCATGTCCATTGCATGAGGAGGTGATTCCTGCCACCTTGAAAGAGGTAGTAGTACAACCAGAGCTGACCCAGCCTCAGGTGGCACAAGCCTCCAGGTGGCACGCCCCTGGGTACAAATGCTACTAAAGAAGCTGGCCCTGGACCCATTGGTTTGGACTAACTAAAACAGCCTTTCTCAACCTTGGGTCCCCAGATGTTTTTGGCCTACAACTCCCATCATCCCTGACCACTGGCACTGCTACCTAGGGATGATGGGAGTTGTAGGCCAAAAACATCTGAGGACCCAAGGTTGAGAAAGGCTGAACTAAAAGGTAAAGGACCCCTGACACTTAAGTCCAGTCACGAATGACTCTGGGGTTGCAGCACTCATCTCACTTTACTCGCCGAGGGAGCCGACGTTTGTCCACAGACAGTTTTTCCGGGTAATGTGGCCAGCATGACTAAGCCGCTTCTGGCGAACCAGAGCTGCACACGGAAACGCCGTTTACCTTCCCGCCGGAGCGGTACCTATTTATCTACTTGCACTTTGACGTACTTTCGAACTGCTAGGTGGGCAGGGGCAGGGACCAAGCAGGAGCTCACCCCGTCGCAGGGATTCAAACCGCTGACGTTCTGATCGGTAAGCCCTAGGCTCAGTGGTTTAGACCACAGCACCACTCGCATCCCTTTGGACTTAGTACTAACCAGTAATACATGCCACCTTTGCGGGGAAGGTGGTGGTAGGGCAATTGCTGGCATTCTTGGATGAAATCATGAGTCCCATGGAGCCATCATGGAGAGGCTGGTCAGATGACAAGGAGGAGTGAGAGATGCTAGGGCAGTTGAAGGAGTTCAGTCTGCTGGAAGGTCCCAAAAGGATGGGGTATGGAGATCAAGAACCCTGAGAGAAGTCTGATCACAGGGAGGGTCCCAATGGCTTGAGTGGTGAAGGCTTTGATGCTGGAGAAGGGGTGAGCAGGTTGTCAAGGGAACAGCCTTGTGTTATTTGATGTCCCAAATGCTATGTCACCACCAGCAAAGGTGTCTCAGACACCTCTTCCAACCCAAGAGGAGCCAGCCAAATTGCAGGAGGCACCTAGGGATGCTTCTGACAGTGAGACAATGCAGAGGGGGCTGCACCAGTGTGTACACAGACTTCGCTTGTTCAGCCTACACAGGCTGTTACACAGACTACACAGACACATAATGTTATGTGGTCTGCTTGCTTGCCCAGCCCCATGACTTGAGACATGAATCAGGCAAATAGCTATGTCTGCCTTGCTCTTCAAAAGGAAAGCATGGAGAATGTGTTGGTTTTTGGATCATGGTTTATACCTAGCTATGCATCTGCTGTGCTTTTTGAACTTGTAACCAGTAGACCCATATCTGGGCGCTATACTGACTGGGAAAAAACCCCAGGACAGATTATCCTAATTATATGGATCCATTCCCATCCAGGGTCAGACCAGGCCATGGGTCAAATTGACCTTGGTTGCCCTGATGGGGGGAAAGAGAAGGCATATATAGCATTATTCTTTGCTTCTTCTTGTGGCTTTTGACGCTATTGACCATGATATCTTCCCAATGTTCAGGCAGAGGGTGGAATTTGGCAGAGATTAAAATTTCCACATTCTGTAATTAGATTTCACTGCCTCCAATGCCTTGTATTTAATTTTTAGAAACACATATTGTGGTTGCTAATTACATTGTTAACATCACGTTTACTGTAATTAGGCCCTAAGATTGATGCAGTACAGGTGATCTCCAAGACTAGGGGATCACTGGAATGCTGGATCACAAAGCTGTTCCAGCTACCTTTAAAAACACACACACCCCTTCCATTCAAACCTTTCATGTTTGATGTTTGCCTTTGAATTGTTGCAGTTTTGTTTTGCTTTTGACTTCAGCAATGCTGGCATCTCATAGCAGTTGTGCACTGCCAAATAGTACAAAATATAGGGCTGTCAAAATTATAGATATCCTTCAAAGTATTATCCTTATTGGCTGTATAATGTTATGTGGTCATTGCTTTACATTGTGTTTTTGCCTCCAAAGTCTTCCTCTGCATATAAGGCGTATACTTGTTTTGTTCTAAGAATTACTACTTCAGCTTATTTATTTTTTCCAGGGGGTAGGGAAGCTTCTTCTACATTATATAGAAGTCTTGGGAATATTTTTCCCCCCTTCCTTTCTTTAACACATCCTCTTTGATGAGGATATTTTATAGCTCTTCGGGTTTTTAATCTCTCCCTCTAGAGACATGAAGAGATCTGCCTGCTTTCTTTAAAGTAATAAGTCTACCCAATTACCTACCCCATAGAAAGGCTTTTAGTGCTCCTTAGCATTATCCTTCAAAGGGCACAGAATGTGAGTAAGTAGCAGAGCAGACCACAAATTCTCTCCCGATAAGGAAGCCTGGGGTGTGTGACAAAAAGGGGTGAAAGCCAAGGCAAGGATAGATTTGTGTGTGGTAGCTTTAAGTTTGCCTTCTCCTAGCTGCATCTGGAAGTCCCTCTGTGTCTAAGTGCAGATGAAGAGGGCTTTCATAAGTACATTTTACTGCACATCTACCCCCAAATGCATGGGGAAATCCTTATTACCACTTGGCTGGATGGTACATACACAAACACCCTGCAGTCATTTGCTTAGAATGTAACTTAAGAACATAAGAAGATCCCTGCCAAAGGCCCATCTAGTCCAACATCCTGTTCTCACATTGGCTGACCAGATGCCTAAATGAAGCCCACAAGCAGGAACTGAGCACAATAGTGCTCTCCCCACTCGTGATTCCCAGCAATGGGTGTTCAGAGGCATACTGCCTCTGACAGTACATGTAGAGGCACACAGTGTGTGCAAACTCTTAAGACAGCAGTGGCCAGCACTGCTTCCTTTGAGGGAAGCTTCTCCCAGAATCAGCACCAAGGGTTATAATACTTGGGCATCTGCCAAGGGCCCCCATGCCAACAGGGGCCCATTGGCAACAACATCCTTGACTCACACTCCTCCTCTGCACCATTGCAACGAGCTTGTTCACCTGCATCTTGTTCTGGCCCAGAGGAGATGAGCAAACAAATAACAGCAGTAGTAGCTGCCTCCACTAGCAGGTGATCGCAGTGGTGAAGAAAAGGACCAACTGCAGAAACAGGGACAGCCCAATATATTTTGCTGCCCAAGGCACGTTCCACATACAGAGGACAACTGGACTGGCAGTTAAACATTGTGGGGCTGGGGCAGGACATGCCATGGAGCATTCACATCTCTGTCCTCTGTCCCAATGGCTGATGCTCATTGGGACTGGTAGCGTGGAAGGCTAGGAGACTGGCAATAGGTGGAGCAGGAGCCAATGATGGGCAAAGTTTTAAGTTAGAAGGCAGACAGGTTAGGGTTGACTGATGGCAGATTGAGATTGGTGAAGCAGTGCCCCATTTGCCCTGATGGACCAGCCGCCACTGGAGGACAGTGCCACAGGGGCTTAGGAGTGACAGTGGGGGACTGGGATGCCGCTGCTCCCCAGCACCTGTTGCCTGAGGTGGTCGCCTCACTTTGCCTAATGGTAGGGCTGGCACTGGAACAATGGCAGTATGAGGGAAGTCTCACTGAGGGAAGTGGGCATAGAGGACATCTTGCCCAAAGGTCCTTCAAAACTGCCTTTATATTATCTCTGACAGTTTTTCTTTCTGGCTACCCAGAACTTGGAGCAAAAAGACACTGATGTGGCCAGTAATACGGCATGCACTTTTCTCATTGATACAAATGTGTTTTTAATAAAAACAATAATACTGCACTGGTCCCCAGACACACCAAACACCCATCACCCAGTTTTATATATCTCAAGGGTAGGCTGGTGCAGTATGTGTGACTTACCAGACCAAAGCTTACAGCTCTAGCTCAACGGGTAGGCCTGTAAACCTGTGACCCACCAAGCCAAATGCAGTCCACCACCCATCCTTCTCATGTTTTTGAATTACCAAGCAGACTTGGAAAACAACCCTTATCGAGCTGCCACAAATGCATGGTTGGTGGATGAGAAGCTGTGCAGCTTTGCCTGAGGGTGACTTTGGGTGTCATGGACCGCACTATCCAAAAGCATCCTTCTCAACTATATTTTTAGCTCCTTCAAAGGTCTCTCTGCAGAAAGTCCCCAGGGACCCCACAGTCACATTCAATTTAAATACACAAACTTCTCTTTTGTGTCGGGAACAAAATCAAGGCCAGCCACTCGTAAAGCAATGGCTACGTTTGTCCAAGCGCCAAGTCTGTGGCATTGTTTTAGCCTTCCTCTAACATATGGGAGTGAACGTTGTACTTGGGCCACTGAGAGCTGAGTTCAAATCCTTGCCACAGGAGCAATCCTATGCGGAAGCTGGTGTAATTTAAGGTGGCATAAAGTTACATCGGATCCAAACTGCTGCTGCTGCTCTGCCTAAGTCTGGCAGAGGGAAAACAAGCCTTTAGAACAGAGCATTACCCAGGGTTTCTAGGTCACATGACCAAATTGAAAGAGTTTAGGATTCAGACTAAGTCCTCACCCCCACACCTTTTCTGTAGGTTTACGCAGGACTCAGCCCAGCCAGCTGAGCCCTGGCTAAACTGGGATGAGCAAGATGCACCGGTGTATTTTCAGTTGAGCCAGGATTAGGGATTAATGCTGGCTGAGCCCAGCTGAGGTGAGAAACGGCTGGCTGAGGCAGAGGTCTACTGCATCCTAAGCTGCTCATCCCAGTAGATCTTGCTGTAGGATCTTGGACCAATCCCTTTTAGCATAACCCTCGCAAGGTAATTTGAGAGGTACAATGGGATCGTGCTGCCCTAGGGAATGGTGCTTTCCAAGGGGAAGGAGAGCTGTGCCTTTTTTCTTCATGACCAGAGGGCTAGTAGGAGACTCCATGAGTTGCTTGGCCAACCTGCTGCTCTACAGGGAGGCATGCTTCCCTTGACACATCATTGACAGATGTCGTTCCAGCTGTATATTGAAACTCCAGAATATCCTTCCCTCAGCTACGAGCCATGTCATATAGCCAAAATGTCAGGATCAAAACACACTGCTAAGCCTGCAATGTTATGTTTGTAAGCTCCCAAACCACCCCCACCCTAGCTCTTTCAAACAGCTCTTCTTCCTTCTTAAGCAAATAACCTTGTGTTTCACATGATTGAATGTCTTTCGGGAAAGACCTTTAAAAACAAAGTTCCTGATGAATCTGATCCCTGACATGTCAGGTTTCTGCACTTAATCCCTAATATATTATACCTTAGAGCCAGCAGATGGATCTCATCTTTGCCCTTCGGGGAAAAGTAGGCTTTACTGGAGTTAAGGAATAATGCCTATATTTCAGAGATAACAACTGCCCATCAACCTGCTATCCTCTTATTAGGATAAATGACTTCACTATTATTGCATGGAAATTAATGCTGACCTTGTATTCTGATGGAAGGGAGGAGTCACTATTATACTCCCCACCCACCCACCCACAACCCCACTGTGAAAAGATGGTATTCAATGCTAGTCCTACTCAGAGTAGACCTATCAGAGTTAATGGGCATGATTTAGGTTCATTCATTTCAGTGGGTCTATGCTGGGTAGAACTTAGCTGAATACAGCCGAAACCATGGAGCAATACGTGTGTTCCATTTTGATAGCAGTAAAGGGTCGTTTCTAGCATTTTCTGCAATCCAGAAGTTGGGAAGCAAAACAGCTCTATTCTTGTTGGATCTGCAAGTATTTTCCTTGTTGCAAATTTCCTTTGCAGTTTGCCATTTGTGCAGCAGACAACACCAGCACAATAGAGGCAAATCAGAAAATCATTGTTTTCCATTTCAGTAAACAATGCAACTGCATTATTGGCAATTGACTGACTGGGCTGGGTAGCGGGCAGCCTTGCCAACCAAATTTAGCCTATGAAGAACATTGGTGCTACAAAAAGTTACAAGGTTTCAGCAGGAAGCTGTGGGACATATACCAAACTGAAAACAAAGCAGTATGGCAAAAATGTTTGCAGGTGCCAAAAATACTGAAAGCAGGATGCTAATAGCATCATGAACACAAATGGTCACGTCTGCACAATAAAAGGGACATTTGGAGCAGCCCTTCATCAATTTATCGCAGGTCTGGACATTGACATCCAGAGATGGAGATATGGGCATCATTTCCGCAAGTACCCAAGATGGTATTGAAGGTGGTACCCACGTTCACCAGAGGAGCCATGTGTGTTTCATTTCCCTGCTGCCTATCCCTCTGTTTTCTAGGCAGATATAGCAAGCATCTAGTTGGATTCAGATTACCTGCAATTGGAACTCTACTCACAGGATACTCATGCTGGAGCAAGGGTGGGAGAAAGTAATTTTTGCTGAGTACTCCACACTGAGAGCTAGTGTGGTGTAGTGGTTAAGAGCGGTAGACTCGTAATCTGGTGAACCAGGTTCGCGTTTCTGCTCCTCCACATGCGGCTGCTGAGTGACCTTGGGCTAGTCACACTTCTTTGAAGTCTCTCAGCCCCACTCACCTCACAGAGTGTTTGTTGTGGGGGAGGAAGGGAAAGGAGAATGTTAGCCACTTTGAGACTCCTTCGGGTAGTGATAAAGCGGGATATCAAATCCAAACTCTTCTTCTTCTTCTTCTTCTTCTTCTTCTTCTTCTTCTTCTTCTTTCCTCAACAACCTGCTGCACCTACTGAAAATCTCTGGGTGGTTGACAGACCCTGCAGAACCATGTGGGAGGGGGGAATAAATGAGAATCACTTCCCTCCTTCCTCTTGCAAGACCCTTCACAGGATCTCAGTCCCTTCTTTAAACAGACCATTCTTTTGTTCACAGAATGGCAAGTCTGGACCCAACCTTTGGGGAACTGGGTTTTCTTCTTTTGGACAAATGTCAGCACAGATTTGATAAAAGTGGATGGAATTTTGAAGCCTTTAATGCTCTCCAGGGCTTTCATTCCAAACCTTCCTGCATAGTATAATCTTAACAACATAAACTAAACACAGCTATTTCAGCAGTTTTAAAGGTGACTTGATAAAATATATATGCAGATTACTTCAGGGCAAGTAGTCTGAGTTATCAATTTATGACAGGTCAGGCCTGCAAAGACCTCCAATTAACAACAACAAAAACCCACGGCCATATATCCTGTGCTTTGATTGCATCCCTGCTTCTTGCTAGATAATGTGTTTTTGATTCTGACTTCATTTGTTTTGTATATGTAAGTGGAAATGAATGCACGGTGTTAAGAAGTTCACTCGCTATAGGCAAATCCCATCTCTCCAGTTTAAAAACCAGCACTGATTCCTTGTGGCTGGTATACTGTATTTTCTTTTTTTCCTTTTTTACTGCAGTGGTACATGCTTGACAGTCTTAACCTTTCTGCTGCATATTGGAACTCTGCCATTTTTCTTTCCCTCACTGCTTATGAAAAGTGAGGGATTGACAGCACTGGAGAGACCAAAATGCTCTGCTTAGCTGACAGTCTGTGCAGCTCGCTTTCTCACACTCAGCCAAATGTCCTTCATCCTAACCTCCAGAAACCCATCTCTCCTGATGCGAAAGCATAATCCTCCCTTCGTGCTTGTATAATCTTTGACCTCTGGTGAACAAAGGCTCCAGATCACTCTTGTTTTTGGCTATGTACACACCATCCATTTAAAACACATTTTCCAAGCCAAAGAATCTTGGGAAGTGTAGTTTGCCCCTCACAAAGCTACAATTCCCCTTAACACACTACAGTTCCCTTGATTCTTTGGGTACAAATGTGCTTTAAATGTATGTCGTATGCAGCTTTTGTTTATTTGTTGTGAGGTGTTCCTGAGCCCCTGAAAAGCTACCATTTTTTTACGCTGTAAATTGGTTGTAGTGTGAATTTGTCTGTATATGCCCTCTGTATATGGGGAATGTGGAGATAATGAAAGAATGGGGAGTGGGGCGGGGAGAGATTGTGCACACTGCACAGTGTAATAATATCTGTGTGCAGGAAGGAAAGTAAAACAGCCTAGCTAGTAACTATAGTGATCTAGGACCAGAAATTACAAGCACATCATACAGAGCAGGGCCCATCCAGATGCTGCTCCTACCATCCCTGATAATTGGTTGCTGGGGCTGGTGGAACTTGGAGCCCAGCAACCTCTGGAAGGCCTCATATTAGCTACCCTTGATACAGAGTCAGTGAAGATCAGTACCTTACAGTGGTTAAAGTAATGGGCTAGAATCCCTGCTCAGCCAAGAAACTCACTCACCTTGGGCCAGTTACAATGTTCTCTCAGCCTAACAAGATCATTGTGAGAATAAAAGGGAGCTGTATAGAAGAGTGTATGTCACCTTGGGCTCTGTGGAGAAAAGGTGAGATGCCCCACCGACTCCTCCTGTTTGACCTGTTTCTCATAAACTCTTAACACTGTCACATCCCACAGCTTACAAGGATATCCTTAAGGTGAACAAAATTCAGGGTGCCATGCATTATTTTTGCCTAGCGGTGAGCTGTGTGTATTTCTGGGTTTTGATTTTCAGGGAGAAATGGGCAGTTTGTAGAGCAGAGGACTCACCCTAAAAAGTCCTAGTTTGTGCACAAGGCCTAGCAACCCAGCAGAAATTACACAGTCAAACTCTGTTCTAAATTCTTGTTTTCCCTTTGCCAGGCTCGGGTCAGCTGAGCAGGCAGTAGACCTGCTCCAGAATGGAATTTGAACTAGGGGTAAATTACACCTGCCTGATTTATGCTGGCATAAATTACACTGGTTTCCTATAGTTTGGAATGTCCTGCTCCAGAAGCAGAGGAAGGGAAGGGAAGTAGGACCGCTCCACTTGCTCTGCTGGCAGACCAGTTCCATGGGGCTCTGCTTATGCTTATGAACTGTTTCCATCCCAGCAGTTCCCAACAGAATTTGCCAGCAGTTCCCAACATTGGCACATGCCACTTTGTTGCCTTTCCTCATTCTGACACAAGGGGATAGGCAAGGAACTGAGGTCGGGAAGCTTCTTATTACTTATTGCTTAGCAAGGTGCTCTGGGAGCCTTTTTTGGCTGAAGAGTGCGATTTTTTAAAATGCCTTAAATAAAAAGAAGAAGAATGAATTATAAATGGCAGACTTAAAATTTAGTGCTGGAATAGCGAAGCCCTTTCAGAACAAGGTGGCATGCAAGAGTGTTTTTAATCAGGACTGAAGGTAAATCCCACCCGGGACAAAGGTTTCCAACATCTGCATTTGAGTCTTTTGTCGATATTGAAATGAACAAGGCCTCTCTCTAGGCACCTGCATGTTAACAGAATCCTATCCATCACAATCAGGTGCATCAAGCAGCCTCCTGTCTGAGAAATGTAGATGAAACAAACACAGATAGAAGATAAGGGGGGGGGGAACTTTTAGAAAGAAGACAAAGGGGGTGGTTGGGTCTTGATCCCATGTGTGCTGCCTACTGTGCCTGTTCAGGGACCATGAGATTTCCCACGGTGTCCATTACAGCAACTGTAACTTCAGAGAAATGAGAGTATTATAGGCCTGGGGCTGGTTGAGTTCTCCCTTCAGAGAACAAAGGTCAGTGTGGAATACTAAAAAATGGAAGCAGTTCAGGCATGCCCATTCTGCTTCAGTTACCGTACTGGGAATGCCTTTCATTCCTAAGGCTGCGTGGGTGCTGCTACCACGAAGAGGCATTGTAAATCCATATAGGTTAATCTCTGAGAGGTGAGAGGACAGTGACTCCTCATTGTTAATACAGTTCTGCTACCGAACACCCGTACTCTCTGTTTGTTGCATGGCAGATTTTTATGGCTTGATGTCTCACTGACAAGGAACACAGATATAGTGCAAGCAGCTAGCTAACCTCCTAACTCAGTCTAATTAAAACACAGTAGAAACTTTCGCAGGCGGAAATCTATTTCTGAGGCGGCAAGCAGTTCTCCATCACTGGTTTCTGCTAGTCTTGTTTGCAGAGGCACTAGCCCTGCAGCAAGAGACATTTGCTGAATGCAGACCTGTTCTCCCTGTTGAGAATCCCCCTCCTTGTAAGCAAAGGAGTGGGCTTCAAGAACTCACTTTCCCCTTCCTTTATCCCCTCTCATTCAAATGATCTTTCTTAGCAGTTGGGTGTGGTAGGAGTAGGGAAGATTAGCCATCAGCTAAGAGCTTTGAATACTTTGGCTTTCTTTTCCTATAAAGGTGGCCTGCATGGAGACTTCAAGGTTCTACATAGGAAGAACCCAGCAGATAGATATTGATATTTATATAGATATCGATATTACTGTGAATAATATGCAAAGAGAAAAAAGGAACCATATGGACAAAGGTAGCACAAATAGCATATTGTTTTCTATGGCTAAAGAAAAATTAAGAGTTCCAGATTTCATGGGAAGCCAGTATAAGTTGTTGCTGTTAGGTGGAGTTCATTTGTTTACAAAATGAAATTCCACCAGATGGCATAAAAATTTATTGGGTGTAACTGTATCTTGCAATATTCGAAGACGGAGTGTAACTTTTTCCAAAACAGCAATATTCCAGATGTTCTTGAACCAAAGCATAAGGTCCAATCCCTGTAATGTTTTCCAGTTGGCAAGTGGGCAGCAACCAATAAAAACAACTAGACCTTTAAATATAATCATCTTCTTATGTCCAAAAAATAGATAGGAGAGCAAGAAGAGGGAATGATTGAATTTACTCCTTAGGTAGTAACTGCAGCAATTTCTTTGAAAACATCTGGATCCACAGGCACTCCCATCAGAAGTGATTGTGTTCCCCTAGCACCACACCCTTGCCAACAGGGTGTTATATGTCATTTGTAAAGTCTGTACCAGGGTCTTCTACCACCTCTGGTACAGGTGGTGGTTGTTGTTGTTTATTACATTTGTACGGTACCACCTTTCAGCCAAAGATCACAGGGTGGTTCACAACATAAAAATGCAACAATAAGAACACAAAATACATAACAACAACAAACACCAAACCAATAATCCCCCTCCTCCAAGGCTAAGTGTGATTACCCAGTTATGGGCCAAGGTTGACTTTACTGGCCGATCAGGCCATATTACATTCCAAACACTATCACCTCTATTTTTCCCTATATATCCCTCCCAAACAGGCTTTAAGCCTAACATAGAACCTGTGGTGTAGGTTAATAATTGCTTATATAAATCTGCAACCAAACCTTTACTATATCACATACTAAGGGACAGGATATTAATTTTTGTAAGGGGCTAGTGGCCTAGGCACAGTTGTGTGGGCCCGACAGAAGATGTGTTGCTTGATGAAAATGAACCAGCCTGCATCCAGCAGTTTTTTCACATAGTAGATGTGTGTAGCTCATCTCTGAGTTTTGACATGGGGCGCAGTTTTCACACAAGAACGTTCCACAATGATGAAGTCAGACATATAAAAAGGACTTGCAGTACATTCTTCTGCCAGGTTTCCAGTTAGGGATGGATAAAGCAGTACATTTCTGATTCAAGTCACTTTCCCACTCATAATCCCATTCCATCACATGGTATTAATCTGCTGGGGTGGGATCTGAATTAGCTATGTATCAAAATAAACATTTATAAACGTATTTCTCTCAAAATATGCATATTAATATATTTTGATACCTTTTTGGAGTCAAGAACTGTGTTGAAAACTGTGAAGGCCAATGGATAACTAAGTTCTGATTCATATATTAGTTTGGGTGCTGTAGATCAGGTCAGCACCCAGAGATCACCTCATACAAACGTCCCTTTTCCCCAGCTTGGTTTCACAATTGAACTGACAGATAAGCATACTAGAATCTAGATGGCTGAATGCTGGTTCAAACCATTAGTCTAGCCTCCACCTCGCTGCACCTATATGACTGCGGAAATGTAGCTTAGCACCCTGCAGCCAGTTTCATGAGACAGGAAGCTACAGGGGTACCTTGTTAACTTTCCCTGGCCAGAGGCAGGAGGTGAAAGCAGCAAGTGAGAAAGCAAATGACTGTAAAGAGGCAAGGTTGATGGTTGAACCTATGTCCAGGTTTGCTGATGTGCTCATTCATTCGTGAAGCTGGTAAAAATTTGCAAAGAGTGCTCTTCATATTTTGCACCCCTCTTCGTTTCAAGACAACTTCCACAAATTCACTTGAAGACTTGTTGGATGACGTAGGTTGCCAACATGGTGCCTGTGGGTGCTTGTGTGCCTGCAGAGACCTTACCTTGTGTCCATGGCATGAATTGGGCTAGAAGAAAGTCTTCTTTGGCCAACATAATAACTTATTTCAAGCCTAATTAGGCACCAGGCGAAGATGTTCACATTCACCAAGCTGCTAATTGGTGTTCGTCTTTTTTGCTGTTAATTGGTGTTCATTTTTTAGTTGGGTGGGGTAGGATGTGTCCTTCTTATGTTACTGCAGGCTGAGCACTTTTAGTTAATAATGTTCATTTAATCTTTTGATGTGTTTTAATCTGGTATTATATGCTTTTTTAAAAAAGGTAGTAAGTGACAAATAACAATGTTATTCTATGAGAGCCAATTTCACAAGGGTTCTAGATGGGGAAAGGAGAGCTGCAGCATGCACAACAGTTCCTCTGGTTTGCAAATGTAAAAAACATTGGTGACCCGCATTGTATAGAATAGCATCAGTCCCACAATGGCCCCCACCCCACAACTGAAGTTAGGGTGGGACTGCAGAATACAGCTTTAACTGGGGCACTTTTGTGTAAAGTTAAAAAAAACACCCAAAGCAAAAATGCATTTCCCATTTCTTCTTCTCTTCTGTCAACCTCCTTTTGAAAAACTATTTAATAATATATAATGTTATTTTCTTTCTTTTCTTCCTTCCTAATTTTGCTGTGATTCTGCAGCCCTGCGGTATTCTGTGTTAAGCAGAGACAGGGTCCTTTTTGCATGCTATGTTGTCCGCGTTGTCCATTCCTCAGAAGCTGCTACAGCAATTTTGATAATCCTGCATTTGAGAACTTCTAAATAATGGAACATAGGCACAATCGGCTGGCGGTGAGGGAGGGAGAGTTGCAGTTGTTTATGGAGGGTTTCCCCCCCCCCAAAGATAAACAGTATAAATATTTAATTGAGCTTGTTTGGGTGAAGCTGTTAACTTCAAGATGAAAGGTAGTTCCATCCATGTCTCTTCTTCAAAAAGTCAGTGCCACCTTAGAAGACCCAGCCCATTTCCCTCTGTATACCCCTGACTACAAACACGGGAATGTGGCTAGCAAAACTCTCCATACCTTTGTGCTAAAACACACAGATGAAGGAATATGTTAAACCAACAAGACACATACACATACGAAACAGCTTCCTTTTTCTGTGCAGGGCAGGCACTGCTATTTGCACAGCAAGCAAATTGAGTCTCAGGCAGGCCCGTGTAGAACTTGTCTGAGGCCCAGGGTGGAAGTCTTGTTAGAATAAAGTTATAAACTAAAAAAAAAAAAAACCACACACAACCCAAAAAACCCTCCAAAACCCAGGGCAGGTGTACCCAGCTGCTTCTCACACCCCGCACGGGCCTGGAGGACTGCTCAAACAAATGAGCACTCCTTCGAAAAGGTTGGCTTTTCAAGTCTTGTTCACACCACTGCATTCTTGGAGATGGAATCATAGCCAGCTGAGCATCAGACTTACTGCCAGTTGCCTCTCACAAAGGGAGGGAAGAAGAAGAAGAGTTTGGATTTGATATCCCGCTTTATCACTACCCGAAAGAGTCTCAAGGTGGCTAACATTCTCCTTTCCCTTCCTCCCCCACAACAAACACTGTGAGGTGAGTGGGGCTGAGAGACTTCAGAGAAGTGTGACTAGCCCAAGGTCACCCAGCAGCCGCATGTGGAGGAGCGGAGACGCGAACCTGGTTCACCAGATTACGAGTCCACCGCTCTTAACCACTACACCACGCTGGCTCTCAGGGACTCTTGACAGGCTTTAAGTGGCACCACTACAGGTGGTTTTAGGCTTGGGATAGCCAGTGTCTGGGGGGGAGTTGTTCATCTGACAGCCTGCAGGCTCAGTAAGTGCCTCCCTCTGCACCCTGGCCACAGATGCCTGCCCCTAAGCTCACCTGCCATTGGCCAATTTGTCAGCCAGGCTAGATCCAAATTTCCTGACCGATGGAGAAACCGTTTTGACTCTTTGTTGACCAGGGATCCACCAGCAAAGGCAGCCCTCTATCTGGAAGTGCCGAGAGAGGTGGTGCCGGCTCACAACACTACCCTACCTTGTGAAAGGTACATTTGTTTCCATGGGACTCATGATGGGGATGAGGACAATTTTTGTCAGGGTTATGGCCGGGAAGGGACGGGCCAAACCTCCCCTCGCCACACGTTGTGGTCTTCCTGAAAATCCCACCCTCTGGGCTTAGCCTTAAATGTGAAAACAATTGTAACCTAGTTTCTAATGATGCATTTGCCGCCAGGCTAGATTGACCAAGCATCTAGCCACCAGCTGTCTCCTGCATTTATTCAAGAGTCTGCCAAACCAGAACCTCTCTGAATATATCAATTTTAGAAGGGAATTTTCCATCTTCTACGATTCCCTCACCTTTAGAGCACCTCTCTGAAGGTGGGCTACGCTGTGGGACCCTTGAAATGAAACAGATGTGCTTTTCTGGAAACAGAATGAGATTCAACCCTTAAGCAGGATGTCTTCTTGTCAGATGCATACAGAGGAACCAGCTGGAACTTTTGATCTTCTCTAATTTATTTGATTTCATTATAGCTTGGCCTGTTTAAAAAAACAACGAATTGTTCTTTGAAGTTTGTCCCTTAGACACCATGCAGGATCATGTTTTTGTCTGTCAATCATCGGGTAACTCAGTAGAACATAACCGTTTTAATCTTTGCAACCCTTGAGTAAAGTGGATGCACTCTATATATTGCTTTTCCATTTCTGAAAGGTGTTTCAGCACATATGCTATAATCTTATCCCTACTCTGCAGTCCAAGGACCAGTTCTGACTTAATACATTTTATATATCAACATGCCAGGCAGCCAGTGACTTATGGGGACATGTCATCCTGGAGTACTTCCAGAAGAAACAGCTACTGCAATTTCATACAAATGTAGTCAGAGAAAAGCTAACTGCTAGATCAGGTTGCAAAAATAACAGGATCTCACAACCATCTCAAAACCCGTGGGAGGAATTCAGTTGAAGCCCTTTGGCAAATGTTCTGGGGGGGGGAACCAATTTCAGGGGGCACATTGAGGGAGGAGAGGAGGGAAAGCCCTGTTGCACTAGCAAATGTCCTCATGCTGGCTTCTGCTAGTGGGACTCATCAATTGAATTCCACCTTGCTCGGTGAAAATAAGACGTGGCATGGATTCACATGTATCTTTCTCTGACTTTTTGTTTTTATTTTTAACATTCTCAGAAGAAAGTAAATGTGAGTGGAGGGGCTTCCTAACCCATTCCTTTCTGGAAAACTTTATGGGTGCCACATGCTAGAGCATAGCTGTCAACCCTCCCTTTTTTTGCGGGAAACTCCCTTATTCCAAAGCCGTTTCCCGCTGCTATCCCGGATTGTTGATATCCCTTAAATTTCCCAGATTTCAAAGGAAGCAGCTCCTCTCCCTTCCTGCCGGCCAGGGAGGCTCCTCAGCTGCGTTGCTCGGCTGCCAATAAGGAGTCTGAGACTGACTGGGGGCGGAGCTTGCATGCCTTGTGCAGCCAGACCCTCACGCCCAACCAGACAGACAGCCTGCCTGCCGTCTACGCTATCGCTCTTTCGCTCACCCATTCGCGCGCAGCCTCTAGAGCACAGGGTGGCGAGGCTACTTGGTGCCATTGCACCTCCCTCGCGGCATCCCTTATTTTCAAATCCAAAAGTTTGGGGGAAATCCCTTATTTTCAAATCCGAAAGTTGACAGCTATGTGCTAGAGGCAAAAGTAGGTGGAACAATTAATGTAAATTTTTACTTTTGGGCAGTAGTCTGGCTTCCACACACTCTCACACACCTCCACCCACAAGCAAGAGGCATTATCGGAGTTCATTGCTGACATTCCCAGCCAGGCAAAAACACTCAAGGAGCTTATTAATTATTGCTGCTGAGAGATGTGGGCTGGGGAAGAGTCCTGAGGGCCTGATAGAAAGGCCTGCAGGGCCGCATTTGGACCCTGGCCCTGAGGTTCTCCAGACCTGACCCTAAATTTTCAGCCTTCTAAATCTGCTTTTTTGATGTCACTGAGGCTTTGGCTAGCAGAGACTGGTGAAGGAGACCTTAGTATTTTAATTTTTAAAATTATGAGGAACTCACAGTAAGTAAAGTATATATATACTGCTGGCAGGCCATGGAATCTTGAGGGACTTATCAGTGAAAATCTGTTGTAGTCTTCTGATGATGGCATACTACTTATAGTTGCTTTCATCATCATCATCAACAACAACAACAATAACCTGCACTATATTTTTGGTGGCCTATGTCATTTGCATTTAGATTATGAACCTGCAAACCAGATTCTGAATACCAGCTGCTGGGGAACTACAGCAGGAGAAGGTGGTTGCATTCACACAGCCATGGTACATGAGGTGTGGTGCCACCTCTTTGCTGCTATCCACTTACTAGGACTTGATCTGGTGAGGCACTGAAGTTAATAGTGAAAAAGCATCGGGTTGTTGGTGGCCAACCACACTTGAATTCACACTTGCACCCGTCGCCACCCGCCCACGGCTTCTCCTACCTTCCTGTTGTCCTGCTCCATGCCAGAAAGCGGCAAAATCACCCTAACTGGAAGGGTGGAGCACTGGGGCAGTGACAGAAGCCCATCTCACAATTGTGAGATTGTCCTCCCATCCTTCCTATGGACTTTCCATAGGCACCTGGCATCCAACCACTCTGAGAAACAGGCTGCTGTGCCTTTGGTCTGATCCAGCGGGGCTTGTCTTATGTTCTTAATCCTCTCCCAATGCTTTTTAAAAGTTATGCAAAATCGAAAATTCACAGAGTGGGAGGGAGTGCACTTCTGCCGTCATCCTAGAGCAGTAGGAAGCTATAACATTCCTAAAGTTCTGTAATAAAATACCTTGGGATTATTAGCCTCATCATTTACTGCTTGTCTGAAGCTTCAAGCAAACTGTTTTCATCTGCCATATATTTTCTCTTAACTCTCCCCAATAATGGCATAGCAGAGGTAATTTCCCAGAACACTGAGGTTATGTCAAGAGTAAATTGTCCTGCGTTTTGTCTGATCTAAAAGATGCCAGAGACGCGCTACTCAATAAACCTTTTTAAATAGAGTTGTATGATGGTTCCTGTTGCATTCTTTGGTTCAGGTCAGGAAGGATCAGGGACCTCTGTCCATCAGATGTCAGATCTCCCATATACAAAACGGCCAGAGCTCTGACAGCTGCCATGATCTTTGCCAGAGATGTGGCAAAGCAGTTAACATTTCCTTCTGACCCAATTTGTTGATTTTGCAGTTTTTTTATGATTCTCTTGTGGTTCTCTGCATCTTACACTAGCGTTCAAACACACAGGCAGTTTTTACTATTATTGTTATAATTATTTTCTGTCCAGAATTCCGCAATAATATTTTGTAACCTGAGTGGACTAGTTGATGCTGGGTTATTGTTCTCATAACCTACTTTTCCCTGTACATATTGAATTTTTTTGAAAAGTTGTGTAGCATTCACAAATCCTCATTGTGTGTTGCAGAAACCTGGCTACTATCCCTACCCTATCCCCATCTTGGGTAAACATAATTGTCTGATACCAGGGGCAGTACAAAAGAACATGTGTGACCGATTCTATTTATCTCTGTCCACAGGGACATAGTTACAGGTAGATAGCCGTGTTGGTCTGTCATAGTCAAAACAAAATAAAAAAATTCCTTCCAGTAGCACCTTAGAGACCAACTAAGTTTGTTCTTGGTATGAGCTTTCGTGTGCATGCACACTTCTTCAGATACCTGGGACATAGTCTCTCTACAAGTGGTGTTTTCTGTAATCTCCCCTGTAGCACTGCTGAGGGGTAGTACATTCAGTCTCGCCAGCATGTAGGCCCTGTGTTGATGGTCAAATGGGTTGGTCAAATGGCAACAGCCTCCACTTGTCCCCATGTGGTCCACATGGCACTGCAGAATTAGTGCAAGCTGTACAGTCTGGACAGCTCCATCTTGTGAGTGTTTCCTCGGAAGTTAGACCTACCGTGTTCATTGTGCTTTATTCCCTAGTACAGAAGTAGCTAACTTGGCCCCCTCCCGATTATGCTGAACCTACAACATCTGGAGGATACCTTGTTGGCTTTTCCTGCCCTACTATGTGTGTTTAGGCTGCAGTTCTCAGTCCATTTACTAGTCAAAAAGGTCAACTGAACTCAACAGGACTTGCCTTTGGGTATTTAGGCAATTTCTGCTTTTGAACTCTAAACAAAATGTCCCAAATGGCACATGATCATTATTTTAAATACAACGGAGGGTGGGGAATCAAATCAAGCTGCAGTAGAACCGAAAGGGGGAAAGCAGCATTAAGCAATGAAAATAATAAGACAGCAGATAAGACAACATTATGCAAAAGTTCTCAGCAGATGGTATAAAAATAGCTGTTTTTCAAATTCCTGGGCAAATTAACCTAACACCTGAAAGCTCAAGAGGAAGATGGCAGGTGGTTCTCCCTGTAGATGATGCTTCAGACCAGTGTCCGTGGTCAGCATGGTTGGACACCTGCTGCTGCACCCACACCGTGCCAACCTCCCTGCTGCCTTGCCCCTCTCCCTCCCAGTAAGCAGTAGTGACACCACTGCAAGGAAGCTAGCTTCACACTGCAGCTGTTCCTGCTTCTGGACCTGTTTTCTTTCTTCATCATTGCAATCTGCTTGCTCAAGTGCTTCCTGCTCTGGCTCTGAGGAGATACAAACATGCAAGCAGCAGCAGCAGCAGCAGCGGTGAGGAGGAATAGCTGCCACTGCTTGTGTGTCTAGCATCAGTGAGGAGGCATCAGTGTACTGGCAGTGTGAAAAGCTACCTGATGCAACAGGATCTTGCTTTGGGCCTTTGCTCTGCTGCATGGCCTGTTTTAAAAACCAACGGACCTTCAGGGACCGCCTAGGAGACCCTGGTGCATGCATGGAATTGCTTGAATGTACTATGGCTCTCTGGATGTCAGCCTCAATTGCCTCTGCTCCTGTAGCAGTTCAGTATGGACTTCAATGTCTTGTTGATTCATAGCTATTCTAACTAAGGTTGCCATATTTCAAGAAGTTGTTGGGCAAAGTTGTTGAGCTTTTCTTTCTTTTTTAGCAACTGTGGGGGACCCAGGTGGCGCTGTGGGTTAAAACACAGAGCCTAGGGCTTGCTGATCAGAAGGTCGGCAGTTCGAATCCCTGCGACGGGGTGAGCTCCCGTTGTTCGGTCTCAGCCCCTGCCCACCTAGCAGTTCGAAAGCATGTCAAAGTGCAAGTAGATAAATAGGAACCGCTCTGGCGGGAAGGTAAACGGCGTTTCCGTGTGCTGCTCTGGTTTGCCAGAAGCGGCTTTGTCATGCTGGCCACATGACCTGGAAGCTGTACGCCGGCTCTCGGCCAATAAAGCGAGATGAGCGCCGCAACCCCAGAGTCGGACACGACTGGACCAAATGGTCAGGGGTCCCTTTACCTTTACCTTGCTGGCAAAATTCCCCCCAGGTGCCATTTTTACATTTCCACCCCCCTGACATATGGCAACATGTGACTGAGTCCTGAGTTTAACCGGTGGAATTTGTCAGAATCTTCTGTGCCTTGTAAAAAAAAATTAAATCACCAACTGCACATTATTCTGCATCCCTCTTTCTTCTCCCTTTCAATATGGGTTGCTTAATCTTTATCGCCCATCTGCTGCAATTCTACACCAGTCTCGGTATGGATCCGCTTGTGAGTTAAACAATAAGTGACAAACAGAAACAGGAATGCTCTTTCATGCAAGTGACATTTCAGAAAACGAGATGGACATGAAAGGAATGTATCAAAGCCTCTTGCAGCAGAAATACACTGTCATTCTTGTTCTGAGCACAGAAAGAGAGAGTCATTCTGGCACGCGAAACCAATACTTTCTCTTGAACCGTGAGTGCTAATGGAAACCCACCGTAATAAATTGATTTGGAAGCAGGGACTTGGGCCAAAGTAAAGCATACTGCCCTTTCAGACTTTTGCATGTTGATGTTGCAGCTAATCAAATGAGCAGGGAATTCGGATAATTGCATCATAGTCCCCGTAAGCAAAGTGCGGATAGGCTGGGGGAAGATGTATAATTGACTAATATCTGGTCACTGCTGTCACTGTACATCTTCACAAACCACTGGCTGCTTTATCCTTCATAACCACATGGAAGTGAATTACTATAGCTAATCTACTGTATGACAGAGCCCATGACATTATTTGATGGCTTTTTCATTACTAAGACCATGGAAATAATTTGTGTTTTACCACAACCCAGTAATAATTTATTGCACATTAAAAGATTGTATTAAGGACTCTTACCATGCAAAGGAAAAGCATTTCCCTCTCCTCACTCCCCACCTTCGCCCCCAACGGGAATTTCTGCTGCCAATATCTGGGAACCCAACGAAAGCATTAACTTTCCTTTTTCTTTTTATTAGGGCTGAGTGGAAATGACTTGATGTTTTTAAAAATAAATTTCAGCTGCCTCTTTTTGACAATGCTTCAAGTCCTCCTTGCAAAAAAAAAAAAAACTTCTTTAAATTTCCCTCACTTATTCTCCTGTAACCATCATGGCCCAATCAGAATGGCTACATAGATGGCCATTCCATTCCTTTACACAATCCTTGATAGTGGTGGGGTCACTCATTTGCATGAGGCAGACGGACGCAGGTGCCTTGGGCAGCAGAAGTCCTGCTAACCACCTTCATCACTGGCAGAGAAGCAGCAGCAGTGGCTTCTGGCAAGAGCTTGCTAGATCTCACGGGAACTCACCGTGACTGCTGCTGCTTTGTGGGTGCTACCACGCAACCCTGGGAGGTTTCAGGGGAAGTAGGGTGGCAGGACTGGGTGGGGTAGCACCTAGGGTTAACCTTTTTTATATTTTTTGGGTAAAGTTGTTGAGCTTTTTTTGCAAGATGGCAAAAAATTTAAATTTGAAGTTTTTGAGCTGCTTTTATGGAAAATTGCCAAAAATGACACTGGCAACATGGGCCATGGGTTGCCATACGTCTGGGTTTTCCCAGACATTTTTGCAATTGCTGCCTGGACACTGCTTCCAACTGCAGTGTTTTGGTTATGACCAGGAAATTCCAGACGACGGTATGGCCCATGTGACTAATCAAGCAAGGAGGAAGAAGCAACAGTCAGAGAGAACACAGGAAGCGGCCTTTCTAGTCCATGTCAAGCCATTGGTCAACCTAGCCTGTCTACATTGACTGGCAGTAGTTCTCCAGGGTTTGGGGCATGAGTTTGGGGCTTAATCCTACCTGGAGATGCTAGGGAACAACCTTCTGTATGCATCGTCGTTTCTCTACCACTAAGCTATGGTTCTCAGAGAAAAGAAGTCATCATGAGGGGAAAACAATTGGAAATATAAACAGGATCTGCAATCTAATGTATTTTTTTTATCAGGAGAAATTATAACCCCACTAAAACCAGTAGTTTCATACTGAAAGTGGATAATATTCTATGCAACCCTCTTTGAAAAGCAAGTTGGTGAAACAAAGATTACAGTAGTAGAGTAAGGAAAAAGACGCTGTAGTTTGGTTTGTACAATATTATTCATTTATGTGTTAATTATTTAAAATATTTTATCTCCCACCTCTCTACTTGTTAAGAAAAAAATGTCAAAGGAATGAAATAAAATGATACAAGAAATTCATTTAAAAATATAAGGTGGGATCCAATGAAGTCAGAGTAGTAGATGCACTAAAATTAACAGACATACGTTACTGAAGTCCATTGATTTTCATATCACCCATGAGTTGTGTAACAAGGATAAAGTAGCAGGCAAAACATACATTTAAAATACAGGCAGATTAAAAATTTAGCAAATTAAAATTCATCAGGTGGGTAGATAGGTATCTGTCAGAACAATAAATATTATAATGTTTAGGCCATGATATAGGGACGATTGGGTGCAGAAAAGTGATGAAAAATATTGGGGGCACTAGGATGGATGATCTTGAAGTAAGGTTCCCAGCAGGCAGGCCCTGGCATCTTAGCTGTTCCACTACTGAAGCTTAATTTTTGCCAGCTGAACTGTTTTCCCTAAAGGCGCCATTTTCGGCTGCCATATGAGCTGACGGTATTCAGTTGGCTAACCCCCAAGACTCAGAAAAGGAGCTTGACCTTCAGTCTGAGCTACTTGTTTCACTTGGAACAGACCCTACCTTGCTATGTGGTTGTTGCCCTTTGGAACGTCTGCCTGCACTGCAACACTCCTGTCATTTTTGCTTTTCTAATGGAAAGCTATACTTGCTTGCCCTAGACCACACTGCTCACCTCTGAATCTCACCATTTGTAGAGTGGAAGGGGAAGAATGGGAATGAAGTGCTGAGAATCATTTGTCCTACCGCACACCCAAAATGATGGCAATCCTTTGCTACATACTGTACTATGTTTTTTAATTGTTTAAAAAAATCACTAGTTTGTTGCCAGTTACAGAAAAGGACTTGCATTCCAAAATGTGTCTGAAAGATATAAGCCAGTGTGAATATGTGGCAAGAAATAGGATGATGCAAATCTTGGCAATGAATTTGTATTATTTTCATTTGTAGCATCAGATGATAATAGTGCTTTATTAGTATGAATAATATTTGGATAACTGGAAGAAAGAAATTTATGTATATATCTTCTGTTGGGATCTATTGTATTCCTAATGGGTACAGTTGTTATTTTTTTATGCATTCATGGTTCACAAAGTTTGTTTTCCCACATGAGTCCTCCTGGCTTTCTTTTGATGTGAATTTGGGTGCATAAACATGCAGCGCACTGCTTTCCATGTTTACTTTGAGGCAAGTCGTGCTGTGATCAGCAAGTCCCACTCTTATCAAAGCAAGTCACACTCTGATCCTAAGCAGCAAGTGTAAACTGGATCACATCCTTTACAAGTGTACAGGGCTATCACAGAGGTGGTAGACAGTTCTTCCTGATTACAGTAGCCTCTGGCCATACCTGTGATTCCCTAATCTGCACACCATGCTTATCAAAGTAGGAGCACACATGCTCAGATGAGGGGAAAAGAAAACACACTGTGCAAAACAGTCCAAAGAGATAACAGCCAGACTATAAAAAATGTGGTAATCTTTAAGAGGGCGAAAAATACAAATGCCGGCATAATTATTACGTATTCCCTTTGAATTCCAATTGCGCAAGTCATGTTTAAAACATATTCGTAGAGAGCACTTGCTTCATTGTTTGTGTTTGTATGTAGTTTTTGAAGTATGGCGAACCTTTGTAATTTATGGCCTCCAGCAAGAATAATGAGGTAGTGCAAAAAATCCCAACAGTTTGCTGAATGGCTTGTGAGACAAGGAATGGGGCATTCTGTATCAGCACTGGTAACCAGCAAACCCAACTTTCAAGGGGATGAAGAGTTTGGTACAAAACTTCTAGTTCTTGTATGCAAGGGTTGGACCTGAGTCAGTTTATGAAGGAAACCTCTTTTAATAAGACCTTCAAGTCAATGTACAGCATAATCTTATGCAGGTTTATTTGGACCGTGCTCAGTGGGGCTCACCCGCAGGTAAGCGTGCATAGGAATGCAGCCTTAGACATTAAGGGTGGTATTCAACTGAGGTTTACTCGGAGTAGACCCATTAAAATTAATGACCTTAACTTAGTAATGTCAATTAGTTTCAGTGGATCTGCTCTGAGTAAAACTTGGTTGAATAGGGTTGCCATATTTCAAGAAGTCAAAATCTGGACACAAAAAGCTATTGAGCTATTTTGGGGAAATCCGGACGTATGGCAACCTACTGAATCCATGAGAGAAATCCATTTGAAAGCTTCATTTGTAACAAGTAATGGATGCCAGTTGCAAATACAATAATAATATATTTTTATTTTTATACCCTGCCCATCTGGCTGGGTTGCCCCAGCCACTCTGGACGGCTTCCAGCACATATAAAAACATAATAAAACATCAAACATTAATGATACCAGTCAGATCCATTACAAAAACAGTCCAAATACAATATAATCAAGCTTGGCCATTTCAATGTTTTGATCTTTGTTTACTAAATACAAATGAAATATTGCATCACACTCTCTAGAAAATGTTCTGATGCAAAGCGAACATTTTCCCATTCAGAATTTTCAAGAAAACCTGCATCACTGACAAATCTGCACAGCTGAGGGGAGATTCGCTTCCTCAGAAATTCACATTCAGCTTCACATCCCTGGTTCAGCTAATGAAGTGTCCTAATTAACCTTGGACTGGTTACAGCAAACCATCTCCCAGGTCTGCCATAAGAGTAAATGAAAACTGTAAATAGTAGTAGAAAAACTTAATATAATAATTAGTCTTCAATATGTGAAAATAAAGATTTCTTCTTTTTAATAAATGAAGCGGAGATTTAGGCATGGGAACAGGTACTTGCAACTATTCATATGAGACACACGTTTTCAACATATCAGAGAAACAAATCGATTGATAGATATTGAAGCCATCACAAATAAGCAACACTCCTCCAATCTTTAAGTATTGGCAGTCATGCCACAGAGTAATGAAATCCAGGAATCTGTGAGTTAAATCATTCTAGTGAATGAATGAACAGGAGGAAATTGCAGTTTATTCCTGGATATCCCTCCCACTCCCATGGAAGAATGAATGCTAATTGCATAGCCAACATCATCTAATCTCCTCACAAACCATTCAGGATGAATGCTCAAGGAACAAAATAATAAAAATCCTTCCAGTAGCACCTTAGAGACCAACTAAGTTTGTTATTGGTATGAGCTTTCGTGTGCATGCACACGAAAGCTCATACCAATAACAAACTTAGTTGGTCTCTAAGGTACTACTTAGTTGGTCTCCTTAGAGACCAACTAAGACAAACTTAGTTGGTCTCTAAGGAGAGACAGTGTGGTGTAGTGGTTAAGAGCGGTAGACTCGTAATCTGGTGAACCGGATTTGCGTCTCCGCTCCTCCACATGCAGCTGCTGGGTGACCTTGGGCTAGTCACACTTCTTTGAAGTCTCTCAGCCCCACTCACCTCACAGAGTGTTTGTTGTGGGGGAGGAAGGGAAAGGTTAGTTAGAGACTACTTCGGGTAGTGATAAAGCGGGATATCAAATCCAAACTCTTCTTCTTCTTCTACTGGAAGGATTTTTATTATTTTTTATTTTGTTTCGACTACGGCAGACCAACATGGCTACCTACCTGTAGCTCAAGGAACAGGTCGCCCTCTGTTTCAAACTCAGAAATCTGTGCAAACCCAGAAAGTTGTGGGTCAGTCAGTGGTGGAAGAGGGCTCAAGGAAGTGATAGCTCCGTGGGTGTAAAAGGCATATCCAATTCCTTTCAACGAAAGCCTCTGTGTGTATGTGATGAAACCAATATGGGTACTTCTCCCACAAAATCAGCCCTTATGTGACCAAACCAACATGTGGTGGTGGTTGATTGACAGAGCTCCAAATAAATGTAGGAAGTTACGGTCTACATCAGCTAAGGAGCAGAGAAAAGGCATGATTCTTTGGGGTATTTGCACTCAGTGAACCCACTCCCCCTCATTCTAAAACAAAAATGAAAGCCTGAACTCTGGATCCTCTAAAAGAGACAAGGTCACTGAAAGACTGCAAAATACTTGACATTCTTAGATTTCCTGGTTGAATAGCCTGTCAAAAGTCTCCTACTAATGAACCAAAGTGGACATAAACAGGCTTATAATCTACTACATTTACAGTCTGCCCTACAGCTCACCTGCTCTCACTTAAGTGCTGTGCCAAAACCTGTCCTCCAGTTTCTCAAAGGTTTTCTTCCTCTTTAAGAGAGGCTTCCATTTTTCTGCTTCATTCTCTGGACATGTCAGAATTTTCTTTGAATTTATTTAGAATTTAGGTGTGTATGTGTGTAGTTTTCAGCGTACCTTATCGTTGTGCGATTGCCAAGGGTGGTAAAGGTACTTTTCTTTCCAGCAAACATTTCTCCAGCACCCTGCAGCCTCCCTGGCTGCCTGCATGTCCTGATCTGAAAAAGTCCCAGGAAAGGAGTTGCTTCATAATGCCTTTCCCTGGGCTTTAACTGATACATGGGCATCCAGGAAGACTGCAAAGTGCAAACCACTGATGAGATGTTTTGTAGAATGAAAGGACACTAACAAACACCACCACCCCATTTCACTGACATTTTCTCTCCTCTTTCGTAATTTTCACATGCAATTTATTTTCTGTGCAAACACCCTCCCCCTCCTACCTTACTCCTTAGCAGCCTCACCCCAAAACTTCCCAACCTTTCTGTGGCATCAAAGCAACTATGCCAATGGTTGTGGAGGCCACAACCCTGCTTAATAAACAGGTATCTCTGTGACATCAGAGCAAATAAACCAATTGTTGCTGGATGACATCCACAACTCATGAACTGTTGGCATGGTATTGGCTTGTGCTCTTTGAGTAGTCTCATTTGAGTCCATAGGACATAGCATATTCATTAGCTGCTCTAATGATAAATGATAAACCAACACAATTAGTGGATTGTTATGATTTTTTTAATAAAGAAATAGTTTTTTTTAATGATCGTGTAGGGAGTGTTATCTTATACTGGCCAGCTGTATCAGTCTTATACTAAATAATAATGTTAATTGTGTGTCTCCAAAGTCATTAGAATTTTGTCTAGGAAGCTATTATGTTTAATGTTATGACATTTTCAAGTACTTCTACCCAGCAGGCTAGCCTGCCCCCAGCATTCAGCACTGTGCAATTTCCTGTAGGCTGCATAAAAGTTCAGTTGGATACTATTACCAGCTGGGAAGGGGGGGTAGTACATTTTCACTAATCTTAAGGGACTTAATGAGCTTCGCAAGGCCAATCTAAGAGAGGGCAAGACAACACCAAATTAAAGCTCCCACAATGTTTCCACTTGAAAGTCAATTGTGATACCTATATAAACTCCACAAAGGAATGTCTGTGTCAAAACCAGCCAGTTATGTCTGAGGCAAAAGTCAAAGCTCGTAGGAAACTATATGGGAAATCTATTGGAGAAAGAATAATGAATTATGACAACTCATCTTTTAAAATGGGACTTTTTAATATAATAAAGTCTGGGTAGTGACATGGGGTTGTAGCCAGTGAAGTACCAAGTTAGTCTCTTAGCAGTGTACTGGGTAGTTGTTCAGTTGGCAAAATGTTTTGCACCAGTGGAACATTATTGGCACAAGAGAATGCATAAGCAGATCGCTTGTAACTTTTGCACCATAGACTGCACAATCTGTTGCATAATGAGCTTCCACAACAACTGTTGTGTTGGATTCCTCTATTACACATTAAAACCCGTTGCTTGTACAAAACTTGTACAAGAGCTCTTCCACTAGCAGACAAGGAAAGTTGGATGCAGCCCATAGACTCAGACTTTGCCTGAGTCCCTATGCTTATTATTATTATTATTATTATTATTATTATTATTATTATTATTATATCCATATGACTGAGTTGCCCCAGCCACTCTGGGTGGCTCCCAACAAAATATTAATACCCAAAAACCTGAAACATTAAAAGCCTCCCTTCAGATGTATTCTAAAAGTTAGACAGATGTTTCTTTCCTTGACATCTGATGGGAGGGCATTGCACAGGGCAGGCACAACTATCGAGAAGGCCCTCTGCCTGGTTCCCTGTAACCTTACTTCTCGCAATGAGGGAACCGCCAGAAGGTCCTCGGAGCTGGATCTCAGTGTCCGGGCTGACTACTACCTGACTTCAGAGGATGGACAGTTGCCAGCTACATCTGGAGTCAATTTGAGCCCCTTTTCAGATAATACACAAAGTTCACATGGATAAGGGACGTGGGTGGCGCTGTGGTCTAAACCACAGAGCCTAGGGCTTCCCGATCGGAAGGTCAGCGGTTCGAATCTCCGCGATGGGGTGAGCTCCCATTGTTCGGTCCCAGCTCCTGCCCACCTAGCAGTTCGAAAGCACGTCAAGTACAAGTAGATAAATAGGTACCACTCCGACATTTCCGTGCGCTGCTCTGGTTTTACCAGAAGCGGCTTAGTCATGCTGGCCACATGACCCGGGAAACCTGTCTGCGGACAAACGCCGGCTCCCTCCGCCAGTAAAGAGAGATGAACGCCGCAACCCCAGAGTCGTTCGCTACTGGATTTAACTGTCAGGGGTCCTTTACCTTTACCTGCAGGAAACAAAATGCTCTGCCATTTGACAGAGAAGCAACCACCATACACTCAATAGGTTCATTCTCCATAAACCCCAGAAAGTGTCATTTAGGCAAAGGCCCTCCATTTACAAGCAAGTACTGTCCTAGTCTAATGGTTAAATCTAGCGCTGCCTGTAAATCTGCCCAAGCAAGAATGTTTTTGCTATGCTAGTTAAGCTTTTCCCCCACTTGTGAGCATGCTTGAAACTGTCCTGCTGGTCTGTGCTGTTGGAAGGCAGGGAGTTAATGTGGCACAGGAGAACTGCTGCTTCTAAAGTAGGAGGCAGACGGTGGCAGAGGTAGCTCTGAGGAGAAATAGCTTTGCAGGGGAGGAAAAAGCTGATACCATGGATTCTGGTGGAAGATAAAAAAAAATGATTTGTGTGCTTATGGGTGGGCTTGAGGGAGCTTTAAAGAAGCTGGCAGGGCAAAGCTCCAAATTTAGCATTTGAGGCAACAGCAACCAAAAAATAAAATAAAACCCATCTGAGTTTCTTTCCTTTAATCTTTGTTGTCAGCATGGGCGTACCCGGGGGGGGCAGAGGGGGCAGCTGCCCCCCCCTAGAAGGCAGCCCTAGAAGCAAAAATGATCAGCGTCCATTCAAAGCAAACCTGAATGACCATGGCTTGCCCCCCCCCCCCCCCTAGTTTTGATCCTGGGTACGCCCCTGGTTGTCAGTAATATTTCCTAATATGCAACCTGACTCTGCTCTTTTTCCCCCTAACCACCAGCTCGCTTTAGATATAAGGAAAACATATTATCACATGCTGGCTAGGACTGATGGGAGTTGTAGTCCAGAGGATCTGCAGGGCACCAAGCCAGTCAAGGCTGTTCTTGTCTAACCACCAGTTCCTAACTGCACTGAGGATGAAACCATCTTCCTCTCACATCACTAGTCTCCCTGTCCGTGATGGTGGCTTTGGCCGCACTGAAAGGGCAGCAAATGGCAATTGATTTAATTCATTGTTGTTGTGTTTTTACTGCCAGGGAGGGGCCAAGGCATTTGTGAATGGGTGGCTCTGTGGTCTAAACCACTGAGCCTCTTGGGCTTCCTGATCAGAAGGTCGGTGGTTCAAATCCCTTCAACGGAGTGAGCTCCCGTTGCTCGGTCCTAGCTCCTGCCCAACCTAGCAGTTCAAAAGCATGCCAGTGCAAGGAGATAAATGGGTACTGCTGTGGCGGGAAGGTAAACGGCATTTCCGTGCACTCTGGCTTATTATTAGATCAAATTTTCATCTCCAATTAATAATCTCCAGTTAGTGCAGACAAATATCAAAAACCTCTGAGGCTCTTGCGAAACACCAGCTCTTAAATCAGCCTCATGGGTCACATTCTGCCTGCACGAAAACCTCCCTGAGTGTGATTTCCATTTGCCGACTGTGCTTCATTTGTTTTATGTCCTAAATGAATGTGTTTGGTACTTTAAATGTTTCTTAAATGTGACATGATCGGCAAATGCATCTTGTAAACTTTTCCTAATGAAGTTATTTCACACCAGGACTACAGCAGAATTTTTGCTGATGGAGCAATTCAAAAACTTTGCAATAAATTTACATCAAGTATAGAAATGTAATATAATTGATCATAAAAAGCTGTGAGTTTGTGCTGTGATTTTATTCAAAGAAATTCCCTGCTGGTGAAATGCTGTTTAGCGATTCAGAAAACATGGCCAAGATTTCCAACTGTCTAGTCGTAAGCTGAACAGCAGGGACTGGATGAGGCATTAGCCTCCTGTAGACGAGCTAATTGTTAGATCTTATTTTAAATTAATAAGTGTCATCCATATATGAGAAAAAACTTATAGGGCTTTAGAGACAAATAGAGCTTTAGTATGAGGATGCAGTTGCTATGGTGATTGTTTCTATTCTCTAGAAGATATAGGTTAAGAAGATTCTAGTGTGGGTGGTTTAAGATATACCTCAGGCAAGGTAATTCTATTTACACTCAGTGACTGTGCCAGACAGAAGAAGGAAATCCAAAATTCCACTGAATGCAGATGAAGCATTATTTGTCCATCAAAAAAACCAAACACACTCCATCCCATCAGAGTTGTTTGTGTTGAAGGATATGTCTCCAGAGAGTGAACTTTCCAAGTGTTGATGTCAAGGTTCAAGTTGGCATTGAATTCGACTCAGCACCAATTCTGTCTCAACCAAGTCACTATTTAATTGCTCATCGTCTAACATTGTGTATGCCATCAAATGCCAACAGCGCCCTTCAGCTCTCTATATTGGACAAACAGGCCAAACCCTACGCCAAAGGATAAATGGACATAAATCTGACATCAGGAATCACAAGACAGAGAAACCAGTAGGAGAGCACTTCAATCTCCCAGGACACTCTATACAAGATCTCAAAGTAGCTGTCTTATTGCAAAGGAATTTCAGAAATAGACTGGAAAGAGAAGTTTCTGAATTGCAACTCATTACCAAGCTTAAAACCATGGAGAGACCTGGTCTGAATAAAGACATTGGATTCTTATCTCATTATACATGACAAAGCTATTTTTAACCTTCTCACCCCTTGCTTTTTCCTGTAAGACCAATTGCAGTCATTAACAGTCATCAACAGGTTTACCACAGCTATCAGCCTATCACCCATTCCCACCACCCTTCTGAGTAATACCCCTCCCACCCTCTCACTATATATCAGGGTCTGGTGACTTCTGTTTCAGTGTATCTGAAGAAGTGTGCATGCACACGTAAGCTCATACCAAGAACAAACTTAGTTGGTCTCTAAGGTGCTACTGGAAGGAATTTTTTAATTTTTATTTTTGTTTCAACCAAGTCAAATTCATGTAAGTGGGTTAGCGGTTTGTGAACAACAGCAAGGCATCACTGGAAGTGTGTGAGACTGGGGTAGATCCTAAGGTCCAGGAGCCAACTGAGAACCTCTGGGACCTTCCTACTTAGCCCTTGGGATTCTTTCCAAGCCATACCTACTTATAAGCCACACCCCTTCAGCACAGGCCATACCCCACACCTTTCCTATTCTTCACCTTCCTTTAGACTTTCTCAAATGCATCCCTGTGCATGCATAGAAACCTGGCTTTTGGACTCTGGTCATGCCTACCACAGGCATGTAGCCCCCAAAATGTTGTCCTTCTGGGGGATGTACCCCTTTGGCTGAAAAATCTGTCCTATCCCTGTTCTGAGTGTTGATCTACACAGTATGGATTAGTAGAATCCAATCCAATACCATTTCACGCTATGGCCCCCTCACTGCAGACAACATTAGAAGTCTTTAGAGCATATGTATTACTTTTCCATCTACTGTAATGAGAGTTGGATATATAAGTTAGATATTAATACTCAGAGTTTTTTTCTTCACTATCATCACTATGATATTATTTCAACATGTTTATCAATCTTATATTTATAAGAGATATTATGGGTGCAATCCTAAAGCTTAAATATGCCAAGATGAGTGAGGTTAGGATCCAATGGATTTCTGGCTGAGCCAAGCCTGGCAGATCTCCCCAAAAATAGGAAATGGAGAGAAATAAAAAATGACAGATTTGCCCATCCCTAGCATAATCAATAACTTTTCCACCTTGTTCTGTGGATCTGTTCTGATTCCCTGGTAGGCAGCTACGCCTGAGCATCCTTTGTGCATTGAAAGTTTCCAAGTCACTGGAAGTGGTAATTCCATTTTATTCTGCGCTAGTCAGACCTCATCTAGAGTATTGCAGCTAATTCTGGGTGCCACAATTTAAAAAAGATATAGACAAACAGGAGCAAGTTCTGAGAAGGGCAGTGTAAAAAGTGCAAATAGTGGGCGCCTGTCATATTGTTGTTGCTGTTGAGATTTTTATACCACCGTTCACTAATAATAATAATAATTAATTTTATTATTTATATCCCACCCATCTGGCTGGGTTTTCCCAGCCACTCTGAGAAGCTTACAGTAGATCTAAGGGCAGTTTGCAACATAAAAAATACAATATAAAAAACACAAAATACATAATAAAGGCAAGTACAAAAACATATCATGGGTGAGGAAGGTCTTACTCCAAGCTGACCTGCCATTCAGAAACAGCATCCGCAGTCAAAGTATAACAAGGATGTTATGACACAAAACAGGGGCAGCCACAGTGAAAGCCCTGCTCCAAGTAACTGTGGAGTGGGCTTGTGGGATCTATGGAACTTGCAGGAGAAGTTGATCATGTGCACGATATGAGATGTACGTGAATAATGCAGAAAACTAGAACATATCCGTGAGTTTGTAGAGTATTTCTTTGATCTCCTTTGGATCTACTTTAAAAATAAAAAATTATGGGTGTTTTCCCCCCAGTTGTCTGTACTTTGAAAGCATTGCAAAAAGATAAAGGAAATTAATTGGGGGGGGTTAAAGGGGGGGGAGTGAGACCTCAAGTTTCTCAAGCGCATTAATTCCGTATGGATTTCATAACTGACTTTATACTTCCAAACTGCATTTGGCACATAAGCAGTATGCAAGCTGAATGAGTAACGATTACGGTACTTTATTTCCAACCACTTTCACATAATAGCCGGCTCTATTCAAATGGCATTTGTTATCTTCAGAGCCCAATCCTATGCATGTGTATAGGATTGCAGCCAGAGAGGTCAGTTTACAGAAGAGTATATAATTAATATCACTGAAAAGAGAAAGGGGGGGCAACCTGTGACATGTGTCTTTAAAGTGTATTGTTAAAGGCATACAACACAGCTTTTTCTTCTTTTAAAAAAAAGGCAAAATGAAAAAAGCCGTGCTGCATTAAATGATTTGAAGCATATATATATATATTGGGAGTGGTGGAAGGGAAGGCATCATGAATAATTCAGAAGAGAGACGGGATTTTCCTTGCAAGGTCGATGAATGAAAAAGACAAGGCTTTAGGACAGATCAGCTCATATTCTTTCAGCGTTGTTGAGAGATCACCATCCATCTGGAGGGTTAAGGCAAGTTCATGCGACGCAGCGTACCAGCTCCAAGAAAAGATTATATTGAAATCTATTGGCACCAGGTTGTGGTTCAGTGGGAGCCTAACATCTGCTGGGAAGGGCTGAAGTCTGCATGCTTGATGCCAAGTGAATTGGAGTCTATTTTTGAACTCAACTTCCATATCCTGAAGGAATGGTTATCAAAAGGAAAGAGAGGCGATGAACAATACCCCAGGCAGCCGGTACGGAGACCAGGACCCTACTTTATTTATTCCATTGAAATGACTGGAATTTCTTACAAAATGGCTTGAAAGAGAAGGTCTGTTTGTGTAAGATGAATGTGAGTATTGCTAAAGGGTTTGGGGGGGTGGGAGAGAGAAGTGCTTTCAAATCATTTCTGCCTTTAATAATGGCCATTTGATTTCCCCTGAAACTGAGGACAATAGCAATTGTAGGAGGCAACGTGTTTAAACGGTGCATGGACTCTTCCAGCCTCTTAGAATGGAACTTTTTGCTTGGCTTTGTTGCAAACTATGTCCACAGATATTCCAGCTCAGGGTTTGAACAGAAACTGAAGGCATGGGAACAAATAAAAGCCAGAGCCCCATGAATGCATTTCAGATTTTTGCGCTCTTTAATTGGATCTCGGTGGTACCTAATCTGAAAGAGAAGACTTTTTATTTTTATAATTTCAAATGTCTAAAGTGGCCCAGCACAAAAATATATCCTGGTTAGCTTTCTCGGCTGCTTGAAAAGGCAGGAAGCAAATAGCAAAATTATGATTTAGTGCTATTCATAATCAATTATGCAGGCTTTGCAACTTTGACAGGCAGGAAAGCTGAAGCCTGCAGCTAGGCTAATTTAGAAGGGCAATTGCTAATTACGTATAGGGAAATAGTGTTAGAATTGGAAAATTTAAAAATTAGGTACAGTTTGAACAATATATGCAAGATTCATTTAGGGATAAATCCTAACTCCTTCTATTAAATGTGATTTTCTTGGCTGGATTGATCTGATCTATTACTCATGCTGTTTATAAATACTGGGTATGCAAGAGGATTCTTAAACCCTTGGCTTTCAGGCTTTGGCTGGGTTATTTTGTGATCCAATAATTTTGGTATTGGAAATAATTATGGGTCACACATTTTAAACTGGATTTATTTTGTACTTTATAAAAATGCCTTTAAGTAGCTTTCTTCCAGCTAGATTTACATTCCACCACAGCTGCTGCTGCTGCTATTAATAATAATAATAATAATAATAATAATAATAATAATAATAATAGAATTTAAATACCACCTATACCCAGAGCTAGCTGGAGATATGAATGATGTAGCTTTAATTCAAAGTTGCTTCCAGAGTTTTATCAGAGGAATGAATCTACTGTCCTAATGAATCAACTTGTATGTATTTACATGAAATAATGCCATTTGGGTATGTGGCCCTTGAAGTTAGCTTCTATCAATTAGTCCAATTTCCATAGGAATAGGTGAAAAAGTTGATTACTTCCCCAACCCGTTGGGGGGGAAGCCCATCTTCACATTGCAGCTTGTGAACCAAACATTAACATGAAGCCATGTTTTTCTGGATGCCAATGAAAAATATCCCCAAACCCCATAAACTGCTAGTTTTGGTGTTATATACATTACACTGTTAAAGTGATTCTGGATGCAGTTCAGTACCCCTAATAGGAAGAAAGCCCCCATTGAATTGAATGGGGCTTACATTTTGGCATGTGTAGGATAGTGCTGTCCATGAAATAAAGTGAAGGCACTGTCCACATTCCTCTAAATTTAACTTTAATACTTATCTGTGCAAGGTAGCTTGGTCATATTATCCCCAAATTTCAAGTGTCTGGTTAAGGCTGGGAGAAGAGTGGGTCACCTAAGGCTGCCTACTGCAAAGGGAATAAATTTGAAGCATGGGCTTCCTATTTAGTGTCCCACACCCTATTATGTTATGCTAGTTTTCAAGTCATGAGTTGTAAAGCACGTTTATGCAAACCACAGTTTCCAGTGCAAGCAATTCAGTCTTGTACTGAAATTTGTATATACTCAGCCTTTGTGGTGAGAAGCTGCTATAAAGAATTGTTGTGATGGAGCTGGCTTTCCTACATCAATTTCTTTCTTTCTTGTTCACTACCCAAATTCATGAATAGCAGAGGCACATAACCTTCCTCCACGTGACCCATAATCACTGCTGCATTTTGCCATAAGATAAGAGCTTGCTTCACAAACCTATTACCATGCATAGGGGCTAAATTTATGGAGAGCAGGACCACATCTCATGGCCACACCCCTGATGTCATGCCCTCTGCTGGCATTGCCCCTTATGGTTGCATATTCATTGAGGACATCCGGGGGGAAAGGGCCCATGAACACTTAACTGTGTCCACGTAGGCTTCCACTCAGTTGAGGACCTGGAGGATCATGCAGGATTTCTGGTCACATGGAAGGAAGCCTTTTCAGATGCCTACCCTGAATATGTGAACATAGGAAGTGAAGGTTGCAGTGCTGGAGATGCATCTAGAAAGCATGGTCCTCCTCCTCCTCCTCTGCTACACATTTAGCACTATGCATGGAGGGATTTTGTGAAGAAGTTAAACCATAGGGCTGTTCTGAGGATAGCATAGGGAGGATGAGAGCCATGTATGCCACTTTAAGCACAATGGAGGAAAGCCTATGGTAGACCAGGGCTGGCATCTTTCAGAGATGAGGACCAGCAATGAGAACCCTAGTCAAAGAAGCACCCGAATCTGTCAAAGGAAGCAATTGCTTTTGAATGTCTTAATTTATTTATTTTTCAGAAGCACTTATAATTCACTCAATCAAAATAGTGTATGTAATACACTATAGATAAAAACACTGCTATTATCCACAAATCCACTCTAACATTCTCAAATTTCTCTTATCCAAACATCCATTAAATAAGCCGGGATTGCCAGAACAAACTTAGTTGGTCTCTAAGGTGCTACTGGAAGGAATTTTTTTATTTTTTATTTTCTTTTTGGGTCTGTTTTTGAAAACCAAAAATGTTCTTCTTCAAAGCATAATATCAGTGGGGGGAGGGGACCCCGTGAATGCCTAAAATGTCACCTATGGGTGCATGTGCACCGATGAGCACCATGTTGGCAATTCCTGAGAAAGCTGTCCGTCTGTGACATAATTTGCTGTGTGTGAGAGTGTGCACGAAACACATTTGCACATACATAAATTTATACAGATTACATCTCACTTGCAGATTCTTTCCTCTCAGTGCAGTACTGTACTCATTCCTATGATGAAGCGATAGATAGCAGTGCGATCTTAACACTCTCTACTCATAAGTAAGTCCTGTTTAATTCAATGGGACTTACTCCCAGGTAAAAGGTGCCATCAAGACTCCAGCCTTAATGCTTTCACTTTCCTTTTTACTGTTATTTGGTGCAGGCAAAATGATACAGACGAACGTCTGGGAGACATTATACAATGAGCCAAGAACGAAAAGGAAGCAGGCTTTAAAACTACCCTCTTCTAAATTAGATCTGTAGGCAGCCATTATTGTCAGTCTGTGTCTCTGTCTTTGGTAATATGATCTAGGGAAATCAAAGGAACAATATAATGTGTGTCACATTTCATGCATTTGGAGTCTTATCATATATATATACTGCCATTCAAGATTTCCTTGCACCCCTCACTCATAACTCAGAAGAGAACTCCAGAGTTTTAGATATGTTGTACTCTAGGGGAAATGATAATTTATATTTTATTGTATGCAAAGATAACATTTGCATAAATTATTTTGTGTTGTGAGATGTGCTAATCACTGAAGGAATACTGCCAAGATGGCTACATTTTTTTCTGGCTACATTTCCCACTTATCCTGTGGGGTACTGCGGAGAGTAGTAGCTCAAATGGCCATCTCGGCAGGAAAGCCATCTGTAACAGTGGCACTTTACTGGGACTAAGAACAGCTGTTTACAAACCATCTGAAGGAACATACGAAGTTGCCTTATACTGAGTCAGACTACTGACCCATTTTATCACAGTGTTGTCTAACAGTGGCCAAGAGTGATAGACAAGGACTGAGGAGATCCCAGATAAAATGAAAGCGAGTAAGGTGCCATGGATAGAGGGTCAGACTAGACCTGGGAGACCAGAGTTCAAATACCTACACAGCAGTGAATGACCTTGGGCCAGTCACTATCTCTAAGCCTATCCTACCCACAGAGTTGTTTTTTTGAGGAGAAAATGGAGAAGTGTGCATGCCACGTTGAGCTCCTTGGACAAAAGGTGGGATATAAATTAATAATAATAAATAATCATAATAATAAACCATTCCACCATGAATCTCACTGGGTGATCCTGGTCCAGTCACTATCTTTCAGCCTAAGCTACCTCACAGGGTAGACCCACTGGATGCAGAGTCTTGTATCTCTATCTCTCGCTTTTTCACTCTCTCCGTGTAGAATATCATCTCCCCCAGTGGTGTATGTGACGTTGATCTATACATCTTCTGGTGAGCCTGAGAATCTCAACCATGCCCCTTCTCATGTACTGTAGGCAGTTCCCCAGAAGCATGTCCAACAAGTGTGTTCGCTCTTCCTGGCTGGGCCAGACAAAGACACACACACACACATCCTATTTTCAGAGGTAGGAAGATGCAGTCTTTCATAGATCTGAACTGACTTCTTAACAGCAGTGAGAAGCAACAGAGTTCATAGAGCTAAAATTCCCAGTGCCCTTAACAGACTATGGTTCCCATAAACCTTTGGGGAAGTGCATGTCCTTTAAATTTATGGTGTGTACACAGATCTAGTAAAAATAAACAATCCCAGCTCTGAACTATAGGAACATTGACACACTGCTGTCAAATGCCTAATTTTTGTTTAATTTTTCTTTAGAAGGATTTATAAACCACTTGATCCATGAGCCCTTTAAGCAGAGTACATAATTATAGTCCAGCTATGGGACCCAGGTGGCGCTGTGGGTTAAACCACAGAGCCTAGGGCTTGCTGATCAGAAGGTCGGCGGTTCGAATCCCTGCGACAGGGTGAGCTCCCGTTGCTCGGTCCCAGCTCCTGCCCACCTAGCAGTTCGAAAGCACATAAAAAAGTGCAAGTAGATAAATAGGAACCGCTCTGGCGGGAAGGTAAACGGCGTTTCCATGTGCTGCTCTGGTTCACCAAAAGCGGCTTAGTCATGCTGGCCACATGACCTGGAAGCTGTACGCCGGCTCCCTCGGCCAATAAAGCGAGATGAGCGCCGCAACCCCAGAGTCGGACACGACTGGACCTAATGGTCATGGGTTCCTTTACCTTAAGATCCTCCAAACTAATATGCGTGCACGTGCACACACACACACACACAAAGATAATTATCAGTAGAGCACAGATAAAATCAGTAAAACATTTAAAACAAATCTAGGTAACTAAATTATAGTTCTGGGTAGGCTTGCTGAAAGAATAAATAAAAAGCTTCTAGCAATATAGTGAGGTTGCCTACCTAATGTCAAAAGGCAGGAAATTCCAAAGCACAAGTGATGCCAGGCTAAAAGATTGACACCACACAAATGCAGACTGAACATTATGTGGCACTTGTAAAAGTTTCAGTTCCTCAGAGCGAAGGATGTAGGACGGTAGGGCTTTCTTAGCATAGGGTTTAATAAATAAAATGCCTTCGAAAATTGCATGTGTGTAGGTCAGGGCCAGACCTTGAGTGTTTTGGCACTGTAAATAAAACATTAAGTTGTTACAGAAGGCTCTCTCCAGTCCCCAAATACACACAGAGAGTTTTCAAGGAGCTGCTCATAACTCCTGTTTCCTCTGTTGATCAGATTTATGGGGCGAGAGCAAACATGGGTTTTGTCCTACCCCATCCCAGCAAATTTTGAAACCAGACACTTCTGCTCTTGGTATCTGTCTGCTTCCTGCTGCCCAGCTACCGCTTCTAACCTCTGTTATATCTAAAGCTTCCACTTGAAATAACGCTCGGAATCCATGTGCGCCGTTCACCTGGACTTCATTTCCCCAGCTTCCTCCTAGCGATGGCATTCACTGGGCTGAGAATTCTTACGCTTTCCTTCATTTGCTGCATCATCAAATGGGTCTTTCCCCCCTCCATCCCAGAATTTGCTGGCCTTGAAAATTGTGCAGGGGGCCTTTCTAAGCAACAGGGCCAACCTCTTCTTCTGTCCTTTGGTTTGCCTGTGTTGCTTTTGCTGCTGTTATAGATAAAATCATCACATCCTCTTTGGGGTATGGCATGCACATATTATTCTCTGATGAAATAAGGAAAAGCAGTTCAGGGAGGTTGCAGTTTGAGCGGAAGGGTGCTTAATTTTTTCACTACTAACTGTTTACACTTCATCTCTCCCCCCCCCCACTCCCCCCAACAACTTTTCCCGCTTGTGAGATTTGAGATGTGTTTACGCCTGCAAACATGCCCTTACACATGTAATACCTTGTTAAGCCCTTTGCATCATCCTATCAGGTAGACTAGCACATTTCCTTAGTACTGTTACACATCACCCCAATCTCCAAGCGGTACAAGATTTCAGGGGTATCTGGCACACTTACCAGGAACTGTGTTTCCTTTTGGAACATAAAGGCTCCAACATATTAAAGGCGAAAACCAGAATATCATCTTCTGGTACGCCATCTTTCAATTTTTTCCTCACGAGTGGATGGCAGCCATTTTGGGCGCCATGATCTCGTGCGATTTTGCGTTGCGATTTCCCCCTGAAAAAAGCACTTTTTCAGGCACAGGGTGCCGTGTGAGAACTTGGCCTTGGAAAAAAACACTTTTGCGGGGGGGGGGTCGTGGCATGAAATCAGATGAGATCACAGCGCCCGAAATGGCCATCGTTCTCTCACGAGAAAAAATGGGCTGTCCAGTTTTTCCAGAGCACTTGCTAGGTATGTGATATATTGTCAGGGATCTGCCCACCACTGCCAGTCCAGCTGAGTGCATGCAGGGACCCCCAGCCTATGTTAACAACAGATTCATCTTCGAGTGAATCTGGCAGCCCCTCTTCGGGGGAGGAGCAGTTAGTGACTGAGAGCCAGGGAGTGCCAGGTGTCCAGGGAGTTGCTGAGAGACCTGGCACCACCCAGCAGACTCGCTCGGAGGGGGAGGCGTCAGTTCCGGCGCATATCTCACGTAGGAGAAGGCAGCAATTCAGAATGCCAAGGCTTTGGTGTTGGCGCCAAAACAGAAGGGAGGCACTTCCGGATTCTGCTAGTGACTGAGCACACATGATAAACTGAACTCTGCACTGTAAATAGCTTTGCACAAAATAAAGAGACTTAAAGACAAGATGGCTTGGTCTTACTATTGAACAACCGATAAGCCCCATTCTCCAGCTTGGAAAACTGACACTTTCCCCCTATTTGCTTACCTCATTGCATCCAATGTAATTCTACCCCCCCCCCAACCCTGGCCTTTTGTCTCTGCTAACTATCACCTCAGGGAGGGGCTTTCCCCATTTTGTGTCTGGCCCAGAGACTCTCTTTTAATGGCCTTCTTAATAGGTTAATGGATCGGCCATTCCGGTGATTACCTCTTGATGGTTCTTCTGTTAGACGGTTTCCTGGACACAGGAAAACTGGTTTAAACTCCAGCCCCCACTAGACCCAGGAATTTAGTTGTTTGCTTAAATTCCAACCCTTTACTGAATCCAGATATTTTAGGGGAGTTTTGCCCCCCACCCAAGCTTATAACATCATGTAGTCAGACTTTCAAAGTGTTGTGAAAATGTAGGAAGCTTGGTGAGCAGAAGCAGAAGCATTTATGTGGTTTGAGGTTAGCAATTATCTCAGAGAATGATAAAGCAATTTTCTGGTGCGTCCTTGATATAGTTTCAGAAAAGCCTCAGGGATATATATTCATCCGGGTGCACTGGAGTTAACATGCATGAATCCCTATGCTTTGAGATAAAATTATAACCCTGCAGCAATTGACTAATTTTATTAAAAGAAAGATCTTGCTGATCGGGCATCTAGTAAATGGTGTTGATATATTATTCAGGCAGAGTAATGACTGGATACTGAGTTAGAGACACTATCCTGCTATGAGGGCTTGTGGGGCTTGTGTAAGGGTTTGTGTTGTTTATATATATATTTATTTTATCATTTTCGTTATTTTGGAGGGTATTGTTTTCGTTACCTGTTCTTTCTTCATTTTCAGAACATGTGGCCTTTTCAGCAATGCCTGTGCAGTGCTTAATATCTAAAATGACAAGGTTGTGTGTGGTTAAAAATGATTTGGGAGTCAAATATTCAACCTAGTTTTCTCAGAAACCCTTCCAGGTTTGAGGAGAGGGGCTGGTGAGGTGGGGTTGCCATGCTCCTTTTGTCACTGTTCGGGAGCTGACACACCCCAAAGGTAGCATCTGATTGGCTGAGCTCGCTGCCACTCATCCTGGGGTGGCAATGATTGAAATTAAAATAGAGGGCAACTGAAGGCAGAATTAGCCAGTGTCAGGGGTGTCTTACCCATAGAGGCTAGTGGCGCCAGGCGCCGGGGCTCCATGTTCTAGAGCAGCGTTTCTCAACCGGTGTTCCGCGGCACAGTACTGTGCCGCGAGACGTCGGCTGGTGTGCCGCGGGAAAACCGTTAGGGACCCACGCCGCAAACGCGTAGCAGCGGCTCCAGTGGAGGAAAGGGAGTGCAGAAAGCCACCGCCAAGAAGAGGCACCGTGGAGAAGCTGCCGGGCTCTACCGCGCATGCGCAAGCTGGGAGCTCGCCGCCAAATCTGATTGGTTGCCAGGGACCAATAGGAAGTCAGAGGAAGGAGACGCGAGGGCTGCCGGTAGCCACCCTGTCAAAATGGCCGCCACCCTAAGGAGGAGCGCTCTGCGAGCGCTCCAACCGCCAGCCAGCCAGCTGAGAAGCCTCCCCGGCTCCACTCGCCATCCTCACTCGCTGCCTGGGATCAGCTAAGTCTTTCCTTTCGGGTTTTCTTTCACAGTCCCAGGGGCGGGCTTTTCATACCAGTGGGGCTGCTTTGGGCGCATAACTCCGTGATTTCCGTTACCATAGCGACGTTGCCGCCGCCATTTTGTGGGTGGTGTGCCGCGAGATTTTTTTCATAAAACAAGTGTGCCGTTGCCCAGAAAAGGTTGAGAAACACTGTTCTAGAGAGCTCCAGGGAAGAGGTGGAGGTTGGACATGGCGCCTCCCAGCATCAGCTCACCACCCTCGCCTGTCTCCTCCATGCCACACTGAAGCAGTGCTGTGCCCGGAGCCTCCGTCTGCCGTGGCCACCGTGGCACAAAGCGGCCAGCTGAGCCGGGAGGCGCTGTGTCCAGCCTCCGTCTCTTCCCCCCCGGAGCAGCCACCCTCCAGCCCCGCCGGCAGCATCGTCCTCCCTATAAAAACCTCTGGGAAATGGGGGAGCACGCCGGAGGGATATTTGCACCATGGCGCCGGATATGCTTAAGACGGCCCTGGCCAGTGTGACACATCACTTCCTAACATCCTGCCACTTGTTGGCTCTCCATTCTCTCATTTAGGCTCTCCTCTAAACAGCTTCTGAGGTTTAACCCTGGCTCCATTCAACCACAAACAGAGCAGAATCCAAAAGGCCAAGTTGACCTGAAGCATTCCCTCCTCCCCCCCCCAAAGTATTTTTGTGTATAGACTATTCACACAAATTGTACATAGATGGGTGCCAGCAGGTAGTGGTTCGCTGTTCTTAATTAGCAAGGCATAACCATAGTAACACCATTACTGTATTCTGTGCACTTTCTTGTGGGTTTCGCCAACCTCTCTAACCTGTCGCAGAGCCGCCTCCTGTAAATCCATGTAGATCTGATATCCTGTGTCAAGTCAATAGTCAAACGGGCCCGCTGATAGTACTTCAGGTCAAGCTGTCAAAGTTATTTGAAGATAGGGCTGCCAAGCTAAAGCTTTATCCTGCTTTCAGTATATAAATACATCCAGTCTGACTGGGGAAAGTAGTTCAGTGTGTTGTTCATCATGATGGGATGCCTGGGCCAAGGAACTGGAGAAGGTGGGGTGGTTTTTTTCATTCTATCATCTATCTATCTATCTATCTATCTATCTATCTATCTATCTATATCATTACGTTTGTATCTCTCCTTTCCTCCATAGTTCTCCCCATCTCCATTTTATCCTCACAACAACCCTGTAAAGCAGGCATAGGCAAATTCGGCCCTCCAGATGTTTTGGGACTACAACTCCCATCATCCCTAGCTAACAGGACCAGTGGTCAGGGATGATGGGAATGGTAGTCTCAATACATCTGGAGGACCGAGTTTGCCTATGCACGCTGTAAAGGTAGCTTAGGCTTTGAGACACTAACTGGCCAAGGGTCACCCAGTGAGCTTCATGGCTGAGTGGGGATTTGAACCCTGGTCTCCCAGGTCCAGCACTCTAACCACTGCAGTGCACTAGCTCCCATACTATGCTGCTCAATGCTGCTTTTACTACGATGGACCAATGTTCTGTTGTGAAGAAAGGTATGGACCTGGATACTGTCGTTAGCTGCTCTGGCTGTTTTGAACATTTACATTTTTGTTCTAACCCATGACTAGACATTTTGTTTGCCAAGGTGACCTGGCTTAAGCATGGCTATGCTGTGGCTTTCTGTATAAACTGAGCAGTGCAATTAATCACCGGTTCCAGAGATCTTGTAACGCAAGTGAAACTGCTGTACTTAACATATTATTGGCTCATTGAGTCCAATCTCTTTAAATCAGGCAGCTCGGAGCATAATGTAAACACCAGGTAATGAACGAGATGGCAATAAGAGGCCCAAAGGATACGTTTGTGGGCATGCTCCAGTTGGTTTGCAGTTAACTGCCATTTCGTCTGTTGAGTGGCGCTCTGGGTTTCTTGCCCCTGCAGAATTAGATGCTTATGTCACCTAAACCATGCCAGCTAACAATCTCCAAACATGCCTGAAAAATGAATAAATAAGTTGTATGTGTGTTTGAGCAGCCCTTGTGGGGCCCCTAAAGCTTGAACTGTTATGGGGATCCCTTCACAACAAGCAACGAGGTCTGGGCAACCGCTGTTATCTCCTTTACAACTTTACAGCATCTGTGCCACTGACTCTCAAACTTAAGGATTGTTGAAATATAAATACAGCAAAAAAAATTAATGAATTTGATTCATGTGAGTCTACTAGACCCATTTTTTAAAAAAAGCAACATGAAGTAAAGACGTTTCTGGGGCCCCTCCAAGATGAGGGGCCCTGAAGCTTAAGCTTCATTAGTTCCATAGTGGATTCACCCCTGTGCTTACTCAAAGTTAGGGGTGGGGGAAGAAATTCGATTCAGTTTTCTCTTAGCAGTGAACCTGCCCAATTTCCACTCTACGGTGTTGGAGGAAAAATAATAATTTGTTCTTTTGTCAGGAGGTCACAGGCTTCAATCAAAGACGACTGAACTCAATGGGGCTTACAAGGATTGTACTATAAATTTGTTAATAAACCTAACTGTTGAAACTGGGTCACTTTTACAAACATGCCCAGCTCATGAGTCAGTGTGTGTGGCTGTTAACCGGAAGAAGGGTGGTTCAAGCCCACCCGGGGGCTGCTGTGGGCAGGATTCCTGCACTGCAGCAGGTTGGACTAGGTGAACCCAGGGTCCCTTCCAACCCTACAGTTCTGTGATTCTGTTATTCAGAACCCAGTGCAGAACAAGCCACTTCAGAATAAATCTGTACAGTAGGAAAGAGATGAACCTTCATTGCAATAGTATGTAGGGAGGATAAGAAATGGGGTGTCTCATGTATACAAGAGAATCCCTATTTTGCACTTACGCAATGGTGGGAGCTATTAACTGGTGCAGCCTGTCCATTTCTAATATTCAAAAATGTCTGCTTGGGCTTTGGCAGAAAGAATACATGGTGTCTTTTTGTTAAAATTCGGTCATTCGAATCAAGAGGTAATTGTCACAGCATGCAGGGTCTTGCCCTCCCATGAGGCAAAGTGGAGTAACTGCCTCATGAGAGGTAGTGGATCCCAATATCCATCCCCCCCTTTGTTCTGGTCCCCTTCTTCCTTGGCGCCATGTTGGGGTCCACCTCAGGTGCCAAATGTATCAGGCTGGCCCTGATAGCGTGCATTGTTAGCATGGTATGAAGTGTTTCATTTCAGCAACTAAAAACTGGGTTGCAGAGATGCCATTGCTATGAATATATCTTTAGAGGAAAGGGAGTGATGGAAAAGAAAGTAATGTTTTTCAGCCAGTAAACATCTGGAGGCAGGTGCTGCAGTTTTTCCACTTCCTTTTCAGGATTGTCTCTTTCAAAAAATAAGTTACTCCTATACCAGAAAACATGTTGAAGACTGATGTGAAAATGAACTTATCTGTCTTTGGAAAGAGAGATGAAATCCCAGGAGCCATCTCCAGAGCTTTGCCAAGCATAGATCTTGTTTAAAGTCCTGTTGCATGAAAATTCATACCCTGCTTTGCCATATACCTGATTTTTTTCACATGCATGATTCACAAGAACACACCACAATCTCTACAAAGATTACAGGGAAGCAGTTCCTCCATAGTCATGTTTCGCATTCATGTTTACCTCTTAAGCTATGGCTCTGACATATTGTGAATGATGACTTCAGGCTGGCTATTAATATAAAGCTGGATCAGTATATTTCACTTGTGAGTGTTTATTAAAGCATCTACTTCTGCTCATCTAGACGAAACAATTTTCCTACAAAGGAATGCAAATGTTGAAATCACACATGCCGGGCTGTGCTTTCCAAAATATGCAATCCGCCTACATTGCAGTTCAGGAGCTGTTGAAAGATGAGGCTTCAGCCTTGCAACAGCTGTGTAAAGTAAATAGATAAAGCTATCAAGAGCTGGATTAAATTTGTACTGATCCTTATATAATTGAAGTGCCACACGTTGAATGCTGATTATGAAGGCATTTCAGATAGAGCTGGTTTATTCAAGATGCTAGGCACTGCTGTCTGTAGGAAAGTGAATACTTTCTAGCCAGTACTTCACAAATACTTCTCTTCATATATTTCACCAGGACAGACCCTGGCTGCTTTCTCATCAATCCATACATCTTAAAAGAGGATTAGATGAATTTGTGGAGGATAAGGCTCTACTAGTTTCTGGAAATTCCCAATGGGAAGAATGCTGATGCATTCGGGTTCAGCTTGCAGACTTCCAATACACACCTGCTTGGCCGCTATGGGAGCAGGATTTTGGACTAGATGGGCCCTTAGTCCAGTCTAGCAGGGCTCTAGCCCCATGTCATTTTGAGTACCTAGCGACTCTCCTGGTTATTTAATTTAACTAGCTTTAATTCCTCTGCTTGAACCTGAATTTTCTCAATCATTCAGTCTCCTCTGAAGTTGCTATGTCTGTCAGTCTGTCTTTCTCTCCTTATCTCTGCTTCAAGCTCAGAAATTGCTGCCTTACAAGAACAGTCAAGATAAGGTTTCCCAGTGATGGCTGCTGTGCACTGCTCAGGGGTTATAAACTATGCCCCTTATTCTGCCCATCCCTCCTGGAAGCACTGAAGGGAACAGAAAGCAGAAAAGGTTTCCATTTCATTAGCTGCTTTCTTCCCCACCCCCAGTTTAGTAATTCACTAGGATTTAGAAATGTCACACTTATAAATTCAGGGTGGTTTTTATTTTCCTGGAAACATTTGCTTGCAGCCTCTTGGGAGCACATACTCTGCATGTGGTGCTCGTGATTCAGAAGAAACACTGCCAAAATAAAAGGTGGAGGGGGGATTCATGTCGAGGAACAACCTATAGCATCTAAAGCAAAGCAGAAATATTATACAGCCACAAAATGCTACTTGGTTCTTTTTCATACTGCAAAGGGTTGATGTCTCCTTTGTTGTGAGCACTTCTTTTCCACCTGGTGAATAGCCAGTCTCCCTCTCTCTCTCTCCCTCTCCCTCTCCTTCTCTCTCTCTCTCTCTCCCTCTCCCATGTATTTCACCATTTTGCACCTGATCATCTGAAGGCCAGGGTTAGACCAAGAGAATATGGTGCCCAAGGCCTCCCAATTCCATGTACAAAAGCCAAGCCAACTTGCTGTTGAATCTTATTACTTCAACACTAGCATTGGGACAAAATCTTCCACCACACCTGAGGACAGCCTTTTCCTGCACACTGCGCCTGAATCACAAGTGCGGAAACTCATGTTGTGCTTCAGGTCCTGGTCCTGCTGCTTGGCTTCTGACGGGCCATTGTGAGAACAGGAAGCTGGTCTGATCCAGCAGGGTTCTTCTTACATCCTTAGGAATGAATCGTATAGCAACAGTTTTAACATATTTTGTCGGCAAGGTGAGCTGCATCTGCAAGAGGATCTTTCAGTGGGCTAGGTGTGAATCATATGCTTTGGGGACAGTGTACGGATCCCAAGATCATTCACATATTTCTACATTGTGACAGTGTGGGTATATGCTTACTCCCGTTTCTGATTTTGTAGCATGAGCTTTGTCATTTAACCACCACCCATGCTTTCACTTGTGTGTCTTGCCCAGCACACGGTTGTGCAGGAGGTGAATAGCATGCAGCTACCCCATTGCTTTAGTTATGAATGACTCTCAACATATTTGAAGCTGAACAATAGGAGAGAGCCAGCATGAATGTTTAATGCTAACACCATCATGCCCAACAAGAAACGGTGCGGAGGAGGAATATTACCATGGTGTGACATTGTGTGCTTTCCTTAATGATAATAACACTGTGATTACTTACTAGCTTAGTCACTCCAATTACCGATACATGCACATTAACTAAAACTCTTTGGAGAAGATAAAGAAATTCTCTCACAAAATTGCACTCTCAGAGCTAGTTCAGAAAACCATTAATGCATCTAATATTTTTCATAAAAGCAATTAAAAATAATTTAGCTTGACATCAGAAACACTAAATGAGATTATGAAAAACCGAAGGAACGCTCACAGTTTAATAACATAATTACACTTGATACCTATGCTGCTCTCTTTTCTCTCAGATCAAGTTGCAAAATATTTCCTTCCCCACTACCAAAACAAGCAGCAGTTAGATTCCTACCATCGTTTTATCTGGTATTTCTCTTTGGAGTCTTAGAGCCTGATGCCTGACAACTGGATAACTGGTATGGCATGGTGGCTACAAGAAGCGTAGCCAACATGACATCTTTCAAATGTTGTTGGACTTAACCCCCATCAGCTTCACCCATCATGGCCAATGGTCAAGGAGCAACGGGAAATGCAGAGAACAGTGACAACCTTTCAGGAGACCTTTAAAAAAAACACACAATAGCAAACTGATGTGAGAATATGGAAAAGTTGAACTTAAGATTGGAAAACTGAGAGGAACCAAAGTTGACAGCTTTGCCTGTTCCTAGCTGTAGGCCAAAACACTATCAAACCCTTTGTCATGTAAATGCAAAACTGAACAACACATACAACGTCACAGGCTGTATGTAATTATATGAATATTTTTTCAAAAAAAAATTGGCTTCTGATTGGCTGATTGGCCCCGGAAACAATGCCGACAGCCCAAACGGACTTTCGGCTTCCAAAAAATGTTCGCAAACCGGAACACTTACTTCCGGGTTTGCACCGTTCGGGAGCCAAGCCGTTCAGGAACTGAGCCATTCAGGAACCAAGGTACCACTGTAGTCTCTTTTATGCATGCAAGTTAATGTTTCACTCACTATGGAACAATGCAGGCTAAGATGATGTCATTTCTATGCTCTCTCCAGCTACCAGACCAGGAGAAAGTCAGCACCAATGCTATCTAAGTAGCAATAGTAACTGGGAAATTTAAAATACCAGTTGCCAGCCAGACATGAGGAACAGAATGATAGTTTCTCACTTCCCCCTCTTTATATAATTGAAGGTCTGAGATAAAGTGTAATGGGACAGTGGAGACTGCATTGCCTTAAGGCCTGCACCCTTTCCCCATAATATGACCATGGGACCACCTCATCTTGCATGAAAGTAGGGCTGGACCTCTAGTGGGATGGAGGATACATAGGCCCTATCCATGCCAGCATTCCTTACCTCTCCAGTCTGGGTTGCCAGCACAGATACAGGTAGTAGCTAAACTTTGAGACTGTACAGAAAATCCTTCCTTCAAACACTAGCAGAGATCCAGCTTTGAGCATAACAGCAGTTTTGATGGATCTGACATAAAGTCCATCTAGTTCAGCATCCTTTTTCCTCAGTGGTCAACCAGATGCCTATGGGAAGCCCACAAGCATAAGGGCAATAGTTTCCTCTCCTTGTTGTTTCTTACCAAGTGTATTTAGGGACATACTACCTCAAAAACTGGAGGCTTCATACAGCTAATGAATTGATTGATTTATCCTCGCTGGCTAAGTGTCAGCCACACTACTCCGTTGGGCCTGAGGCACATTGGCTTTGAAGATGCTGTAATATTCCCTTATCCTTCAGCCCAGCACTGCCTAAACAGGATTTTGCATGGATTAAAAACTGCAGGTGTAAATAAGAACTGTACTTCCTTCCAATCCCATTGTTTAAATGTGTGCAAGAATGAAAATCAGAAATAGAATAGTGCCTACAGTCGCTCTCAGGCAAATATGGTAATTTATGCAGGGGACCAGAATAAAAAAGGGGGGCTTGCTGCATCTGTTCTAAGCAAAAAATACACCAAGAACAAGATTGTATCCATTCAGATATAAATATGAGTGTTGTAATTATGTATTTCATCCTCCTAGGCATTGTAATTATTTTTAAATGTTATCGCATTTTCTGTTTTGTTTTGCATTTCTCGTGAATGGAAGGTTAGCTGCGGATCAGAGGCATCCTTGGCCTTATAAACCTTTAGTGCAAACCTTGCATTTGCTATTTCAATGGTGCATTTCAGGGCTTTTATTGTACTGCCTTCTGCTTAGTGCTCACTTAGTGACACAAGCAGGTGAATGACAGAGACCTTCTAAACTCGGTATTTATCCTCAGGCAGCTCTTCATATTTTGGCACATCTGTTTCTTGCAGAGTTGCATCAGGAGAGAAAGCAGAGATATTTATACCGGGGGACCTGGCTTTAAGGCCAAAATGTCCCAACCTCAGTTCTCCATCTGCAAAATCATAAAACCTCTTCCCCAATGACAAATGCCACATAAACAATGAGTTGGGAGATGAGGGATGTGGGTTATCCCTTAGTGGGCTGGACGTGCCAACTTTCAGGTAAAATTTCTGATTCCCTCTAGTGATGCCCTCTTTAGTCCTGAAAGATATTTGGAATTCACCCAGACAGTTCAGGGTTTCCCCCAGTGCCTTGAGATGGCTAACTGGGTTTCTGTTTGTTCATATCTAGCAAGTCCAACAGAACTGCATACATCTCAACTAGACCCAGTACCTTGGAGACAACGGTGGGGAACTTCAGGCCCAGGGTTGAAAAAGCCACATTCATAGCATACATTTAAAGCACTATGATACCACAGTCGTGGCTTCCGTTAGATAATTTTAGGAGTTGTTGAGGGTGCTGAGAGTTGTTAGGAGACCCCTAGTCCCCTCTCAGAGCTACAGTTCTCAGTGTGTTTTAGCAGGCAATACCTCTTCAGAGGGGACTCTGGGAATCTCACTGTAGGGTTGCCACGTGTCCTCTTTTTCCAGGACACATTCTCTTTTTCATGGGTATGTAAAATGAGAGTCAACACAGCAATCCATAGTTAAAAGTAGAAGTCGGCAAATGTGTCCTCTTTTTTTGCATTTCAAAATATGGCAACCCTACAGGGGACTAACAACTCTCAGCACCTTTACAGCTGCCAGAATTCGGGGCAGGGTGTGTGTGTGTGACTATTTAAAGTGGCATCATAGTGCTTTAAATGTGTTGTGTGAATGTGGCCTAAGCCTCTTCATTTGCCTCCTGGCATTCTGCCCAGACTATACTTCTCACTGGCCCTGCTCAGCACCATCTTTTCCCATTTTTTCCTTGCTTAAGTACGCCCTGTGGGCAGGCCAGAGCCGGCCCACCCATGAGGTAAGGTTGAAGCAACCACCTCAGGCGGCAGCATCCACAGGGCCAGCAGATCCCAATGTATATTATTTTCCCCTTGTTCTTAATGCAGATCTTTACTCAACCCTCCTTCCCTGGTTGCGTGGGGGGCGGGTACCATTTTGTGGTTCACCTCAGGCACCAAAATGTCCAGGCCCTCAATTATTATGTTCGTGTCTTATAGTAAAGCTGACTATGGAGTCCATCAGTGTGCAGCCTATTCAGAGATTGCATTAAAGCTGAATCAGAGACTGGATTGATGGAACATTTGACACACACATACACTCCCTTAGCCTATCAGAAGAACCCAGCCATGCAATGCCATGAGGCACACCTTGTTATTTTTGTCCATTCAACCAGGTTCAAATCTGCATAACACCCAGATCTCTTTTTCAGTGCAAAGATAATTTTCCAATGCTCAGCCTCTTCTGTGGAGATGAAGAATGGGTACGGGAGCATTGTATTTGAGTCTCTGTGTATGAAAATAGTACCGCTGTCCACCTGGCACCATCGACTGGAGATGCTACATTAAAATATAAATACATACCATTTCAGCAAATGTAGCCTGGAGAATTGAGTTTACGTTTCTGTCATTTAAAAAAAAACAACACCCCGCAACAAAAATATATATTCATAGTCGAGTCGATTTAAAACACCAAGATGACAGGGCTGTACCTCACACAGAAAAACTCACAAGGCATTCCTAAGGTCTCTTGAGAAAGGCAAAGCATGACTAGCATCAATGAAAAATCCAAATAGGGCACACGAGTGCGAGTATAATAGCTCCTAAAGATGCAAAGTCAAAACCACATGAATACCGGTATATCCCACTGCACAGGTGCACTTGAGAGTCAAAACCAGGAATCAGCAACAATTGCAAATAAAGGTGTTGGAGCAGAATTGAGGCAGATTGCTGAATTGTAGGGTGATGGTTTGAAAGGAGCTAGCAAGTATAAAAGTTGTAGAGCCTTGTTGTTTTCCCAGTTGGTTTGCAGCAACCGATTTTGTGGGGAAGCAGGACATGAATTTTACAAATAAATAAGTGCTCTCTTTTGGTACAAATGCTCAACGAACCATAGAATTATTATTTCTGGGCTAGGACAGGGATTTTCATCCCAACCTGGGAATCTCCCATCTCATATGGTGGGACCATTGCAAATGTGTATGCTGCTGCACACATGGGAAAGGGTAGGTTCCCAAACCTCCCTTTTGTGCATGTAAAAAGAGAGACGGGGCTCTACCAGAATAACAGTGAGCCTTAAGGTGACATTCCAAACTTACAGCGAAATCCTTACCATGTCTACTCAGAAATATTCAGTTGGAGTTACTCTCAAATAAATGGGGTTAGTATTGCTGGCTTAAGATGCAATCCTAAGGCTAGATCCACCAGGATGAGCAGGATTAGGATCCAGTGGATTTCCAGATGATTCTTTCTTCTTCTGTATGTGCATCCTGACCCTACATCCCACTCTATGTAGAAAACAAAGAGCATGCTGTATGAATGGAATGCAAGAGTGCTTCCAGTTCTCAAAATGTGCAAAGCCTCTGATCTCAACAGTAGATGGATATTTACCTCTGCATTCAGATATGAATGCCTTTTTGTCTCTGGTTTGTGGCTGCCCCTTTTATGGATTCCACACGTGGAAACACTCCTGCGCAATTCTTTGGGGCGTGTGAGCATCTCTGAATTGGAGTCTATCTCAATAGTGTGGGCAGAGCAAATGGACCTGCATCAATACCCAATTCTCACAGCTGTCTTGTGAATCTATTTGATTAATCAACCAAAAGAGAATTGTCACTAATTCATCATGTGCCATCAGCTGGTTAATTGACTCCTTAAATCTTTGCGTTTAAATAAATGTGCACGCTAACATGAGAAAATTGACCGGTTAATAAGCAAAAGTTGCCGTTCATCATTCGAAAGAAAGGGTTTCATTAATATGTTTCATAGTCATTCGCTGCCCTTACAATAAAATGCCAAAAACAGAATTGCCTTTGAAAAAGTCAATCTCTTAGATTTCAGCCCCACCTATTAAAATTTGCACTTTCTGACAAAAGTTAGCCCCTACCAATTGATTGGCTACAACAGGGATGGGGAACCTTTTCTCAGCCCAAGAGGAATATTCTCTCGTAGTTTAGGAGCTGCATACCAACATTGAATGTTGGTAAAGAGTGGGTTTTCATGGGGAAAGCACCAAGGCAAAAATATAATTAAAATGCTTGGGCACAGATCTGTAAAGCATGGACATGTGCCTGGAAAGAGCAGAGCAAAAGGTAAGGGCAAATAAGCTCTAAGAGGTATTATTGCAATTCAAGGACACATTCCAGTCAGGCAAAAGCATTCAAGGAGAGCACCAAAGAAGGCCATTGAGCGATGTGTCATGGAAAGGGGTGTGGCCTGGGGTGAGTCCCAAGGGCCTGATGGAGAAGGCTGCATTTCGTCCTTGGGTCGGAGCTAAAGGCTGACAACAAATCTTAGGCATGATCACTCAGAAGTGGAGCTTACTCTCTAGTAAATGTGTTTAGAATTGCAGCTTCGAGTTGGCTAATGCACAGTTTGCAACACAATTGTATGCTTGGAAGAGGTAAATCCTATTCTGCTCAATGGAGTCTACTCTCTCATTGAACGAGAGTAAGCTTGGGAGGCAGTTCCACTGAATTCAGTAGGACATACTTCTGAGCAGACACGGTCAGGATTGCACTCTTAATATGATTTAAGCTTGTGGTTGTGATGGTTATACAGAGCTAATGATATGGAGAATAAGAAGCATCATTCTTAAAGACTGAATAAAATACACATCCCATGGTGCTTTAATCATTTTTCAAGACTGTTCCTAGGAAATGTTTCTGTTTCTCGGGATTCAAATGCTTAGAACACTTAAAGAGGCTGTTTTCTCTAATGTAAGCAATGTATTGAGCAGCTTTATTGTTTGGTGCTATTAAAGCTTAGAGAATAAGTTGCATGATCATAACTTGTCTCAGGAAAGGTGGATGCCGCAAGCACAGTCGGGATATTCAGCACTCTACAAAGCACAAACAATTAACGATAAGGAGGCATGTATACCTAAAGCAGTTTCGTACAATGAATGGCTTTTGAAAACCATTTAACTTAAAAGCTACTTAGAAAGCAGTGTACACCACCTACCCACAAAGAAGCACATCTCCAGCTGCATCTATTGCAGTTAGTGGGTTGAGCTGGTGCCCATGGGACTAGGGATGAGTCAAAAAGTAGAGTAGGACACAAATCTTAAGGGACCTGAGTCAGCCTATTTACATTCCCTTCTGGAATCCAGCACATCTTGGTGCATAGACTTTCATGTGTGCATGTGACAGGATTATGCATAGGTCATATGTAGGGTATCTCATATGAAGGTTGTATTAGTATTGGAAGACTAGGCCTCAGTTGGGACTGAGGAAGTGGTCCAGCCTTAACTGTAGGACATAATCCATAGTGGAGGAAGAAAGAACTTGCAGCATAAGCTATATTTACTCAGAAGCAACTTCTATGGTGTTCAGTGGGGCTTTATTCCCTAGTATGTGTGTTTTCTAGGGAGTGTCTCCAATAATACTCACACACACTGCATTTGTATGCTAGGCTGGATTTTAATTGTCTAGACCAGGGGTCAGCAACCTTTTTCAGCCGTGGGCTGGTCCACCGTCCCTCAGACCATGTGGTGGGCCGGACTATATTTTTGGGGGAGGGGAAATGAACGAATTCCTATGCCCCACAAATAACCCAGAGATGCATTTTAAATAAAAGGACACATTCTACTCATGTAAAAACACGCTGATTACCTGCTCCTCCTTACTTCTCCATCGCATGCACAAAGAGGAATCTGGGAGCTTTCACTTTCATTTTTTATCAAGTGCAACTTGCCATATGATTGGAACTTGGGCAAGCAGTGGTTATTCCTAACTATGTTAGTGTAAACAAACCAACTTCAGCCTGAAGCTGTCTTGTTTTCACTAACCATAATTAAGATTAACCGCAGTTTAGGGATTCGATAACATGCTAAGGGTGGTAATCTAATAACAGAAGCAGAAGTTTCTGATCTCCTCCTTATGACTGTGATGGAGAAAGAAAGGAAATGGGCAGACACATGAGTCTGAGTGAGAACAGGTTCATTCTTGTAATGCTAACTCATTATGTCCAAATGCAGCCAATGTGTGACAACAAAAAGTAGCAATAGTAGTAATAAATGTGTCCATACAATGTGAACATGGAGCTTATGGCTGTGTTGATCATTTCAAGAATTCTTTGGCACAAAATGCCAGACACCAGACCTTATGCAAGCAACTGGCTTCTTGTATTTCCTGGCTATCTGGCTGTCATCATGAAAACCTTATGCACTTAATACACAGCAACCTCTATCTAAGATTGGAGGTATGCAATAGACACGTCAACCTTAAAGGTCCATTCATTAGGAATAAAATCGCCTGGCATTCAGATTCTCAGAAAGGCTGTTTTCTTTGAAGCAGCTACCGGATAAGCTTCCTGAAGCCGAAGAATGCAGCTGAATACCTTTGGATAAGGGAAAGGGGGAAAAACAGCCCAATTCCAGACAGTGAATTATCAACAATTATCTTCTCAAACTGCATTTGCATTTAGATCCCAAAAAAGAATTAATTCAACTGTTTTCTTGAGGCTTCAGATACTGCATCAAGTACAGTAACATTTCATTACAGAAAATTATCTATAAGAGATAGGAAAGTAACACAGCAGTTTTGTAGCTAACTTACAGGAACCACCAGACCAGAAAATGGTCTCACTTTTAAAACACACACACACACACACACACACACACACACACACACACACACCTCTGCAGCATGGGGTCGCACAATGGAGAAGTGGTTTCACTGCCATAGCCTCTGTGTGTGAATCGGTTCAGCCTGCCAAATAGAATAGGCCTTCAGTTCTGCCTGGGAAAAGAAACAATTATTACTTTGCCTTACATGTATTCTTGCATTACAATCTTCCCAGACATTGTGTCCCTCAAGATATGTGCTGACAGACCATCAGGTATGCAAGCAAAATATACACACTCGTCATATATCAAAGCCTCAGACCATTTCATCCAACTGCATATTTGTATTTATTTATTCCATTTTTATCCTGCCTTTCCTCCGTGATGGAAGTCAAAACAGAGTATATAGGAGGTCTCCCACCCAGGTACTAATCAGACCCCCAATCTCTTTTGATTAAGCAAGATTACTATATCACTTGCTCACAGGCCATGTCCTGGAACCTTTTTCTTTTGACCCACCCAAATGTCAAGAGAGAATAAGCCTCTCCCCCCCCCCCCCACTGTATAGACTGGCAAATGCCTATGGATTTCTTTCGTTTCATATACTTCTTTTATGTCACTGTAGCATGAATGTGCATCATGGCTTGAAGGAACACAGCTGTCAACATTATGTATTGGCTCATTCAGACTAAGATCTTAACTGTTCAAAGGAAATGAAAGCTCTGTGGGCACATAATACTTCATGCTCTTGGGATCTAGGGAATATTGACCTTGATTGGGGGGGGGAGGCATCGGTGGGTGAAGAAAAGATAGCTCAGCTGAAAGAGACCTCATCATGTACTGCTTACCAGAGGCAGGGGAGGTCCTCAAGGCATGCTGTACTTGAGTGATATTCATTTAAATTAAAACCTTCCTAAAGTCTATTTTTTATAATTGCCTTTTATATTGCTAACCTGCCATAAATCCAATGGCTCACTGCGAAAAACCATCTCCAGTTATACACAAAACAACAGGGATGAGTTGTGAAGAAATCCATACCCTGCTCACTCAAGGTACTTGGGGAACACAGGAAGCTACTGTTATATTGACCGCCTCTCCTGGTATGCCCCGCAGAGGACCTTAAGGTCCACAAATAACAACATTTTGGAGGTCCTGAGCCACAAGGTTGTTAGACTGATCTCAACTAGGACCAGGGCCTTTTCAGTACTGGCCCCAACTTGGTGGAACACTCTGTCACAAGAGACCAGGGCCCTGCGGGATTTGACATCTTTCCGCAGGGCCTGCAAGACAGAGCTGTTCCGCCTGGCCTTCGGGTTGGACTCAGTCTGATGTTTTTTCCTCCCCTTATGGTTTTGATTTTGGGCGATAAATGAAGCTGCATTTAAATTTTAAATTGTATTTTAACCTGTATTTTAATTAACGGTTTTTCTTTCTTTTATATTTTATTGTAATTTTTATTGGTGTTAGCTGCCCTGAGCCCGGTTTCGGCTGGGAAGGGCAGGGTATAAATAAAATTTATTATTATTATTAATTATTATTATTATTATTATTATTATTATTATTATTATTATTATATTGAGTCAAATCACTGGTCCATCTACCTCCATATTATTTTATCTGACTTCTCTCTTGCTATGTTGTAATTTTATTGGCCCTGTCCACACTATGCATTTAAAGCAGTATCATACCACTTTAAACAATTCTACTATTCTATGATTCTATGTCTTCCCTCAAAGAATCCTGGGAAGTGTCGTTTGTTAAGGGCGTTGAGAGGTGTTTGGACTAGGCCCTATTCCCCTCACAGAGCTACAATGCTCAGAGTGGTTTGACAATCAATCCCTCTTCCCAGGGAACTCTGAGAACTATAGGTGCCAGAATTTGTAGTTTGTTAAAGGTGCTGAGAGATGTTAGGAGACCCCATTCCCAGAGACAGAATTTTGAGAGTTTTCTAGGAAGAGGAATTGATTGTTACAACCAGAGGTGGACTTTGCTAATCTTTGGTAATGAGGCGCCCAGAGCGAAGCCAAAAATTGGCACCCCAAAATGGATCTTCTGAATGACAGATCTTCTAAATTTTGAGCCCCCTTGGTTGCCCTGTACAAGGGAACCACCCACACTGCCCTAAATCCGGGGCTGGTTACACCACTTTCAGCACCCTTAACAAACTCCCCAAAAACCTCCCAGAATTCTTTGCGGAAACCACAACTGTTTAAAATGGGATCACAGTGATTTACATGTATGGTGCGACTGTAGCCCGAGTAGCAATGGCAGCGAGGAGCTGCAGACAAAGTCAGAAATTGACAAAGATTACCTGTGATGTGAAAAGTCATTTCAACACAACCTTATTCCATCCATTCACTTTTTGCACTTTCCAAGCTGCCTTGTAAGAGGTTTTACCCCTAAACAATTTTTTTTTTTTAAGGAAAAAAAGCTTTGGTTCCTTCCAATTCTGTGATCCTCTGATTCTGGAACTTCCTGCCTGTTGGCAGGTGCCCTGTACCTGCTGACTTCCTTTTTTCTTTTGGCAAGTTTACACAGACATATTGTTTAGTTACCTATATTTCTCTCGATTTTTATTTATTTATTTATTTATTTTGCTGATTTGCATCTGTGGTTTAATATTGGTGGCTTTATGTTTGTTTGTTTGTTTGTTTGTTTGTTTGTTTGTTTGTTTTCCATTGCATTGATTTTTTAGCTGTTGTTTTATCTACACCTTTGTCATACTTAAAGAGTTCTTTAATTGAGCGGTTTCTAAATCTTCTAAAATAAAATAAAATAAAATGAATTCTATTTGGCAATGCCAAACGCAATGAAATTATATAAATATCAGATTGGTTGAAGTCTCACTGTACCATAGATAAGGCTGCTGTCCTAACCCCACTTACCTGAGAGTAAGCCCCATTTAATTCAATGGGACCTCCCTCCCAATAGCCATCATTAGGCTTGTAAGTCTAGGAAGTCTCAAGTATGCTCCTATATTATTTATTCTTTGGAAAAAATGGACAGTCCTTTGCATTGCATAGCTAGCAAAAGAGACATACTTCTATTATTACATGCATTTTAATACTGGCTTTCTATATAGGTTGCTAAATGTGGTTAATAGCAATGGATTGATTATAATGATTATAATACAGACCACAATGTGTGGTGCAAGATCATTTCCAAATGTGCTATCATCCATCTTCATTAACAGTTAAGGAAAATGCCAGGCAGATGGATTTTTAGCAAGGGGGGGAGTTTGTAGTTTTTTTCTCCCAAGTAATTTTTACTATTATTATTATTTGGTTGTGTGTTTTAAGTATCATAAATCACTCAGAGACGAGTCTTTTCTCTACAGCAGTCATGCTGGGGAGTGAAAGTAAGACTATATTAAAATTCCTTACATACCACATCCCTTTGGAATAATATTTATCTGTCTGAAGATACCAAGGGATATTTATTTGAAAACACAACTGCTCTGTATCTTTCTGTGATAGACAAGAATGTGATACATTAAAATATATTAATCACAGGAGGCTCCTCCTCATCCCCCAAATACAGCTTCTCCTCTGTAAATTGAGGACAATTCATTATCTCTTTTATTTGCTTGTTTATCTGGAGGACTGAGCAGGATTGCTTACTGGAAGAAAATAAAAGCTCCAAGTCAGGCAATCCTCCTTGAACTTCAATAGAACCTTCATAAAGTTGGAAAAACTGAAGCACGGAACAAAATGTTCTCAATCACTCTTCTAAGTTGAAGGGTAACACTTAAAATAATCATCCTGTGACAAACTGATCTGAAAATAAAGTCTGCCACCCTTAAAAAAAAAGAATGTTTCCAAATCTCAGACATAAGGGTCTGCGATTCCTCTCCTTCCGTCCCCCGCTCAATTGTAAGATTATATAACAAAGCCCAAATCTGCGTTCTTTTAAATACTGGGCGCAATAGATCATAGAATCATAGAATTGTAGAGTTGGAAGGGACCCCAAGAGTCATCTAGTCCATCCCTCTGCAATGCAGGAATCTCAGCTAAAGCATCCTTACCACATTGTACCACAGGGATGGGGCCCCTGTAGCCTTGCAGATGTTTCTGGACGGCAGCATCCACCATCTCTGACCAGCGATGAACAAACCTGCCAATTTTGATTTCTCTGTGTTTCTGATTTTGCCAACCTTAAATTTAGTTCTCTGCATTTCCCACAACAATATGTGGTTTGTTTGTTTGTTTGTTTGATCTAAAGTCCTCATGAATATCATCAGCATTTCCGTGTGAATTTCTCTTAACGTACTTTAGTAATGCAATTCTGCCTAAAATATCCATACGTACGGACTTATGGAAAAGTGTGCATTTTGGCATGTGTCATTTCAGAAAGTTCAGATTAGCTAGGTGTGCCTTTAAATGGAAATTGAATAACATTTCTCCCCCGCCCTTATCTCTGACCATTGGCCATGCTGGCTGCAGCTGATGGGAGCTATAGTCCAACGAGGCACAAAAGAAGGATATGTAAACCTCCAGTTAGCCTTAGAAACAGAATTGAGTGAGAGCAAAAATGTCATGAGTTTTAGTCTAACAGAATCAGGAGGGTCACAGGTTCCCCATTCTGGTCCTACCTGCACGGTTTCAAACACTTCAGGATGCAGCAGCAAATTTGGCCTGAACTGATAATATACTGCTGATGTTGCATTGCAACTTCCTTCACCCTTGACCATTGGCCATGCTGACTGAGGCTGGTAAAACCCCTGGATGGCATCTGGAAATATCTCTTGGAAGCATGTTTTAAATACAAAAAAAAATTAAGCTTGCTAAAATGTGGTGTAGTGGTTGAGAGCGGTAGACTCATAATCTGGGGGACCAGGTTCGCGTCTCCACTCCTCCACATGCAGCTGCTGGGCTTGGGCTAGTCACACTTCTTTGAAGTCTCTCAGCCCCACTCACTTCACAGAGTGTTTGTTGTGGGGGAGGAAGGGAAAGGAGAATGTTAGCCGCTTTGAGACGCCTTCGGGTAGTGATAAAGCGGGATATCAAATCCAAACTCCTCCTCCTCCTCTTCTTCTTCTTCTTCTTCCTCTTCCTCTTCCTCTTCTTCTTCTTCTTCTCAGGACTTTAACTTCTATTTTGTACTCACAACCAGAGTGGTTAAAAACCAGAAGGGGGACACTCTTCCCATTCTGTCAACGTACAATTACTTCATTGGCCAGGACTTGACCTTCCTGCTCAAAGCCTGGGTCAGCAATCCATTCCAGGCACAGCTTCTTGCCTAACTTAAGCATCGGAATCCAACCAAAGACAAACAAAAAGTGGTGGAGCCCGCTGTTAGAAAGAGTCATATCCTGTTCACCTTATCTACTTTATTTTCCTAATACAAGTTCACATCTTTTCCAGTGATGAATGAGCCAAATAGATTTAATAACCTACTAATGTGTTCCTATGACATTTTGCTGGGACATCTGCAGTGCTTCTTTGCTCAGTCAGGATACAGAACACAAGACACTTTGCCGTCACAGGTGCTTGCATTCCACATGTCAAAAACTGCATCCTAGTATTCACTGCAATTTCATAGGGGACCCTATAAAAATGTCACCTGATATGCTCAGAGTCACACACGTTAGATTAACTCCATTTGTTCCTCACAACAACCCTGCAAGGTAGGGTGGTTTGACCAGGTGTAACCAGACCAAGATCACTCAGAATCATAGCTGTCAACTTTCGGATTTGAAAATAAGGGATTTTTCCAAACTTTCGGATTTGAAAATAAGGGATGCCGCGAGGGCGGTGCAATGGCACCAAGTAGCCTCGCCACCCTGCGCTCCAGAGGCTGCGCACAAAGGGGTGAGCGAAAAAGTGAGCGCATAGATGGCAGGCAAGCTGGCTGTCTGGTTGGGCGTGAGGGTCTGGCTGCACAAGGCATGCAAGCTCCGCCCCCAGTTGGTCTCAGACTCCTTATTGGCAGCCGAGCAACGCAGCTGAGGAGCCTCCCTGGCCGGCAGGGAGGGAGAGGAGCTGCTTCCTTTGAAATCCAGGAAATTTAAGGGATATCAACAATCCGGGATAGCAGCGGGAAACAGCATTGGAATAAGGGAGTTTCCCACCAAAAAAGGGAGGGTTGACAGCTATGCTCAGAATGTTTCATGTCAAGCAGAGACTGGACCAAATCCCTTGAACAAATCCAGCATTTGAATACAAGAGTGAGGAACCTATGGCACTTCAGTTATTGCTGACCTTCCAACTTCCATAAGCACCAGCCAGCATGGTCAGGTATGATTAGAACTGTAGCTCAGCAACATCTAGAGGGACACCAGACTACGCTACCCTGACTGATACTTTGAAAGGAATCAATAGACTTCCAAGTTGGTACTCGGGGTTCTCTGCATGCATGCACACAAGAACACACAGAGCCCTTGATAGAATGACAGCAGAGAACTACGGGCCTCCTCTCTCTGCTGTGCTTCATTGCCACCATTGAACCAAGAGCCCTGGCTGCTACCATGCAAACACATCCCAATCCCAAATTGTGAAATGCCCTGCTCAGTGTTTCAAAAACACAAGAGCAGCTCACGTGGCTCAAACCCAATGTCCATGTGGTTCAGCATCCTGCCCCCCACCACCCACAGCAGCCAGCCAGATGCCTCTAGGAAGCCCACAAGCTTGAAGGCAACTCTTTTCCTCCACTATTGCTCTGCGGTGGTGGAACACCCACCTTGCCTGCACAAGGTTGCAGTTCAATCCCCTACATGTTCAGGCTGGGCTGGGGAAAGCTGCTGTCTGATACCCTGGAGAGCCCTGTGGTGTGACTCACTGTAAGGCAGCTTCCTGTGTTCCATAATACTAGCAACTGTATTCAGTAGTGCACAGTTTCTGATAATAATAATAATAATAATAATAATAATAATAATAATAATAATAATTTATTATTTATACCCCGCCCATCTGGCTGGGTTTCCCCAGCCACTCTGGGCGGCTTCCAACAGAACATTAAAATGCAGTAATCTATTAAACATTGAAAGCCTCCCTGAACAGGGCTGCCTTCAGACGTCTCCTAAATGTCTGGTAGTTGTTGTTCTCTTTGACATCCGGTGGGAGGGCGTTCCACGGGGTGGGTGCCACTACCGAGAAGGCCCTCTGCCTGGTTCCCTGTAACTTGGCTTCTCGCAGTGAGGGAACCGCCAGAAGGCCCTTGGCACTGGACCTCAGTGTCCGGGCAGAATGATGGGGGTGGAGATGCTCCTTCAGGTATACTGGACCGAGGCCGTTTAGGGCTTTAAAGGTCAGCACCAACACTTTGAATTGTGCTCGGAAACGTGCTGATACAGCAGTGCCAGAATTGCAAGATGTTGCATCAACTACCCATCTGAGATTGGGGTGGGGGTGGGGACAAGGTGTCAGCTGCAGGCACTGAAATGCATTGTTGCTGCTGCTGAATTAAGGAGCTTGAAAGAATTGTTGCGACTCCTGACATACAAAGGACGTTTCTTGAATAACAGAGACTCCTTTCTTCTTAAACTGAGTATCGGATGCATCATCTTTCATGAGGCTGTTAATTTTCCATGGGGGGGGGGGGGGTACTGTCACTGGTTATGTCATCCTCCATGACAGAACAAAAACTATCTTCCAGAACAAAAATCTATTGTTTCCCATGGCATCTCTATGGGTCAAAGAAAAAGATACAATTTAATAATGAAATTGCGGGGTGGGGAATGATTTGAGTCCACTTATCTTCCTGAACAGTGTTAACATTATCCAAAGTTCTGGATACAAATTGGGGTTTTTTTTTAATTTTTATAATATAGTAGCTCACTTCAAAGAGAGTAACTGATTTATGAACAATTTGCAAAATGCAACCTTGTGTCTTGAGTATTAACAGCTACCCTGGGTGCTTTGGTTTTTATTATGCTGATGCGCTGGAAACACTACAGATGCAAAAGTACAATTATTTTGCAACATCAAGTACCATCTCTCTTCAAGCAAGGCATTTTTACTTTCAAATTGATTCAACACTTCACTGTAATTCCTTTATTTTCACCATCAAGCTCCACACTGAATAGGCACAGTATTTATGTTGCAAAACTCGTTTAAATCATTGTCCTTTAGAGAGTGAAAAAATCTCAACCCTGTCTCATTTGCTCCCTCTCCCTACCCTTCTACACCACTTGCATGCTGAACTGTAAAGTTTAGGATGTTTAGAAAGTTTGTATGAGTCTTAATTTGTCTTAGTCCATTCTATTATGGTTTGAACTTCCTTATGCTTTAAATTATGGTTGTGAATATTTTAGCAATAATTGTATTGTTTTATCCTTTCTGAAAACCGCTTTGAGGTTTGTTCTGTAATCAAGCGGTACATACATTTTATGATATAAGTCAGTCAGTAAGTAAGAAGTAAAGGGTAAAGGGACCCCTCACCATTAGCTCCAGTTGCGGAAGAATCTGGGGTTGCGGCACTCATCTCGCTTCATTGGCCGAGGGAGACGGCGTACAGCTTCCGGGTCATGTGGCCAGCATGACTAAGCCGCTTCTAGCGAACCAGAGCAGAGCACGGAAATGCCGTTTACCTTCCCGCCGGAGCAGTACCTATTTATCTACTTGCACTTTGACGTGCTTTTGAACTGCTAGGTTGGCAGGAGCAGGGACTGAGCACGGGGATTCGAACCGCCGACCTTCTGATCGGCAAGCCCTAGGCTCTGTGGTTTAACCCACAGCGCCACCCGCGTCCCTGCAAGCAAGAAATAAGTAAATAAATGAGTTTTTCAAGAGGTCAAGGGAGCTATTCAGCTAAAGCAGGGATGGGGCACCTGCAGCCCTTTAGATGTTGCTGGGCTGCAACTCCCATCATCCCTGGCCATTGGGCCATGCTGGCTTGGGTTGATGGGAGCTGTAGTCCAATAACATCCGAAGAGTCACAGTGCTGAGCAAGATAGGGTGTTGTATAAGCAATAGATGGGCACCAGCTGAGCAGCTTTGTAGTGGTCATACTTCCTCACCCCTTCCCGCATGTCAGCAGGGCCCCAATCCTGAGCACGGGTGCATCTTGTTTCCTCTTCCAAAGTAGTATTAAGGGATTAGAGGCTTTGTTCTACCAGGCAGATACTTGGCCTTTGATTCTGCCCTTGTTTGGCCCACAGATAATGGCTTATGTGACCAGGGAGGTTTATATTGCACTCGGTTTACATGCTTGCTTACTTTGTATGGCATGAGATGTATGGAATGGAATTCAGGAGAATGAAAGAATTTGTCTCTCTCCCTTTTGTGGGGAGGGTCTAAACTTGGGGCAGAAACTTGGGAAGTTGTTTTCAGAGTAATTTGGACCACATTTGGAAGGTGTAAACCTGTAGGACAAGGTGAACAAGTGTGGGTGACAGGGAAATATCTGAAACCCACTTTCTCTATTCTTGTACTGCTAAAGAGCTATGGGTGTATTATTTTAAAGAAAAATGCAAACTGGCTTTCATGATTTCCCAAGTACTATGGCACTATATAATATATTTATTTTAGCATTCAGTTATTGAGGACTTTGAGGGTTATGTTTACTACCATATATTTTAACTTTGCATTCTAGACACAGTAAGCAGGGCTTTTCTTTTTTTCTTTCTTTTTTAAACTACTATGAGTCTAGGAACAGAACACTGAGAAATAAAATAACACCCTCTAAACTGCATGGCACAAATTGCAGCTAAGCTGGTTCCCAGAGCCCATAAGTGTGTGCTGATAGCCATTAATTGCTTAACATGTTATAAACAGCTACAGAGGATCATGTAATTACTAGCATAATGTTCTCCAAATGATTTTTGAGCTGCAGTGTCATGAAATCGTTTGACTTTATAGGACCATAAAAGAGGTACGCGCTCAGAAGGCCTGTGCCCCTGTCTAAAACTGCTGTCCTTGGATGCTAATATCAAGACAAATAGGAAAAGCAGCACACAAATCTGCCTTCCACTTCTCCACCTCACAGCCTCCTTTCTTTTTTTCCAGGAAAACTTTCTGGATCTCTCATTAAGGACCAGTTTTGCCTGGGGCAGGCGTTGAGGTCCGAGTGCTAGTACTGTATAGCTCATGCTTTATTTTTTTTATTTTTTTAAATTATATTTATTGGGTTTTTAACATAAAAACAAAACTTAACATCCTTATAATCTACATAATAGAAATACCAAATACACAAACACAAACATACATCTTATTTTCCCATTCCTCATGACTAATCATATTGGGGCGACTTCCTCACATCCCCCCCACTGCGTTACATTATCCATCATCTTTAGTAATTTCTTAAAACATCTTTAAATCTTATTTATTATTAACACTTATGTCCTTTTCTTATAAAAGTCTTAACCTAAAATCCTAAGTCTAGTTTACTTAACCTATTTTTCTATTCTGTAAGCTGTCATTTCTTCCAACTTTTTCTATCTTTAAATTTTACAATGATTTCTTAAATATAGCTTAAATTTTTTCCAGTCTTTTTCCACCGTCTCCTCCCTATGGTCACGGATTTTCCCGGTCATTTCGGCGAGTTCCATAAAGTACATCATCGTATAGCTCATGCTTTAGATTGCATTCAGAAACATCCCTTGGCTATCCAAGAAGTTCTTGTAACAATCCAATTCTAACAGCCCATAGTGAACTTTGATTATTTCAAAGATAAATATCAGTATTATAAACTTTGCGAGCTCTGCCTGTTAACACACATCCTTTTCATTTCTGCAAATTAAAATTTGAAAGTGTTGCTGAAACGGAAAGATGATTAAGTTGACACTACGGAAAGCCTTCCTTTGTAACACTGTTCTTTGAAGGCCTCAAATTTGTATTATAGAGCAGGCTTCAGTGAACCAGGATATAATATAACAGATTAGCTTTTTAACCGAGATCTTATTTATAGGCTACTGGTAATTAGTTGCAATTAAAAAAAAAATTGGCTAAATCACCAAGTTAGTGCAAAACTAATAATTATGTGGATATACCTATATTAATATACACCCTCTGGTGCAGCTGACACTCAGTATCCCTGGAGTTATAATTCCTTCAAAGCCTACTCTTGAAAACTACAGGCGATCTAAAGACACTATCCACCACTGGCTTGTGAAGGAAGTCTGCGTTTTAAAAAAAAAACCAATATACGTTGTAGCATGGGAAATTGAGGAGTGGGTTACTTCTTTGTATTTTAATTGGTTTTTCAAAACCATGAATATATTTTTCAGAAGTGTTTAATAGCAATAATATTAATATTTAGTCCTCATATTGCACATTTCAAGTGTTCAAACAACTTCACATTGGTTTGTATGTAATGCTAAGCAATGGTTTACTTACCCTCTGACATTTCTCCGATGAAAATAGGGACATCCCATTCCATAGTGATAATTTTACTATTTATACCCCACACATCTTACTGGGTTGCCCCATCCACTCTGGGCACCTTCCAACAGACATAAAAACCACAATAAAACATTAAACATTTTAAAAAACCTTCCGTATACAGGATTGCCTTCAGACGGCTCAGACTCCATACCCTCCAACATTTCTCCAATGAAAATAGGGACATCCTAAGGAAAAGTGGGACATTTTGGGATCAAATCAGAAACCGGGGTGGCTTCTCTAAATCTGGGATGTCCCTGGAAAATAGGGACACTTGGAGGGTCTGGGTTTAGCGTTACGTGAAGAAGCCTCTGCTCATACATTCCCACCTTCCCTCTCTTCCTCTGGTGTGGCTGTGAGTGTATAAGAACCTTTTGCCGCCATTTTCAAACCACCATGCAGTCCTAAGCACATTTACCAGAGAACTGGTCTTCAGAGAACTGGTCATGGCCTGCCTTAAGGGGGATGCAGCAGCAACACTATCAGTGCAAAGATATATGTTGTAAAATTTAAAAAGTGTGTGCCCAAATGCTTGTTTGGGCTACTGCCTTCTGAGTAAACAAGCACTGATATATGCTTTTAGCCATTATGGTAAACCAGCCTTTAAAGCAGCTCCATTTAGGCAGCAGTCCTATATATATTTTCCTGAAAGTAAGTTAAGGGAGCAGTCCTAATTACAGGAAGTTAAGTTAAGCCAGTGTAGAGTACACCAGATCCAAACTGTGTTCATGAGTGGGGCTAAAGCAGTGCAAAGCAGAAGCTGTCTCTGATGGACTTGTCAGAAAGTATCAGCTGTATTTCCAGGATGCGGTGCACCATTCAGCTATAAATATTTATAGCCAATATTTTGATGGTAGGTGTAATCAAGATGCAAGTCTGGCAACCATTTAAGATTTTTTTTAAAAAAATATTAAGTTTATTTTGGGGTTTTCTGATTTACAAACAACCTCAAAGAGAGCCAGTGTGGTGCAGTGGTTAAGAGCGGTAGACTAGTAATCTGGTGAACCGGGTTCGTGTCTCCACTCCTCCACATGCAGCTGCTGGGTGACCTTGGGCTAGTCACACTTCTCTGAAGTCTCTCAGCCTCACTCACCTCTCAGAGTGTTTGTTGTGGGGGAGGAAGGGCTAGCCGCTTTGAGACTCATTTGGGTAGTGATAAAGCGGGATATCAAATCCAAACTCTTCCAAACTTATTTATTATTGAGTTCTAAGATGGTGGTGTGCATAGACGCAGCAGCTCAGTGCTCTCCCTTATTTTTTTAGCGTTTCGTATGGCTTTTATTGTTGTTACTCGTGTTGAGTACATTTTTGGTTGGGCGAACAAATGTTTAAATGAAAAATGAATAGATTTGTCATTTAAATGGAAAATAAATAGTTTTGTAGCCTTAAAGGGGCATGGCAGTTATGGCAGTTATCAAGGTCTAAGATGGTGATGCGCAAGATTCACAGTCGGCAGAAACTCCTAAAGGTCGGGTTACAGTGTGAACAAGCTGTAAGAGATTATTGTTTTTCACCCAAACAACATTACTGTGGTAGCAGCCAGGGCATCATGAACTCCTTAGCGACATTTTCGAGCACATCGCTGCTGAGTCTTTCTGCCTGGCCCATTACAACAAGCGATCCACTATCACTTCTCGGGAGATCCAGACTGCTGTGCGCCTGGGGAGTCAGCCAAGCACACCGTGCCTGAGGGCACCAAGGCCATCACTAGTACACCAGCTCCAAGTAAACTTGGAAAAGAACCACTCCACTTATTTTGTTTTTGTTTTATTTTAATGGGATGGCATCCAATTTCATTGTACTTGTAACAATGACAATAAAGAAATCTTAAATCTTAAAGAAGCTGTATCACATTTCTGTTGCTTACCATGACCTCCTCTTACTGAGTTTGTGAAAATAGTCTAGTAGTGACTACTAGCTAGCTTCTGATGGAGATCAAAGTGTTAAGTTTTATCTGTACGTTCCTGAATGTTACAAGTTTCTCTACCTGTTGGGACTTGTTTCTGAGTTATACAGCTGTTTTGTGAATCAACAAAGATGTCTTTGGTGCGACTTGTCTTGATTTATAAGAAGTCTGAATCTGTTGACCTTCTGGGCATGTTGCAAAGCTCATCCATTTCCTCAGGCTGTTTTGCAAGAAAAGAGGGATTGTGGAGAGGGGGAAGAACTTTGGCTTCACTGTGAGAATATATGAATGTGACATTCCCCCCCCCCCCTTTCCGGGGATTTTATTTATTTATTTATCCACTGTTATCGTTATTTTGGAAGAAGTTGAAATGCTTCCCCTGTATTGACTTGTTTGAAGTGCTTTATTATTATGAGTGCCAGGTTATATGGTGGCATTTTTCTTATGCTATGGATTTACTTTAAAATAAAAAATAAAAACCTGGCAGGATGCCTAGAGTTCTGGATAGGTGTGTTAAAAATTGATTTGTATATTGAAAAACAACCTTCGCAGGCTACTTTTTTCCATTTATCTTTGCAATGAGGAGCTAACACTTGTGAAGTGTAGAGGGCTTTCTGTGGCATGCTAAAATCTTGACCAAGGAAGTGCAAAAGTAATTTGGCATTTTTACTAAAATGTACAAACCCTGGACTTTATTGTATTATGAAAAACTCTAATAAAAAAGCATATCAGCATGAAAAAATAAAATGTAATGTAATGGGAGGAAGCCCTACTGAACTGGAGGCCTACTTCTATGTAGAAGACTGCGGTCCATTTGTTCAAGAGAAAGCCTCATTGAATTCAATTGAACTGCTTTTGAATAGATGTTCAAGCTGAAGGTTTAAACAAACTTAGCAGGAGATCCACTACAGCAGGGGTAGGCAACCTAAGGCCCGTGGGCCGGATGCAGCTCAATCGCCTTCTCAATCCAGCCCACGGATGGTCCGGGAATCAGCGTGTTTTTACATGAGTAGAATGTGTCCTTTTATTTCAAATGCATCTCTGGGTTATTTGTGGGGCATAGTAATTTGTTCATTCCCCCCCCCCAATATAGTCCGGCCCCCCACAAGGTCTGAGGGACAGTGGACTGGCCCCCTGCTGAAAAAGTTTGCTGACCCCAGTGTATTGTGTAAGCCATGTTGAGTGAACAGCACTAAGAAAGGCGGTCTGTAAATCCTTTTTAAATAAATACATTTTATTCCCCGACTCACAAGAGAGCTGAGGGATGGTGTACTGGCCCACAGCTGAAAAAGGTTGCTGACCCCTGCACTACATCCTAAAGCTGCTCATTCTAGTAGCTCTTGCTATAGGATTGCCCCATCATTTCTGAGTAAATACACCTTAGATTGCGCTGTAAATTATTTTAGAAACTCAGATGAATAGCCATTGTGCTGAGGTTGCAGCTCTCAGAGGAAGCTTAAAGGTCTTGCTAGGAGGGGACCAGGGGCATAGGAAGTGGGGGGCGGGGGGGGCGGTTCACCCCAGGTTCCATCATGGAGGGGGTGACAAATTATCAAGGAACAATTACTGCCCTACTAGGGTGGTTCATAAAAAAAACTTTGCCTGCTCCAAAGGTCTTATCTTATAACACTAGGGAATATATAGCTATATATGAAATTTCATGCATATCAGTTAATATCTTGACCCTCCTCCACGAAAATAGCTGTTTACTTGGCTGTTTTCCTATGTCATGAAGGCTGAAATTTCAATTCAGTGGAGCACTTACTGTTCCCAACCCTACCGGTAACCCTGCGGAAAGCCATCTAATTAGACTTTAATTTGATTTTGACATGTTTTTAGGAGGTAATTTAATTATTGTTTGATTTTTATATCAATGTTATGTATCTGATGTTAGCCGCCCTGAGCCCGACTTCGGCCGGGGAGAGCGGGATATAAATAAAAGTTTATTTTTACTTATTATTATTCCTTTGTAAGAAAATATGAAATAACGTAAAACCATTTTTGCAGGCAACAAAAAAAATCAATTGGGGGGGGGTGACAAGAAATGTTCCTCACCGGGTACCACCTGACGTTCCTACGCCTCTGGAGGGGACACTTTTACCCCTCATGTGGAAACAAGCACCCAATTAATCTCACTCCACCATTCGCTCAAGGGTGGGAAATGGAACAGGGTCAGGCTTCTCAGCCTGTTTTACATGCTGCAGCCAAATGGGGCAGTGTGTCCGTCCGTCCCCCCACCCCCGGCCACCCCATTCAAACCCCAATCCATGGAGATGCAGTGGGGGCTGATGGCACCACGTGCCAATCGCATCTGGCAGTAGAGGCTGCGCTGCACCACTTTCCTGATTCAAACTCATGCTTCCCTGCGAAGTGCAAATCTCCCCCTCCCCTCGAAAAACTCCGCTGCTTTTGCACGTGTGAAGGAGGAGACATAACTGCACGGCACCCCCCTGAAAAGAATTCGGGGGAAGAGGTGGCTCAGCTCCTCTAGATTCGCCTCCCGGGGCAACGCTTTTTGCTCTTTTTCGGCCAGGATCTCTCCGGCTGTACCGTAGGGGGCGGTGTGGGGCCGGCATTGTCTCATTCACTTTTTTTCCTCCAGTTTTACGCCGGCTGCGTGGGGCTCCCAGACTCCCCCCCTCTCCCCCCCCCTCGCGCTACCGGCGTAGCTCGCTCTCTGTATTCGCAAGTGGGCGCGAGGGAGCCGGGAACTTTCCGGAGCCGTTGCAGGGCAAGGAGGGACTCCCGGCCGGTGCTGGAGGAAACTGTTGGCGGCGGCGCCTGAGCTCTCCAGGCGGAGCGCTGCCGGTGCTGCTGCTGCTGCTGCGCGCCCCCTTCCTCCTCGTTAGGTGGGGCTCAAGAGGGACCGCCCCTGCTTGGGAGACCTCCCTGCCCTCTCCTCGCAAAGCGGATGCCCTGCCTAGGTGGGAAACTTCGGGGAAGTGCCGGCGATCTCCCCTTCCCTCCCACCCCCTTGGCTTCCCTTCCTTCGCCCGCTTTTCCCTTTAAGAGTCTGGCAGCATCTGGAGAGAGGGAGAGGGGGAAACCGGGTGTCTGGTTCTTTCTGTGCCTGGCGGGGATGTTATTCCAACAGCAGCAGCCAAGGCAGAAAAGAAGACCTAGGCTTGGTCTTTTCTCACGCTCTCTTTCTCTGTCCTCTAGGATGGCATGGATCTAGGCAGCGACCCTTGCAGCAGCCGCTCCAGCTCGGAATCGAGTTCCAGCAAAGTGACCCCTTGCTCGGAATGCAAATCTTCCCCCTCGCCCACCAGCCTGGACTTGGCTGCTTTGGAGGACTCGGAGGAGGAGGAAGACGAGGAAGAGGAGGAGGAAGAGGAGGAGGAGGGGGCGGAGGACTTCCAGGTGTACCAGAGGAAGGTGACTGATGCGTGGGCGGAGGACAGGGACGATGCCCGCCGCTGTGCCCGAACCGCCCCTGCCAGGAGGAGTTTAGCGCAAGAGCTGGAGGAGGCGAGGAGCGCCCGCCTCGCCCTCCCCACCATCACCGCCGCCACCCCTGCTATGCCACCCCCGGCTCCCCACGGCCACCCGGCTCCTCAGCATCCCCAGCGCCAGCACCGCCAGCCGCATCACCCGCTGGACCTCCGGCACAATGCCAACGTGGTGCCCTCTAGCCGCAGGACTGGGCACAAAGGGGGCGGCGGCTACGGCCAAGCCCCCCGCCTCCAGAAAGGGCAGCCTGGGGGCGGCATGGGCAGGCTGAGCAACGGAGGCTCGCTGGTAGCCTTCCACCCCTTGGAGAACTCCTTGGGGGGAGGAGGAGGAGGAGGAGGGGGCACGGCTTGGCAAGAGCAGGAGCCCCCGCTGCCCACCATGGACTGGGAAGCCCTGGAGAAGCATCTGGCGGGGCTGCAGTTCCAGGAGCAGGAGATCCGGAGCCAGAAAAGCAACTACACTTCCGTAAGTTGGCGCCCCCCCACCTCCTTATATCTTCCCGGGTCTGTCTTTGCGGAGGAGAATGGCAAGGAAAGTGTTAATTTCAATGGGAATTATTAGTTAGGTCGAGCAGGCGGTGAGTCACTTCCCTCGCTGGGAGAGGGATGGATTTGGCTTTTTTTTTTCCTTTCCCATAGAAGGCAATTTGCACACAGTTGCTGCAAAAGGGACAGCTGTGCCTCTCCTCCGTTTGGGATGCATGTCCTGGCCCCCTCCTCCCGAATATGTCACCACTGGTGCTTGTAGAGAAGCTGCATGATGTGTGTGTTGCGTACGAGGGAGAGAACTGCTTTCTTACTCAGCTATTTTATTTTGGAAGAAGGGGTTGGAATTGCCTCTTGCCTCTTTGTTCCAACAAGGGAAGGAGTTGCTTGACTCTCTGACCTGACCTGGCCGAGAGAGGATTTAAGGAATAGGAAGGAGTTAGGCAGGTGACCCTCTGTGTGGCAAGGGGGGGGGCTTGGCGGTACTTCCTGTTTCTTATCAGAAGGACACCTGGCTGCATTCGGAGACTGCCAGACAGTGTGGGTGGCATCCAGAGAGAAGGAGAGGAACGAAGGAAAAAAAGGGGGGTGGAACATAAGGAGGAACCCTTGCCAAGCTGGTACATGTCCCAGTGTGGATTTGCCCCAGTGAGAAGGGTTTGTACTATTTAGATGCATTGTTGTTGTTTCGTTTCCTATGTGAGCAGCTGCCTTTCAAATAGCAGTAAGTTGCAGTTATATTGGCTGGTTGTTGTTTCCCTCCCTTTAAGTGCACCTTGGCCTATTAAGGATGCTTTGCTGAGTCTAGCTAATGAATATGCTAACATCACAGTATGCCTTGGGGTGTGACTTGAGAATCCATAGCCTTCTGGAAATTGGGTGCAATGCACTTTGACTTTAGGGCATGAGCATAAGTAACTTCAGGGTTATTGGGAGGGGGCAGGGGGGTTGCAACGTAATTGTCTGCTTTCAGTAAGAGAGGGGCAATAAAGAGGGGTTTGTCTTCCTTTCCCCTGGGAAAGATCCCCCCCTCCATCACTGCTTTTAATAGCTGCTACCTGCTTGTCCTTTTTCTGGATACCCTGTGTATTTCTTTTAATTAGAAAGGGGGGAAGGGAGAAAATAATATCTACTATATTCCAGGGCAGAAAACATGTTCTTTTGAGCTCCTGTGTTGCATTTTAAAACCATTTTTTAAAAGCAGATCGAGTATAAAGTCAAACCATGCAGCTGTATATATTTGCATTTGCCACTGTAATGATAAATACTGCGAGGTTTCGATTCAGCAGTGCTGATGACACTGCATTTTAAGTACCTTGTAGTTTTGGAGATTGCATGCGCTTTGAGGGAGACTGTTTTGCCTGCAGAGAGAACTGCAGGACTCAAATGTCTTGCTTTGTTTGCTGCTGGGACAAGATTTTCCTATGTTGTTCTGCAAACATACTACTTCCAACCAACCCAAAATATTATTCAGATTTGGAGGCTTGGGAAGTCTTTTGGACAGATGCCATGTGGCCTGAGCTGGAGTGGTTGATTTGGCGTTTGATTTTTCCCCTCTTCAGCCAGTCTTTAAGATAAGCAGGTGCTTGTTAATGAATTGGAAGGGAGGAATGTATAAATTCATATTGGCAGCTATCCTGACTTCAAATTTGAGTATCCTGAGTCAGAATTGGATGGATATCCTGATTCAGAGTTCCATCAGCAAAAAGGCTGTCTGTCACAGTGATGGCTAACCTTGACACTCCAGATGTTTTGGAACTACAACTCCCATCATCCCTAGCTAACAGGACCAGTGGTCAGGGATGATGGGAGTTGTAGTTCCAAAACATCTGGAGTGTCAAGGTTAGCCATCACTGGTAGAAGCATCAATTTGTTGTCATTTTTATGGAATCCCTGCGTGTGAACACATTCACCAAAAGGTATCAGTTTGAGGCTTGTGTTGTAAGGGAGCCTGTGTTAAAAGGGAGGTGCTAAACAAGTTGGGGGGGGACAAGTCAGGATAAATATTTGGAAGAGAAACTCCATGAAATAGCAGCAAGGTTTAACACCCCGATTATATTGTCTTCTCCTTACTTAACTTCCAAGTTTAACTATGCTTGGAGCTGGCTAACTCAGAAATTCAGAAAGTGTTAGGGTGCAGGCAACTATAGATTTCATGTAGGTGAATTCTTATTTGAAAGCACTCCCCTCTCTGGCCCCCAAACTGGAGATATTATGAAAAAAATTAAGTACCTCCAAAGGCAGGCTAGACCAGAGTGGTCCAACACTCTTTTTTGTGGCCCTCAGCAACAATTGACACCCCCACAGCCCTCATGCTGGCCATGAGTATAGCCCATCCCAAAATTATTGGAAAGCATGGGAAGTACATTGAGGTTCTGCCCCCCCAGCAGATGCCTACCCCCCTACAAATGCTTGCTCCCCGCAATGGGGGTATTTTTACCCATGATTTCCCCAAGAAAATTCAACAACTTTGGTGGGCGATCTCCTATAAGAAGCTCAACAAATTTGGCTGTCCCACCCCCCAACAAAAATCCATTTAGCACTTTCCCAGCTTTGAGAAGGAGGTGGGAGAGCTCTAGGACCCAGCCAGAGCCTTATGCCTCCTTTGCAAAGCCTTGTGAAGGCTGGGGGGCGATATCAAATTTTGGCCTCATGCCCCCCCCAAGGCAGTGTGCGCCCCATGCGTTCTGTGTGGAAGTACTCTTGTGGCCCACTTGGTATGAGGGCCACTTGGCCTAGACTTGTAGAAGTCAGGAGTGGGCAATATTTTGAGAGCTACATTCCCTCAGGGGTAGGACTGTATGCTGATTGTGAGCAGGGCCCAAACCAGCAGTGAGTGGAGCTACTCCTTTCCCCTCTCTCTTTCTGCCACCTCAGTTTGTCTCTCCCCTTCCTCCCCTCCAGGAGATTGCCAGGGTAGGAGAGATCACTCTTGCCTTAGGTCTGAAGTGATTACTTTTGAAAGTAAGCCAAAGGCGACATAAAATTTGGCCAAGGGCAACAGTCAGCCCTAGGGTTGTGGGTCACCACCCCATCTTTGTGGTAGTGCTGCACTTTTTATCATGGAAACCCTTTTTATACTGTCGCCTCTAATGTGGTAGGATTGGGGTCAGTTCCTACCGGTAGCCCCGAAACTAGAATATTCAAAGGTTCATTTGCACATGCAAAATTAAGGCATCACTTGCTATCACTCAGTGAGAAAGTGTGAGCTTCCCCTGTTGAAAAACTTCAGTGGGGGTGATAGGAAAGTGCCATCTGAGGTTCTGTGATAGTCATTGAGACATGCAATTTCTTACCTGATGTTGCAAGCACCAAGGATAAATATGCACATGTAAACTCACTTGTACAGCACTTCTGGAAGATGCTCGGCCTCTGAGATTGCAGGGGAAGGGATTCAGTAACTTTTGAGGCAGCCTTTAATTGCCTCAAGAACAGCCGCCTTGCATACACACCTTATTGAGATTCAAGATAGCAGCTGACACTCTGCTTTCCATCTTCTCTTTACATGAGATCAGATGTAAACAGACAAGGCCTTTTCATTGGTAGGGCCAAAATGGCCTAGTTTGATGGCAGAAAGATGTGGTTCCTGGCAATCCCGAAATCACTGTATTGAGAGAATGTGATGGTACGCAACTGGTTTTAGAATGTTTTAATTATATTGTTATTGTTGTGTTGGCTGTCTTGGACTCCTTTAGGGAAGGAAGGGCAGGATGTAAATTGAAATAATAACAGTACCCTTCCTGTGGAAATCTGCTAGGCTTCCTCTGTTCTTATATATCTCCTTCCTGATAGCTCAGCTGGTTAGCGCGTGATGCTCATAACACCAAGGTTGCAGGTTTGATCCCCATTCCCCCATATGGAACAGCTGCATATTCCTGCATTGCTGGGGGTTGTGCTAGAATAGATAATCCAGCTCTACAATTCTATTATTCTTATTTCAGCTAGTTACTTATTTGCTTTTATTAATGTTCATGGATTGTTACACAAAAGGTGAAATCCTGTGCATGTCTACTCAGAACTAAACCAAGCTGAATTTGGTAGCAGTTACTCCTGGCAAAGGCTGCAATCCTAACCCCATTTATTTAGGATTAAACCCCCTTTCCAAGAAGGATTATGTTCTTCAGAATAAGGCCAAAGGCCCATCTAGGCCACCTTCCTGTTCTCACACTGGCTGTCCAGATGTCTGTGGAAAACCCAGAAGCAGAATCTGAGTGCAACAGTCTTCTACTAAGTCTTCTACTTGGGATGCCCTGCAGCTGGTATTCAGAGGCACTGTGTTCTGGCTTATTGCACAGAGTGAGGTGGGTGGGTGAGATGATACATGCTTTTGATGCTATCTGACTTACCATAGCCTGAAGCTCTGTTGCACATCTTGGGTTGGCTGCTCCTGGAGAAGAGAGTTAGACTTGACCCTTGGTTTGGTTGAGCGTATTATTATTATTATTATTATTATTATTATTATTATTGGCATCCATCTGTCTTGGGAGACATTGGAGTGCACCTCCAGGGGTGAAGTTAAACTTCTGTGTTAGCAGCACCAAAGCTGTACCAGGAAATGATTGAGTATACAGCATGTGGCAAGGCAATTCAGCAGGTTAACTGGTTTCTAACTATATGTGTCCTGAACGTGAACTTGGAACACACAAAGGGACCTCAGCTGAAGATTGTAAAGGTCCCGTTTCGGGTAAGTTTGGCAGTGTCTAGAAGAAGGACCACACAAGGCAGGTGAGTGGCATAGTTCCTCCCCACACCAGAAGCATAATGGTGTAGGAATGAACCGAGCCATTCAGTGTGCCCATGTGGTTCTTCTCATAGATGCTTGCCAGAGTTGCGTAGGATTAAACAACGGGATATCGGCACCCATGGCATTTCACAAATATGTTAATTGGGCTGTGGGTTGCCAGCTGGCTGTTTTTGTTGTTGTTTTCACCAGCTGCCCTTGGGACATGTGGGGTGAGGCTTTAAAGGCTTTTGTTTCTTGTAGTCCAGGAGCGTAAAATGATGCAAAGCATTTCCCCCACTGTCATAACCAGGTGGCATTTTGGACTGCATGGCTTCTTGATACTTCTGAGCTCTGTGACCTGCTTAGGAAACACTGTAGTTTGCAGATATGGTCACCTGAGGGAATGTATGGAACTGCAACTGCGCCGATGATTTGGTGGTGTAATGAACGCATACAATGGGTAAATGCACCCTGTAAATGCCCCCACCATTATCCAGGAGGTGTGAGCTGAGAAGTCCCTGGTTCAGATTTGTATCTATTAGTACTATGGGCATCATAATACTGGCTGGAGTTATAGGACTGTTGTAAGGATCGCTGAGATAATGAAGTAATTTTAAACAATCAAAAATGTGCTTACATAAATTCCAAGTTGCTGTCAGGTGCTGAATTCAAATAAAATACCATTCCTTCTAGTTGCATGCCACTTGTTTGAGATGTTGACATGTAAATTTGATGCACACCCCTCAAAATATGTAAATAATAGGAGTACTTAAACCTAGGATAGACAATATGCCACCCTCCAGATATTGTTGTACTTCAGCTCCCATCAGTCCTAGCCAGCATGGTGAATAGCTAGGGATGATGGGTGTCATAGTCCAAATCATCTAGAAGCGATTCCATTGGTTACATCCAACTTAAACGGAAGAAGTACTGATTGGAGACTCAAAAAACAGCAAATCAAGCATTCCTCAGATATGCCTGTTATTTCCTCTTATATTATTCAAGTGAATTGGATACTCTTCTCTTCCCAGCTCCACTGCCTATGCTGGAAGGAGATTACAGTTCTTCATATCCTTTTGGCAAGATTCCTTTTACCACTTTAATGTGTTTCTCCTGCAACAATTGTAGCATCCTGGCTCCAGTCTAGAGCACAAGCAATTCCTTTTTGTTCAGCTGCAACGTATAAATCACCTGGAGGAGGAATTTATGAATGGTAGATTTGTCAGAATGGAACAGACTTGTATTTCTTTTCTGTTTATACATTTTTCAGTATTTGGTGTAAATAATTTGAGTTTCTTTAGCCTGCAGTCCTGTACACACTTAAAGGTAAAGGTAAAGGGACCCCTGACCATTAGGTCCAGTCGTGTCCGACTCTGGGGTTGCGGCGCTCATCTTGCTTTATTGGCCGAGAGCCGGCATACAGCTTCCGGGTCATGTGGCCAGCATGACTAAGCCACTTCTGGCGAACCAGAGCAGCACACGGAAACGCCGTTTACCTTCCCGCCGGAGCGGTACCTATTTATCTACTTGCACTTTGACATGCTTTCAAACTGCTAGGTCGGCAGGAGCACGGACCGAGCAACGGGAGCTCACCCCGTCACAGGGATTCGAACCGCCGACCTTCTGATCAGCAAGCCCTAGGCTCTGTGGTTTAACCCACAGCGCCACCCGCTGTACACACTTACCTGCAAGTAAATCCTGTTTAACTCAGTGGGGGTTACTTCTGAGTAGGCATGCACTGGCTTGCAATGTTGACTCACTAATCATGTTGGACTGTTGACACATTGGTTCTAACTGTGTCCAGAACTTTTAACTACTGTTGTGATTAAATATTCTTAAACTAGTTCATTTGAATCCTTAAGCTGACCTATAAAACTTCTGGCCTAACCAGTCATATTTATTTGTTAAATTTGTATCTCACATTTCCACCAAATGGTGCTCAAGATAGCTTACAAACAATAGCACAAATACAATAAAATATAATATAATCAAATGCAATAAAAACCTTGGTTGTTTTTAAGCTGGAAAAACATTAATAAAAGTAACCAACTAAAATGAATTGCAGCACATTTGCAAATCAATTTAAAGTCTTTTGGCAAGGAGTTCCTGAGCTTGGGAAGAGTCACTCTCCTCTGTCACCCTTTACATTTTGGAAACAATCAGTTGCAAGTTTATATCCAAAGAATAACTAAAAATTAATGCACACTAAGTATGTCAGCTGTGAGTGTGGACCAGCAGTCTAAAAACCTTGATATGAATGAAATGTCAAAATGCAGTTAATGGTCTGCTTCTCTTGGATTTCATCCCTATCTGGCATGCCATGTTCATAGCAGTATGGTTAGCTCAGGATATGCCGTGAACACTTTTATGTGTATATGGGGTAATGTGGATCCGTGTCACTCATGCAAAAATTTTGTTCCTCCCGCCTGTGTGAACTGGTCAGGCAAAGGCTGTTGTGGGAACAGAGGAAGAGAGAGCTAGAATGATAAACAATGATGAGCCTGGTCCGTTGATTTCTAAACTTAGAATGGGGTTGGTTTTGAGTAGATCAGGTGTGGGGAAATTTCGGCCTTCCAGATGTTGCTGAACTTCTGCTGGACCAGATCTCTCTCATATTCATTTGTATTCTCTCACACACACACATACACACACACATGCAAAGACACACATATACACCTACTAGGGGCAAGATTTCTGTTTGCATTGCTCACGAATCCTACCAAACCCCTCACACTAACCCCTTAGACCAGGGATGGGGAACTATTTGGCTCCAATGTTGGTGTCACCCAGCAGCAGGTGACAGCAGCTCTCAGAAGCCCATTACCATGCTATATAGTGCTGCCTGTGAGAGGCCACACAAACTACAAGCCTGATGACAGCCTTACACAAATGTATATAGGAAGATATATATACATTCTCTCTCTCTCTCTCTCTCTCTCTCTCTCTCTCTCTCTCTCACACACACACACACACACACACAAACACACATGCACAAGTTGTACATAGCTGCAGAATTCCAAAAAGTATGAAGAGATAATGCATACCCGTAAGGCAGAGGGACATGTACTTAATGTGTGCTAGATAGCAATGGCTGCCACAAGAGTATTTGCTGAATAAATGATAACTGACTTTCAGTGCATGCTTTGTATGTTTACCAGGTCCAGTAGGGCTGACTCATAGGGGCATGTACATCAGATTGGAGGCTCTCTGCTACTTCAAAATGACAATAGCATAAATAAACAGGACTGGCAGCTTACAATATACATGTCAAGTGAAAAAGGAAACTGTAAATATTTACAACAGGAAGACTGTAAATGGCATATGAACAGATGTTGCAGTATAAGAACTATCAAGTTCTGCAATTAGACTAAAAGGTCTGATGCATTCTTGGTGCATATCGATTTGATGCATTGCACACTTCTCTGATAGGTTTTGCGCTGCAGCATGTATTTCATTCTGTCAAGAAAAGATGTAAGATCTTTGTGCACAGTCAAATTTATTTTTATTTATTGTATTTTATTTATATCCCACCTTTCCTTCAAGGAGCTCATGGTGGCGTACAGAGTTCTCCTCCTTCCCATTTTATACTTGCAACAACTCTGTGAGGTAGGTTAGGCTGAGAGTCAGAGACTGCCCCAAGGTCACCCAGTGAGCTTCATGGCTGAGTGGAGATTTGAAACCTGGTCTCCCAGGTCCTAGTCTGATACCCTAACTGCACCACATGACCCTCAACCTAACACATTTTATCTTTTGTATGATACTCATTTATATTTATACCTTGTCTTTTAGGATTACTCCTGACAGAAGTGGCTTACAGAAACTGGGATGTTAAAACATTGACTAATCAATATTAATAATAAAATAACACTATCATATAATGAAATAATATAAAACATCTCAGCTTAAATTCATGCCAGCACATCTAGATTAAAACTAATCATAACAAGCTCTCATAAATAAAAGCATCTTTAAAACATGATTCAATGTGACTAGAGAAGAGGCTTGCCAGATTTTTTTTCTGGATAGAGTTTTAAACAATGCATCTGTGAACCTCAGTATGAGGTTGCTATTCCCATACGCTCATTTCATGTCTGTCTCACCTTTTGTCCCAGAATGCATGCATGGTCCTCCCCCTGCCCTCCCGTGTCATTTTATCTTCAGAACAACCCTGTGAGGCAGGTTAGGTGGAGAGATTGTAGCTAGCTCAAGGTGAGCTACTGAGCTGCATGGCTGAGTGGGGTTATGAACCTTGTTTCCTCAGTCTTAGGCCCTTATCTGCACTATGCATTCCATAATATTATTTGTATGCCTCCTTTCCATAGTTCAAACCATGCTCAAGGCAGCTTACAACATGAAAAAAAATTACAGAGTTACAAGCATAACAAAAATATATGTATGTATGTATGTATGTATGTATGTATGTATGTATGTATCAAAAACAGCAGCAAAAAAACCAGCAACAACAACAAAAACACCACACCCCAGCGTCTATTTAGCAGTTTCAGCTTTTGTAGCTGGAGTCAGTCGGGGCTTTGCCCTCCCAGGCCAGGTGGGAAAAGGCCTGCAAGGCAGGGATCAGATCTTCTAGGACTCACAGCCAAGAAGCATAATCCCACTTTAAACAGCCACGGCGTCTCTCTCCCAAAGAATCCTGGGAAGTGTAGTTTGTGAAGGGTGCTGAGTGAGAGTTGTTAGGAGACCCCTGTTCCCCTCACAGAGTTAGAATACATGGAGTGGCAATAATGGGTCACCTGGTGCCATTGTAGCATCAGGTCATTGACAGGGGGCACCCTTGCTGTCAGGCTTGTCTGTGGAGGGGGTGGGGCCCAGGCCCTTTAGCATATGAGGGGGCCCACCATAAGTCATTTTGCCATTGGCACTTTAATTCTGAAGCCAGCTCTGAACCCAAGCTATTGAGGCACTTCCATTTCCCAAGTAAACTGGAAGAGGAAGTAACCTTTTGAGAAAATGCATGAAGAAAATGCATATCTTGGAGATAGGCAGCATAGCATGGTTAATACTTGGTAGTAAACCTCTATTGATCCTACTGTCCAGCAATCAGATGTTTCATGGAATGAGGTTTAGTGGCTTTGCTGACTAAAATTTTTTGCATCTGCAGCAGGTCAGGTGTTACTTCTGGTGAATTTAATCATGGGACTGCTGCTGCCTTCTACTAAATCTTTGAAATAATAGGTTCTGTGCAGGAAGAAGACTGCTGGCTCATCAGAAAGTCTACAGTAACCAAATCTGAGGGAACCGAGTGTCTGCATGGCTATGTTATTGATCATTCATTTCAATGTCAGGTTAATTTAACTTGAATATTCATGAGGCAAAGTGGGGCTTCTGCATAACCTCTGGGCTGCTCTCATTAAAAAAAAAAAAGCTTTCCCAGGTCAACAAGGTTTAAATTTGGCCAAGTTCAATTAAATGCATAACAAACCCTTGCAGATCTGCTAACTTGCAGCAACCATCATATTTGCTATTGAACTTTGAAGCTGTAAAGCCATCTACCCACTATTTGAATTGCAAAAGTTTTCCCTCACCTCTCCTGGTATTATGGGACCAATCTGCACTACACATTTAAAGCACAACAACAACAACAACAACAACAACAACAACAACAACAACAACAACAATAATAATAATAATTTTATTTGTACCCCGCCCATCTGGCCAGGTCTCCCCAGCCACTCTGGGTGGCCTCCAACAGATATTAAAATACATTAAAATATCACAGGTTAAAAACTTCCCTAAATAGGGCTGCCTTGAGGTATTTTCTGAATGTCAGATAGTGGTTTATATCTTTAACCTCTGCTGGGAGGGCGTTCCACAGGGCGGGCGCCACTGCCAAGAAGGCCCTCTGCCTGGTTCCCTGTAGCTTTGCTTCTCGCAGTGAGGGAACCGCCAGAAGGCCCAAGGCGCTGGATCTCAGTGTCCGGGCTGAACGGTGGGGATGGAGACGCTCCTTCAGGTATACAGGACCGAGGCTGTTTAGGGCTTTAAAGGTCAGCACCAACACTTTGAATTGTGCTCGGAAACGTACTGGGAGCCAATGTAGTTCTCTCAGGACCAGCGTTATGTGGTCCCGGCGGCCACTCCCAGTCACCAGTCTAGCTGCCGCATTCTGGATTAATTGCAGTTTCCGGGTCACCTTCAAAGGTAGCCCCACGTAGAGCGCATTGCAGTAGTCCAAGCGGGAGATAACCAGAGCATGCACCACTCTGGTTATCATACCACTTTTTAAAAAATCGTGGAAACTGTAGTTTGTCATTAGATCTGTCTTTTCCTGCCAAAGCTGCAGTTCTCAGAACAGTCAATCTCTCTCCTCAGTAAACTCTGAGAATTGTAGTTTTGTGAAGGGAAGAGGGGTCTCCTAATGACTTTTAGCACCTGTAACAAACAACAGTTCCCAGGATTCTTTGGCTGGGGAGTCATGATACTGCTTTAAATGTGCAGTGTGTATAGACTAATAACTTATTGAAGTGATCTAAGAGCTTCTGCCCATGTCATTCTGCAAAAGTTTGTATGTGATAACCTTGTGGGGAGTGCCAGGGATGCAGCTCCTTCCTAACCAGATCTTGCACTCTCTTCTAAATAATAGATTCCACCCCTTTCTTTTTACAGAGCTGGAGAGAAATAGGGATGAAATACTTGTGGCTGCCCTGTCACTTCTGTTTTGGTCCTTAGAAGTCACTTGACCCCAGATAGTGTCAAAACACAAACCTTCCAAGCTGGTCCTAGGTGCCTAAACACAATGGATAGCTAATCACTTATTGAATCTCAATTTCATTTCTGTCAACCCCACCCCAACCTTATTCCCAATGTTTCATGAAAATGAAGGTGAAGTGGGTGCAAGCTAACAAAACGAATTTCAATAGTGACAAATGTAAGGTTCTGCACTTAGGCAGGAAGAACCAGATGCACAAATATAGGATGGGGGACACCTGGCTTAGTAGCAGTACATGCGAAAAGGATCTAGGGGGTCTTGGTGGACCACAAGCTTAACATGAGTCAACAGTGTGATGCAGCAACAAAAAAGACTAGTGCTATTCTAGGCTGCATCAACAATAGTATAGTGTCCAGATCAAGGGAAGCAATTGTACTATTCTATTCTGCCTTAGTCAGACCACACTTGGAATACTGTGTCCCATTCTGGGTACCACAATTTAAGAAGGATGTTGACAAGTTGGAGCTTGTGCAGAGGAGGGTAACCAAGATGGTCAAGGGTCTGGAAACTAAGCCTGATGAGGAGCTCTTGAAGGAGCTGGGTATGTTTAGCCTGGAAAAGAGGAGACTGAGAAGAGATACGATAGCCATCTTCAAATATCTTAAGGGCTGCCACATGGAGGAGGGAGCATGCTTGTTTTCTCCTGCTCTGGAGGGTAGGACTCGAACCAATGACTTCAAGTTGCAAGAAAGGAGATTCTGACTAAACATTTGGAAAAAAACTTTCTGACAGTAAGAGCTGTTCAGCAGTGGAACAGACTCCCACTAGAGGTGGTGGACTCTCCTTCCTTGGAGGTTTTTAAACAGAGGTTGGATGGCCATCTGTCATGGATACTTTAGCTGAGATTCCTGCATTGCAGGGGGTTGAACTAGATGACCCTTGGGCTCCCTTCCGACTCTAAGATTCTATTATTCTAAGTAATACCAAACTGCTGCCATTATTTCTTTTTTTATCATCAACTCCACATTTTTAGCTTGCGTTAGAAATAATAGCAAAAATGCCGTTGCATGATTTATTATACTTAGTAGCAGGTGTAATAATATCATCTTGAGTGAATAGGAAATAACCCTCTTATATTCTCATCATCAATAATATTTCTTACAAAATCAACATTAGCTCTAATAGGGTTAGCTTCATTCTTTTCATCATTTCTCTGTGACTCATAATGATAATCAATAGATATTTTCAGAAAATGATGCATGTATGAAAAACTCTGCAGGGACTTGTAAAAATGAAGAAGTTTGAATAATTGTATGGTCTTTTGCTCCATATAAGTTTGTGCACAAGTTGCTGTAGCCGCAAACTAGGGCAGAGGTGGGCAAATTGTGGCCTTCCAGGTGATGTTGGATTCTGTGTGAACTAAGCACTTATTAGAAATGGCCACATAAGCATCCTCTGCAAATTGTGTATTGACTATGCAGTGTGGCAGCAAATCAGTTGACTGCACTTCATCATCTCTGGATAAGTGACAATTTCATATAGTACATAATGAAAGATTGTGTACTGAGGGACGGCTTGATAAAACTATTTGAGATGCATCTACAATAAATGTCATCTAAATATAGTTTGCGATAGGGGAAACGGTTGCACTTATCGTTGAAATAACTGAAAGAAAAGTAGCTGTGTGTTGCATTAATACTGGGAGATATTTTGCAAGCAAAATGTGATTAATCTTCAGTCTGTTTTCTGAGAGCAGACTGTAAGTATTTATTTTTTTTACATCAGATAGGGGGAACCAGTGACCCCCAATATGTTTCTGCTCTCCAACTCCCGTCATCCTCAGCCATCGTGGCCGATAGTTCAGGGGAGTAGAGAAGAGATACCTCTGGAAGATAGAGTGATATCAGACATGCTTGCATTGAAGGAATTCTCTCCTCTCTTCCCCCCCCCCTATTCTGGGGGTTCCCCTGAACCCCTGAGCAAGTTGTGGGGAGGAGAGTAGATGAAAAACCGCATTGTGTTAGAAGAAGGCCTCCCACTGGCTTCCGTTAGTGGGACTCATCAGTTGAATCCTGGAAAAGGTTCATGTTTTTTGGTCACACAGGTTTTATTTATTAGGTTTTCATTGCTGCTGTTGTCTTTAAATGGCCCATAAGAAAGATTCCAAAAAATCCATATTAGGGCAGTACCCTATTTAGGCTGAACAAAAAAATCACAAAATACTGTGCAACTTTCCAAGAACTCTTAATCATGCACGACAAGAAACAGAATAATGTGAAAGTAGAACAGGTGGGGAGAAGGAAAAAGGGGAGAGAGAAATTGTTGACTGATGTTTCAGTCACTAAGTCTGGCTGTGGTCTTGGTCTTCAGGTGAATGATGGGTAGTTGTGCCAGACATTCAAATGAGGCTCTTTGGGGTATCAGTTTGGTTTTTATATCATATTGATATCTTAAATCTCTCTCTCTCTCTCTCTCTCTCTCTCTCTCTCTCATATAATATATATATCACGTGGAATGTATTTATGGGTAAAATTATGGCTTAGTCATGTACAGAATCATAGCTGTCAACTTTCAGATTTGAAAATAAGGGATTTTTTCCAAACTTTCGGATTTGAAAATAAGGGATGCCGCGAGGGCGGTGCAATGGCACCAAGTAGCCTCGCCACCCTGCGTTCCAGAGGCTGCGCGCGAACGGGTGAGCGAAAGAGCGAGCGCATAGACGGCAGGCAGGCTGGCTGTCTGGTTGGGCGTGAGGGTCTGGCTGCACAAGGCATGCAAGCTCCGCCCCCAGTCAGTCTCAGACTCCTTATTAGCAGCCAAGCAACGCAGCTGAGGAGCCTCCCTGGCCGGCAGGGAGGGAGAGGAGCTGCTTCCTTTGAAATCCAGGAAATTTAAGGGATATCAACAATCCGGGATAGCAGCGGGAAACGGCATTGGAATAAGGGAGTTTCCCGCCAAAAAAAGGGAGGGTTGACAGCTATGTACAGAATAAATAATGCAATTAATACATTGGATTAAGGAAGGATTTTGCAGAAATTCTGGGGGGTTTTGTAGGAGAGATTTGTAGTAAAGGGGTGGGGAAATAACATGTAATGTCCTGGGAGAAAATTCTATACCCGTAACATGATAATGAATTAGAATACTTTAAGCTACGATAAATAGCAGACAGCTATTGGGTTGCTATTATTATTATTTTTACTGTTGAATGAAAAGGGGGGGAATGGGTTATGAAAGGAAAGTAGTAACTTTCAGTCTTGCAACAGCAGAATAGCACAAACACCACCTGCCATAGTATAAAAACTGCGCAGTAAATCCTTTTAAACAATCATTTATAAGCTGGAAGTAGTTTAATGAAAATGTAGTTTCAGCGAAGCATGAAGCGTCTTCCATATGTAGCAATCATCATTGAAAATGCCAGGCCGGTCTTGTATTGGGAATAATTGCATGTCCGGAGTAAACAGGTTAACTGCTGCTGACAAAGCTTGTAAATAATAAATACGATTCACCATGCCCAAAGTCCTTAGGGTACCTAACACAACATGATAAAATAAATATTACAAGCAGGAAAGCAGCATGGCCCACATACAGCTGGAGAAAGGGTTTTTTTCCCCCTACCCCTTTCAAAACTGCTAAACCACAAATAAAAGGATAATGACAGATGTTACATTTTAAGATTCCTGTTAGAGGCATTGTGGCCCTTGAAATGCATGCACACTTTTTTCTGTCTAGGGTTGAGCTCAGGGGTGGGGAGATGTTCTGCAGGCTTTCAGGGTGATTCATGTAGAACTGGTGGTGCTGTAGTCTAAACCACTAAACCCTTGGGCTTGCCAATCAGAAGGTAGGCGGTTCAAATCCCCGCGACAGGGTGAGCTCCTGTTGCTTGGTCCCAGCTCCTGCCAACCTAGCAGTTCGAAAGCACATCAAAGTGCAAGTAGATAAATAGGTACCACTCCAGCGGGAAGGTAAACGGCATTTCCGTGCGCTGCTCTGGTTTCGCCAGAAGCGGCTTAGTCATGCTGGCCACATGACCTGGAAAAACGTTGGTTCCCTCGGCCAGTAAAGTGAGATGAGCGCCGCAACCCCAGAGTCGTTCACGACTGGACTTAACTGTCAGGGGTCCTTTACCTTTAAGGTAAAGTTGAATGTGAGTAATGCCTATTCCTACATTGTTCAGCAGGGCTCCCTGACCACAATAGATGCTTTTTTGCCAAGTTCCAGGTTGCTACAGAAGGGAAGAGGGCACAAGAAGCTTTCCTTCTGCGAATTTCCTTCTGTTTGTATCATAGCCCCTAATTATTTTGTATTGAGGTGCATTCAATCATGTCAAACGCTATCTGCCCTTAAGTAGTACAAACCAGTCACAGGTTTGTTACCTGAGGGAGCTTCAGGCCAGAGTTTTGAAGCAATCTGGAGTGCTTTTCTTTGCTTAGTTAAGAAATCTGTTGAAACAGGATTTAGTCATCAAAACACAGAAAGAGGCAGTCGGCCATACAAACATATATCTTTCTTGTTCTGTGTCTTCGGGTATCGGCTCCATCAACTAATGCTATTCATTAAATGAACTCAAGAATCACATGTTCTTTTAATTCCTGTACTTCCAAGAACTTCTGCTTTAAAGGCACTCTTTCCCCACTCTTCCCTTGTAAAATATAAAACATTATTTAGAGATGTAGTCAGAAATGTTAGAATTATCAGGGAGCTGTAGTGAAGCAGAACTTTCTGTTTAGCAGTTGTTTTTAAACTGTTCAATAAAGTTTATTTTTAAAAAATAAAGTTTTAAAAATGAAGCAGAACTTTGTGCCAAATAATAACATTTTAAGAAACTCTGGGTCTGCACACAGACAACATTTTGTTCTAGAACCAATGGACACTGAATATGCTCAGGAACCCGCCCACCCTCATTTTATTCTACAACAACTTTGTAGGGTTGTTTAGGCTGAGAGAGAGTGCCTGGACCAGATTTTCACACCTGAGTGAACTCTTTGTCTATACCAGCACTATCCAGTATACCACACTAGATCTGACTTAATTTAACTCATCACAACCACACATTAACAGTCTGAGTGGAAATTATTATCTTCTTTAATACTTTATTGATCAGCCTAGAGGCACATATTACATTGGATATGTGCATCTACGCATCAATATATGTTTCAGTTCAATAAAATGTGGAACTTCCCTTGTGGCAAATTTAATGCTTTTTGTTAGCTTTGGTAGACCTGATGGAAAGCAGCTTTTTGCACTAGAATTCTGTAATATTTGTTAGCTAAAATTGGTAAAGATCCCAAAGACCATTACCTATGTCAGGAATACGTAGTAGTATTAGTAGTAGTAATAGTAATGTTCTTCATCCAAAGATCTCAAGGCAGTTCACAAGATTCTCTTTTGCAGGTCTCATGTCTAACTTCCCCCCTTTGGAACTGTAGAAAGAGGAAAAATGAAATGGTTTCTATGTCTTACCTTTAAGAAGGTATGTTGTGAATCTTCTTGTCTAGACGTTGCCCTTTTCCTCTTACCAGAGGCAAAAAAATGAACAGCTTCTAAAAATAAAACCAGTGGCTTTTAAAACTGTTGTATCAAAACAAAAGAAGCAAATTATCTTGATGCATGGCATTTCAGCATTTGCTTAATTGTGGACCAGCATCTTTATTTAATGCATTTCTGCCACAGGCAGTTGACAAAAAATTAAAGTCTCAAATAAAGCAATACAATGAACTTCAGTCTTTTAATCTTTAAACCAGTAGCCCAGTGATCCAAATGGAATAACTTGCATCAGTTGATTGGATTCTTCCACGAATTTTGTTTGACTTTTTGCTACATTCAAGGGGAGAAACCCCTTTCTTGTGGGGTAGATTTTATTCCTGAACTTTGAAGACCTTTGGATAGGACAGTAAAATTGATTCTGTTCACATTAACTAGAGTTGAGCCAAATTATCACAAAGTTTAGACATGAAAACCTTACTTCTGTATAGCTGCATTTTTATTTTGCTAATGCCCAGTGCCTCCTTCTTAGGGAGAAAAAAAAAGTTATTATCCATGTTGAAAGGTTGGTTTAAATCAGGGGTAGTCTGCATAATGCCCTCCAGAAGTCATTGGACTACAACTTTCATCATCCATGACCATTGGTCATGCTAGCTGGGGCTGATGGGAACTGGAGTTCAAGAGCTAGAGGCTGCCATGTTGGCTACCCCTCATTTAAGTGGTTGAAGCCATTTTTCTGACTACAGTTCCTGTAGCACCCAGAGCTCTAAGATCTCCATCAGTGTTGCTGTATCACATGTTCTCATGAGTGCTCTCCAAGACTGCACACTTATTATAATTCTGCAAAGTATCTTTCCCCCTCTTTTCTGCCTTTCTCTAAACTTGCCTGCCTTTGCAGACAATGTTGGATCTTTGCTCTGAACACAATTACTTAAAGATGTTATAATTTGCTCCCTCCTAATATAGTGTGATGGAAACTAGGTTGCTGCCGCCTCCGAGGTTTTGATAGCTGGTAGTGATTTCTATAATTAATGCCACATGACAATGTTCATGATGCATATTTATGCAGCTCTGCGAATATTTTTAATCAATCATGAGAATGTGGTATGTTAAGTGGTTACAATTCATGATCCTGAGAAAGACCTGGATCCTTAGGATGCAGCAGGTTGATGACTTAGCTGGCTGATTCCTGACTCAGCAGGGCTCAGCCATCGTTAGGTCCCCAACCACAGCCCACCCAAAGATATGCCAGTGTCACTAGCTCATCCCAATTCAGCTGGAGCTCAGGCAGCTGGACCACGGCTGGTATAAGTCTCCCCACAAGAGACAATCTGGAAGTGTGGCAGGGGTGGGAGCAGAAGGGGAGGGGGATTTAGGCTGGATCCTGAGCCCATTCAGCTTGGTCACGTGACCTGGAAACCCAACATAGAACACTATTTTAAAGGCTTGTTTTCCTTCTGCCAGGCCTAGGCACTGCTGAACAGGGTTTGGATCTGCTGTATCTTTATGCCAGCTTAATTTGCATCAGCTTGCTTTGTCCCAGCTTCTTTTCCATAGGATTGCTCCCTAAAATAGTGTTTTCTGGTTTCATAAAAACAAACTATTTAAACTTGCCCTGCTGCATTAGTGCTTCACGACATTTGTTGCTGTAAGCTCTGAGTTACTATGGATACACAGTACTGTTATGAACTCTTCCTCCTAGAAAAATGGAATCGTGCAAAGATCAGCCACATGATACATCATTTGAGCGTCTATCTGGAGTCTTCCAGTAATTGTGTTTAAAATTTTGATCTCCATATTTTGATCTCCATGGTTTATGCCTTGTATTATGATGAACATTTTTTTCAATATAATTGCTTTTTTATTATGAGCATCAGCTCCATAAAGACATTGCAGGTATATATTACTAATTCCAGACCTGCCTACCTTGTGAGCACCACCTTCTTCTTCTTTGGTGATCACTCGCAAACCGAATGGAGCCCAACAGCCGTCTGCAGTGGCCCACCAAGAGGGGCTCAACCTCTTGCTGTTGTGTTTGGGCTGCTTAGCAGGCATTTAGCTATTTATCCACCACTTTTCATACAAAATGCATCCCAGAGCAACTTACAATCATCTCGAAGGCTACAGTGCATGATTGGTAGTCTGCACTTGGCCTGTCAAGGTGTATTTTATGGGAGCCCAGTAATTAAAAACTACCATGTATACTTTTGTAGTGAAGGCTAGGTTTATTGGCTGGGCTTTCCTAACGTAACTTTTCAGACATAGAATCACTGAATTGTACAGTTGGAAGGGACCCTGAGGATCATCTAGTCCAACCCCCTGCAATGCAGGAATATGCAGCGGTCCGATATGAGGTTCGAACCTGCAACCTTGGCATTATCAGCACTACGCTCTAACCAACCGAGCTATCCAGTGCATGCTTGTGTTCATATTTCAGACTGGGGTTCATAATTTGGTTGATTTGGTTTAGGTCATTTATATGCCTCCTTTCCACAGTGAGCTGTGCCCAGAGTGGCTGAAAACAAACACCCACCTATTATGAAATGCAAAACATTGGGTGGGGGGTGGAGAACGGGAGAGAAAGCAGCTTACAAAACAATTTAGCAAGCGTAGAATGAATTCAGTATTGTACAGTGGTATCTCCAGTTACGAACTTAATTCGCTCCGGAGGTCCGTTCTTAAGCCGAAACCGTTCTTAACATGAAGCGCGCTTTCGCTAATGGGGCCTCCCGCTGCTGCCACGCCACCAGCGCACGACTTCCACTCGCATCCCGGGGCAAAGTTCGCAACTAAGGGCATCTACTTCCGGGTTAGCGGAGCTCGTTACCTGAAGCATTCGTAAGGAGGGCGGTACGTAACCCGAGGTTCCACTGTATAAGAAATACTGTAATCTAGGATTAAATCCAAGAATTACAAGGCAAAAAGAAAGTTGGCACAATAAGTTCACGCTGCTGGTGCTGGCAGCCTGGTTTTAAATACAGGTCAGAGGGGAGTGATCTTCTCATCAAGCTGGTTGGCTTGCAGCTGGCTCCCTTGTCTCTCCTCCAGAGGATACTATCAGCATTAAAAGGGAAATGGTGGGATGGGCAGTGATGGCAAGCGCTCTAGCCTCAGCCTGATGGAACTTCCAGCTGCTGGTGCAAGTCTTATTATAGTTGCCAAACCCTGAGACAGCTATGTTGGGTTTGGTTGGCATCCTTCTGTCTTGGGAGACAATGGAGGAAGTTGCCTTTGGGGGTGAGGTCAAAGCTGTTGGAACATTGTAGCACCTGCTGTGGCTGTAGAGATTGAATCAGGAGAGACATGTTTTGTTGCAGTTGGGGCAGATGAAGGCATCCGGTTGTGCTGCTGCAGATGCACCATGGCGTATGTTGGGTACCTCCTCAGGAAATAATGTAACCCCATAATGTGATGCTATGGCAGGTCCACGTCTGAATTTTTGGGCGTTCTATCATTCACTAAAGCTGAACAGCTTTTTCAAAAGAAATATTTGTTTATAACCAAGGCATCTGATTGTCTGAAGTAACACTGTTACTTTTAACTCTGAGGTTGCAGGATGAGATAATGTTTAAAACTGTTTTTCGGAAGTTTTTAACTGTAACTGTTTTAGAGTCCTTTTTATGTTTTTTTGTGGATCTGTTTACTTCCCTGGTCTCCTTCAGGAGGCAGGATGGGCTATAGTCTGGTGCAGAGTATGTCTGCACCAGAATATAGTGGCAACTTCTCTTGTCTGTTTCAATAAATGTACTCAAAATACAAAGGTTAATGTGTGACAAAAATATCTAGCTGGGCACTCACTCTTCTTGGTTTGCACAGACAATTGCCAGTCAGCAGTCAGACATGAGTACTTTCACTTCTTATGTGAATTGCTTGCAATGGAGAGAGAGTATGCTCTCCTCCTAGATTACCTTCCTGCTCTGGGGTCCTTGCAGTGATGCATGCCTAATTTTAAATCAGCAGACTGACACTGTACCTCATCTCTTCTCTTGAGGTAGAGAGAAGAGCAGGGGGTGAAGTCCCTTTGCAAATTTATCATGAGCAGGAAGGTTAAAGTAAATTTGCATGTGATGGTGGCATGTGACGGAGATGATACATATATATTACTTCCTGAGGTGCGGTGTATGCTGAACTACAAATCATCAATTATTCTGAAACATTCTTGGGTTGATGGTTTTGTCCACTTATGATTACTTGGCTATCAGCAAAGGTGTGATCAGTCATCTGAAATATTTTGTGTGCAGTGTTAATATCATGATGAGTTTTTGCTTGTTTATCTTTTAAAATAAAAATAAAAATCCGGGCCTCTTTTACTCCTTCGTGGTGCTTTTTCAATGAAAACTGTGAGTGATTTGTGACAAGCATGAGAGCTACATTGTACATATGAGAGCCTAATGGAGTCCCCATGGAGGAGACTGTGACAGCCTAGGGAGCTTGTTTTCCTGCTAGGATAGGCTGGCTATCCCATGGGGAATTCCGTAGCACAACCAGTAATAGCTGACTTGCTCTCACTGCCAGTTACCTTATTGGCTATCAGTTTCATGAGCTGACTGGTGGTGTCGGCAAGCCTTGCTGGCCAATGCACAGCAGGGAGCACACTTTAAGAATATTGATGGCACCTGGCAGCTGCACCTCCACCTGCCCCTCACCTGACATCACATAGGACTTCAGGTGGGCATGGCTTGGGGAAATGGCCTCATGGGCCAGGCCGACTTACCGGTAGTACTGTGAGCAGAGGCTACCCAACTCTGATATAAACAGTGCTCCTATTTTTTTCAGAAGCACATGCATGCATTATTTTATTTTTATGCCGCCTTTCCATAGTTAAAGCCACGCCCCAGGCAGCTTGCAACATGAAATAAGTACGTAATTACAAACATAACAAAAGTACTCATAAAAATAAATGAAACATCAAAACGCACACTACCAGACAATCTTCCACATCAACCATAACATCTAAAATATACAATCAATCAATCAATCAATCAGTAACAGCAACAACCCCCCCCAACAGTACCACAGCCTGTTCAGCAGCATCAAGAGTCTGTTCAGCAGCATTAACTTTTGTAGACGGAATCAGTCAGGGTGCCGCCCTCCCAGGCCAGGTGGAAAAAGTTCTGCAATGCAGGTATTCCAGGACTCACAAGTGCCTCCAGCAAGTCTTTGAGCAGGGCATGAAGGCAAAAGCCTCCCCATTAAGATTTTCCACAGAGGCTTCTGTTCTGGAGCCTCTACCTTCAGAGGTTCAGGTGATGAGTTTGAGGGTCTTTTTGGTGGTGGCTCCCTGCTTAATGCCCTCTCCAAGGAAATGAGGGAGGGGCCCTACGTTAGTGCCATTTAGGTCCCAGCTTAGGTCTTATTAATCAAGGCATGAATCTGTAACAGCTGCTTTATGCAGAACAGAATATTGGAGAGTGGCAGGAAATTATCCAATACAACGGGGTCCAGAGAGGATAAAGAAACAGAGGTTTCTCCACCACCTCTTAAATGGAAGCATAGCATCTTGTAGAATGTACCAATGTATTGTGCCCCTCTCAAAAAATGGGGGGGGGAGACAGCTGTAGTGGTAAACAATAAGATGTTCTAGGTAGAATGGAGCGACTTTGCCCTTCCTTAATCTTGGCAAATAATCTGGACAGCAGCAGTTGCTTTTATGGCTGCATAACTTGGCATGCCGTAGCTCAGAGAAATGGAATGCTGGAAGCTCAGAGCAATGCCAGAGAAGGGTGATGAAAAAGCCTTAAATGGTCCGGTAGTTAGCAATAGTGGCTAAAGCAGAATCTGTCCAACACTCCCCGCCCCCTCTCCTGTTTGGACATATAAAATGGCTTGTTTCAGCAGTGCATCTTGCTCTACAGAGAATAAAAATGCTTTTAGTGCATTATTAAAAATTTAGTTTAAACATGTTTTTATTTAATGTAAGTTCTATATTGAATTTATTAAGCAGGGAGTTAGGGAATATCAGAACTGCATACTTGTGTTTAATGCAAGGCCATTCTGATTTGTTTGGGGGGTTTTCCCGTTAAAGACAAACCACCCTTATCGTTTGCAGTTTCTCTAACTTAGGAGTTTTATATTTTGTATAACTTAGGCGTTTGAGATTTGTTGATTTTTCGCACCTAAGATGTAGAATGCCTCATCCCCCCCTCCCTTTAAATGTTATCATTAAGCATAATGGTTACATCTCTTGAAATGATTGGATAATGTCTGGTTTTCGTAGAACACATTTTTGTTTGTGGGAATTGGCTGGGCGAGTGACACGTGGCGAAGCAAGTGGGTTTTTTTAAATGTGTGTGTTCAAGTACATTTTGGTACATCTTGTACTTGATCATTAGCAGCTAAGAGCCTCTGTGCTGCTCTGTGCCAACTGCTACTTCTGCTAAAGATTCAAAATACTCCCCATTAGTGACGGATTATAAAAGGATCTCCCTTCAGTTGGTTTTATATTTTTTTTAATAATCATTTTTCCTTGCAAAAAGTAGAAGGCTGCTTTTTCTGATTTTCTTCTGTGTATCTAAAAAAAGAGAGAGAGAGAGGGATGCTAAATCCCTAATAAATGGGAAATGGATACTAGTTTTGCAGACTGTACTTAACGCCTGTTTTGCATGCTGGTCTGGGGAGCCCATAGCCACTAGACAGCATCAGAGAGAAAATGAAGTCGTGCATTCATACTCTTGCATTCAGAGACATGCACATATAGACACATTATCCTGCAGATATTTTTCTGAAATATAGTATTCTTTCATTTGTCATGCTTCGTTCATTCATATTATCTTTTAAAGACAAACCCACCTACATATGCAGCCTCTGCTGTACAGATTCAGTTCAATATTGTACCTTCTGAGCCACCAGAGGGAGTGAGTTTGGGGGGGGGCATCTTGCTCTCTCTCTCTCTCTCTCTGTGTGTGTGTGTGGGGGTGGGGGTGGGGGGGGTGTAAAAAGGTAAAGGTACCCCTGACCATTAGGTCCAGTCGTGGACAACTGGGGTTGCGGCTCTCATCTCGCTCTATAGGCCGAGGGAGCCAGCGTTTGTCCGCAGACAGCTTCCAGGTCATGTGGCCAGCATGACTAAGCCGCTTCTGGCGAGCCAGAGCAGCGCACAGAAACGCCATTGCGGTTCCTATTTATCTACTTGCACTTTGACGTGCTTTCGAACTGCTAGGTGGGCAGGAGCTGGGACAGAGCAACGGGAGCTCACGCCGTCATGGGGATTCGAACCGCCGACCTTCCAATCGGCAAGCCCTAGGCTCTGTGGTTTAGACCACAGCGCCACCCACGTCCCTTGTTTTGTGTGTGTGTGTGTGTGTGTGTGTGTATACACCATTGAGCTGCAATTGTCTCTAAATGCAATACAAGAAATACAATACAGAAAAGGTTTTAAAAAAATAGTTAAAACTATGAAATCCGTTTCAGTTGAAATGTGGTGGTTCTGCTACAGTGGTACTGATAATTTATTTGGGAGTAGTCTTAGAAGGTAGGGATGGGGGCCTTTTGAGGTTCTGCAGGGTTCCATTTGTCCCCCATTCTCTTCAACATTGTCCTGGTCCTCTCCAGCCAAGGAAGACATACGTCAGGTAGTTGACTCTTCGTTGACAAGAAAAGCACTTACAGCAGCTTTCACAGTTCTCCAGATACACAGGCACATATGTCTCTAGGCAGCTGTCCACAGGACTAGGCCCAGCTACTTGCCAAACTTATATACCCTCCCTTGACGGGTTGTGTGCCTGTAACCTGAGACTTCTGCACTGAAGTTGTCGCTGCTCCTCCTGCTTCCAGGAGACATTAGGGCGGGGAAAGGGTGTGAGTCTACTGACCTGTCTATTCCAGAACAGCCTCTTCTTCTTCAGCCACATCCTGTGAACCTTCCTCCTTCTTGGACTGCCCTGACTCTCCCCCTCCTGTGGCTCCTGCCTTGTGGGTGGTGCCCATCTCCATAGATCACTGGTCCTTGCTCCTGGGTCACTCTTCCACACAGCCGAGTCCTGCCAGTCCCTGACAGACATTGACATAAAGCAGCTGAAAGTGGTTCCTCAGAAATCTGGGATGTGGTCATGTCCTCCATATGCTGGTGTATGTTCAGATTGAGGGGCACGTTCTGTTTGTGCACTCTTCGATTTAGGTTTCACTGTGGTTTGGGTTTTTGTTTTGATTTTGTCTGGTTGTTTTCAATCTGGTACTGTGGAGTTTGTTGACTGCCCTGAAGGTCCCAGATGTGAAACGTGGAATAGATATATATTTATATTAAAATCATCATCATCACAAGTCAATTTTGAGCATGAAACAGATTTCAAGAAGAAGCTTCTGCTCCTTTGACCCAGTTAGAAAAATAGCAGCATGGAATGTCCTTATCTCTCTTTCCATGTGTGTTCCTTTTGAGTGAGCTGATAGGTAAAGTGCTTCCCCCACTGTGGTTGGCTGTTGTGTCTGGCTCCATCCTAGCAACAGGGACCACAGAGTTCAGCTTCAGGCACATTCTCCCATAGGGAAACCCAGTGAGACGGGTCTCATTAAGGCCCATTACAAAATACCACATTTGGGTGGATAACTGGACCAGCAACAGGATTAGAATACTGCAGTGGGTGTAACTTTTCCAAAACTCATCAAAGCTATAGCCCCCTTCATATGTTAATAGCAATTACCCATGCAAATAGATGCTTCCACTCAGTTGCTGGAGAGCAGGGGCACATTGCTGCCCTACCCAGTGGACTCCCAGAGCCTGTGCACATGGGAGCATGTAAGCTTAGACAGTGCAGTTGCTAGCTCCAACATGTAGACATTACAGGAGCAGCTACTAGGGGGTCCAAAACCACGGTCCTCTTCCTGTCTAACTGCATGGAGACCCCTTCATGAATTTTTTTGCATAAAAGAAGCTTATGTTTGTTTCCATATTCTTTAATCTCAGTTATTTAAGGGCACAGTCCTAATACTAGATTCACAAGAATGAGTGACGTTAGGATCCAGCAGCTACGCCAACATAACTCCACTTGGGTGCCAATAGCAGCATCCATTATTTCAATGCAGATAAGAGAAGCAAATTAGAGCAACTATTTTGGCACAAAGAAATGTTTTGGCTTCTAAAAATAGGGTTAAGTGGGAAGAAATCATTTAGATGAAATAACTGGTGGAGGAAAACAAGACGTCACTGCCTGGTCATGTCTAGTACCTGCTTGTCAGAGCATGAACAACTAATACACACACACTCACTTGTTTGTTCTATGATATAAGGGGCAAGGCTGAGACTCACCCTTGCTGCTTCCTGCTGGTTTTTAGTTTTAGTCATCCAACCGCTTAGTTGGCCTGTCTTTCCAAAACTACAGGGATGTTTATTTTCACGATATTGTGAATTTCATTTCATTTCCAGAACATTAGTCTCTGAATTATCCCAAAGAGTCTCAGTAATGCATGCATTGTTCATTTGCTGTTTTCGCACAGCTGTTGTCTTCCTGGCTTCTTCAAGCCATTCAACAATTTCCACTGTAAACTGTGCTGGAAAAAAAGTATTGGTTGAATTTTTGTCAATAATTCTGTGTCGTATCCAGTTATGCTCAAGAGTAGACTCACTGAAATTAATGAACCTAACTTAATTGAGTCCATTATTTTCACAGGTCTACTCTGAGTAGGAAGAACATTGGATACACGATCTTTTGCTCGTACAAAACGTTCAGTAAATGGTAGCATGTTTTTACATACAAAGTCACATACAGAATTTGGCTTTCAGCTTGATTGTAAAACCTAACATGGCAGCTCACCATCCTCAATATAGATAGACTTTCTTCTATAGCCACTGCATGCACAAGTGGTTTCTCTGAACAGCCCAGAAAGCCTGCCACCATCTTTTGAGAGCCAGTGTGGTGTAGTGGTTAAGAGCGGTAGACTCGTAATCTGGTGAACCGGGTTCGCGTCTCCGCTCCTCCACATGTGGCTGCTGGGTGACCTTGGGCTAGTCACACTTCTCTGAAGTCTCTCAGCCCCACTCACCTCACAGAGTGTTTGTTGTGGGGGAGGAAGGGAAAGGAGAATGTTAGCCACTTTGAGACTCCTCTGGGTAGTGATAAAGCGGGATATCAAATCCAAACTCTTCTTCTTCTTCTTGTAGCTAGGCAGTTATCTGTGAAAACAGTACTTGATGTTGAAGGAAGTTTTACACAATTATGGGGGGGGGGGGTTAGTTCACAAACATCCAGAAATTTCATCCCTGCCGTTTATCTCCTACGATTAGAATTTACCATTAGCGTTATTGCAGAGATTGCTTTTTGTGAATGAGCTGCTCCTTTCTTATATTTGATGCATCTTGTTTCTGCATAGAAACATCACAGGCCCAGCATTTTCCATGGCCCTTTGCCCCCACTGTTCCCAGTATTTCCCTATGTGTGTATATGAATTTTAGTCCTTAGGGAGCCAAGAAACTCTTTGAAGCAAGAAACAAACTAACTAATGCAGCTATCCCTCTGGAACTTATCAGTTACCATTCGCAGTAGAGTTTTAAGTGGCTTAAAGATTCAGAAAAATTACTCAAGTTCATTCGGTACAAGTTACATTCAACAAGTGCACCATCTGTGTGCACACGTTTTTGAGCTGTTACAGTTATTCACATGTAATGTTCAGTGAGTGTACAGTCTATGTACAGTGGTACCTCAGGTTAAGAACTTAATTCATTCTGGAGGTCCGTTCTTAACCTGAAACTGTTCTTAACCTGAGGTAACACTTTAGCCAATGGGGCCTCCCGCTGCCGCCACGTGATTTCTGTTCTCATCCTGAGGTAAGGTTTCTGGGTTAGCGGAGTCTGTAACCTGAAGCGTCTGTAACCCGAGGTACCACTGTACTAGGCCCGGGCGAAGTATCTATGGTATGAGGGCCAGACCCCTGCAAAGAGCCCCAAGGTCCCTTGTGCGTGAGCACGGGTGGGATACCGAGGCTCGCTCAGGTGGGGAGTGGGGGCCTTCCCACCCCCAAGCAGAGAAGTGAAAACAAGCTGAGTCACCCCGGCCCTTGAGGCGATGGGGTAGCTCCCGCAGTGAGAGTTGCGGCAGTTTCACCTCACGCCTCGCAAGCTGGGGCCAATGCTGCAGCTTGTTTCAACATCGTGGTGTGTCGCCAGATCACAATGTTTGGCTGGTGAGACATCTTGACGTTAACAACCTGATGAGTTTGGGAAACCCTGTTCTAAATGCTGACGAAGTGCTCTGCCATCTCTAAAGCAAGGTGATGTCTCTTGCTCTTCTGTAACATTAGATGGGAGAAAGGAAACAAAGGTTTAATGTATACATACAAGGCATTTAGTCATGTAAAGCTTTATGCTTATCAAACTAGGATAAATCGATATTAAGTTTAATCATTCTTTTCCTTAAGAAAGAAGCAGCTTAAACGCTGTTTATTTCTTTCCACCTGCTTCAGCACTGTATTTTATCGCTGTGTCATAGGGACCTCTAGTGATTAAAATTGCATTACATCCTTTGATCTTGGAGGCGATATTTACATGTCTACCTTCATCCTGACCATTTACAGTTGCAAGCCTATTTTATGCAGCAGCATGAACATAGGAGAATAAATTATGGTTCAATGTATTGACTTTATTATGTTGAGTTAGTATGTGGAGATTTCCCTTTTTCTTCCATTAGTTCCATGCAGGCTCTCTCTGGGAGCTCTGGTACCATCCAGCTGATCCATCCACTTAATGAATTTGCTTTAGTTCTTTTATTTTTAACCTGATGGGAGATAATCAGTGTATTTCTTAGGGATTTGGAAATAAGATGCACATAGCCACCAAAGAGGAAGAAAAATCATTTGTTCTGCTATTGCAGTGTTTCTGCAGCTCTTTTTGGACTACAATTCCCATCATCCTTGACCACTGGTCCTGCTCGCTAGGGATGATGGGAGTTGTAGTCCAGAAACAGCTGGAGACCCAAGTTTGGAAAACACTATGCTAATGTGTTTCCCATGGAGGACTCATAGATGTTGAGTAGTCAGCAGGAGTACACTCAGCATAGTGTACAATATATGATTCATTAATGAAGGCTTATAGCTATGACTTTTAACATGTTGTCATGTTTGCATGTTGGTTTAGTCTAGTCTCTCTAAAACTGAGGGTGAAAAGCATTTCCTTGTCTCAGGATAGCCATCCAACAACTCTGTGATGTTGGCCTTTGGGGTTACTCATTTACCGCCAGGGAACTGACACAGGGGCAGTGAATTACTCAAGGCTGTAGGCAGCAGACCTGCTACTTTAGCAGATGTGACTCAAGCAGAAGCTTGCTTCGGAAGAGGCAAATTAGCATTCTTGGAAATGTTGACTCAAATTGTTTTACACTTGCGTTCCAAATACCATGCTCACCTTTGCAGGTTTTACGATGTTCCGGGGGGTTGGGGGGGGGAAGAGGCCAAGAGTAGAGCTCCCATTTCCCTGCCATCAATGGGTACCTTGTCTAATCTAAATGGGTACCTTGTATAGAGAAGTTGTTAATGTTTGATGTCTTAAAAAGGTAAAGGGACCCCTGACCATTAGGTCCAGTCGTGGACAACTCTGGGGTTGCGGCGCTCATCTCGCTTTACTAGCCGAGGGAGCAGGCGTACAGCTGCCAGGTCATGTGGCCAGCATGACTAAGCCGTTTACCTTCCCGACGGAGCGGTACCTATTTATCTACTTGCACTTTTTGGCGTGCTTTCAAACTGCTAGGTGGGCAGGAGCTGGGACTGAGCAACGGGAGCTCACCCCGTCGTGGGGATTCGAACCGCCAACCTTCTGATCGGCAAGCCCTAGGCTCTGTGGTTTAACCCACAGCGCCACCCGCGTCCTGTTTGATGTCTTACTGTGTTTTAATTAGTCGGAAGCCTCCCAGAGTGGCTGGGATAACCCAGTCAGATGGGCAGCATATAAATAAATCATCATTATTCTTGTTCCATGTGGTTCCTCTCCAGAATAATGGCGCAGTGGTGTTGGAGAACAACTTCTGCTCCACCATTGCTGGAGTTTTAGCACTGACACAGAAGGAGCATGTAAAATGTGGAAGTGATATTTGGCAGCTTCCACTATGGAAATGAAGCAGATGAAGCAGCACTTTGAGACTTCTGCAAATACTGCCTGCATCTCTTGAGTGCAATGAGAAACATTTACTGGGTTCCACCAAAGGATGATTCCCCAAATAAGCAGCAGACAAAAGAAGCTCATAGAAGGGTACGGAGACAAATATATTCAATAACAAGCCCAGTGTGTTTTGGGCTGAAGATAGCCCTTCGTCAGGGGAATGCTGTAGTTAGAAGCATGCAAGGTTGGCAACAGGGGAATGAAATGAGAAAACATGTTATGCTCCTCACTGGAATGTCATTTGTTGTCAGGTTCATGCTTGTGTAAATCCTTGAAGCAATCTACTTATTTTTGTTTTGCAGACAAGATAGTGATTTTTCCAGGCATTCAAAACAGCTTTATGTGGATTACGGTAAACCCCTTGGATAAGTATCTAATACCTTAGTGATTCATATACTTCTAGTTAGGAGAACGGGACATGGGTGGTGCTGTGGTCTAAACCACTGAGCCTCTTGGGCTTGCCGATCAGAAGGTCCGCGGTTTGAATTCGGTCCCAGCTCCTGCCAACCTAGCAGTTCGAAAGCATGCCCAAAAGTGCAAGTAGATAAATAGGTACCGCTCTGGTGGGAAGGTAAACTGCGTTTCCATGCGCTGCTCTGGTTTGCCAGAAGCAGCTTAGTCATGCTGGCCACATGACATGGAAGCTGTCTGTGGACAAACGCCGGCTCCCTCAGCCTATAGAGCGAGATGAGCGCACAACCCCAGAGTCGTCCACGACTGGACCTAATGGTCAGGGGTACCTTTACCTTTACCTTTAGTTAGGAGACTGTTATCTGTCAAGATTCATGTTTTTTTGTTCCTTACAGAATACATTTTATATTTCTTTTGCCCAGAATATGGGCAGATAATAGATAATGTAACCTGTAGGTTACATTCAATTGCATGGTCTTTGTTTCATATTTTTTTAAATGACAGGTTTCTAATTCTTAGTCTTGCACAGGGGGAAAAAAACTTGTTCAGTTTTGTTTTAGTTCTACCCTTCCTTCAAAGTCAGGGTGCAGGTTTCATGTTCAACATCTCATTTGGGTCTCACAACATTTCTGTAAGGAAAATAAGGCTGTGGACTAGCCATTGACCCAAAGATTACCAATTTTCATGCTAAAGCATTACCAGGAACACTCGGGGCTTTTTTTTCAGCTGGAACACACCCAAACTCAGTTCCGGCACCTTTCCTGTGAGTTCTGGCACCTCCTAGGTAGGCACCATTGCCATTATAAGAGGGAGGTGTTCCAGCACCTCTTTTTTCTAGAAAAATAGCAGTGGTTACACTCAAAACACTTAAAAATACTTCAGTATTATTTAAAAAACCAAATATGAGGATATACTTTGACCTTCAGCCTTACGACTAAAGCATGAGTAAAAGAACAGTATATTTTTCCCCAGACTGTTCTCTACATACATTTCCAAGTTCCTTGAAAGCTAGTGCTGCCTCTTCTTTAAATAAATAGCTTTCCCCTGGCGTTTGTGCAAACTCTAGCCTCTGGCAGTGAAAAAAAGTATGACTAATTATGGGCAGGTATGCATAGCAAAATGTAATATGTCATCTGTGTGAGTAAGGGCTGGGTGGTTATAACTGTCTCATAAATGGCCAGCCAGTGACTAATCTCTATTACTTGTTATTACAATGTAAGAGAGATTGGAGTGTAGATTTCTGCTTTAATCAGAAAATAAAGCTGCAATTGGGAGCCTGTAGCCCTCCAGCTGTTGCAGGACTCTTATCAGCCCCAGCCAGTACGCTCAATGGTCAGAGACGATGGGAGTTGCAGTCTGAGAGCATTTAGAGGCTTCCCATTCCTGGAATGAAATGTGGGTGTGTGGTAAAATTGCCTGAGGCCAGTTGCAGAAAGGTGCCGACCACATTGAGCTTAAGCACATAATGATTATAAGCTTGAATAATATCTGTGAGCTTCTAAAGGGTGTGTGGAACCTCAGATCAATATTCTTGTAGTGCCATGCCTTCTCAGCAGGAAACCTGGCCACAGTATCTCTCTCATGTGATTGATTTATGTGCTTGCTTCATGTATATACCACCTTCCTACCTGAGCACTCAAGGCAGTTTGCAGTTTAAAATTGCGTACAAGATACACGTACAAGGGGGAGGAAAGAAGAATAAGCAAAATTAAGGTGCCAGCTCACATTACTGTTGTAGGCATCCATCTGTCTCAAGAGCGTGACTGCAGGGTCGAAGTCAAACCACTGCATTAGCAGCACTGAAGTGACCTTGCCTTGGCACAAGCCTGGGCAGGGTGTATGGAGGTCCTGGGCTGCCCAGATGACAAGACCCCCCTCATGGCCTTGCTGATGTAGTCCAAAGGAAAGCAGAGAAGTACGTTTGGCACTAGCCTGACTGCAGGAGTTGCTGGAAGGAGGTGTACAAGACATCATCCAGCTGTCTTAGTTACTCCACTCTAGATTTGTGTAGGGTTTACGCCTTAGCCCAGGCTTAGGCAAACTTGGCCCTCCAGATGTTTTGGGACTAAAACTCCCATAATTCCTAGCTAACAGGAGCAGTGGTCAGGGATGATGGGAATTGTAGTCTCAAAACATCTGGAGGGCCGAGTTTGCCTATGCCTGTCTTAGCCTTTTCTTCCCCTGAAGATATCCCACAAGTCAGCGGAGGTTTAGGATCAGAGTTTTCCTTTTCCTAGATGGGCTACCTTCCCAGATTGATGAGCCCATCTGCCCCTCACTTCCCTTTATAGCACGTGCAGAAACTACCTTATTGACCGTTGAACCCAATATTTGTCTCATCCACTAATAACAACAACAGTAAAGGTAAAGGACCCCTGGACGGTTAAGTCCAGCCAAAAGCAACTAGGGGTTGTGGCGCTAATCTCGTTTTCAAGCCGAGGGAGCCGGCGTTTGTCCAGAGACAGCTTTCTGGGTCATGTGGCCAGCATGACTAAACCGCTTCTGGTGCAATGGAACACTACGACAGAAGCCGGAGCGCACGGAAATGCCGTTTACCTTCCTGCCGCAGCAGTACCTATTTATCTACTTGCACTGGCATGCCTTCGAACTGCTAGGTTGGCAGGAGCTGGGACAGAGCAACGGGAGCTCACCCCGTCACGCGGATTCAAATTGCTGACCTTCTGATCAGCAAGCCCAAGAGGCTCAGTGGTTTAGACCACAGCAGTAGTAGTAGTAGTAATTGTTGTTGTTAATAATAATAATATTACTATTAATATATCGCTTAATGCCAAAATAGGCTTCTAAGCAGTTTTAAAAGTATAAAAAACATTTAAAGCAGGAGTTTCAGGTCAAGAGTTCAATAGAATACCCAGGTAAAGAGGTGTGTCTTCAAAAGTCTTATGAAAGTTATCTACAGAGTTATGTAATGAAACAGCTGGAATAAGTTTGTGGAGCAGAGGAGCCAAATGGGGGTTTGTCCCAGCCAAGTTGTTGGAGAGGGCCTCACAACCTCACTTTTTTCTCTCTGGTGCCATCAGATGGAAAGGCTGGCGATGGATGGATCAGTTATTGCTTCACAAGGGAAGAGTCTCCATACTCCAAGCTGAATGTGCAGCACAAGGGTCCTGAGTTAACAGGAGCACATACACCTGGAATTACATGTTTGCTGGGCCCTGGAGAGAAACTTTTGATTTATTTATTTTTTTAAATACAACAATGCTATGCATTATCCACCAGTGTGGTCACTGTTTGTCTTTTAGATATGGAATCAATATGTCCATAAATATAAATATTAATTAATGTACTGGGCCAAGGAGTTTCCATGATTGTTGCTGCCTCAGCACTGGTTCCTGACATCAGAACAAGGGAGCAGAGTGCTTCTTCCATACAGCAGTGAAATGTTTTTAACCCAAAGGCTGCCTTCCCTTCTGGGCAAAGCGATGGATTGAGCCAAAAGGAGGTGGGGCAATGCACATAAATTCTACATTTGTGCAGTAGGCTAGTTTATAAACACCCTTGCACACCCCTCAATATCCTCTATCCAGGCAGGCAAGATTGATGTTCAGAGTTCAATGACACATTCCAGCCAGGCAAAAACACTAAAGAATGTGACACATGGCCAGTGTGGGCCTGGGGAAAGATGATGTGGTTGGGGGGTGGACATGTGGCCTGGGGAGAGTCCCATGGGGCAGTTGGAGAGGCATGGAGACTCACATTGGGCCCCCAGGCCTGAGGTTTGCCAACCCTGATCCAAACCCTCCAAGTGTCCCTATTTTCCAGGGACAGTCCTAGATTTACAGAAGCCATCCCAGTTTCTGATTTGATCCCAGAATGTCCTGCTTCTCCTTAGGATGTCCCTATTTTCATCGGAGAAATGTTGGAGGGTATGGAGTTATGTGACCCTCAAGCCGAGGAGATAAGTAGCTATTCAACTCTTGGAAGGCATCTGAAGGCAGCCCTGCGTAGGGAAGTTTTGAAATGTTTAATGTTTCATTATCTTTTTATATATATTGGAACCCGCCCAGAGTTGATTGAGCATCCCAGGCAGATGGGTATGGTATAAATAAATTATTCTTATTCTTATTCTTATCATTTATTGAATAGGACATTCCGATTTTCATTAGAGAAATGTTGGGGGGGGTATGCTGGTCTCTATATAATCTGCTACCTCTCCTGGCTACTTATGCCAACAAAAATTAAATAAATGTTTCTGGTACTAAACAAAGGTAGAGGACATCTGAAATTGCAATAGCTACATTTATCAGTAACTTTTGTGCTCAAACGGATGAACCTGTTATTAATTTCCTGATTTGTGCCTTGGTAGACATATCTTTTTCACTCAGGTATTCCTAATTAGTTACATTGGGAAAATGATCCTGATGCATAGGTCACAGGCCTTCAGTTTCTAAGCGCGTCTCCATTGGATTTCATTCCACAGTAATGGAAGGTTAAGTTCTGATATGCTGCATGTGTTATGCCACTACTACCTAGATAATATTTTAAAGGGAACTAATTTCTCTGGAGGCCTCCCTTGTGTGGAGTTATTCCTACAGGCGTTTAATAATTGCTGCATGTTAGCTGCATTCACTAAAGCCATATCCCTTCTTTTCCCTCTCAGCTGCTTAGAGGATTAAGTGTTTCCAAGCCATAGAAATACCTGAAATACCAGGATAGGGTGTAACAGAGCCTGCAGGGCTGTGAAACATTCCAGCAGGCTTGGTGAATTCAAAGCATGTGTGAATTTAAGCAATGAGAAAGTGTTTGTTTTTGCTCTCAGCACATCCTGGCTCAGGGAGGAAGAGATAAGAATATATTAGTGGAGGTTTTTAAGGAAGGTTGGCTTGGGTTCGCAACCTTCTTTTCTCTTCCTTTAAAGCATTAATAACCCACCTTACCGTAAAAGGACATGGTGGCTGGAAAAAAAGAAAAGAAAACAGCTAGGAACATTTATTAAAAGCATGAGTTAAACATGGCAGTATAATGCATGAATTAAATACTAGTAAAAGGGAACAGCTGCTGCCCACCTAGCAGTTCGAAAGCACGTCAAAATGCAAGTAGATAAATAGGAACCGCTCTGGCGGGAAGGTAAACGGCGTTTCCGTGTGCTGCTCTGATTCACCAGAAGCGGCTTTGTCATGCTGGCCACATGACCCGGAAGCTGTACGCCGGCTCTCGGCCAATAAAGTGAGATGAGCGCCGCAACCCCAAAGTCGGACACGACTGGACCTAATGGTCAGGGGTCCCTTTACCTTTAAAAGGGAACAGCAATTAAAACAAAGGCAATAAACAGGAAGCAACAAATAAATTCTCATAACTGAAGCGAACCAAAGGCCGAATAAGACAATGAAGAAGCCTAACACAAGACTTCCTAAAAAGACAGTAATCCAAGTGGATGTTCCGAAACTAGTGATTAGGATGACCATATATCCTACTTGACTTTGGAGAATAGGGTTAGCCATTGCTACTAGCCAGGTTGACTGTGTTCTGTGTCCAAGGTTAGAGGTCAGCTTATGAATACCAGTTGCTGGAAACCACCGGGGGGGCATGCTCTCGTGCTTGAGGGTTTCCCACAGTCATCTGGACCTACCCCAACTCTGGCCCTGCCTATGACTTATTCTCATGAGTAGCCCACTCCCCATCTAAGTGTTTTGGAACACCCCCCACTGAATAATTCTCAGAGATCCCCATGCCTACCCATTTAATGCATTGCCTGCCCTATTGATATGTGTCACATCCAGGTTGTCCCCAATTAATTTCCCCATTGGCTTCATCCTGCCCCAAGGGAGGGAGGGGAGGTGGAGCTTACTTTTTCCTTACCTGGACCATGAGTGTACTGAAGAGGCCTGATCTATCTCTATCTCTCCTTCTCCCTCTTGCAATAACAGAGACACTGGGGTGAATGGAGGAGCTTAGAGGCAGGTTCCTCAAGGGATGCACTAAATTTTCAAGAAGGCTGCTGACCAATCAGCAGGGAGATAATTTTGTCATAAATGGGGACTGAGCCAGTGACCGTCCGGCTGGTCTCTGTTCCTGTACAATGGTACTGTGGCTTCACATTTCAAAACTGCCATCTTGAAGGGGAGAAAAATACAAGAAACTCGTTTTGTTTTCATTAGCCACTAGCTGGCAGGGTTTCACGGTCAACAAAAAACACGAGGATTCGCCATTTCTGAGCACAATTTGCTTTCTTCTGTAAAATTGGTGTCTTGTGCTGCCCATGCCAGTTCCTTAGATTTCTAGGTGTACTGGTAGACTGGACCCCAGATGGAGACTAGTGTTCATTTGTATCAGAAGCCTTTGCTTCATAGGCTTTGAGGCTTAGCCATGGTCTCCCTTTAAGATCTGAATTCAAATGGATGTTTATACAGTTCACTGCTGGATTGGGTCCTGAGTGCAACCCATTTAAACTGGCTTGCCACATTCTTCTGTGGCATGAAATAAGAAAGCCCCATCCTGCAGGGATAGCCAGAAAAGAAATTAGCTGTTATGTGAATGGCTGTCTTTCCTACTTTGCACCTTGCCACACCATTGCTGTATCCTGCAAAGATAAAAGTAACACTTGTCAGAAATTTGTTAGGTGTGAAACAGCTCTGAGTCACTGTCACTTCAGTTGTTGATGAGCCAGCTATGTAAGAAGTGAGAAATTCTATCATGATTTTAAAAACAAAAAAGTACCTATATTTGGCATGAAAGCATTACATAATATGAGCCTGAAGAAAAACCACTGGAAAAGTTATTCTCACACTGTGGTCTTCTGCCTTGTTTTTAATAGATTTTTACCTCAGCTTTTGCGTGGGCAGATGGCAGTTTTAGTCCAAAATACAGTGGTACCTTGGTTCTCAAACTTAATCCATTCCGGAAATCCGTTCCAAAACCAAAGCGTTCCAATACCAAGGTGCGCTTTCCCATAGAAAGTAATGCAAAATGGATTAATCTGTTCCCGACTTTTAAAAACAACCCCTAAAACAGCAATTAAACATGAGTTTTACTATCTAACAAGACCACTGATCCATAAAATGAAAGCAATAAACAATGTACTGGGTTCCGCACAGTCACAAAAACAAAACTAAATAGCAAAAACAGACAGACCTCAGTGTAACACTCAAAACAGAACTGTGGCACTCAAAATGGAAGTGTAACACTCAAACCAGAGCACGTTCAGCTTCCAAAAAATGTTCTCAAACATCCGGGTTTGCAGTGTTTGGGTTCCATGTTGTTTGAGTACCAAGGCATTTGAAAACCAAGGTACCACTGTATATGGAGGGCACCAGGTTGGTGAAGGCAGTTTAACAGTGATATAGCAGAAATTAAGTATAGTTAAAGAACAAATTAGATCTTTCTCTTGTAAATAAAACAAGCCTTGTCATGCACAGTTGAAAGAAAAACAGTTTGTCAACAAAATAAATATGGAAAAATTTCCTGCCATTTTTGCTTCCTGTTTCTCCAAACCAAACAAGATACTTTACCTGCTATGTGTGCTCCAGGCAATTTCCTTTCCTGGGAAACAGTCGTCTCCCTTCCTTGGACAGTTCTGTTTTTAATATATAATTTCAGAGGCCTGGATTCCACTGGCATGACCTCTTCTCTTCTAGCTGCACTGCACAGCTTCTGCTTAATGGGCACATAAGAGAGGAACCATTTGTGAGGTCTTTGGCTTTAAGGGAGGGGAACATAAACACCTGGGAAGCAAATACCGGTACATAATCCTGCAGATTGCTTTACAGGCAGAACCTCAGCTTACCACTTGTGGGCTTCCCAGGGTCATCCTGCAAAGAGAGGATCCTGCAAGCTCTCCTTATGTTCTTATGTGTACCAGTCCCGCAGATTTCAGTTGAACTCAGTTCTAGTAGAATTTGGGGTAGACTGCTGCTCTCGGTTTAGCATGCTTAGGTCTATTGACCAGAATGCAAAGAATGGTTAAAGCAAAGCACCCATGCTTCATTACTGATGAGTAATCTGTCTCCCCTTTGCCCTTGCCAAATAGCCGTTGCCTTGCTTGAGGGAAATGAGGAAAGGTGCCCAAGAGGCTACATGCAGCAACAGCAGAGAGGCCCATTTAGGATGTAACACTTAACTATGGTTTAGCACACTGGTGGCTAACCTGCGGCACTCTGGATGTTGTCAGGCAGCAGTTTGCATCCGCCCCAGCAAGCATGACCAGCAGTCAGGGGTGGAGTCCAGCAGTGCTGGGCAATATTTCAACAAAGTAATGTATCACCAGCCAAACATTGCAATAATAGTGATACATTGCGATGATGAAAAGCAGAGGGAGAAACAAGCTGCATCCGGCTGGCCCCACGAGGCACCAGTGTGAAACCGCCTCAGTTCCCTCTCGGGGAGTGGTGGCAGTTTCATCCTGGCACCTTGCAGGCCCAGGCCCAATTCAACTCATTCCTCCAGGCACGGCAGTGGAGGCAGTCCCTCCACCACCAGCACCCAGCATGCTGAGGGAGGGACAAGTTCCATCATTTCTGGCACCTACTGGCTCATTCTTCCCTCGGTTTGAGGGCCAGAGCACAATGGCAGGAGCGGTGGCAGCGGTTTCACCTGCAATATACCACCAGGTGAAGACGCCATTGCTCTCTGACCCTCAAACCAGTCCTGGACAATGTACCAATACATGGCCCAGGCCTAGAGTCCAGCAACATCTGAAGGTCCACAGGTTAGTCATCCCTGGTTTAGCATTGTATGCATGAGCAACAACAAACCTCCTGCCCATGCACTCTCCCCTCTTTTGGCACAGCCAGAGGTGTGGTGTGGCTGATTGGAAGCTTTAACACTTGCTTTTAAACTAACCACTTTGTTTATGCCTGAACGCAGTTGCTCTGGATTGATTGTTTGAACAAACCAGAGTTCAAGTTAACCAGAGTTCTCTGAGTTTGGATGTAACCAGAAACACTGGTTAGTTTGGGAGCAGAAGTTAAAGCTTCTACTTTCACTGTGGTTACCGTATGCCAGAAAAGCGGGAGCGGAGGACTATATGAGCATGAAGCCCACAGAAGCACATGAGCATAGTGTTTACACATGGTTTAAATTTACTTCCAAACTGGTCCTGTGAGCTTGGTAATACCTGGTCCCTACTTCTCTGTTGACCCATTGTGTTGAAGTTTGTTTGGTGGACTGTGTGTGCTGCAGAGACATCTGGGTCCATTCTGATCTCTACGTCAAGGTACTTCTGTTTTGTTTTGTTTTTTCTCTTTTTGAACGCACATGTGCAGCTGGTCTTTTCTGAGCAAACAAAATATAATTGGGATAAGATATAGCTCCTTTGTTCTTTTTTTAGGAGCCAACATTAATTTTGCATTAAAGAAGCTAACAAAATGACACCAACAAGGATATGAAATTTAAGGATAAATTTGAAACTGCATGCGTAACTGAATTAATAGCATTGCACCCTATAATTGCTGCTGACCAGGCATGAAAAGAGGTTGTCAAAAATTCAACCAAGTTTTTCAGATATTGGTAATAACCCCACCCCAGCACATACTACTATGTCTTACTGAATGATTTAATATCTTGGATATTTCTTAGTAAAATACATGATCATTCTGCAGAGAGAAATACCAGGAGGTTTTGTTTTGCATGTAGAAAGGTTGTTCGTTATCATAATATTTGTCTGAATGTGTTTGTCTGAATGTGTCCTTTTATCTGCGTATTTCTTTTTAAAGATAGGGTTATGTATTTTGATGTTTATAAAAAAAATGTTACTTTCTCTTTAAGCTCCTAGTACAGAGCCAAATATTGTCTTATGTGCTTTGTCAGAAAAATGACTGCATGGAGAACAGGGCTGGTGGTTCAAGGCAAATCTATTGATCTCTCTTTCTGCATTCCCTTTTCTCTTTAATGAGGACTAGAATGTTTCCACATCAGTTAACTGCCTCCATAAAGCACCAGAAGGTCACACCAGCATCACACTCATCTTTTTTTTCTTTGTGTCTATAATATAATTGGCTGATTGTGTTGGTGATGAGTGAGCTCGCCCCCCCCCTCCCCAATTCCCCCAGAGCAGTCTTGGCTACATGTTATTAAACCTCGTTGCTCGTTCCCTGAGGAGAACAGCTCTGCTGCGTTCCTCGCTAGCAAAGCCAGTGCCATTGCGCAGGTTGAAACAGCAGAAACAGCATCCATTTTAATCTGCGGGAAGCCTCTCGGTTTACAAGGGCGTTCTTTTCTCCTTCAGATGCTGTAAAAATTAACTGTGCAGCTTCTGTAAACATTCTTGGCTCTCGGTGTCTGGTTTCTGTATGATGCACTGAGATGGTACACCAGGAAAACTGTTCGTATCAGGTAAGAATTAAAGCTCTTCTGCCATAATCGGCATCATCCCTTTTAGAAGAGAGGAAGGAATAGGCCTGCCTTTTTTTACTTATTTTTTATTTCGATGCAGCAGGTTGCTTCCTTTCAGCTTATGTAAAATTGGGTCACCTTTCTAAAGGGAAGGATTTCTGGCTTGCCGTTTTGTTGGTGTTCTCTTTTCAGTGCTACTATTAATGGGCACAATGAGCAAAGCCGACAAATAATCCTTACTTTGCTTTTAAGATAGTAGGTTGTTAAGCAGCTATTGCCAAGTCTCTGTGTGTGTGCCTGTTTTCATAGTGAAGGAAAGCTGCTCCCTATATCAAATGATAAGGAATCAGCTCCACTTCAAAAACAGGCATTTTATCAGCATTATGTAGATTTTTTAAAAAAAACAGTATAGGTTTTGGTTTGTGCCATTTAGTGGATGGCGATACTGTGGGGAGGATGTTAGGGAAAGATGGTTAACAGAATAATCGTCATTAAAATATGTGTACCGGTAGTAATATGAATGTAGCCTGAATGTTAACTTCTAATTGTGAGCACAATTGGTGTGGGCATGTTTTGACTGTGACGAGGTGTAAGAATTTACACGTTTGTTGTTTGTAGTCTCAAAGAATCCAGATACAATGTTTTGTAGACAGCACATCATTTAGCATGCTACCTCTGGAAATAATTGCTTCCTTGTTTTCTGGAAGGTGCTTCTTTTTGGAGGGATTTGTTTTTCAAATGCTTTACATTTATTGTATGCATGGACACGCCGAGAAGCAAAATATTAGTTGTGTAGATTTCAAGCTGCTTTGAGAAATGGATTTCTCCCATCTTACATCTTCGTACACCACCTTTACATGACTGGTTTCCTATCCCAGTAGAAGTGATTAATTTAGATTCTGGCTTGATTGCTGTGGTTGGTGGTGCATTAGTGGGGGGGGAGAGAGATACCATTTTAAATCTACAGTTAAAATAATATTTAATGCCAAACGAAACACAGAAAGTTGCATTGGTGTCGGTGCTAACCAAGTCTATGCTTAGAACGAAGTCCTTTTCATAGGCTGAACTCCAATCTTTAGCACATATATTTCAACTCCCACCTTCTAAAATTTATTGAACTTGATCCAGACTAAATTGGTCACGCTTTTGTCCCATTGAAATCAACAGGGTCATGGAGAACTTAATTCCCATTGATTACAGTGGGGCTGGAGCGTGACTAACTTAGTCTGGATTCAGCCTATTTTATTTTTTGCACAGCACGTAATCAGGAATAAAATAAAGGTGTAGAGGAGCCAAATATACTGAATTTGCAAGTTGTTTACAGAAAAGTGCAAGTGTTGTAGGGAAAGGGATGAACCAAGATGGAGAGGGGAAAGTCTCTGTAGGGAACAGATCTAACAGTATGTTTAGTCTGTGTGTTCCTACACATAATGAAGGTAGAAGTGCAAAAATAGGAACCAAGTAATGAACAGCTACAGCTTTTTAAAATTTTATTTTGTTAGTCTTAAGATTTTCCATTCAAGCAACAGTTTTAGGATAACTGCTTCTCCCCCCCCCCTCAAAAAAATCTCTCCACTTGCATTTTCTCCCATTTTTGGATTTCTGCACATTTTAGCCCATGTTCTGCTTAGTCAATAGCACCACTTTGACACCTCCTGGCATTTTAATAAATAGCCCAGTTGCTGCGTCACAAAGAATGCCCGACAGCCACATTTTGTAATCTGGTAGGGGTCAAAGGTTGCCCATTGTTCCCTTTCAAATGGAAGTCGCTTCTTTGGCAACCGTGATTAAGAGAAGGGTACACTGAACACCATCCAGAACGGCTTCTGATATTGGGATGGTCTGCTCTTTGACACATTTGTGCATTTTATGTATGTGTTTGATCATAACCCATCTCCACTTGCTGAGTTCTGCATATGAACCTGGGAAATCTTTGCAAAACAAAATTGTTGCCTTTGAAAGAAAAGTGGAGCAGGGAAGGTGTCTTGTGTAAAACACCTTGTTAGGGTCACCAAAAGCAAAAGAAAACAAAAGCAACAAACCTATTAACCTGGAGGTTTCATTTTTAATCCATCTGCAATGTGGAATCCAGGGTTTTAGCATCACACTGGAAGCTATGATTAGATTTCAGCAGGCCTGGCCATAAGGGCAGCTTCTCTCAGCGGGGGATGGGAAAATGTCAGGAGCTGCTGCTGCCGCTGTCACAAGTGCCATCTGTGGTTAAATAATAAATGCCTTGTTTTGCATCATACTGTAAGCCAGATCAGAGCTTTCTTTTCATTGCCCTTAGCAGAGAATATCTGTATCCTGTTAAAGTGTAACACACTCTACTTTTCAGAGATATGCTGTTTAAATATTGGAGCCCCTTTCTCCTTTAATTTAGAAGAAAAGATTAATAAGGGCCTTCCCGCATAATATCATTTGCCACCTAATATTGTGCTTGCTGCTGAGTATATACTTGACAAGGAACTGCGGCCAATCCTGGCTCTCTGAGCATACCTGTATGGTACTGTTACTAACATGCTTGATCTTTTATGTGCCTTGTTATGAGTAGTGTCTGACTAAGACATACTTTGTTTGTTTTTTTATATAATATTTTTATTTTTAAACACAAAAATAAACATACAAACAATCAAACAATCAAACACATACATATATACTATACTAAGACTAAAACGCTACACTACACCACATTTATCATATATTCTTATCCTATCTCCTTAACATTTCCTCCTGACTTCCTCCATTCTGTCCCTCTGTGTCGATTCTCCTTATCTATTGTCTACCAGCAATTTCTTAATATTTCTATCTTCTCATTTCTATTACATTTTATCTTATTTTAATTACATTCTTTAAATTTAAAATAACTTCCAGATTCTTTTTCAACAACCTTATATTTCCTAACAAATATTTATAAAAAGAAGCTTAAATTCAATATTACTTGACACTTATTTCAACAATATATCTACCATACTATTTACTATATTAATCTTTTATAAACTAATTTTATACATTGACATTTCTATTTATTTTAATTCTGTACTTTATAATGTTTTTTAAGATAGTGACTAAGACATACTTTGAGCAGATGCATTGAAATTGGTGGGCTTTAGACAATCATGACTAACCTAAATCTGTTGATTTCATTGGGCCTATTCTGATGTCATAGGCTGTGTACACATCATGGGTGATACTCACCACCGTGCCAAGGAGATAGTTCCATCTGGCAAGCAGAAATGTTTGCACTAATGGAACAACCTCTCCTCTTCCCCCATGTGCTATTATGGGGGACCTTCCAACCCTCCTGAGCAGAACTGAGGAGGAAACGGGGGTGGGGGAGTCCTCTTCAGCTATCAAGACTTATTGCTCTGGCTTCCACTAGCGCCACAGTTTACTTGAATCTGGCTCTATAACATTAACGTACATTGGAAGCACAGTTCACCCCCTCAAAGAATTATGGGCATTGTAGTTTAAGGGTTGCTGGAATTGTACCTCTGGGGGGGGGGGGTAAGCTGCAGTGCCCACAATTCTTTGAGGGGGTGAAATGTGCTTTAAAGGTATCATGCATACGCAGCCTTAGTTGGGTGAAACCATAGGTGTGCAAGCTTTAAGAAACAACCCATAATGAGTGACTGACCCTGAGATTGAAAGGTGATATGAAATATTCACAAAAGTATGGACAGTTGGGAGAGGATACTGGAAATAATGGTCTCCAAGCAAAACTGTTGGCAGATCTGGGCAAACAGAATGTGTTTAATGGGCATAGAGGGTTCTTCTTAGGTGCAGAAGCAGCTTTTAAAAAAAGAGACAGTTTTGTATGTGTAAGGTGAGTGAATAGGCATGGTTTTGTTGCCACTGAATATGAGACCAGTGTGGTGTAGTGGTTAAAGCGTTGGACTAGGGCCCAGGAGAGCCCAGGCTTCACATCCCCATGCAACAGGCTTCCTCAGCCTCAGCCCTCCAGATGTTTTTGGCCTACAACTCCCATGATCCCGAGCTAGCAGGACCATTGGTCAGGGATGATGGGAATTGGAGTCTCAAAACATCTGGAGGGCTGAGGTTGACGAAGCCTGCCATGCAACCACGAGGCAAAAGAGAACCACATATGCCACCCGGAGTTCCTTGGAGAAAATGGAGGGCATCAATGTATTAAAAAATAAACACAAATTCTGGCTACAAATGTGAATTTTGTGCACTATTCAGATGCTAGCTATCGATGATAAACCATGTGTTATGGCGCCAACAAGATGGTGTGCCGAAGAGAAGCCGAAGTCAGGAGCAGTCCGAGTCAGGAACCAACCGAGGTCAGGTACACAGGAGCAGGGTGAGCAGGCACAACCACGTGCTTCAGCACAGCAGTTGCAGGTGCTAGTGAGGGAAGCAGCCGGCCTTCCTTAAGTAGCCAGCTCATCACTGCGCCTTTTACGAGTTGCAACTGCCTCCAATTGCTCCAACTGCCTCCTACGCTCTACAGCTGAGATGGGAGGAGGGGAGGGGGCCCTCCGGCTCCTCTCCTCACAAGGGCCTGATTCTGGCTCAACTTCTTCCTCCTCCTGTTCTGGCCTTCCCTCTTCCCCATCTGCTTCTTCCTCTTCTGAGCAGTGTCGCCACCAGTCTTCTTCAGGTAAGAATCCCTCCATTCCTCTTGATTCTTCCATGGTTGCCGCTTCGCCTAGGGGGGCTTGCCACCACTCCTGCTCATCTGGTGCAACCCTGACACCATGTAGTTACATTTTTTTAAAGCCCCACTAGCATCTTAGCTTGGACAACTTACAGAATGGAACCTGAGGAAGAGGTTGGAAGGTAAAGACTAGCTCAATTATCAGTGGCTCCATGGGCTGCATTTGGGATACACTGGGAGCAAGACTGGTTCCTTGCCCTGGATAATGGGGTCACCAGAGGTAGCATTCACAGCCTGGTGATTTCCTGAACATACTCCTTTGTTAGATTTATATCCCGCTTTTCTGTCTTGATGGAACTGAGAACAAAAGTCCATAGTGTCCCCAGATGCTTTTCCATCCAGGCAGTAATCAAACCCAGGAGAAACTATGCTTAGTTTCAGCATAATGGCTGCATCATGTGTCTCCTGATTGTGCCTAGGGACGATTTGCTTACTCCTATGGGGGAGGAAAAAAGAAAGAAGAGACAGATCAGATCAAAGAGATCAAAGTCCAGCTTTGTGTTTCCAGCAGTGACCAGCCAGATGCCTCTGGGGAGCCCAGAAGCAGGACTTGAAGGCACCAGCCTTCGCCTGGTGTGTCCCAGAGGTTGTCAGCCGAGAGATTCCATTTTAATTGACAGGCCGATCATCTGTGAATTTGTTTAATCCTTTTTATAACCATCCAAGCCACCTGCCACCATCTCATCCTATGATGGTGAATTCTATAACTTAATTATGTGCAGTGTGAAGAAGCACTTTCTTTCGTCTCTCCTCAGTCTACTACCGATCGGTTTCAGTGGGTGACTCCTAATTGTTCCTCCACTTTCTCCATACCTTCCTTAATTTTAAGAAGCATCCCTTTCAGGGATGTTTGTCTGGCACCATCTGTGTGGTCTCTTCAGCACCAAGCAACTGGGCCTTTTAAATGATTTATGCAGTCTGGGCCTCTTGTTTTTTAAGCATGTGTTTTGATTTCGGAGGTGCTGTGGCTTGTGGCTGGTCAGATGGACGGGGTACAAATAATAAAAATGTTGTTGTTGTTGTTGTTGTTGTTGTTGTTGTTGTTGTTGTTGTTGTTGTTTTGTTGAATTCAGGTACTGTTGGGGCTGTATTTGATGCTGCAAATATGCTTGTGCTACTGACTTCCATGCATGCAAACCCTCCACACACACCCCTCCAAGCACACACTGAAAACAAGCACGGGGGGGGGGGGTGAGAGGGCCAGAGGATTTGGAGGCCGTGTGGACAAGGGAGAAGAACAAGAAGTCCAGTTGTCCAAGTGGGGAGGCTTTGCTTTTCCCCTAAAAAAAATAAAAGGTTTTACTATTTCTTGGGTAGTCACATTCAGAACCCATCAGTATATATGTGATACAGTGGTACCTCGGGTTACAAACACTTCAGGTTACAAACACCTCGGGTTACAGACTCTGCTAACCCGGAAGTAGTACCTCAGGTTAAGAACTTTACCTCAGGATGAGAACAGAAATCGTGCGCCAGCGGCGCGTTGGCAGTGGGAGGCCCCATTAGCTAAAGTGGTACCTCAGGTTAAGAACGGTTTCAAGTTAAGAATGCGCTTCCGGAACGATTTAAGTTCATAACCAGAGGTACCACTGTATTGAATAGAGCTCTATTCAGGCATTCATCATAATTGCACAATTACCATCCCATAATAAGGGGAAGAGCAGGGATGTGCTTTTTCTGCCACCCCTCATATTATATCCCCTGCTGTCCTCATGTTTTGGGGAAGAGGGGAGCTATCTTTACATGATCAGGCCGCTAAATCATGTCAGGGATCTACATTTGTAGAGAAGGCTGCCCTCTTCAGACCGCCCCTGAGACAGCAGAGGTTGAGAGCCAGTAATCACATTCCGATTCTCCCCCTAACACAATGCTAATTACATGAGCATGAATGCCAGATGCCATAATAATAATAATAATAATAATAATAATAATAATAATAATAATAATAATAATAATTTATTTATACCCCACCCATCTGGCTGGGCTTCCCCAGCCACTCTGGGCGGCTTCCAACAAAATATTAAAATACAATAATCCATCAAACATTAAAAGCTTCCCTAAACAGGGCTGCCTCTACCAGTTTTGGACTACAACTCCCATCAGCTCCAGCCAGCACAGCTAGAGGGCAACAGGTTGGCTAGCATAGGAGTTTAGTTAGGAGACTTTGGTGAAGCAATTCATCCAAAGCTTTTTGAGAGCCCTGGTCTTGAGGGCAATTCTGCAAAGCCTGGAAGCCAGGTGCTGGGTGGCCCATATTTCCACCAATAGGAGTCCCTTTGGGGTTGGACCTATGAGTGCTCTGAACACAGGTGTTGTCACCCTTCCCTGAAATCTACAGGTTCTGCCTTCCCACACAAATTTTGCTCATCCTAATGACCAGGATTCTCCCACTTTAATCTGACTCGGGGCAACTTCCCATGAATGTGAACATTTTAAATGAACACTGTATCTACCCTTGCCAAAGACCATAGGTTTATGTTATGTTCATTTCTGAATACAATGTATTAGAAGCCATTAATGGCTAAAGGAAACACTAAAAGGTTTATATATCTACTATTGCAGAACTGTTCTGGGGGAGGAAAGCCTTTTGTATTATTTAGGTCATCGGTTTGAATCCCTTCCCAGATCAGTGGTGACACACAAAATTAAATCATTATTAATACAGAATTGTCATAACCTCCTCACATTTATTAATGCAGAATATCCTACTGGGTCCCTGGTTCTCTGCTTAAAATTACTGAGTGCATTTTCTATACATTAATCCACACTAAATGAAATCTTAATATGGCTCCTAATTATTATCACCCACTTCTAACTCTGAACTGCTTAGATGGTGGTTACCAGCACAGAGGCATCATTTGTCTGAAGCATGATTCTGCAGTCATGAGAGTCAGAATGACTTGCTCACAAATAACCGGCTTCAGACTGTGGGAGCTTCACAATACACACACACACACACACACACACACACACACACACACACACACATATATATATATATATATATATATATATATATATATATATATATATATATAGTTCCTGTAGGAAAATATCCCCTTCTCCCAAAAAATGTTTGCTCAGTCAGAGGCAGATCAAGCTCCATAGCAGGTCCAGGGTTTGGGGCTGTATTAGCCAAATCTTTTGTTGATCTGGCTATCCAGCAGTTACAGTAGCAGCAGGAGGTTTCGGGATATTTTGATTACTCAAATAGCTTTGGACAAGTGAACTGAATTTCCAGGATGTCATTTGGGTGGGGAAAAGTTGTTCCTATGTCCAGGGCTCCTGCATTTTTCCTCTCCTATGTAAATTTTTAAAGTTTGGTGTATGGGTCCCCCCCCCTCCCAGTCTGCAACTATTTTGTGCTTCCTTTCCTACTCTTTCTTTTAAGATGTCAGGAAGCCATGATTTTGGCTTAGACCAGTGCCTTTTTTTAACATTCAGTAGGTTTATACGTAGCAGGCATAGGCAAACTCGGCCCTCCAGATGTTTTGGGACTACAACTCCCATCATCCCTAGCTAACAGGACCAGTGGTCAGGGATGATGGGAAATGTAGCCCCAAAACATCTGGAGGGCCGAGTTTGCCTATGCCTGGTTTATAGATTTCCATGCATAATCTGTGCTGGAAAAATATTGCCATTGTTGCCATCATAAGATTTTAGACACCTGGTGTGACCAGGCAGTCTGATATAAGCATTGGTCGAAGCAGGCATCTCCAAGCTTTTGGGCACATCTGCAAACTGAATAGAAGGTTATGGGCACTGTGCACACGCTATAACCATGTACATGCATGCACACTCTTCCCCCACCCCTTCCCAGCTAGCATTTAGGCTTGAAAGGTGTTTCGGTTCTTTTCCAAGACAGGTGCTTGGGGCGGGGAGTAACCATCTGGGAGAGTGCAACCCATGTGTTAAAGGAAATATGTTAAACAAGTTTTTTTTAGAGGAAAGACCCAGAAAATTCTCACCAACAAGCTGTTTTCACAGGCTAAAATTACATGTGCTATTTCCAGGGTACACCCCCCCCCAAAAAAAAAGAAGACGGAAAAGGATGACAGTGACTTGAAAGCAGCATATGTGAATTTATACATATACATGCAGACAGGGGAATAGTTGCTATATTTTAAAAAGAAATACAATGCATGTCACCATTGGAAGGGACCACGAGGATCATGTATAGTCCAGTCCTCTGTAATGCAGGAACCTTTCACCCAACGTGGGACTCAAACCCATGACCCTGAGATTAAGTATACCTGAAGGAGCGTCTCCACTCCCATCGTTCTGCCCGGAGACTGTGTTCCAGCGCCGAGGGCCTTCTGGCGGTTCCCTCACTGTGAGAAGAAAAGCTACAGGGAACCAGGCAGAGGGCCTTCTCGGTAGTGGCGCCCGCCCTGTGGAACGCCCTCCCATCAGAGGTCAAAGAGATAAACAACTACCTGACATTTAGAAGACATCTGAAGGCAGCCCTGTTTAGGGAAGTTTTTAATGTGTGACATTTTAATGTATTTTTAATCTTTGTTGGAAGCCGCCCAGAGTCTCATGCTCTGCCAACTGTGCTACCCCTCATCAAGAGTGGGGAAGACTACAACCAGGTGATATGTGTGCCTGCCCACCGGTCCTGAAAGACCTACATTGGCTACCAGTACGTTTCTGAGCACAAATCAGAGTGTTGTTGACCTTTACTGCCTCTGTCCTATATACCTGAAGGAGCATCTCCACCCCCATCGTCCAGCTCTGAGGACCTTCTGGCAGTCCCCTCATTGTGAGAAGTGAAGTTGCAGGGAACCAGGCAGAGGGCCTTCTTGGTAGTTGCACCTGCCCTGTGGAATGCCCTCCCATCAGATGTCAAAGAGATAAACAATCATATGATTTTTCACAGACATCTGAAGGCAGCCCTGTTTCAGGAAGCTTTTAATGTCTCATGTTTGGGTGTGTTCCTTTGTTGGAAGCCGCCCAGAGTGGCGGGGGCAACCCAGTCAGATGGGTGGGGTACAAGCAATAAATTATTATTACTCCTACTATGTGCATTTAGGGGCGCGGGTGGCGCTGTGGGTTAAACCACAGAGCCTAAGACTTGCTCAGAAGGTTGGCGGTTCGAATCCTCGCGATGGGGTGATGGGGTGAGCTCCCGTTGCTCAGTCCCAGCTCCTGCCCACCTAGCAGTTCAAAAGCATGTCAAAGTGCAAGTAGATAAATAGGAACCGCTCCAGCGGGAAGGTAAATGGCGTTTCCGTGCACTGCTCTGGTTCACCAGAAGCGGCTTAGTCATGCTGGCCACATGACCTGGAAGCTGTACGCCGGCTCCCTCGGCCAATAAAGTGAGATGAACGCCGCAACCCCAGAGTCATCCGCAACTGGACCTAATGGCCAGGGGTTCCTTACTATGTGCATTTATCACATGCATCTTAATTTCTTCATTCTCCCTCTGATCTCATGGGTTATGAGGAATATGTATAGGAGGATCCTTTGATTCCCAACTATAATCTGTACTATTTTACATTTACTTTGTAAGGGTCTTGCTGCTTCTATACTTACTGTAGTCAGGGAACATGTAGCATTAGCGAGCAGTACAGTATTTTTCTGTGGTTGTGCAAGATGTTTTTAATGTCCTTACTAAGTTGTCAGCAGCACATACATAAAAGATGAATTTGCTTGTAATGCAGGCATATTTAATTCTGACTCATTTTTCACTCCCACGGAGAAATGGAAAAAAAGCTTGCATCCCACTAACAGTGGGATTGTGGTGTTCAGGAAAAGGGAGCATGTGAGTATTTTGAAAAGCTGTGAATGACGTGCGAACATTTTGTTGCAATTTAAAGTTCACAGCAGTAAAACTAACAAACATGCCTTGCAAATCTGCACCCCTGTAAATGAATGGGTTTTTTCTTTTGTTCAACTGATAATTGGCTTATAGGTATAAGTCAATGTTATGGTGAGGGGAGATAGAATGGGGGGAAGGAAGAATTAATTTTAGCAACACTAGGAAATGACACACTGAGTCAGCTGTGAGGATGGGAGCCATAAAAAAGTAAAGCATATTAACGTAATTCCTACGTGCAGAAAAGTAATTACATAGAAGCCTACTAGGAAAATAATTGAATTTAGCTAGCCCAATATATTAATGCATGCCTTCTGTTAAACTTTTGAATAGTGCATATTAGAGAGATCTTTTAAATAGTCTTGCCTTTTTAGAGTTGCTAGTAAATGTGTTGTAGGGTCAAATCTTTTATGGGTATTTTATGGGAGATTTAGAGGGAGGATTTTAAAGGCAGTTCTATAATCTCATAATCTTATAGTATACATTTCACACCAGTTCTTGTTTCATTGGGGTGGGTCACCCAAATTGTCTTCCTTTATGCTTCCTCCCTTAGAAATTTAGGCACTTATCCAATTCCGAAGCACTTACACATAGATACGAGTAGTCTCATCATCTTAAGTGCTTTTGTGGGAGGAAAGTGAAATGTAATAGCCTACATTTGCAAAAAGGCCTTGGGAAGTTCTGATGTCATTATGGAGTCCAGACAAAAAAGATGATTCACCTTGTTGCTGAAAATACTATTGATAAAGCGGTGTAGCCATCAACAACTGCAGATTGTAATACCTTAAATCTCTATTGTTGTAGTACAGGCATGACCAACCACAAGTAGCCTGAGATCTACCATCCAAAATCAAAAACTGGCAGTGATCTACCACATTCTCCCATTGTCATTCTTCAGCTTAAACACATTATATTTGGCTGAGCTTATGATAAAAATAATAACAAATGATAGTCGCTTCCATAAAACCTGAAAAGTTTGTCATAAATCAATATATTTTTTAAAAATACATCCTTTGTATACTTGTAATACTGAGATCCAGCGCCGAGGGCCTTCTGGCGGTTCTTTCACTGCGAGAAGCAAAGCTACAGGGAACCAGGCAGAGGGCCTTCTCGGTAGTGGCGCCCGCCCTGTGGAACGCCCTCCCAGCAGAGGAGATGAACAACTATCTGACATTCAGAAGATACCTCAAGGCAGCCCTATTTAGGGAAGTTTTTAACCTGTGATATTTTAATGTATTTTTATATCTGTTGGAGGCCGCCCAGAGTGGCTGGGGAGACCCGGCCAGATGGGCGGGGTACAAATAAAAGAATTATTATTATTATTGTAATAGCATAAGAAAATAACATTGAGGACAGGGTCCTACATAATCAGAACATGATGCACAGCTTGTTGTTCACAAAAACTCATGCCATAATAAATGTTTTAAGTCTTTAAAGAACCCCAGGACTCTTGCTGTTTTTCAAATGAGTCGGGGGCACTTGTCAACCACAGCAGTTTCCCCCATAGTTCGAAACAGAAATTGGGTAAACTGAACTGCAGAGTTGACAGCCTTCAAACACCACCTTAAGAACTGGATGAAACCTGTAGAAGCCCTTTCCCCTGGATCCAACCCACCCCTTCCTTTTGAGTAAACGTAAACCAGCCCTTTCTCTCTCTGAGGAGTCAGTGCGCAGGACTGCACACACACCTCTCCTCGCGTGGGGGGGATGGCTGCCGCCAGGAAGGGTCCCCCACTCCCTCACGCGTGTTTACTTGGGAGTAAGCCTCACCGCCCTCAGTGGTTGGTTTACAGCCAGCGGGGAGGGGAGGGGGTAAGGCAGTCCTCTCCTCGGAAAATCCAGAGATAGAAGCATTTTCCTTCATTGGTTACACACATATCCCGTATTATTTTAGAAGCTTTTCCTTTGTTGGATATGCAGGTTTGACTGATTAAATGCCAGCAACATGGTGAGACAATGGCAAGCCTTGGGCTCATGTGCTTCCCATCCCTGCAGCCACAAAGCTGAGTTTGGGTGGTGTGTTTTTTGTTTTTGTTTAACGTAATGGCTTTCTAACCTACTTTTTAGTGCATTTACCCTCCCACGGTGGATTACATCAAACCAATACAGTACAAAATGAAATTTTCAAGATTTGAAATAACAGCAAAAAACAATGTTTAAACAGTTATTTTTAAACAACCACAAAAGCTCCTGATTGCAGACCGGGGGGGGGGGGGACCCTGCATTTAGGGCTTTTCTGAAGGATAACAGAACCTGTGGTGGTGGTGTGTGGAATACACATTTCTTGTGCAGAGGGCATTTCTGAGATACGAAACCACTACGTTTTTTATTAGCTTCAACTTGTAGTTTCATCTAACTACAATCAACTGTGTCTCATTTTAACTATACGGTAGTTTGAAACAGACAATGTCTTATAATGGGTCGTAAAACTTGACAAATCTTAACCAACCACAGTTAAGATTAACATTGTTACCTGAAACCTAAACTTTGTTTAAACTGCGGTCAATAAAGAAAAAAAGGAAAGCAAATTTTCTGTAGCAGCTTGTTCCTGAGGGAGAACATGCAACCCTAAGGCAAGCCTCGCCTAGACTCATTCCACTCACTATAAACCATGGTTTATTGTGATATACTGATGCAGCCAATTGAGGTGTTTCTCATGGATAAACATGAAGAAAGTATTTGGTGAACAAGTAGGAAGTCTGTGCTTCGCTCACTGCAGTAAGTTGCATATTCCACATCAAATTATGATGATGATAGTTGTTGTTGTTGTTGTTGTTGTTGTTGTTGTTGTTGTTATTTATTACTTATACCCCACCCATCTTCCAACAAGAGATTAAAAATACATTAAAACATCAGTCATTAAAAACTTCCCTAAACAGGGCTGCCTTCAGATGTCTTCTAAACGTCAGGTAGTTGTTTATTTATTTGACATCTGATGGGAGGGATTCCACAGGGCGGGCGCCACTCCCGAGAAGGCCCTCTTCCTGGTTCCCTGAAACCTCACTTCTTGCAGTGAGGGAACCCCCAGAAGGCCTTCGGCACTGGACCTCAGTGTCCGGGCAGAACGATGGGGATGGAGACTTTCCTTCAGGTATACTGGGCCGAGGCCATTTAGGGCTTTAAAGGTCAGCACCAACACTTTGAATTGTGCTCGGAAACGTACTGGGAGCCAATGTAGGTCTTTCAAGACATCAAACTTTTGCAATGTTAGGAGGCAATTTCCTCTGTCCTACTCTGACCAAAATCTGAGCCCTCCCCACCCCAAAATGCTTTAAGATGCAAAAAAACAAAAAACCCAAAACCAGAAGATGCTGGAATCACATTTCTTGCAGCCCTCCAAGGCTTTAAAGCCCTGCTTTTTAACTCTTTGTCTCTCTTTGAGGAAGATGTTAGAGCCAAATTCTTTCATGTGCCCTCAGGCATGAAGAACTGATTGTCATGGTCACCCCACACAGACAAGCAGGAGATATGGCAAAATGCCACAAAAATAGCTCTGTCGTAACACCATGATGGAGAGAGACACCACCAGGAAGCCCTTTTGTTCAGTCTTTTCACAAGAGGACTAGATTCGTAGCCCACTTTCCAAAGTACAAACATACCCAAAATGGATTACTACATACTTTAAAATACAAAGCAAATAATCAAACAACAGTAACAATGAACAATAAATCGTTAAATTAAATATGACCGCAGCTGCAGATAAAAACCTCAGTTTGAAAGCACAGCCCACAAAAATGAACCACATGCACACTGGAATAAATAAGTCTTTAAAAAGCACTGAAAGAGATTAGGCCACCACAGAAAAGGCCCTAGCCCATGGAACTCAATAGGGTAATGATTGTCACCAGTGGACCAACTTTATTGGTTGTAAAGCTTGGGCATGCTCATAGAGGTGGAGGTGGTCATTCAGATAACTTGGTCTCCCATCAAAAGAAGGTAGGAAGCTGCCTTATAACAAGTCAAACCATTGACCCATCTAGCTCAGTATTGTCCGCACTGAGTGGTATTCAACTAAGTTTTACTCAGAGTAGATCCACAGAGATTAATACACCCATCTTCGTCATGTTCATTAATTTCAATGGGTCTGCCCTGGGCAAAGCTTTGTGGAATACCACTCATAGACTGGCAGTAACCTCTCCCAACCTTGTCTGGACATGCCAGGGATTGAATCCAGGGCCTTACAAAGTAGATGCTCTGCCGCTAAGCTATGGTCCTTCCTCATTTAGGGCTTTGAAAAGAGTATTTCTCAATCTCTTTTAACCCATGCCCCTTTTAGCTAACATAAAATCCCACACACAGACCGTTCAAGCACTGGTCCCCTAATTATTATATTGGAATTTTCAAATGTAATAAAATTTTGCGGGTTCTAATGTTCTATTTATGTTGCACATATTTTTTGAACCCCATTCCCAAGACCATCCTATGCCCCTCAGTCAAGAAACACTTCTTTGTAGACTAATACCAGCACCTTAAATTGGGTCCAAGAACAAAATTCAGCTACTAGTGCTGAATTGGGTGTATTTTGATCTAAATGCATAGCTAGCTCACTGTTTTGGACCCTAAAAGATGAGTCATGAAACCACAACATGAAAAGTCCACAGGGGCTCTGTAATAAGCCATAAGACCTAACCAACTAACACTTGGATTAATCTCAAGGTGGCTCAGGTCCTCCCCCTGCCCCCCCATCCCTTGTGCTTCCAGGAAATTCTCTTGATGATAACTCCTTCACTGAATTATTTGGAGTGGGCGGGGAGGTTTCCTGCTTCCATTGACATGAAACATGTGCTATAATCATCCTACTGTTCTGAAGTTTCATAAAGAACAAGAGACTGCACAAAATCAAGAGAGACAAGGCAGAATGGTGTCAGTTATCCACTATTACAAGATTAATGAATGACATGACCCCAAAGTGGCTGGTTGGCTTTTATGGAAAAGCAGCATGGACTCCAGATGCACAGCATGAGAGGCAGCGGGGAATGTGTGCAGTTTCATCACCAAAGCGTGCGCTCATGCGGTGTCACTAAGCTCCAAGCGTTCCTGAGATGTGCACCTGTCAGTGGGGCTTTGTCTCAATCTGAGAGGCGAAGTGTTCTAAGCACGTGCATTTTGCATACCCGGGCTGATCTCATAACGTTGCGGTTGGCAGCAAACCTTCCAGGCTGCAGCTTGAACTTCAGAAATGCCTTTATTGTAAACTACTACAGTGGAACCTCAAGGGGACACAGGTGGCACTGTGGGTTAAAACACAGAGCCTAGGGCTTGCCAATCAGAAAGTCAGCGGTTCGAATCCCCGCGACGGGGTGAGCTCCCTTTGCTCGGTCCCTGCTCCTGCCAACCTAGCAGTTCAAAAGCAAGTCAAAGTGCAAGTAGATAAATAGGTACTGCTCTGGCGGGAAGGTAAACAGCGTTTCCATGTGCTGCTCTGGTTCACCAGAAGCGGCTTAGTCATGCTGGCCACATGACCTGGAAGCTGTACGCTGTCTCCCTCGGCCAGTAAAGCGAGATGAGCGTCGCAACCCCAGAGTCGTCCGCGACTGGACCTAATGGTCAGGGGTCCCTTTACATTTACAGTGGAACCTCAGGTTACGTACCATCCTCCTTACAAACACTTCAGGTAACGAGCTCCGCTAACCCAGAAGTAGATGCTCCTGCTTGCAAACTTTGCCCCAGAATGTGAGCAGAAGTTGAGCAGCAGCGGCGGGAGGCCCCATTGGCGAAAGCGTTCCTCATGTTAAGAACGGTTTTGGGTTAAGAACGGACCTCTGGAACAAATTAAGTTCGCAACCGGAGGTACCACTGTATATAGTAAAACTATTGAGCTGTGTCCAATGGCATCAGTCAGCTGATGGTAAAGGTTCTGTCAGGAGAGCGGGAAAGGGAGGAATTTTCAGGGATCCCACCACTTCCCACCACAGCAGCCCTCTTAAATCTGCTTCCGAGGGGGGGGGTCTCCCAGTGGGGAGGGTGCTTGCAGGGAGGAGAGGGAATTTCTAAGAACCACTTCCCTCCCCATTTCACTGTGGAAAAGCCCTACAGTCAGCTAAGTAACACTGTTGGCTACAGCCCAGTTATTTTCAGTACTCCTGTTTTTTTTCTGAGCGAGTCCCTGAAGCAGAAAAATTGCCCAAGAGAGGATTCAGGGGATGCATGTGTAAGTAATGTGCATCCGAAGAAATGCCTGTAAATTGGAGTGATACTGGACATGCTCTGTAACTATCTACTTGGTTTTTTCCTTTGCTTTCGTTAATTAGCTAGATCAAGGAAACCTACTTATCAATTTGAAAGAAAGAGGAAAAAGAAAAGAAGCCAATCCATCTAGCACAATGTAGGTTGTCCTTGTCCCTTGCTCCTCTGCTATCCCCCCCCCTTTTCCCCCCAGTGTGTTAGACTGCATTGGAGGCTGGAGTGCCCCCAGGTCTGGACAACCTGGGATAGAGGGGCTCCTTTTAAAAGATGGGACCTCTAGAGTTTGACTGTGTGCTTCTGGGCCCTTTGGCCTGCTGCTTATGGCTGCGGGCCATGTGGCCTTGGCTTTTTATATCATTCTGCTTTGTACGTAGCAGGGGTGTGTGTGTTTTGCTCTGGTGTACTCTGCTAGGCAGGCCTTCCCATCTATTTTTAACCTGCACTACCAGGGACTAGAGGAAGATTGTTGCTTTCCTCGTGTAACTGGCGAAGAAGTGTAATCAGCTGGCTTCAACTCAAAGCCAGCCTTTTACTTTATTAGGAGAAGAAGAAAAAGCAGCATACTTTGGAGTGGGTTGTAGCTGCATGCTTCAGAGGTAGGTGATAGCAGCTGGCGAGAAGATCAGGCTCCTGACAGGTCCCGGTGTCCGAGGACAAGAGACTTTTAACAGCTGGGAATGGACCCTCTCATTGCACCATAGTGAAAGAAACCTGGCCATTTCTCTGAATGAAAAAGAAGACTGAAACTACTGGTCTGGTTTTAAGCTGCCACCTGAAACTGCAGTTTTAAAGAATGGGCTTCGGGAAAGGAGACTTGAAGCGTACAATAAGTTGCAGGCAGAAGAGAAAGTGACCAGTTTGTTTTCCTAGGGGTTTTTTAAGGGTTAAAGGAATGCATTTGGATAGTGATGGAATGGATGACATCATCACTGAAGTATCCACATTGGATGTGGAGGGGAATTATAAAAAGGTAAGAGACACAAAAGGGCTCTTTTGTCTGGGAACAATTGCTGCTGTTTGCAGGAGAGAAACAAATCAGGGCCATGCAGTTGCAAAGAAAGAAAGAAAGAAAAAGCATTCACTAAACATCCTTCAAGGATGCAAAAACAGGAATAAATGTGCATGTTCAAGACAGTCTCTCTTTAATTTTGCTATACAATGACATTTGTTGTCATGGTAAATGTTTACACCAATTTTCTGTTAAGCTTTAGTTCAGAATATTGCATTCTACATACTTTTTGGTTTTACTGTATAAAACATTTTAACTGTCAGCAAAGCAGATCGATGGAAATCAGGTGCTAGGAATCTATTGATGTAGTGTGTTGTAGTAAGTTAGGCAATCCAGTTTTGATTAATGTTTGAAACTTGAATGGTCTTTCTTTTCTCTCTCTCTCTCACTGCTCCCACCACCAACCCATGGAATAGAAACTTTTTTAATTGAACAGTACAGTGAGTTTACCGAGGGTGTGGAGAGTTTATATAAACTGCTGCATTGGCATGTCTTTAAAAAGCATGCCAGCTGCAATATGGAACTTTAAATATAGTAATTGTCTATGTCTGGTAATAACAGGCATACTTAAAAATAACTTTAGCTGCATGACTGAGGTCTTGACATCAAATTACAAGAATATGCCAGTTCTTGGCCCTAAGAGTGCCCAAAAGTTCCACTCTTTTTATATTTGTCTTCTTCTGGCCAGAACTTGTTGCCTTAAGAATCTGTTGAAAGGTTCCTATAGATGGGTTTCTGAATGCACAGATTTCCCTTACCTAGGGAATTTGACACATTTTACTGTCACATTGGCTTAATGGAAAGTTTAGTGATACCTACTGTGTTGGCAAAAGGGACCCAGGTGGCTCCTGTGGGTTAAACCACAGAGCCTAGGACTTGCTGATCAGAAGGTCGGCGGTTCAAATCCCTGCGACAGGGTGAGCTCCCATTGCTCGGTCCCTGCTCCTGGCAACCTAGCAGTTCGAAAGCATGTCAAAGTGCAAGTAGATAAATAGGTACCACTCCGGCAGGAAGGTAAACGACGTTTCCGTGCGCTGCTCTGCTTCGCTAGAAGCGGCTTGGTCATGCTGGCCACATGACCTGGAAGCTGTACGCCGGCTCCCTCGGCCAATAAAGCGAGATGAGCTCCGCAACCCCAGAGTCGGACACGACTGGACCTAATGGTCAGGGTTCCCTTTACCTTTACTGTGTTGGCTACAAATACGTTTTGTGATTTATTTAATTCTGCAACTGTATGTATTCGTTTTGGAAAGCTAATGACACCTACCTTGTGCGCCATGGAGGCTGTTGTCCCAGCTGGGGGAGGCCATAATTCCAAGCATAGCATACAGTTTGCACGCAGAAGGTCCCAAAAGTTCAGTCCTCGACATCTCCCTTTAGTGCAATCTCCTGTAGCATGAAATAGCAGAGACCCTGGAGAAGTGCTGCTAGTCAGAATGTGACTTAGGGACTTGCAGTCTGGCTAACTATAAGGAAGCTTTGTCTGTTCACAGTTGGAGAACTTCAACACACTAGCTTTATAAATTTGCAATAGTGGGGTCAATTTTTAAAAAAAAATAATAATCCCATAATGGTCACAAACTCTGATACTAGTGTCTGAGAATATTATCATTTTTCAATCTCGCTCCTTAGCTGGTACCTAAAATATTTGTTTCTGGCTCTTTTGAAGCCTGGATATTTGAAATACAAGTTAAATTTGGATTCTGCCATCTTTGAATTGCCTTTATGTTACTATAGGACTAAATAAGCATTCTAATTATGGTGTTTTGTTTGTGTTTCTAAGTAAATTAGAAAACTTAGTAAACTATATGCAGTAAATGAGATGGAACAATGGAAGTACAATTTGACTTGTTCTGAACTCTTAACGGCTTGCATTTCTGGCTGTCTACCCTCCTTGCAGCCATATTTCCATTGCTATAAATGCCACATTGGTAAAGTGTTCTAGAGAATATGCACATGAACGTATCCACTTAATACAAAAGGCCTTGTATTGTGAGAGGAAAGGGGCAATAATACCTAATAAGAGACCTGTCAGTTTCATATAAATGTTGACATACTGTTCTCATTGTGCATATATGCAATGTAAAGCTCACTATGAATGTACACTGTTAACACATAAAACTCATTTATTGGTAATATCTGGAATAAAGTGTCCTTTAAAAGGGTCAATAAAATTATCCTCTGACGTGTTATTGCTGCCGGTTGAGCAATCAGCTAATGATCCTGCTAGCTTTTGTGAGACTCAGGCTCTCCTTTAACTATTCAGACAAAATGATAGGAGTAAGTCAGCAGCATTTTTGAAGCACCATAAAAAGCATCAATAAAACTGAGGGGCCGCAAAGCTTATCCAGTGAAGTTTTGTTTGAAGCACACCAATTTGGGCCAGATCAAGAAATACTCTTGGAAATAAAGGAATAAAGGAAGCGGCAGTGTTAATCATCTGAGCTAGTAGGACATAACTAGGTAGAACTGGGTTGGCCATGTAAGTGGTTTTGAAGATATATCTACCATGTTGAAACCATCCAGGAAAATAGAATATATCCTGGTAAATTCATGACATGAAAGCTGCATAAAAATATGAGCATTTTGTGAAATAATAGGACGTGGGCACTGGAGGATGCCACCCATGTTGGATCCAGATTTTGTAGGTTCTTTGGGCAAGACACTCTCCATGGGTCCTCCTCCCTGTGCGATTTTGTCGCCTCGCTGCAGTAGTTCCAGTGGGCTTTTGGCAGTGTTCCTAACCCCCTCCCAGGGTGTCAGCAGATGCTGACACTTGACACAGCCTCTGAACACCATATTGGCTACCCTTGATGGTATGGCAGTGGTGAAACCAACTGCATTGTGGGGGGGGGGGGGTTATACTACTATTTCCCCTTTCATACAGATTAAGCTTGCATTACAGAGCAAAATATAAATCATGCTATTATGTGAAGGACCTGTAAGTTCTTAAAGCTTTAGGAGGCACCCCCAGAGAGTTAGAGCTCAATATATCTTGATATTATATCTGTGCAGTTCCTTGTTTGGTGCAGATCACATGATAGGTATTACCCAGGTTTTACTGAAGCATGTATCAAAACAACCATTCATGTTAATGGAACCAAATTGCACCAAACATGAATCTTGAGTTTTATGGTGGCTGTGCTAGATCTTTGCATTCTAGCTGAGAGTTGTTGTTATTGTTGTTGTTTAGTCGTTTAGTTGTGTCCGACTCTTCGTGACCCCATGGATCAAAGCACTCCAGGCACTCCTGTCTTCCACTGCCTCCCGCAGTTTGGTCAAACTCATGTTGGTAGCTTCGAGAACACTGTCCAACCATCTCGTCCTCTGTTGTCCCCTTCTCCTTGTGCCCTCGATCTTTCCCAACATCAGGGTCTTTTCCAGGGAGTCTTCTCTTCTCATGAGGTGGTCAAAGTATTGGAGCCTCAGCTTCAGGATATGTCCTTCCAGTGAGCACTCAAGGTTGATTTCCTTCAGAATGGATAGGTCTGATCTTCCTGCAGTCCATGGGACTCTCAAGAGTCTCCTCCAGCACCATAATTCCAAAGCATCAATTCTTCAGCGATCAGTCTTCTTTATGGTCCAGCTCTCACTTCCATACATCACTACTGGGGAAACCATAGCTTTAACTATATGGACCTTTGTCGGCAAGGTGATGTCTCTGCTTTTTAAGAGTTTTTAGAGTTCTGAGAGTTTTTAGAGGACACCTAACTACAATTTGCAGAGTTCCCTGAGGTGAGGGATTGACTGTTAAACCATTTTGGAAATTGTAGCTTTGTAAAGAAGCAAGGGGTCTCCTTTCAATTCTCAGCATCCTTAACAAACTGTGCTTCCAAGGATTCTGTTTAAAGTGGTATGTTACCGTCTAAGTTCTACTCAGAGTCAACGCAGTGAAATCAATGAACCTAAGTTAACAGTGTCCATTGCCTTCAATGGGTCCAATAGTCAGTCTAAAATAATAAAAAAAACCAACTTCCCATGAACTGGACTATTTCAATAGAAAGGCTGCTGAGTTTTTAGGGACTGAACTTGCAAACGTTTAGGAGGAGAGGAGAATTATTAAAAAGTAGATCAATGGCCTGTGAAACAACCTTGCAGTGTATAAACATATAAATATTTGGCCAGCAGACTTGTAAACCTGTTATAATAGCTAGCGCTAACTTGTCTTTAGATGAGTTGGCCAGCTTCCTTAACTGTTGTTTAGCTGCCAAAGTTCATAGCGTAAACCCCAAGCTTCCAATATGCAGGTGCAACATTTGGCTTTTTAATGGATCGGAAAGACCCCGTGACCCCTGCTACCACATAGTGAAAAATAAAACCAACATTGTTGGGCCATAAGTGTGTGTACGCTTCCTTTAAAATAAAAATAAAAAATGCATAAAATGATTTTCTAGTAACCCTCTGGTGGTCTGCTGTGGACTTTTGCTGTAGCCATAAGGCTGCTTTTCTGCCTGCCATTTTATGATGATGCTAATTATGCCAGTTTCCGTGCTCTCATTTGTTACTGTGCTAACTGTGTCATTGCTCCACCCGCACAGGCATGTCCAAAGTCTGTTTTGGGGGCCTAAACCCGCCCTCTGACTGGTTTTATCCGGCCCCTGTGGTAGTTCATTTACTGGAGTCAAATCCTTAAAAAACCTCAAACAGCTTCAATCCTAAAAAAAAAACAAAAAAAGCTCAAGTACTTTGGTCGGCCCTCACGCATGTTCACGTCATCAAATCCGGCCCTCTTTGAAAAAAGTTTGGGCACACCTGGGTCTACCGCTTGCACTTGCATCATCTTCACAATTTAGTCTTTTTATTCTCCCTGTGTCCTCCCATGAGCTACTCTAATTGTAGGTTAAACATGAGTAACGTAAGTATTACAGCCGCAGACCTAATACATAGATGTGATGCAACCAACAGATCAATTGCACTGATGCACAAGTACTTGCAAATCACTACATGTAGCACTTGAGCTGAAAATTGCACGCTCTCTTTTAATCTCTACAAACTGATGCAAGTGTGATGGCTTCAAACAGGGGACAGACAGATCAGTCTATTTCTGGTTTCTGTCATACGTTGATCTGCAATTTAAAACCACGGGGTTGTATCTGTCTCTCCTTCCCTCATGCACCCAAAAAATCAACTTCAGAGGGTCCCCCAATGTCTAACCCCATATGTGCCCACTCAACTGCCTCAATCTCCGGCAATGGCGCTGTTATAGGTGCCACCCAATATTTGCTCCGCACTTCTAAGAAATCGCTCTTTTAGTTTCACCTACACTTTGGAACTCCTTGCCTATTGACATCAGGCAGGTCCCTTCACATATATTCGTTTCAGCATCTGCTTAAAACATTTTTGTTTAGGCAAGCCTATCCTGACACACGGATGTTGACATGTTTAATCTCTTTTTCATTTACTGCTGATTTTATTTTTTTAATGTATTTAACTACGTACTTGTTCTTAAGTTTTTATTGATAGTTGTAACCCTTTTTAAGACACTGTCTTATAATTTTTTTTCCTCAAAAAAACACAGGGTGGCTTATTTTTGGGGGGATGTCTTATTTTTATTACGTCAGTATGGTACAGTACAGCCTCCCCCTGTGGCGGTACCACGGCTTACTTTTGGGGTACGTCTTACTTCTCACAAAGGTAAAAAAACCATGCCATGGCTTACTTTATGACTACGTATTAAAAAAGGGGAAACAGGGTAAACTGCTTAGAGGTTTTGCTACAATCAAGTGATGTATATATATATTGTGTTAAAAAAACAAAAAAGGGGGTGACAGGGGAAGGGAGGCAGGAATTCTGTTGCACAAGTGGAACAACAGTGTCAGATACAACACAGACACACGCAACACCTTCTTTTCTGTATCTTTTTACATAACATGCATTTAAAATAAATATATTTAAATGCTTTTTATCCCCATGTATGCAATTTCATATGCATTTTTGGCATGTTTTATGAGCCAGGGATTGTTATCGCAAAGTTCTAAGCAGCCTGGAAACTGAAAGTGCATTCCAGTTTGGGTATTTAATCCAGGAATTGTGAATCAGCTCAGTTTGCTTTTAAAAATGTGTGCCAGACTAAAGCATCCCTAGCTTCAGAGCCATGGATCTGGATTTCGGCATGCAACCTTAGTCAACATTTGCCCTTTAAACTGCTGCATGCAGTATGTAGGAAATCTGTAGATTTTACACTGAGACTTGCACATGGAGCAGGCTATGTGAAGTAACACTTGACTCACCGACTGGTGGATAACGTGTTATGTGTTGTTGCTTTTTAACATTGCAAATGCGTGTCTTCTTTCTATAAATGCCAGCATGATAAAGAAGGAGGGGACTTCCGGTGGTCAGCAGTTGACAAATGCCTTTTGGGCTTTGGGTGTGATTTGTGGCTACTGTGAGCATGGACTGCTGTTGGGAGTAATGTAGAAACTTCCATGCGAAAGCTTCATGGATAGCTCCGTTAGAGCGTGGTGATGATGATAATGATAATGCCAAGGTTGCAGGTTCGATCCTTGCATGGGGCAGCTGCATATTCCTGCTAATTCAAAGAGTGATTCTCAGGGTCTCTTCCAACTCTATGATTCTATGACATGCACCAAGCATGCCATTCTGGCTGAAAATGTTCTGTTCACCATGGTTTTTGTTGGCTATTGATGTCTGCCGCTGTCAAACCTTACAGATTTTTTGAGTGCTTGACTGGTATTTCTTGGTTTTTATTATTTTAATTGCATTTTTGTTTTGCATATTCTTTTATGATGCCTCTTCTTTTGCTTCCTTCTGTAGTGGTTTTGCCTCTAAACAACTGGATGCTGCTACATCTAGATTTTTATTTTATTTTTACAGTGTCCAAGTTTATCCTTACACAACTGCCTCCACATCTTTCTCTGAATTCTCCCTCCACTGCAGGAAAACAGCTTCATAAAACAGCAGTGCAGATGGAAGCATCTTCAGTAGCATGTAATAGATTGGATGAAAAACAAAATCTAATGAGAGAGCCCCCTGAGATTCCTTTTCTGTTACAGCAGCACTTGTGGCAAAGTGAAAATGAATATACCAGCTTATTAAGTTCAGCCAGTGTGCTCTTAAAGTTATTGATTTTTCCCTCATGTTGCAGTTTGTTTCCCACTGCACTTTTTTGAGACAGAAAAGCTATATACCAGATGCATAGTGCGCCATACGTTTCAAAGGATGGTTCTTGGAAGCATTCAGTCAGCAGTCGTATCTATGGGCAATCACTAATGAATTCTGCTAATGGTGATGCTCCTCAAAATCACTAGGCTGTAATTGCTTCAGATTAGACAGCGTGGCACCAGTTTCCAACTCTAATAAACAAAGTATGAATTAAAACCTATTGTTCCTTAGGCTGAATCGTAGAGGGAACTGGGTGTTTGTAGTTTGTTTGTTTGTTTGTTTGTTTGTTTGTTTGTTTGTTTGTTTGTTTGTTTGTTTTAAGAATGTAAGAAAACCCCTGCTGGATGAGGCCAAAGGCCCATCTAGTCCAGCATAGCTCAGTAGGTAGAGCATGATATTCTTAAAAATCTCAGGGTTGTGGGTTCAAGCCCCACCTTGGGCAAAAGATTCCTGCATTGCAGGAGGTTGAACTAGATGACAATTGGGATCCCTTCCACCTCTACATATCTATGATTCTATGATCCTATTCTTACAGTGGCCAACCACATGCCTGTGGGAAACCCACAAGCAGGCTTTTTTCTGTTGAGGGCCGCATATGCTCTGGGATAAGCTGATGGGGGCCATATGCTAGTGGTGAGTGGGGCATAGCCAAGAGTGAGTGGGCAGCCACTTTTCTCACTTTTCTGATGCCCCCCTTTTCTCTTTTACACTCTTTCCTCCTGCACTGCAAACTGCCAGGTCTTGCCAGAAATCTGAACAGTCCACTTACAGAGGGCTTTCCACCCCTCAACACACACACACACACACACACACCCACACACACACACCCATTTTGGCTTTTTAGTCCCTCTAAGCTCTCTCCATTCAATGAAATCTGGCCAAAGACCAAACCCTAGACTTCATAAAATTCAGAACCATGGCTGGCTTAGGCAAGAATTATCCAATCTGGAAGTACAGCATGGAGTACCGTGGTCAAGTTATCTCTATCCCAAAGGGGCCACAGCTGGTGAACCAGCTAGAGATGGGCCTCAAATGACAGTTGGATCCAGGAGTAGCCTCAGGCTATGGACCTGCTCCTTCCAGAGTAGTGCAACCCCAGAGTAGTGCAACCCCATAGCAACCCATCTTCCCACATCCTGGACTCAAGAACTTGGAACAAATGTTTTTAATTATGACTTCTTGCATTGAATCAGATTGTTATAAGATGTGTGGTGTTTGTTGTGTATTCTGTTGCTTCTATGGCTCATACACTGCCTTGTGTATAGCAGTGTAGAAAGGCAGTAGACAAATTAAAAACGAAAATGAACTGAAATAACACTTGTGTCATGCTCACCTAGTGACTAGTCTGGAGACAGTATTCAATATGTAGTCTCTATTTGAAACAAATCAAGAGGGTACATGATATCATTGGCGCTTTATCTCCTTGTCTCAAATTATAGCACTGAGTGCTGAAAATGTTGGATTAACTTTAAAGTTCTGTTTACGGGAATGTGGTTTGCTGTCAGCGGTTTGACGATAATTATTCTGGTTGTGTGTTTTTTTTCAGGCTCAAAAAAATGAGAGGGAGTCGATCAGGCAAAAACTGGCGCTTGGAAGTTTCTTTGATGATGGCCCAGGAATTTATACCAGCTGTAGTAAAAGTGGAAAGCCAAGCCTTTCTTCTCGGTGAGTGAAAATGGCACGGTGAACATTTATCATTTTAATAGCTTCCATGTGGCATAATATCATAGAGTTATGCCGCGTGGCATAATATCATAAAGTCCAGGCTTTTGAGACCGTGACATTATCTTCAGTGTTCTGTCCGTTCATGATTTAACTACAAAGAGAAACCCCTCAACTCTCTGAGCAACATTTTCTAAGCTTCTCATCTTCTTTCTTCCCCCCTGGCATCTGTTTGTCCCAAAGTACTGTGCATTTCCAATGTTGTATGTGAATGTCATGCTTGCTTCCATTTCTGTGACTGTCAGTCATTTCCCCAGAACTTCATTCTGTGTGCCTTTCAAACATGTTGGGGGAAAGGTATGTTTTAATATACTATTCCACAAGCCATCTCAAACTCAGCAGAGGTGAAGATATAAATATTTAAAGAAACGTCAGTAACATCTGTAATGAATAATTTCTTCAACTGCTTAAAGATTTTAAAAGCGCTCAGCACATTAAGTCTGGATACTGTTTGAATTATCAGTGTTACTTAAAAGCCTTTTGAAGTCTACATCGAGTTACACACTGCACTTAACTGAGGTTATTTGGCTATCCCAGTGGCTAGTCATGATGCTTTTCATTTGTTAAAGTCATATATTTAGTGGCGTCTTGCTTTTTGTACTATTGTATGATTGTTTGCCTTTGGCTAAGCCAGGCATAGGCAAACTCGGCCCTCCAGATGTTTTGGGACTACAACTCCCATCATCCCCGACCACTGGTCCTGTTAGCTAGGGATGATGGGAGTTGAAGTCCCAAACATCTGGAGGGCCGAGTTTGCCTATGCCTGGGTTAAGCAATAAAGATTTGGATTTAGTGGGAGATTTCAAATGTATTACAAAGAAATACAAATAATTTGATGATCTCCAGGACATAAATTTGGGGACAGCCACCCAAACCCCCAGTCTTTCACTGGCATCAGGGGTGTACGAAGTGGGGGGCGGAGGGGGCGGTCTGCCCTGGGTGCCACTCGGGGGTGACAAGATGGCCCCTGCCTCCCCCCAGCTGTAGAGCGGCTGAGGGCGCGCGCAGTCAGTATGGGGGCCACTCGCACGGCATCAGTACGGGCTGCCTCTCACACGGCGACCATACGGGCTGCCACGCATGCGCACTCCTTACGGGATGCGGCACATGCACACTCCGTACGGCACATGCACACTCCGTACAGACGTCATGCATGCGTCACCGGACTGTTCGCCCCGCCCCTCGACGTTCTGCCCCGGGTACTGGAGAGGGTTCCTCCGCCACTGACTGACATATAATTGTATATTCTTTGAGAAGATATGAAGGCACTTTCTACTTTGTAAGAAGGTGATAGCTAATGGTAGACATGGTTCTGCCTTCATAAATGCAGGTCCGTATTGAAAACTGGTTGCTTCCATAGGAACAACTGAGAATTGAACACTGAGTTTAATGTGAAATCCAGTCTCTTGCCTCTGTTGTAAAATTCTGAATACTGTACGCTTAACACGGACAAATGCCACAGAAGCTGTAAACGCTTTAATGGTAACCAAACTTTTATATAGGCATGATAAATAAAAGTGTGTGAATGGTCAGTCCTGATGAAAATTTATTTTTAACATAAATGTAGAAACCAAAGAGCATTTGTGCATGCAGCGGTGAGCTGTTATTGCCTGTGGGAGACTCATCAAAATATACATTCTCCAGTTTATCACTGGAAAAGGATTTTGTGGCTCCTGGTTATTTAAACAAGCAATGCATTATCTGGAAGGATAAAGGACAAGAGTTCTTTCAACATCCCATTCTCCATTTTGAGGACCAAACTAGAGTCCATGATCCCTTGTTGACAATAATAAGAATTGGACTAAGGGTGCCTCCCCACCCCAAATATTTGGTGCTCAGCTCTCCACTTTTCTTTGAGGACACAAGCTGAGTTAAAGTGGCATTTCGGGGGGTAAACATTGTATTAATCACCCACCACACTGCACATGGCCACAACCATCGCAGAAAAACTTCATGTTTCAAGCACCTAATTTTGTTATCTTCCAGTAGTAGCAGTTGTAATAGCTCCTCAACGGTGGTATAGTGGTAAATTTTTGAAGCATAGGAACTCACCACGACAGCCCTGCCTCCCCTTGAAGCCACACCTTCCAAGGGCACTCCAACATCGCAGGTTGGGAAGACCCCTGTTCATATCTATGTTCGACCACATTGATCCCTGAGTGACCTTGAGCCAGTCACTCCCTAAGCCTTCCCTACCTAACAAAGGTATCAGGTGCCAGGCCAGATTTGTCCCACTCCACAAGCTTGCAACATGGTCAAATACTGCTCCGGTTGGGACCCCTTCCTCTTCTGTGGCGTAGGTTCATGGTAGAGCAGGAAACATATGGCACATGGATTTCTCATGCAAGCAGACACAAGTTCACACATGCAAATGCCCTGACTGCTTCACTGATTAGGCTTTTCCTTACACCCCAAAACCACATTCATCGATCCCCTGCAAGGGTATGGGTTCAAGCAAAATTGCCTCTGAATGCCACAGCCTGGCGCTTTCAGAGTTCCCAGGAAGGGTCTGTTTTCCCACGCACAGGAACCCAAAAGTCTAATTTCCTTGAGGAGGCAAGGGCAGCCAAGTGTGGACTTCCTGCCCTAGGTTGAAAGTCATCTGCTGTTTTTCTTCCTCCAATCTTCAAGGTTCTTTGCAAAACAAAGAACAAGGCCTGGTTCTTACTCAGGCTCCCCCCACCCCACCCCCGGTTTTTATAGCAAGTTTAACAACAAGAGTCAGGAAGGAAAAGGGGGGTGGAAAGAAAACTTCAGCTCATATTAATAGTACAATAGCCATCAGTACCTCCATCTCAGTTTAAGCATACAAGTCAATATACATAGCCTGATAGATATTCAGGACTGGCCCTGATCATATGGTTTAAAAAAAAAATAAAAAAAAATTTAAATGTAAAATAATCTTTATTCAATTTCACAGAAATTTACATCATCCAACCCAATATCACATATACACCACACAAATCATACAAATCATAACAAATCATAACAAAATAAAGAAAACAACATTCGATCTTCCTTCCTTTCCCTATCCTTATATACTTCATACATTCTTCTACCATTCAGCCTTATCTTCGCTTTCCTCTTACATACCTCCTAAATACCTCCCAAATATATTTTCTCCATTCTTTCCCACTCTCTTGCACATCCTCCTCTTCCTTTCATTCCCTCCATATACATTCCTTTCACTGGCCCTGATCATATGTATGGCTACTGGGACATAAGTCCTACCACGTTCAGCGTACTCACTGCCTAGTTGATGTGCATGGGATGGGAACTTACAGCATGCTCCTATGCATGGCTAGTCAGGAAAAAAATCCTATTGAGTTCAATGGTACTTACTCTGTGGCAAGTATCTATAGGACTGCGGCGTTTGTCTCCTAGTTTTCTCTCTTTGAATTCCTCAACATTTTCTCTATAACGTGTGTGCTGACATTAGGAACAGAGGTTATGACTCAGGAGTAAGGAGTTAATCTATTTCACAATGCTAGAATAAAGCAAAGGAACGGTATATGTTATCACATCCTTCCCCAGGTAGCTATAATTTATGCTTCAGGCCTAAAGCCCATTGAATGTCCTGTGCAGCAGAAAAAGACATGGCGTAAAAATGTAAGTATGCAATTATTCATTATATATTGCATATTAATAATGCATCCAAAGAGCCATTAAAGTAAATGGAAAATAATATTTTACTGTCCATTTCCACTGAAGAGTAATACAAGATTAAATCTCCTGGGGATGGAGGCGCCAAGGAGGAATAGCATGAATCAAAGCCCATGTTTATTAGTTACACATGCCTTGTCTGCCTGGTGATATGTTTTGTTTACCATCATATTTCAAGTTCTTAATGAAATAACAAATTAGGAATGGTTCTTCTGTGAATCTCAGTTGCTGTATGGATATTCCATATCTGTCCAGAGGAGGAAAAAAACCCATATGCTTCTGTATTGTCTACAGAGTCTCGGTGGCTATAAATCACAGTTAGCATTTTTATGGCTTGACATTACACAGCTTAGGAATTTTGTCAAGGGAGATGGCTGAATAGAAGTCCAGATGGCCAGAAGCATAACATCACCACAATCACAATAAACACCTTTATGGAAGAATTGTTTCTGACTAGAGAGACCAGCCAAATGCATCGTCGAAAGAACGCTTTTAAAAAATAATCTCTTCTCCCTGCCTTGTGCACAAGTTAATATAATACTTTAGCAGGTGCTCTCTGTATGCACAAATAACTGGATGATTGGTGAATTTTAAATTTAATCCTTTAATGTACATGTGGCTTCCATTACAACCCATTCCTTATTTATGATAAAAGGATGCCTAAAGTTGCAGGAAAGTGCTACAGGCCACCTTGTGGCTGAGATCATGTTCGATTTTTTAGAATAAAGGAACCATTATGTACATTATACCAGTAAATAGGTTGTTAAAGTATTGCCTGCTGATTTAAGCGAGCACAGAGGGCCAAAGGCACTGCTTTTCATCTCTGGACAATCCACTGGGCGCTGGGTGGTTTCTGTTGTTTTTTTCTTCCTTTCTTTATAATGCATTTTATTGCTTTTTAACATATAATAAACACAATTTAAAAACACAATAAACACCAACCATGTCAGCTCGTCTGTCATTTATTGGGAAAAGGCATAACAGCAGCTTAAACTAGAACCACAACTTAGAACCAGTTTAAAATGCATATTGAAAACTCTGATCCAATCGGTCTCTCCAGATGTTTCCATGGGTCTAGGGAGGTTTGTCTCAACTTCCCAAACAAACTTGAAAATCTCTTTATCACCTCATTCACGAGTGTCCTGGTGCTCTGGCAGATCATATCATTGCTTCTGTTCTGAAAAACATCCTGGAACCATGACACAAAAACAATCTGCATCCTTGCTCAGCTTCTTGAATCATCTTAGAAGAGACATTCCCCCTTTTTAGACAGGAAGGAATTGCTCTTCTTGACATCTGGAGACAGACACAGACACACACACACTTGTATTAAAGATAATAAACAGCCTATGATGTCTGTCCTGATACATTCACGAATCATCTAGAGTGCTATTTTTCTCACCTGCACATTTATGCAGGTTTAATTGACTAAAACTCATATGACTTTAAGATTTTTTTTAATCAGGTGATGGGCCTATTTATAAATGGTGATTTATTTATTTTTTATAAAAACACAACAATAGCAGAGTTACAGTGGTTAACTGATTCTTCAGCCAGATTAATCATTTAAAAAAAAAAAAACTGCAGGTGGTAACCATCATCTTACGAGAAATACTTTCATTCACACACAGGGCCGGTACTTTTGTGTATATCATCAGAAAAGTTACTTCTTACTTCAGATATACTGTTTTACCTGTAGGCAACTCTACACAAATTTAATTGGTTGTTTAATTGACTAAAATTCATATCTTAAAATTCATATCTTAATTAGCACTTTGCAACTCAGAAGTAGTGCCTGAGTTTGCTTTCTTCCTCTTCCTCCTGATCCTTTTCTCTTTTGTGTCATGTATTTTAGACTGTAAAGCTGAAGACAGGGGACTGTCTTATTACTGATCTTTATAACCCTTTTTTTGGCTGAAGAACAGGGTTTTAAATGCTTTAAATAATAGGTGTGTTTAGTTCCACTTACCTCAGTGGAGCTTAAGTTCAAGTAACACAGCCTAGAGCCCTGGTTCTTTGGGGGATAGGGCTGTTGAGTAGGACTGTTCTTGGTCTTCCCTTAAGGAAATGCCTGTCCTGCCTTTGCCTAAAATAGTATTCAATGTACAGCAATTAAAATTGGCAGTACAGTGCTAGTGCAATAAATGATTTTTGTGTGTCTACCAGTATCATGAAGCAATGTTAACTGAAAAGTTTCATCTCTGAACAATGCTCAGAGCAGTCTTTCTGTAACACTCATTGGGACCCATAAAGTCACCTGTGGGCCAGACTGGACAATTCCACTTCCTAAGAAGCCTCGGATGTGGTAGCCTCACATCGACCTGCAGGAGCACCAGAAACAGGGCAGGTGCATTGGCTTGGTGCGAGTGCAGGTGTGGCCTCATTCCTCCCCACATATATGAGCCGGATTGGGAAGAGATGTTGCCTCCCTCAGTATTTAATCATTATGGCAAAATGCTGCTCCTAGCAACACTCCACAAACATAAGAACAAACTTTAGAAAGAAGAAACGTACACAACACAGAATACTGCTGGTTTTTGCAGGCTATTTGAAGTTCTCCTAAATTGCAACCAACCGTTCTGTTCTTAAAATGAATTGCATTCAAATCACTTATGCCATGAGGTTTCTGCAGTGCTCCAAAGTGGTCCACATGGGTGTCTAGCATACATTTGTGAAGAAGGTGGATTCCCCAGATTTCAGTCAAAGAATATATGGCCAGTAGGGCAAGGGGCCAGTAGGGACGCGGGTGGTGCTGTGGTTTAAACCACTGTGCCGCTAGGGCTTGCCGATCAGAAGGTTGGCGGTTCAAATCCCTGCGACGGGGTAAGCTCCCATTGTTCGGTCCCAGCTCCTGCCAACCCAACAGTTCGAAAGCATGCAGTGCAAGTAGATAAATAGGTTCCACTCTGGCAGGAAGGTAAACAGCGTTTCTGTGTGCCGCTCTGGCTTCGCCAGAAGCGGCTTAGTCATGCTGGCCACATGACCCGGAAAAACTGTCTGCGGAAGTGGACAAATGCTGGCTCCCTCAGCCTGTAAAGCGAGATGAGCGCCGCAACCCCAGAGTCGTTCGCGATTGGACTTAACTGTCAGGAGTCCCTTTACCTTTAGGGCAAGGGGAGAAGGTTGTCAATAAAAACAATGAGATGGTAAGGAAAGGCCATGTGGTGAGGAGCATGTACGGTAATTATTGTGGTGGGGTTTTTAAAGAGGGTGTGTGTGCAGATTTATGGCATGTGCTCTTGCTAAATAAAGCCTTTTGATTGACACACTTTGGGAGATCTTGAGGGTATTTAAATGAGGAGGAGAAAGTGAGCAGTTGAATGAATGCCAATATGATGTTCACATCCAAGGAGCAGAAGTTGCTCCACAGAAGCCTTCCTTATGTGCCAGAAGACTGGTGTCTTCTAAATGAGTACCGGTTGAAGCTAGGTGGCATATTTATATAGAACTGATTTTCCAGCTATTCTGATTTTATTCATTTATTTAGTTCCAACTTTACAGGTGATATGTTTGTTTGTTTGTTTGTTTGTCAAGATTTATATTCCGCTTAATAAATAATTAAAATCTTAGTGGTTTATGTGTAATGGTATAAAGTATTCATTTTAAAAAAAGCAATAGAAACATACTTTTAAAACAGACATAATAGAATTGCTAAACTATAGATAAAAACAAATGTATTTTAAAAAACAAATGTACATAATAAAATGGCATGTCTGGGTAGGCTTGCCTAGATCAACATTTTTAGTAGGCGTTGATAACCAATAATGCTATTAGGCACAGAGTTCTAGAAAATATCTTCTGAGTGGTTTTTAAATGCTTCAGCTTCTCCTTCTTCTTTTTAATTGCGGAGGCCATTCCTGGCCAGTCATGCACAAGAGATTTTGTGATATTTTTTTTTTCCTCAACAGTGTACAAAAAACAAACAAACGGTAAGTTCTCTGGGTGTGAAGAAGGCCCTTTTGAATTTGATTGCAGCCATTCTGCACGAGAGCACTCAGAGCTAATCAGGTGAATGGGAAATTACTGTTTTGGACACAGGCAACGGCAGCTGATTGCATTTCTCTAAAATAATGTAAAGCAGCATTAGGCAGAAGGTAGGTCAAGATCCCCGGGTGAATTGCAATAGTTTGGCAAGTGTCTACAACTGAATTGTTTAGCATTAGGAACAATAAAATGGCTTTTCCCACCTAAATTAGGCTGCTGAAATGGAGAAAGCTAACCGGGAGTGGACTTTTATGCGAAAGACACTGTGAGTCAGTTCAGTTCTGGTACTCATAATGGGCTCAGGTGCCCCCTGCCCTTTCATTCTAACTGCGTTTTGCACCTGACTCTGGGTGGTAGTTATTGGAGATCTAGTAAAAAAAAAAAAGTATAAAGTAGAAGTAGCAAGCCTGAAACCTATCTACCACCTCAGGTAGAAAGAGCAAATCTGCACTCGTCTTTCCTTTTGTGGGCAACTGTAAATCCAACAGTAAAAACAAATTGGGATATGTGAGTTCTAAATGCAATGTTGTATTTTATTATTCGGACATGTTAACTGTTTCCAGAGTGAGAATCTCCATTATTTACATGTGTAATTATTATTTAAAAAAAAAAAAAAATTCTCAGAATGTTTGCTCTTTTTCCCCCCGCTTTCAAATCTAGCACAGTTACAGCTTGGAAAACATGTTACTCAAGCATGTAAACTGTTTTCTGGAGACCAGCAGAAAAAAGGAAACATACCGTAGGGGATGGTATCAAACTCCCAGTAAATGTATACGTCAGAATCAGATACCTGTTGGAAATGTAAAGAGGAGGGTACCTTTTTCCATATGTGGTAGTCATGTAAGGTAGCAAAAGCTTTCTGGGAAATGATTTGTAATAAGTTGAAAAAAATGTTGAAGATAACTTTTGTTAAGAAAACCAGAAGCTTTTCTTTTAGGTATACAGTGGTACCTCTGGTTACGTACTTAATTCGTTCCGGAGGTCCGTTCTTAACCTGAAAACATTCTTAACGTGAAGCACCACTTTATCTAATGGGGCCTCCCGCTGCACCGCTGCTGCCCGATTTCTGTTCTCATCCTGAAGCAAAGTTCTTAACCCAAGGTAATATTTCTGGGTTAGCAGAGTCTGTAACCTGAAGCGTATGTAACCCGAGGTACCACTGTAATTGGTGGATAGGTACCCAAAGAGCACAAAAAAAATATTTATGCACACTACTACAGCTACCCGAATGATTTATGCCCAGAGACAGAAAGAAGAAACAATTCTAACGAAGGAGGTCTAGCAATTAACATTGATGGAGTATGCAGAAATGGCAAAACTTTCTGGAAAAATAGCTGTCAGGTTCACTAATGGTTGCTCATGAGTAAAGACCAAGTCCATCTTGTCTTTCAACTATTTTATTGTGCAAAGTATGTACAGTGCGGAGCTATCCTAAAACATGACCATCTAGTCGCTAGCAGAATCCGGAAGTGCCCCCCTCCTGCTGCGGCGCCAACACCAGAGTCTCGGCACCCTAAAGTGCCGCCTCCTTTCTCCCCTGACCCTTCTGCATAAAGTAGGCGCCGAAAGCGGTGTCTCCCCCTCGGAGTGGGTCTGCTGAGCGGTGCCGGGTCTCTCTGCATCATCCTGGTGACTCCTCCTCCCCCGGGGAGGAGCTGGCAGACTCACTGGGAGACGTGTCCGTTGACAGCAGAGGCTGAGGCTGCCGGTACCCACTCAGTGCCTGACTGGCAGGGGAGGGCACGTCCCTGACAATAACAATAAAAAAACAGTATTTTTTTAAAAAATAGAAGAATCAGAAACCAAGAGCCGAAGTACATTTTGTGTCGTTGCAGGAAGTGATAATCCAATCTCTCTTTCCCTCTCCCTCTTTTTTTCTCTGTTCAAGGTTACAAAGTGGGATGAATTTACAGATTTGTTTTGTAAATGACAGCGGAAGTGACAAAGATAGTGATGCCGATGACAGCAAGACCGAAACAAGTCTGGATACACCTTTGTCTCCCATGGTGAGTTTCAGTCTCACCTTGACAAATGTCAGGAAATGTGCACCAAATTCCGGGTTTTCTTTTGTATTTTTTTTTAACCTTTATTAAATTTTAAAACACATTAAAAAAAAGAACGAAATACTACAACCGTCAAAACAATATTATACACTTCAAAGAAACAAACTGACGTAATACTGGCAGCCAAAACAGTACTAAGAAATAAATAAAATATATACGTAACACAAAAGTAAGTAATTCTGATATCGTGACATTTATTCCCCGCTTGTTAAAAAGGAGGACTGGCCTTTCACAAGAGCTTGGAGTGTAGGCTATTTATGTGCATAACCTATAATGAGAAGCGTAGGCCTCAGTTTTTATTGCAGGTTATATGTATGGCAAGGGATGATGTTGCTCCCCAAGGCCGGATCCCTCACCACCATTTTATGGATAACCTATGTGCCTGAGTTGTGTGCCCTAAAAACATTGGTTGCCATATGTCCTCTTTTTCCAGGACACATCCTCTTTTTCATGGGTAGAGCTGCCATAGCAATCCATAGTTAGAAGTTGGCAAAAGTGTCCTCTTTTTTGCTCTTCAAAATATGGCAACCCTAAAATATTATGGGACAAGTGGCTGCTTTTAGCACTGGCCAGTTAATTAGGCAAGTGGGTATAGTTCTTAGACCAGGGACAGCTTACCGGTACCTAGTGCCCTCCAGGTATGGTTGAACTGCAACGCCATCAGCAGGTGAAGAGTGGTGTCAGTCGCAGTAGGAGGATATAAATTTTGTATTGCATCACTTGTGTTGCATCACTTGTAGCAGTTCTCTAATGTCTCAGGCAGAATTATTTCCCAGCTCAGACATCTGGTGTCCTTTTAACCAGGGGTGCCAAAGGTTTAACCCTACAATCTAAACACAATTCTGGCAGAGGGCTGGTTTAGTTCTGGTTCATGCCATCCACATTAAGGCTAGAGCTAATGTTTATTGTTTTAATTCATTGATTAAATTGCTAGTCGCTGAATTAGACAAGCCTGATTGTATATATCTTGTGCCTTTTTTTCTAGAGCAAACAGAGCTCTTCCTATTCTGACAGAGACACTACTGAAGAGGAATCTGAATCCCTAGATGACATGGATTTTCTCTCAAGGCAAAAGAAACTTCAAGCTGAAGCCAAAATGGCCTTAGCAATGGCAAAACCAATGGCCAAAATGCAAGTAGAGGTGGAAAAGCAAAACAGGAAAAAATCTCCGGTAGCTGACCTTGTAAGTATCTCGTAGAAGATCAATGCCTGCCATTTGTTTCTAGCCGTGGAAGTTGCCCCAGTTGCAATAAAGCTCTTTGGAATGTGGGAAAGCTTGTAGCTCCACCTGAGATGTAAAAAATGAGTTTTAAAAGTGGAGCATATTTATTTAATATATTTTATTTAGATCATGCAGGAAAAATAAAGTTTTCCCCCCTTTGTTAGAGTATAGCATTTATAAAATCTTAGTACAGTATGTGGTATATAAACTTGATAATTTTTATGCATTCAGTGCCTAGTGACTAATGCTCAGGATGCTTAATATATAGTAGGTTACCGTCATTAGCTATTATTGCTAATACATTAGAAAATATGCTAACAGAAGTTCCTTTTTGTCATTGTTGCTGGCCATGACAGTGGCCTAAAGTGTTGTTGTTGTTCTTTTTAGCTGCCACATATGCCTCATATAAGTGAATGCTTGATGAAAAGAAGCTTAAAGCCCACAGATCTGAGAGATATGACGATTGGGCAGCTACAGGTGATAGTCAATGATCTACATTCACAGATAGAAAGTAAGTCTTCTCCCTTGGTATTATGTCCTTTCACTATTCGTGGCACCTCGGCTTAAGCGAATAGAAATTGTTCCATTGCATGTGAGAGCTGACACCAACATTGAACCAAGGAAGGACTGTAGTTCAGTGGTAGAGCATCTGCTTTGCATGCAGAAGGTCCCAGGTTCAATCCCTGGCATCTCTAAGTAGGGCTGGAAGAGACCCCCTGTTTGAAATCCTGGTGAGCCACTGCTGGTCAGTGTGGATAATACGAACCTAGATGGATCAATGATCTGACTCAGTATATGTATGATCCAGTCCTCCTAGGATTATGCCATCTCCAATACAGTGGTACCTTGGTTTACGAACTTAATCCATTCTGGAAGTCCTTTCTTAAACCAAAGCGTTCTTAAACCAAGGCGTGCTTTCCCATAGCAGCAGGGGACTCAATTTACAAATGGAACACACTCAACAGGAAGCGGAACATGATCTGCTTCCAAGTCAAAGTTCGCAAACCAAAAGACCTACTTCCGGGTTTGCAGCGTTCTTAATCCAAGCTGTTCATAAACTAAGCTGTTCTAAAAACCAAGGTACCACTGTGCTAGAGGGAAATATCTTCAATGCCAACATTTTCTCTTCAGATAACATTGGGGGCCATTGCCCCCAAAGCAAGTTTTAAATCAAAACGTATTGGGCTTTTTATTCCATGCTAGCTCGTGGCACGTTGTATTTCTTGTACTTTTCATCTTAGATATGGAGAAGAAAAATCACGGATCTGGAAGTGACTTTTGAGCTTCAGACATTAGGTCAGGAATGGCTATTATTCAGTAATCTAATGCCAACTGAGGAAGGAGGCCCTTTGCACGTCTCTCTCTTTTCAGCAATCCTTGAAACAATAGCATAGGAGTATGAGTTCTGTCTTTAGTATTACTATTTAGAGTGCTTTTGCAGAAATGGGGAGATAGGAAGCCATATATTTTGCACAAAAAAAGAGCAGTACTGTACAGTGGTACCTCGGGTTAAGAACTTAATTCGTTCCGGAGGTCTGTTCTTAACCTGAAACTGTTCTTAACCTGAAGCACCACTTTAGTTAATGGGGCCTGCCGCTGCGCTGCCAGAGCACAATTTCTGTTCTTATCCTGAAGCAAAGTTCCTAACCTGAGGTACTATTTCTGGGTTAGCAGAGTTTGTAACCTGAAGTGTCTGTAACCCGAGGTACCACTGTAGATTCCTCTTGCATGCCATGGTTGGTTGTACGTGTCTTCCAGCTTTGCACAATACCTGGAACTGTGTAGAGAAGAGGAAGCATGAGATACCCACATTTCCGGCTCTCTTCCAGTACATCTTGTGCAAAGGCACAAGTAGACGACTTCAGCCCTATGCAACATTCAGGCCATACTAAAGCATTTATGTCTGTGAGCAGTCCTTCCACTGGACTCTTCCCCCCCCCCCTTTTTTTTTTTTTTTTGTCCTTTTTAGAGCCAAAGTACTGCTATGCTTTTCAGTGATATGAATTAATTCATTATGGACAGAAGAGGCTCTAAATAAAAAGAAATTAGCACATCACTCCATGGTCCATGTCAATGTGTGCTTATTAATCAAATTAGTCAAAGCAGCTGCAGTGTGGCTCTTTGCCTAGGCACCTGTGAGCTATGCTCAGCCAAATGTGAATAATTCTCCCCTGAAGTCTGTTAGTGCTGTCTGCTACTTTGGAATTGCTGCTAGGATGTTAGAAAATCAGTGGACCTGCTAGAAAACACCGATAAATCAGTTCTACCATGACTTGGCTTAGTTTAATTATTTAAGGAGATCATAAGTGACATGCATTTCATGAGTTTTGGTTCTCAAGTTAGTGTTTGTATTTTAAAAATCTGCTTCTTTGCTTATATATAACCTGCCTTTCAGAATAAAAATCATCCCAAAGTGATATACAACTGTACACTAAAAATGCAAATAATTTGTATGCAATATACAACAACCATCCTAAATTAAATACTGAAAAGGATTGTGGGATAAATAAATAAAAGTCCTGTGATCCAAGTCTAAAGACTAGCAGAATGAGGACTTAGTGGAGTACCAGGAAGGTGAATTGCACCATTGTGGGGCTGCCATTGAAAAGTCCCTGTCCCTGGTACCCACCAACCTCACCATTACTAATGACAGCACAGAAAGCAGGGGTTTTAGTCCTCTGGTGTTGAATGGGCGCACAACACAATGGCACTTCCTGGCACCATTGGTAGCTGTTGCAGTAGGAGCACCTACTGCTTTCTTGCCTCTGTAGAAACAGACTGACATCATAGACCAGGCATCCCCAAACTTCAGCCTTCCAGATGTTTTGGACTACAATTCCCATCATCCCTGACCACTGGTCCTGTTAGCTAGGGATAATGGGAGTTGTAGGCCAAAACATCTGGAGGGCCGCAGTTTGGGGATGCCTGTCATAGACAGTCAAGCTTATTTCCCTGCCAATATGTTGGTGCAACTTCAGCCCAGTTTTGAGGATTTTCCATCACCAACCACAACCAGCAAAATGCCAGAAGTTCCATGGGTTGGTTCCTAAGTTAAAGAGTTTAAAGAGTGCATTCTGCTTTGGGAAGTCATCCTCGGTTCTCTCATGAGATCTACAGTAGTGTCGTGCTGATATTTTTTTACTAACGTTTGTTTTTAACAATACTGGCCATTGTTCTTGTTCCATTACTTCATAGCCTCCCTTATGTATATGCCAAGCCAAATACGCTTCTGTTTCTTGGAGTGAGAGCCATGTACCATGGTGACTAACAGATTCCAAAATGTTAGACATGGGGAGAACTGTGGCTAACTGAACTTAAACACTCTTTTTCTTTTTTTCTGCTGTCAGGCTTGAATGAAGAATTGGTGCAACTGCTGCTAATTCGGGATGAATTGCACACAGAACAGGATGCTATGCTGGTAGACATTGAGGATTTGACCAGGTTAGTAACCTTTTTCAGATACGTCCTGTTGCAAAGGTCTCTCTTTAGACCGTTTTGTTGTGATGATATGTTTTATTTTAATTGATGTATAAAATGCCCTTCATCCAAAAACAGATTTCAGGGTCAAAGTAATTTCAAAATTACAGAAACATAATAACTGTCAGGGGGAAAGCTAAGGTATGTGTGTATGAATGAATGAATTAAGAAATACATAAAATCAAAAGGAGCAAAACCATTCAACCAGCTAAAAATATAATCAAAAATGCCCGAGGAAATTAAATGATTTTAACCTGATGCCACAAAGAATGTACACCTGTGCCTGGCATACCATCCTCAGAATGGCTTCCTACAGTTGAGGCACCACCACAGAGAAGGCCCCGCTCTTCAGTTCAAGCACTTCTTTTAAAGTTGGAACACTGAGAAGGAATTATGATATATTACTGATACGAGGTGAATTGTCTGACTTGTAATGATGTTTTCTGCAGCTAGGATCATACCCTAAAGCCACATTATGATAATGTCTTTATTTGGACCAACCACAATGTTACAAGGTCATGAACAAACTCAGAAATCTTCATCAGACACAAAAGTGGTTGGGGGGCAAAAAGCTGATCATAGTGTTGCTGCCCCAGAATATGCAGTTTATAAGATAGAATGCAGGATAAGTTCTGCAGGCATTATTAGATTAATCTTGCAGGGTGCCATACATTGCTGCATGCACCCAGAACTACTAGACCAAAAGAAGCAATCGTGGAACTACATAAAAGTTCCGCCTAAAGCTCCAGTGAAAGCTTAGATCATAAAAAGTGCACCTGGTTCGGTAACGTAAGTCTACCACTATTAGTGCTGTTTGCACCGAAGCAACTGTTTTTGCTGCTGTTTTTCTAAGCACCTGTTGCTGTGACTGTTTGGTGTATGACAAATGGCAGATTTGGACAGTATGCTATTTCTTTGTGATCCACACTCTCTTATCAGATTATAAGTGAAACTTCTTTGGCCATTGAATCAATTTATAATCTAACATCCAATGCCTAATAACCTGCTCTAGTTGCTTGCAGCAACATGGTGCTGAGCCCTTTAATTTTGGGAAATTATTGCTGCTACGGTAGGAAATGTAAAACTTGGTAAATTTGTCTGGGCAGACAAAGAGAGTGGTCCTAAAGATAGAGACAAAAAACTTCCTTTATTCTGGAATCTGCCTTTGAGATGCCTCCTCTCAGTTAGAAATCCCAGCTTCTATTTTCTCCATTTGATAATGTAGCTGCCATCTATTCTTAACTTTCCCTTCACTTCCTAAATTATCTTTTCTTAATGATCTTGCAATGATCCTTTCTCACTCCTTACTTTACTGGGTAGACAATGTGCCCTATTAACAGCTTGCCCCTCTGTAATTAAAGCTGTCCTTACATATTCAGTCCGGCTACCAAGCCCTGTAGCGGGCAGAATCAATCACAGTGACTTTAGACATGATTTCAAGACATGGGAAGACTCCAAAAGGCAAACTCTGGGTGTGCATTGACCTTAGGTCCTGGCAGTTCCAAGGAAAAGGCCAATAATAGTGTCAATGGCTAGCAACCATGCTTTCATTTTGTCCAGAAGTGGTTTCAACTGTCTTGTCGAAGAGTGGAGCCTGTTGCAAAAATTAGATGATGGGAGTGCAGTTCACAGCTGCATCCTCTGTAGTGAAAGCAGGCATGTAGACTATCAGGTGGATGAAGTTACTCTTCTCTGGTTTGATTCATAGCATCTTACCAACAGTCTGAATATATACTGTATAGCTACTTGTGCTCTTGCTATGGCCTTTCAGTCAAATCCTGTGCTGGTTTTTAATCTTAAAGGGAAGAAACCTGTTTGCCACCTGCAGACAGAGATGAGACTTAATTGAACCAAAGCCAACCCAACTTCTTTCCCCCCTGTAATATTTCTTTTACAGTGCGGCCCCCTATCAGTACCATGGTAATTTAGCACCATTGCTGCCGACAAGGTAAAATACAGTAACGCCTCAACTTTCCCAGACCCCTTTAATCCTGGCCTTTTCTTATTCAGTACATACCTTTTATGTTCTCCCTTTCTATCTATCCTCTGTCACCCTCTGTTCCAGGTTATTTTCACGTTTCTCAGATTGGCTAGTTAAAGAAGGTTCAGTAGTAACTCAGCAGCCAAAATTGCTAAATCTTACAGCTTCCTGCTTTGTGGTATTTGCCAGCTATTCCACTGCACTGAAACCTCTGCAACTCCAGGGAGCACGCATATATCTAGATAGCTCAGTTGGATAGAGCATGGTGCTGATGATGCCATGGTTGCAGGTTCGATCCCCATTTGGGACAGCTGCATATTCCTGCATTGCAGGGGGTTGGACGAGATGATCCTCAGGGTACCTTCCAAAATCTGGAGACTTGAGTGATCTAAATGGGAGTTGCATTCTGATCTGCAAGCAACTTTGGAAATATTAGAGTGTGTCAGTCCACAGCAAATAATGATAATAATAATTGCCTATCCCTAGCACTCTTTCTTTCTCATACACACACACACACACACACACACACCCTCAGCACTTGACTTCGTTAAATTTTCTCTGCTTTGCAGCTTAGAAAACTTTGAAGAGAGGCAGAATCTCATCCGCTGTACACAAAGATCAGGGAAGGGTTAATGTGTGTGTGTGTTTTCGCATGCGGTTATGTGTCTCTCTTTCGGCATGGCATTATCCTACCCCACCACCCTCCCCCAATATAATCTGGTGAGCAAGTCTTCATTGACATCTACCAGAGGACTTCTGCGTAGAGGAAAAGGTTGGTGTGCTCACTATAGTATGTGCCTACATGTTCTTGCAGAAATCTGCTGCTGCAAATCAGAAGACAGTGGAGTGGTTTTGCTGCTTCACCTCTTAATACAGCACTGCCCATACTCTGCCTGTTGCTCACCTCCAGAGAAAAGGAAGGTTGTTGGTGTTTTTTCCCCCCGTGAGCAAACAGGTAGCTCAGATTTGAGAGCAAAAAAGAAGACCCTGCCACTACCATACACAGTGCTGGTACTTTTCACTTGCTGCTTTATGACCTATTGTTAGTGAGGGGAGGAGAAGGGACAAACACGAAGGCAGCAACCAAAAGTTCAAGGAATGTGTGCCAGTAATGGGGTGTTTTTTCCCCTAACCGCTTGTCTCTGGACGAAAAGAGATCAGCAACAGGAAGTGTAGAAACAATGCCTCATTGCATAGTTGAAGTATGAACTGTTTAAGCAGAAGAAACTAAAAAGAGAGAGAGAAATGTTTTATGGGTGTTTTAGGATACAGTACAAAGACTGAACAGATCGTGCTAAATCTACAGAGAGATGGTTCTATATATTCTTGGATGGTCTCTTAATTTGAATACCAAATTGCAGATGAAAATAATCAAGAGTTTGGGTTCAGGGTGCATGATGTTTCCTTCTCCCCCACCTCAATTTTACCATCTCAGCATCTCCGACCAGTTGGTTAAGCTGAAAGATGGTGACTGCCCCCAGCATCACCCAATGAGCTTTGTGGATGTACGTCTATCTAAACTTGTATCTTCCTGGTCTATAACTCTCTGCTACGCAACCCTGGCACTCTTTTCTTTCCCTTGTTCTTCTAAAACAGCCTACCGCCAACTTGGTGCCCGGAAACTTTGAAGTAAGAGTCTGTTTTAATGAATAGAAAGCATGGCCTCTGGCTTCTATTGGGTCCACAGTGTGTACCTGTGGGGACTGTCTGGGGCTTATGGAAGTTGTAGTCCACAACTTCTGGAGGGTACCAGGTTGGGGAAGGTTGTTACAAAACTACTTTCTCATGTTGGAAGCAGTTTGCATTTCTAGTTACTGGAATAATTTACATATTTAATTAGCCATTCAGATACCTTCTGTGTGGGCCACATGGTTGGCAGTTTGGTGAGAGGTGGGTTGTTTTTAGTTCTTTATATCTTGAAACGTTGCTACAGTAGGAACCTAGGGGTCATCTTGTTACATCCTTGAATTGTGTTAAGACAAATAAGTTTCCTATCCATAGGAAGGATGTGAAACTCTCCTCCTTTTCCCCTTGCTCCACAAATAAAACTTCCTTTCAATATTATTGAAACCTACAGTTTCAATTCTAAAGCAATTTCTTTGAAATGCCCCCTGTTCTCTTCTTGATTTTACCTCCTGAAACTGTGTTTGTTATTTTTCTCCCTGTGCTGGATTTCTGCAGTCTAGAGGAGTCCCGAAGAAAAGGACTATTTAAGCTGGCTAGATAATTGCAGCAAAAGTTAACGCATCTCTTTAAGCAATCTTTTCAGCAATCGCTGCACTTCCTTCCTTCTCTAGGTTCTATACTCTACCATCCTTCCTTCCTTGGCTAGGTTCTATACTCTACCATCAGCGGTTCTATACGGGAAGTATAGACAAGTCCCCTTAGAAGATAGACTTCGTCCGTGCAAATCAGGAGAAATAGAGACCATCGGCCATGTTTTCTTTCGTTGCTCCCTATACAGAAACCTCCGGAAAGAATCTACCCTAAAGATATTTGATGGGTTACGGGACAATCTGAAGAACAGCAAATTAAATGGCTCCTGTCAGACTCAAATTCAAAGGTCACCGCTATGGTGGCAAGATTTTGCGCCAATGCTATTAGAATCCGGAGTGCCTACACAGGAGATACTCAAAATAACTCCTGATCTGAGCCAGACTGATTTTGCTTTAATTTATAGTGAATAGTAAATAATTAATATAACCTAAGGATCAAAGGATGCTTGATCCCTTTTTAGATAAGTCATTTTAGTTATTTTAGATAAGTTATACTAGTTTATACCAAAATTTAAATATTGAGGATGTAATGCATTTTACTATGCTGGTCGGTGACCGTAATAAAGAATACTTACTTACTTACTCCTTCCTTCTCTGCAGCCTTTAAGTCAAATAATAATAAAAAAAATCTTCATTTATTGCATCTACGTAATATTATTCCTTTTCCCCATTTCCCTTCAGACACGCTGAAAGTCAGCAGAAGCACATGGCAGAGAAGATGCCAGCAAAATAAAAACCGGAAGCCATCAGACTGAAGAAACAAGCTGAAACGTTTTGCTTCTGTGGTCGTACCAACGCTGATGCTCCACAGGTGGCACACAATAAAAATCAGTGTTAGTCATTGATTCCGGGCGCAATCTGCCAAGCACCAGGAACCCCCCGCACGAACCCTCCCTTGAAACTAATGGTGGATGCACAGCGACTGTGCTTGGCGAATTGTTCCCAATGTCTGAAGCTTTATGTCCAGTGGTTGGCCTATGCTTTTTAATTTATTTGCTGTTGGGTTTATTTTATTTTTTACTTGTGCCACTAAATATCGGACAGTTCAATAATCTTATTGTAGAACAAAATGTACAGTACTTATAAACATTGCAAACATGAAGAGGAAAAAGGGAGAGAGAGAGGGTAGTTTTAACTTTTATTTTTGTTTACTTAGAGAGACCTTTAAGTTAAAGCAGTATTTTACCATTGGCTACTTTTTATTGTTTTTCAGCGTAGCTTTAAACAAATGAGACTGTAATTTTGACGGTGCTATACAAGTGAGAGAGAAAAACATACATGCCTGCCTCGTAGTGAAGTTGTAGCTTTCAGTAATATGTATATTTTAATCAGTTTTCAACATTTTGTGAATGTTGACTACCTGACATTCATTTTTAGATGTGCTATTAATATGCAGTTGAGTTGAAAGAGTTACCTTGAAAGTTTTATGTATAAATATGTAAAATAAAAATTAAAAATTTCTTTCATATGATATGTCTTTTTGTTGACTAGTGGGACAACATAGTAATTCACCTGTAATATATTCATTGAAGTACATGTGAAATTCCTATTTTTCTCATTTCAGATTATATATGGATATATATAATATGAAAAGTCTCTCTTCATATATATATATATTTAAAAATACTATTCACTTAGAACACAGATAAGTTATTATAGATTCACTTGAAGGCAGGCACAAAGGTAAGGTTTAAAATTAACAAAAAATACTATGTGGGCTGAAAAATGAAAATGACACCTCAACTGTATACATAAACTTGAATTAAACTCTAACACACTTGATATGGGAATTGATTACTTCTCTCTCTCTCTCTCTCTCTCTCTCTCTCTCTCTCTCTCTCTCTGCTGAGATTGCACTTGCTATAATCATGCATTTTAATACGAGCTACAACCTCTTTGTGAGTCTTGTCCTTCTTCCCAAATTCATAACCCAGCTACGATGCATCTCTCCCATTCACTTTAATGGAAGCAGCAACTACATTTGCCAGTGATGGGGAATCTGAGCCCCTCAAAATAATGTTGCTCACTGACCATGTTGGTTGGGGCTCAGGGGAACTGAAGTTGGGCTAACCTCTATTTTCCCAAGCATCCCTATTTACTAACTATAATGTGAAATAAGAAAAGAAAAAAGATGCTCTTCTCGGTTCTTGCTTTTGTTCTGTTATTTGTGCTATGAAAAAAATCACCTTGAGAAAGCTGAAAAATGTTCTAAGCCTTTCTTTTTTTTAAATGCCGTTATGGTGCATAGGGCCTAGATCATGTTGCAGTTTTTCCCCGAGTTGCTGCTTATTCAAGGGCACTGTTGTGGGACTTCTGTGGCTGCCAGTGGGAGGATGGGAAAAGGTGATGGGAAATTGGAAACACCTGCCTCCCCACCCAACCAACCCAAATCCTGATTATCCACCAGCAAAGCCTTTTGCTTTACCATCTAGCTGAACTTCCACTGAGACTGCCAGAGATTGAGGCAAAAAGCAGCAGTTTTGATTTATGACTTTGTTACACCTTGGGCTGAGCAGCCACTGTAGCACCTTTCAGGTCAGGAAACAATTGCAGAAGCGATAAGGTGAACAACAATTACCCTGTTTCTCCTAAAATAAAACATAGCCATAAAATAAGCCGTAGCAGGATTTCTACGCATTTGTGAAATATAAGCCATACCCCGAAAATAAGACATAGTGATGCGGCGCCTCTCCCTTAAGATGGCCTGGATAGGCGTGGCTATGCAGCGTACCAACGCGGAGCGGTTAAAATAAGACACCCCCCCGAAAATAAGCCATACTGTGTGTTTTTTTGAGGGGGGAAAATATAAGAGAAAAAAATAAGTCTTATTTTAGGAGAAACACGGGTATGTTGTTTTAATCAATAACTGCCTAGCCAGGGTCAACAGGTCTCACCCAGGCTTCATTGAACTTCCCAGGCTCTAGCCATCTGACCAATATTCACTGATAGAGGTCCTTAAAGCAACAGTCACATCTACAGCAGCCAGTTGACAGCCCCTACAGCCAAAGGAACAACAGCTGTAGCCAACTGGGCGGCTGCTGGCAGGCCAGCCCCACTGGGACGGAATGAGGGGGAGGGCTCCACCCTTTACTCTTTTTTTGCTAAAATATTGCTGGCGTCATATTGTTGCATGGGATTGGGAAGTGGGACAGATGCATGTGGACTTGTTTGACCGTGCATAGGACTAATTGCACTCCTTAGGTTACCCAGTGTGAGAGACTGTTGGGCCCCCAGGTGATAAGCATCCTCTGAGGTGTGAATGGTGCAGCATCCTCGCTCTGCATTTAAAGCACTGCGGTGCTATGACTTTCACCTAAGAATCCTGGTAACTGTACTTTGTCTATAATTATAATGATTATACCCCGCCCATCTGGCTGGGTATTGGTGTTAGTTTGCCTCCAATAGAGACACTTTATGCTGCTCAAGCTAGGAGGAGAGCAGAGAGAATTGTCGCAGACCCTTCGCATCCTGGTCATCACCTGTTTGATTTACTTCCATGCGGACGTCGTTACAGGACTCTATACACAAAAACGTCTAGGCACAGGAATAGTTTTTTTGCTTGTGCCATCAAACTGTTGAATTCGTAGTTGTGTGCGGAAGGGAGGTCAGTTGGTGGTATGGGGTTCCTTTGTTGTGCTGTTGTATTGTGAGGGGAATAGTGTTTGTATGAGGTACGTTTTTCTTTACATTGCAATGTAGTCGAAGCAAAATCCCAAGTATGATTGATACTTGGCCAATAAATCTATCTTTCTTCCTTCCTTCCTTCCTTCCTTCCTTCCTTCCTTCCTTCCTTCCTTTCTTTCCCTTCCTTCCTTCCTTCCTTCCTTCCTTCCCTCCCTCCCTCCCTCCCTCCCTCCCCCAGCCACGCTGGGTGGCTTACAGCACAGGAAACTCCTATTCCCCTCACACAGCTTTAAGTTCTCTTGAGTCCCCTGGGAAGACAGGTTGGTTGTCAAACCATTTGGGGAATTGTAGCTCTTTTGACGCTACAATTTTTAACCCAGGTGGCGCTGTGGGTTAAACCACAGAGCCTAGGGCTTGCTGATCATAAGGTCGGCAGTTCGAATCCCCGTGACGGGGTGAGTTCCTGTTGCTTGGTCCCAGCTCCTGCCAACCTAGCAGTTCAAAAGCATGTCAAAGTGCAAGTAGATAAATAGGTACCGCTCCGGCGGGAAGGTAAACGGCGTTTCCGTGCGCTGCTCTGGTTCGCCAGAAGCGGCTTAGTCATGCTGGCCACATGACCTGGAAGCTGTACGCTGGCTCTCAGCCAATAAAGCGAGATGAGCGCCACAACCCCAGAGTCATCCGCGAGTGGACCTAATGGTCAGGGGTCCCTTTACCTTTACCTTTAGCTCTTTTGACGAGAACAGGGGTCTCCACTAACAACTCAGCACTCTTAACAAGCTGCAACTTGTTGTTTTTCCGGGGGAAGCCAGCACTGTTAAAAGTGGCATCGTAGTGCTTTAAATGCATAGTGAGGATGTGGCCTGTATATCTCAGTTGCCAGAGAAACCAGAGAAGGCTTCATTGTTTAGTGTGTGAGCTTACCAGAGCCACCTAGTGGACCAGTGTGGGAAATAAGGATGCTGGACTAGATATATCAAGAGTGAAGAGCCTTTGGTTCAGGAACCAAATGCAGCCTCCTAGAAGGTTGTCTATAGGAGAGTATGGCCCTTGGGCTGATATAGGACTCCTCAACCCATAGACAGGCCTTTGATAAGATCCAGTACAGCTTATGCTCATGTGTAGACCAGGCCTGAGACTGCTTAAGCAGACTGGAAAAGTAAGGAAACACAAAGTTCTAATTTTCAATACAAGGGAATAGTAGGGTTAGAGGAAAAGAGGCTTTATATCAGTTAAGAAAAGCACCATTTGGAAATGGTCTCCATAGATTTGCACAGTATAGAGCAGGGCTAGCACACTGTTCGCCAAGCTAAATTAATTGTTACGATTGCAGGAATATCTGACTGCCTTTAGCAGTTAATTTCTTCCTTCTGCTTCTTAAAGTCAGGATTTCGTCTTTAAAAGGGGATTCTGTATCTCCGGCTTCGATGTAAACCCAATCTCTGAGTGTGAAGTCCAAATTGGAAAGTGTCAGAAACATAACATGCTAAAAACTGGAGTAAAGTGAGAGTAGCTGAGGTGTTGATGACGACAAGAGGCAATGCCATTCTCTGTGTGTCTCCTCAAAATATTCACCATCCTGACTTTGAATATGGGTAGCATTAAATTTTCACGCATTAGTTTCTTTATTAAAATCACCCCATCTTTTTTTCTTCTTCTGAAAAGGGAAACTCAAATCTTTGAATGTACTGCAGGAATAGCTTACTTTTATAGTTTGGTAAGTAAGAGAGGAGGGACCCAGGTGGCGCTGTGGGTTAAACCACAGAGCCTAGGGCTTGCTGATCAGAAGGTCAGCGGTTGGAATCCCTGCAACGGGGTGAGCTCCCATTGCTCGGTCCCAGCTCCTGCCAACCTAGCAGTTTGAAAACACGTCAAAGTGTAAGCCATGTTGAGTGACTAGCACTAAGAAAGGCGGTCTGTAAATCCTTTTTAAATAAATACATCTTATTCCCCGACTCACAAAGAGAGCTGTATTCTGGCAAGGCAGGTGTGGGGAAGTTTTGACCCTCCAGATGTTTGCTGAACTACAACTCCCATCATCCCTCTCCATTGACCATACTTGCTGGGGCTGATGGGAGTTGTATTCCAACAGCATGTGGAGTGCCAAAGCTTACCCACACCTACGGGGAGTCACTAGAGTGGATTGTGCCCTTAACTTTTATCAACAGCTTAATCCTTACTAAAGAACAGTAGCTTGCAAATATTTTCCTTGGGTTTTAAGAGACCAACAAAATGATAAAAGTGAGCCCAGTGTAAAGAGTATTCTGATGCTTATCACAAATGCAGTTTTTCCCTGTTAACAGAAGCAGTGCACTTGATGCAAGAGTGCCATTGTGCATTATAATTTACCCATTATTTATTTTAAGCAACCACATCCTACTTCTGCCCCTGGAAAAAACAAAAAAAGATGTAGGCTAATAACAATAAAACACAACTCAAATGACACACAGTAAATGAAATCTGAGTAGTGGGTGTATGTATTTATTAAACAGAGGGTGAATAAACCACCTATTTGAATGGCAGTGGAAGCTGCTCTGTACAACACCCAGTGCTGCTCTGAGAAACTGTGCTAAGCCATTCCACAGTGATTTATTGTGCAAGATTAATTGTTTGCAGGGGTAGCCATGTGATGACATCTCTCTTCCCTCCCATGCACGCTCTTCTGAACTGTAACCAGATTATTGGGCCTAAAGGAATGAATTGGTTTTAAAGAGGCCACAGCAAGCAGTTAAAACAGGGGTAGGCAACCTAAGGCCCATGGGCCGGATGCAGCCCAATCGCCTTCTAAATCCGGCCCATGGACGGTCCGGGAATCAGTGTGTTTTTACATGAGTAGAATGTGTGCTTTTATTTAAAATGCATCTCTGGGTTATTTGTGGGGCATAGGAATTCGTTCATCCCCCCCCCCCAAAAAAAAACATAGGATTAAAATTTACCGCTTGTGTGACCCTGAAGGAAAATATATTAAAAATGATGCATAGGTGGTATCTTACCCCAGCCAGGCTAGCAAATGTATAGAATGAAAAATAAGAACTGTTGGAAATGTGAATCGAAAGAAGGAAACTTTTTCCACATGTGGTGGTAATGTGAAAAAGTTAAAACTTTCTGGAAAATATATATATAATGAGTTAAAAAAGATTTTTAGATACACTTTAAAAAAAAAACCCAGAGGCATTCTTGCTAGGTATGGTTGGAGATGATATAATAAAGAGTGACCAGAAACTGTTCCTTTATGCTACTACCACGGCGAGAATACTACTCGCACAGAAATGGAAGCAACATCAAATACCCACAGTTGAAGAATGGCAGCGGAAACTCATGGAGTACGCAGAAATAGCAAAATTGACTGGAAAAATCAGAGAACGGCGATGAAGCATTCCAAAGAGACTGGATGAAATTTACAACATACATAGAAAAGAACTATACACAAAGACACTCGCGGGACTGAAATAGACCTCATAATGTTTATTAAAAAATCATTTGTTTTGGATTTAAGAACATTGAACAAATATATTACAACAATTGAAGGTTGTACATTTAATGAAATTTTGAATAGTATTATTCCATATATTAAGTACACATGGAATGTACCGTAAACATGACAAATGCGTAAATATAAAGAAAATATAAAACCAGAAGAAGGAAGGAGGGAAGTACAAACTCATTTAGAGTTAAAGTATTAAGGTTAAAAGAAATAAGGTATGTATTATGTATTATGGTGGTGAAATTTGTAAAATCTGTAAAACCAATAAATATCATTAAAAAAAAAGAAGCTGAAGCCATTTTACCCTCCAATCCCTATGCTTCACAGAGTGAAGTAGAAATTTTGGCTTTGAAGGTGCCAGTTTTTTAGCTGCTTTCTCTAAGATAGGGCATAGGCTTGACTTCCCTCTCCCCCCCAAAAAAAAAAAATTTAAAATTTGTATGTGTATATGTATTTGGAGGATGGAGCATCTGGAAGATGCAAAGTGTGACAGCAAACATGCTTTTTTAATAAACAAGTAAAAGTTGCTTGGTAGAAATATGTTGCACCTGCTTTGCATGTAACAAGCTAACATAAACCAAGGTTGATTAAACTTTGTTTGTGATTGGTTAAGTCACTGGGCTGGGTTCAGAAAATCTAATAAACCAGGAGCCTTGGACCCGGCAATGCAATGGTGCCCACAAAGGCTTTCATTGGTGCCCCAGAGCGGGTGTCCCATAATCTGAACTTTCACTTTAAAAAAAAAAAAAATGAAATCTCTAGCCATCCCAGGAAGAAAGTTATAAGGCAAAATGTGCAGGCACTTTCTAAGCGATTCCTGTGAATAAATTACCAAGGTAAATATGTGGAAGCCCTGTCTAAGAATCAAACGAGATGTGATGGTGGCGGTTGTGTGTATCGCACACAGCCACAAAGAAAGCATGAGGTCTTGTTTTAACAGGCAGGGTAGTGGGTAAGGAGCACCGATATTTCCCCCACCTGTGACTTATTTCATGGCAGCTTCTCTACCCAAACATAAGTCTGCTTTGCTGATACCAGAAGTGGCTGTGGCTGGGCAAAAATCACGTGAGCAGAAAAGCTGTGAGGAGGGAAGCACTGGGGTGAAAGATTGCAGGGAAGTTAGCATCTGTTACTCTCACTCATGCTCCTTTTTGTGGTTAAAAGTGGGCCCCAACCTCCTCTTGCTCTGACTAAACCCAAACAACCGTATTTACTCGAATATAATACTTTTCTTGTCAAATTATGTTGCAAAAATTAGGGTGCGCATTAGATTCGATGGCGTGTTACATTGAGTATTCTCTAGACTGATTTGTTTCAACTGCTTTTAGAATTCTATTTTGTTAAAGGTAAAGGGACCCCTGACCGTTAGGTCCAGTTGTGGACAACTCTGGGGTTGTAGCGCTCATCTCGCTTTAATGGCCGAGGGAGCCAGCGTACAGCTTCCCGGTCATGTGGCCAGCATGCTAAGCCGCCGTTTACCTTTCTGCCGGAGTGCTACCTATTTATCTACTTGCACTTTGATGTGCTTTCGAACTGCTAGGTGGGCAGGAGCTGGGACTGAACAACGGGAACTCACCCTGTCGCGGGGGTTCGAACCGCCGACCTTCCGATTGGCAAGCCCTAGGCTCTGTGGTTTAGATCACAGTGCCACCTGCGTCCCTCAAACATCATGGTGAAGGCTAAGAAATTGTTAATAATAATAATAATAATAATAATAATATTTAAAGCACATAGAATTAGAATTGTCACTATGTGGCTTCATGGTGGAGGTTAAGAAATCTAAATAATAGTAATAACAGCAATAATACATATAGAAGTGCAACAATTAAGTTTCACCCCCTTAAATGACACCCCCTACTGCCACCATCACATCAAGTGTGGTCCTAAGATAGAATTTTCCCCCCTTGAGTCCTTCAGATACAGGACAGAATATATTTTGTCATCTGAGGTAGAACGGCAAATTGCCTCCGCTCTTTCACCACCGGCCCTCCCCAAAAATCAAGGTAGTGCTTAGTAGCCAAAGCTGCCCAATTTTTATATTTTGGCACATGAGGGAGAAAATGCCACAAGGAGTGCAAATACAATAATGGTAAAGAACTAATGATTTTACTTCCCTTTCATAACACCCAATGTCAGCTGCCTGAGTTGACTGCGTCACACTGCCTGACGGCAGTCCTGTCAATCAACAATAATTTTTCTAACATTGGTTATGCAGTTACAGTAATTGCTTCTATCGCACAGCTGAGAAAGTTTTGTCCGCACAGTGCTTTGTCTGTTTGTTTCTTCGGAACTGGAGGGAGTGGTGAAGGAAAAGCCATTATGCCAAGAAGAGGAGATCTTCCCGTCATAAATATTTTGTGTGGGTGGCTCTCTTTTGTAGACATTTCTCTCAGATGCATGGGTTCTCCACAAACTGTTTCCTCAGAAAGGGTAGCACCAGGCAAACAGTGGAGGGCAGTGCATCTTCTGCCACAACAGGTAGCACAGGAGCAGGATGTTTTTATGCATCGCTCCACGTGAACATGCAGTTTCATTTTCAGAAAATTGGGGAAATAGTGCAGCTGGGGATTCTGTGTGGTTACTGGTGTGGAGATCATGGTATATGCATGCCATCATCTGCACAGTAAGGGACAGCTTCACAGCTCCTCTACCATGCAAACGCCTCAGGTACCATACAAACTGAGGTTTTGTTTTTTTCAGAACTTACCTCGGAAAACCCTACCAAAAGTACCATTTCCCCTCATTTAGCTCAAATGCAAACCGTGATTCCTTGCAATCGTTCTTATTTTAGCCCTGAGTCGAGAGTGGAGAAAAGGTAACAAGTCCTTCAACGATGTTCCTGGACAACCATTTTAAACCTGTGGGAGCTTATTTAACCTTGTGGCCTTGTGTGCAGCAGCCGTCCACTTCAAATGTGTAGCACAGCGAAGCCGGCAGTCATTCGCTCCTCTTTATTTGCCTTGGTTCACTGCCACTGAAATAATTGGAAGAGAGGTGAGAGACAGGCCCATCACCACAAATGAGAAGTAATGAGTTGTCTCAGGCAAGCCAGGAGTTCTCAGCCTCAGGCGGTGTGATGTATTGGCAGTCGCTTAAGAACAGCTGTGGCCTAGACAGTTGAGGCCTCTGCTCCCTTCTCACTTCCCCTGACAAGAATCTGAGGGGTCTTCAGTGAAATTGATAGTCTTAAAACCAACATAGTCTATGTGGCACATATCTTGGGTAGCTGGGGACACTTGGTACTGACTATGTAATCCGAACACCTTGAAAGTTCACCCAGCCTGGGCCCCATCTGCACTAACACATTTACCTTCTTATCATACCCCTTCAAACCGTCATGGCTTCCACCAAAGAATCCTGGGAACTATAATACGTTACGGGTGCTCAGACTTACTAGGAGACTTCTATTCCCCTCAAAGAGCTACAAGTTCCCTCAGAAGAGAGAAGTTAGGCAGACTGTATCCTTGTTGCTCTTCTGCCAGCAGATGAAGACCATCTTGTTCCAACAGACCTATGTTTAATTGTCTATTATTTATTTATTTGTGTTTTTAGCAGGTGTTATTTTATCTGTAAACTGCATTGTGTCCCTGTCAGGGAAAAAGGTGGGATGTAAAATAACAATAACAACAACAATTTGTTAAATCGCACTGGGAATTGTAACACTCTATTTCCCAGGGCCATAACATACAATAAATGGAGTGAGTTAGCTGCTATAACCAGCTGATTATAAGTGTCATGAAAGTGCAGCATGTTGCTATTTATTTAATGAATTATAGCTGTATCTTTACTGCCAGGGACAAGAAGGACTGCTTATGGCATTTTCTGCCTCAGGTGTCAAAATAAGTGGACCATACTTCCATAATATGCATCTTGACTTGAGCAGCAAGAGAGGCTTTGGCATTGCACCTCAGGCAGAAATGGGCATTGGACCATCTCTGAGCATTCCTAAGTCTTCCTGTCACACACAAACAAACCCTCAACTCACCAAACACACTCTTGGCAAAATTTGCCCCAAGAGAACCTTATAGTTGGATCAACCTAGAATATGTTCTCCAATGTGAAGTTTCACACATTGTTACTTAAAAAAACAATGTTTACACACATGAAAACTAATCAGATTGGGAATTCCTTACCTCAGTAAGTGCCTTTTAACTACATCATGGAAATGAGTGGTTTTTCATTTTTCATTAACTTTTGCTTCCAGTGTTTTCTCTTCCTACAGCCATCTCTTAGAAACACCAAAGTGATTTTAAATGGTTGGATAACTATATATTTCCTGTACTGGCTGTCTCTTGCACTAAACATATTGTGCTGGTGTAGATCATAAGATTAATGGATTAAATTACATTTTTTTAAAGTAACATTCTTTCTGAGTCAGTCGTATCGCTTCCGATCACTGCTATTCTCTGTCATCATTTCATCTTACAAATGGTTATTGCAAGTGCATGCCACCTTGTGGTCTCCAAAGCTGTTTTCAGTTTCTGTCGTCATGTTTTTGTTTTCTGGTGGTTTAAATGGTTAGTTGTAAAGTTAATATTCTTTTAAAGCTATAGTTAAGCACAATTTTTTGAAAAAGATTTTTTATATAGTCTTTTTAAAAAATAGAAGTAGTATGGGATGAAATACATTGTGAAAATAGGCTTATGCGGTTTTATTTAATAGGGGCTGCACCCTATTAGATCAATCAGCTTGTGCTTACAAGTACGTTTCAATTAGTGTATATATATATATATATATATATATATATATATATATATATATATATATATATATATATATATATAATATAGAGATATGTGGTGCTGTGGCCTAACATCTTCAGATGAGATCTCTGTTTGAGAAATCCAAAGAAAACACATTTCTAAGAAGTTTTCTCTTACTTTTGGTGAGTTGCATGTTTTCACTTTGGGCAATCTCCCAAAATTTTGCCCCAAACCCCCTGTTGCCAGTGAGTAGTTGTGGCCATTCCTGCTGCAGAAATCTGCTTGTGATTCTGAAAGGAGTTCTCCTCTGTATCAGTTAGTTTCTAGGAGTCAAGTATTTTTCCATACTTAAGATAATCAGTGTAATATGGCTGTGTCTGTATAAGCTGTGCCAATGAGGGATGAAGCCCAAACTTCTGAATGTTGTTTTGCCAATGCTGTGCCAAGTCTGCCTTTCAATTAGCTATCTAAATTGTTTTACTATCCAGAGATAGAAGTAACGGGATGTAGCGCATAGCTGAGATCAAACTATTCATGTCACTTCAGTTGTCTGAATTAAATCCTCAAAGGGAGTCTGATTCCTTACTAATCCTGAACTGAACATTTGTAAGTGCTGGAAGATGATTATCTGCTCCAACATTCTCTCTTTAAAAAAAAAAAATCCCCTTAGTAACTCCATTATCTTTAAACTGCCTATTATAATTTTTCCTCCAGGCATCAAATGGTTCCTTTTTCTATCCTGGCAATGAACCTGTAGTGAAACGTAAACCAATCCAGATGAGAAACCACTGGGAGCAGCTTAGTTCTCCAGTGATCTCAGGTACACAGCATTTCAAAGAGATTAAAATATGTAGGGCACCAATCTGGCTTCTCTTCTCACCCATCTAAGTCAGTGTATGTAAGGGAATCTTACATGTACTGCGAGCATCCTGAAAACCAGTCTCTTCCATGACCCCATAATGTATAATAATAATAATAATAATAATAATAATAATAATAATAATAATAATTTATTATTTGTACCCCGCCCTTCTGGCTGGGTCTCCCCAGCAACTCTGGGCGGCTTCCAACAAATATCAAAATACATTAAAATATCGCAGATTAAAAACTTCCCTAAACAGGGCTGCCTTCAGGTATTTTCCAAATGTCAGGTAGTTGTTTATCGCTTTGACCTCTGTATGCCTTGTAGGAGGAAAGGAGATGTCTATCTTTTTCTGAAAGAAAGTATAAACAACCAGGGGTGATTTTTCAGCAGAAAAACTGCATGAGAGGAAAGAATTGAAGAGCCCTTCTTTCTTTCTTTCTTTCTTTCTTTCTTTCTTTCTTTCTTTCTTTCTCTCTCTCTCTCTCTCTCTCTCTCTCACACACACACACACCCCTCAATGCTTGACTTCTGCTACAAATGGCAACCTTGTTTAAATAGTAATAATTGGCCTGCTATGTAAACACAACCTTAAATTGTGCTTCTGGGGTTATTTTTTGGGGGGTTTGAAAAAAACAACAACAAAACATTGACGACTAGTACCTCAATCTAAACCCATTGATATAAGGGTAAGGACAACTGAAAGTGAATGGGACTCGCTTCAAAGTTTGTGTAAGGTTGAGGGGTTACACATGTTTACGTACCAGTTTCACAGAGAATTCATGTTGATGGTGTTCAAATTTCCCAAATGAGACTAAAAGAGCTCTTTGTCAACAGGTTTCACTCAGCAGAGTAAGATAAAAATTCTCTATGATAAGCAGTTCCTGTTTTAATTATGGCAAAAGCGTGCAGGTTACAAGAAACCATGTCCCAAAGGTCAGAGCAGCTGCTGACAGTTGTTTTAAGGGCAGTGTTCTAGGTTAGATAATAGAACACGGGATTCCCACCCACCCACCTTCCTAGCTAACTGCTGAGGGCCACTTTATACTCTGGAATTTATTCCAGATCATTGAACACACAGGAACTGGCTTCATTTGCACATACCACTAAGCAAACAATGGCTTAATGTGAAAAAACAAGTGTGCTGCTCACATGCATGGCATGAAAGTTGTCACCAGCTCTGCTGTTGCACTACCAGGAGCTGTGCCATGGTCTAGCTTAGTGTTACCTGCGAGCTCAGACTCGGTTTTCCTCACTTCAAGCAAGCGATGTGCTTTAATCGAAGTTTGTTCTTGATTTACCACTTGTGGTTCACACGTAACCCTAAACCAAACCATAGCTTAGGTCTCAGCTGTGCAGAATTCCAGGAGAAGTGAAGTGGCTGTGACTTTTACCCCTTACACACCAACACATTTATTCACTATGGTTTGGCTCGCCATTGAGTCTGAACCTGCCCACCGTGTCTTTTATGAATAGTATACATGGGTTATAAATCACAGCTTTTTCTACAAAATCCTTTTGATAAAGCAAGCTGAGAAGCATGCTATTTGTTATGATTGTGACATCCAGTTCTCTACATAACTCACAAGGAAGGTAGGAGCTGCAAATGCATCACAAACTAATAGTTGGAGCCTGTACTCAGATGAATCAGAAAGAAGCCAACAACCCTTACTTTGTTTATTCACAAGGAATTCCTAAACTTTCCTGTAATCAAGGCAGCTTCCACAGCAATAGAAAATCAATACAAAGCAACACCATTTTAATGCAAAGAAACAAGAGTATGAGCATATTAAACTCAGCAGCAGAATGCTTGTTGGAATTTTTAAAAAGTATTGACTGCCATGAGAAAAAGCAATCCAGTGGAGGCAGCTAAATCTCCACCAGCAGTGTTTCAACTCCTCAATATTTGGGGAGGCTGCCTCCCCCCAGTTGATGGGCATTGCCATTCAAATAGTGTGCATGAGCCACATCATGTGATCAATTCTGCAGGGCGGAGCCTACCTGCTCTTCCCCCCATATTTTATGGTACACCTGAAGGTGACGAGACAGAGCCTTCCCTTAGGGCTATAATACATATCTATGCTGGATTTCGAAGGGGCAGAGGAACCAGAGACCAAATTGCAAACATGCGCTGGATTATGGAGAAAGCTAGAGAGTTCAAGAAAAACATCTACTTCTGCTTCATTGACTGTGCAAAAGCATTTGACTGTGTCGACCACAGCAAACTATGGCAAGTTCTTAAAGAAATGCGAGTGCCTGATCACCTCATCTGTCTCCTGAGAAATCGCTAAGTAGGACAAGAAGCTACAGTTAGAACTGGATATGGAACAACTGATTGGTTCAAAATTGGGAGAGGAGTACGACAAGGCTGTATATTGTCTCCCTGCTTATTTAACTTATATGCAGAATTCATCATGCGAAAGGCTGGACTGGATGAATCCCAAGCCAGAATTAAGATTGCCGGAAGAAATATCAACAACCTCAGATATGCAGATGACACAACTTTGATGGCAGAAAGTGAGGAGGAATTAAAGAACCTTTTAATGAGGGTGAAAGAAGAGAGTGCAAAATATGGTCTGAAGCTCAACATCAAAAAAAACTAAGATCATGGCCACTGGTCCCATCACCTCCTGGCAAATAGAAGGGGAAGAAATGTTGGCAGTGAGAGATTTTACTTTCTTGGGTTCCATGATCACTGCAGATGGTGACAGCAGTCACGAAATTAAAAGATGCCTGCTTCTTGGGAGAAAAGCGATGACAAACCTGGACAGCATCTTAAAAAGGAGAGACATCACCTTGCCGACAAAGGTCCTTATAATTAAAGCTATGGTTTTCCCAGTAGTGATGTATGGAAGTGAGAGCTGGACCATAAAAAAGGCTGATCGCCAAATAATTGATGCTTTTGAATTATGGTTCTGGAGGAGACTCTTGAGAGTCCCATGAACTGCAGGAAGATCAAACCTATCCATTCTTAAGGAAATCAGCCCTGAGTGCTCACTGGAATGACAGATCCTGAAGCTGAGGCTCCAATACTTTGGCCACCTCATGAGAAGAGAAGGCTCCCTGGAAAAGACCCTGATGTTGGGAAAGATTGAGGGCACAAAGAGAAGGGGATGACAGAGGATGAGATGGTTGGATAGTGTTCTCCAAGCTACCAACATGAGTTTGATCAAACTGCGGGAGGCAGTGGAAGACAGGAGCGCCTGGCGTGCTCTGGTCCATGGGGTCACGAAGAGTCGGACACAACTAAACGACTAAACAACAACAACATACTGGTTGGCATTTTGTTAATTTATAGTGTTGCATTGTTCATAAAAACACCTACAATACCTCAAATGCTGTACATTAATGGAAACTGCAAACACACAGGAAACTGCTTTGATACCAAATCAGACTATTGTTTGCTTTACTGAAAGGCAGCAGCAAATCAGGATTTTAGACAGAAGTCTTTACCAGCCATATCTGGAAATGCTGGGGGTTTAGCCTGAACTTTCTGCATTCAAAGCATGCACTCTGCCACTGATCTATGGTGCTTCCTCTGGCCACAAATCCCTCCCATCAACCTCCCTGCTCCATTGGCAAATCATTCATAGTTAAGAGTAATTTCTTGCCTTCAGCCTGTTGTCCTTACTCAATAGATTTTGATTTGGAAACTGTCAAGGCTTCAGCAAAAGGGCATCCCCCAAAAATTTTGACTGGCAAAATGCAAGGACTGGGAAGTTTATACTCCTAGATTACCTAAGAAAGAGCTCTTGGAAAGCACTGGTTTCTGGGATGAGTATTTTCAGAGCCATTTCCTAGGCAGTAAGACTTCCAGTTCTGCTTATCACTGCACAAATGAGTTGCACCATTAATGAGAAATATAGTATTGTTGCAAAAGTCGGGTGCCGGCCCATCTCTCTGCTGAGTGATGGCAAAAGCCCATGCGGTTCCAGACACTCACACAGCGGGGTCTGTGCTCCTTTGGAGAATTAGGGGCATGCAGAACAACCATAGCTAAGTGGTGGGTCATCTGCTTTGCATGCAGAAGGTCCCTGGTTCAATCCCCAGCATCTCCAGGTAGGGCTGGGAGTATCTGCTGCCTGAAACCCAAAAGAGCTGCCGCCAGTTTCCACAATACTGGATGTACCAATGGTTTGACTCGGTGTAAGTCAGCTTCCTTTGTTGGAAAGGGCCATAGTTCAATGGTAGAACCATGCAGAAGGTCCAGAGCTCTATCTGGAGTAGGAATGTCTCCTGCCTGAAACTCTAGTGAGTTGCTGCCATTGTCAACAATGCTGGGCCAGATGGACTTCCTCTGTTCACAGGTGGTTCATTTGCAGATTCAAAAGCCTCATTTTCCTCTGACACACTCCTGAAAAGAGCAGAAAGAAATCGACAGCCCTGAAGTTAACCCAGGAATTTTCTCTCCCACGGATAACAGTGGGAGGGGAAATTGGGGCAGGGAAAATAAAATGGAAACTATTATGTTTTTAAAAAAACACCTCATCCCAGACAAATACCTTCCATTCGCTGGTCAGAATAAGAGAGCATGGATTAGGAGGTGGTGACTGTTCCACCAGGGGATCTCATCCCTCTCTCCTCCTCTTCACCTTATGATTGCTTGATCCCTTTTTTTTTTTTTTTTTTTTTTTTTTGCATTTCTGAACATAATTTTAGGCGGGGTGTTTCCTTTATGGAGCTCACGCGTCTAATGTTGTTGCTGGAAGGAGAACTGCATTGTTGTAAAACGATGAAACTATCCTGATCTAAGTTTTTCATTTGGCTTGACAAAGGAAAAGAGAGAGAAACAGAGGGGCACATTAAGGGGTTTCAGGCAACGCAGAGAAAGTATGAGTCAATAGGCCAAGTGATTCTTGTGGCACAGCAGCAACAGATTCTCACTTCCTCCTTAGCAGTGAGAAGACAGACATTTCTCAGCTCTCTTGGTCTCTACACCTACAGAAGCTAAAACTGGGAAGGACAAGATGCAAGAGGAGGCATACAAATGTCAGGGAACTACGTTATTACAGATAACAAAAACATTACATTACCGAGGCATCATTCATCTAGCGTTGGCAATTGATCTGTGAATATTGTGCCCAGAAACATCATCAAACCAAAACAATTCAGAAGTTCTCTTTTCTGTTTCTGTTCCATGCAACCTGCTCACAGATAGTCCGTACAACCCACAGAAGTATGTAGTATCCTGGATCAGATCACTTGAAAGCTTCCCCACCAAAAACAAAGTTGCTTTCTGTTAATGCTTTCTGTTTCATTGACCGCTCCCCACATCAAATGGGGGGGCGCCTTTTGCATGGTCGTGCGCAGCCCCCCGGATCCCAGTGCGGCTTCCGGTAGTTCGGGCTGGCTTCACCCTCCCCAGGCTGGATACCAGGAGGTCTCCGCCTACCTCAGCCAATCGCCCAATCCCGCCTGGGGAGGCATTGCCAGGGTATCGGCCAGGTAAGGGGAGGGACCGCCCTGCCCACACAACAGAAGGTAAATCTTACCTGCAAAGCGTCAGTTGGCTCCAGAGCTCCTCCCATCCTGCCCTCCTTCAGTTAAGTCTTCTTTTGCAAGGTAACCTCTTCGCCACAGGTACGCGGGCGCTGCTACGTCATGGTCGCTATTGAAGGGCCGGAAAGGAATTTCCTTGCATTGGCAGGTTTTGCATTTCCCGTAGCAAAACATCACAACTTTGGCGGTTTCAGGCCTTGGGCGGAATCCTTTAGTCTATCTTCCTAAATGGTGGGGGCGTGAAGCGGTGACCCATGCCCCCCTTGCAGCGGTGATCCCAGGGTTCCCCGTTAAAGGGGTCTTGAGGGGAGGCATTGGCCATGTCCCCTCCAACGGCAGTGAAACGGGGGGCTGGCTCTCTGCTTGAACATACCGGTATGTTCTCCAGAGCCAGCCCAATCCCCACACATTCTGGATAACCTTGATGTCTCCCAGATCCCTAGCTGGGGACTGGGAAGGATAAACGCCCAATGCCTGAGCCAAGGTCTAGATCTGAAACTTAATAAAGTTGTGGCCAATTTTAATCCCATAGCACGTTGTCTTGAGTCATTATTCCACTCTGGGGTCGCCTGGGGTTGGGGGGACTCCGCCTGTCCAAGCAATTAGATTTCTGCATGATATACTAATACTGATTCAAGTCTTCCCTTGCTTGTATATATGTAACCAAAACACACACAACCCCCACACAAGATAGAAGTGGAGGAAGACTCAAGAGAGCCCCAGGTTCAGGGGTCATGACCATTATTGCTTCCTGTGGAAGTGAGTGCCACAATTTATCTATGCACTGCATGAAGAAGTACTTTCTTTTATCTGTTTTGAGGTTTCCAACACTTAGCTTTGTTATAGGAATTCTAAGGTCTCGTATATAAAAATCATATGTTCATAAATTTACAAGGCAAACACATACATAAGTATATAAACCACGTGTCTGAAATAGTACAGGAGAGCAATCCTGAAGCCATTTTGACTCTTCCAGTGACCTCAAATATTCTCTGCAGAGAGGAAGGAAATGGGAAAGCCTCCCCATTGTCTCTTTGCTCACAAATCCTGTCTTAAGGGCATATTTGAATAGGGTGAGCCTGTGACCTGGATTCAGGAGCTAAGTATTTAGCATCTCAAAAGGAATGGCCAGGCTGTCCAGGTGGAGCAATCAGTGACCATTGTCAGGTATCCTGACAAACAGGATTTCTGTGGTAGACCACCCCCTGTGGTGTATTTCTGTTGGAGACCGCGCCTCTTCTGATGCATGTATGATGTTTTGGGGGTGGTCTTGAGCTACAGGGTGGGCAATTTCAAAAGTCTATATAAGGGCTTGCACACCATTGTTCGGGGTTCCTCTCCTCCCTCCCTGTGAAGGGTGAGCGGGGAACTCGGTTGCAACAGTTTTAATAAAGATCAGGCTTATTGACTGCTTTGTTTCTAAATATTCTCTGGTTGGCCTCTGTTATTTTCTCCTTCTGATAGGGAACCTACGTTAGGACTCCATATGGGCTCTTGGATACCCCATAAGGGAAAAGGAGCATTTTTTTTCTTATAACAGCTTCAATGGATGTCCACAGGTTCTAGCCTTATGCGAGAGGGAGAAAAACTCTTCCCTACCCACTGTCTCTATGCCATGCATAATTTGATAAACTTCTATCGTGTCACCTCTTGATCACTGTTTTTCTAAACTAAAAAGTCTTCCATTTGGACCAGAGTGATTCTTTGTATCAGAATGATTCCTCTTAGGACAGGCATGGCCAAACTTGGCCCTCCAGATATTTTGGGACTACAAGTCCCATCATCCCTAGCTAACAGGACCAGTGTTCAGGGATGATGGAAATTGTAGTCCCAAAACATCTGGAGGGCCAAGTTTGGCCATGCCTCTTCTTAGGAGATTTCTCTTACTGTCTTTCACCTTCATTTCCATAGCAACATATTCTGTTACTGTAAACATCCTACTGGTTTCAGAATGTTTGCCTGTAGAAGAAGAAGCTTAAAGTCAAAAGTAAGCTTGGCGAATGACTATAAATAACTACAGTGTATACCTTGGTCCTTTTCACCACAAGCTTTCAATTTCTTCCTGAACTTAGCTTGTTCCAAAATATTAGTTAACCACAAAGGAAACCACTGGCTTTTGTAAAATGCACATTCTGTAAAATGACAAACACGTTCTCATGATGTAACAAATTGAGGTTGACCTGGTTAACTTCAACAGAATTATTTTCATGTGATGGACAGAGAAACAGATCACATCGAAACCTGATCATGTAGCTTCAGAAATGAGCAAAGATTTACTTCTAGGACTGCAAACCAACTGTAATTTACTAACTGCCTGTATTTCAACTGATGAATCAAATAAATAAAGTTCAATAAATCCCTGTATCACCAAAATGTTGGTGATTTTTTCAGGCATTGAAGGATGTGTTACACAATTTATAAAGGGGTCTGATTGTCTTACATTCAGGCTAATGAGTGCAAAATATAATGAATCCATTAATATATACATAGTCTGCTTGTTCATAAAAATATTTATAAACTGCCAATTTATAAAAAAGAATACCAGGGACATGAATAAGAAAACTATTTAAACATCATAAAATGTATATCTCTGTCCTACAGTGAAGCTGAAAAAGGAGGAGATGAACAGGTCTGCCAACCATAATTTTGGGAACGAGAATTGCTCCCCTGTGAAAATGGAGAAGGTTACGAATGGGTGAGATGGAAGCTGGTTGCCACTGCATTTTTTGTTCTCATGTACCATCCGCAAATAGTGTTTTATCTATCCGCCTTTGCCAGACAGAAGTATTCCAGTGTGTGAATACCAGAGTTGTTTTGAAAGTCACATCCCATCTGTGCAAAGCTGGTTTTGATCTGAATTGACAGAAAAAGATGACAAGTTGCAAATTAACATTGCAACAGAAAGGTATCTACGTGAAACTAGAACCAGGACCAATGTAACCTATACTGTTAGTTTTGTAACAAAAACAATGCCACGGTATATTCTGCCTGCTTGACGTGCAACTGGAAGTTCTCAGTGAACATTTAAGTTTCATGGACCCATTCAGTGTTGTAACTCCATATTGCAAGGTTCCTCAATGTGATTTCTCTCAGGAAGCAAGATGTGTGGCTGCAGCTTCCCCTCCCCCCGCCTCTCCCTACGGAAGCATTTTTAATGCACACTCTGCATGCATGACTTGCCATCAGTACATCATGCATTAGTCATACAGCAAGTGTCTCTGGCTATTTACTGTTGTCTTGCATAGCTTGGCTCTTAAAAACACTAGCTCTCTGCTACTGTAGTACTGTGTGTGTGTGTGTGTGAGAGAGAGAGAGAGAGAGAGAGAGTGAGAGAGACTCCGATTTCCGGGCTGGATTTTTGCATATTGTGTGTGTCTGCGTGCTCACATGCGTGCATGATATCACATGTTTACGCATATTCCTATATACACAGATGCATACACTATACACACACACACACACACACACACACACACATATACACACACACACACACACACAGAGAGAGAGAGAGAGAGAGAGAGAGAGAGAGAGAGAGAGAGAGTTAAGTAGTTTTTACAATGTAGAGGTTTTTATAATTAAGTAGTATAGAAATTCTGCAACATATATACAGGTATCTTACATATTGATACAAAAGTCTGGTGCCAGCTGCGACGTCGCAATGGCACTTTTCCTCTTGGTGCCGTTGGGCCTGCCCTCACTTAAATATAGTGCAACCACCTTACAGTACACCAATTACACGGATTTTTACAAATTACCCCAGATTATCTAGTGGGGGGACTTGTGTGAGGGAAAACTTAACAATTTAGAGTCTCAGGCAGGATTTGATCAAATAAACAAGAAAGATTTTATTGAACAAAGGAAGTTTATGACAAAGTGGGTAAAACAAAGTACCATGACTGGCCTTCTTCCTCCCTGGCCACTCTGGAGATCTGCTTCTGCTGCTGTATCCCAAGAGGCAGATTAGGATGCAGGAGGAGGAGCATGGCAGTGAGAAAGTTAGCCAAGAAGCATTGCCAGCCAACCTGTGTCTCTGCTGCCACCGCTGCCATCACATCCCAGGCTGTGCATATGAGTCAGTAGCTTGCAGGTTGAAGGGAGTGGCATCCCAGAAAGACACCTCTAGGGTTTATAGGTCCTTCTTCACCCACATTCCCAGCCTGCTCCCTGGAGTGACTGGATGTAGGTAGAGGAGGGAATGTCTGAGGTGGGCAAAGGAAGACCATGCCTTCATCCAGCCTGGCCACTTCCAGATCTCTACGGAGAAGGTGGCTTGGTGAGGAGGGGGAGTGCAGTGTAGGCAGGGTTCTTATGTGAAGCAAGCAGGGCCACAGACCTAGTGTGTGTATCTGCAGACACCCCAAACTTAATCATGCCACCTTTTATTATTACTATTTTATTAGACGAATTTCAGTTACAAAAATAAAGTGACAGAAGAAAAAAACATGGAAGAAAAAGGAGAGAGAAAGTAAAAGTGCAAAAAAATACTATAAGTATACATAAGTTACATTTCTAGGCCACTTTGGAATAATTTGTGACTCTTCCAAAATAAAGTTGGTATCCTCTGAGGGTTCCTAAACCAAAGCAGGCTGCTCCAGAAGCCTTGGGATATCACAAAAGCACCTGACGTATCTACAGTAAAACCAGTTGAGAGTTTTCATCAAAGCATTGGTTCCACAGAGGCAGAGGTCCCCTCCCAACGATGCTAAAATATGTATTTTGTTATTAGGTCACTGTCACTATATTCTCTTGTAAGTGATCGTGAAACAGTTTTCTGTACTCCAGATGTCACTCTGGATTAAAGATGCACCAGAGAAGATGTGCATCTGAACTGGCAGAGATTAAATAATTGACACAGGCTACACGAGCACTTTTGGTGCGGATGTTTCTGTATGATGCTGGCTAGAAAATAATCCACCCATTTCCTGTTTTCCAACCTCTAACTGCCATATCACGTAGGCTAAGGTTACCAGATTTTTTTCAATGAATCCGGGGACACTTTTCAACTTCAATGGAATTTGTATGGGGACTGATTTGCAAATCCGGGGACTGTCCACGGGAAACGGGGACGTCTGGTAACCTTAACGTAGGCTATGCAAGAAAGCACTAGGCACAACTATTCCTGTTTACTAAGGACAATCCATGTTCTTTGTGCCTAATCCCTGGGAGACCCTACCTGCCCGCCAGACCCTACCTACTCTCACCAGAGTGGTGCATGCTCTAGTTATCTCCCGCTTGGACTACTGCAATGCACTCTACGTGGGGCTACATTTGAAGGTGACCCGGAAACTGCAATTAATCCAGAATGCGGCAGCTAGACTGGTGACTGGGAGTGGCCGCCAGGACCACATAACACCGGTCATGAGAGATCTACATTGGCTCCCAGTACGTTTCTGAGCACAATTCAAAGTGTTGGTGCTGACCTTTAAAGCCCTAAACGGCCTCGGCCCAGTATACCTGAAGGAGCGTCTCCACCCCCACCATTCAGCCCGGACACTGAGGTCCAGCTCCGAGGGCCTTCTGCCGGTTCCCTCACTGCGAGAAGCAAAGCTACAGGGAACCAGGCAGAGGGCCTTCTCGGTAGTGGCGCCCGCCCTGTGGAACGCCCTCCCATCAGAGGTTAAAAGGATCAACAACTACATGACATTTAGAAAACACCTGAAGGCAGCCCTGTTTAGGGAAGTTTTTAATCTGTGATGTGTTAATGTATTTTAATGTTTGCTGGAAGCCACCCAGAGTGGCTGGGGAGACCCAGCTAGATGGGCGGGGTACAAATAATAAATTATTATTATTATTATTATTATTATTATTATTATTATTATTAATCACAGAAATTAGCAGTGCAATCCTATCCATATTTACTCAGAAGTAAGCCTTCAATGAGACTCACTTTTAGAAAATATAAACACTCTTAGTTAAATTAAGTCAGAGAGAGAGAATTTAGCCCTGCCCCTCCTCTTTATGCATTGGGGTGGGGGACAAAGAAGAGTTTCAAGCATTCTTTTAGACATAGACATTCCTTGAAATAATGCAAGTTGCATTTACCATTGTAATTTTCCAATGGTTTTTTATTATTACTATTATTGCATATGTACATTATTTCCAATATAATGTAGAATGATAATTCTTCGGTATCCAGTGGCAGTAAAGATATGGGTTCAAACAAATTGCAGTTTTGCTGTTGATTTCATTGGAAAGATGAACACATGCATTACTTGTTCATATTGCCTATCTTTCATCACTTTCTGATTTGTATTATTGTCTTAGATACCGGTTTCTGATAAAGGTGCTGTGGTTAACGAAAACAGAGTTGCTTGCAGACTTTCTATGATTTCCCCATTTCCCTGTAGATTTCCCACCCTTTGACTAAAGTTATTGAGACTCTAGCTGTGGTGATTAGTCTGGTTTAGGAGACCATTCTCTCAAAAGAAGTGAAAGTGATTACTAAACAGATATGAGTATAGCTTCTTAAAGACTTTCCAGGATTTTGTGGGGGGATTTTGGATGGAAAGGAATTGTTTTACTTATTTTCTAAGGGATGGAATGTTGTCAGGGCCATTTGTGATGTCAGATCGATAGAGAAACAGCTAGGAAACAGCCAGAGATTGTGGTGCCATTGAGGCAGGATTTTGGGGTAGAGGGCCAGGTTCCAAGAAATATTACTTAAGGGTATCCTTGAGCCTTACCAACTGAAACTCATCCAGTGCAACAGGACTAGACATAGCTGTGGACACAGTTTTATGGTGGTTTTATAATTTATTGGAAGCCTCCCAGAGTAGCAGGGGCAACCCAGTCAGATGGGCAGCATATAAATAATAAGTGATTATTATTATTATTATAATCACACAAGACTACTAAAAAAAGAGATTTCACAATAATAGGTTCAGGCAGCATAAATACCACAGCTGTACTTAACTAATACAGTCGCAATCTTCCTAAACTGTAAGGTAAAGGTAAAGGGACCCCTGACCATTAGGTCCAGTCATGACCGACTCAGGGGTTGTGGCGCTCATCTCGCATTATTGGCCGAGGGAGCCGGCGTACAGCTTCCAGGTCATGTGGCCAGCATGACTAAGCCGCTTCTGGCGAACCAGAGCAGCGCACGAAAACACCGTTTACCTTCCCGCCAGAGCGGTACCTATTTATCTACTTGCACTTTGACGTGCTTTCGAACTGCTAGGTTGGCAGGAGCAGGGACCAAGCAACGGGAGCTCACCCCGTCGCGGGGATTCAAACCGCCAACCTTCTGATCTGCAAGCCCTAGGCTCTGTGGTTTAACCCACAGCGCCACCCGCGTCCCTCCTAAACTGTAGTAATGGCAAAAGTGGGTGAGCATAATTTTGGTATGGACTCAGAATATAGCGAAAGAAGCAAAATGGTACCTTTTCCCAGCTCTCCCTAAAGCAATACCCCAACAGAATAAATAGAATGAGATCAGGACCCAGAGCTCAGATCAAGACTTCTATACACCATGAAAGTTAGGCTCTCCCCAACATATACCGTAATTATGCAATAGATATCTTGCCCCTTCTTTGGTTTGATGTCCTATGGAGGGCTACAGTTGTTCTTGTGAAAGGTGTTGAGTAGGTGGGAAATGGTTGGGGCCACAATATGCTGGTTGAACCACTCAAAATCTTAAATGGGATTTTTTGGATCTCCCAAAATCTGGTGTCAAGTGGAAAGGGTGCAATAAACATTTCTTTGGAAGCAAGAGTTGATAACTTCCCTGTCAGATGTGCCTAATGATTATCATTTTGTGTACGTGAGATGCCTGGTGCAAGTTCCTTTGTTTAGAGTCTACATGTTTTATCTTACAAATTCCAAGATGTCATAAATTATACCCTGGTCCCAGTATCTGGAGAAAAGTGTGTTCTTTGATAATTGCTACTTTGGGAGATTTCCCAGCATCACAGATGACTTATCGATACTTGACTCCTTGACTCCTTGCAATTTCCAGAGTCAGGAAGGTCACAGAGAGGCTGATTCCATACTGTAACCCAAGCAAGATCAGTGCCTTGTTCCATCAAAACGAACAAAAGAAAGGTTAGGTCAAGCATTCTTCCATCATACCCAGCACCCTTGACAAGCTACTGTTCCCAGGATTTGGGGGACAATGACTGTGTGTTTTAAATGTATGTTGTGTATGCATCCTCGGTCCTTTCGATTTCCTTCTCACTTACCATTTATACATCACAAACACATGCCGTCTATTCCTAGATCTAGTCTGAGGTTTTAGTCACAGCCAAACAGACTTCTCAGTTCCTCCCCCGTCTCTCGCACGCTGTCTGCAATGATGTTTCCAGTTTCATTATCCAGCAGAGTATGATCAGGAGCATTTTGTGACATTATATCAACTCAATCAAAGGCTTAAATACCAAGGCTAAGATTGCCACAAAGTCCCTTAGTATATTAGCTGATCATACCAGATCTGAATGCCAAAGAGGAGAGCCCCCACCCCCTTATTAATCCAGACCTATTTGTTCTTGAATGGAGGGGGCCATTGGTGTGAACCATATCTCATCAAAATATGAAGATCAGTTTGACCACAAGCACAGAAGCAAACCTACTTCCATGAATCTGCTCTCTTCTGATAACTTCTTCAACTGTAGCTAAATCCCAGTGCATCTACATTAGATAGTTCCAGCATTTCCTTTCCGCCTCCCCCCCACCCATTACAGACTTACATGGCTATGAGCCACAATTCATAAAATCATATGATTGTAGAGTTGGAAAGCAACACCCCCTGGTCATCTAGTCCAACCCCCTGCGTGTAGGAATCTCAACTAGAGCATAAATGACAGATGGCCATCCAACCTCTGCTTAGTGGAGTCCATTCCACTATCAAACAGCATTTACTGTCAGAAAGGTCTTCCTGGTGTTTAGTCAGAATCTGAATGGGAAGGTCATTGGTGGAAAGTTAGAAGGGAGGACATCCCTTAAAAACAAAAGAAGCAAGTCCACCAATCTCAGACATTCAAAACTCAGCCTCCTTGTCTTCTTGTAAAGCTCAGGGTAAGATGTGGTGAAGCAATGCTTTCCATGAGGCTTTTTCAGGTCAGGAAGCCCAGACGGCAGCATACCCGGTGCTGCGCGCGCATCCTGCAGCCGGTGGCTGGGCGAGCCGCCCATGGAGGCAGGGCGCATTGCGTGAAGCCTCTTCACAGCCTCTCCCTCATCTGCAGAGCGGCTGAGGGAGAGGCGGTGGGCAGACACAAGCTCCATGATGCCATTTCAGGCAGTGTGGAGCCTGCAGGTGCCCAAGCCACCACGTCACTCCCAGGAGAGACGCCTGGCTTGGGCACGTTGCAGGCCCCACGGTAAGTGCTGGCCCCTACGGTGTGGCGCCCAGTGCCAGCCACGTTTCGTTGTGTTTGTTGACTGAACTAAAAAGTTTTGTGAGCCCAATTTTTTTGAAAAACATTTTTTAAACTCATATTTTTGTCATTTTGTCACCCACCCACCCCCAGTGATGACACCTGGGGTGGCCCACACCCACTGCACACACCCCTTCCTCCACCACTGAGCCCAGGCAGTCAATACCGAGTTCATTGAGATTGAACCATAATCCTAGTCTGACCCAGGAGTCCCCACAACTGCTATTCAGGTTTTTGGTTTTTTTTCCTAATGGATATCACAAGGTCCTGTAGCAATGAATCCCCTAAGATGGCAAAACACCATTGACCTTAATGGGACTCGTAAAAAATGAATGGTTTGGGCAGGGCTTTTTTTTCCCAGGTGGGACTCGCCGGAACTAATTTCTGGCACCTTTCAGGTGGGCACTATTGCCATTATAAGAGAACAAGAGAAGTGTTCGTGGTGAGTTCCAGCACCTCTTTTTCTAGAAAAATAGCACTTGGTTTGGGTCTTTCTGTGCAAGAACTTCCCATGAACTTTAATGCCAATTTGGGAGGGGGAGCCTGGTTGAACTTTTCCTTGGGACAGTCATGGTCTCTCAGCTTAAACGACCTCACAGGTTTGTTGTGAGTATAAAGGAAGAGCCACCATGTATGTTACACTAAGTTCCTTTGGAGAAAAACAGAAGGGGGGGAAATCCCAATAGCGTGCTTTTGATTGCTAACATAGCTTTTCCTGCGTATAGCATGTGTCAGTCGTATGGATAAGCTGAGGTTCACTGTGGACTGCTATTGCATCTTCATTTTTCTTGTGGACCTTGGTAGATTAAACAAGCACACCAAAAATGAAAATAATTTTCCTGCTGTATTTAAAACTTTCCCTGATTGGGTCCCTTAGTAATAGTTCTGAACAAAAGCTAAGATGGAGATTCCTGGGACACAGAGGGGTTATTTATGATGTATTTATTTATTTCATTCCATTTATGAATCACTTCCTAGAAAGTATCTCAAAACAATGCAACAATTAAAAACAAAAATAAAAACTACTACAACCATTGCATGTGCATATATAGATACACACACACACAAGTCAATACAGATTCTGACTGGGATATTTTAAAAATCCACTAAACGACTTCCTTAAAAAGGAAGGCCTTCAATAAGCACCAAAACTACAATAGAGATGGTGCCTATCTGCTATGTAACAGAAGGATATTGCAAAGGGCATGTGCTCCCATGCTCAAGATCCACTTCATACAGTTGAGATTATATCTGATCTTCTTCCACAGAGCACAGCAATCAGTTGGGTATATAAGGGGTGAAATAATATTGTAGGCCTGTTGTGGTCATTCTAAAGATAAAATTTTTAAAAATGCATATCAACTTCCAGTTTTATGGAATACCTAAGGCTTAGTTTGCATTTAATACTAAGCTAGACCATGACTTAGTGTGACTGTGTGGGTTCCTGGAGCAGAGAGCATTTGTCCCTCCTCCGGGTCTACTGTCACTGTAATACCTTGAACTAAGCCATAGTTTGGCTAACGATGTCATCAAAACTCAGGCTCATGATTGGTCTCTTCCAGACAAACCACAAGCATAGAACAAACCTTGGATACAGCTCATGGTTTGTCTAGAGCAGGCATAGGCATTGGCAAGCTCAACCCTCCAGCTGTTTTGGGACTACAATTCCCATCATCCCTGACCACTGGTCCTGTTAGCTAGGGATCATGGGAGTTGTAGTCCCCAAACATCTGGAGGGCCGAGTTTGCCTAAGCCTGGTCTAGAGTGAGCCAAATAATGAACCTGGGTAGGTTCATGTCTTAGCATACTAAACCAAACCACAGCCTTAGTTTGTAGAAGGAGGAGGACAGAAAGAGGACCTCTCCTGGAGCCCGCATGCTTGAGCGTTGGTGCTAATCCATCGTTTGGCTTAGTGTCGCACATGAACTGGGCCTTTACGTGACTGCAGTCACACCTAGAACTTTGATTAAGTTTGTAGACATAGTTCCTTTCCATTTGCTGCTGGGAGGATTAGTCATCAGAGCAATTCCCCTTCACAGTTTTGCTTTGCTCTTTCAGTGGAGCCCTTTGCTGAAACAATTTGCGATTAATTAAATCAGAGCAGGGAATTACGGTACCACCTTATTAATGAAAATTTAGTTACATCAGAGCCCATTTCAGGTTAAACAACGGATTCTATCATTGTCTCCAGGGAGTGGTTGGCTTTTCTTGCGACAATATCGATGAAGTGCTCTAAAAATTTGAAACTTGTTCCCATGTCTTGGAGAGACTTCTACCAATTGGGAAAATGAATTATTCTGTGGCTTGGCAGAAACAAAAGACTGTGACAGCAGGGATATAATTGAATTACTTAAACATTCTCTAGTTCAGAGGCAGCGAATATTTTTCAGTGCACAGGCCACATTCCAGAAGCTGCATGTCCCATTTCCCTCATGTCCTGCACACTCCTTGAAGATTCAGCACCCACCCCAGCAATTAGGCTTGAAAATCATCTCTGCTACTGGCAGCGCTAGAAGCCTGCTGTACAGCTATTATGTACTGGCATTAGTGTTCTATGTTGTAAACCACCCTTGACCAAGCGTGGTAGATATATTTAATACATAAATATATTCAATAAATAAGAGGAGGTCCAGAGAATCATAGAATTGGAAGAACATCTTCCAATGGAGAACATCTTTCCTTGGGGCCTTTCAAAACCTTGGTGCACTCCACTGAGCATGGCTTGATAGGGTCTAGCTAGATGTGACATTAAGCTCATGACTGACCTTGGTATACTTAGTGGGTTGATATTTTTATAACATAGCAGCCATTGGAGGAACCAATACAGATTGAAGGAACAGCATGAGCGGAAGGGAGATATTTAACCCTTGGCCACTGATGTATTCAAAATTCAGACTGGGGGCTCCAATGGCTGCTATTTGCTGTGGGAGAAAAGTTGTGATTGGGAGCAGTATCCTTGTAATGCTTTCTACCAGGAAACCCAACTGAGCCAATCACTGCTCATTTTTGATGGTATGATGAAGGCTTGGCTTTTGGTAGGGGCAGATTGTATTTGATGATGATGCAGTTTTGTCGCTGACGGTTACCTAATAGCACCAGTAATTTGTGCCTTTATGGCTGTTTTAATTCCTAACTGAAAAGATGTCATTGGCTGCCAATGTCTTACCTAATTGTCTCTGTAGTTTGCAATTTTATGGGTGTTTTTTTAAATTACTGATTGGAAGAACTTCACTGGCTGCTAATTTGCTGCAAGGCCAAGTTTAAGGTTTGGGGATTGACGCAGAAAGCCCAAGACAACTTGGAACCAGCCAGGTTATCTCTCATAGAGATGTACTGGGTTCTTCATGTCTGATGTTGAATCCTACTGCCTGATGTGAACAGAATGCAAACCTACTGAACTCCAAAGTGTTATGAAATGAATGATATTGGGGACTTCCCCATTTCTACTACTTGTAGTAGATGAACTGAAACTGTACCAACCTATACCTTCCTTGCTTGTTTGTCTCATACTGTAGTTAAGAATTTAGGAGTGTCCGTTACTTACATCAGCAGCAGCTGATCATATATACTATCACAATGTTTGATGTCTCACTTCTGATGCTACATTTTGACATGTAAAGTGCATCAAGAGTTAAAATACTAGTGATGTCAATTAGAAAGATTTAAGGAGGTTGTTAGCAGTAGTGAGATATTGCTTTACATGTGTTAGTGCCACCTGCTCATGAACCAATTAGATCTCATGGGGGTCCTAATTTGGCCTGTGAAGCTGTTCTCCCTGCATTGTATGTGATGGAGCAACTGATAGCCTTAATGTATGCTCCCAATTGGCAAGAGAAGCTTGCTGCAAGCACCAATCAGTTGACTAAGGGCTCATCCAGACTTGTGCTTGTCCCAAGCCTAGAAAGCACAGGTGCAAGCAGTTTCCCACTTGTCCTAAGCTTCCTAGGCATAGGTCTGAGTGGTTTTGCCCTTGCCCTCCCACTTCCCCCAGAAAACCACTCTTAAGCAATAAATTGAAGCAAATATCAATCAGGATAAAACCAAACTGACATTTGCTCCGATTCTGCAGCAAAGATTGGATTTCCCCACCAGTGGCAGGGGAAGTGACAGGTTCTGAATTTGATAGCAAGCCTTGCCATGTTTGACCACCCTACAGGGTTTAGTTGGGAACTCTGTACTGCAGCTTATCAAAGTGAGGCTTGCTGTATGACTTTAAAACATAGAATTTCATCCTGAACATGTGTGCTAAAGTTGGTATCTCATTGTCAAATTGTAGTGCATTGTACAGCTATCTGGCCCACTAACACTGAACAGGTAAATAGATACCGGTAAGTAAAACCAGTCTTCACAATTCAAGATAATTTAGTCCCTAGGAATCAACTATCTTCCTAGCCCTGTCATACCCACAATCAAGTGGAAATGAAAAGTAATTTTGTTACACCTTTGCAATGTATGCTTCATGGACAATGTTGGGATTTTATACGTTTTCACACAATGTGCCAATGGCCACATCACACAAGGTGACTCCAATTCTGAGTATGAATTTGCATTGTGAAAAGTGTAGCATTTCCATATTGCACTGATACAAATTTAAAAAGATAGAAAGATTAGTAGATGCTACTCCCCCCCCTTTTTTTTACCAAATCCTCAAGCATCCTGAATCCAACTGTTTAGTGCTTATTTTATGATAAAAGGTAAAAGCCCCCTGTAATAAAAATGAAAAAGGACCCAGACCTTGACTAGCCTTCCCAGCTGGAGATAGACAATTTTGAATTCATTTTTTTCTCTCATTTCAGTTAATAAATTTACAGCAGTTAATACATCTACAAACAGTATTAATACATCTTTCAATTAATACACCTAAACAACACACTGTAAACTCATCACCTTTGAAATATAATGTGGGAAAGGGAGCTTTTTTTATTTATAGAATTTATGAACTGCCCACCATTAAAAAAAAAACCCCACTGTGTGTACAAAAAAATAAAATAAAAGCAAACTACAAAATTAAAACAGTAAGTGCACATTTAATGTACATTTAATGTGCACATTTAACTGTAAAACCAACACGGGGGGAAATCTTAATTGTTCCAACCAAAACTGGTTTTATGCCTATAGCAGGCAAGATACAGATGTCTATATCATCATACCTACGGTACATTTCCCCACTGTGGCTTACAGCAGCTGCAGGGCATTTTAGATACAGGGAATGGGATGAGATAGGAAGGATTATTTGCACACGCACGCGCACACACACACACACACACACACACACAAACAACACTGCTGCTGCTCCATTCAAATTGGAGTGTGTGTCTATAGATCACAGATCTCCCACATGGCATGTGGTTTGGCCCTAATACTGCCTCAAACTTCTCTTGGGCTATTTCTGTTTATGTATGAATAATGAATATTCTTAATGGAGGATAAAAGTCCTGTAACTTTTCATGAATGTTCCAGGTCGGTGTCTAGCTTTTGTTACGTTCTGGTGCAAGAGTGCAAAAAAATGCAGGAACACATTGCAGAATGACGAGTAAAGAGGAACAATGTGTGGATAGTAGATGAATCCACCACTAAAAGGTAAAGGGACCCCTGACCATTAGGTCCAGTTGTGACCGATTCTGGGGTTGCGGCGCTCATCTAGCATTATTGGCCGAGGGAGCCGGTGTACAGCTTCCAGGTCATGTGGCCAGCATGACTAAGCCGCTTCTGGCGAACCAGAGCAGCGCACGGAAACGCCATTTACCTTCCCGCTGCAGCAGTACCTATTGATCTACTTGCACTTTGACATGCTTTCGAACTGCTAGGTTGGCAAGAGCAGGGACCAAGCAACGGGAGCTCACCCCATCGCAGGGATTTGAACCGCCGACCTTCTGATCAGCAAGCCCTAGGCTCTGTGGTTTAACCCACAGCACCACCCGCATCCCACCACTAGCTTACTATTATTGACTCAATGGCATGTTACAGAATATACCTGGGTTGGGGGAAGCATTTTGCATCTATCTCTTTAGGGCAATACAATCCTTATCAGAAGTATGCCCTCATTGAGATAAATGGAGAATACTGCCAGGTATGTAATTGTGAGATGGCAAAAGGTGTAGCACACCTGGTTAGGATTGGGCCAACTTCCAGATGGAATGGACAAGCACCCAGAGACTATATAACCATCACACCATCCAGAGGGAGATAGCCAGATCCCACAGCAATGCATGCAAGCAATGCCTGTGGTGGCTCTATGGTGGCTTAGCCACTGAAGGTTGCTTTTGCCACTTCAGTACTGGGATCCAATCACATCCACAAATTCAGTTTTCACAATTGAAGTGAATTCAGTGCTCTTGCACAACTAACCTGCTCCCCCCCCCCCATTTTTTTCTTCAATGGAGTTTTTGCAGTAAAGAAAGTGATGGGGAAAATGCACTGGAAATTGTGTGAGATAACACTTGATGGGAGGCTGCATGGTGTCCTTGCAAACTTTGTGCAAATGAATCAGGATAAACGCTCAATAAAAAGATTGTCTTGATGCAACCTGTGCCTAACTTCTCTAAGCTTTTGATCCTATGTACAATTTCCTTAGAGCAGGCATGGCCAAACTTGGCTCGCCAGCTGTTTTGGGACTACAAGTCCCATCATCCCTAGCTAACAGGACCAGTGGTCAGGGATGATGGGAAGCGTTAGGTCCAGTCGCAGACGACTCTGGGGTTGCGGCGCTCATCTCGCTCTATAGGCCGAGGGAGCCGGTGTACAGCTTCCGGGTCATGTGGCCAGCATGACTAAGCCGCTTTCTGGCAAACCAGAGCAGAGCACAGAAACACCGTTTACCTTCCCGCTGGAAGCACTTGACGTGCTTTTGAACTGCTAGGTGGGCAGGAGCTGGGACCGGACAGCGGGGATTCGAACCCCCGACCTTCTGATCGGTAAGCCCTAGGCTCTGTGGTTTAGACCACAGTGCCACCCGGATCCCTTGCCTTAGAGTAAGTCCCATCAAACTCAATTGAGGCTTCCTTCTGAGTATATATTTATTCTGCTTAGAAGAGGGTTGGATTGACCTACGCCTCCCTTCCATCTCTCCAATTCTATGATTCTGTGATCTGCATAGGCTCACACCATCAGGCTGCAATCCTTTGCACACTTACGTTTTTAAAGCCCATTGAAAACACATTTTCCTCCTCAAAGAATTCTGGCCATAGTAAAGTTACATCGCGTATACACAGCCCAAGTCCCATCGAACACGCCATGAGTCCCAAAGAAACAGCTCTGTGAAACGCCCTGTCGTCAAATACTGCCTTTGGCCATGGCAGTATATTCGGCCTGATACTGTCAATAAATTCCAGCGAGCGGGCAATACTTGGAACTGATAGCAAACGAAATTTGTTTATTTCTTTTCGCACCTTCGGGATTGTTAGGAAGAAAAGCTTACGCAGCGGGTGGCGCGGAAAGCCGTGCAAAATTCCCACCCAGAAAAATAAATGAAGGTGAAGTTCTATCGATGAGTCAGCCCGAAGCTGAGGGAGAAAGAGAAAAAGGGGGAAATCCATTTCCAACGCGCTTGCTTATAAAAGCTGCCGCAGGCAGCGGAGACACTAGCAAGACAATTTGCGCCGCTTTCGAAGCAACACCTCCAGCGAGCAGCTTGGAAAGAGCAGCCAAGATGCGCAAGAGCAACAGCAGCAGCAGCGCCGGACCCGCCTCTCCGGGTGAGTGGTCTTTAGCGGACCCCTTTTTAGCCAATCACGTCCGATATGCAAATCGCGGCGGGACTAGAGCGAGACGAGTCTGGGGTCTGTAGCTGAGCGGGAAGGAAGGCAAGGAAGTTGCTTAGCTACCGAGAGGAGTTGTCTGAAGTTTAAGCTCTTCGGTGTTATCTCCCTCTTTAAAAGAGCCGGATAAAAGTTTATCTCTTACGCCCAGCGCTCAATTTCAAACAGCGAAGCAGGTGTACTCAACATCCAATGCAGTGTTTCCAAAAAGCAAGCAAACTTGGGTCTCCAGCTGCTTTTGGACTACAACTCCCATCACTCCCTAGCTAGCAAGACCAGTGGTCGGGGATGATGGGAATTGTAGTCCTGAAACAGCTGGAGACCCAAGTTTTGGAAACGCTGCTCCACTGTCTTCTGAATTCCAGCTGCCGCGAGCCGCAAGAGGGGGGGAACGCTTTTGCACTCGGATCCTGTTTGTGGGGTTTCCGTGGACATCCGATTGGCCACTGTGAGAAGAGGATGCTGGGATAGATGGGCCACCCTGGCCTGATCCAGCAAGCCTCGTCTTACATTCATATGGGAAGAGGTAAAGGTAAAGGTACCCTTGACCATTAGGTCCAGTGGGATTGCGCGCTCATCTCTATAGGCCGAGGGAGCCGGCGTTTGTCCGCAGATAGCTTCCGGGTCATGTGGCCAGCATGACTAAGCCGCTTCTGGCGAACCACAGCAGCGCACGGAAACACCATTTACCTTCCCGCCGGAGTGATACCTATTTACCTACTTGCACTTTGACGTGCTTTCGAACTGCTAGGTGGGCAGGAGCAGGAACAGAGCAATGGGAGCTCACTCCATCGCGGGGATTCGAACTGCTCACCTTCTGATCAGCAAGCCCTAGGCTCAGTGGTTTAGACCACAGTGTCACCTGCGTCCCTATGGGAAGAGATAGCGGGGATTAAATGGTAAAGGCTATGGAAAGCCACCCCTTCATGGATCACTGCCTTGTCGTGGCGAAGGGGCTTGAATTACTCAGGGAAGCTATGGACAGGTCAAGATGGACAGGTCGTAGTGGAGAGTTTGGACCAAATGTGATCCACCTGGAGAAGGAACTGGCAAGCCACTCCAGTATCCCTGCCAAGAAAACCTCATGGACAAGAAGCTACTAACATGAGTTTGGCCAAACTGCGAGAGGCAGTGAAGGATAGGCGTGCCTGGCGTGCTCTGGTCCATGGGGTCACGAAGAGTCGGACACGACTGAACGACTGAACAACAACAACAATGGAAAGCCAACCCCTGACTTCTCCTTTGGGGCAGCCTTGTCTATTCTTAACTCTCTATGCTCCAAGGGCAAGCCTTGGCTCTGTAAACATCAAGAGCCTTGGGCATAAATTAAGGCCTATTTTTGCTCTTCCCTTTGTTCCTCTGTCTTGCCAAGACTGAGTCACTGATGTCTCCCCACTGTGGAGGAGCCAGCATGCCTGGTGGTGCTTCCAGGGGTCAGTTGTGACGCTTGAAGTAAGGGTTATATCCTGCAGAGCTGTGCTGATTTACAAAAAGGAGCATTGTTTAAAGTGGTGTTTATCATTCTCTGGTACAGCAGTGTGTTCGAGATTAACTACATCACCACTGCCAAGTCACCTTTTTAAGGTGGATTTTTGGGGTAGAATTTGTTGACGTATGTGTGGATTTAAAATTGTGCAATTATTATTATTATTATTATTAGTTTTTCTATGGTTTAAGATAAAAGTTATTTTTGTTGGCATATGTCTGTCTTGGGAGACAATAGGAAGTGCTAAAACCATAAGGGGGGTCATTAAAAAAACAATTACACATTAATAGAATTTACAAAAATATATAAATACAGTATAAAATAACTATTTTCTTTCCCCCCCTTTTTTTATTTGTATGCTGCCTTTCCACAGTTAAAAACAATGCTCAAGGCGGCTTACAACATGACAAGATTTACATAATTACAAAAGTCATAAATAAATAAACCACATCAAAAAAATACACAACGAAATGGGGGGGGGGAATTCACATAAATCTAAATCTAAAACTAAGAATAAAGCATTAATATCACAGTTTAAAATGACATAGGTAAAAAATAACAGCAATTTAAACAAAAAAAACAAAACGGAGCTCCCTCTGCCCAGCAGCGGCAGTGGCAGCAGTCCTTTATAGAGCCCATCAGGCCCCGCCCTATTAAAAACATACAGATAATTCCAATAAAAACAGCACGTCACCAGCGCTTTCATTAGGCTGTTTCCAGTGCTGAATTTTGAATTTGTCTTAGAATCATAGAATCATAGAGTTGGAAGAGACCACAAGGGCCATCCAGTCCAACCCCCTGCCAAGCAGGAACACCATCAAAGCATTCTTGACAGATGGCTGTCAAGCCTCTGCTTAAAGACCTCCAAAGAAGGAGACTCCACCACACTCCTTGGCAGCAAATTCCACTGTCGAACAGCTCTTACTGTCAGGAAGTTCTTTCTAATGTTTAGGTGGAATCTTCTTTCTTGTAGTTTGTTCACATCAGATTATCCAAAATGTGTGTGTATCCTGTACTTTGTTGCGAAATACTGTTCCCTGGTGCATTCAGAACACACCCTTAGGGAAAGAGAGGGGATTAGCGCCTTTAGGATTTTGTTTCTTTTTGAAGGCAGGAGTTATTAAAACACAGCCCATTACACATGATCTGCAGATTACTCACCCCCCCCCCAAAATGGCGAAATAGGCCTCCCTGCTTCAGCATTCCTGAATAAGATGACAAAACAAGGACTATTGGCATTGGTCCTTGGGCATTGTGCCCAAGTTTTTGCTTTAAACTTCTTAAAAGAACAATGGTGTGATTCTTCCAAGATATCCTAGTGTTTTTAATGACTTTATGTACTGTGGTCTTATACCTGTAATCCTCTTTTGTATGCAAGCCACAGTATAGTATAGCACGCTCAGGTTTTTGATTTTTTTAAAATCAGCTGTACCAGCACATATATGTGCAATATCGCCTGCTGCAATATCTAAACATGGTCTTTATATATTATGTAAGTTTGGGGCTTTATCAATAAATGCACAAGTTTTGTAATGCGATTGCAGTATCTGTATATGGTGACAGAGGGCAGGGGAGAGTTTGGGACCATTTTTTTTATTTTATGCTTCTGATATAGACAGGAAGATGTTGCGCGAGAAACTGAAAAAAGTGTTGGAAGTAATTTGCCAAGTCAGAGGGATCTTTGTGACCTCCATTTCCTATATGTGGCTCTTGACTTTGTTCCAGGTTCCTGGCTCCTGGTAGCTTTTATCTGCCTAAGCCTGCCCAGCTCATTGGCTTATCATCTTCACACCAAAGGACCAGCCACCAAAGGCCTGGCAGCCAATTTAAGCCATTGCCTGGTTCTTTCCTCGCATCTGATGGACGCAGCTGATACGGCACTGCATCAGCTCCAGGTATGGCATTATTTCTTGGAAGAACATAACATTATTAGCATTAGCATTGGCATTCATCCCGATTTGCTTGCAGAAAGCGTACACAGAGATTAAACTATGTGCAGTCTATAATGAGCGATTGTTCTGGTTTGTTTGTGGGGAGGTTATACAACAGTGAGCATTCATCTTGGTTTCCTTACACAGTGGTTATATGTGTTCCTATTAATTAATTAACTTTTCAGTGTGTTTCACTGTCACTTTCCTAACTGCAAACTGTTCATTTGCTTTAAAGTGAATGTGTTGCAGCAGGGTGACACAAGCATTTTGATCCACTTCAATTGCACAAACCTAAATTTCTGGTAGCTGCCTGAGTCCTTCCTGCAAAATGCAGACAGACTGGAGGTGATCTTGTACAATGAGTATATAAAGAGCGTTATAGAGTTTAACTGGTGAAAGAGGGGGAGAGCCGAGAAAGTATCTCCTCTCCTACAGAAATGTTGAACGAGTGATTTGGGAGAAAGAGAACAGCTAAGAGCTCATGGTGTTACAAGCAGCAGGGAGACAAGAAAGATGAGGAGAGTGCCAGTGGTTTTGGTTGGGCTGAGAGCAGTTTCAGTGGAGCTGCAGAAAGCAGTTTGTAAGTGATAATACCGGTATGTGTGCATATGAATTAGCCCTCATATGCTCCCTGGCACTGACATTGCAAAACTTTTTACAGACTTCTTTCTTTCTGCCACCTCCCCCCCCCCCCATTTAAGACTGGCAACACCCATTATATTTTACAGGCATCCTGTGTGATCTGAGAGACATCTCTCTCACAGCCAGTCTGCCAAAAGAAGGGAGAAACCTGCTTTTTGCAGGTGATTGCAAAAGAGACTTCTCCTTTGCTCAGTCAATAGTACTTGTCTTGTCTTGCCTTTGGCTGCCTGTGCTCCGTCCCCAACAAGGTACAGGGGCATGCAGCTGAATTGAGCAGGATGCAGCCGAACTGAACAGCATATAAAACAAATACGAAACAGACAACACGGTACAGTAGAATAATATATCAAAAAGACACAAACCGTGAAGAATATTCAATCATATATATATGCATATGCAACCAGAGGAAATCTACTCAATACAACGTACAAATGTCTCAAAAGGTGCAAAGAGATTCAAAAGTGCAATGTCCAATGTGCAACAAGTCCAATGTCATAAAGTGCTAAAGTCTCTCAGGAGTAAATGTAAACATATATAAATGTAAATATATAAATTTATTTTATATATTTATAAATTTACATAAATGTAAACATAGTGAGCGTTTTCATTCTTAGAATAAATAAACATATTAACATCTAAAAAATTACTCACCAAATTGTTCATACATAAACACTTAACTAGGCTGAAACGCTCACAACCTCAACGGTTCCTGGTTAGTAAAGCTAAACTAAACAGAAGGTTACAAGGTTAAATACAATTTCTCCCAAGTCCTCAATCATGACATGTTTCTTTATTCTAAGAATGTAAACACTCACTATGTACACTGTAAATTATTATTATTATTATTATTTAAGACGATGTCCGTCCCTGAAGAAACGATAATAGTGAAACGGGGATAATACAAGCTAGCCGCCCGTCGGGAGAAGCAGACGTGGACTCCTGAGAGACTTTAGCACTTTATGACATTGGACTTGTTGCACATCGGACATTGCACTTTTGAATCTCTTTGCACCTTTTGAGACATTTGTACGTTGTATTGAGTAGATTTCCTCCGGTTGCATATGCATATATATATGATTGAATATTCTTCACGAACTGAACAGCATGGCATCTGCCGAGCAAGGATTTAATCCTGCTGCTTTGGCTGCTTTCCTGGCTCCTAGTTGCTGAAGGCTTGATGGAGAGTTCTTTATAAAGGCTTTCATCCAGGCTTCCTCAACCTCGGCCCTCCAGATGTTTTTGGCCTACAGCTCCCATGATCCCTAGCTAGCAGGACCAGTGGTCAGGGATGATGGGAATTGTAGTCTCAAAGCATTCTTTAGGGCCGAGGTTGAGGAAGCCTGCTTTAATCCCTATAGTACTCTAGTGCATATGCAAATTTCTGTCTTAAGACACTTCAGGCAATATGCATGGTTAGTCCTAAATACAGCTACAGCTCTGGATGTTGATCCGATGCTGTCACACACCTTGTCTATCCTACATATAGGAATGGAGTGAGCTCACCTTAAGGCTGAAAGCGTTTCTGCAATCTCTTGCTATACTCTGTTTCCTTCTCTTTTGATTCCTCCTGGGCCTACGTGACAGGGGAGGTGTTTGGCTCCTGAGAGGTGGCTGGAACAGGTGAAACAGCTGCCTCTGGGCAGAGCTACTCCCAATATATTGACATGCCAAGGTGAGCATGTCAGAGAGAGACTCTGACAAGCTTGGCGTGGGAGTCAGGGATGGAGAGGAAGGCAGAATTCGTGGCTCCTGTAGCAACAACGGATGAGACACAAAGGAGCGGCCTCTCCAGGATCCTTGCTTGCAGATTTCTCTACTCCTGGCAGAGGTCCCACATCCAGCCAGGGCCCTTCCCCAAGTGCTTGGTCAATTGTCCATCTGCATTGTCCCGTCTTGGCCAGTCCATGACACCCATGAGCACCTGTTCCCTGCTAGGAACAGCCCCCCTCAGCCAATACCCATCAGCTGATGTCACAAGTGATGTCAGTTGATGGACAGGTGAGTGTGGTTTGGGTAAAATGGCCTCTTTTATCAGGACATGGACTAGGGCTATTCCAGTCCAGAAACAGCTATAGCTGGGGATAGGTGCTTCTTGCCCACTTAGGCCACCTTGTCAGCAGAGAACTGAGAACAGTCCACCTATTCCTTTGCAGCAATGGTGGGGAGACTTCAGCTCCTGGGCCTAATTAGGACTGCCAGTCTTCCCCATTTGGCTTGCAATGTGGTTTGGCCCAAACTACATTTGCCTGGCTGCTTATCACCTGACACCATATGACAGGTAAAACAGCAACTCCAAATTCAAAAGGAAGAACCAGGAGCACTCTCTAGGTACATTCCTGATTCTTCCTTTGCAGCCACAGCCATGGCCTGAATTCATTGCATCTGCAAAGGAAGGATCTTTGCAGCCCCCACTTGAATTTTTCTTAAATTCAAGCCATGGCTGCAAAGGTCTGAAATCTTTGTTCCTTATATAATAGCTGGGCTAATTCCTATGTACTGTAATATTGTGATATAATCTTGCTCTGTTTTGATTTTTGAGCCTGTCATTTATTGTGACCGTTTTTAACTGAACAGTTAAGTCTCCAGCTTGTTGATTTGCAGTGCTCAGGTTTTGTTTTGTTTTTGTTTTTAAATCCACTAATAGTAACGAAGGGCACAATCAGTTTTGCAGAAGTTCAAAAAGTAGCGCATGCAATCCATTCTCTAGTAAGCTCTGCTAAATGGCAACTGGGATCAATAAGGTGATAGGACTGCGCATCCTGCTCTACAGAAAAGCACACGGTGAAAAACCGCTGCCTGAGCATATACAGTCAAAACCTTATCAAATGTATTCCAAATAGCACATTGCTCGAATGGCCATGAAATATATTGCTATGGAAATACTATTGTGTTCCGTCTACTGAAGATATGGTTGTCTCTCTAGGCTTTTGCATGGCTTAGAGCTACTTTGCCTTGATCCTGACTTGTTCCTGGAGTTCAGAATACAGACCACACCTACCTGCCAGGGTGGGGGCAGCAAAACCCATCCTGCAGTTTTGAATCTAGCAAAACAAAGGAAAATCGGACTGAATCCTTGCAGCTGATTTGAAGCACTCTCTGTCTAGGGATCTGCATGTTCTTTGTCCCGCTGCACTTAAAATATTTGTAAATACATATTGCTCAAACACTGTTATGCCTTCAGTTTTTTCCTCCTTATGGGAACTGAACCTGTGAAAGAGTGTCTCCTGTCTCAGAAAAGGTGGAAGGACCAAACAGTGCAATAGGTGAAAAGACCATGGAATATTACAAGTGGAGCCTTCAAAAAAACGCTACAAAATGTTGAGTTCCAGCCATGTTGTCTTCCAGCTTTCCATAACTGTTCCTGCACCCAACAGTCAGTCAGTGCGCCATACCTTCTGAACATGCTCAGTCCTCCTTGGGTTGTTTTTAGCTGCATTACGGACTGGCACTCACCTCTGAACTCTGGAAATAAGAGACAGTGGTGGAGATAGATGAATAATCTGCAATGTTAGCAGAGATATAGGTATAGACTCCTTGCTTCTCTCACACATGCAGAAACAAATTACTATGATCCCTCCCTGATTTCTGAACCATGCAACAGAATGAGTCATTGCCATGCCAATCTGGTGATGATGGCAACTGCTGGATATCTGGGTCAACCTGCTGTACCACAGCAGGTTCATATTCTTGAGCGCTATTGCAACATTATCTCGTGCATTTTTGTGCTAAATACTTAATAGCAAGCGCAGTGAGTTGGAATGATTTCTCTGCAAGTTCCATAGAAATAAAAAAAGAATGGCTGCAATCCTAAACCCAATTACTAGTACGCCTCACAGTGGGTTACACTGTTAGAACCAACTCAGTTTGAAAGTAAGAGCATCATTTTCTTTGTGAGCAGTTTCAGAGGTTCAGACAGAGGTTCCCACACTTGTTTACAAGGTGTACAGCATAGCTCATATGTCACTCTTCATAGTAAGATGTGCATATTACAGATGTGGAAACCTTCATGCCCCCAAAGGGGGTGGAAGAGATGTTGCAGGCTGAACTTCTAAGCAAACAAGCACAGGAAGAAGTGCAACTCACCTGCACTTCCTTTTCCCGTAGAAAGCCTAGGCCATTCTGTGCTCTCTGGATATTTTGTCAGTAGCCATGACGAAGCAGTGATGCAAGGTCTTCAACACAATTCCCATTGCACCCAGTAATAGTACTGATTCAATTAATATTCTCTTTACTTTTATAGAAGCAATTTAATTGTACAATGGAATATAATGTTCCTGAAAATCCTAAGAATGAAGAGAAGATCCAGAAGGCCTGTATGGGAGGAAGTTCACTGAAGGTATTACAATAAGTACTTTCTAACAAATGCAATGAGTTTGCCAAATTCATGGTTGCAGTGAAATTAATGCTTATCATCTTGCATCTTTGATTTCAGCCTGGACTCTGTCCCTCAGGAGAAAATGATGTTGTTGATCAGGTAAATTTCCATTCTCAGATAGCAGCAAGTTTATTTGTCTTTTGTAAAGCTATCTTCCAGAACCCTTGCTTATATCTTTATTGTTGCTTTTTCTTGTAGACTGCATGCATGGACACCATCTATAAAATTCTGAAACACTATATGGTGGAAATCAGGGATTTTAATTCTTCAGATCTTTTTCGTGCTGTCAGCATTATGATGCAGGTAGATATAGATATATTTGAACTATCATTAATATTGCTTTGCATTCTTTGAATCCTGTAATTTTACTGAATTCCATTACTCTTTCGTAAACTTCATGAAAGATGAAAACAAAATAAAAAATAAAAAAATTCCTTCCAGTAGCACCTTAGAGACCAACTAAGTTTGTTCTTGGCATGAGCTTTCATGTGCATGCACACCAACACGGCTACCTACCTGTTCATGAAAGATGTAACAGTCAGACCAACTGATTTAATCAGACAGATAATACCTATAGTTGCGTTAAACTCAAATCTTTACTTTGCATGGGTGTGTGTGTGTGGGTGTGTGTGTATCCTGAAGGATGGATTATGATGTCAACAAACGCTGATGATTCATAGCAATTACAAATGTTGCAATTAGCATGTCTGATATTCTAAGCAGTTACAAACAGCAATGGAGAACCTGTGGCTTTCTAGATCTTAACATAACTTTGACTCTTACTCTGCCATGCCATTCCCCCTCATGGTAGCATACTTTTCTGCTCCCATTTCATAAATGTGAGGCATCGTTATACTGTTTCAAACAATTAGGTACTGCATCCGTTATGTGTGAATATGTGCCCCTGCATTCATCTTTATTTTTGATTGTGCATCTTTTATAGGCTTTGAAAGCCGGCCAGAACATCACTGAGCAGCCACCACCCTCACCACAACAACCTTCCAGGAAGACATTTGAAATGGAGATGAAGGAATGCAAAATTCTTCTAACTTTGCAGCAGCTCGCTCAGACCATCGACAGAACCTTGAGCCACTGCTACCGGAAGTCTCTAGAAATGCAAATGTAATACTGATCCTCAAATATTTTAGTTTTTTTAAAGGGAGGTGGTGGGGAAGAATAGAATCATAGATAGAAACAGCTCAAATACACGTCATCTATTCCAAAACAGTGCAATGAAACAGGATTTAGCAGCACACATAACAGATTATCATACATAATCTGGTTTATGATGCACCGCAAGTAGAGCGCAAAATCCACCATGACATGTGTGCCTGTAAGAGAGCTGCATGCTGAAACCAGTGTGCTGCATCACATATGCTAGAGGAAGAAAGGAAATGCCCCAGAATCAATTGGCAATATATATATATTTTGTACGAAAACCCCTTCCCAAATGAAATCCTCATAATTCAGCAGCAGGCTGAGAATCTACATGCATTCCTTTGCCGGTCATGTGGCTACCTGCTGTGTAGATTACAACCAAGTGCCTTCTTAAATAAAATGTTAGGAATTTACAATGCAATCCTATACATGTCTACTCAGAAGTGAGTCCCATTGAGCTCTGTTGGGCTCACTCCCAAGTAAATGGTCTAGGATTTTAGCCTTGCTTTCATAAGTCTGTGTGTAGGGAAAATATGTTGCAGAAAACCAAAATACTTACGAAGCCACTTTATTCTTTGTCCCCTCCCGGGTTAAAAATCTGGTCATATTCCACCTTAACTACTTTCTTTAGAAGTAAGCAATTCAGGACACAGAGGTCTGCTGGTTTGGGGGTGTATTTTCTTTTTGCTAATAGTGTCAAGCGCTCTGCACACTTATGGTGCTGTCCAATTAAGAAGAGCCTGCTGGATCAGGCCAATGACCCATCTAGTCCAGCATCCTGTTCTCACAGTGGCCAACAAGATGCCTGTGGGGAAAACCAGCAAGCAGGATTCAACCACAAGAGCACTCTGCTGTCCTGTGGATTCCAGCAACTGGCATTGCTCCCGTGGTGGAAGCAGTGCGTAGCCGTATTTATAAATAAGCTATCTTTATAAGTAATTTATGAGTAATTTATATAATGTATTTAAAAACTTATTTATATTTATGGCCAAATAAATTATTGTTTAAATTATATTGGAGCAATGTTATTTGTTCGTTTTATTTTTCCTTTTCGTTATGATTTCATTTCAACAAGGAAGGAAAACAAAACTTTATGCTGTCGAAGGGCGGGATAAAGAGTTGTGTTTCCAGCATGCAGCAAACTCTGTGCAATGAAGATCCTAGGTTCGAATCTGTGGAGCGAGGGAGTTCCACAATTTTAGGGACTGCTACTGAGAAAGCCTGGTAGCCACTTCCTACACTTCTGAGGGTGGTAGTTGGGTTTAAAAGGTCAATTGGTTAGAGCATGGTCCTGACAACACCAAGGTCGCAGGTTCGATCCTCATACGGGACAGCTGCATATTCCTGCATTGCAGGGGGTCAAGCTAGATGAGCCTCAGAGTCCCTTCCAACTCTACAATTCCATGATTCTACGACACTACCAGGAACTGTGAGAAGGCCAGAGCCAGCTAACTATGGTCTGCAAACTGCCATTTTGCATAACAGGGATTTGGCAGTTACAGGTAGGTAGCCGTGTTGGTCTGCCATAGTCAAAACAAAATAAAAAAAATTCCTTCCAGTAGCACCTTAGAGACCAACTAAGTTTGTTCTTGGTATGAGCTTTCGTGTGCATGCACATTTCTTCAGATACACTGAAACAGAAGTCACCAGACCCTTATATATAGTGAGAGGGTGGGAGGGGTACCTGTACAAGTTTCTTGGTGAGGTTGATGGACTTCCATTTCATGCTGCTCAATGTGGTGTCTTCCAAGAACAAACTTAGTTGGTCTCTAAGGTGCTACTGGAAGGATTTTTTATTTTGTTTTGACTATGGCAGACCAACACGGCTACCTACCTGTAACTGGAACTATGGAAGGCACCACATTGAACCGCATGAAATGGAAGTCCATCAACCTCACCAAGAAACTTGCACAGGTACCCCTCCCACCCTCTCACTATATATAAGGGTCTGGTGACTTCTGTTTAAGTATATCTGAAGACGTGTGCATGCACACGAAAGCTCATACCAAGAACAAACTTAGTTGGTCTCTAAGGTGCTACTGGAGGGATTTGGCAGTGAGACATTTATTGAAAGCACAAGTGTGGTTTTCAACATTCATACTATCAAATAACATTATTTCAGCTGGTTGGGTGGAAAAACCAACCAGCCATTTGTTGTTGCTAAATATGCTTTTTATGACAGCTCTAATTTAACGAAGTAGTTACAGTACTTAGATTTCAGCCTAATTGGCCCAAGGTCATTAATAAGACAAAACCGGTTTCACCATTTCATTTCCATTAAGTAAAAAAGGATTGACACAATTTTATTTATTTATTTTAAAAAAGAAGGATTAACACAACATACAGTCAAGTCTGTTTCCAAGGAAATATGTACAACACAGAAATGTACCACGTAAGAAATGGGTGACATTTGGGGGCGACATGTAAATTACATTCCCAGAGAGATGCAAAATCTTCCCGTAGTGCCAATGCTGAATTGTAAAATGGTTTTACAATGTTTAGAGCTACTCTGCCCTTCTAAAAAGACACAGGCAGTGTGTGGATGCTGGTTTTATGCTACATGAAGTGTCCCAAGTGCAGTAGAGTTTGATACTGCATGATTCATTGAGGATCTAAAACTTGATTCACAGCGTTTGTCAGGGAGTAGAGTTAGAATGTTCAGGAAAGGCAAGGGTTAAGTTTTGGCTCAAACTCGGAGGAGGGGAGGTACAAGCCAGGCCTCACTAGAAGGTTAAGAAAAGAGCGGGAAAACGAAAGGAGCCTCGTGTTTGCCTTTTTGAGAGTTGCTGGTCAGGGAGAAGCAGAGCTCAGAAGTTATCTGAATTAAATGACTTTGAGGAGTGATAGTGTTGAAGTTAAGCACTATTTATAAGTACTGTTTGTGAATTCTTAAGAAAAATTATAAAAGAACAAGAAGCTTCTGTGTTGTAATATGAAGAGGAACCGACCAGCCCTGACAGCGTTTTGCATCCTTTAAAAACAACAACAGTATTGCCACTTTACTGGGGATGATGAATCTACTATCAAGTGTTACCGTATTGGCCCGAATATAAGCTGCACCTTTAAAATTGGAGGGGGGGGGAAGAGAAAAAGTACCCGAATATAAGCCGCTCCATTCATCACTGCTCCTGGCTGCATACTGGGCGGGGGGGGGATCCGTGCTGCGTTCCCGGCAGCCTTTCCCCTTCCTCGCTCTCTCCCTTCCCGTCCTTGGGAGAGAGGACGGGGGACTATGCGTGGGACAGGTGCTGTTTTGCTGCACTCCTGGCACCGTTTACCCCGCGCTTCTGGCTGCATACCGTAAGGTCGCGAATATAAGCCGCACTTTAACTTTTCAAGGTCGGAATATGGGAAAATGTGATGTTTATATTCAGACCAATATGGTATTAGAAAGCTCTTAGACAAAGAGCAAGGTTGTACGTACACCATAATTCAACAAGAGCATTTTTTAAAAAGTTCAAAGTGTGGTATTGAATGCAGAATACTCATCTTCCTGAGAGTCACTTTTTTTCAGAAAGGTAAGTTTCTAGTCCTTATTGCTATAAAAAAGGTAGTCTGCAAGAACATCTGCTAAAATGGTTGGATACCGTATTTCAAGTGTTTCTCAGGGTAGGGCTTCAGTGACCTGCACTGCTTGCTTACCCACCACCACCCTATGGCTAATAAAACCAGGTTATATAAAACAGCTGAACAGAATTTAAGCAAATTTGCTATGTTTGAATGATTGCATGTAAAGGTCTCAGAATTCAGCTTTTCTTGGTACAGTACATAATTTTTTCAATAGCTTGACATGTTGGGGAAGGGAGGTGCCCAAGTCTGTATTTTGCCAAGCTGCAATTCCTACTCCCCTCAAAAAAACAACAACCTGGAGCTGACTGTGAGGTCTGTTGTGCCTGTCAGTCCACATATACTGAGCACAAACCTGAAAGTGTGCCCGACATTCCCCACAGTTACACATTGCAGAAGACTAGAAACTGTAATCAAGTTGCTCAACAGAGAGCTTTTTTGTCATTAGCACTTTTGTCACTGAGCAACTCCTGCTAAGGTTCCGAGGAGCCCTATGTTTGCTCGGTGCGCAGTTTCAAAACCACCTGATGAATTTCAATGCAGCTCAAAGCATACATAATATGTCTAAGTGGAAGCTTTCAGTCTCTTCCCATTCCCTTCGACAAGGGACTGGGAAAGTCTATAGCAGGAATGCTACAGAGGGAAAGCATGAAGAACCACAGTCTGTGCAATTGCACCCACAGGGAGTGAAAAGACAAACCTGTTTGTATCTTCACAAAGGGGATGTAGAAAAAAATCCCTTCTCAGGTGTGTGTCTGATGTATAGCGCTGCAGAGATGGATTTAGGGCAGCACAACCAGTTCTGCCGCAGGGGAATTCCAAGCCCAGGGGAGCGGCAGGGCATCGCAACTATGACACAGTGAATTGAGCAGAAAGGCAGGTGACAGGCAGAGGGCAGTGAATCTTTTTTGCTGAAATGTGAAAGACCACAGTCCCGTCCCTGAACTCTGGTATGAACGTGGAAGTTAAGAGAGCGAAGATCCCAGTTAATCCAGGCAGTGCAACCCAAGGAGACCTGAGAGGGTTTTGGAAGGCATTAATTCTCCTTGCACAGGTAAAACACGCATGAAGGCTGAATCTCCGAAAGCAGGGCAGGCTGGGAAGTCATGTGTAAAAAAGCAACAAGTAGCTAAGCATTTGCATGAGTTCACAGTTCCACAGGCTTTTCTTCTTTCTTTCTTCTGCTCCAAAGTTTCCACAACTGGCCTATCTTTGTCACTTCATGGAAACCCTCCAGAGTTTTAAACAGTTTGCAGTGCACGATGAAGTTCCTTTTCATCTTTTTTTGGAAAATGTACACGGAAGAACATTCCTGACGTTTCTTCTTTTTCAAGCTGTTTCCTCATGACTTTGCATCTGCTCTTAAAAAACCTGTAAAACAAAAATAAATGAGAATTAAGGAATTGCTTAGAACTTAAGTGTGGCGTAACAGAGTTATTGCCTCTTACAACAGTAACAAAGTTCAGGTCCGCATGTGGCATAGGCGTCTGTATCCATGTGTGTCCATCCTTCGTCATATCATCAATAAATACATTCACAAACACTTTAAAATCAATTGCAAAACTGCTCTGGGAGTTGAAGGGAGGTATGGTGGTTATGTAAGAGACACTCCCCAAGTGACTGCCATAAACATATGTTCTCTTAACATGCTGGAAATTTGCAGGCCCAGGATCTACCACTCCCACAGCTTGCCCCAGGCCATTAAAATATATGTGATGTGTTTTCCATAAAGTGAAGGCACTAAGGACTCAGCTACATTAGTAAAGAAAAAGCGTTTTATATGCGTTATTACATTGTGACACCAGATGGCGCTGTGGAGTCCCATCTTTTGCCAACATGATTTCCCACTTTGAGGTTTACAACACGTTTTTCTTAAACGCTTTTTTGATCTGTCTAGAATCCAGCCTTAGAAACCACTTCTGCTATCCTAAAAATATTCTGCTTCACCCGAAATATCTGAAACGTCATACGCAAAGTATAAAGAGTGTTGATATTTACCTGTCAGAATTTCTAGCACATCATGGGATGCCTGGCCATTAAGACAATCATATAAACTGCGGGCAGTTCCATTATTCTGTTCCGAATCCCTCCATTTCCGCAACATCATGCATTTATACATATTAACATCTTCTTCCTTTGCCTCAATCTGCTGGATGTCTTCGATGGACAAGCTAAGGCATTCAATGCCAATTACTTTCCAGTTTTTACCCATCTTCTTTGCAAGAATCATCAGCTGTTGATCAGTTAGTACTGCTGAAGCTTTTGTTCCATCTAAAAGCAGAAGAATACAAATATGTTATGCCGTTATTGCTTTTACTTGGCCTGAGGAGGGAGGAATTTAAAAAAATGGATATTTTTAAATTACCATCTATTTCTATTCTTGAAGAAGAAAGGAGAGCATTCAAAAATAACTTGGATGCTATGCTAAGCATACCAAGCTGCACAAGGCAGTCTCTAGGGGTGGGGGGCCTACCCCTCCTTCCCATCTTAGGCAGGGGCAGCTAATCATTGACTTTTCTTTGGAAGAGACTTACACACACACACACACACACACACACACAATTATCAGATCAGGAAACACAAAGAGAATGAACATGCTAGGCCTGCAACATATACATAAATAATTTGATTTGTATGCCACCTTTCCACTGTTCAAATCATGTTCAAAGTGGCTTACAACATCATCATCATTTAGATTTGTATAACTTTTTGGTAATTTTCAGTGTCACGATGTGTTTAGGATAATGAGTTTGCCTTATTTCCCCCTTTTCAATTTCTCTGGTTATTTAGACCCATGTTACACAATAATGTGAGAAAAGCCTGCAGGATAAGGCAAGAACACATCTAGGTCAGCTTTCTGTACTCATAGTGAACAAGTCAATGAGAAGCTTACAAGTACCCTTTCTGTACCCACTTTCTCTACACTGTGTGTAATTTTGTACACTTTATCTCACCTGCCTTTTCTCTAAACTAAAAAGTCCCAAATGTTGTAACCTCCATTCCCTTGATAATTTTTGTTGCCATTTTCTGAACCTTCTCCAAGTCTACAATATCCTTTTTGAGGTGAGGTGACAGTATTCCAAGTGTGGTCGCATTGTGTTCAAAATAAGCCACCTCTCTCATCACCCCCTTTTCTAGCATTCCATTTTCCTATAGGCTCTTTTTCAAGGTTTTCTGATACCACAAATCCACAAAAATAGGTACATCCTATCTATGGAGAGCCCTATTATATGGCAACAGTTTCTTACTACCTTTGGCATCATGAGCAGTTTTCTACTGGAGTTAAAGGGTTGATTTTGTTTTTGTGCCAACTAGTTCTTTATCTAGTTCAAAACCTTGGTATACTGATAAACGTCAATTTTTTTAAAAAATATGGTTTGTTTAAATGTACTGAAATGATCAAACAACTCCCTCTAGTGGATTCCTAAAGACAAGGTAATATACAGGTTAAATTTATGCTTTCATGTAGATACCCGGTAGTTGCATTCAAATTAGGTGTTCAGAATCTTTGTGCAAATACAAATGCATGGGTTTTCCAGCTGAAATTGTAGTTACACCCAGGTTAAGTAAAATGTAACATTAATACCTTGCAGTATGAAAGGCTTAGAACATGGCTAGATGCTAATCTTCTTTAATTTCACAAAATCATTTACCTGAAGCGTCGATGGCTTTCAGCCGTTTGTTTAAAAACTCATCTTCTGAAAGACTGGTGCTGGATTTTCGTCGTCTTGTGCCTAAGGAATACATGGTAAAGAACATAGTTTCAAAATATGCAAGTTGTTATGCTTTCTAAATAAGGATATGTGGGCTTGAATCTAAGCCACAGATGGAGGAAAGGGAAATCAGCAACTTTTGCACTAACAAGAGTACTGCCTAGTCATGTAGTGGAATCCTGAAGAACTAAGCTGTCATGCGGCTGCTCATGAGTAATGACAAAGTCCATCTTGTCTTTATACAAGTTTATTGTGCAAACTATTTACAGTGCTGAGCTAGTGAAAACATGACTGCCTCAGTCGCTAGCTGAATCTGGGAGTGCCGGTTTCCGGCTGCAACCCCAACCTAAGAATTAGGGAGTCTGAAACGCCGACTCCTCTGTCTCCTTTTGACCCCTCTGCGTAATTGGGGTGATGGAAGTGGCGTCCCCCCCCTCACGGGGAGCGCTGGGGCTTTCCGCAGCATCTCCCAGCCTCTGCCTCACCGGGCCGCCTGTTGCCTGCCCCTCCCCGCTGGAGGAGGAGCTGCTGTAGCTGCCGGAAGAGGATTTGCTGCTCAGGAGGTGTTTGGGTTCTCTATACGTCTCAGAGCCCTCCCTCTGGGCTGAGGGCAGTTCCCTGACATAAGCAAATATATTTAACATTGCAAAGATGGTTGGACAGTCCCACTGGAAACTTCTGCACAACTCATAAGTCAGTTGGGAGCTGTACATTGTACAGGAGAAGTTCCCAGCTGATTGTTTCATGCGTACTGCTTTATAATAACTTACTGTTAGTGGCTCTTTTCCGCTTATTGTTATTCTGGTTATGTAGTATCCAGTCACCTGTTAAATAGAAATGTTTTCAAAAGAAAATTGAGGCCTGCTGTATCACGTCACTGGCAGGGCAAAAGAATATGCCACAATTCTCACAAAGAAGAAGTATTAATCTGTTCCCCCGCTTCTCAGTAAAGCGCAAATACAAACAGAGCTTAAGATTCCATGACCTTTTCAGTCACTCTCAGATCCCGGAAGTGGCGTCTTGCGGGAGCGCCTCCAACAGAATAATTTGGGGACCCCTAGTCTCCTCCTCTGCTCTTTCCGTTTCAGCTCCCTACGTAATTGAGGCGACGGGGCTACCATTTCCCCCCTCTGTCCCTGAACCACTAAGTTGGTGTCCAGACCCGACTGCATCCGACAGCCCCTCCACCATGGAGCTCCTTTCCTGTCTATCGCTCCCACAGGAAGACTCCGAGCTCTTTGGGCGGTGTTCACCGCTCTCAGCATCAGAGAGCCCTCCCTCCTCCTCTACTGGCTCTCCACTGCCCCCTGGTGTTCCCCTGACAGTGCCCCTTGTGCAGCTTGGTATGCTTAGCATAGCATCCAAGTAATTATAGGAGGGTTTCTGTTGGGAACCATGGGAGCTGTCCATCCGGAACAGCATGCTAATTAACATATGAAGCTGGTGGGACCTATCACCTGGAGATTTGGATTTGGAGAGAAGCACCATCATATGCCTAAATTCAGTAATTTGAAAATGCATCGTCCATAGGTCATGTGCAAGTCCATACTATTCATGGTGAACTGTTTTGATAGCTTTGGATCAGGCACCCCCGACCTGGGGCCCTCCATATGTTTTGGCCTACAACTCCCATGATCCCTAGCTAACAGGACAGGGATGGTCAGGGATGGTGGGAATTGTAGTCCAAAACATCTGGAGGGCCGAAGGTTGAGGGTGCCTGCTTTGGATAGCAGCGATTTCAGAAAAATAGGAATCTGGAAGCTTGCTTTTGACTGAAACTGGATTCTGTTTGGGGAATTAAATGATGTGGTAATAACTGCCATTGCATGAGAACCAAATGACAGTAAAATGAGAGTAAAGTGCTTTTGGCTCCACTCACGCTACATCTTTCAACTACTGAAGGAGTAAACAGAATACTGGAGCATGAGTGTCAATATGGCCAATAATTGCATAGATTCGTTTAAATTTATATACACTGGTACCTTGGTTCTCGAACTTAATCCGTTCTGGGGGTCTGTTTGACTCCTGAAACTGTTTAAGAACTAAGGCGCAGCTTCCGATTGGCTGCTGGAGCCAAACGTTGAACTTTTGGCTTCCGAAAAACGTTTGCAAACTGAAACACTTACTTCTGGGTTTGTGGCGTTCGGGAGCCTATTTGTTTGGGAGCCAAGCCGTTTGAGTACTAAGGTACTGCTCTTTTGGTTATATAATTTAGAAAGATGGGGAAATGTACACAATGTGGGAGGAAACAAATTAAACCATGCTTTAAAAATATTGTATATCTAAAGCATTTGCCAATTCAAAATAATATCCTCCCACTGATATTTTTATTTGTTGTTGATAGAAAACAGAAATAGCAATATATGCTTCCACTTTTCTTAAACTCACACCTCATACTAGTCTCTAAACTCTTCCCGAGTTCAAAGAGCATTTTGGTGAACATTTGGGGGAGAAAGTAGACTGCATTAACGGCAGCGTACTTTCATCACATGCCGTATTTTTGCCTGATATTTTTTTTCTTGAATCTGCTGTTTCACACAACCCAATTTCTTTAGTTCTGCAAAGTTTTGGAGGGCAGCTTTCTTATCAGAAAAAGGAAAAAGAACCTCTATGTTTATGAGTGGGACCGTGACCGGAATATGCATAGTCTCATTTGGATTGCGGCCAAATATGTTGGCTGCAATTCATTATTGAGGCTCTAAGCACATTTACTTAGGCTACATGAGACTGAACTGTAAATCAGGTTATTTGTTCGCTTTTAAAAATTATACCCCGCTTTCAACCACGTCTGAAAAATGCAAATAAGAAAAACAACAACATGCAATATACAAAAATTGAAACAGATTTAAACATCAGTTAAGTCCGAAATAAATCAAACACTGTTAAGTGCACATACTGTGTACTGAATTGTGTCTAAGGAAAACTCACATTCTCGTAGCTTTGCTTTCCACACGGTTTCTTCTGACTCCACATCCATCAAAGATAACACAAGTTCTGTTGGCTGTTCTAAATATACCTCAAAGAAATGTTTCTGTGCTAGCGTAGAGTCATCAACAAACTCCATTTCCTAGAAAGTGAATATCAGAATATTGAAAGCCCATTTGCCAAAGCAAAAAGTTTGTTTTCCTAGCTAAGCTTTTATATAATAGATGTATACGATGTCACAACGTGTCAGGAACACTGCACAAATGACAATATCATCATCTTTTAGACAAGGGCGTGCATCTTGACAATCCGATTATAGAAGAATAAAGGACATACCTCAGGGTTTATGTCAGCTTCTGGGACACTAGTTAATTTGTATTTCTTCCCAACTTGGAGTAATTTATGACAAGGGGGTTTCTCGATTTTAATGAATCTATTGGAAGAGCGCTGTATGGTTTTTGACACATCCTAAAATTAAAACAGATCTTTTTTAAAAATCACGATTGCCCAACTCAAGAAATCAAAGACCTACCTAGACTTGTTGGATATTTTGTCTATATATATTAAACTTCTTTCATCTACTGAGAAATTGCGGTTTACTCCCTCCCTTTCTAACAAATTAAATGCAACAATAGTGATTCTTACGACAATTACTAGGATTTGTACAGCCAAGCAATTTCTGCAGTACTCAATTGAATGTCCTGTTGTAGCAACTGGAACCCTGGCTGCACACACTAGAGTTTCCAGCTCACTGGGGGGGGGGGGACAGGTTTTTGAGATCTGGGGCTCTAGCTGCCAGAGAGGGGGGGTTGAAAGACAGGCTTCTTTCCTCATCCAGTGTCCAATTGAACCCAGTTTTCCTATAGGCTCTGCCCTCAGGGGTCTGCAAGTTCCACCTTGTCCTACAAGCCTTCACCTCCTGAATGGCCACCAGGTCCTTCCCACTTGCTAGAATTTTTTATTTCATGAGTTGACAGCTCCAGTGGGCACTGGAATACAGGAAAATGCCATGCTGGCAGCAAAGCAACTGATTTAGACATCGCCCAAAAGTTGATCTTACCTTTATAAATGAGCTGTTGTTGCCAGCCACATACACATGGAATTTCAAGGAAGGGTGGTCGTTGACAACTTTGTATAAAATAACAACCCCGTGGTAACACACTGGATCGTATTTCTCAATAACTGGGCCAACAGGGGACAGGGAGCTCACGCACCATTTGACATGTGTGGTTGAGTGATCAGCAGAACGCTCAAATTCTGGACCGTTGCTTTTGAAATGGAACACGTTGAAGGTCATGTCAGAGGAATGGTCTGCAGGGAAACATCGGACGCTTTTTAACACTTCCTAAAAGCAAAGTAAGTGCCCTAGCAGATAGACGAGTATGTTTAAATTCGCTGAGCAAGTCTTACCATTCAGGCAGAGGGCGTGTGGAAACTGAATGGAAGTGAGAACAGAGGGCGATTTGCACTTGACATCAAATATGGGGCCCACGACAATCCAGGGGTCTTTAAGGTAAGCAGCATACTTGGTCCAAGACAAAAGGGAATACTCAATGACTGCGGCTTTGGTTACTTCGAAGATCAACCCCGTGATTGCACACTGATAAATTCCTTCGCCGTCCAACTTCAACCTGCGTATGTGACACATAAAGTGTAGTTTTCAGTACATGATGCAGCAGAATTTGCGACAAATGGAGATAATATATGCATGTGCTTCCTCTGCATTTTCTTCTCCTTCCAAATACATGTGAAAAATACATTTCTATAATGCTGATTTTTATCACAGCTGTTCCTCCTACAAACAGGATGCTCACTCCTTTGCAGGCTTTCCCGATCCAAACAAAACGCTGGCTTGAGACATGAACTTTTTCTTTAAAAAAAAAAAAGGACGAATATGACCTTAGTGTCAACCAATATTTATTTATTTGTAAAGTAATTTGTAAAGCACTTTCTTGAGCTGCTTACAGATCGCTAAACAACAGGAACATATGAAGCTGCCTCCGTCAGGCCAATGGTCCTTCTAGGTCAGTATTGTCTACACTGACTGGCAGCAGCTCTCCAGGGTTTCAGGCAGGGAGGGGTCCCTCCCAGCCGTACCTGGAAATGTCTGGGATTGAACCTGGGACCTTCTGCATGCAAGGCAGATACCACTGAGCTACAGCGCTAAAATATAATATAAAACCCAACAATTCATATGGCGGCAGCGCACAGGTAATTTAAAAATATAGGGCATTTAAAATACATATCAGATTTTTAAAAGCTATATACTCTAAAACAGCTCTCAGTATTAAAATTGCTTTAAAAGGCATAAATTAAGGATAAGTGGTGGAAAATAAATAGGTTTTGAAAATCCACTTAAGGCCTTGCAGAGTTGAGGCCATCTATAGAACAAGTGGAAAGGACTTAACTTAAAGTTTACTTTAAGATGGCTGTCATTTACTACTCTCCGGCCCCACACCCCTTAGGAAACCTAATTCTGAGTTTCTTGTTTCTTGTCTTTGGTTCGGTCTGCTTAATATTATGCTGAACTGCACTATCTAAATACAGTCACCTTAGATTACGGATCTTACCAACAGCGTTTTCAATGAATGCATTGAGACATGCTTGTAGCACTACTAAACAGTAAGGGTTGTAACCAATGATAGTCGTACTCAGAGTAAACCCATTGAAATGTTTGGACGCAACGAACCTAGGTCCACTGATTTCAACAGGTCTACTCTGAGTTCAACATAGTGTTTCAGTGGCTTTCCTCTTCTATGAAGCAGACTTAACTCTCAGAGTTTAGGAGAATGCAAAGGTGTTGTTGTTGTTTTTTAAATGCCCAGTCCTTAAAACAGTGTCCTGCAATCATCAAGGTGGACTGGATCATTTAATTATGATATTCTAAATGCCAAACAAACCTTCTTTTCTCCCCACTCCAATGGGCAAAGGAGATGTAAAGGAAAAGATTCTTTCTACCCTTCCTGCTCAGCTACTTGAGAAATATAGGAATGGCAGCATAGAGCAGAGGCAGAGGGCGGGATTCACCTAAACAGAGGCATAGCGTGGGGGGTGCTGTGGCCCCAGGTGCAACCTGGCTCCGCACCAGAAGGAGCTGCGCCTTGGCTGGGGTGCTTGTGCCTGGTGCAGCTCCGCCCCCCAGGTCAGGCCTGACCAAGGGGGGAGAGCCAAGGGAGGAGAGCAGCACTGCCGCCCACCCTCCTCGGCCGCAGCACACCTCACAACCGGTGGCAGCAGCTCTGCCACTGGGTCACTTCTGATCCAGTGGCACGCCTGGCCGCAGCAGATCCACCTCCGCTGCTGATTCAGGCCTGACCCAGTAGCAGAGAGCAGGGGGAGAGTAGGCGGCAGCTTCCCTGCCCCTCTCCTACCCTGAACTGTGGCAGGGTGCCGCTCCGGGCAGCGCGGGCATATGCTCCACTGCTGCACCTAAAAAGCCCTCTCTACAGAAGCTCGATGCAAAGACTTGGCCTTTGCCAACAGGGCTTCCTCCCCTTCCTCTTCTTGTGTGCCCTCCAAAATTTGCTCTGGGGAGGGGGTCAGGGGTACCCCCAGAACAGCACACAGGCATGGGGAGAAAGGAGGATTGCTTCGTTTGGAAAGCTGTTGTGCTTGCACAGACAGAACGACTGGAAGAATGCAACATTTATTTCCACCTTGTAGGTCCCATTCTGCTCTTCCGCTTCTTTACTGCACAATAGTAGACAAGTGTGCATTCAGATTTGCCAAATATATGTCTGTGTAATCATGCAAAAAAATAAAAATAAAAATACAAAGACACTTTTTAGGATGTAATTTTCAATTATATTGACCAAAACTTACCAGAATCGTCCTCTGGAAAGCTTTGTGGGAGCTACTTGTTCATGCTGGTTCTTTATATTAAAAATAAAAATAAAAATGGGAAAAGCAAATTAGTAGGACATTAGTGTTAGATTTATGAAACAACTTTTAACACTAGTCCATATCTGGATTTAAAAACCTACTTGTGGGATCTTGCAGCGTTCACAGTGTCGATGGATATTAACCTCTAAATTGAAAGAGAGAGAAGATTCTTATACTGAAAATAGTTTAAATTGTCAGATACATGTTTTTTTCCTGTTATGATTTTTTTTGAGTATAAATTGTACATATACATATATTCTTGATTTCTCTACAGCATAAATTATTAACTTAATACATTATACATCTTCCCATACAAATCTTTTTCCACCCGTGACTTCACTGCAGTTTTCCTGTTACAGATATTTTTCTTACTTTGTTCATTACTCTTTATTTCATTTACAGGTAATTCTCCCAATTCTTTCTCTTTCCATTATACTCTTTACAAGATTTAGTCAAAACATAACCAGGATATAGCTTGAGAACAATGTTTTTTCATTTAATCTCTTACACATAGCCAATCTTTTTTTGCTTTTGGAGTGGGTTGGCCTCTAATTACCTCCGTCATTCTTGCTAACTCTAAATATTCACAAAATTTGTGAGTTGCCACTGTTCCTTTGTTGGAACGCTATCCCCTTTCCATTTCTTTGCTATTAGCATTCTCGCCGCCGTTGTAGCATATAAAATTACTTTCTTTCTTTTCCTTGGGAATGTTGATATTCGTAATTCCCAGGAGGAAGAAGGGGGTCAACTTACATTTTAAAAAGTTCGAGGAAATTAGACAGTTATGCACAGATTGACTTCAGTACCATCAATTGAATGAGGTGTTTAAATCAGACATTAAAATTGGGTTCCAAAAAGAGATCTCAGAAATAGAAGGAGGAGGAGGAGTTTGGATTTGATATCCCGCTTTATCACTACCTGAAGGAGTCTCAAAGCAGCTAATATTCTCCTTTTCCCTTCCTCCCCCACAACAAACACTCTGTGAGGTGAGTGGGGCTGAGAGACTTCAAAGAAGTGTGACTAGCCCAAGGTCACCCAGCAGCTGCATGTGGAGGAGCGGGGACGCGAACCCGGTTCATCAGATTACAAGTCTACCGCTCTTAACCACTACACCACACTGGTGAATTACTACAAAATAATAGGAAATTGTTATCAAAGACACATAAAGTATTATTGGATTGGGAGTTAAAAGATGAGGAATTAAAAGAGGCAATTGTAAAATGGGCAATGGATTTTGGTTACCCAATACAGATGGAACACTGGAAAAGGTTCTGGCAAAAGGATATCAAGTTCACGGCATGTTACACAATTAAAGAGAATGACATTTTGAATGACACCGTGCCTATTTGAAGGCTCCTTTGGTTTTAAAATTTATATTTTATCATACAGTATTACACTTTTTATTCATCATACATCTTGCAACATTCTGGGCAAAAATCTGTTCAGAGTAGACTTCTGCTTGTGCCACATGGATGAAGCTACACTTCTCCCAGCTTCACTATTCATCTTTTTAAAAAATTATTATTTGTACCTCGCCCATCTGGCTGGGTCTCCCCAGCCACTCTGGGTGGCTTCCAGCAAACATTAAAATACATTAACACATCACAGATTAAAAACTTCCCTGAACAGGGCTGCCTTCAGGTGTTTTCTAAATGTCATGTAGTTGTTGATCCTTTTAACGTCTGATGGGAGGGCATTCCACAGGGCGGGCGCCACTACCAAGAAGGCCCTCTGCGTGGTTCCCTGTAGCTTTGCTTCTCGCAGTGAGGGAACCGCCAGAAGGCCCTCGGAGCTGGACCTCAGTGTCCGGGCTGAACGGTGGGGGTGGAGACGCTCCTTCAGGTATACAGGACCGAGGCCTTTTAGGACTTTAAAGGTCAGCACCAACACTCTCAGGACCGGTGTTATGTGGTCCCGGTGGCCACTCCCAGTCACCAGTCTAGCTGCCGCATTCTGGATTAATTGCAGTTTCCGGGTCACCTTCAAAGGTAGCCCCACGTAGAGCGCATTACAGTAGTCCAAGCGGGAGATAACCAGAGCATGCACCACTCTGGTGAGACAGTCTGCGGGCTGTCATCTTTGATAATACTGTTTAGTGCTTCTTCTTGCAGCATTACTATTAGTATATATTATCTTTTTCCTCAACAGGGGAACCTGGCATCGCTAATTACACCTCACCAGGCTAAAGTGCTTCTGCTCATCTAAGCTGGCTGTGAGTCCTGGAAGACCTGCTCCTGCCTTGCAGGCCTTTTTCTACCTGGCCTGGGAGGGCTGGGCCCAGATTGACTCCAGCTACAAAAGCTGAGGCTGCTGAAGAGGCCAGAGACTTTCTTGGTTGTCTTTTTGTGGAGATCCAGCTCATTGAACATGAGCATCCACAGCCCCCGCCATGAACCACTATCGGCAGGATTTGCAGCTACGGCAGCAGATATGTTCCATGCTTATGAGAATATTTTGTTCTTTTGCTAGTTATGCTGTTTCAAATGTGCCTTTTATATTTGACTTCATTTAGTAATGCTTTCTTTTGAAATCTTTAGGATTTTTTTTTGTTAACTTTGCTCTGCTAAATGTGCATTCTGCAACTGACCTCTTCCGTAGTGTTTTTTAAAAAAAAATGTTTATGATATTTTAGTTTGCTATTAATTATGTTTGAATTAATGTTAATTGTCTTTAAATGTATACTTTATATTTTACTTTCTTCAGTAATGCTTTATTCTGTGGTTTTTTTATTTGATATTTTAATGTAGGTTGTAAACTGCTTTGAGTCCCCCCTAATAATAATAATAATAATAATAATAATAATAATAAAGTAACAGAGTCTATCTCTATAACCCTCCATTTTGGTAATTTCTCAGAGGTCATATATCATGTTATATACAATGGTCTCAGCTAATTTTCAATAAGAGTCGTCCTTAAACTACTTCATGTCCCACTTAATATAAACACTCAAAAGTCACTCGCTCTCATCTATGCACATGGCTTTTACTACCTTGCAAGAATCCTCTTATAGATCTTTCTCAAAGTAATATAGCTAAGGATAAAATTTAAAAAACCGCTCACTTGGTTCATTTAGATCTGCCTCATCTGTATCTGTAAATGAAAAGGCCTCATTAAACATAAACTGCAGTGTCCATTTGTTTAAAATATAAATAAGTGCAGGGATATTAACAACAAAATACATTCGCCAGTTACCGTGGGGAGCCATTTCCTCCCATTGTTTTCCTGATCCTGTTTTGCCACATTTGTTGCCAATTTCTAAGCATATTTATGGCCTGCTGTTGCTGTGACTACCAGCTAAACACCAATATTTAACGAATATGTCGTGTTTGCCGTCTTTCCCCTTTTTCTCTTTACTGATGAATACCCACGCACGCACAAAATGCAGCAAAGGCAAGCAGGTGGCTTAAATTCATATCTGGTGGCTGTCATTTCAATAATTGAGACATTAAGGAAATATAAACAAGTGCGATCTACAACAAAGTGTTGCAGCATGGGGTGCTCCCACCAAAGTTCCAGCCAGCCAGGTAGCTGCTCTCGTCTGGCATCTTCCATTCCATTTCTCCCCCCCCACACACACACAGTGGGGGATGGTGTGGCAGGGATGTCATTGGACAATTGTGGGGGGGGGAGTGCTCTTGGGGTTCCCTCCGACCTTTAATACGTCCCTCTCAGATGTGAATGGTGCTGTTTTGGCTATATAAAGATTCACACTCAGAAAATAAATTCACTGTTAATAGAATAGGTATGATTCAATTACTGACCAGACTTGCTTTCAGAGCTGCTTTCCGAGTCGCTTTGGGAACTGTCGTTACCTTGACGAAATGAAAATCTATTTAGCCATGGCAATTTTGAAACAATACTAATACTAATAATTTTTTATTTATACCCCGCCCATCTGGTTGGTTTCCCCAGCCACTCTGGGAGACTCTCAACATTAAAAACACAATAAAACTTCAAACATTAAAAACTTCCCTAAACAGGGCTGCCTTCAGATGTCTTCTAAAAGTCGGGTAGTTGTTTATTTCCTTGACAACTGATGGGAGGGCATTCCACAGGGAGGGTACCACTACCGAGAAGGCCCTCTGCCTGGTTGTAAAGTGCCCTTCTATTAGAGGAAAGCCCCTTCTACTCAAGGAAGACTCCGTTTCTTAACTAGCAGAAGAATGGCACATGAGAATAGTGACCACAAATTCAAACGAGCTCTTCCGTTTGCACAGGTTTTTGTGTAAAACTTTGCAGAAGCCCATTCTCAAAACTGTTTTGTGGCACACCAGAACTTGTTCGCTGTTTCTTAGAACCAAACTTGACATGATGCTAAATGCATCTTTAGAATCAACGCCAGGATGGACATTAACAGCAAATGCAAAAGAGACACACCATGCAAGGGCACAGCACACAAGAAAGGGAAGTTTAATGCCACATGTATTTTGATCCTTATACTGTAACACAACTCCAATACACTGTAGTGCCATTTTGCAAAAAGTATTCCACCAGCTCTTCTGAAAGAGGTTATAGAATAAGACCTGCACCAGCAGCTGGTACTTCCAGGAGGCTGGGGAAGAGACTGACTATCATTGGCCTCTTTAACATCTGCCTTTTGCTGCAGCAAGCAAGGATACGAGCGAGCGGCAGCTGTTATGTCATCTAGCCTGGTGAAAGGACCACCTCCCCTCTGAGCTGTCTTTATGCCAGGCTCGTTGCAGTGCAGGAAGCCCAGTATCAGTGTCAGTTAACTCTTGCTTTGCTTTGTATTTATGTACTTAAATCTAGACTGTTGGGGGGTTGTTGTTGGTTTTTTTGTTTTTTGTTTTTGTAATATTGACTTTATTCTGTGTTCATTCAACTTTTTAGATTATTGGTAGCATTTTGTAACTTTCATTAAAACGCACATGTATTTGAGATATCATTATGAGCATATTTACCCAAGTTGTTTTCCTGAGCAGAATCTTCATCTTTAGAACTGCTACTATCTGTTTTGAGGAGATAAAATATCAGTTGGGAATTCAGCATTCAGTATCTTTCCGCACCTTTTCCCAAACATGAGGGAATAAATGAAGTTTGGAACACAGACTCATGGGCCAGTTGTGTAAGACTGGGAATGATTCCAGCTCAGTGATTATAACCCTGTATCTTGAAGCCTGGGTGACAGCAGTCAGTGATCCTCTGCCCTGTCTCAGGTAAAAGCCCGTGCAAGGTACTAAACAGGGGCAGCAAAAAAGAACAAGAGGAGTTTGGATTTGATATCCCGCTTTATCACTACCCGAAGGAGTCTCAAAGCGGCTAACATTCTCCTTTCCCTTCCTCCCCCACAACAAACACTCTGTGAGGTGAGTGGAGCTGAGAGACTTCAGAGAAGTGTGACTAGTCCAAGGTCACCCAGCAGCTGCATGTGGAGGAGAGGGGACACGAACCCGGTTCACCAGATTACGAGACTACCGCTCTTAACCACTACACCACACTGTCTCCCAAGAGATAAGACTGCCCCCCTCTCTCTCCCTGCACTATCGTGTAATGCAGAATTAGGTTTACAAATATGAGTAGGGCTTCAGCTGTCACAGTGCAACCATTCAATATGCCACGACAGTCACAAGGGACCCATCATCTGCCACTTGATCTTTTTAACTGGAGTGCTAAGGCAAGAGTGAAGAACTTTTTGCTCTCCAGACATTGCTGAACTACAGCTCCTACCGGTAGCTGCCCCAGCAAATATCGACTATACCCAGTGATTATGTGAGTTGTAGTTCAGCAACATCTGGAGGGCAAAATGTTCCCCACACCTATGCTAGGGGCTCAAACTGGCATGCAAAGCATGTATTCTTATCACTGACATATGGTCCCAGCACATATTGCTGGATCCCATAAGCCCAATTTTGCAACCTTCATTCCTGGATATTCTTGTTCTCTCTTGCTGCTACCTACTCCTGAGAAAAAAGCCTCTTAGCATCTTGCCTTGGTATGTTTAACTGCTTATTACAAAAATATATTTTTTCCTGTGTACATTGTAAGCCTGCAAGTGTCTTCATTTTATTCTGTGTATAGCACTTAATTGCTGTAGGCACTCTAGAAATGGATAATAACCATAATAATATTAGCTACCGGGTACTTATGGCATTGAAGAGCATTGAAAGGCCCTTGAACAGTCTTTGTAACACTGGAGAGTCTATACCTGCAATGGATTGTTGACTCTTAATGGCTGGGAAGAAGAGATTAAAGTTTTTAAAGTTTCTCTTCAGTACAACAGCTGAATCACAAATGGGTGGACTTTGCCCCCATCCCCAAAATAATTGCAGTCGAAGACCTTTAAGCAAGTACCTTCCATTCATAAGAATTAGCTGATCAAGACATCGGTCCTCTTTGCTTTTTTAGCAAAAAGCTGCTATTGGCTATTCCCAACCCTGCCCTGTGAATAATTCTGCTGCTCAAGGCAACATTCAAATGAAAGCTGAAGGGGAAGAACCTGGGCCTGAGTAATTAGGCTCAAGGCATATCCTTAGTGTTTTCAGGAGGAAGTCAACTTGGCTATTATTCTGCAATGCACAGTAGTAACTTGATATGTGATTAGCTCATCTTTTAGTTTAGTACATATTAAGCTTGGGTCTTAATCCTTGCTAAATCCTAATCTAACCTTCTACCTGTAACTTCTAATCTTTGTCTACATAAAGTAAAAGGGCAATCAATATTTTTAATTTGTTTGTTTGTTTGCTTGCTTGCTTGCTTGTCTGTTTCAAAAGTGTACATGTCACCCTGTCATTTAATTTTTTCCCCAGAGCAGTGCACATAGTCAGAAAACAATAGAAGAGCAATGAGGCAGCATTACAATGGGACAGCATATGTTGTTAGCTTCAGTCACAACCCAGGTGTATTTTAGCTGCCATACTTTTCAAACTTCTGCTGCAGCAACTATAATTTATAGCAGCTTCAAGCACGTATGCATATATTAACTGTTCTAACAAAGAAGAAAAACATTTTTAAGGCAGCCCAAAAGACTACATCTTAAAAGTAAGTAATTGCTTTTTTAAAAGTCGAGTTTCAGTATTTTGTGCATAATTCTCTTTAAACATTCACATATTACTTTGGAAATAGTACAGGATGGAAAATATTAAAAATGGAAGCTGCAAAAATTGCCATGAACTGGAATTAAACTTATCTAAATTGACACTTACCGGTACTTCTGAGAAAGCATGCATAAGATTGGGTTGCAATCCTATATCTATTTACCTAGGAGTCAATTCCAGGTAAATGGGATTCAGAATAGTAATATAAATAGAATTGCACTGTAAGCCATGGTTTCAGACAGGGAATATCCACAGGCGTGCTGGGCATTGAACCTGTGACCTTCTGCATGCAAAACAGATGCTCTACCACTGAGCTACAGCCCTCTCTCCATTAAAATCAATCCACAACAAACATAAAAGTTTCTTGTTTTAAATGCAGTGTTGACTTTTTAAAGTTCCAATGAAGCATCAATATAAAATGTTGACCACAAATTCACTGTTTGCAATCATGGGACCATTAACTTCAGAAGTATTACTTCAGGAATTAACAGGATTACTATAGAATAGGATGTCTCAAAAAATACTGCTTAATTTCAAATACATTTATAAGAATACATAACAGAGCTCTGCAGGAAGAACAACAGTGATAAAACATTAGAAAAACAAAATAAAATGTTTCAGAGACCTGACATTAGTGCAGCATTTAATACAACCATGCTATTACATGATGCACATCTATTTCAATAGAATTAATGATTCTTTAAAACAAATCTACTGGGGGGAATGGTAGGCTTTCAAAAATTAGTTACCTTTATCTTCCAAAGCTGAAACTTCAGATTCACTGGAAAATATAATAATAATAATAATAATTTATTATTTGTACCCCGCCCATCTGGCTGGGTATAAAGAACATGTGACCATTTTTTTTTTGTTACTGCAGAACTAAAATATGAGCTCTCCTATAGCATTTTTGAAGCATTAAATAATTGTTCAACTGAATCAGAAACATAATAGTGAATACATTCATTCATTAACCATTTCTGTGTTGTCCATCACATAAAGCTATACTGTAACAACCAGATTAACCAGAGAAGTCTATGAATAAGTTGCCTGTTTAGGAGAGTGAATGTGCAGGATTCTTATATTTACTACCCCTTATCCCCTCTACAGCCCTGTTTCTGCGCTAACATGACTAGAACAGGGAGTCAATACAGTACAAGGCTTTGTACATCTCCTGCTGATTGAGGAATCAGTGTGCGACATGGGCCTGCCCTTGAGGCCTGGTGAAGTGATGCCTCAGGCAACAGGGTCCACCAGGGCAGCAGATCCCAATGTTGATCTTTCTTTCTCCCTCTCCCTGAGTTCCACTATAGATCTTCCCTGACCATCCTTCTTTCCTGATGGAGAAGGAGGCACCAACTGGGGGGGGGGGAGGACTCTGCCTCCAACAGAGCAAGTCTCAGTCTCTCTCTCTCTCTCTCTCTCTCTCTCTCTCTCACACACACACACACACACACACACTACCGACTCTAAGTTTACAGCCACTTCACCCTCCTCCAAATAAGTAGGAATAAATAACGCCAAATTTATAAGATCTCTGTAATCATCTAAACCAGGATTGTGTCTGTACTGGGATGCTACTTGAATATTCTGGTTCAGCTTTCATGGTACAGATGCCACTGGCAAAAATGCCGATGTAGATATACTCTGAGCCAGAGTGTAAACATTACCCCACCACACCTCCCCAAATGGCCGCATGCATCCTATTCCTTCAGTAAACCTGTATTTTATTTTTTCAAGGAAAAGAGTCAACTTACACCACAATAAGCCCTCAAATATGGGTGTTCTAAGGAAGTGGTGGGGACGAGATCAGGCAAGAGCTAACTCTGTTTAGCTCTGTCACATGACCTGGCAGCCCAGCATAACACAAAAAGTGTGCTGTAGATCAAACTCTATTTTAAAGGCTTGCTTTCCCTCTGCCAGGCATAGACCAGCTTAGCCAGCTGTAGCCCCGTTCCTGAACGGAGTCTCGATATGCTGTATGTACTTTAAGACAGGTTCCCATTCTTAGAATTACTTCCTTAATATGCTGCTCAATCCTGTTAATTGTGGCTTTTTTTAAATTGCTATTTTTATTTCAGTGTGCCTTTTCTTCCACATCTCTACACATTTAAACATGCGCTGCATCTTGGGTTTCTGTTGCTCGTGCCTGAAGTTTTATCACCAAGTCATTTTGGGTTTTGCAACAAAACAGCCACTGCAACTGAAAAAAAAAGCTATCTAGCCACAAAATAGACACAGATAAATGGCATTTTCTTTCCTAGGAAACCAGAGAAGAACAGTAGTGATGGGTAGGGCAAAAGAAGACCTGTCATTTTTTGTGTGCCTTGTTTGTTTGTTTTCTCCAAAACATCAATAAGCAATATAGCACTGATTAAAAATGAAACCTTTGTCTTAGCTTGTACGCAATTCTCTCAAAATGAGTTGTCACTAATATTAAATGTTGCCATTTTATGTTCATGCAGGTGGCAATTTTAAACTAAAGGTACCGGTATATCTAGTTTTGTAGTTCTGTGCATGGTTTCCTGCTGATACTTATTCAGGTGGGGGGAGCAGATTACAAAATATTAATCCATTGCATACTGGTATTGTGAACCATCCATTAAATAAAAGTGTTGGATATAAAAATACACAGTCACAGCCTCAGAAGCACAAAGTTAAGAGCTGACAATCAGAGAATGTTTAAGAAGAAGAGTTTGGATTTGATATCCCGCTTTATCACTACCCGAAGGAGTCTCAAAGCGGCTAACATTCTCCTTTCCCTTCCTCCCCCACAACAAACACTCTGTGATGTGAGTGGGGCTGAGAGACTTCAAAGAAGTGTGACTAGCCCAAGGTCACCCAGCAGCTGCATGTGGAGGAGCGGGGAATCGAACTCGGTTCACCAGATTATGAGTCTGCCGCTCTTAACCACTACACCACACTACGATATTCAGCTAAATTGCTGTTCAGATACATCTGGACATAGTATAAATAATATTCAGATATACTGGCTTTTCAAGAGGATTAGACAAATTCATGGAGGGTGCAACTCTCAGAGGCTACTAGTTATGATGGCTATACAGTACTCTGCCTGCACGGTCTGAGACAAGTATGTTTCTGAATGCCCATTGCTGGAAACTGTGGGAAGAGGAACTGTGTGAATGGGACCTGCTTGCTGGTTTCCCATAGGCATCTTGTTGGCTTTTCATTTTCAGCTTTGTGTTGTTATTTAAAAAGCGCACCTAGACGTTCTGTTGTTGCGCCCATAACCTAGGATTAAGGTGCCATTTGGCTCCTATACATCTGTTTCCTAACACTGCTAGGGAAACAATAAGCTTCAGAAAAAATGGTAGCTGATCACATTGACCTGAGAGTCTGACAGTCAACTCCATGAACCCTTTGATATTTATGACTAAGTTTTCCATCTGCAAATAATGATACAAACTTAGGAGTGCCTTGCACACTTTTGTTTTCCTTCTATGCCAGTTTAACTGTTTATGTGACTGCTTGCATGAGATAAGAAATGAAAGGGTATGTGTGCACCAGGATTATGGTTACATTGTGTTTGAATTTCATTTCTTCTCCCCCCCCCCCATAATTTTTTAATTCATTATAAAATAACACCATTTTACAACACTGCAAAATATTTATTCAAATTATTTATCCACTTGGACAAGTGTTTCGCAGACCACAGATCTGTCTACAAATTAATCCAGAAATAATAAAAACACACTTACAAAAAAAAAAGGATGCTGTTGATTGTTGTTCATTTTTCTATTGAATATAACAATGTCCCACAGTTTTCAGAACCAACTGTTTAGGGTGGTGTTCAACTATGTTTTCATCAGAGAAGACCCACTGAAATTAATGAACCCAGTTACATTTGGTGTATTAGTTCTAATGTGTATACTCTGAGTAAGCCTCAGATGAATGCAATCTTAAGGTGTCTATCCTACATATGGGAAGCATAGCTGTCAACCTTTCCCTTTTTTGCGGGAAATTCCCTTATTCTGAATAGGATTCCTCACGAGAAAAGGGAAAGGTTGACAGCTATGATGGGAAGCCAGCACAATCTACGTAAGTAATTTAATAAACAAAAATGATAATGAATAAACTTTATTGTCGATATGGAAGTGTCCATCAAGACTGCTCTTGAACAAAACCTCTGTATGACATGAACAGAAGAGGCTACAAGAGTAGGGTCAAAAACTGGCAGATAAGGTGGGAAGTGCTATGGCAATGTCTGCCAGAATGAGCAGATCTCCAGCTCAGCTGAGCTTGATATAAGTCCCAAACGAGAGGCATTCCAGCAGCATGGTGGAGGTAGGACCATAAACGTTCCTAGACCCGTCCAGCCCAGTCACATGACCTGGCAACCTGGTGGAGAACACCATTTTCTTGCCTCTGCCAGGCTTAGGCAGAGCAGCAGCAGCAGCACTACTGCTGAACCGGGTTTAGCTCTGCGATGACTTTATGTCTGCTTGCTTTTCACCAGCTTCTTGTGCATAGGATTGCTTCCAAAGTGAGATAATACTGAAGTATGTGGTTTGAAACCTGAGTTGTCAGCCCTCTGTGTATTATAAAGAGATACACAGAATGACATGCTTGATAATGACCTAACTCTGACTCATGGCGGCATCTAATGATTTTATGAGGATCATAAATGTAAAAGAAACAGTAAGCTTTTAATCTTTCCAGCTGGAGAGGAAAAACTAGAGGCCTAAAACACACACACACAAAGAATAGGCTGCAAATTACTGGGGGGCAGGGGGTGTAGCTTCAGAGGACAAACCTATTCATGCTTTTTTTAATTGCTAAGGAACAACTTCTTTCTCCACAATTAAAACACTTTCTTAGAATTCAAAGATTGGAAAAAAAATAAAATATATATACTATATATACAGAAAGCAGCACCCTGTAAAACCAATTAATGAGCCCATGAAAAGCTCAATGTGTTTTTGATAAGAATCTTTGTCAGAGGCAATGAGGTATATGTTTTTGCATAATCTCCTCAGACGTTTCTCTAGAAGTAATTCTCTCTGAATGGGTACCGGTACTTGGCTGAGCATCCTTGTGTCAGATGGATGTATCTTTTTCTCATTGTTTTTACAACTTGTCTCTAGAATTTTCTGTCTCTGACAAGGTAGCAAAACAGGGTGTGAACCATGCCTATAACTAGGTGCATTCAGATGTAACCTCGAGCCATTTATTTAGCGATCCTTGCATAACCAATCCTCAGGCTCCTCCCTTTCCCCCATGCACCATAATTCAAGGTTCCCAGCAAATCCAGTCCAAAACCAAAAGCTTGACCAAATTACATTTGCTTTTAAGCTTGGCTCAATCCATGGTTTGGGATCCTTGTTTAATTGCAAACCATTGTTTCCTGTGTTCAAGTGCACCAGCAAAGAATGTAAGATTTGAAATACAGTGGTACCTCAGGTTAAGTACTTAATTCGTTCCGGATGTCCGTTCTTAACCTGAAGCGTACTTAACCTGAAGTACCACTTTAGCTAATGGGACCTCCTGCTACCGCTGCGCCGCCAGAGCACGATTTCTGTTCTTAGCGGAGTTCTTAACCTGAAGTGTACTTAACCTGAAGCGTACTTAACCCGAGGTACCACTGTAGTGGCACATCAGGTGAGCAGGGATGAGAAGAGGGAAGTGGTGCATTAAATACTAACAGATTTTATTATGGCTTGTTTTATTTATATATTTATTACAGCAATTGATGTACCACTTAACACCTTAACACAGGCATCTTAACACAGGCACCTTAACACAGGCATCCCCAAACTGCGGCCCTCCAGATGTTCTGGCCTACAACTCCCATGATCCCTAGCTAACAGGACCAGTGGTCAGGGATGATGGGAATTGTAGTCCAAAACAACTGGAGGGCCGAAGTTTGGGAATGCCTGCCTTAACACTTCCTCCATGCCATGCATAATTTTACACACTTCTGTCTTAGGACTCAGCTACATTTGTAAATATAAAGCGCTTTATATGCGTTATAACACTGTGACACACATTCATTTAACTGTATCACTTCTTTGATGTGTCTAGATCCAGCCTTACTCGCCCTTTCTCTGCAATATAGCAGCAGAACAAAGGATAGAATAGTGGTTTACAGTATTTCCTGTCTCATATCCACCATTTGCTAGTACTGTACTTTTATACACCATTTGCTAGTACTGTACTTTTATTTCTTCTGTTCCGCTTATTAGTAATATTGAAAGTATCACTCTTCTCAAGCAATACATCTCAGCTGCTTGAACTGAAGGTTGCAGAATGTGTGGATCAAAAAATTTACAGACCTAGAACATAGGTCTAGCTCTAGCCTAAGAAACAGTGTATGGTTATTTTTTGGGGTGGGAGTAGGGAAAGGCATGTTGCCTTCAGGCATTTCAGTAAAGAGCTGAAAAGCATCCTTTTCAGGACCTATTTCTTTACTTGCACCTTAAGTGCTGAGTCTGAAGTTGTAAAAAGGATTTCTCTAGTCTAAAGGAAGGCACTACAGTATGTTGTTGTTCAGTCGTTCAGTCGTGTCCGACTCTTCGTGACCCCATGGACCAGAGCACGCCAGGCACGCCTATCCTTCACTGCCTCTCGCAGTTTGGCCAAACTCATGTTAGTAGCTTCGAGAACACTGTCCAACCATCTCATCCTCTGTCGTCCCCTTCTCCTTGTGCCCTCAATCTTTCCCAACATCAGGGTCTTTTCTAGGGAGTCTTCTCTTCTCATGAGGTGGCCAAAGTACTGGAGCCTTAACCTCAGGATCTGTCCTTCTAGTGAGCACTCAGGGCTGATTTCTTTAAGAATGGATAGGTTTGATCTTCTTGCAGTCCATGGGACTCTCAAGAGTCTCCTCCAGCACCATAATTCAAAAGCATCAATTCTTCGGCGATCAGCCTTCTTTATGGTCCAGCTCTCACTTCCGTACATTACTACTGGGGAAACCATAGCTTTAACTATACGGACCTTTGTTGGCAAGGTGATGTCTTTGCTTTTTAAGATGCTGTCTAGGTTTGTCATTGCTTTTCTCCCAAGAAGCAGGCGTCTTCTAATTTCGTGACTGCTGTCACCGTCTGCAGTGATCATGGAACCCAAGAAAGTGAAATCTCTCACTGCCTCCATTTCTTCCCCTTCTATTTGCCAGGAGGTGATGGGACCAGTGGCCATGATCTTAGTTTTTTTGATGTTGAGCTTCAGACCATATTTTGCGCTCTCCTCTTTCACCCTCATTAAAAGGTTCTTTAATTCCTCCTCACTTTCTGCCATCAAGGTTGTGTCATCAGCATATCTGAGGTTGTTGATATTTCTTCCGGCAATCTTAATCCCGGTTTGGGATTCATCCAGTCCAGCCTTTCGCATGATGAATTCTGCATATAAGTTAAATAAGCAGGGAGACAATATACAGCCTTGTCGTACTCCTTTCCCAATTTTGAACCAATCAGTTATTCCATATCCAGTTCTAACTGTAGCTTCTTGCCCCACATAAAGATTTCTCAGGAGACGGATGAGGTGATCAGGCACTCCCATTTCTTTAAGAACTTGCCATAGTTTGCTGTGGTCGACACAGTCAAAAGCTTTTGCGTAGTCAATGAAGCAGAAGTAAATGTTTTTCTGGAACTCTCTAGCTTTCTCCACAATCCAGCGCATGTTTGCAATTTGGTCTCTGGTTCCTCTGCCCCTTCGAAATCCAGCTTGCACTTCTGGGAGTTCTCGGTCCACATACTGCTTAAGCCTGCCTTGTAGAATTTTTAGCAAAACCTTGCTAGCGTGTGAAATGAGCGCAATTGTGCGGTAGTTGGAGCATTCTTTGGCACTGCCCTTCATGGATCACTGCCTTGTCGTGGCGAAGGGGCTTGAATTACTCAGGGAAGCTATGGACAGGTCAAGATGGACAGGTCGTAGTGGAGAGTTTGGACCAAACGTGATCCACCTGGAGTAGGAACTGGCAAGCCACTCCAGTATCCCTGCCAAGAAAACTCCATGCACTACAGTATAGTATTCCAATATTCTCCTATTAGGTTTTTCCTTTATCGTTACTACTGATTCTCCTATTATTGGAGATTATAGTTAAGAATACTTAGTACTGAAGTAGCACATTTCAAGTTCTTAAAGTATTTCCTGTGCAGGTGGACAAACTACCCCAGAAGGAGCACGACATGTCCCCCACCAGAGGTACTACCCCTCCCCTAACACCCCAGCTAAGCAAATACTGTGCAAATGACTACTTCCATTTGTTTATCCTGAATCCCCCACTAATTGGCTTCTTCATGAAAGAGAGAAACTGCTCCCCATCCAATTTCCCTAGGTAAAGGTAAAGGGACCCCTGACCATTAGGTCCAGTCGTGACCTGGGGTTGCGGCGCTCATCTCGCACTATTGGCAGAAGGAGCCAGCGTACAGCTTCCAGGTCATGTGGCCAGCATGACAAAGCCGCTTCTGGCGAACCAGAGCAGCGCACGGAAACGCCGTTTACCTTCCTGCCACAGTGGTACCTATTTATCTACTTGCACTTTGATGTGCTTTCGAACTGCTAGGTTGGCAGGAGCTGGGACCGAGCAACAGGAGCTCACCCCGTTGCGGGGATTCAAACCGCCAACCTTCTGATCGGCAAGCCCTAGGCTCTGTGGTTTAACCCACAGCGCCACCCGCTTCTTCATGAAAGAGAGAAACTGCTCCCCATCCAATTTCCCTACACAATGCATAATTTTATGCACCTCTATCATGCTCCCACCTTTCTTGCCTTTTCTACCCCCTAGGCCCCCAAACTTTGCAACCTTTCTGCAGAGAGAGATCATCTTGGGTAACTTTTTTCTGCCTATTTTCCAGCTCTACAATATCCATTTTGAGGTGCAGTGGATCCAGAATGGCGCATGCCATTCTGGCAGGTGGGGTCACATCCTGGATTTGTTATAGTTACACAGCACCTATGCAGCTTTGCTTCTGATCCCTTTTCCTAAAGGATCGCCAACGTCATTTCACTTTTCCCACAGGAGCCGCGCATGGATGTCGGGATTTCTTTGTCCCTGTGCGGGTCCCATGACACTTAACTTACACCTCAACACGCTTAGAATCAGAGATTAGTAGTACCACAGAATCATAGCGTTGGAAGGATCCCCGAGGATCCTCTAGTCTAGTCAGTGCAACTCCCTGCAAAGCAGGAATCTGCAGGGGATCGAACTCGCAACCTTGCTGTTCTCAGCACCACGCTCTAACCAGCTGAGCTATCCAGGCTCTGCTTATCATGTCACTCGCCATTCCCCCTGGCGAGCTCTTCTGTATACCGTTTCGGTTTTACTACCCTACCCTCGGTTTGACTACCAGTCAGCAAACGCGGCCCTCTCCCCGTGCCCAGCCCTGCCTCCGGATCATAGAGGAGCAAGGCGAAATCACCGGTCGATCATTGCGCGCAGCCTTCGCATCCATCTTCCACTCTGCCTCTCCCAAAGCCGCTACAAAGGCGCGCGCGCCGCGCCCGCGCCTTCCCTCAGGAGAAAGAGACGCGCCCAGCGGCTGTGGGGAGAGGGGAGCCGAGCATGGTGGGGGGGACTTCCCCTGCCACCGTGAAGAAGAGGGGAAGGCACAAAGAACCACAGAACACCGCCCCTCGAGCGAAGGGGTGGCATCGACTCATGTCCCCCACCCCTCATTTCCACCATCCTTGGCGACGGTGTGGAAACGTTCCCGCCATCCTCCCTCCCCTCTATGCCAGGACTTATTATCCTCCTCGGCTTATGCAATGGCGCCCTTCATTGTTGTTGTTGTTGTTATCGCGCCGAGCGCCGCGTGCTCCCTCCGCCGCCACGTCCAGGCGCCGGAGACGCGAGGAAGCGCGCGCGCTCTCCAAGCTGCTCTCCTCGCGCGCGGGGTGGGCGACCTTTGGCGCCGAAACGAGCGAGGGCTCGGCGCTGGTGCCACGCGAGCCTCGCAGAGGTACCCTCGCCTCACCTCGCCGCCGCCGCCGCCCGCTTCCCGCGCGCTGGGCCCCGGGCTCACCTGGCCTGCACCTGCCCGCACTCCTGGCCGCTGGTCATTGTGCACGGAGGTGAGGCGCTGGGGGGAAACGACCCTCACGCGGATGAGGATGAGCTGCGAGGCAGCGCGGCCGGAGGGTGGGGGGCGGGCGAGGACGCATCCGGAGGGGAAGTGGCGGCTGCAGCAACAGCAGCAGCAGCCCAAGCAGGTCGAAGCCCAGCCCCGCGCGTTGGCTTGGCAACCGAGAGGCAATTATCGAAAAGGCGCGAAATCCGGAGAGGGCAGGGAAGCCGTGCGCGGTTTACCCCGCACTTAGCTCCGAAAGGTGTTGGGTGGTCCTCGTCAGATCAGATATGAAATGAGGGCAGTCCTTTTCCTTCTTCAAGCCCACCACGTGGGCTTCTCGACCCGATTTAGCTGGGCTATTCCGAGGCTCTTAGTTGTTGTTACAAAATTTTTAAAAAGCCACAATGAAGAGGAGAACGTCCCTGAGTGCAAGGAGAGTGTGTTTCTCCACACCACAAAAGCAACCCGCACAACTGTAGAGAACACAGAATTATAGAGTTGGAAGGGACCCCCAAGGGTCATCTAGCCCAACCCCCTGTAATGCAGGAATCTCATGACTGTTGTTGCATCTTGCTTGCTTGCTTGTTTTTGTCTGCAGTGCTCTCCTGTTCTTAACAACATCATGCAATGCAGGAAGCTCAATTAGATCATATATGACCGATGACCATCCAACCTTTTATTACAAGGTGCATGGTCTGCTTTAAGTCTCATTAATTTCAAGAGATGATTTAAGCATGTCCTTTCCCTCTGTCATTGAAATCAATGGGACTGAGAAGTACATAAGCATAAATACTTTTCAGCTTTAGTCAACTGAACATGAGGTCAATTGGAACGCGATCAGTAGAACACTGGTTCTGGAAAAGAGCATAGTTGCATACACAACGAATTAATGCAATCTCAAATAGGTTTTTAAGAAAATTCCCTAAAAATTCAGATTCCAAGATTGAAGAAACTCATTCATCGACCTTTGAAATGGGCAGGCAGTGTATATTTCACATGTTGCCTCTGTGTGCTTAGTGAGAGGCAGGGCTTTGTTCTTTTGCTCTACCATCACATTGAACGACAGTGTGTGCACGGACCTGGCCTTTGCCTTTGCCCTACGCTAGGGGTGGGGAATCCACATGAGCCAAACGTGCCCCTTCAGCCCTGCTCCATGCCTTCTTCTTTGCCTGGATGGAATGTGCCCTTGACCTGTGATAGCGGATCTTGCTTGCCTGCCTTGATAGAGAGTCAATTACTCTTGTGTGGATGGAATTCATCTTCACACAGTCATGCATCCATTGCCCCACATGCTTTTGCCTACGCCCCTCACTGGGGATGCAGCCCCTGGAAGGTTGTTCTTTGGGGCAAGTGGCCCTTGGTTTGGAGAAAAAAGCCTATCCCTGCTCCACATTCTGCCTCTCATTTTTTTAACAGCAGCTGCTGCCCAGGAGGCAAGGGATGAAACTCATATAGGGGAGGAAAAGCACTCCTTCCTGATGAACACTGTGGAATAAGACTACAGTACTGCCTAGGGCTTGCCGATCAGAAGGTCGGCGTTTCGAATCCCCGCAATGGGGTGAGCTCCCGTTGTTCGGTCCCTGCTCCTGCCAACCTAGCAGTTCGAAAGCACGTCAAAGTGCAAGTAGATAAATAGGTACTGCTGCAGCAGGAAGGTAAACGGCGTTTCCGTGCGCTGCTCTGGTTCGCCAGAAGCGGCTTAGTCATGATGGCCACATGACCTGGAAGCTGTATGCCAGCTCCCTCGGCCAATAATGTGAGATGAGCGCCGCAACCCCAGAGTCGGTCACGACTGGACCTAATGGTCAGGGGTCCCTTTACCCTTTACTGCTGTTGTGGAGAAGGTCTGCTGGCTGTAATGGGAAACAAGGTGGTTATGGGGCTGGGGGCAAGAAGAGACTAGGGTTTTCATAGGGAAAAGATCATTGCTACCTGACCACTACATTCTACAAAGCTTACCTTTGGTGCATTTGTCTGCATGTACAAGTAGCAGTGGCTAAAACAAACAGGACTGTTTATTCTCCTGCTGCAAGGGAAACTTTGTCCTTCCTTTTCCTGGTGCGATATTTGTACTTGGTTTGCACACATAAGCTAGCAAGTGAATATTTGAATAATGTATAGAGATAACGAGATAGATAATAGGATCCTGTTCCTCTTTGCCTGTTTTAACTTGCAGCAAACTATTGGGGGGGAAATAACCTCATGTATGAAACAGCTGCAAGATAGAATGAATATGCCTAGTGAGAGGTGAGAGGTTTCCTTTGCATTTTACTGCCTGTTTTTTTGTGGTTATTTGCAGGGAGCTTAGCAAAAAGAGATGCTCAGTGGACACAGGTACCCTCTTTGCGCACAGACGGAGTTCAGGAGAAACCTGCTCTTCCTATTTGTGACTGGTGGGACTGTGCTAAGTACTGATTATGTCAGTCACAGTAAAACAACAGTAATACAAGAACAACACAGATAGATGAATTGGGGGTGGGGATATCACTGATCAAATGTTTCTGTGGGTAAACATGCTAGAAATGTTTGAGGAAACAGAAAAGTGGACAGCTTGCTTGATAGATCAGCTGGATAGATCAGTTGGTTAGAGTGTGGTGCTGATAACACCAAGGTTATAGGTTCGATCCCTGTATGGGACAGCTGCATTTTCCTGCATTGCAGGAAGTTGGACTCCTCAGGGTCCCTTTCCAACTCTACATCTCCATGAACGAAGAGGAAAAAGAAGTCCACCTCCAATTTGGAGGCTGTAAATGTGTGCACAGTGAAAGCACTCATGGAGAGTGTTTACTCCACAGTATAAGAATGTGCACCAGCTTCTGTTCACAAGAACATCTGGGTTTCCTATATTAACCAGGGAAGTTGAACTAAATTGCCTACAAGGCTCTCTCCAACTCCCATCAGGAAGTTTGAAGAAAGATGACGTTATTGTCTGCACAAGTTTGCAAAGGAATATGTTTTTATCCATGTTGCATTGCTTCTTCTTTGTTTATACCTGCATGAAAACGTTACTGTCTCAAATGCCAACAAGTCTGTAAACTGCCCTGTTGCGTAAGAGCCATTGGCTCTCTTCCCAGAAATTACCTTTCTCCTTAAAAAGAAAAAAAGACACTGGCACCGTTGCATGCACTTGGTAAACCTCCAGAGACTAAGTTCCATAGAGACAAAGCTCACCGACATTCCACTTGTTCCGTGCTTTCTAGGCTGAGCGGTTTTGCCTTTGCCCCGCTGCTTTCCCCCAGAAAACCCGTCTCTTTAGCACTAAATCAGATCAAATGTCAATTCGGAGAAAACCCAATTGACATTTGTTCTGATTCAGCACTAAAGAATTGGATCTCCTGGGCAAAAGCAGTAGGGGAAATGGAAGTGTGGATGAGTTACATGAAGACATATATATGAGCTCATACATACAGGAATCAAAAGTTTTGTGTCTCTTCTGTAGGAAATGCATAATTTTTGTGCATTCTGCAATTGCGCAATGAATTTCTACCCAGAAATAAGTCCTGGTGCATGTTTCTTAAACACCATTCTTTTCTGCCAACATGAGACCTTCTGCATGCAAAGCAGATGCTCTGCTACTAAGTTATGGCCCTTCCTGTTAGGTACAGCATTTGCTTTGCATGCAGAAGTTCCCAGGAGATCCTCAGCATCTCCAGGTAGGGCTGGGAGAGAGCTCCATCCAACACCCTGGAGAGCTGCTGCCAGTCAACGCAGACAAGACTGAGCTAGAGAGACCAATGGTCTGATTCTACGACTCTGGGGTTGCAGCGCTCATCTCACATTATTGGCCGAGGGAGCCGGCGTACAGCTTCCAGGTCATGTGGCCAGAATGACAAAGCCGCTTCTGGTGAAACAGAGCAGTGCACGGAAACGCTGTTTACCTTCCCGCCAGAGAATACCTATTGATCTACTTGCACTTTGACGTGCTTTCGAACTGCTAGGTGGGCAGGAGCAGGGACCAAGCAACAGGAGCTCACCCCGCGGGAATTCGAACCGCCAACCTTCTGATCGGCAAGCCCTAGGCTCTGTGGTTTAACCCACAGCGCCACCCGCATCCCATGGTGTGTGTATATATATATATATATATATATATATATATATATATATATATATATATATACCTGTATGTGTATATATACCGGTGTGTGTGTGTGTGTGTGTGTGTGTGTGTGTGTGTGTGTGTTGTACACACACACACACACACACACACACACACACACACACACACGTTTACATCCTACTAAACCCACCTAACATACACAGTTTGAAAGAGATAGGTTTAGCTCAGAGGTGGGGAATCTGCTTTGCAGAAGGACCCAGGTTTAATTCTCAGGTAGGGCTGGGAGAGAACCCTGTCTGAAATCCTGGAAAGCCACTCTCAGTCAGTGTCAATAATGGGGAGCTAGAATACATAATGCATCTTCCTATGTCCCTATGTCCCTAATCTCTCTATTGCTTTAATTGTGAAAACATTTTGCTTTTCCTCAGAAGGGATACTGCGGAGAAATTGCTTGACCAAGATTTGATTAAAATTTGTTGTAGCGTCCACAAAATTGTGCAATATCCCACAATAATATTGCTGGGCAATATTAGTTGGGGCTATATTTGGCCCATGCGTCACCAATTAGCTATCTCTGTAACAGAATGCAGATATATTACCTTTATGTGCTTCTGCTTCTTGTTTACTCCTTCTCTTTTGGTTTCAAATATTTACTTTCCCAGGGTTCTATAACTATGTTATTTTCAATTGCAGGAAGCTATAACAAAAGCAGCAACTGCCTGGATCTCTAAACTTAAGGATTCTGTGTTTTGCTCCTGCCTTTTATTTACAATGTTAGTCAGGCCACCTGCTCAAGAGGGTTTTCCCCTAGCAGCATAATAGACACATTGAGAAACCAAACATGAAATTGGTGATTCATTAAACTTTCCCTTTTGAACTTCATTTGCCTCTTTGAATGTTGCCCATTCTCTCCTGTCAATCCCATTTTCCTTTTTGTAGGATATTCACTTTTGCATGTTTGTTTTTGCACCAAAGTAATTTTAAAAGGTTTGCCTTTTTTTAAAAAATGTCCATGATATGAACAGATTTGCTCACAAACTAATCCTGATTCACTCCCACTTCCTATATATACATATATGTGTGTGTGTGTGTGTGTGTGTGTATTGGGACTGTCTGAAATAGCCTATAGGATCAGTCTGCAAATTCGATTCCCACATGGTGGGGTTAATGTTGCCAGCCTTCGTGTCACACTTGCAGACATCTTTGTAATGTAATCTTTGGTCTGTCAACAGGTCTGGTGCCTGAAGCCAGCTCGCTGTAGAACACATCCTTGGGGATCCTGCAATCTGCCATTCTGTGGACATGAGCAAGCCAGCGTAGACACCGCTGAGACAGGAGTACAAACATGTTGGGAACGTGAGCTTGGGAGAACATATCTTTTTTGAGATTCTGTCCTGCTCAAAATCTTCCTGACACATTGCATGTGGAAGGCATTGAGGCATTGCTCCTGGCAGGTTTAATCACTACCATAAAGCAGCATGCTCAACATACAAGCCTGGTAGACCTTCATCTTGGTATTGGACTTTAGCATCACATTCTCCCATAGCCTTCTGGAGAGGTGAGTCATTGCCACAGCTGCCTTACCATGACGCTTGTCCAGCTCAACGTCGATGAAGAGCTTGCTGGTCATGGTGGAGCCCAGGTAGACAAAACCATCTACCACCTCAAGCATGTGGTCATCAATGCAGTCATCATGGAGTGCTGACGACACCCTGACCCAAGATGTTGATCTTTGTCAGGGTAATGGTAAGGCCAAGCTCCCATATAGGCTTGGCCAGAATGGTTGATGAGTCTCTGCAGAGCTTCCTCGGAGCTTGCCACGTCATCTGCAAACAATCAGTGGCGTAGCTAGCTGCTCGGGCACCCAGGGTGGTGTGTGTGCCCTGTGCCTGGGGGTGGGGCAAGCCACCCATGGGGGTGGGGCAAGCTGGGGCAGGAGCCTCATCACCCGCCCTGCTCCCAGCTGTAGAGTGACTGAGGGAGAGGTGGCAGACAGATGCAAGCCCCACACTGCTATTTCAGGCAGCACAGAGCCTGCAGGCACCTGAGCCACTTCGTCACTCCCAGGAGAGATGTGTGGCTTGGGCACATTGCAGGCCCCGTGGTAAGTACCCCCCCACAGTGTAACACCCAGTGCCCCCCGCTGCCCCCCCAGCTACGCCTCTGCAAACAACATCTCTTGCATAAGGACTCGCCAAACTTTTTCCTTGGCCGGTGCTGGGGACAGGACCGGTGCTGGGGATTTTGGCGCCCTAGGCAAGGGGGCGGGCCACGTGGCGTCATTGCGCATGACGTACGGTGCCCCGCCCCCTGTCCACCGGGCGCCCTGCACCGCTGCGGTTTTCGCCGCTGGTTGGGGCGGCACCGGGCGGGGGGTGGGGGGCAGGCTGGCCAGCACCCCCTCCATTTTGGCGCCGCCGCCACCGCGGTTTTCACCCCAAGCTGCTTGCTCCACCGCTGGTTGGGGCGGCGGCAGGGGGCGGCGGCAGGCTGGCCAGCGCCCCCTCCATTTTGGCGCCCTAGGCAACTGCCTAGTTCGCCTAAATGGACGCGCCGGCCCTGCATGGAGATGTGCCAGGTCACTGCTTGGATGGATGCAAAGACCATCTTCAGTCAAGCTGAAGGCATGGGAGAGCAACAGGGAGAAGAATAGACCAAAAAGAGTTGGGGTGAGAACACAACTTCATAGGAAAGGGGTCCAAGGCAAGGCTGCTTGGCCCCCGTCTTCTAACACAGGTTTGAAATCTGTTCAAACCAGCATGTATCTTAATTGAGCTGCAGGACTAGCAAGAAGTTCTAGCCCTATTGATTGTGCTCTCTTACAGAGAAGCTTTTCAAAATCCTTATCTTTTAAATTATCAGGATCTTGAGGCAATTACACAGCATGTTTATTTACAGAAGTGTGATTCACCCTCAGTATGTACCTGAAACTATATGCTGACTGATTCTACAACAGTAATTTTTTAACCACAATCGTGTGTTTTTTCGCTTGTGTTGTCATGCAGTTGCTGGCAGCCATCCATCATTGAAAGACAATTGTCTGGAGCCTAAGATAAGCGAACAAGAGGAAGTTCATGGAAGGAAAGTTTCCTCTCTTCTTTTTCCTGCACCCCCCCCCCCAAGGCTATCCCCAGAGCCAGAAAGCCTGAACCAGCAGGGTTTAGATAGCTGCTAGAAAATGGGGAAATCACCCCAAATCATCCAATTTTGTAGATAGCTGTGTTAAAAGGTGGACCCCATCCTCTATAAATAACAATGGCGAGGCAAAATTATAGATCATTCTCCTGCTTTTTACACCTGGCTCCATCAGCCATGTTAACCTTCTGCCACCCCATCAGACTTGGATAGACAGTTACCTGCCATTTACAGGTAGGTAGCCGTGTTGGTCTGCCATAGTCGAAACAAAATTAAAAAATTCCTTCCAGTAGCACCTTAGAGACCAACTAAGTTTGTTCTTGGTATGAGCTTTCGTGTGCATGCACACGAAAGCTCATACCAAGAACAAACTTAGTTGGTCTCTAAGGTGCTACTGGAAGGAATTTTTTTTATTTAGTTACCTGCCATGTCTTGCACAACAGCACTTCGGACCAAATTATCTGAACACCACATAGCATTCTATGGTTCACATTTGGAGAGAATTATCAGTTCAAAGCCTGACAATTGTGACTCATCTTTCCCACCAGGAATTAATCATTATAGCATCTGAAGGACACTTATGTGCCTACCAAGCACATCTGCAGGCAAGAAGTAGGCTCAGTTGATCCAGATGCTATTACCTAAGCCAAGGTTGGTTCCCACATGCTCATAGGTCCATAAAAATGATGTTGCATCCCCAAAACTGAATTCTAGTTGGCATGCATGGACTTTTATCTTCAAAGAAAGGAACGTGGTGAACAAGCAAAGTGGAAAGCTACTTTTAATGATAAAGCTGTTCCTTGCATTGAGTGAACTTGGAAAGCACAGAAGCAGCAACAACCAGCCTTCATGTAGTGCTCCTCAGTGGTAAAAGGTAAAAAGGTAAAGGATCCCTGGACAGTTAAGCCCAGTCAAAGGCGACTATGGGGTTGCGGCACTCATCTCGCTTTCAGGCCAAGGGCGTTTGTCCACAGACAGCTTTCCAGGTCTTGTGGCCAGCATGACTAAACCACTTCTGGTGCAATGGAAACCAGAGCTCACAGAAATGCCATTTACCTTCCTGCCACAGTGGTACCTATTTATCTACTTGCACTGGCATGCTTTTGAACTGCTAGGTTGACAGGAGCTCGGACAGAGCAATGGGAGCTCACCCTGTCATGGGGATTTGAACTGCTGACCTTCAGCAAGCCCAAGAGGCTCAGTGATTGAGACCACAGCACCACCCATATCCCATGTACTCAATGAGGCCCTGCTGTGCACATCACCATAAAACCTGAGTTGGCCAGCAGCAGCAGCCTGAACTTGGAAATTTCTCCTTAAGCACCCAAGTGTTGAGCCAAAGGGATAAGCCTTTGCAGACATCAGGAAGCCAATCTTCCAAGGTCATTGTGATGTCTTGTCTGAAGGAAGCTTTGAATGCTATGAGGAATCATTGGCGAAAGTGACAGCCACATGGCAAAATGGGCTTTGAAGCATGGGACTCACTCACATTATGAGTGGCCACCGCTATGCAGGTCACATGCTTTTAACTATCCCAAGGGCCACACAGAGAGGCTTGGAGGGCCACATTCCACCATCAGCCTGAAGTTCTTTAACCTGACTCAGTACAGCAGCCGGCTTTTCAAAACTGGATTTAAAATCACGCCCTTTCATATATAATTTTAAAAAGTAACAGATTTGGGAATTTATTTGGGATTTATTTGGGATTTATTCATTATTTTTCATATCTTCCAGAGAGCTTCCTGGGGCTTTAAGCTTTAGATTAAAAGCCTAATTTAATAACTTTCCACTCCGCTTTTTTATTTTACTACTTATTTCAGGGTTTTTAAAAAAAAAAACCCACACACTCTTCTTTCATTTTGTCTTGGCTTTCATCCTTTCTGTCCTTCCCTCTCTTCAAAGTTTCTTGATCTTTTTTTGTTTTTTCTGTCTGTTTTTTTCTCTTTTTTGCCATACAATGCAAATTCTCAGGAAAGCTCTAATCTCCTCTCCCTTTGAGAATATCACAGAACAGCAGAAACTGCTGAGTGCGTTATATAGAGTAAAGTGTTGCAGGCAATGGAAAGGTCAAAAGGAGAGCTGAGTTAATGAGACTGCTAGGGTACCATTTGCTTATACTGTACATATAACAAGGGTGTGATCTGAAATACTGCTGTAGCAGAGGACAGGTTGTCTGCAGAGAGGGGCATTCTGCAGTAGGATGCCACCCAAGTTCAACCCACCTGTACTTCACGCATGAATGCTGGGGGAGGAACAACCCTGATATAGAAAAGTTAGCTGAACTTTTTTCCCCTCCTGTTTTCTTTCTACTTTTCCATTCTATAGTGTCCTGAACTAGGTGGACAGTAGGTTCCCCTGAAACCACCACTTTGGGTGGAACTATACACCTGCATGAAAACTATACGTTTGAGGTATTATCATACCATGTTAAACAGTCATGGCTTCCCCCAGTCCTAGGAACCGTGATCTGTTAAGGGTGCTGAGAGTTGTTAGAAGACCAGTTTGATTTCCCTCCTAGAGCTACAGTTCACAGAGTGGTTTAGCAATCAATTCCTGCTCACAAGGGAATTCTGGGAATTGTAGCTCTGTGAGGGGAACAGGGCCTCTGAACAACTCTCAGCACCCTTAACAAACTACACTTCCCAGAATTCTCTGGGGGAAGCCATGACTCTTTAAAGCGGTACAACACCAAATAAATAAATAAATAGAAATCCAGAGACCTGTATTCACCACAAAATACACACTTCTGCCTTCAGAGCAGCCTTTCTCACCCTTGGATCCCCCCAAGTTGCTAGACTACAATTCCCACCATCCCTAGCTAGCAGTGATCAGGGATGATGGGAGTTGTAGTCCAACAACATCTGGTGACCCAAGGTGGAGAAAGAGTGCAAATATTTCTAGTTGAAGAGTGGTGAACTGGTGGCCTCCAAGCCTAAACTAGCCCTGCAAGCCTTCCCCAATAGCCTGCCACTGCCTGCTCCCCACAAATTGAGGTGTGTGTGAAAAATGTGCAGAGCACCTGCAGAGATGGAGAAATGTTCATCCTCACTGTTGTCATTCTCATCATCTGCACTGCCCAGCCTGGTGATAGGAATGGCCATTATTCCTTGCTCCCACTCATTGGATGACTGATCTAAATTAATCGAGACAAATGCATTCTTTTATTAAATATTTTTATTTTGCTTCATGAAAAAAAGGCGATGACAATGTACAACGCAAAACATATTGCATCAGTTAATCCCGACATTTTTATTGTCGTTTTGCAGCTGTGTTACATAATCAAAGTCATTAAAACCAAAGAAGTACAGCTCCCAACTTTGGAGATATCTTCACCCTTGTAATAATCACTATACCCACATAATAATGGCAGGCATTCATATAAATGAAGCGCAGTTATCATGAAATCCATATATTAGTGCAAACCCCAGGGACGGGCCTTCCACTTTCTAGAGCATTTGTAAAGGAAATAGAGTTCCACCACTCTCCAGCCAAAGTGCCCTTGTGTTTTGTTGCTCTCGCCAGGCGTAATTGGTGTGTTAGCTTTCCAGTAAGGGCTACACGCCGCACTATTCTATAAAAAGATTTTAAAGTAGCCCCTTGAAGGCCTCTCTAGAAGTGGACGATGACCACATATGCTGTCACCAGAAGGAATCCAACGATTGGTTTGTCAGTCAAGCCCTGATTTTCATCTGTAAGTAAGTTTAACAGTGCCAACTCTGGGGTTTTCATAACTTGCTGACACGTGATTTTGCCAATTTCCTCATTTTTCCAATCCCAGAATGTTGATGCTTTCACTACACATGGCTATAACTACCCATATCATTACAGTCTTGCTGGCATAATGCCAAAATGTTTTTGTGAATGCATGAAAATTTTTGCATTATCTCTTTAATGTTAGCTGGCATGAGAATTTCTCCCAAATCCAAATCCATTGGATCCTCCTCCTCCTCTTTCACAGGGTTGCCTTGCTGGTCAATGCACCAACAGGCAAATGAATAAGGCATTACTTTAAAAATGAGCAGGGACAGAATCAGCATCTGGCACCATTGAGGTCAGGAGCTCAGTTCCCAGGCTGCTGCTGCTGCTGCTGCTGCTGCTGTTGTTGCTTGGCCTATGAGCAGTGCCAGACCACTGGATCTAGCCACCCTTTTAAACTTCTCATAATGCTCCCGACTCTGCATCATCCTGGGACATTGTGGGAAGTTACACTGTGGGAAATTTCAAGTGTGGCTTGACCCAGAACTGCTTGGATTGCTGCCACCACAGCTACAGAAGAGAAGCCCACTGTAGCTTACTGTCACACCAGAAAACGCTTAAGCCCAGAGTGGGACCTGAAGAGTGCAAGGCTCTAGTGCAACTGCAGAATAATCGTAGCTTTTGCTTGATGAAGAACTCTCCCCAGTTGTGCCTTGGGGATTGAGATCCTCTGGCCTATATTCACTTAAACTGCAGCCCACTTGGTTTGATGCCACATAAATAATATTGTTTTAGGCGAGTGAACAGTATCATTTGAAAGCCCCAGTACGAAGATAATACTTTAGGCAGCATATATCTTATCTTGAAGTTTGAACTAAATAAATCCAATAGGTTCCTTCCAGTTCCAAATTTTGGGATTCGTCGCTACCATAAGTCAAATAAATGCAAAGGACTTCCGTTGCAGATTGCCTGAGATACAATTTCTAACTATGTCCAGCAGATGGAGCTCTCTCATAGCTACTTGGAATGTTGGTTGATAAAACTCTTGCAATTAAGTTAGGGTATCTGTTCAGTAGAGTGAAACAGTTCAACCAAAAGGGGGGGGGGGAGGATGTTGGGTTTTATGCTAATCCATCATTTCTGGATCCTCTCCAAGCCACCCTCATAGACATTATAGGTAGCCTGAAACACACACAGCTGCGAAACCTCCAGGTATGCAATACTTACTCGGGAGTGTATTTTGCCGACAGACAGGTTGTGCAGGGGTGGAGGTACACCTTAAGCACCCAAACAAAGTCCACTTTCCCATCAGATCTTCAGGGAGAGACAGCCACCCCCCTAAGATGCTTATGATGCCTAATCTGAGCTCTCTGAGCCAGTGTGGTATAGTGGTTAAGAGCTGTACACTCGTAATCTGGTGAACCGGGTTAAATTCCCCGCTCCTCCACATGCAGCTGCTGGGTGACCTTGGGCTAGTCACACTTCTTTGAAGTCTCTCAGCCCCACTCACCTCACAGAGTGTTTGTTGTGGGAGAGGAAGGGAAAGTGATAAAGCGGGATATCAAATCCAAACTCCTCCTCCTCTCTATCTCAAACTGCACCGACACCATGCCTCAGCCCCCTGGTTAGAAGGGTCTGAGTATATGGGTGAATCTCTTGTGAGCATCACCGAGCCTTCTTAACTGCCATGGAAACACTGAAGACTAGCAACACTCCTTTGTCAAGCCCAGATATTGCATGAGGGCAATCCACGCTGTTAGCTCTGCTCATAGAAATCTGACAGGAAAACCATAACAATATTTACAGCCAATTGCACGGACAGCAGAGTCGCAGGGAAAAAGATGCAGGCAGATATTCCTTTCCCCATCTCTATTAAAGGATGTTCTCACAAGCGATGCTAGGAATTGCATCTGAATTTACAGGTTTGCCAAACGAAAGGGCCATATTGTCCTGCAGGATCTGATTTCTTTCCGCAGGGCCTGTAAGACAGAGCTGTTCCACTTGGCCTTTGGCTTGAAATCAATTTGATCCCCTCCCCCCTCTTTCCTTTTTTCCTCCTGAGATGGAACTCCTATTTGGGGACTTCCCTGGCATTTTCCCCCAAATAGTTTTGATTTGAGTTCTACTGAAATGAGGCTGCACTTTAATGTTGTTTTTAAACTCTGTTTTTAAGCTGTATTTTAATCAACTGTTTTTATACTTGTTGTTAGCCGCCCTGAGCCCAGTCTTGGCTGGGGAGGGCGGAGTATAAATAAAAATTTATTATTATTATTATTATTATTATTATTATTATTATTATTATTATTATATTAATCAGGAGATACGCTTGATTTAAATATGGTTCTTTTAAAGATGGTTCTTTACACATAAACCAGCCGGCTTGACTGCTATGGTCTCTCCTACACCCGCTTGCATCCATGTAAAGCATTCCATCCACAGGGTTCTTCTGATAGTATTCTAACCTACTTAGTATCTCCCAACTCAGTGAGAGGGATGCCACTTGCATGTGTGTTAGGAGCCAGGTTCGAATTACCGTACTTTTCCATATATAAGACTAGTTGTTGTTGTTTTTTTACTAAAAATAATGTTAAAAATGGGGAGTAGTCTTATACATGGGGGCAATCTCCCCCCAAATTTCGCAAAGAAGTCCTCTGACCCAGTAACGTTTACAAAAATGCATTATATTAGGGGGCATTGCTTTTCAGCAATGTGTATATTAGGCAGAAAGACATGCAAAAATGTGCATTTTAGAAGCTGAACTAAAATGGTGGTGAATATATATATATACCGGTATATATATTCACCACCATTTTAGTGCAAACTTCTAAAATGCACATTTTTGCATGTGTTTCACTCTCACACACACACACACACACACACAGAGAGAGAGAGAGAGAGAGAGAGAGAGAGAGAGAGAGAGAGAGAATCTCCAGGGCTACATTTGCTTTTTAAAAAAAAGTTCTGCATCAGGGTAGAAAAACAGAACTATGTGACCTATATACATTATGCATTTTTGCTTGATTTTTAAAAAATCTGAATAATTCTGCTAGTCCTGAAAATCATAATCAGTAGCTCTTCTAGCTTCTGATAGCTGAACATGAAATTTCATTACAGATGCTTTTGATTGTATATCCTTGCAATAAAAATAAAAAAAATCCAAAAAGCTGACTTCACCAAGTGCAACATCCTGTGTCAATGTGAACAGGCAACACTGAGCAGGGTAGAAACAATGAAGAGGTGCTTCACACCAGTTTTGACCCACGGAGCAGCAGCAGCAGCAGCAACAGGGGAGTGGGGGTGGGGTGGGATGCTTTAGGGACAAAGTTAAGGGATACTTCTGAGTTTCAGTCTCGGTGTGGCAAAAGATACCTCTATCACAATCTGATCTGGAAATATGGAGAACTGAACTTAATGCTGGGGAAATGAGAAAGGGAGAGAACCCAAAACTGACAAATTCTCCCATCCCTACTTGCATGGGAAGCTAAACATGCCATCTGACGAACTGTGTAGATGCAAGCCTTTCCATGGTCCCAGGTTGGCATGAGATTAATCATAACACCACAGCAACCACACTGTTCAAGTGGGGCTTTATAAAGGAAGCTGTCTTGTGCTGAGTCAACACTGACTTGCAGTCTCTTCCCAGGGGTTCAGACTGGTCTTTCCCAGTCCTACCTAAAGATGCCAAGAACTGAAACTTTCATCTTCCGAATTCAAAGCAGATGCTCTACCATCTGAGCTATAGCCATCTTTCTTTCTTTTTTAAGAAAGGAGACATGCAGGCTCCCATCTACCTCCAGCAGGCTTTAAACCCAGAGCCTTGGCCATATTAGCACTTTCGTTGTGTAACTAGCCAATAGTTCTCTAGTTTCCTACATGACTTCTCTTCCGGATTTTGGATGATGTTGCTGTGCAAATATTATTCCCACTGTTCGTGGAGAAGATGCAATCTAAGGGCTGATTTACGCAACATGTCTCCTCGTTAAGCGGTTGATTTTCAATCAGTTTCATTTAAATAACTTTGCATATCATCAAACAGCTCAGTACGGGTGCATTTTGTAGGTGTTATAATTTCATCATTGGATGGATTCTGCTTATTAAATTCTAAGTTACAATTCATTGCTCGGGGTGAGGGAAAGGACATCCTGTGAGCAATTGCTATCAATGGTGAGCTAATAATTGATTTCACTTCCATCAGAACGGGCAACAAGGTCAACGCTGTTATTATGCACCGCTTTTCTCTCCATCAGGAGATCAGAACGAGCTGCAGCTAAAGTGACTCTCAAAAACATTCAGTGAGCTTCACTTTCATATTTGTATGATTTGGCCGATATGGAACCACATTAAGACGGGAGGGAAATAGAGAAGAGAAACGCCCCATCTTGTTGGCACATCATAAATTATTAACATGCTCTGTTTATTTGTGAGGAAATAGAGATTTTACTTTAAGCAGGGTGGCATTTAAATTTACCTTTTAACAAGGAACACAGTGGAGTGTTGCTTTGGTGCATTTTGATGTCAAAATCAATGTTCCGGTTGTTTGTTACAAACCAAAGTTCTATTAAAACTAGTAAGGTAAAGGTAAAGGGACCCCTGACCATTAGGTCCAGTCGTGACCGACTCTGGGGTTGCGGCGCTCATCACGCATTATTGGCCAAGGGAGCCGGCGTACAGCTTCCAGGTCATGTGGCCAGCATGACTAAGCCGCTCCTGGCGAACCAGAGCAGCGCACGGAAACGCCGTTTACCTTCCCGCCGGAGCGGTACCTACTTGCACTTTGACGTGCTTTTGAACTGCTAGGTTGGCAGGAGCTGGGACCGAGCAACGGGAGCTCACCCCGTCATGGGGATTCAAACCGCCCACCTTCTGATCGGCAAACCCTAGGCTCTGTGGTTTAACCCACAGCGCCACCTGTGTCCCTTCCATTAAAACTAGTAGCAATGTTTTAATCAAGACCTTAACATACCCATAGATTTGCCACATGTCCCTTGAGACAACATGTTCTGCATTAGCTTCTTGACTTCCTCGGATGGTGATGGGCCTCTCCTTTACCAGAGTTTCTGAAGCAGAGGCTGGATGCTCATCTGTCATGGATAGTGCCATAGTGGTGGCAGCAGGCAACAGAGTGAGGCTGTGCCACTTCCCTGATCTCCAGTCGGCTGACTTGCTGTAGCATGCTGAGATGGTTGGCATGGTGCAAACACACCAGCAGCAGCAGGGGATTGGCTGTGCCAGCCCATTTGCACTGCGTTGACACCATGCGCCTCCCCTCTACACCCTGGTCCATTGCTGTGGTTCAGTCAGAGGTCTGGTGAGCAAGCAGCCCTACCATGTGGCTCACTGCAAAAGATTGGAGGATTGGATTTCCTTCTTTGGATGATGACTGGAATAGATTACAACGGAGGCCCCTTCCAACCCTGATCTATGAAAGAGGGAGGTTTTTTTTTTTCTTGTTCTTTTCAGTTTTCTGGAAGTGTCCATACTTGACTGTAAACTAGACTCTATCTTATCTCTTAGTCGATGCTGCTGCCGACATTTAATGCCCCATTTTTATGTAACGAAAATATTGGCCACAATCCCACACACTGTTACAAACATACACGAGCCCCATTTAAACCAACAGGGATTTAAAACACACATATGTGCTGGTTTGTGGCAATTACATTAAAGGAAATAATGTGTAGGCACTTGATTTTTCAACGAGCTAACTGGGAAAACCAAAACATGCTGACCCAGAGATGTCATAAAATACAGACAGCCCCCACAGTAAGTGAGTAGCATTTAAATGTCATGTTCAGTTGCTTAAAACTCTTACATTTGTTTGTTTTTAAAATAAAAAAATGACAGATAATCCCTGGATCTATCTGCTGTGAAAACAAAGAGGTGCCCAATAACAGTCTGAAAATAGAAATTGAAGTGGGGGAGTTATATGGGGGAAAGTCAAGAAGAAAACTGACGGTGGTTAGTAGATACAGAGGAAAAGAAACAGACCAAAAAAAATGAGTTTGACCTGTAGGAGCGGCAGCTTTAAGCAACCACAAACAGGAAGTGTTGCCTTCAGGAACCAGGAAATGGCAAGAATGATAGCAAAGGCCAAATTCACCTGACCTGAAAATAAAATGCAGAGGAGAGGGAGTGCGTCAAATTCAGAAGAGATTGTATTACTGTAAATAAAATGTTCCCTGCTGCTCAGAGAAGTTGTTGTTATTATTATTTTAAAACTGATTGTCTAGTTTTAGTTATATCAAACAATTTAGTGAGATCTACTGTTTTTAAAAATATTCTGACAGCACTCGCCATTTTCTTTACATGGGTCAAAAAACCCTGAAGACCAGGAACACTGCTGCAGTTCAGTCTTGCTTCTTTCTGCCCCAGTTCCTAGTCGTGGAACTGCACAGCATCATAGATTTGAATTAGATGCAGCCCCTTCTTCATACCAGCACATCGGTCCAGAGTGTTTGAATGAATGGGATGAGGCACCTCACACATTTACCACAAACACCAGTGACTGTACATATTAACCCCCATCTGCAATCTCTAGTCAGAACATACTTTTTACATAAAGCACTCTCACTTTTAATGATCGCACTGGCATAGATTTAAAGCATAAACAGCGGAATAATTATGCTTCCCCCTATGAGTTGTCAGTACTTGTTTGGGAGCAACGATCAAGTACGATTGCTGTACAAGGATTAATCAATGCGCCCACTCTCATTTGCTGGAGCATGATAGTAGAATTCTTAGAATGGGTTGGCTCCTCCAAACTATTCACAATGAAAAAAGGGGGACAACTTAATAGCCTTGATTCACTTCTCATTTATTTCAATGGAACCAAAGTATGACTAAGGGTGCAATCTAAGCTCTGGCTTGCAGCTTTAGCCCTGCTGCTGGTCATCCAGTGAAGGCAAATGTTCGAAGACCCAGGACTGATAAAAGAAAGTATGTTTTCATGCAATGCATAGTTAAAAGTATGGAACCCGCTCCCACAGTGATAGCCTCCTACATAAAGGCAAAGGTAAAGGGACCCCTGACCATTAGGTCCAGTCGTGTCCGACTCTGGGTTTGCGGCGTTCATCTCGCTTTATTGGCCGAGAGCCAGCGTATAGCTTCTGGGTCATGTGGCCAGCATGACAAAGCCGCTTCTGGCGAACCAGAGCAGCGCACAGAAACGCCGTTTACCTTCCCGCCAGAGTGGTTCCTATTTATCTACTTGCACTTTGACGTGCTTTCGAACTGCTAGGTGGGCAGGAGCTGGGACCGAGCAACGGGAGCTCACTCTGTCACAGGGATTCGAACCGCTGACCTTCTGATCGGCAAGCCCTAGGCTCTGTGGTTAACCCACAGCGCCACCTGGGTCCCAGCCTCCTACATGGATGGCTTCAAAAGAGGACTCACGGAGGGCAGGGCTATAAACACTACTACAAGCCATAATGGCTACATTCTATCTCCACTGCCTCCCGCCACCAGTTGCTGAAATTACAGGTGCGCAGAGTGCTCATGCCTAGCTCACTGACTTTTCATCTGGTCAGCCATTCTGAGAACAGGATGCTGAATTAGATGGGCCATTGGCCTGATCCAGCAGGCATGTCTAATGTTCTTAAGCTCATGCCCACCAGAGCAGAAGGTTGGGGAGCAGGCTGGCAAATTTCTGTGCCAGCCTGTAAAAATACTGTACACCGGTGAAAGCATCACAACAGTAGCCATAGCATTATTAAGTTAAAAACTAGCAAGCTTAATGCAGGTGTTGGCAGGATGTGAAAGAAGGCCTTTCCAGGAGATTAACATTCATGCAGATTTCAGTATCCCTATCCTAAGCCATGTTTGCTATGATAGTAAAGTCATTTTAATAGTATACGGGAGAGAAAATCCATTAAAAAAAAAATCTTATAAAAATGTTTTAAAATGTCTAAGATTTTTCTCACAGACAAAATATTTATTAGAGGGTGGTCAGTTCACTACTTTTGTCATAATTGCTTCCAGAAAACTCCCACATACTTAAATGTGAGCCAAATATTTCCAAGAGGTCTAGATATGTCCAACATTACTCACCCTCCTTACAGAATCTATTGGTTTGTGTTACTTTCACACACGTACACACCACATTGAAGCATCTGAGCATTGGAATAGCTAAAAATACTCCAAACATCCCGTTTCTCTTCAAATAGGATTCCATATGCCAAAGTCTTACTAGTGTAGGAAACTGAAATCATTAACAATACTTTTTCAAGAACCTTGTCATATATGCCAAAGTCTTACTAGTGTAGGAAACTGAAATCATTAACAATAATTTTTCAAGAACCTTGTCATACCAGCATCCATAGCCTGGCTCAACCCTTTTATAGGTACAGATGTCCCAGTTCTTCACAGGTATTCAGCCTAGAGGTCAAATTATGGTGTCGCTGCTGCCACCCAAATAGTTCTTTATGCAAAGCCTGAGGCCAAAACCTGGGTAGTTTGTTCATATTAATATGAGAAATGGCCTTCCTTTTCATGGCCGCTGTTGTCCTCTTTAGGGTTACCATGCCATAATGTCGCCATGACAGTAGAATTTATAACCAGTAGAATTTTTAAAAGACAACTTTTATGACATTGTAATTATAGACAAAGTGATAGCTTTACGTACCCCCCCCCCGAGAAGATAGGCTGCAAACATTATTGCAGATTTGTGCTTTAGAAGTTCAACAGTTTGTGAATATTCAGTGTTAGCACACCAACTCAGCCAATCAAATTCAGCTGTTCATCACCATTTTGGAGTTTAGAAGACAGCCCAGACTCCTAAAAACTGCAGGCAGTAGTTTTCTATCTTCTAACAAGCCACAACAATTGCTCGTTGTCTCAAGTACCCCTAACTGGAAATTCAGGACTGGAAAATAGGGACACTTGGAAGGTCTGGGATACCGGGAAATTCAAGTTGCACAATTAAAGCAGATTCAGCGCTCTTCTGCAACAAACACACACCCAGAAAACCTGGGCTTTTGCAGTAAGGAAGGTGACAGGAAAATGCATTAAAAAGTTAAAGGTAAAGGTATCTATTCTTCCTTGGCCAGACCACACCTGGTATACTGTGTCCAATTTTGGGCACCACATTTTAGGAAGGATGTTGACAACCTGGAATGTGTGCAGAGGAGGGAAACCAAGATGATCAAGCTTCTAGAAGCCAAGCCTTATGCGGAATGGTTGAACGAGTTGGGTATGTTTAGCTTGGAAAAGAGGAGACCGAGAGGAGATATGATAGCTATCTTCAAATATTTCAAGGGCTGTCACACAGAAGATAGAGCAAGCATGTTTTCTTCTGCTCTGGAAACTAGGATCTGAACCAATGGCTTCAAGTTACAAGAAAGGAGATTCCAGCTAAACATCAGGAAGAACTTTCTGACAGTAAGAGCTGTTCGACAGTGGAACTGTCTCCTTTGGGAAGTTGTGGACTCTCCATATTGTCCCCTCTCAAAACTGCTTTTCACTACAAGAAGCAATACTATAAAGTTCCACACTGGGCTACATTTTGTTGCTCAACACCCTGCATTATTCAGTTCACAATGTATATATACCCACTTCTGAATACCAGATACATTCCTGCCATCTTATAATATTACTTTATTCTTGGTGCTGTTGCTAAATTCCCCCCTTGACTTTCTCTGAACTCATCAGCGATCTATTTATATATTCACAATGTGCAATAAATTAGATCCTGAAGTGAGTTAAGGAGTCATTTTCCCCAGGATAATTGACTATTCAAACCACAGTTATCTGGATAACTGACTATGTTAACACACTGCAGCCTGAGAGAGAGAGGGAGAGAGAGAGAGAGAGAGAGAGAGAGAGAGACCCATTAGAAATCAGATATTTGCCCACCTTCACTTACATTGCTGACTACTGTATATTCTGAATTTGAGAATCAAATTCTCTTACAATTTGCATTTTTCTTTCTTAAAGTAAATTGGACCGCCAAGGCTACAATCCTACATGACTGATCATTGCTGCTAGAGTGACTTCTTTTTCTTCTTCTTTGGCGATCACTCGTAAGCCGAGTAAGATTGTCATCCATAGACACGGTTTTAACAATGAGTCCGTAAGTGACTGTGGATGCCAATTCTGGATCCCCACATCCTTCCACAGTGGGGACATTGGTTTCCGGGCAGGAGTTGAACTCAATAGAGTGACTTAGGATGTAGAGCACATGCTTATCCACTGGCCTCCTCCACCACAGATCAAATGCCACCACATGGTCATAGGACCATGACATGGGATATTACAGAGGTGTGAGCAGAACAAAAGCAACCATGGGCCCCCTGGATCCTAAGCCAGTCCATCCCGCAGAGATCCTGGAGCAGGTGCAGCAAAAAGTGATGGAGAAACTGCCCAATCCTGTTCTCCCACAGCGGACAAAAGCCAGGAGGATTACACTGTAGCCAAACTTCTGCTCTGCCCCTGACCAGGTTTTAGGATTGCTCGGCCCAGTTGCAATCCTAGACTCACTTACCACGGAGTATACATCATTGAACTTAATGAGGGTTGCATCTGAGTAAACTTGCATAAAATAGTGCAAGTAAAGATCACGGAGAACCAAGAATGAACTGTGTCAATTGTGCGAGTGCCTGTTTTGGTGTGGCAACCCCTACTGGGAAGCCACAATGTACCAAAACAGACCTTAATTGAATCTGAAAGCATGATTCTGTACAAGCACTGTTTCCCCACCTCCAACATTAAGTTCTTACAGCTCAGCCCTAAAAATTTACAGACCAATTCACTCAGACACAAGTCCCACTGAGTTCAGTGGAACTCATACCCAGGTTAGTGTGCCTAAATATGCAGCTTCCGAATGCAAGTCTGTACTCGTCATCAGAATTAAGCTCGCTACTATATAATAATAATAATAATAATAATAATAATAATAATAATAATAATAATAATAATAATTTATTATTTATACCTCGCCCATCTGGCTGAGTTTCCCCAGCCACTCTGGGCGGCTATGTGGATATACTGTAGCACTTAAAACACTGGATTATAGTTTCTAAATCCCAGAAACCCTTCACAGACATCTGAGTAGCTTTGTGCTTTTGTTTCTATGTAGATGATTGGTGGAAATTCAGCTGCAGTGCCTTGCATTAGATGCTACTAAAGCGACCTCGTGTATTGCAATTAAGCACAGCACAGTATATCTATGAGTAGCGGAAAAGCTCACAAGAAAATAGATCCTGAACTGAAGTATGGTTGCAGATCAATTTTAAAGCAATTAAATCATAGGTTTAAAATGCAATGAGTTAATTATGAAATGAATGGAATAGCAGGATGAGCAGGATGCATAATCCATTAAAATGCTATTCCACTTGAAAAACATTGCTTGTATTGACGACTGTCAAGTCTTGTAATAGCCATCATATCGTAGATGATACAAATCCATTGCTTCTCTAATCCTCTACTATAAATGTGCAGCTAGCAAAAACATTCGTAGGGTGTATATAATCGATGCTTGAATATCCTTCTGAAACTCAGAGTGCTTAATTGAACATCAATTAACAAAGAATAAGGTGAATGTTAAAAACAAATCTGTCAGATCACAAAGACAGACAGCAATTTTCTTAGCATGTTCCAAAGGACACAGGGGGATTTTCTCTCACTCCACACATCTTTCATTATGCACTTAAGACAACTGAGAGATTGATCTGTGTTTCCTCATGTAGTATCACACCAATGCAAGAAGTCTATTTACATGAACTGTTAAATGTGTCTGTATTTTATAAATCTGGTTAGCCACATTGCGCATCATTATTATTATTTTTTTATTTTATTTTAGTGGAAAGGCAGAGTGATGCTACGACATATTCATACATCAGGAGTGAAACAGAAGGGATTCCGGACCAGAGACTCCAGGCTTGGCAACCCTTCTTCTGAAAGTTAAGCAATGTCTGCCGATCTTCCCCGAGTGAACCCGCTCAGGCAGCTTCTCATGAGGGTCCTGTGCAAAGATGTCAGCCGCCGCCAAACCACAACAATGTTTTCCTCTCGCAAGCATTGGCACTGGACTGAGGAAAGGAAGGCGGCTGCTGTGCACGTCACACGTGTTTGGCCTAGGTGCACGTATTTGCACAGGTGTGGCTAATCCTGGGAATACTTAATGAAACCCAGACAGTGTTGAGCAATTTGTTTTGACCGGCTGAGGTGATAAAGCATGGAGACAAAGCAAGAAGCTTGTTATTGCGAGCATAACTGGAGAGCGCTTCCTGTTTACGAGGTTACAACCATGTCGGGGGCTGAATAAACTCCAAGCCCGGGGGCTTGGGTCTATTTTGAGCAAATAGACGCTGAGATGAAAATAGAACTTTTGAAACCTTCTCTCCCTTCCGGTCCTCTCAATTTTCTTCATGCCCTAGAATTCTCTCACCCTTAATTTTCCCCCAATGTATTTTTTTACAGGGCTTTTGACTCCTACACCAACATGTGGTCACTGGGACCTGCTTTCGAAATGGCCTGATAAGGTGTAATTGCTTCCACAGGCTCCCCTTTTAATTTTATTCTGTTCTAAACTTAGCTGTTTGCTTTAAGCGTGTTTACTCAGACACAATCCCCTAGTGACTTCAATAGGATTCATGCTTGAGAAAGTTCACACAGGGTTAAGTTCATGTAGGGTTACAGTATTAGTTGCTTTTATAAGAAAGAAATTTTACACCTTTAAGGAGAGACATGATGAAGATAGAATGAACATTTATTCTTTATTTCCAATTACTTTTAACCTTCCTTTTCCCAGTTTGGGGTGGGGAGCTGCTCACAGTAGAGAGAAGATTTTATGAAATGCAAGCAAAAGATAAAAAAAAGATCATTACAGCAAGAAACATGCACAGAACAACTCAAAGGGTAAAATGCAATACAATTGGCCGAAATGTATTGCGAAAACACACTTGAAAAACAGGGCAATCCTAGTCCTGCCTGGGGAGCAGCAGAGAAGAACAGAAGATTGAGCAGGACATTCTTAAATCCTGCCAAACCACACAGGCCAAGGCAGAAGGTAGTGACCAGGGATGCTAGGATCCATCAGTTTTGGTTCTCTCATTTTCCAGTCTTAAATTCCGTCCTCCATGCTGCTGCTGCTGCTGCAATTTGCAATTTATTTATTTATTTATTTAATACTCAGCAAACGTCATCAGCGTTCCAGTGCAAATTTCATTTTGCAAGCAAATGTGTAAAATTGTTGCAAGCAATTTCCCCCAATTTGGGGGGTTATTGTTTGACTAGATTACTCTGTGTTGCAGGATTTGGATACGTATGGATTCTGTAGCGAGACTGTGTTTTGGTTCTCATTTTGTTTTGGAAAGTGCAACTGGTCTAAATCCAGACACCCGGTCTAGGTTTTTTCAGACCACAACTGTGCTGCATCCCAGATTTTGCTGACTCTTGTACTTTGATAGAAAGACATATGGTGAGGCCTATAATTCACAGGGACCCCTTCAAGGGGAAGGGGCATGGCTCAATGGTAGAGCAGTTGCTTCGCCTGCAGAATATTTAGAATGCTTTTGGGTTTTTAGTCTATTGTTGTTTTTTAAATCTTTTACATTTTTTAATTGTTTTTACTGCGATTGCCTTGCTCGTTACCCTCATTCTTGAAAGTGTGCATGCTATAGCTTTGAGTCATGACTGATTAATTTTACTTTTTATTGTTTTATATCCAGGTGAATGAACTTGAAAGAAAGACGGCGTAGAAAATTATATATCTCTTTCATTGCTCCAAACTTGCCTAAAATGGTTTTCTTTCAAACCGTTCTCTTTTTGAGTTCCAGGGCTAAAGTTTACCTATGAATAAATTGAAGCCAATGGTCCTGTACGCCAGCCTTGACTTGCCAAATTATTTTTTTCCAAACGTTTACCCAGACTGCATTTCCACTATGGGCTTATGAGTAAATATCCAATTTCCTCTCCTTTCATTTCTCAGCACTTTTTTCTCAGCACGGCTTTTATGGTTCACACACAGAATTCCCAATGAAATCAATCAGATTTTCATATCTGACAGGTGAAGCCTGTGTCCCTTGGCTAAAGCAAAGGATCGGTGAAAGGGGGGGGGGCTAAATAAATTAGACTGGGGAGGGGCAGCAAAATAGCCATTGTAAAGTAAATGTACAATCCAGGCAAAGTTAAGAATTTTTCAACCCTGCTTATTTCAGTGGCAAACGCAGCTTTGAATGAATGGCAGTGCTGGGATTTCAGTACATTCCCCTCCTTCTCAGCTGCTCAAAAATATTGGTAGAATAAGAATTTTTATTGATTGATTTATTAAATTTTTTATACTGCCCTTCATCCGAAGATCACGGGGCAGTTTGCAATATAGAAACACAAAATACATGCCATAACAACAAACAGAAATAATACCCACCCACGCCGCATGCCCACACAAATTAAAAAGTCATAGATTGTTTAATTAGCTGAAGGCCTGGGAGAAGAGGGATGTTTTTGCCTGGTGCCTTAATAATAATAATAATAATAATAATAATAATAATAATAATAATAATATATTTATACCCCACCCATCTGGCTGGGTTTCCCCAGCCACTCTGGGTGGCTTCCAACAAAATATTTAAATACAGTAGTCTATCGAACATTAAAAGCTTCCCTAAACAGGGCTGCCTTCAGAAGTCTTCTAAAAGTCTGGTAGTTGTTGTTCTCTTTGACATCTGGTGGGAGGGCGTTCCACAGGGCGGGTGCCACTACCGAGAAGGCCCTCTGCCTGGTTCCCTGTAACTTGGCTTCTCGCAGCGAGGGAACCGCCAGAAGACCCTCAGCACTGGGCCTCAGTGTCTGGGTAGAACGATGGGGGTGGAGACACTAATGAAGGCTAATGTAATGAAGGCGCCAGGCAAGCCTCCTTGGGCAGAGCATTCCACAAGTGGGGAGCCACCACAGAAAAGGCACTGCTCTGGGCCTCTCAGGGAGGAGGCGCATAAAGAAATGCCTCAGTTGATGAACTTGGGCAGCTCATAGCAGCTGCTGGAGAGGGGGCAAGGAAGAGAGGCTGCTGCTGCCAAGGCCCTGCCCCGCATGATGTGCCAGCTTTGAGGGGCAGGCAAGTGGCAGGGCCACCCTGGTCAGGAAGAAAGGCAGAGCGGAGGGCAAGAAGTCTTGATTTTTTTAAATAAAGCAAGCTTTGTGTGTCTGCGTTTAATCTTGCCCCCTTCTAAAAATTTATTTATCCGTGTGTGTTTTTCTTTTTGTAAATCTACCAAAGACAGGGTTGCCATATTCCCAAAAGTGAAAATCCAGACAAAGTTATTGGGTGAGGGGGGCAAAGTTGTTGAGCTTTGGGAACATCTCCTCCCCCCTCGAAAAAAAATAAGTCTTTGGGCTTTTTTTTTTTTACAGCATTTTTCTTTAAAAATCACCATATTTGCCATATGTCTGGGTTTCCCTGTACATTTTGCTGATTCGGCGAAAATCCACCCAGATGCTATTTTGACAGTCCGATTCCCGGATGTGTCCGGGGGAACCCAGACATATGGCAGCCCTACCAAAGAAGAAAATAAATCTGGGATTAAGGGGTTTTCTCAGGACGGTGGGAGAGTGAGAGATGTCCCTGTTTTTATCTGAGGAATGTTGGAGGGTATGCCAGGTTCAGTCTTCAGTATCCCCTAATAGAGCTTGGAAACGACTCCTAGCTGCAACCGTGTTGTCAGAGTAAATGATACTGAGCTAGATGTTTTCTAATATTAGCTGAAGTAGCTACTGATGTTCCCATTTAAACAAGCAGCCCTGTGCATTTCCATGTGTTATCATTTGGGGGCTATCGGACATAACACTTGAGCCTTAACATGTAATGCTTGCTCACGGGTATCTAATCTCCAGATAAATCTCAGGAACGCTGACCTCACCTGCGATCAGATCCAACTACTGCTGGCATACATGGATTTGACCATGAACAAGACCATCTTTCAGAGACTCATAATCTACACCAGGGGTGGCCAACTCCCAAAAGACTGCGATCTACTCACAGAGTTAAAAACTGGCAGTGATCTCCTCCCTTTTTGGGGGGTTTGGGTCAAAGTTGTTGAGTTTTTTCAGGGAGGAGGTAAAATGTTGAGCTTTTTTTAGGGGAGCCACAGTTGTTCAGCTTCTTTGGGGGGACCCAATGATCTACCAGTGATCTACCGCAGACGTCCAGTGATCTACCGGTAGAACACAATCTACCTGTTGGACGTGCCTGATCTACACAATCCGAATACAGATTAGGAAGAGCAAGCTGGTGCTGAAACGTTGCGTCTGAATCAGTTCTGATCAAAATGAATGAATGTGAGGTTTGAAAGAAAAGTAATGTGGGGCTGGGGGAAAATACTTGTCGGCATGTGCCCAGCATTCCCTTCTTCTCTTACATGAGTGGAGAAGGACACATATATATATCACTAAGACTGAGATTCTGGCACAAAACTGATTATTTCTTTTCCCAGACAGACATTATTTCACCTCCTTATGTTTGAGGTGACCTTGAGGAGTGTGAATACAATCAGCAAAGTCAACAGAGCTGCCAACGAACAGCTCGGCCAGATGGGAGCCACTCATTCTTACAGTTTCTGACTCATGAGTGTTGCGTGGGTGTGCGGGGGGGGGGGAGAGAGAGAAGTAGAGAAAAGGGAATGGGAAAGAATCTCTTGCTATATTTAACCACGGATAATAGGAAGAGGTTCGGCTATTGAGTTAAGTTGTAAATAACAGTAAAATGAAATCACTTTTTAGACATTCATGACTCTATCATTATAGCCTGCTGAGAAAGTGCATGAGTAATGAAGATTGTGGCTTGGAAAAAGTCTGACCCCCAAATGCAGCACAGCTTCAACATTACGCAAGATCATGGCAATGGGCTTTCTAAATGTAAGTGTATGTTCTTTTTCTGCTCAATGTAGTTCTGCAACAATACTTCCAAGTCTTCTGGCTTGCGGAACCACATTTAAGCCCAATGCATTTTCTTCCCTCGTACTTTCGCCGTCGCAGTGAAAGTGGCTTCCAGACTGTCGCTATTTTGGGATGGGCTTAAATCACAAACCGGTACATTCTGGTTGTGTAATTATTGCTGATTTGGCTCTCTTTGGCAACAGACCCACTCCCCCCTCCCTGCCAAAAAAGAAACGGACCTTTTGTGATAAGGGAAGTGTCAGGAAAATAAACTTGAAAGAGTTGGCCAACAAGCACTTGAAACAACATCATATAACCTCTCTGCAGATAAATCAGAATGGATGCCCAGTAAATAGTCCGTGTTGTCCAAGCTCTCTGAAGACTTTGCGCAAACAAATCAGGATGAATGCTCAGTAAACAGGTCCTCTGGAAGCGACCCTAAATGGCTTTAAAAAATCGAAATCCAACTCTTTCTGCCCTGTGATGCTGCAGGACTGCGCCCACTGACTGAAAGAAAGAATGCATAGCAGTGGTGGCTGGTTCCCATTACACTGGAAGGCAGGGAGATGAACAGTAAGTGGAGCCAGAACCAATGGCAGGCAGAACCAACTCATTCTGATTTTGCCCCCATCCTCCTCCCTGCTCCATTCTACAGGAGGACAGGCTGAGGCTGGTTGGGCAGTGTCTCATTTACCCTAATGAACCAGCCTCCACTGATGCACCCTCTTAGTGGTGGAGCAATAGAACTGCAAGCACATTTGCAAAGCTAAGCAAGGTCCAATATGGTTTCAGATTGGATGGGGGACCTTGGGCTGAGATTCCTGAATTGCAGGGGGTTGGGCTAGCTGACCCTCAGAGTCCCTCCCAACTCTACAATTATGTGATTTGATGATTTAGGCCAGGGGTCAGCAAACTTTTTCAGCAGGGGGCCAGTCCACTGTCCCTCAGACCTTGTGGGGGGCCGGACTTTTTTGGGGGGGGGAATGAATGAATTCCTGTGCCCCACAAACAACCCAGAGATGCATTTTAAATAAAAGCACGCATTCTACTCATGTAAAAACACCAGGCAGGCCCCACAAATAACCCAGAGATGCGCTTTAAATAAAAGGACACATTCTACTCATGTAAAAACATGCTGATTCCCGGACAGCCCGCGGGCCGGATTTAGAAGGCGATTGGGCCGGATCCAGTCCCCGGGCCTTAGTTTGCCTACCCGTGATTTAGGCCATGGGTGGACCGGCCCCCTGCTGAAACTGGACTCTAAGCCCTTTCGGCTCATTTGCATGACCTGTCTACACACTGAACGTTTATTTTAAAGGCTTGCTTTTCCCTTTGCCAAACTTAGGCAGAGTAACAGCAGCAGGGCTTGGATCTGATGTAACTGTATATTGGCTTAATTTACACTGGTTTGTTTTACAACAGCTTTTTATGCATGGGGTTGCTCCCTGAGCCTAACACTTTTTGCCTTCCTTCCAAATGAATGCAAAGAAGATCTGTGCTGAATTTTTCTAGGGAAAGAGTTCTGTTATCAGGGTGTCACAAAGAGAAGGCCCAACACTGAACTCCAGTCTGATTTCACAAGCCAATGAAGTCCAGAGCAGGTCCCCTTCTGAGGATATTAGAAAGTGTATGTAAGTAACAGCTATGGGGTTTGTGAGGGTTCTGCCCCAAGTGACACTCTACATGTGAATTGGCTAACTGTCCGATTATTTGGGTTCACCTGAAAGATCATCATGACTAAAGGAAAACTGATTCAAGTTTTTCAAATTATTATAAATGAGCAAGAGCAGAGGGGGGCAAGGATGTCTGGCGATGCTGGAATGCTGAAAACTCTAACAATGTGCTCTGCAGCCTTGACAAATATTTGTAAAATTGTTTCCACTTTTACTTTATTTGACTAAAAAAAGCATTATGTTTCTGGAGAGCTCCCAAATATGTTAAGCAAAAGGAATGACCTACTGTGGAAAGGAATCACAGTCACAGAGGAACATTTTCGAGTCCTCCTTATTTTTATAGGCTTCATGAATGTAGTTATTGGAACTGGAGATTTTTGCACGATGAGTAAATTGACTTTTTGCATGTGCAGAGTTGTTGTCTTGTTTCCTCATTCGTTTTTCAGTTACGGATGACCCTGGAGGTGTACTTGAAAAAGTGTTGAGGAAATAACTAGTTCCTTAGCAATTTCAAACACTAGGAATTATTCCTTAAATGGAACAGCATCCTGATGGCAACCCAGGGACAATTTGTGGGCTGTTTTAGGTATTTCTATATAACCAGTCAACAAATGACTGTAAATGCTTTTTAGTTATTGTGTAATACAGTGGTACCTCAGTTTAAGAACAGCCTTGTTTAGGAACTATTCGGTTTACGAACTCCGCAAAACCGGAAGTAGTGTCCTGGTTTGCTAACTTTACCTTGGTCTAAGAACGGAATCTGAATGGTAGAAGGGCACCGGCAATGGGAGGCCTCATTAGGGAAAGCGCGCCTCACCGCCTCGGTTTAAGAATGGTTTCGGTTTAAGAACAGACTTCCAGAATGGATTAAGTTTGTAAACCGAGGTACCACTGTACTCCAAATCCCATTTTGGGGGGACAAGAAATTCTCTCTACATATAATAGACATGCGAGTGGGGAGTGTAACCTTACCGAAGAGACAACTTTGCAAAGAGTGACAGCCATGCTGTTGCTTGCTCCGCTTTTTAAAAAGTATCATTATTATTTATTAAATTTGTATGCCTCCCTTCATCCAGAGGCCCCAGGGTGGTTCACCAGCACAAGAAAAGGGCAATAGCTATGGAGCAGAGCCCCAGCTTTATAGCCAAGCAAATACTCTGCATACAGAAAATCTCAGGTTCAATTCCTGGTATCTCTCAGGTAGGGATAGGAAAAACTTCTGTCTGAGATCATGAAGAACTACAGCCAGCTATCACAACACTGGGCTATTTGGGCAGACTTCTCCTCCTCCTTCTCCTCCTTCTCAGACTGAAATATTGTATTGGGTATCTGAAGAAGTTTGCATGCACACGAAAGCTCATATCAATAACAAACTTAGTTGGTCTCTAAGGTGCTACTGGAAGGAATTTTTTTATTTTGTTTTGAAATATTGTAATTAGTTGTAATTGTAATGCACCATAATGTGCACTCAACACATGGGAAATGGCATTATGTTTTACAAATAGAATTGGGAAGCCAAAGCCCTCACTAAATCAGCATATGATCATTAGGTAGATTCTCCATGAATCTAGCAAGACAGTGTTATTGTTTATAGGGCTTGTAGCAAGCCAAAATGCTGACTTATAAAGTTAAATGCCTTTACACTGCTTCTGAAACAGATTTTGGTTGCTAAACTATTTTCCCTACTAGCATGAAAAAGTACAAATCTCTTAAGCAACAAAAACCATAAATTTCCCCCATCTGCTTTAGCAGGATTATGATTAAAGGGCCCAAAGTTTTTAACCATATTTTTAGCAGCATCTTTCTGAGTGTTGTAGCATTTAATGCTTCACTGCAAAATTCAGAACAATATAAAACAAACAGAAAGTTTTCTGCCAAATGAAACCATGGTAAAAAGTCTGAAAGTCAAGCATCTAATGATTTTGTGCTTCAGAAGAATCAATGTATTTCTTTAGTGTTTGCTTTCAGTATTGATTATTGCACATCACCTATAGTCTGGACTACTAAAAATACATTCCCGTAAAGCACTCATCAAGGCCTCAGAGTTTATAAATGAAAGTTTTTTAGTGGCCACAAAAATGACTTCTTCTTTTTTTAAAAAAACAACAATAATATCCAAACAGGAGATTTTGTGGTGAAAGATGTTAAGGTGGAGTGACTAATATTAATTCATTTATGCTGATGCACTGTCTGAGAATTTTTGGCACATTCATCTACTACAGTTGCTCTCTGGAATGGACATCCTTGCTGCTGCTGCTGCTGCTGCTTGTGTGTGTGTGTGTGTGTGTGTGTGTGTGTGTGTGTGTGTGTTCTTATAATGGCACACAGAGTGGTTTGTCTGTACCAACATAGCTTCAGCAACATCCTGTGCTTAGCATATGGGGGCTCAGTTGTCCCTGTTGCAGTGCCTGCCAGTTTTGCAACGTAATGCAAAAGTCTAATAAGGAAAGCAAAAGACTGTATTGTTAGCACTGTGGAAGCCAAAATAGCTTGTAGGTGGAACATAGGAAGCTGCCTTATAGTGGTTCATGTATCCCGCGATTGTCAACACTAGCTGGCTGTGGCTCCCCAAGGATTCAGGAAGAAGTCTCTCCCCTACCTGGAGATGCTGAGGATTGAACCTGGATCCTTATGCACACAATGCATGTGCCTTACCCCACTGAGATTGCTGTAGTCCCATCTTCACTTTCTGCCTCCCATTCGCCATAGTCAACATGGTCAATAGTAAGGGGTGATTTGAACTGCAGTGTGTGTGTGTGTGTGTGTGTGTGTGTGTGTGTGTGTGACCTCAGACCACAGACTTGCAGTGCAATCCATTATATGTCTATATAGAAGCCCCTTTGAGTTCAATAGGACTTTTTTTTTCAGTAAGTGTTTATAGGATTATTGCAGCCCAAGCGGAATGGCATGAGCACCCCAGTTGAGTCAAATGATAGCAAATTTTGGGGAGGGGGAAAAATAATGTGCCCTAATAATCTGTTCCTTTCCCAAGCCATTTTTCGTTTCGTACATCCAAATCCAGACACAGAAGAAGAAGGAGGAGGAGGAGGAGGAGAAGAAGAAGAAGAAGAAGAAGAAGAAGAAGAAGAAGAGGAGGAGGAGGAGGAGTTTGGATTTGATATCCCGCTTTATCACTACCCTAAGGAGTCTCAAAGCGGCTAACAATCTCCTTTCCCTTCCTCCCCCACAACAAACACTCTGTGAGGTGAGTGGGGATGAGAGACTTCAGAGAAGTGTGACTAGCCCAAGGTCACCCAGCAACTGCATGTGGAGGAGCGGAGACACGAACCCAGTTCACCAGATTATGAGTCCACCGCTCTTAACAACTACACCACACTGGTTATAGAACTTCAACATGCATGCTGTTGCAGACTAAAAACGTGGTTGTTATCACTCATTTTATATTGGATGTACGAAACGAAAAATGGCTTGGGAAAGGAACAGATTGTTAGGGCACATTATTTTCCCCCTCCCCAAAATTTGCTATCATCTGACTCAACTGGGGTGCTTCAACATGCATGCTGTTGCAGACTAAAACATGTGGTTGTTTTCACTCCTTTTATTTTGTAAGGACTTTTTTAATAACAAATATTTTTTTCTTTAATAATGGATAGATAGCAATGTTTATTGTGGCTTTGCAGGTTCTTGATAATTGCCCTTTTAAAAAAACGTTACAGTTCCAGACAGGCAGTGCAGGTATCAAGACCCTGATGAACTGACATGGCTGAAGGGCAAGTCATACATACCTGATCCAACCTTTACAATGCTGTCCAGTCTTATCTTTATCAAACATTACCAAAGCAGAATGTTTTTGCAGCCAGCAAAAAAGAAGGTTGCTACAAATAACTGTTTCCACTGCCTTATTAGCGCACCTGTCAAAAGTACCTGAAGGAGTTATCTGAGTGGAAATGCTTATGACATCCTGTTTAAAAAAGAAATTGAAGTAGATTGGAGGGGGGGGGTGTTCTTAAGAACACAATGTAACTGGAGCCTTCATAGAGCATACTATGGATATTACTGTATGTCAGACCTGGTTAGCCTCTTCAATCAATTTGCAAAAAGCTTTCAGTTTTATTGATGCTCATTTATGTAGGCAGAAATGGCTGGATTCAATTTGGACTTTAATGTACTTGTAATTAATGAGTGTTAATCAGGGTCAACTGCATGTTGTTATGCAGAAGATACACAACTGGATCTTCCATGTCTGTCTCTCTCTGTGTGCGTGTGTGCACTGGAGGGCCCATGGGCACATTTGAAAACTAGAGAAACTGTTGTGGGCATCCAGCCCACACCATGACGTATTCTATAGGCCACAACAGAATGTTTATTTCAAGCCTGTTTTCAGTGTGAGAAGGGAACCCAGTGCTGGTTTGTGCTCATTGGGACTGGTAGGTACAGAGTGGGCAGGCAAACAAAGCAAAGTGCCATCAAATTCAAGCACAATCTGTAGACATATCAAAGAACCCTATAGTGCACAAAGAAAAATGAATCCAAATGATAACTTTTTTGAAGCCATGGGTAGTGGTTCCCAAATGTCATAATCCCTTGAAAGTGCAGGTGCTTCAATGCACACAGACACACAGGCGTAACTTCTTGCGATATTGAATTGTTGAAGCCAGTTACTTGTGTATAGAGGTGGGTGGAGCTGTCAATTTTGGTCCCTTCGTTTTCTCGTTTTCCCAATCTTAAATTCAGTTCTCCACATATCTGCACCAATTTGTGAGTTTAAAAAAAAATCCTTGTGAACATCCAGTAGCATTTTAGTGCAGATTTCCCCCTAATAAACACATTTTTATGTATGCAATTCCCCCTAATGTACACATTTTTGCAAATCAATTCCCCCTAATATAATGCATCTCTGTATGTCGTTTTTACTAATAAATGCACTTCTGTGCACACTTTACCTCAGTAGCTGTGCTTTTGTACACATTAATTGGCTGGAGAAATGTTTTGCAAAATTCAGAGAAGTGTGACTTTCAAAGGGAGGCTGTGCTTCAGTTTACATATTGTTTCAGAAAGTGTAGTTTTGGTAGGTTAATTCTTAAATATGAGTTTCATAGAACTTCTCCCTCATGCCTATTTGCGGATGTATTTCCATGGGTGAAAATTGCACTGTTTTGGAATATCTATGAGACAAGTTAATTCAATAATCACCCCCCCCCCAGTTGCCTCAATCTGCCCAATGGTGCAGCTGGTTCTGGAAGCAATTCATGGAATCCTAGAGAATGGCAGATCTGCAAGGCACCAGGGATCTCTAACAGAGAACTGTTAGCACCCACCATCGCAGACCACAATTGCTAGGATTCTTTGGGGTGGAAGGACAACTGGTATAAAACCAAAACAAATTTGTAATGTGGATAAGTTACCTGAGTCGTCTTTGGAGAGAGGAGAGATCAGTAGGAGACAGACAAAACATCTTCTCTTGGCTTCCATAGCTTATTCATTAGGCAACAGATTGCAACGTGTATATTTTCAAAAAGAGTTAGCTGCTCGGTTGTTAAAATATATTCTGCCGTCACAAACTTTTGCAATTGGAAACCTTCTCGTTTCTAGAATATGTTAACTGGCATTTCTACGCCACACCAGTGTGCTTGTGTGTCGGCAGTTTCATTCAGCCTCAGACTCCATACTCTCTGTGTCCCTCTGAGAGACCTGCTGGGACCTCCAGTAAATACAAATGGAGTAATATGATACTTGCTACACTGACTCAGTAAAAATCACAACATTGTGTATTCTGTTTCCTGAGGAAATGCCTTAGAACATTGCTCCCAGAGGACTCAGAAAGTATCAATTCTTCTCATTATAAGAGATAATTCTACGCATCCCCCCTATTGTAGGAGTCAAGCTGACTGCCATACACACTTCAAGCTGAAAACATAGCATCAGGACAGCAATTTAATATATGGCTGGCTCAGGCAGGCATATGACCCGTGAAATCAAAAGCTGTGCACCAGCTTTGTTTTGCGGCTCTTGTAGGTGTTATGACAACCCCAACCATCTTTGCAGTCCTGCAGGTGGCAATAATAGAAAGCTTACTAAGCCTCTAGCAGGCCTCTGAACATGGCTGCCGGGCTGTGCTCAACTTGGTGAGTCATGAGTTGTTCAAGCCTGCGCTACTCTATTCGTTTTAACAGGCAGCAAACCAACAAGGCCCAAACAAGACATTTTGCTGACTGAGGTAGACTAGCAAATGGACCCCATCTCCCCATGTAAAGGCATGTGATAGCAACTTGACTAGCCGGTTTATTTTGGCACCCAAGACAGAAAATCACACAATGATATTTTCTTGTTTGCACAACAATAATAAATGAACAACTAACAATTTACTGCCCTTTCATGATTGCCTAAAACCAGCCACCTGAGGCAGCTGCCTCAGTCTGCCTAATGGTAGGGCTGGCTCTGGTCAGCAAACCACTCTGCCTTGGTCAGAGACAAGAATAGAACAATTATAAGGAAATTGGACTCCACTCAGCAAACATCTTAAATCAGGCCAGTGTCACCCACTGAAGTAAACAATATGCAAATATTGTTTACAGTGCACTTATTGTTTCTCTGCTACCATTATTGATTTGTAGTATCTCTGTGTAATGCATGGATGGGAAACCTGTAGTACTCCAGATGTTGTTGGACAACTCCAATCATCCCTGACCATTGGCAATGCTGGTTGGGGCTGATGGGAGTGGGAGTCCAGCAACATCTGAAGGCCCACAGGTTCCCATCCCAGCTTTAGAGAACAATGGTGCATATTGCAACACGGCGCCCACTCAAAAGATTCGTAATGAGGAGCTCATTTAAATGACAATGATGAATGCTTGTGATGGATATGCTGATGTCTTGACAGAACAGTTTATTGCTTGCATGTGTGTTGAATTTAAGACTCCAAAGATGCTGACATGACTTATCAATTATTTTCTCTTTAAAATGCAGGAAGAATGACTTTTTAAAAATATACTTACAAACACATCTTATGATTTGATTTGTGATTAAAACTCCATGTTCCCCTGGACTGACACTGCATAATGAATAACATACTCTCTTGTGTGCTACACTTAGTAAGAATTATCAGCTGCTACAATGCATTTTGGAAAACGACCCTCCTTGAAAGGCATGCTCACCATGAGGTATGAGCAACTTCCGATCGCCCATTAGCTTTCTAACTTTCCCAACATGTCAAGTGACATGGAATAACTACTTTTGCTAACTTATGAGCCCAATCTATGCATGCATTTTTCAGAAGGAAACCCCATTGAACTCAGTAACTGTGCATAAAATTGCACTCTTAATGAGGGATAGCTTTGCAATTGGTGGGTCATATGAGGAGGGTTGCAACTCAGTGGTAGCACACATTCTCTGCATGCAAATGCTTCACTCCCTGACATTTCCAGGGCTGGGAAAGACTCCTTTGTTTGTTTCTAACAAGTAGTCAATATTATGGAAAAATCATTCTTTATATAATTCATTTTAACACCACAATTAACACTTTGGTCCAAACCCATTTAAAAGTCAGTTGTGACTAAGATCAAGATCCTGTGCACACTTTCTTGAGAGTAAATCCTTTGCTTTGGACTTTACCTCTGGATAAATCTCCATAGGATCGGGCTCTGCTGTAGCTGAGAACTCTAATGCATTATTTGGATTTACTGGCACATTTTGCAAACACTTATGCACTTGGTTCCGATACATTTGCCTGTGATTAACTTTGCCACACTAAAGAGGTTTCTTCTGCATCTTCAACTGTATGAATTATTAACAATGGCTAATAGGTCAATGATACTAACAGATTGCCAAGTGTGCCAAATGTGTCTTTCTTTACAGAAAAAATGGTGGCCACCAGAGTTTCATTGCTTTTTCAAGGAGGGTCCAGGGCAGGTATCTGTTTTGGGGTTTGAGGCACTGGCAGCTGCTGGAAGAAGCTGGGTGCTGACGATGGCTCAGGGTGGCATGTGGGAGTGTGATCAGCAATGAACTATAAATCCAGCGAAGGAGTGACATGAGTGAGAAACATTTTTCTTTGCTCTTCACTGTATACCCCATAAAATTATACTGTGTGTGTGTGTGTGTGTGTGTGTGTGTGTGTGTGTGTGTGTGTGTCACAGAGACACACAAATACACACACACAGAGGGGGGGTTAGCCATTCTAAATAAGCACTGCTGATAAAAATGATTGTTTATATTGCCAGTAATGGAGCATAAACAGCGCCCTTATTAGTAGGCAATTTCACGGTATCTGCTCAGTACTTCTGCGATTCCCGATTTTAAATGGACATGTCCATTAATTGCCTCTCCACCCCCCTCAGTGTGAAAGCCTGATTTAGTTCAAAAACAGTCAGGATGAAAACACAGTCCTAGCTTAGGGATGGTATTTACATGCAGGTCTTTTTGCCGTTGTGCCACAGGTCCATTACATGCTGTGTGAGTCATCACAACGCACATTGTAGCAGTTGGCTGAAAATGAGAATGTATTCCATGTGTGAAAGTTAATCCAAATATGGAAATTGCCCTGTTTTGTATTAACTACTGATGAAACAGCATTATCCCCGGGGGCGGGGGTTGTTTTGTAGATGCTTATTCCTTGAAACGTACGTGTGTGTGTGTGTGTGTGTGTGTGTGTGTGTGGCAAACTGGCAATGAAAACAGCTTTTCCATTCCCTTGGCATATTAAGAAACCAGTCTCTGGTGTGGTGTACAGCTGTGATGACCTGGGAGTCAGAGTCAGACGCTGAACCTGAGGGATCCCAGCCTGCACAGGATTCACTGCCTCCAGAACCAGCAGAGCCAGGGCTGGGGCCTGAGTCTCAAGGGGACTCACCTGTGCTGGATCCTCAGGTGCAGGCATCGGCTGAGGTTGATCTGGCTTCTAATGGGATGGAGGACTTATTGCCTGCAGGTGCTCCACTCCCCACCCAGTCAGGGGAAGCTGAGGTTGCCTCTGGGTCCGGTAACCCTCCAGCTTCTCCTGAGCTGCAAAGGCTAAGGGCAGAGAGGCGAAGGGAACTAAGTTCCCGCAGGAGGAGTGCTCGCCTCCAAGCCAGGAGAGGCGAGGCACCTGAGGATCGGAGCCGCCCTTTGCCTCGGGGCAGATAAAAGCCAGCCAGTCCCAGACCCAAGTTGCAGGAGCAACATCGGTGCTGCCTAGTTCCTGTTCCTGGTTCCTGACCTCGGCTTCCTGACCTCGGCTTTGTTACTTCGGCTTCCTGACCTCGGCTTCCTGACCTCGGCTTCGTGACTTCTGGCTTGGACTGACCTTGGACTGGACTAGACCTCGCCTATCGGATATCCCTTGGGACCAGCACAGTTTGCTCCTGCCACACCCGCACTCCCCCTTCGTTGGGGTGCGTTCGGGAGGAACCTGTCGTCATGACTGACCAGGCGGCTGCGCTGGTGGCATTGGCCCAGGAGAACCAGGTCTTGACCCACACAGTGCAGCAGCTGAGCAATGCGGTTACGGCGCTTCAGCAGCGTTTGGACGCCTTACCGGCTCCTGGTGCCGGCGCCCCAGCTCCAGGCAAGTACCCAGTGGCCCTGCCAGAAAAATTTGATGGGTCCCCGGGCAGCTTTCCCATGTTTCTCGCCCAGGCCAAACTGTATATTCAGGGGCGAGCCCGGGATTTCCCCGACGACCGCACCAAGGTGCACTTCCTGATCAGCTTGCTGAAGGACCAGGCGGCCAAGTGGGCGTTGCCGCTGCTCCGGCAAGACTCCCCCTTGCTGACAGACTATACGGGGTTTTGCAACCATTTTGAAACCGCGTTCGCCAACCCTCAGAAGGCAAGTCAAGCCAATCGGGCAATTCGGCGGTTGAAACAGGGCAAGTCCACAGTGGCCGCCTATGCCACGGAATTTCGGCTGTTGGCGCAGGACTTGACCTGGAACGATTCCGCACTTCGGGACCAGTATCTCGAGGGGCTTTCGGATGAGATACTGGACCAGCTGGCCACCTTGGATCGCCCCGCCACGCTGGAGGCCCTCATCCAACGGAGTCTACAGATAGACGATCGGTTGGAGGACCGGCGCCAGGCCCGGGCCCGCCAGCACTCTGGGCTCCCTACTCCAGTGCTCCCCAGCAGTTCCACAGCCAGAGCCGAGTCACTGGAGGAGCCGATGCAGCTCGGGGCAACACGGCCTTGCCTCTCCCCTTCGGAGAAGACACGACGTCGGGAGGGAAACCTGTGTCTCTACTGCGGGGGGAGTGGACACTACGCCCGAACCTGCCCCGAGAAACGCCAGCCGCAGGGAAACCGCCAACCCCAGTAGCCATTGGCCCAGGCTATCTGGGGTCCCAAGCATCGCATGATGGGCCCTCACCAGTGGAATTGCAACACCTCATGATCCCGGTGCGTCTATACCCCCCAGGCGGGCCCTGGATTCTCACCCATGCTCTGGTGGATTCAGGGGCAACCCGCTCCTATATGGACTCTGCCTTCGCCGCTCAGCATCGGGTGCCGCTCCAGAACAAGCCAGAACCGGTGCAGGTGGAGGCAATCGACGGACGGCTCTTGCGGTCAGGTGCCGTTACTCGGGAGACCCAGCCCTTGGTCCTGTGCCACCAGCAGCACCGGGAGGTGCGTACCCTGGACATTGCCACCATGCCCCGGTTTCCCCTGGTGCTGGGGATGGACTGGCTGGAGTCTCACAATGTTCAGATCGATTGGGTCAATCGAACTGTACGCTTCCCAGACTCGGGTTCGATTGCTCAGTCCGAGATGCTTTCGGCCGCCTCCATGGGGGAGGCTGCATCAACGCTCCCCGCCGTGTACCGGGACTACGTAGACGTGTTCGAGGAACAGGGGGCAGACCGGCTGCCTCCTCATCAGTCTTTTGACTGCGGCATAGACCTCCAGCCTGGGGCGCCCCTGCCTGTGAGTCGCCTATACTCTCTTTCGGAGCCAGAGCGTGAAGCCTTACAGGACTTCCTTCACAAGAACCTGGAGCGGGGGTTCATTAGGCCCTCTACCTCTCCCACCGCCGCTCCAGTACTCTTCGTTAAGAAGAAGTGTGGGGAGCTTCGCCTCTGCCATGATTACCGAGCCCTGAATAAGATCACCATCCCAGACCGGTATCCCTTGCCCCTAATTGCAGAGTTGCTGGAGCGGGTGCAAGGGGCGCAGATGTTCACCAAACTGGACCTCCGGGGGGCTTACAACTTGATTCGGATCCGTGCCGGGGATGAGTGGAAGACCGCATTCGGGACCCGTTATGGGCAGTTTGAGTACCTGGTCATGCCGTTCGGACTATGCAACGCGCCCGCCGTGTTCCAACGGTACATCAACCACGTGTTCCAGGACTTGCTCGACAAGTATGTGGTGGTGTACCTCGATGACATTCTGATTTATTCCCGTGACCCAGCTCGCCACGAGAGTCATGTCCGGACCGTGTTGCAGCGCTTGCGGGAGCACCGCCTGTACGCTAAGCTCAGCAAGTGCGAGTTCCACCAGCGGTCAGTGGACTTCCTCGGACACCGACTCTCCCCTGACGGTGTACAGATGGACCCCGGGAAGGTGTCTGCGGTTCGAGAGTGGGCGGCGCCGCAGAACCGCAAGGACCTACAGCGGTTTTTGGGGTTCGCCAACTATTACCGGACATTCATTGCGGACTATGCTCATCGCACCACCCCGTTGACCCGACTGCTGCGCCCCAAGACGCCCTTCGCCTGGGATGAGGAGGCTGAGGTGGCATTCCAGGGATTGAAAGCCTGTTTCCAGAAGGCGCCAATTTTGCAGCATCCTGATCCCTCTCGTCCCTTCGTGGTGGAGACTGACGCCTCCAGTACGGCTCTCGGTGCCGTCTTGTCCCAGCAACACGGACCTGATGCGCCACTGTTACCCTGCGCCTACTACTCCCGGCAGCTCCTTCCGGCGGAGCGTAACTATACCGTGTGGGAGCGGGAACTTCTGGCCATCAAGGTGGCCTTTGAGGTCTGGCGCCATCATCTTGAGGGGGCACGACACCCGGTGGAAGTGAGAACCGACCACCGGAATCTGGAGTACCTCCAGACCACCCGCAGGCTAAACCAGCGGCAGATCCGGTGGGCACTGTTCTTCTCCCGGTTCCAGTTCCGGATCCGCTACATCCCCAGCTCCCAAAACCAGAAGGCGGATGCACTGTCCCGGAAACCGGAGGACATTGCAGAGACGGTGCAGCAGGCGGCCCCAACAACGATCATCCCACCAGCAGCTTTCCTGGCTGTTCATGAGACTGAGTCGCTGCTGGACCGAGTGCGGAAGCAGCAACGGGTTGATGCGTGGGCTCAGGAACGGATTCAGGAATTGGCCAGTGGATCATGTCCTCGATACCCGGAACTGGTTGTGCACCAGGGTTTGCTGATGCACCGTGGTCGGTTGTACATCCCACCAGGGCCTTTGCGGGCCGAGGTACTCCAAATGTCACACGACGCCCTGGCAGCTGGCCACTTCGGGAGGTATCGGACCACCCACCTGGTCAGCCGGGAGTTCTGGTGGCCCCGCTTGAAGGCCGACGTGGCACGGTACATTGGGGGGTGCGAGGTCTGCCGGCGAGCCAAGGGATCGACCGGGAGACCTGCGGGACTGCTACAGCCACTGCCAGTTCCCCCTCGTCCGTGGCACACGGTTTCATTGGATTTCGTGGTAGACCTACCCCCATCCCGTCAGTGTACCTGCCTCCTGGTATTCACAGACCACTTCACTAAAATGGTGCACTGCGCCCCGTGCCCGTCTGTACCCTCAGCCAAGGAGACGGCGCAACTGTACCTACAAAACGTCTTCCGCTTACATGGCCTATCGGAACGTTTGATCTCCGATCGTGGTGCCCAGTTCACCTCCCGGTTCTGGCGCGCTCTACATCAGGCTCTCGGGACGGAGGTCTGCCTATCTTCGGCCTACCATCCACAGACGGATGGACAGACCGAACGGGCAAACGCGGTGTTGGAACAGTACCTCCGGTGCTACTGCAGCTTCCACCAGGACGATTGGGTCGACCACCTGGCGTTGGCCGAGTTCGCATATCACAACGCAGTGCACGCTTCCACCCAACAGACCCCGTTCCAGGCAAACTATGGGTACCACCCGCGGTTGTTTCCAAGCGTACTGCCGGCATCCGCAGTTCCCGCAGTGACAGACTGGCTACAAGAGCTCCAGTCACAGCAGCAGCTTCTGACGGAGCAACTGAGCCAGGCCAAGGACGCGTATAAGGCCCAGGCCGACCGTCACCGTCAGGAGGGGCCGGAACTCCATGTCGGAGACCTGGTATGGCTCTCCACCCGCCACCTGCACCCCTCTCGGCCTTCGCGGAAGCTGGATGCCCGCTTCACCGGCCCATTTCCGATCGTGGACCGGGTCTCACCTGTGGCATTCCGTCTCCGGTTACCCGCGACCCTGAAGGTCCACCCGGTATTCCACCGGTCCCTACTCAGTCCGGTCGCCCCGCCCGACGAGTTCCACCCAGACCATCCACGACCGCAGCCAGTTTTGGTTCAGGGGGAGCCCGAGTATGAGGTGGAGCACATTCTTGACTCCCGATACCGCAGGGGGAAGCTCCAATACCTCATCGACTGGAAGGGGTATGGGCCCGAGGATCGGTCGTGGGAACCAGCGGAGAACGTCCACGCGCCTGTCTGCCTCCGTGATTTCCATGCGACTTACCCCAGCAAGCCTGGTCCGGCCCCTCGGTTGAGGGGGGGCCTGGGAGGGGGGATGGTGTGATGACCTGGGAGTCAGAGTCAGACGCTGAACCTGAGGGATCCCAGCCTGCACAGGATTCACTGCCTCCAGAACCAGCAGAGCCAGGGCTGGGGCCTGAGTCTCAAGGGGACTCACCTGTGCTGGATCCTCAGGTGCAGGCATCGGCTGAGGTTGATCTGGCTTCTAATGGGATGGAGGACTTATTGCCTGCAGGTGCTCCACTCCCCACCCAGTCAGGGGAAGCTGAGGTTGCCTCTGGGTCCGGTAACCCTCCAGCTTCTCCTGAGCTGCAAAGGCTAAGGGCAGAGAGGCGAAGGGAACTAAGTTCCCGCAGGAGGAGTGCTCGCCTCCAAGCCAGGAGAGGCGAGGCACCTGAGGATCGGAGCCGCCCTTTGCCTCGGGGCAGATAAAAGCCAGCCAGTCCCAGACCCAAGTTGCAGGAGCAACATCGGTGCTGCCTAGTTCCTGTTCCTGGTTCCTGACCTCGGCTTCCTGACCTCGGCTTTGTTACTTCGGCTTCCTGACCTCGGCTTCCTGACCTCGGCTTCGTGACTTCTGGCTTGGACTGACCTTGGACTGGACTAGACCTCGCCTATCGGATATCCCTTGGGACCAGCACAACAGCAAACGTATAGAATGTAAGCACATTATTCAAGGCATCCAGATCAGGTGGGGGTCTGACATGACATCAGAACACAGCATCCTCCAGCAGCTCAGGGTCACAGGACACAGGGAACTACTATTGATCCATCTAGTTCAGTACTGTCTGCACTGACTGGCAGCAGCCTTCTCTCTCAGTCCTCCCTAGAGGTCCAAGGGATTGAACATGGGACACTGTGCAAGCAAAGCAGATGCTTGGCCACTGACCTTTGGACTTTCCCTGCTGTTGGAGGCCCAGTGTCAGAGACCAGGCTGAGGAGAGCTACTCTGATGAGGAATGGTGGGGGGCCTCCCCCTCCCCCTGCTCCTGACCAGGATCCCGAAGCTGCCCAGGAGCAGTGGAGCAGTATAGATTTGGAGCAGTGGTTTGCAGAGGGACAGTTCAGAAGACAACAGCTGGGCAGAACTCAGTGGGGAACAGCTAGGAGAAGAACAGGGAGAGAGAGAATTAACAGACTCCCTTTCACTGGAAAGTGTCCAACCGATCAGTCCAAGGTCAAGGAGAGCAAAAATAAGGTAGCTACATAGAAGGCCAAATGGTTGTGAGATCAGGTTGCCAGACGAGGAAGTGACGGGGTGGCTTGGGGGGAAGTGGGTGGAAACCTTAATTGGTAGCGCCTTTCCTCCGAGAAGGGAGCCTTTGTTCTTTCGCTGTGAACATTAAAAATTTCTTTAACTGGTAAGAGAATATTTTTGCTTTGTTCTGTTTATCCACAGCCAAAGGCAGGGAGGAAGCCATTTCCCCGAAGCCTGACACCCAGCAGGGTCCACCCCTACACAAGATGTGACCTAAGAATCACCCTTGTTATAACTGACCAAGGTACGTTTAGTCAAGGATTCCATTACTTTCCAAAAGTCAGATGCTTCTGCAACTGCTTAAGTCGGGCCCCATTTAAAGTAGCATGATAGGACCCAAGATGCAGATATGGCAATCTGTTTGCTCATTTGGAAGTACACAGAGGTTCCATGATACACCTAGCCACCACAATTTTGTCTCCGTCCTTTTAGAAAGCCATCTAAATTAGTGGCCTTCTCTTTCATTATAGAGAACTTCATGAGTTTAGTTACGTGCTGTGTGAAGGCATACTTTCTTCTGTCTGTCTTGGCCTGAACTTACTAACTAGATTGGCAGTGTGCACATGAACAAAACATACATGCATACATATATACGTGGCGCTTTGCAACATGGCTTCAAATTTAATTTTGGTCTCCGAGAGTCAAAGAAAGCAAAATGAAGAAATGCCATATGCTGGTTCTCCTAACAACAGGAATATCGGTTACAGAAAATTTACATTCAAGCTTTCAGTGCAGGCCAAGTAAGCAGAATGCAAATGACAGTAACAAATGCAGTTTAGTTGCTTGGTATCAGATTTGGCACATTCAGAACAATGAAGCCAGACATGGAGATATTCCCTATTTTGCCATCTTTCATGAATAACCTTTTCCATGATCCACACAGTCCAGATTTTAATAAAACCTTTATTGATTTGCCTACAGAGGTTCTTCTTTTCTCGCAGGATGTTCTGTGGCCAATTTAGTCATGCAATAAACAAGGGTAATCTGTTCCACACTCACACAGTTCAAGGTTTATGAATATGGTGTGATACACAAAGAAGGAGACATAAATAGACATCCTATCCCATAATCCGAGACCCCTAACTAAGAAGGAAGAGTGATATTTCTAAAGGTTTGCTCTCAAGACATGCTTCCAGAAAACAAATTATCCCAATTTTACTCAGAATCACAGACGATCTGTAACAATATTTATGAAACTGCCTTATCCTGATTGAGAACATTGATCTATCTAGCCTGATGCTGCCTGCTCTGACTCATAGAAGCATTCCAAGGTCTTTCCCAACCCTGGAACTCTTTTAACTGGAGGAGTCAAACCTGAACCTTGAGGGGCAGCTCTACCATCGAGGTACTGCAGGTAACAGCACTTTACAGTTAGCACTTTACATTAGAGAACATTTTCTAGCCTGGGGACCATGTCCCCTCAAGGAGAATCTTCAGGTAAATTACCATTTTGCCTCCTGGAAATTCACTTCCTCCCAGAAGCCTTAGACGCAACCCCTTATTTGCCCTACGGAAGTAATGGGGAACCTTTGGCCCTCCAGATGTTGCTGAACTACAACTCCTACCAAGTATGGACAATGGTAAAGGATGATGGGAGCTGTAGTTCAGCAACATCTGGAGGGCCAAAGGTTCCCCACCCCTGTTCTACCGTAACAAAACCTAAGTAGCGGTATATGTAAAAGAAATGAACATTTTTGCATTGGTTAACTGCTTCCATTCCCTTCACTTTGTTTCCTGTGTCAAATTTTAGGTGGTAAGCTCACTGGGGCAGGGACCACACACACAGGGCTAGAAGATAGTCACATCCATTGCCCCCATCCACATTTGCCTCTTCACCCATCTCAGGCAGGAGGTCCCTGGCCAGTTGCCCAAAAGGGAATGTAAAAGTTCGAATTAAGCGAGCTTTGATTAGACTGTGGCAAACACAGAAATTCCTGGGCTCAGTTTATGCAAACGAACCAGGTTGGCTTGGCAGGGCCAGCTGAGTGCAAGCCATGAAGGAATAAAGGTAAAGGTAAAGGGACCCCTGACCATTTGGTCCAGTCGTGTCCGACTCTGGGGTTGCGGCGCTCATCTCGCTTTATTGGCCGAGGGAGCCAGCGTACAGCTTCCAGGTCATGTGGCCAGCATGACTAAGCCGCTTCTGGCGAACCAGAGCAGCACACGGAAACGCCGTTTACCTTCCTATTATTACCTATTTATCTACTTGCACTTGGACGTGCTTTCGAACTGCTAGGTGGGCAGGAGCTGGGACCGAGCAATGAGAGCTCACCCTGTCACAGGGATTCGAACTGCCGACCTTCTGATCAGCAAGCCCTAGGCTCTGTGGTTTAACCCACAGCGCCACCTGGGTCCCTAGTCATGAAGGAATAAAACAGAGTAAATGGCTCATCAATGGAAACTGTCACCAAGGGCAGAAGACTGGACTGCAGAGGGAGGTTTCCAATGCAACAGAGGGGTCCTTCTTTGCTGGGCGCTAGTGGGCAGAGGCAAAGGCCCACTTCAGGGTTTCTACTTTGAATGATGTAGGCTCGGGGGAGTTCCTTGAAGTCGGTTAGCAGCCAGGAGGAGAAGGAGGGGGGAAACCTCCATGTGAGCTGAGAATGGCAGGCTGAAACAAAGAGACACAGAAGACGGCTTTCTGCTGAGCCTGGATAGACCCTCATAGATAGTCAATGCTCTGCAATCCCTCCATCTAGGTGCAGGTTGTATGTATGTGTCAATAAAACCAAATATCATAAAGACACCACAGTCTCTGCTGTGCCCAATTTCTAGAGGAAAATTTATGGGTAAGTGCCTGGAACCTCACGCTGCTCAGAGATGGGGTGGCATGTAGCAATATATAAAGCAATATATAAAGCTTTGTGCTTAACTTCATATTTATTCCATATAAGAGGCAACTCGCCCAGCTTTATTTGAAAGTAGCAACTGCCATGTTATATAAGCAATGGCACAAGCAATTCCAAATAATCAACGAGACCTTAGATAAGATCAGGAGAGTATATAATACTGGATACAGTTGCGCCAAAAGCAACCTCTTGGCATAGTGAGCGACTTCTACAGAGTTAAGAGTGAATTTGGCCCTGTAGGTCTGGTATAAATTTCAACACCAGATAATAATTTTGGCATGACTTCAAGGCTATTGAAGGAGGACTTGTAAGATGATCTCCCCCCCCCTTTTTTTTTTTACTTTCCTTTTCTTTTCAAATCAGACTAGCTAGTATGCATAACAAAATTTATATATTAAATTCAACTATCCTGATGTATTCCGCCAGGGAGATCGTTATTAGCATAGTAATACGAGCTAGATATAATCCTGGAAGCTCTTCAGGTTTTTGTGCATAAGTACAGTCCTCCTTTCCTGGAGCAAGAAGTCAAGTATTCCCTTGGGTCTGGGAAAAGAGCAGTTCCATCAAGGATAACAAAAGCCAATAAAGCTTGATTATCTGCAACATCTGCATAGCTGAGATTGACGGCTGGTTACTGCGAAAGGAATATGAGCAGGTTTGGGTTTTTATCTGCTGCCTCTACCATTTTATGATCTGCTCTTGAACTGTTACGTGTTTTTAATGAGGTGGGTTTATTGACAACAGCAACATTATTTCGATATTTTGTTCTGTTAGCCAACTTGGCCAGGGTCCAAAACTAATACAGGCATACCTAAACCCATGGAAATCATTGGGCATAAGCAGATTAAGCTGCATGTTGGATTTTGACCTTTGACTTGAGTGTAAGAAAGGCAAGATGTAAAAATAAATAAATGCACCATGTATTAACGCTGTAAACGTGTTGGACACGATCCAGCAAAAGCTTATTGTGCTTCATGCCACTTTCTTATGTTGCTGTACATATAAAAATGGGGGCTAGGAAATATCCACCCAGTGTCCATTACCCGATTCCCATTACTGGTTTCCCCATGTAGAACTCCACTTCCACTGAAGTTGTCGTCTGCACATGTGCTACTACTCCTTCAAGCAGCACATGGCTATACATGGAACTCCCTTCCACAGGAGGCAGTGATGGCTGCCAACTTAGATGGCTTTAAAAGAGGACCGGGCAAATTCATGGAGGATAGAGTTATCAACGATTCCGATTACTATATTCTACCTCCACAGCAGGAGGCAGAAATGCTTCCTGCGTTCCCCGGAGACCACAGGAGGGGAAGAGGACTCAAATGCTTGAAACCTGCTTGCAAGTTTTCCACAGGCATCTGGTTGTGAGAAGAGGATGCTGGACTAGATGAGCCACTGGCCTGATCCTGCAAGATCTTCTTATGTTTTTATGTTCCTACGATATCATCTGTGCAACAACTGATGCACACACCTCAGCTAAACAGCTTCTGTTTTCAAATTGGATGGAAGCTGGTTTGAGGGGAAACCACATTATATCAAGAAACTACAGGATGCAGATGGATTGTGGCTAACATCATGCGTACTCAGCTTCAAACACCAGCAGTGGAAGCGAGCTGGAGCCTGAGTAACCTGTAACGTGAACATATCCGAAGCCCTGTTGTTTTAACATCTTGGTCCTGTACATGTTTGTTCAGAAGAAAGTCCCAGATTTCAGCCTGTCTTAAATCATAGAAAGCGTGCTCTACTCCGACTTGCAGTGGCAGCACGAGCGATTATGCTAACTGGATTCCTCCCATTGTAATTTTATCTTCACACCCGGGGACATCTTCAAAGTGTAAGCTTTCTGTTGTTAGTCAGGCACTTCAAAAGAATCACTCCTTCTTCAAAGGGTTTTCTTCCTCGATAATGGAGGAGTTCGGACTGATTGGGGTTGGGCTTAGTCATCAACAAGCTTGCTATTCTCTCACCACTTAAGAGGCACACAGCCTCTGCCAAATTTTAATAGGAACAGACTATGGTCTGGGACACCCAAACACTTTGTATGTTTTAGAGGTTCAGGACATGCTTCGTCCTATTGATTCCAATTTTGGGGTGGGGGACGTGGAATGTATTAGAGGACTGATTTCTAAGATTCTATGAGCAGAAGACCATGATCGTTTTTAAACAGATGTTTAGAAGTGAAAAGCTGCAATCCAATGCACAGTTGGGAATAAGCTGCATTAAACACAGTAGCACCTATTTCTGGGCAGATATGTATAGGATTGCACTGTTTCAGGGACAGGGTGGAATGTTTCAGTGCTTCTGAATTTTTCTTTCCTAATGTCAAAGCTGTGCTTACATTCACTGGCCAATAACCAGATTTGAGAATCAGTTTGGTCTAATAAGAAATCATTGCTAGTCATATTGGTCCATATCCATATGGTACAGGGTGGAATCCAAACACAGCAGTGGGATAGTATCTTTATAAGGACCAAACAAAATGCCACAAAGCCACGAGAAGTTTTTTGCATTCTCCAAACCTCTCCTTTAAGCTAGATGCTAACGAAAACAAGGAAGAAAAAAAGTAGGGCATGATATTAAAGCCCCAAAATCTTCAGTTTGTGGCTATCAAGGTGTCAGGTGCATGTAATTATAGTGTCAGACTAGAAATGGGAAGAACTGGGTTTAAATGTTTTTTCCACCATGCAGCTCACTGTGTCAGTCACCTGGCCTACCTCACAGGGTTGCTGTTAGGAGATAAAATGGGCAGGGGGACCCTATACACCACCCTAAGCTTTAAAAAAAATGCTACTTGCCTGTCTTATTTTCCAAAGAAATTCAAGGAAGCTAACAGATTAATAAGGTGCATTATTCCAAACTTAACCCAATACAATGAAAAACAGATTAACAAATCTGGTCATCATGAAAATAAGCACAACCTAAGCTAGTACAAAAGTTATTTAATGAGCCAAAGGCTTTATTAAAAAACCAAGGTGCATGAAATAATACATTGAATGAGCCTGTGCTCCTTCGATAATGAATAATAACAATAAAAGGTAATGAATAAAATGGACCCAGGGGTGTGACTAGAGATTTGTGCAGATTTCCCCCCTCTGGTGAACACAGGTCAGTTCTTCTAAACTTTGCCTTACAAAGAGTACAGGAAGCTTGAATGCTCATCAGCATTTTCCAAGACAAAATGCATCACGGAATAAATAAAATCCAGATCACCTCCGCTGCTAATAACTGGGAGGTGATTTCTACATTGGTTAATTTTTGTTCAGTCTTTTGTAGCTGCCGTAAATTTGTGCTTATCTCAGTTTTGCTGTTGTGATTGTGATACAACAAGCGATTGGCAAAGTGCATTGATTTTTTTCCCCTCACAAATATCCCCTTACATTCAAGGTTATTACTGTTTTGGGTTGTTGTTTTTTGCCTGAAATGCCATTTAACTCACCCTGGGGATCTTGTGAGGACTGCTGCAGAATGCAAACATTTTAAGGGCTTGTGCACTCATTAAAGTTTGCCCGTCGGTTCTTTTGCTACTAAGAGACAACTATAAGGCCTAATAAGTTAAAAGTAGAGGTAAGCAAGAGTCTGTGATGGAAAGGGAGGTAATTTCCTCCTCTCTGAGTTCGTCCCCGTTCTATCCATGCCTGTGATTGCTTGGGCTGTGTTTAATGGTGGTACTTATATTTTTGTTTTGTAAGCCTGTGTTTGATTTTATTGTAGAAAGATGGGGGTTAAATGCATGAAAAAATGCATGAAAATAAACTTCTCCAACTTCAAGGTGCTGCTACAAGATGCTTTCTTGTTTTTTTCCTGCAACAGATGAACATGGCTACACAATCAGAAATAAATTCTGATTGTACACTTCTCCAGGCAGGGACCTATCCTGTGGTTATCTGTCTTTTTTTTTTTTTTTAGTTCCTTTTCCACAATAAAAGCATTCAGCAAGGCATTACAGTGGTACCTCGGGTTAAGTACTTAATTCGTTCCGGAGGTCCGTTCTTAACCTGAAGCGTACTTAACCTGAAGCACCACTTTAGCTAATGGGACCTCCTGCTGCCGCTGCGCCGCCAGAGCACGATTTCTGTTCTTAGCGGAGTTCTTAACCTGAAGCGTACTTAACCTGAGCCAGTGTGGTGTAGTGGTTAAGAGCGGTAGACTCGTAATCTGGGGAACCGGGTTCGCGTCTCCGCTCCTCCACATGCAGCTGCTGGGTGACCCTGGGCTAGTCACACTTCTCTGAAGTCTCTCAGCCCCACTCACCTCACAGAGTGTTTGTTGTGGGGGAGGAAGGGAAAGGAGAATGTTAGCCGCTTTGAGACTCCTTCGGGTAGTGATAAAGCGGGATATCAAATCCAAACTCTTCTTCTTGTCCTACTTAACCCGAGGTACCACTGTACTTACCTTTGTGAATACCATGGCCACTGGTATGTGACCAAAAGGAAACACCAGGAAGAACTTTCTGACAGCAAAAGCTGTTTTGACAGTGGAATGGACTTTCTCAGGAGGTTGTGGACTCTCCTTCCTTGGAGGTCTTTAAGCAGAGGTTGGATGGCCATCAGTCATAGTTGAGCTTCTTGCATGGCCCTCGGGGTCCCTCCTCCCAACTATACAATTCTATGGAAAGGTAATTCTTCTGCCCACATGTCTCAAGACCTTTAACACCCTCCTTGCTAGACAGCCTTCTGGGTCCTCCTCCACATTCTCCAGGGAAAGGAAGCCACCGACCTCTCTCCCTGGCTGGGAAGCATAAGGGAGGCACCCAGCCAGGAAAATCGCAGCCTCCCCACTCCCTAATGGAAGAGGAGCTGCATTAAGCCCATTAACATCCGCCAAATGGTTATCATCAATTTTTAATCAGAAATAAGACCAGAAATATGGTAAGCAGCTCCCAGCAGCAAGCAAATTTAAATAACGCCAATAGGGGAACCCAATCGCTTAAGCGCAGGAACTCGAGCAGCAATGGGGGAGCAGAGGGGTGTGCGCCGCTACTCCAAAGGAGATGGTAATGGAGATGGAAGCGCTGCAAAAAGAAAAAAGAAAGAGAAAAGCCAGCCGATCTCTCGAGCCCATTAACCCCTTCCCGGGTCGCCCTCTCGCTTTGGCGCCCCACGCGCGCGCCCGTGCGCAACCACACACACACACCCGGTGCCAGGTTTTCCCGCCTCTCGCCTGCAGGACCCAGCCGCGCGGGCAGCTTTTGCAAAAAGTAGGACCTTGCTCGGCATCTCCGCACTCCGCAGCTGGTCCAATGGGCTAAAGGGAGATCCATCCCGCGGCTCTCCGGGGCCGCCTTCCAGCAGCCTTGGAGAGAGGCTCCTTCGGCAGCAGCGCCCTCCGCCGCCAGTCGCCCCTGGCCCCGCTCCGTCGCCAGAGTTTGCAAAGCGCCCTGAGAGCGCACGCTGGACGGGGCGAGAGTGGAGGGGCCGGCGAGGTCCCCGTCCCCTCTGCCTCCTCCTCCTCCTGCCCTCGAGTGATTCGGTGCCCGACGGAGGAAGGGGGGCGAGAGGGGGTCGGGAGGAGGATGGGGGCCGGCCTCCCCCCGGGGCTGCTGGCGCTGGGGGCGGCTTTGCTGTGCCCGCCGCCTTGCCAGGGCAGCTGCGCGGAGCTGAAGTGCGGCGAGCAGGAGAGCTGCTGCAGCTACGGCAACGCCACCTACCCGGAGGTCAAGTGCTGCCGGCTGCCCTTTCACACGTTCCTGGACAACGTGGGCTGGTTCGTGAGGAAGCTCTCCGGGCTGCTCATCTTGCTGGTGCTCTTCGCCATCGGCTACTTCCTGCAGCGCGTCATCTGCCCCAGTCCGCGCAGGAACAGCCGTCGGCGCCCGGGACGCCGCCGCGACCAGGACGACGACGACGACGACGATTGCGACGGAGACAACGACTCTCTGGCCCGGGGAGGCACCCCGCTCAACGCCACGGCCGCCACGTCGCAGGACTCGCTGCTCGACAGCGGCAGGAGCAGCCAGGCGCCGCCGCCGCCGCCGCCCCCCCTTCTGCCCGTCGTGTCGCCCGTCTTCTTGCACCTGCCCAGCTACGAGGAGGTGAAGTATTTGCCCACGTACGAGGAGTCCATGCGCCTCCAGCAGCAGCAGCAGCCCCTCGTACTCCCCGTCACCAGCCTGGCCACGGGCGCGGGAAGAGGCCTCGCGGAGCCCGGCTGCTGGGCGGGGGCGGGCAGCTGAGGACCCCCTTCCTCGGCCCGCTTTCCCATAGGGCCCCCCCTTCCCCACGACAAGGAGCTGCAGCTCCCCGAGGGGGCGGCGGCGCGCGTGGCCCGACGGAGCTGCCCCTTTCCACGGAGATGCCGTGGCGGGTGGAGGGGGCGGGCAGGGAGGCAGGGGGTCGCCCCGAGGGGGATCCCGCGCTCCAGGAGCTAAAACTGTATTGGCAGCGGAAGGCCGCCGTGAGGGACAAAAAACGCCTTTGCCTCCTTCTGCCTGACCCACCACGGCCCCGACGGCCTTCCACGTCTGGGATTTCGGAGATACATCGATTACTTTTTTTGTTTTGTTAAGATGTTCATTAAGTGCCTGTGACATGCATTCGAGTTGGACACATTCGGAACTAGGAGAAAGCAAGATTTTTAAATTATTTTCCTCCTCTCTTTTTTTTCTTGCCTCGCGGAGATGCCTTCCATTGTGTTAACGAACCCCTCTTCTCGCCGCAGATTAAAATCCTGGAAGGGGTCGATGGATGTGATTTTTGATTTTTGTTTTAATTTGCGGCAAATGCAGCTCAAGTTGTTTTGGAATTTTATTTCTGTCTCCCTACGGAAATTTTCCTCCTGTTGCAACCCTGAGCCCTAGTTATTCTAGTTACTAGAATAAAACTCGCATGAAATTCAGTGCTGTTTACTTCCGAGTAGACACGCATAGGATTGCAGTCTTAAAAAAGCAAAAGGGGGGGGGACCTCCAGCTGATTTAGAGTCTGTGTCTTGCAAAGCTTCCTTTGAAGGCTGAGGTGGGGGTGTCAGAAGACATAGTCACAGTTTTGGGACTTCCATTCATTGCTACTTTAGTTTCCCTGTTTTTAAGGAGTTTGCCACAATTCACTTTGGGGGGAGGGCTTTACTTTTGCATGCGCAAAACTAGGCTTTATTTCACCCAGGTCAAAGACCCAGTTTGGCAAAAAACAAAAACAAACAAACAAAAACAACCCCACACATTTGCTTACATACACACACATAGGTTGGGGGCCTCAATGACGCCCCTTTGGAGGCTTCATGGGGCAAAAAAACCCCAGCTAGCCCTCTCCCCCCACAGCTATGGCTCTGATTTTTTGATGGTGGTTGGGAAACTCAACGAAAAACTTTCTTCGAAGCAGAGTATAAACTGCTGTTGATCCTTCCACTGATTGCTACAGGGATGGAAGTGATAAATAGTCACAGTTTTATAGCTTTTCTGGTAATTTGGATTTTATCATTAGTGTTGACCCTGATTGAGTACTGGTGGCATGCAGTCTCATCCCCTTACAATGTAGACATGGATTGGGGGGGGCAGGCTCAGGCAGACTTGCTGCAAGAGCAGAGAAAGCACCCCACTTCTTTAGGGGGGATCTCTGTTGGGGAGTTGCGTGCTCCGGTGATGCAGCTCTCACTTCTGTAGGGCTTGCTAAAGATCCGCGGCCGCCCTTTGGACCTGCACACTTTTTTTTCTTTTATAACAGATGGGTTACAGATTAGCATACCATATGTTAAGATTACATATAACCTAACCTCTGCCTTAATATTTTAACTGCAATCCTGTACATACCGGTACTTAACCTGACAGTGAACTCCATTTAAAATAAAGGAGGCATTTCTGAGTATTATTATCATCCTAATCATTTATGAATCACTTTCCGTGGGGCACCCAAAAGCCATTTACAATATATACACGCATAAGAGGATTGCACTGCCAGACAATTGCAAACTTCTCCACCTTGCAACATATTTATCTCTTATCTCCACCCACTTCTTGTTTGGTTTGTGGTTTTTGTCATTGGGCAGGGCTGATAAAAGATTTTTGATGAACTCAGAAGCTTTGTTCACTTCTGTTAGTTGGGGCTCTCGACTGTTCCATATGCAATTAATGTAGCACAGTTAAGGAGAGACCCCAGTTCAAATGTTGCCCAGGAGGCCTTGTTGGATCCCGCCCCCCCGCCGCCCCCCACCAAGCTTCAACGCAAGGATGGTATTTCCTTGGAAGGCTGTTACCAACATGGCTGAAATAATGTTTGCGAAGCATGTACCACACTTGAAACACTCAGCATAAGTGCAAAGTATGAAGTTTAGGTAAATGGCCTTAGATTAATACACCATTTGCTCTCCCACCCCCCACCCCCCCGCTTCATATCTTGCTCTATATCGACACATACATTTAAAATCATTGCACATGCTGGCTCCCCGCCTGGGGCCTGGGAGTCATGCAATGCTGCAGGCAACAAAACTCCATTTTGGATCATTGATGGTGCCATGGAACATATATAAACCTTGCTTTTGATGGCTGTGCATGACCAGTTGGTTGCAGGCAAGAAGTGAGCGTCTGTAGCGGTTTCCAGCAGCCTTTGTGATCCCATTGGTTGCCAGAATCACACAGTCCTATTTACATCAGTTGAACTAACTTTTGATTCACTACACTTAAGTGTTGCACTTACTACCCTGTGGCTGCAACACCTACATAAGAGTAAGTCCCAGAGAGCTATATGTGGCTTATTTCCAAGTAAACTTGCATAGGGCTAGGCAGGCCTGGTGCTACTCCACAGTAAAGGTAAAAGGTAAAGGGACCCCTGACCATTAGGTCCAGTCGTGCCGACTCTGGGGTTGCGACGCTGATCTCGCATTATTGGCCGAGGGAGCCAGCGTACAGCTTCCAGGTCATGTGGCCAGCATGACAAAGCCGCTTCTGGTGAACCAGAGCAGCGCACGGAAACGCTGTTTACCTTCCCGCTGCAGCGGTTCCTATTTAACTACTTGCACTTGACGTGCTATCGAACTGCTAGGTGGGCAGGAGCTGGGACCAAACAACGGGAGCTCACCCCGTCACAGGGATTCGAACCGCCAACCTTCTGATCAGCAAGTCCTAGGCTCTGTGGTTTAACCCACAGTGCCACCCGCGTCCCTGCACAATAAGATCAGGCAAATGCTGTGGCACATGCAGCTGATAATGTCTGCCGGGGATCCATCACTGCTTGAGCCACCCAGGCAGCTTTTTAAAACAAACAAACAAACAAAAACACATTAGATTCTTAGAGGAAGTGTACTGGATAGTTTAATCATTTGCTATTGTATGTCACCATGAGGTTCTGGCATAATGGTGATAAACAATCAAACAAATAAAAAAAGAGGTAAAATCAAATTTGCAGCCAGCCACAGTTTCCTTGTAACTTGGGGCTCTATTCAACTAAATGTGGAAATGTGGAGAACTGAACTTATGCATGGAAAAGAGAGAAACTGGGAGAAACAAAAATTGACAGATTCACCCATCCCACCTGCATCTGCAGGGGTCTTCCCTGGAGTCCACAGGGTTCCATTTCCCTGCCAAAACTAGGCTTGAAAGCATTCTATGGTAGCCAGTAGATTAGGTTGTGGTTTGTGCTTGGTTGCTCTGTGTGTGTTGCACACAGCGGTTTCTCCAGTTGGCAAATGTACCCTCAAGCCCCCAAAGATTGGCAACACTTTAATAGATTAACAGGCTCATGTGGAAATAGATGGTCCATCCATTAGTTGTCATGGTCCTAAGGCAGGGAAGGATTTTCAAGTACAAAGCAGCAATGGAAACGTAGCCAAAAGTGAACAAAAACCAGATAAGGTGATGTAAGATGGGTACCACTGACTCCCAAGCATCAGCACCAGTCACAACCCTAGTGGCTGTATTGTGGACCAGCCGCAGTAAAACTTAAAAGTCGCTTCTAAGTACATGTGGAGCTAAGTTTGCCTTGTCAGTTACAGTGCAAAGGGTTCGGGCACCATTTCAGTTCCTGGTTTTATGTAGTCAGTACAACTCTGTCGCTCCTGCAAGCTCTGTGCTTGTTATACTCGGACCCATTCTGGGTAGTTTATTAATGTACACTTTTTACTTCTATGTATGCATCCCATGTTCCTCAACAGCCCAACTTCAGTCCTGCAGTTTAGAACATTAGGTGAGTGTAAAGAAGTGCACTCAACACCAAGACTATAGAAAGTGTTTCGTGTGTGCATGTGTTTACTGACCCTTAGCATGTGCACCGTATGTAAACAGGGAATTCAGGCAGTCAGATGTGCATTATAGGTGCGTCAAATCATTATGGACCCACTTTTCTGAAAAGAAGAAGCTAATACTGGCAATGCCCATGTCATTAAAAGTAAGGCCTCTGTGCCAGGAACTCACCTTGAGACTCCCTATGCATCTTGAAGCCAGAGATATTACATGAGGAGGTGAGGATGACAGCTTTTACTCAGTGTCTAAATATTTCCTTTGTCCTGTCTGAAGATGAAGACAATCACAACCTTTTTAAAGTGGCAAAAGTGGTTGAAAGTGCTGTCAGTGCCTTCTAAACAAATGTGCATGTTTCTGTCCAGAAGGGTGTGTGGTTATTGGAGGTGGGGGGGGGAGAAATTTTGCAGGTTTTCAGCTTAGTTCAGTTTGAAGCTTGACACCGATGGGCACCTATTAACCAGTGCTCATGTCGTCACCAATATATAGACACACTACCTCTAGAACAGTTTTGCAACTGCTTTAAAAATGTTTGTAAACTTTATTTTTGCAAGGTGAAGAATAAATTTATATTTTTGAAGTGCAGGCCCTCAAGGAGAGTTCAGAAACACAGGCAGCTGCATGATGTATATACAGAGTGACAGGCATGAACACAGATGAAAGAGCAACACTAGATAACAAATACCCAATTCATTAGGATCAGGGTGATTGCAAGCCTTTGCTTAGTTACCTAGGAGTAAGCTGCAGGTGAATAACCTGTAGTTTGACTGCACTTTAAAAGCTACATGGTCCATCTAGCTCAGTCTCTTAGGGTTTCAAGCCCCATGTTGAGCAAAAGATTCCTGTATTGCAGGAGGTTGAAGCTGATGGCCCTTGTGGTCCCTTCCAATTCCACAATTATGTGTAGTAATCCTGACACACCCTTCCCCAACCTAGTGCCCTTTAGGAGCCATCATTTCCAGCTGGATGCTGGAGGGTACCAGACTGGCGAAGAGTGTCCTATTTCTGTAGCGTGAATCTGATCAATATTCTATGGGCTTTTTTTTTAAGATTACGATTGACCTTTAGTTTCCATTCCATCTGCTGCAGTGCTGTTGTTTCGGATGTAAGCTTTGCAGGTATCTCCTACAGCTTGTGGTTAAGAGGCAGCGATACATTTTCGTATCTCCTGCAGCAGCAGCATGTTTTGTGTACTAATTGTTGTGTTTATTGGATGGAAGTGTTTTAGGAGAGCTATGCACTTTGAAAATGAAAATCTATGGCATCCGAAACAAACTGTAATGTACGGCTGTGGGAGGGGGAGCACAACAAATAAACCTTAAATGGCCTCCATTATTAGTCACTTTCCTGCAATTGAAATGCACCAGAGGTGGAGCCAATGACTTGATCTTTGCAAAAGGAATATTCATCTGATCATCTGTGAAAACATGGGGATGCAAACCAGGGAAAAAACCATTGCCACCCTGCCCCTTTTCATCCAATTCTTCCCCAAGATGCAGATTAAGTAGCACCTAACCAGTGAAACAGTCAGTGGTACTGTTTCTCCAACTTAATTTTTGCCTCATAATGCTAATGTGAGATTTAAGGAAGCATTCACAGGAAAGCCAGCAGGCAGGAGGAAAGGTGCATGTCTAAAGAGAACAGTCCTCTATTTGAAAGCATTCTCTGTTTGTTCAGTTGTCCAGTCCAAGCCCAGTTTAAAGTAAAAGAAGCATATGAGTGGAACGCAGAGTCATGGAAGTTGCCCATCAAATGTTCACACCTGCACTGCAGGCATACAGGTCACCTGGCTGCAGCCATCCACTCTGGTGAGCTGCGTTGCATTTCTGTTTAAAGTATAGCAATAATTTCCAAATTTGCACCAATCAGCATATGCAAATTGGCCCTCTTTTTTTGGCAATGGGTAACTGGCCACCTTAGCAGAAGGCAGTGGTGGCTGGTACCTTTGGGATTGGTAGGGCAGAAGGGAAGGAGGACAACAGCTGGTGAGGGGGGGTCAGAGACAATGGCAGGCAGAGCCAACCTCTTCCAGTTTTGTCCCCATCCTCTTTCCTGCAAGTTCTAAAACTAATTTAATCCAACACTAAGCCTGGTGGGACTAAGGAGGAGGCAGCTGGCAGCCAGTGGCACCGAAAGAAGGCAAGCAATTGAGGGCTGGCTGAAGGCAGGTGCCTCTACTGGTAGAAAGGGGTTCTTAACCATTAATGCAGCTGCCAATTCTCCCCAGGTAGTTCTCTCCCCCCCCCAGAAGGGTTTATAAAATTGAAAGTGAGCTTGGATGGATGGAAAGCAGTGTGGTGGTTGTGTTATGTGTGCATGAGATTATTGGGAGGTATAGGAGGAGCTCCTGCTACTCAGTCTTCTGTCAAGCTCCCCCTCCCCATATTTCTCTTATTTCAGTTTTTCAAATTCCTCCTGAAAGTTAGTAATGAGGGCGACAGATCCAGCTTACGAGAAAGGGCATTATATGAGTGGGGAACCACTACTGGAGACATCCTTGAATGGATGCAACGCCAGCTGGGTAGCCCCTTTTGGTAGCACCACCAACAATGCATCACCTGCAGATTGTAGGGTACAAGATGGTTAATACCAGGGAATACTTCTTTTTTTAGCTACTTGGGTTGCAAGCCATTTAGGGCTTTATATCATGGTGTATATATAGGGCCTGGTAGCTCACTGGCAGCCAGTGCAGTGAAAGGACTGGTTCCACCAGGCTGTCCTACTTACCCGTCTAGCAGCTGTATTCTGCAGCCTCCATACCATCTTCAAGGGCAGCTCCACATAAAGTGCATTACAGTAGTCCCAGTTGGAGGTCACCGAAGCATGGTCAACTGAGGTCATGCTAACCTGATCAAGGGATGGCTGCAGCTGGCAGAGCAGCCTGAGCTGGGCATAAGCACTCTTAACCACAAAAGCAACTTGAGACTTCATTGACAAGTTGAAATCGAGGAGTATGAACCTGTTCCTTCAGGGGGATATATGACCCCTCCCAGAATAGGCCATCTATCTAATTCCCGGACATGGGAACTAGCCACTTACAGCTTCAGTTTATTGGTCCCCATCAAGTCCATCACTGCCTGCAGTCCAAGACCTTCACAACATCCCCTGATTCTAATGGAATGGAGAGATAGCACTGTCCATGAACTGATGACACCATGATCCAAATCCCCAGATGATCGCTTGTAACAGGTTTCATATAGCATAGAGGTGACAGAACAGATGCTTGTGGGATCCACACAGCCCCAAAGCCATGAAGCTGAGCAACAGTCTCCTAGTTCTACTTTTTGACAGCAACCCTGCAAGTTAGGAGCAGAACCACTGCAATAACATAAGAGCCCCGTTGGATCAGGCCAATGGTTCACCTAGTAGTCTAGCATCCTGTTCGCACAGCATCCAACCAGATGCCTAAGGAAAGCAAAAAAAAGAAGGACCTGAGTGCAACAACAGTCTCCCTGCACTTCTGCTGTGGAGGCTGATGCACAAAAATCATCCAGCTATTCTGTAATCACCTTTTCCTCCTCTAGCACACCTTTGACATCCTTGTCATCCAAAAGCCGAACACTCTCCCTAGCTAGTTTCCTGCTTCTAATTATTTATTTGGTGGTTGTAGTTTTTGCTTTTAGCAATGTGCTACTTTAGTTCTTTTTCTGCATTCCTTGCATTTCTTTCCCCCAAAGTTTGTGTTCCTTTATGTTCTCATTTAGACAAGACTTTCATTTTCCGGAAGAAGGCCCCTTTTCTCTAATAGCTTCCTTCACTCTGTTTGTTAAGCATGGTGGTATTTTCTGTTGGTACCTTTTGTGGCTGATAGTAAACATTGCAGGTGAGCTTCTATTATAGCAGTTTTGCACAACTTCCAAGCATTCTGGAGAGATTTAACCACCTTCACTTTACCTTTCAACTTTTTATCATTCTCCTCCTTTTTGATAAGTTTCTTCTTTTGAAGCCACATGTGATCATTGGACTTACTTGGCAATTCTCAACTTACATACACATTCAATTTGATAGTACTATGGTGCCTGTTACCAGTTGGTTTAACAAAGTTAAAATCATGCCTTGTAGTTGGTTTTGTGGCCAACTTATTTAGATCACCATCATTTAGGGTATTTAGAGACTGTGCAGCTTTGTTTGACTGGAACACAAATGTATTCAAGTCTATGTGAGGCCACCTGAAGTCATGCATCAGTACAACAGTTCCTCCTGTGGATGCCTCCTTGATTTCATTCTGCATCTGCATCTTTGGCATTTTTCTTTGGTATCCCTCCTTCCTTTCAGAGTGGTAGCATTGGCTGTAATGCTAAACACTGTTTGACAACCTAAAACGGAGCACATTGTGTAATTAACTTGAGTGCCTGCAGCACAATGGCTCCATCTGAGTTTCTGCCAATATTTCAAAAGCTGTTTTGGGTTTGAGGCTTGAACTGATATTTCTTTTGCCATTGGTATGCTGCATGCACATAAAATCTACATTAAGGCAGGGATGGGAGACAAAATGTGGCCCTTCAGGCAGTGGCAGGTTTATGGTCTGTGAGGCCCTGTGTGCAGTCTTTTGGGGAAGCGAGGGGCAGCATTTGTTCACCTAGAGCCAGTGTGTGGTGTGGTGGTTGAGCAGTGGACTCATAATCTGGTGAACCGGGTTTGATTCCCTGCTCCTCCACATGCAGCTGCTGGGTGACCTTGGGCTAGTCACACTTCTTTGAAGTCTCTCAGCCCCACTCACCTCACAGAGTGTTTGTTGTGGGGGAGGAAGGGAAAGGAGAATGTTAGCCCCTTTGAGACTCCTTCGGGTAGTGATAAAGCGGGATATCAAATCCAAACTCTTCTTCTCTTCTAATGTGACTATCAAAATTAGGAGTGTATGAGGAGATGATAATAATAATAATAATGTTTCTTCCTTTGCACTGCGCTCATCTTTCTCAACAGCTTGGGAAGAATCACTGCTGTGGATCAGGCAGGAGGAAAAGGTGATGATAATTATGCCTCTGAAATGCCCTGCTCCAAAACAAAACAAAACCCTTGGGAACAATCAGGAAAAATGTGACAATGATGATGATAATGAGCGTGTGTCAGCATTGCCCCTTCCCCAAAAGAAATTGGGAAGAATCCGAGGGAAGCTGACATAAAAGTTTCTGACCAAAAAGTCTCAGCCCCTTAAGATGAAAATATGGCCAAACCAAGTTGTGGCTGAGATCATTTTTCAAATGATGGCATTTTGCTTTTAGTAGGGAATTTGATTGCTTCTACAGAATGCTCCATTTTGATGCTTATGAGGGCAGGGGGAACTGAATATGGTCTAAAAAGAAGCTGGGGAGTGGGTGGATTGCAGGTTTCATCAAGAAGCAAATCAGGTTTTGTGAAGGATGGGTAAAATTCACGTGGCACAATATGAAAGCTTCCTTTTCCACTATATTCAGAATTAAACTGCAAAAATAAAAAACGAGTGCCTTTTATGAGCCTTTGTTGCAGTTATTTTCACATCTCATAATAAGCAGAAATAATTGGGAAATCTTCATACAAGGTTCAAAATACAAACATGGGCGAAGGCTGGGGGTACCAGCAAGGTTTTAAGGGGCCCAGTATACTGAATGTAGATTAAGCCTCTGCTGCATTTTCCAAAGATGACAAATTTGCATATACCTTAAGTCACATGCACATTTGTAGCCTCTTTTGCAGATGGTGGTGGGGCTTAAAAATGAATCACAAGTCCTGGGAAAACTGCAGTCCTTTCCAAATCAACCTGTCTTCTGCTTCATCTTGTGGCACACACTCTTAAGAAAAACCCACCATCCTTATCACTTTCTTCTCTCTGATTTGTAGAGGGCTTACATTTAATGGTAGGAACTGAATGTGTGGGACTTCCAACCCTTTTCAAGTTTCTGTGGTCCTCCAGATGTTGTTAGGCTTCAACTTCCAATAGTCCAAACACAGGTTCTCCACCTCTGCCATGCGCTATGTTAGCCATTCAGAGCTACAAATGCAGGTTTTCAGCTTCTCAATTTTTCAGTTATGCAGGGGAAATAGGACCACCAAACCATCATGTTGTTGTTGTCTAACCAGTTAAATGGAGTTTGGGCAAATCACAATACAGATGTAACTATGTTTTTAATTAAACATCTGGATAGAGCCACTGTGCCAACAGGGCAAGATCCAACTAAGTCATACTAAGAGGATATGCTCTGAAATTAATGGACATGACTAACTTTGCTATCCATGCAGAACTTTAATCACAGGCATGTGTAAGTCAGGCTGCGAGATACTCCTTGCCTGAAACCATGAAGAGCTTCTGCCAGTCATTGTAGACAGTACTGAGCTAGATAGACCAGTGATCTGATTCAATACAAGGCAGCTTGCTATATTCATATGCTATGTTCATTGGGTCTACTCTGAGTACAGCCTAGTTGGAGCTTACCCTGTGGTGTTCTCACACAGCACATAAATTTACAGCCCAGTCCTATGCATTTCTACTCAGAAGTTTCAGAGGGTTTAAATACTTAAGTGTACATAGGACTACTGCCCTAATCACTGGTACCACATGGGGTGATGCCCATTACCATGGGAGGGGGGCTTTAAATGTATCAGACAAATTTATCCATCTATCCACCAGTGGCTTGAGCCATGGTAGCTAAAAGGGGAGCCTGTATATTCAGAAGCATTGTATTTGGCTACCAGATGCAGTGAATGAACAACAGGGAATGATTTTCAGCTTCATGCCCTACTTAGGAGCTTCTCGGGAGCATGTGGCTGGCTACTCTCAGAGTGCAGGACTGGATGTGCCTTTGGTGTGACCCAGCAGGGCACTCCTTGTGTTCTTCCCCTTGGAGCATTTGAAGATGAAGAGCCAAGTGCTTTTTATTTGCCCACAAAATCCTCACAGGAGAGAAAGGGAGGCGCATTGTTCCAGCTTATCTCAAATTTTGATAAAAATGGTACATTTCTCATTTATATTTAATACAAGCCCAAATTACTCCAGTACTGCAAATTATATTATGGGAATCATTTAACATTTCTGTGAGGGAAGCCAAAGCAAATATGCCAGGATCCTATTACTTTTCAGATTTGTCTTATGCTTTGAAAAAGCATTTTAACTTGGCATGAGTCCCATTTGAAACCGGGCCTGGAGTGTTTTAGTACTTTAAAAAACCTTACTGGGGTGTGTAATAGCTTGGCATATCCTTGAGGCTCTTGTCAGTGGGACGTACATTTTTGGTTCAGATTTTGCTTCTTCTGGATTTATAAAAAAAATGCAAGCAGTGCAATTTTTATTGCTTATCTTTAATCACAGTATTGCTTCTCTCTATCAGTTATGAACATGCTACATTTACTTTTTTTCCCAGGAGTATCACAGAATAAAAATATCAGAAGAAATTAAAGTTGTATTGCAAAGTTATGCATTTCTGCTGTGGCTAAAAAGTATGCCATAGCAGCAACTACTAGCTAGTGCAACCAAAGCATTTATAAATTTATTAAGTGCACAAGTACAAGCCCTGTGTGTCCAAAACCTGGGGATATGTGTCCATTGGGAGACATTCATTCCCTTGTGGAATGTTTCTTAAATGTGTTGGAATGTTAACTAGGGGTTCTGTCATCAACCCAGCATTCGAAACTTGAGCTCTATAATAACTAATTGGATGAAATAAAGTATGAAGTTAAAATAGGATTTGACAGGGTCTGTTTTGAGAAATTTACTCTTACTCACATCATTTGCTAGCACAGCTACAGTGAGAATTCTCATGGTGCCAGTGCAGATATATATAACACTACTGAATGATTAGACATGGCCATCAACTGGTTTGCTCAAATCGTGCCACCTCTTTTTTTGGAGTGCAGATGTCCCCCTGCTGAGATTAACCACAGACAATTTTTATATTGGCATTTATGTTAACCATAATTGGAGGTTGTCGGGGTTCCTGTTCGATTCAGTATCTGAAACAACGGTTTAAAGCTGGCTGTTGATGCTGGAAGCAGGAACCCTTAATACCCCTAAATGTAGTTAACCTCAGTGCTGACATGGTTAGGGCCTGCTCAATGAATTTGCACTCCAATTGTGAGAGACCGCCGCTGCAATGCAGATGTGTGACATCACACACACACACAGGCCTGTTGTGGTGGCCAGTGGTGGCGGATCCTCTTACTCCTTTCTGCAGCCAGCGAGGCACCCTTTTCTGCAGGGAGGGGCTTGGACGTGAAGCTGGAACTCAGGCCACACTGCAAAGGAAAAATTGGTCACCTGAAATCATACCCACTGGGTGGGCCTAGCCATCTGGTAAAATGGCCCACTGGGGGTGGGGTACCTCAGGATCTGGCTGAAAATGTTCCCCACCTATTTTCAAACCTGCAGTTTCCAATCTAAATGATTCTGTGTTTCAATTACTAACTTATTAAGTGGACAGAAATCAGGCTTCTGTGAATTTTAAGTAAAGATATACAAATGTCTAATAAAATGCTAGGGATGAATTTTGCTTCCCCCCCAACTTACTGTATATTAAAGTCTACTCAGCTTAGAAAATGATGGACCCTAATAAACTGTACGTCTAATAAACCATTATAACTGCCTGATCCATAATAAATCAATATTTTCAGTAACCTCTTTCACTATAGGTTGCTCTTTCATCATTGACAAAGACAGATTTTCCTGAAAATCATTGGGAAGATAAACCAGTTAAGCTAAGGTTGCCAGGAATGCCCCCCCAAGCATCTTAGTAATTTTTTTCCACATTGCTAGAAATCTCTGTTTCAAAGAAACATATAAAACATTTTCAATAGATTATGCAAATGACATCATTTCTGATTATTGCCATCTTTCCTGGCAAAAACATTAGATTTTCATTGTTTCATTGACCTGACCACGTAAAGGTGACTTCTCTGCAATTAAGAGGGGTAGATATTGTTGTTCGGTGAATAAACACAGCAGCTTCCTTGATCAATTTGGAATAATATTCAGAAATGACACATGTTCCAGACCAAAAGGCATTGTATTGCATAAACACCCTTAGTTCTGACAATGCTTCAAGATTAGGGTTCCTTTGTCTGAAAAGTCACCTTGAAACCCCATAGCCCTCTGGGAATCATGTGTGTATAGCTCCGTCCTCAGCAACAGAAACCCTGGCCTGAAGAGGGCTTTCTTGTTAATATGTTTTAAATTGAATATTAAAGTTTTATAAATGAATGTGAAATCTACCATTTTTTCTCTCTCTTCAGCTTCATATTTGCATTATGTTTATATAGTTGTTATGGATAATATTGTTTACAATGGATGATAACGGCTTCTATGTAATATAATTTATTAGAGCTCAATTGAGTCCAGTTAGGCCATAATGACAAACAAGACGACAAGACAGATCTATGAACCCAAAGACTTGTGCTTCAAAAATCCTCACTTCTGCTCTGAGATTCAAGGTAAAACTCTCATATTTCATTGATGAGCTCCATGATCCCACTTTGGACAATATAGTAAAAATGTGAGTCCCTTGCCATTTGGTTGTCCATGCTTCTTATGTATGTTTGACATGGCACTAAGTGATATGTAAGGCTGCTTTCCTGGCTAATAGGAACAAAGCCTGTGGTGAATTTGTAATATTTCAAAGTATTGCAAATGCTTAAGGAGAGAATGGTTTCATTTAGCAAGTTCATTAACAAACCGAAACACGTAATAATTTATGCATTTATTATGAAAGGCACAGCATTGCCATTAACACCAGTTACAAAATTATTTATGATTCCAAGTAATGATTTATTGTACAAAAATATTTTACTACTGATATCACCATAAAATATTGTGTTTTGCCTATTAAACAATCAGGACATTAGTGCTGCATTCTTGAAATCATTGGCAATGGGGATACTTTGGACAAGTAATGAGGCTACACCAATAAAGTTTCTTGGTTTTTCTAAATCCCCAATGCACTGGTGAAATACCATAAATAAATAAGGAAAATGGGACAGCTTACCATCACAAAATGCTTTTAATGGACCGGGATATTTGAACCCTTTCAAAAATAGAAAGGCCTTATCACCTAGCATTAACTATTTCTAGAAAAATTAAGTGTCATTTTAAACAAATACATTCTACAACATATGCACAGTGTTAGGTGGATTACTTGCTATGTTGAACTTGGGAGAAAATAAGTTTTTAAAAAGTATCTCCAGTTTGGTGTTTGCATATGCTGATATTCATTGTACAGAGTTTATGTTTTGTATACTTCAGTGTCAACAGAAGTTAGTTCAATTAAGGACTACCCATTACATCAACCATCTTGTATGCCACTGTCTATATCAACAATATTTTTTTCATTCTAGCAGGGTTCATTATGCTGCTTCTGCTAAAGTTAACCCTGCAATCTCAAAATCATTTACAAAAGAAAAACAAATCAGAAACTTTATTAAATTCCTTGGAAATATTCATTATCCAGCAGTTTCAGGACTGCAGTCTGTGCTCATGGTATAACGCTTCATCAGTTTTCAGCCAGATTATACTTCAGACCCATAAACTTGTATACAAAAAGAGCTTCCTTAGGCATAAATATGTTTAGGTAAGCGGTCTGCTTTGAAAATAAATTCCATGCTTGTCTATTGGTAATCTTAATAGTTGACCATTTATTTATGTGATAGTTTCCACTGCCTCAGCTCTGCTACCAAGATCAACAATTTTCTTTTGAGAAACCAAAGGTCAGAGAACCTGATTCTGGTAACATATGCCATGCTCACTCCAAACTTTTCATATTACCATAACCAGAATAGGATTGATGTTCGTAGCATAGGATGACATACATACATATTCATTTGCATTAGCAATAAATCAATAGCTATAGAAAGTTCAGGATATGGGAGTCAGGTACTACTGTCCATCCCAAAATACCAAGGCTTACCAGTATGCTGAAGTAGCAGAGTGATAAAACCACTACTTAATATAATCAGCATGCCACTTAGCGCTGTATGGTTACGCTTGCTCTGACTGCTGGTGTAGCTGCAGCTCGTTCTCTCTCTTTAGCAATTTCCAATTCTATTTTGGCTTTGATTTTATCCCAGTTGACTTCAAGCTGCAGAAGCCAGGGGGCGAGGGGGAGAGAAAGTATCCATTAATCATAATTATAGTAGATGCATATAAATTAACCTGACAAGTCTTTACTTTATATGTTACATCTGCTACAGATTTCTTCATAACTTTCTGCTTGTTGGCCTTTTGTGGCTGGGCAGCTTTCTGCAATGTGTTAGCAAGATTAAGAAACTAAATCTTGGTACTATGGCAGCGAGCCAGACAAGCCCATGTGGGTGCAGCAAATGCTTCTGCATGCAAATGGATTGCCAATTTTTCCTTCTGTTGGCAGCCCCTTGCAGCTCATGGGTTGTCACTCTGGAAAGTCCTCTGACTTTAGATGCAAACTTGATTGCAGGGTGGGGTTTGCTGCTGCTGGAGGAGAACTGAAAAGGCCCTTGTATGTGCAAAAGTTGTAATTCAGATCCTCACCCAAAATATTAAAATACATCATCCAAACATCTAGAGGCATTGTGCATCTCAGTTATGACTTTAACCTTTTCATGATTTTGATATCTCTTTTAATGGCACTAGGGTATGCATAAAGTGGGCTCTGGTGGATCTGGCATTGCTTGTTTTCTCTAAACCTGGCTGCTGAATGTGTGACCTGACCACTTGAAGTACTGTTTGAGGTGATGTGGGTATATATAAAAGCTCTAGCGAAGGTTTTGTATCTGCAATGGCACATTCATAGAGGCAAATCAACACAATGTTGCAGCTGCGAAATGTAGATGTATGTGTACCATATAATTGGAATTTGTGCATATTTCAGAACCTTTAGAAAACAATGACTCCGAAATATTTTCAAGGAAAACTCTCTCTCTCTCTCTCTCTGTGTGTGTGTGTGTGTAAGAGAATGATATCCATCTTTTGCCATATTCACTGCAGTTTGTACCACAGCTTCACAGCAAATAAAAAAAACAAAAAACTGTTAATTTTATTAGAATTAATAAATGTCTAGGATCTAAAGAAGTAAGAAATATGTTCTCTAGACCCAAAGCGTTATGCTTGTTTTTATCAAACATGACCCCATGTCACATAGAGACAAATTTTGAAATTGATGGGAGTTTCAAAAGCAGCTTGTGATCTGTTAAAGAACTCAGCTGTTAAAATTAAAAAGGCAACTGGCCCCTTGCAGAAGCCCCTTGCATTAGCTGTTTGGATTTCAGCCTGTATTCCCCCCCTTATTGTATATTATGTCTCCACTTCCATCAAAGATGGCACAAATAACAGTGGTGACTTTAGAGCCAAATGAGGCCTCCCTTTACCACAACTATTTTATGTTGTTTCAGAAGGCTGCTACTGAGATCTGTTATAGTACAATCAAAACTTGCCAAATATTGCTGGCCAAGTTAAGTCCCACATGCTGCTTCGCTAAATCTCTATCCCTCTCTTACACAGGAGGAGTGTGAAGGCTATGATGCAGATTGCCAAAAGCTGCATATGATTTTCAGATAATATTTATTATACCTTACTAAACGCTATGCTAAGCAAAACAGCACTGGGGCTTTTGCTGTAGTGGCCCCACAGGATGTCAACCCAAGAATAGGTTATGACCGCATCTGTTCCTGAACCAGCTTGCACTGGTGAAACCTCAAAATTGAAAGTTTCAGAAACAGAAAAAAAACCTCAACCTTAATGTTTCTATTTCCCACTAAATAACAATGTTCCACCTGTATTACTCAGCTGTGTAATATTTACACAGCGTGATTGTCAAAATTGTCATGGGACATCCCCTGACATACTTTGGGCCCAGCTCTGTAGACATTAAAAATTAAGCCACAAAATGCAGACCCTGAAAACTAAAGATAATAAACCGTTAGTTTCATCTGCTACTGTAAAAGCACAAGCACAAAGCATTACTAATCTCATATTAGACTATAGTTTCAAGTTGTTTCACAGCTATAATGCTGACTTTCTGACAATGTATAGCACAGCTTCCACAAATACTTGCCCCTTCTGCATACTGCAAAAATCTCTGATTTGTTTCTTTTTTACCAAAGTCATCCAAGAACTTTTGTCGGTAAGCCAGAACCGTGTCAACGTGTGTCTTGTGTTTCACTGCAAGTTCTAGTGCCCTAGAAGAAAACAATAATGAGCTCATCAGGCTGAACTCAGAAACTGGCCTAATTACAAATGCTTTGGTTTTTATAAAAAAATACATGCTGTACAGTGACTACACTGGTGGAAAGTTTTCTTGACATAAAGCAAGAAGAAACCTAGCATTAGTGCTGGCAATGATGTCTAGGCACTAGACGAATTTTATGAAGTATGTTATGAGAAGCAGTCATATTTCTATTGTCCTTACAGTGCTATTAAGAAATTGAAACGTATCTTCCCCATATGATCTACTTTGCTCAAAAAGTTTATAATGTTTTTAAAGCAACATTGCTGCTTTCAAGCGTAAACAATGATTCATATAACTATTGGAGAGACTCTAAACACAAATAATGCCATTCTGTGGTCCCTGTATTGCTGGAGTTTAACATCTGTGACTCCAGGGATCTTCACAAGAGACTTTTGGGGTTTATCAACAGGAGAAGCCCCTGACTCACCTAAAATAGGTTTGAGGGATCCCAGCTATTATACTTTAAAAAAATCATAAATATTATATGTAAGTAAGGAGCAAAGAGACCCAGTTTGGTCTTTTAAAGAATCATAGAACTGTAGATTTGGAAGGGACCCCGAGGGTCATCTAGTCCAACCCCCGGCAACACTGGAATCTCAACTAAAGCATCCATGATTAGAAACATCTCAACTAAAGCATGTTTAAAGTAGAATGGAAGAGCAAGCACACAAGTTCTACATTGGTGACTCAATTCTACAGTTAAAAAGAACCACCACCAACAAAAACAGGTTCTCTGAAATATTATGGGAGATTGCTCTGTCAGTGCTTGCCTGATGGAACAATCTTCCCTCACATGCTAATTATTTGGGGGGGTCTCCTGCCCCCCACAAACCAATTTGGGGGCAAATAGGGTGAGGGGAGGAAGAAAGCCCCATTGTGCTATTACACATATTCATGCAGGCTTCAGCTAGTGGGACCTGTAAGCTGAATCTGGTCCTTCTTTTACATTCATAAGAAAATATATAGCCTTTGGGGCAGAAGAATGGGATTAACTATTCTTTTTTACTCCCGAATATTTAGTCTTCAAAAGAATTTTAGTTAAATGTCAGGGAACAATGACTAATAAAATAATGGAATTGATTTACAAGTATCTCACAACAGCATTAGCTGAATCTGTAAGACACATGCTACATCCATAAGAAACATATTACCTTTCCCAGTTGTAAAGGTTAATGTTGACTTGAATAGCTTGATAAATAAGGCCAGCTTGAAGAAGCAGTGTTTCCGCATCCTGTACATTTCCACTGAAAAGCAGGATATGAGCCAATCTTGATTCCTTTGATGGAAGATCTTTAATAGAACTGATATACTGAACTTTGTCGATCTGTTTTTTTTATTTAAAAAATGCAACAGTTATAATAAAATTAGCGCATTTAAAGTTATGTTGCAAGAAACTAAGAAGCCAAACTATTAAGGTGAATCTACTTACTTCACCTATTGATGCATAGGCTATTTCTGCTGTATTCATATCTTTACTGGCTACTGCCATAGCAGCTAAACATGCCCACAATGTTTGATCCTTAAAGTGAAAGAGAAGAAGCTTAAGACAATCATTTGTTTTCAGCCAAAGAAAAATGAGCAGAAGTTAAAGTCTATATCAAGCTGTTAAAGCATCACTGTCGTCCGCCATCACCCTACCCCACATTTATTCATTTCTACTATTAGATGTCAAGGAAATAAACAACTATCTGACTTTCAGAAGACATCTGAAGGCAGCCCTGTTTAGGGAAGTTTTTAATGTTTGAAGTGTTATTCTGTTTTTAGTGTTCTGTTGGAAGCTGCCCAGAATGGCTGGGGAAACCCAGCCAGATAGGCTAGGTACAAATAATAAATAATAATAATTATTATTATTATTATTATTATTATTATTATTATTATTAAAAAATATGGGCTGCAAACAGATTTGCCAGTAGATATTCTCTCTCCACGAATAGGGGGTACTCTACAATTAAATTTTCTATTTAAAGAAGAACCTTTATTCACTACTGACACTGAAATGTAAGCAGGGAACAGAAAAGAACCAAAATGATGGACAATAAAAAAGTATGTCAGATTCTGCTTTTAAACTATGCTACAAGAGACAACTGATATATTTATTTTATCATGACAATTTCAAGTGCATGCGAATAAATCAGAAAGTTACAAATTCCATACATATTATAGCAAAATTACTTGATGAAACTTCATTGTTAATTATTGTAAATATATTCCGATCTAGGTAAAACTGTTTGTAACCATACTGTTAAAGCTACCATATATGAATGATATTTCTATTTGCATGCTCTTAAGAGGGGCAAATGCATTATATAAAAAATAGTGTAGAAACCAAAGCTATCTGATAGTGCAATCCTAAACAAGTCTACTAATGGATTCAATGAGGCATTTCCCCAGGTAAATGGGGTTAGGGTTTTTGTAAACGACTGCATAACCCTGCCATGTAAACAAATAGAAGTGAGTTAGCAACTCATTTATCTGCTTGCCTTGCTGCCCTCTGCTCCCATTCCCACCTGCAGCAAGGGTATCTGTTGCCAGGAGAGACAGCCACCATAGCAGTGAACTATACTAATGAACCTGTTCTTGTTTCAGAAGACAGAAAAGAGTCAGAACACAGTGTTGCATGTTCCCTTTTCTCTTCTGCCCTTAAAAGGCTACTAACCCTTATGTGCAAAAAACACAGAACGTAAACACTGTAATGGTGGCTGCCAATGCCTACATTTAAACAGCCTGGACAGGCACATATGGCAGCACTCTGGAAGCAGGTGTGAGCAGAAAGGCAGCCAGTCAGACGGAAGGATGAGCAGTTTGCTACTCAGCTCAGGCAAATGACCAGCTGCATCAATGAGAATCAATTGCATTTTTAAAAGCATTTTAAAAATTTTGGGGGGGAATTCAATCCTACAAACCTGCATGCTCTATTTCAACTTTTTTGGCAGATAAAATGCCACAGTTATAATTTATGGTGATTTGAACTAAAAAGAGAGATAAGAACATGTCTGCAACTTCATAATAAAGAAAAAAAAATGACTTTACCAGAATGTAAATAATTTTAGAATTCTCACTGGCTCTGAAGCAGAGTGGCGTGGAACTGTTTAGTGTATCATAGGCTAGTTTTTAAAAGCTAGGGGAGTTTCAAAAACACTTTATGATGGGACATAGAGAGAACTCTTTGCATGGCTGAAGGCAGACCCAAAAGCCTGACAAAGTTCATATTTCAAAGTCCATTTTTCAAAAGTTGAAGTAGTAATGGGTATATAAAAACTACAAAAAACTTACTCTGCTGCAGAATTTTATATTTACCTTAACAAAGCGACATAATCTGACAGCATCTTCCCATTTTGAATTGTTGACATATTCATGGAGTATGGCTGGATAAGGTGAAATACTGATGTGAATAAGTGAGCCATCGGCTCTCCTGATCGTTACTTGACTTCCAGCAAAACTCACAATCTGGGGACTTTTACTAAATTCGCTGTTGAGAAAAAAATATCACAAAATTATTTGAATGTTGAATAGTTTCGTCCAAAGCAGGGATTTCAAACTTTCTGGGCCAGTGGGCACATCTGAAATTTGGAGAAGCTGAAAATGGTCAAAATGGTCAAAGGCCTGGAAACGATGCCTTATGAGGAACGGCTTAGGGAGCTGGGTATGTTTAGCCTGGAGAAGAGAAGGTTAAGGGGTGATATGATAGCCATGTTCAAATATATAAAAGGATGTCATATAGAGGAGGGAGAAAGGTTGTTTTCTGCTGCTCCAGAGAAGCGGACACGGAGCAATGGATTCAAACTACAAGAAAGAAGATTCCACCTAAACATTAGGAAGAATTTCTTGACAGTAAGAGCTGTTCGACAGTGGAATTTGCTGCCAAGGAGTGTGGTGGAGTCCCCTTCTTTGGAGGTCTTTAAGCAGAGGCTTGACAGCCACCTGTCAGGAATGCTTTGATGGTGTTTCCTGCTTGGCAGGGGGTTGGACTGGATGGCCCTTGTGGTCTCTTCCAACTCTATGATTCTATGATTCTATGTGGGTTACACTCGCAAAATGGCTGCCACAAAGGTGTGGAATAACACAAAATGGCTGCCACATCTAAAAAAACCAAGAAAAGAGACAAGACTACCAAGTAGTGTAAGCAAGCCTCCAGCATCAATTGCTCCCATCAGTGGTGGAAAGGCACTTCCATCAACCACTTAGAGAGAAGCTCTTTGCACCTCTCCATAATGAAAAGGACTATGGGTGTGCAATCCTGCCATCCAATGTGGGCATGTTTAAGGGTCTGTGCTCAATGTAGGAGAGACTGAGGAAGCACTCAGAATAGCATTTTCTTAGTATTCTTAGTATTCATTGCCTATTAATGGAAATATGGCCATATTCTTCATGTCTATATACCCCAATTTCTCTTCTGGGCTTTTGTGACATCACATTATTTTTATTTTTTGTATCAGTCACACCTCATAAAATAATTTATCTAGGCAATATACAGAAAACAGAGTATAAAACAAGTTCAAAGAAAAACACATTAAAATGAATTAAACACTGAATTCAAACAGCATCAAAGCAAAATGTCAACCATAGAAAACAAGATACCCCTCCCCACCCTCTCACTATATATAAGGGTCTGGTGACTTCTGTTTCAGTGTATCTGAAGAAGTGTGCATGCACACGAAAGCTCATACCAAGAACAAACTTAGTTGGTCTCTAAGGTGCTACTGGAAGGAATTTTTTTATTTTATTTTGTATAGAAAACAAGAGATTTAACTCAGCTCCTATGTACCTCATAGGAGCTAAAAATCAATCATCAAGTGGCAATAACTAAGGTTAAATAAATACAAAATGATGTTTCAAAAGCACGAGAGAATAAACAGTACATTAATGTCAGTGCCAGATGAGCCTCTCTAGGGAGAGTGTTCAATAGCTGGGGGCCCACAATCAATGGCAGTGTGCCACCATTAACTATACAGGGGAGCTTATAGATTAGCACATAGCAGCTAGATCTATTTACTGCCCTAAAAATGAAAGTAAATAACCAGAACAGATAGATGCTTCAGGTGGAGATGGAAACTGATAATTTGAAACTGCAAACTTAGTAGCTCAAATTTAGCCCCTGATCCAAATTAAACAATGGCAACTCACACTTGTTTTCTCCTATAATTGCACCCATGTTTTTCACACTGTGGAATCATACTCCCAATGGTTCTAATGGAAAGTATTTTATTGATGAGGGTACTATTAATTAAACACTAGATGTAAAAGTATATAATACCTTGCATCCCTTTCATAAAGGGTTTTTGGTAAGAGGTCTTTGTCTACATATACCACATTGGGATAGTACCAGACTGTGAAGCGTGTATCTTGAAGTCCACAGAGTATGTTGCATGTGTCATTCCACGCCAAAGTATGCACCATTGTTCCTTAACAGAAAGTAAGCAGAATCAAGTATCTGCTCTAGCACATGACACTACAATATAAACATCAGTATCTTCAACTCTTCTCTGCCAGTAAATATGACTCTAAGTAACAGCTTTGTCTTCTATGTAAAACAATGTTTATGTTTTACTTCCCATAAATTAGAATTTGTACCCTGAAAGATTAAAGCAGAACAAACAAGCACAAGCCTGCGAGAATTCATGGGTAGTTTTTTTAACCCCTTTTCTTGGTGTTCCTTGTGTGTGCGCTGAAACTTCCTCTCACTGTAGAATACCGGGCATGGGTGTCTTGTTTTCCCCCTCGCAGCACACAGGGTTATGGCTCAGTCCTCCTACTGGGGTTTTATGCCTCAGTGTCTGCAGTATGCCCTCTCCAACATCAGCTGGGCTTCCCCCACCCCTCAAAAAGGAAGTGAACATGTGTTGGTCTACTTAGGTACAGAACCTGTATGTATGACTGCACCGAGAACACAAAGAAGTACTGAGCATATAATTTTTAATATCACAAATTACTGTTGATTGCTTCATGTGGAGTATTTTAGCTTACTTACTGGACACCGTAAAATTATGTGCAGATATTAAGAGACTGAAAATACCATTGGCTTGACTTAATCCATGGTTGCAAGCCAATTATGGGAATCAACTCCTGGAATATTGTCCACCCACCCCTAAGGGATGCTTCTATTTAGAAATATAATTTCCAGAAATTTTGATTCCATGGGAAAGAACCATTTGGGTGGGGTGGGGGGCTTCAGGAAAATGGAGGGCTTTCAAGAAAAAAGATAATAATTTTTATTTTGTCAGTACTGAGGGGCTAGAAAGAAGGGGATAAAAATCTGTTGCATAAAGTTAATTCTTACCTATTTTGATAACCTTCTGTTCTTTACCAAATCTCTTCACTGATGTTATATAAAGGTCTCTATTTTTGTCAATAAAAGCAATTTTCCTTTCATTTGTATGTCCTTTCTGGTCTAAGGCAATTTCCATGATTTCTGTCTATATTAAAATCAGTAATATTTCATGGGGTTAGGAAATAAATGCTTTATTTAAAAAACAAACATGAATGAATGAATGAATCAATATAGGAATAAACATTTTGCACATTGGTCTTGTACACTGAAGGACAGTGAGTTGGTCCAAGAAGAAAACAGGAACCTGGGTGTCCCAGTTCCAGATCCTGCTCTTTTATCTACTATACCACACAAGCTCATACTATGCAAAGTCAAAGGTGTAACTTATACCAGGTCTTGAATCCTCTTGTAATAAATAGGTTGAATTATTTTTTAATCAGAATAGTGTGAAGTCTAAAAGTGGGCAATATTACATTAATATCTTAAGTCACAGACCACTTTCCTTTAGAGCCATGTTTAGGCTGGGACACATCAATAGGCCATGGGTCACTTTCAGGTGATGCCCTTAAATTGCCTGCTCCAGTCCCTAGCCATGCTAAAGCATTTTGGTTAGACCAATCCCAGCACTAACAACTGTGAGTAAAATTGGCCAGGAGACAAGGGGGGGGGCGGTTAGGGGCAGGTCTCCCTCATCTGAGGTGGAAGAGCCAAAGGAAGTGTTGAAGGAGACTGAGATATAAAAAATTAATATTTATTATTAGATTCAGGTAGGTAGCCATGTTGGTCTGATGCAGTCAAATAAAAACATTAAAAAATGCCCAGTAGCACCTTAGAGACCAACTAAATTTGTTCTGGGTATAACCTTTCGTGTGCATTTCATGGTATCTGAAGAAGTGTGCATGCACACAAAAAGCTTATACCCAGAACAAACTTAGTTGGTTTCTAATGTGCTACTAAACATTTATTTATTTATTTATTTATTTATTTATTTATTTATTTATTTATTTATTTATATTGCTGTTATTATTATTATTATTAACAACAACAACAACAACAACAACAACAACAACAACAACAACAAAGAAACAGGGAATACAAGAGGAAAGCTGTTCTAGGAGGAAGAAGTTAAGTGAATGTAAAAGAACCAGGAAGTAGGGATGAAAGAAATGAGCAGCTGGGGGTTGTGATATGGTAGAGGTTGAATATGAAAGGAGACAGGTCAAGAAGCATGTGGGAATGGGAATAAGAAAACTAGGAAAAAAACATTTGCTATTTAGAGCAGGAGTCATGAACCCAGTGCCCATGAAAACTTTCACTGGCACACCTGAGGCCCAGGCTTTAAGCTTTCATTTATTTAAAAAGTTAAGTCTCTAGCTCTCCAATAAAGAAAGTTATGAACAAAATGTGCATGGCTTATTAAATATGGGGGTGTGGAGGGGAATGTTATTATGATTATTTTATCATTGTGCTGTCTATTATTGTGTTCTGTATGATGTTTTATTATTATGCTCTGTGAATTATGTTCTTAATGTTGCACACCAGCCTCAGATCTTTGGATACAGGGTGGAATATAAACAACAAAAACAACAATAAATGTTCATTTCTACAAATGAATTATCTTACTCTGACCTGTATCTTATTGTTTTAAAAAACAAAGCCAAGCAGTTATTTTAAAAAACCCAAATATATCAAACATCTGGCCAAAATGGCAAAATGTTTTTTCTGACTTTTAAAATTGAAACCTGTATTTCATGAATTAGATGTGCGTAACTTCTAAACTCCCATTAGCTAACTGCTGAAACAGCTATATTAATCTCAATGATCACTGAATTAAGATTTCTCTCAGTTTCAATCAACACTGGCTGATTTCTAACTGATAACATGCTGGGATACTTGGAACTCGAAACTGGGAACATATCCAAGCTACAAAGCAGAAAGTTATTCATGCAACGTCTCTTTCAACAATCTGAGCTCACCGAGGTTTTCAGCAACATTACACCTGCCTCTCCAACCTAAATTACAGAGGATGATTTCCAGTGTTGGTCTGCTCCGATAATGACTATTGATATTACCCCCAAATATTAAATGATACTATATACATTACCTTATGAGTAAGGGGCTTCCCATCTCCTAAGGGCTTTCCAGCTAAAGGCTCAAACAGGTAAATAACTTGAGAGAAAGAGAGAGAGAGAGAGAGAGAGAGAGAGAGAGAGAGAGAGAGAGATTATCAATAAATAATTTGACTGTTATACTCTATTTTTAAGTGTTTTTGTAATGAGGGTAGAAGGATGGCATGGGAACATTGGTGTATTTAATTCTTCATTTACTATAGTTCAAATTTTGTGCCATGAATCTATTAGCTGGTCCTTTGTTTTTCAGGGTACACAGTAGTTTACAACCTTTACTTCATTTACCTTTTCCATAACCTTGATAACATAAGACTGGAAAAAATCATGGTAGAGCTGGGGTTTGAACCAGGGTTTCACATGTCTAGATGTAACACACTGCCAAGGCCACTCTGAATCCAGTTATCTTTCTTTCTGACCATTTTAACAATATAACCACAAAGCAAAGAATAGCTGCTTGATTACTGCAAATGGAAAATCTATACATTACACTCTTGTCATATGACTCTAAGGAGGAAAACCCCCAGGAACTTTTCATCAGAATGCTTTGAACTGTTATTATTGTTAGTAATTTGCTTGAGAGCTTGATTTGTTCTAGAAACCTGAAAGACTTATAACTGAAATTTAACAACTGGACAAAGAGCCCCCCACCCACAAGTTGTGTCCCTTTGCAAGCTGCTGACTGCTTGGGCCAAAATAGTAAGTTTTGTAAACAAAAACCTATACATGACAGAAAAATTAAAATGTGATTATTTTTATCCCTGCTCACTACATTTTGTCATAAAATGATTAAATATTTCAATTAGACTTACAGCAATATAACATGAAATATTGAAAAATAAAGGATATTAACAATACAATGCAGGATCTACTTTGTTTTTTACTCTTGGTATGGTAAAGTGCTACTGTTCAAAAAAAAAGATGAAAAGGTTAAGTAGGTGCACATAGCTAGCTTCATAAAACAGAGTTTTATCCTATGTACACCATTACAGGGGAGTAAATCCCATTGAACTCAGTGGCACTTACTTCTGAGTAGACAAGCATGAGATTTGTCAGTTAATATATTAATCTACTTTATACAAAGTCACATTTTATACAAGGATTAACCCCATGTTTACTGTTCTCAAGACAGGAAGGTTAGAAAAACTAGCACATGTACAATCTGAAATAAATGTTGCATAATTCAGCAAATACATGGAAGGGAGTGATTAATTCCAAACAGATTTTAAGCACTGACATCACATGCCAAATCCAGCTGATAATATGTCATCTATATTCCATGTGGCATGCACGTTTAACTTTAAAAGAGTCTTCCATTTGCATTTTAGCATAGTGTCATGCGTTTCTTTTAGAAGGATACAGGATATTGGTTTGCGGTCACTGGTTATATTGGCAGGAAAAAACGATGTTATGAGAACAGGTGCTGTTCTGATGATGTTGGTTGCATATGAAAAGGAAAAAGAAGGGTTACATCCAGTGCTAGTTTGAGCCAGCTGTGTAAACACAGGAAAATAACTTGTGACTTGAGACAGTGCTGTGCTCTTTTTGATGTAAGGTTTCCCTTGTCATAGACACTGTTTGTGTTTTTATCAAAACCAAAAGTTTTACTTACTATCATGATGTTCTTTTTATTATATAAGAAGTGTATATATTACAAACCCCATAATTTCTCAAAAAAGGAAGAGGAAGATCAGAAAATAGGTGGAAAACAGAAAATATTGTCATCTTTTGGATTCAATAATTACTGAAGTGGATAAAGGTGGAAAAGGGATAGCTAAGAAAGGCAAAGCACATGACCTATCAACTCCCATGTCACACTCGCAATAGCAGATTCCCAGCAGAGTATATAAATATTGTTTAGTGCTTTTTTTTTTTTTAAGTGAAATTAAACCCCTCTGTTAAGGTTTTAGAAATTGCCTATGTCACCGGCAATTGGGAAACACTGGCCTGCAAGCGCTCCAGTTGGAGAACAGCCTTTACCAAAGATGTCATGGACTTTGAAGGCACTCAAACTCAGGATGAACGGGATAAACAAGCTAAGAGGAAGGCACATTTTGCAAACCCTCACCATTATCAACTACTGCCTGGAAACCTATGTACCCACTGTGGAACAATGTGTGGATCAGGAATTGGTCTCCAGAGTCACCTATGGACACACTACTAAGAATGTATTCATGGAAGACGATCTTACTCGGCTATAAGTGATCACCAAAGAAGAGGAATGTCTACTACAGTCTATTTTGTACAGAGGTTACAGATGGAAACAAACCCTAAGACATCCAGTTTTCCTGGATAAACTTATTCAGATGTAGCACAAGGAAACAACTCTTGTTCAGAGAAAAAGTATTTCACCCTTCAACGTCAGTGGGCAACTAGGGGTCATTAGAAAACAAGGATCATCATCAAACATTTTATTGGCATCACATACAAACATCCATAACAAATCAATACAGAGTTACCACCTCCCCAGTGGCACAAGACATTTACCAAAAGATGAGGGCAGAGCAGTCTATTGTCACATCTCTGGGTCTCCAGGAAGAACAGACGCCTGCAATGTATTTCGACGACAGAAAACTAGATGAAGATATTTAGCCACTAGCTTGGTGAGCTCCTGATCATCCCCCAATAATAGAATATGTATGACCTCCAACTCTGGTTTCCATTTGGGAATGCAGAGTTGATCAAGGAATTGTTGGCAGTGATCTACATATAGTTTGCATTTAAGAACCGTATGTGTGAGAGATTCCACTTGGTGGTCTTCACATGGGCAAATTCTTCCTCCTTCCACCATGCCCGAGAGAAAACAAGGAGCAATGAAATACGCAACCTCTTGCAAGGGAAATTATGTATTCTGATTTCTTAGTTTTAGATGGAAAGTGGAATACACCTCATATTTTACTGAGATAATTTAATAACTTCTGGGATTTTGATTAAATCTATGTGTGCTAACAAATAGCAAATTATTTCCCACCAATTCTGGGATTTTCTTGACTGTAGTTACTGAAACATATTTCCCCTCTGGCGTCATTTATTGCTACTCTCTTTCTCCTGGAGAACTATTGACTGTTTACTTGACAAACCTCAACAAGCCAAAGACAAGCGTAAATCCAGAACTATCAATAAGCCTGCAAAAAAGAAATGCACACAAAAAGAAACTATTGCTGCTGCACATATAACAGAAATACATCGGCTATAACCAAATTTATGTAAGTAAAAGTTTGCTTATACAATGGAGTTCTCCCCTCCCTTATCCCCACTTTAGCCCCTCAGAAACCTCTACTAAAAGTCAGGAGATCCTCAGGAAAGGCCTCGGATATAGCACGGGGATAAGGAGGAAGATGAAATCTCCATGTGATTTCAGTTATGCTTCCCTCAATGGAAGGCTGGCTAAAGACATTTTAGCACCTGAGGCGAACCCCCAAATAATACCCCCCTCCCCACCAAGAAATAAGAGGTGAGGGAAGCAGGAACAAGGCATGAAGAAAGATCAACAGTGGGATCCACTGCCCCTGTGGATCCTGCAGTCTGAGGTGGTCAACTCACCGTTCCTCATGGGTGGGTCAGCACTGCTTCATTAAGAATAAATGAGGAAAAGTTACTCTAATTTCAAATACATGTTTGTTTGTTTATCTAAGAAATTTATATACTGTTTTCCACTATTCTTATCTGTGGTATGCCCACAAAAAATGCCACTCCCTATTGAAATTAGGCTTGAAAAATGACTTATTTTGGCTATAGCAGAAGAATTCTTTCAAATCTAATTGCGGTGGGGGGCATTTGTGAGATGGAGTAATCAGTTGGGGAGGGAAGAGTTAAGCTGTGACCTATTGAACCCTCACTGCATTTCACATTTAGGTTTGAAAGAAACCTTCTACAGTATATGCAGCAATAGATTATTTGAAGCCTAACTTAAGTAGGAGAGAGAAGATGCTAAAGACATCAAGAAAAGGCTTGGTAGGTGCAAGTGCACCCATAAGTGATGCATTGACAACCCCATATTTACTTCTATTTGCTCAGAAGAAACATTTTATGTAAAAATAACAATTTTAATGTCTGTACAACATACCTTTTTCATCAGATTTATCTCTTATTGCTAGGGTATCATTACTCAAAGAAATGGTCTGAACATTTAGTATATCTGTTCTCATTCCTGGAACCTTCGGAGAGGAAATTAAACGTCCTTCATAAGAATATAAATATAGCCCTCCACCATCTACAAGAAGAAAATGTCTATAAATAAGAAGCAGAGGAGAAAACACTGATTAACTATTTTCACACAATACTATTACCGTAATTGTCCATATGCTATATTATTATTATTTCTTGCATAATTTAAAAATGCATTGATTCAAGTACGTATTTTCAAATAATTTATCAATGCACTGGCATTTGTAATCGAATGTGTTTCCTTTAAAGTTCTCTAATTTCTCCTCTGCTTAGGACATCTAATATTACATCAATCCGATACTGAAATGACTCGGCACAGATGCATGGTAATATTTGCATAATGATATATACACTTTATTTGGAAAATGAGGTTTTTTTGGCTAACTGGTTTAAAAGGCAAGTGTTAATGATAGAAATTCAAAACCTACAAACATTTACTTGGAGGGGAAATTATTATCAAGTCCAAAGCAAGCTTATCCACACAGAGGTACTACACAGATTTACTCAGAGTCAAGATTGCCGAGTGTCACATTCATGAGCATATAACAAGGCAAGCAGAGCATATACCTAGATTATTGTAACAACGTCAAGACTCAGATCTAGCTGGGAAACTGCTTCCCAAACAGTATCATCGAAGTCAACACATATATTTCTTCCAAATATGATCCCACTAAGTAAATATTGTTTTAAGTCATACAATCAGCAAGTTACCTTTCTGCCTGTAAAATTAAACTGACAGTTCCTTCTTTAAGGTCAAAGATTAATGGTGTATTCCAGTTTTTAGTCCTAAAACAAAGAACAAGACAATATACATTAAGAAACAACAACAACAAAAGAAGAGATAGTGTACATACTTTAGTTATATAGTGAGATTTTCACAGATATATCAGCTTGAAAAAATTGTGGTAAGACTTCAAAAGAATCAGAGGACAGATAAGTATTTTATCATTCCGTTTATATAACTAGAACCTATTTCACATTTTTCCAGTATCATTTTAAACTAGGGCCAGACTAAGACATTTTGGCAACTGAGGAAAACCACGAAATGGAGCCTCCCTCCTCACCAGGGAATAATAATAATAATAATAATAATAATAATTTTATTATTTATACCCTGCCCATCTGGCTGGGTTTTGCAGGAGTGGTGAGTGAAGATCTACATCAGGAGCAAGGGAGATAAAAAGATCTATATTGGGGTCTGCTCCCTGAGGCGGTCATCTCACCTTGCCTCATGGGTGGGCCAGCCTTGTTTTAAACATTAGTTACAGCTTTTATGCACCAGTAGAATGTACATGAACACCAGCTAAATGCCCACTAGAGCTTTGCCATATTCCCTTGAAAGAGAACTTCCAACTGTACCCCTAAACTTTGTTAGAGGACTTCAAACTTTAAAAAGCAATTTAGAAAGTTGGCACAAGTAGTGATTAAAAGGTTACAGACCAAAATAGTGCACGGTTGCACTGGGAAACAGGATGCCAATAAGCAATAACATGTGGCTTCACTGGGAGGGTTTCACTCATGGGAAAATGAACATAGCTAATTCCATTCACAGTTATGAGAAGTTTATGTCATTTAGCTTAGGTTTATGGGAGATCTCCATAAAACAATGGATGCTTCCCAAATCAAATCATGTAGCTGTGAAAAATTCAAGGTTTTTAATTGATCAGATGGCTGTGTCTCATTAATTCAAGCTGCTTACGAGAATATGTAACACTGAAGAGATGTTGAAACAACTAAATGCCCATAGTTCAAAGAGGCTTTAATGACTCTGTCTCGAAATTCCAGTAAATCCACTGCATCATTAAGTACATTACGAACCTAGTGGGAACAGAAGCCAATGGTTAAATAAAATTTAAATAATTTTGAAAGCAAAAGCAAAGCAAAGAAGTAGCCTTATTCTTAGCTCTAAGGACAGTACAGAATGTCAGGAAATGAAGATGAATAATGAATATTCAAGTATTTATATTCCTCAAAGTCAAGCTTTAAAAGTCCAATTTTTGTATTTATTTTAAAGAATCTAGGGCCCATAATTTAGAAACTATTGAGCTGAGACTGTTAATGCATTGAGTGAGACCTAGCAATATGCAGTGTGTTCCTATGTATCTTTATTCAGATCAGTAGTGTAGGGCTGCAGTCTTCTTTGAGGTCAAAGACTGAACACATGACTCCTAATAAATAAGACTCATTTTTCTTGTCCATGTGGTAGTACTAATAGTGCTTCCCCAGATTATTGCAGGAACAGACTTGGGACGTATAGAGAAAGGCATCCTGTGCCTAAGTTGTTCAGGGCTTTGTTCATTACATACTGGTATCATTAGATACTGGTATCTGAGAAGGCCTCACAGAAAGTTGACATTTGGAAAGTGAAAGCTGTTAAAAGGGAATAGTTCCTCCCATCCTGAACATGGAAATACAATGATAATTCACAATTAATGGGTGGAATGTCACTTAACTATTTATAAGCAGTAAACCAGGGCAGGGCCAGTGGGGATCTAGTCAGCTCTGGTTTCCAGAATCTTATAGCAAAAGTGACCTAAAGCTTTTATATAAGATTGAGAATGATATGCTAATTGTGCATTTATTCTTATTTCTAAACAACATGGTAAAAGCTGGGCTGGAAACTTTTCCTGAGACAACCCCAAAACAAGAATTTAAATTATGTGCAAGTCATTTGCATACACTGCTAGCGAAGACTCCTTTGTATACCTTTCCCACAAAGCTGTACAAGCTAAATATAACTAAAGCTTCAGGGATTACTAGACAGAGTCATTCATTACGATTCGCTGTCTGGGAATGAATACCAAAAATATGATTTTTACCTGCCAATTTGTCTTCCATATTCCCAGACACTGACTCATAACATCCCACCCAGTGGACAGATGGGTAATATAGAATTTCTGTTGTTGCAAGTTTTCCCAATTATATATTCAGCATCAAAGACAACTTCACTTCAGGCCAAAAGATATTTAGGTGCCTAATTATAGATTTGGGAGCCTAACACTGGGCACCCAGGGCTGAAAAGCTTGGCCTGAGCTCTAATACTGAATGTGTAATTGAGAAAACTTGTAACAACAGAAATTGTATATTATCTCCCTGTCCTCTGGGTGGGATGTTATGAGTCAGTGTCTGGTCAGCGAGGACAGAACATTTAGCAGGTAAAAAATTAATGCATTTGCTTTCAGATACTCAGACTCACATTTTAAATTTAGGACCATGTGTTTTTAAAAGAACCTACATTCATAATTCTTTTAGGCTTCACTTATAATAAGGTAACCATAAAACAGAAAGTTGCCTGAAAATCTTTAATTGGGTCTAATAAAAGGCTCTTTAAAATATTCTGTAAGCAATCAGATTTTAGGTATGAAAAGCTTATGATTTCTCTAGGCAGGACAACTAGTAGTAAAAATAAGTCATAGTAGATGTTTTACCTAGCTGAAAACTATTTTAACCTGGGGCTGAAATATTCTGGGCAAAGTTTCATCAAGAAGCACTATTAGGTTGGGGGGGGGGGGTAGTGCTTGGCTAATTTACTGATTTTGTGATCAAAGAAAACAGACACATTTAGTGCTATCCCTGCTCTTGGCAGAAAAACCTGTACTATAGTTTAAAAAAAAAACACCCAACAATGCTGCAGCTGCTATAATGGTAAACCACAGCTGTGTACATGTACAGGTTTTTTCCAAAGCCAGTAAACCAAGGCTATCTGTGTATGGACTATTATGCTATTGCTTCTGCAGCTGTGACTTTGTTGCCAGCTGCAAAATAATTTCTAGCATAAATGTGTTTTTTTTATTCTGAATTTCCAGCCACTGCAGTAACCAGAGGTGCACTCCACAGTCAATTTACTCCAGAGTAGCCTTCCTAACATCAACAAGCTCACATCGGGTTGCGAGAATTGACCTCAGTTCATAAACATATTGGCCAACATGCTATTATCACCAGGAGCATCCTGAAAGCTGCTCAATCTAGCTGACTGATGAACAGATCTCCTGGGGATAGTTAGCTGGCCATAGAGATGGATGTCATTCATTTACTCAGTTCATCTACAACTGAAAAGGATATTCAAAAAGCACGTTATTTTCTGCCAACATTTTGTGCTCACCACATTTGTGAGCCACTCACAAAGCTTGAAACATCCAACACATACCTCCATGGTTCTTCTTTTAGTTAATGTTATTCCAAAGTTTTTCCACACCCAGCGCTGTTCCACAACATGAGCAAAAATCACGTGTCCATTTCCACAAGCCCCCGCTATTTGCGTGCCATCAGTAGACCAAGCAATATTAAATATGCTTCCGGTGTTTGGTTTCTCTAAGGCATAGGACCACTGCAAATTTTAAAAAAAGTGCATACTTCCACTTGTAATTACTTCTATAGTACACAACATATATTACAACAATGCAGTAATAATGCTCTGTGTATGTCTAAACACACAACATCTTTGTCTATCACTCTTAAATTATTTGTCTTTGGGACAGTGATAGGATTACTTAGTTTTCTGTTCAACATTCAGGACAGTGAGGACACTAAATAAATGTTAAATGGTTTTTGAAGCAAAGGCATGAAGCTAATTAGCTAACAGTAAGGCAATGCTATTCCAGCTTTTTATTAGATGAACTGAGTGCAAAATAAAAGGAAAAAAGTTGGTATCTCTGGGATAATTTCACATAAAAGTCTAAATTGTTAAACAACAGTGAACACTTGTTATGTGGAGCAGACGATTTTTGTGAAACAGTTTTAATAGGTATCTGTGGGTGGGGAAGTATAGAGGGGAAGAGCTCTCTTTGTGGTTCCCTTGCAGGTGCCTCCGTCTACAGAATGCTACAAAACAACTAAAACAGTGCATATACAGACACAAAATGGGACAGAGGTTGATTAAAACTTCATAAATCTTATTTGAACAGAGGGCAGAGAAAGTAGTGCTTTATCTATTGTAGATGCTTTGTTGTTGTTGTTGTTGTTAGCTCCTCCTTCCAAAGTCAAAGGACAGCAAAGTCCTTGCAGCAAAGAGATATAACATGATGAGACATTTTAGAAACCAATAGATTTACTGTGGCATGAGCTTCCATGCACCCTACACAATTGCCCCACAAGTCATATTCTGGCTACATTAGAAGACAAATGCAGAATAGTATGCAAAGTGTTGGACTTAAGTCAGGGAGATTCAGGTTTAAAACCTTGTTCAGCCATTAAGCTTACTAGGGTTTGGGGTGATTACTACCTTTTACTCTAATATACAGCATTACACAGCAGTGTTATGAACAGAATAGAATGATAAACTTTTGGTTTGTCCTGTTGCTACTATGCCTTATCAAGGCCCATTGTGTTTCCTAAACAGTTCCATATCATGGTGTACTTTGCAATCAGATGTGTCCATTATTATTACAACATGGCCAATCTACCCTAGTGTCCCACGGCAACATCCTCACTGGTTTATGGTTAACTGGTTCCATTGTTAAACTTTTTTTTTTAACATTAAGAAGTTTTCCCGAATGTTCAATCCAAATCTACTATCCTGTACCTAAAGACCATTAGATGTAGTCCTGCCTTCCAAGGCAGCAGATATAAAGTATTTGCTTCTTCTACTGTAAGTGTTTGAAGAGTGCTATTATGCCCATCCCTACCCTGCCAAGGCTTCTTTTCTCCAGGCTAAATGTACTTCAACCTTTTGTCATAGGACTTGTCTTCTATACTCTTGACCATCTTCATTGACCTCATCTGAACCCATTCCAGTTTGTCTACATCCTTCTGAAAGCACAGCACCCAGAGCTAAGACAAAGAGCGCCAGCAAAAATCTGACTAATGCAGAATGAGTACTTCTCATGACTTGAAACCTATTCATCCACCAAAAGTTAACACTACAATATACATTATTTAAATAAGCAGTGGTCTGTCAAAAGCAGAGCACTTGTAAATTGTTATACAGTAGAAATTAAATCAGAAAAATGACACTGTTTTTGAGGATATGCTTTCCTCAGATGGGAATGACTTTGTGGTTGCTTTCCAGAGCAATGGATTAATATGGTAAATGATGGAAAAAATCTTCAATGATATTATGATGGTGGCATATTTTCTTGCATCTCATTTTGTGTCTATTTCAGGCTTAATAATCAGTTTTTGTAATATGGGCCCGAACAATCAGGGGAAAGCAGGAAGCTCTTAACATTCTTTTCTAATGAAAATGATCTAAGGTATGCAATACAATGCATGAAAATAATACTGAGGGCCAAATGCTCATTAAATTGTCCTACCAAAGAATTTGATATAAATACTAAGCAGATGTGCTTCCAGGCCATAGTGCAAAAAGTAATAATATCTGAAGTTACAGCTTCACAAAATCTATTTCACCTAAAAGATGACAGAGCAATGCAGATACCTTAGTAGTAGATACTGGTTAGCACTAATTGCAATCAATGGTCCAGTATGGACCATCTCAGGAATTAGTGTTGGGTTGGGTTCTCCTCCCTAGTCCCCCCCCCCAATGTACTACTTTGGAGCTTTTTTGTTGTTGCTTGTATTAAGCCAGAGTTCCGTGTTACATCTGAACCAGGTTAACCAGTTGTCAAGTCATGAAAATAAGCCAGAATCCAACTCACCACAAGATCTGGCTCAATACAAGCCAGAAACTAAACTCCAAAGTAGCATGGAAGGGGATGTGCTACAGAGAACAGCTTCATTCCACTGTTCATTCTTGGCTTCATATACATTTTATGAAGCCTCAAACGATTGTCAAAACCATCCTACTATCACTGCAAAGGTAACATTTAACCAGATATACCCTGCAATCCCACAGCTTTCTCCTGAATGTTTAACCATAGTTTAGAAATTGGGAATGTCACATTTGCATTCATTGTATACTGTACAATGCATATTATTAACATACTGTAAATAAGCTTTTAGGACTTATTGTAGCATAATAAAGCAGCAAGGTCTAAGACCTGTGTTTTGAAGACTATAAGACAGCACTGCTAAAACTGAAGATTTTGAAGACACCAAGGCAACCTTTCCTATTTAGAAATTTGGCTTTCACCACAAAAGAAAAATAAATTCAAGTTTCTGAAACTCAGAACAGTCAAACCTAAACAGAAGAACAATAGAGAGTAAAAGTTTTAAAAGTAAAAATAGCACATATTGAGAGATCTGGATACATGTGTCAAATGGAAAGGTTTAACATGGTATTAAGCCTGGCAACAAGGTTACTCTTACTTCTCTTGAAGAAAGATTGTTTCAGCCTAGACTGTTTAAAAAGACCCACTTCATTTTCAAGGGAAAGGAAGCCAAAAATCAGATCTTATTACAAGAGTTCTAAATCATTATATATGAATTCACCAACCTAAGTTTGGTTTTGGGATATGTGCAAAACATTAAAGTGTACACTTGATTTCTCAGGAGCATATTAAAAACACCAACGATAAAATTACGACTGTGTTAAAATTAAGTTTAAACACACTTCTACAAAAATCTGTGTTTGGGTCTTTGGGTTTCTCTCTAGAGATTAAAAAGTTCTGTGAGAACCAAAAGCAGCAGCATACATATTTCTTGTAATTAGAAGATGCTGTCAGCGCCTCTGTAACTGATGGGAAACAATGTTCTATACGTAATAGGTTATTTAAAAGATATGGGGGGAAATAAATACATTTAAAAATGGGTAACTTGTAGAATATTATTACAGCCAAACTTCAGTGACATTTGAGTGGCATTGCATATTTTTTTTCTGTGTGTTCCACCTTGTGGCTGCAAAAAAGGATCCATAAAAAGGTATTCCATAAACAAATAAATGCAGAATATATTTTATTCCCACAAACAAACACAGTGGAAATTGCATCACTAATGAGATGCTCACTGGATGATGGGAACATGTATGTATACATGGCTAAAAATGTAACCTGTAGCCAAGTGGACAGGCAAGTAGTACCAGACCCAGTATCCTTTATGTTCCTAGCTGGCTTTGCTCCATACTGGTATTGCTTTTTCCTCCAGCGATTTTTGCTTAGATTCCTTGTTTTCTCCAAATGGCTGTAACTTGAACTTCTTTCTTTATCCACTGTTGCCTTTCTTTGCTGCTATCCCCTTTTCAATCCCCCATGTTTTGACCTGCTTTCCTTCATTAGCCCAGCTCTTGCCAGCCAAATTTGACAGGTGAGCATGGCTGCCTATCTGTCAATCACCTGACACCACAATGACATCATGTGCTTTGAAGCCCTGACAATCAGCTGACTGTTGTAGCTTCAAAGTACCATGCAGGACTCTTTAAAGCACCAATGATATGCTGATAATTGGGAATTGAAAGCTCTTTGAAACCCTGACAGTCGCTGATCTTTAGCCAAATAGATAGGGAAGGTGCAGAAATACCTGGAATGTAGGAAACAACCCAGTCAATTAATTGCTAAGCCACCTATTTGCCTCCTACAAAAGCATATGCAGCAGCTTTTGCTCTCTCCAAGACATTTGAATACCTCAGACTGGCATCCCAAAGTGGTAGTCCAGTTTGCTTCTTCAGTTGGGCCAGCCCTATTTGTTTGATGTGTAAACCCTCCAAGGTTGCTTGCTCATGTATATAATTAACAAACCAGAAGCACAGTGCCATAAGCATTACTTGCATGTGCATCTGCACAAAGTTAACATTAAATCAACTTTAGTACAGTGGTCCCATTAGCTAAAGTGGTGCTTCAGGTTAAGTACGCTTCAGGTTAAGAACGGACCTCTGGAACAAATTAAGTACTTAACCCGAGGTACCACTGTGTTTGCTTCTGGGCAGAAACAGCTGTAATACAAAGGTTTTGTATTACCCATGAAACCAAGGTTTATAGTCACTATTGTATACAAAGCTAATAGACTAATAGTGAACTAATGTACTACAAAGTTGATTAAAAACTGAAACCACTGCTACCTTTTAAAATAATTTCAGTCCTCTCATTCTTAATCTTGGAACTTAGTCAATAATAATAATAATAATAATAATAATAATAATATTTTATTTGTACCCCACCCATCTGGCCGGGTACAATGATTTGGCACTTTACTAATCTAAGATATGAATTAAATGCATAACCTACTTTCAGATATTTGGATCATTATCTCATCTAGTGAATTATATCATATCAAAATGTGCTGTTCTGGAAAAGAATTGCTGCAAAAAACTCTTTTTAAATTCTGGTTACAGTGCACTGTCTAATTTCAGTAGAATTCTACTCAATCATTGCCAGTATATTCCAAGGAAATCAATGGGAGGCCACAATGGAAACCATGATATTCCAGCGTAATTTCTTTAAATAACTGAATTTGGTACAATAAATACATTCAAATAAATAGGTCATACTAGGGAAAACTGGGATGCAATCCCTGAACAGCATTAAGGGAAACAAATTTGCTAGGTCTACAGTTATTGAATGGAAATATAATCTTCAATGCAGTAATGCATTTATTCCATGCATAGTAGCTACTTTTGAAAGAGGAGCCTATCAATTACATATTTTTTTACAGAATCAAAAGCAACAGTTTTAATTATGGGATAAAATAATTTATGGTGCTTTTTTCATTTCAAATTGATACTGATCATGGAGTTTAATCCCAATAGAAAACTTTGAAAATATATCTACAAATATTTGCTGACAAACACATACCGGTATTACAAATACAGAATACAAATGCATATTTGCTGATGCAGCCTTCGGGAGGAAGGCACTGCAAAGAGTGGTACAGACTTCCCTCCTGGATACCTCAATTGGTTAGAGCATGGTGCTAGTGCAGTGATGGCTAACCTTGACACCCCAGATGTTTTGGAACTACAACTCCCATCATTCCTAGCTAACAGGATCAGTGGTCAGGGATGATGGGAGTTGTAGTCCCAAAACATCTGGAGTGTCAAGGTTAGCCATCACTGTGCTAGTGGCACCAAGGTTGCAGGTTTGATCCCTGTGTGGGACAGCTGCAGATTCCTGCACTGCAGGGGGTTGGACTAGATGATCCTCAGGGTACCTCTCAACTCTATGATTCTATATTATAAAGGAAATCTTAAGACTGCTTTTTTCTGAGTACAAAGTATCATGTAAGTATGAAGAACAAATATGTATCATAAGTATTTTATACTCTAGTCCAATGCCACAGTACAACAATCATAAGAAGTAGTCCTTTTAACTGCTTTGTTATGATGAGAGAAGTGGCAGTAAAAGTAAGTAACCAAATGTGACTGAAAATAAAATAGCTTTAATGCACTCTACAGAGTTTAACAACCCTTCACCATGCAGTTTAAATAATCTAGAAAATATCTGAACACATTCTGAAGTGAAGAAACAAAATGCCATTGTAGTCCTTGTCTACTGGTTCTCTTTAATATCATTGCTACCTACCTTCATTTACAGGAGGGCAAAGAAAACAATAAGGAGATTATAGAAACTTGCAAATAATACTTTTTACACAATTCTTGTTTCAGATTTATATAATGTTGTCAAGCTTTATAAAAACCCATTCCCATCAATCTATTCTGAAATGCGACTAGGAAACAACACAGAGTGTAAACTCTTCCTCTAGATACCTGAGGCCAGGGCAAGAAACAGGTTCAAATTACATCCCATTATTGTGCCCAAGTTTCATTACCTTCACAGTCAAGGAAATGGTGGTACAGTCTCTACTACCAAAAATCCCTCTGAAGGTAAAAATATTTTCTGACCACCTCAACCACCTCTTCAAGAAAGGGCACAGCTACTATAATGACTACTCATTTTAAAAAGCTATGTTCATGCATTAGAACGATGAGACATATGGGAGATGTCCTACTGCATAGAGTAGAGATCAATAATGTATTAAAAATTAGTATGCAGAGGCATTCACAATATAACAAGATATTCAGTAGGAAAATGTGTTGCCCACAAGTCTAAAAAAATACAGATGATGTTCCAATACTTAGACTAAACAACTCTAGTAGAGTTTTATTTGTGTAGAATAGTGCACATGTTTTTTAAAAAATCCCTTAAAATCTGCAAAAGAATTCAGAACTATAATAAAAATGGCACTAACAATTGTCTAATGGGGCTCAATTAACCTCTGGTAAAGAAAGCAGAAAAGTAACATTCCTTTATATGAAGGACCAGATTGACTAAATGATTGTAACAACAAAAAATCATGTATATGTGTGTGTGTGCACTCGCACTGACTGTGGTTTATAATGTTCTTTATGCTTTATATAAATGTTTCTTTCATTCTCTGGGGCACTGAGAAAGGGGTCCTCTCTTGTGATTCATTTTCTGTAACTGCGGGGGTGGGGGAATATTAGAAGCCCTCAGTCCTTCCTGATTTCTATTTCTGTGTAAGAGTAATGCAACATGACCAACAGTGTCAAAGCAGGCATACAAACCCACAGGAAGTCACCCACAAGGTATGTATGAATAGTCACAGGCGTCAGGCACTGGTCTTTTCTTCAAACACTTAGCATTTTAAAAATCAGGGACAAAGAAAATGCAACTGTTTTTTGTATTATATGTAGAAGTGTGCTTGGCTTTGAACATAATCTATGCCTAGCACAAATGTTAAGAGCACCTACCAAAGTTAATTCTAATACTGGGTGTTGTTGCTTTTCATGAAATTGCATGAAATTTTAACTGAAGACTGTTTCTAAGTAGTACTACTGTAAAAGTGGCACGCATACATACATACACACGCACACACACACACACACACACACACAGATATAGGAACAGATGAAAAGCAGAAAAGAGATGGAAGCAAAAGAGTATTTGTTAGCATATTTAATTAAATTATGCTTCGTAACTAGTTGCATATGCTGTAGAAGGGTTAATGATATGTATATCTCCTGATGGCTCTCGAGGGAGCAATTCGCTGATTCAGCTCCATTACATCAGACACAATAAAAATGTCTGTGTTGACCAGAAAGCCAGGTCTGGTTCTCTTCAAACACTATCACACTGGTTATGTGACTCATTCTCTCTTCTCTCTCAGCACTAGCATGGCTAATTCTTTAGGAGCTATTTATATTTAAGTCAAGGAAAAAAATTGCATGAAGCAGCAAAAACTAAGGAGGCAAGCCTCATAAATTATTCCTGCCAGCTGTAAAGGAATAGATAGTATCTGGCTTTAGCTACTGTTAATCCCCTCCCCATTCCTTTGTAGAAAGAAAGTCCCATTTTAAAGTATTTTTCTGTAAACAGACTTAACTTCAATATTTTATGCTGTGTGTTCTGTAATAGATGAACTTACAAATGATTAAGAAAAGTCTCCGTAAAGTTTGTGTTTCTTCTCTCATTCTTATGTTTCAAAACAAATACACCACCTATATATTTTGTGTTAATAAATCAAAGATAATTTATACCGATGCCAGACTCATAAACAATACTATGGATTAGAATTCTCACTTTGCCTATAATTGTTGAAAGAGTGGAGTAGGGGATTCTTTCCATTAATAGCCTGAATGTATGACACAGTGGTTGAAAAATGTTTGGGAGTTAACTACCGGTAACATCAGGGTTTGCAACAAGTGATGCTTTTACTTAGTCTGCAGTCTCCTCCTCAGAGTCTATCTTAAGGCTATGACTAAATGCAGAATTTGGGGTTTCACCATTAAGGTAGCAAAATGGGAGCGGAGTGGAAGAAAGCTAAGTATCCAGCCTAATTGATTAATGAACAGCTCTGGGAACCTGAAAGCTTGCTTATTGTTTTGTACTATTTTGGTGGATCCGTATGAAGGCAATGACCAACAATGGATTTTGAAATCCTTCAAGTGGACCACATTTGGCGTTCTTTCAACCCAGAATCAACACCCGACATTATGAAACATTTGCCAGCACCCATATACTCCAACAGGGCCCACCAGTGCTGCTATTTCCAAATGCCCTCCTCCAAGCACCCTCTACCACATGCCCCTGCTCCCATTGGTAGCACTGCTGCAGCCACCAGCCTCCGCCCCTTCCAAGCTAATCCAGTTGTTGTCATTAATCAGTCTCAAAAGACAATGAAAGAGTGTGCCACTGAGGTCAAACTGTTGGAGTTATAGCGCCTGCTGTGGCTGTAGAGACCAATATGGGAGAAACATGTTTTGTAGCAGCTGGGGCAGATGAAGGCATCTGGTTTCGCAGTTACAGATGCACCATGGTGTTTCTTCTCTCTGCGCTCCCTCCCAGTGGTCATTCCTCCTCTGGTCACTGTTGTGGATACACAACCTGACTGTCTCCAAGCACTAAGGTTGTCTGCAAGGGGCTCCCACACAGCAGGGTTCATGTTGCCAGTCTTCATGCCACATTTGCAGACATCTTTGTAATGCAGAGTTGGTTTGCCAACAGGTCTGATGCCTGAAGCCAGCTCCCTGTAGAGCACATCCTTGGGGATCCTGCCATCTTCTATTCTGTGGACATGACTAAGCCAACGTAGATGTCGCTGAGACAGAAGTGCCAAAATACTGGGAATGTGAGTATGATAGAGCACATCTTTTTTTTAAACTTTGCCCTGCCACGTGATGCCCAAAATCTTCTGGACACAGCACATATGGATTTAGATGTCATTCCTGGCAGGTTTAAGTTGCCCACAACTCCTTTCCATAAAGCAGAAAAGCCTGGTAGACCTTCATATTGGTATTGGTTGTTAGCAACACATTCTCCCATACTCTTTTGAATAGAGCTATTGCCATAGCTGCCTTACCTACACTTTTCCAGCTCAGTGTCAATGGAAAGTATGCTGGTTATGGTGGAGCCCAGGTAGGCAGAATAGTCCACCACCTCAAGCATGTGGCCACCAATGCTGATGCGTGGAGTGCTGGTAATGTCCTGACCCAAGATGTTGGTCTTCATGAGGCAGTGATGCTGCAATAAACCAGAAGCTGACTGGTTGATCAGTTCCTAGCCCATTACTTCACAGCTGCTGGGTTAGGTTATTAACAAGTACAGGTGTGCAGCTCCCCCCCCATTCTCCCCCCCCCTTAGAATGAAATTTTCATGTGTGAAGAGGATTCTTCCTGAAATCCAGCATAAACTCTATCCTGTTGTATTACAAAGTATTCTCTCAGATTTTCAACGAAGGAGTTAAAATTGTTATGATCCCCAATTAAAGAAAAAATGAGGCTTTGAAAGTTTAACTTAAAGAACACTCTTCTAGGCTGTAACTGAATTCTAAGAAGTGTAAATGAATTCAGCAGGTCACATCTTGAGTTGCAAATAATTTACAATTTGAAAATTTAGTAATTTGGAATCCTATTAGGCTCTACTAGAAGTAAATACTCCTGTTTTCAATATGGCTCACTCCCAAGTAAATATGAATAAGATTGCAGTCTCAAATTAGTAAGCCTACGAATGTGAACAATGCATACAGAAAAGTTATTCAGATTATGGCTTTGTTGTGACAGATTTTGGGGGAAAGTTTCTGACTCATTTGCCATGTTCTCACATACCACTAAACCACTATTTAAGCACTACATGCATGAGCTGGAATGAGCCCAAGCAAAGCCTTGGGCTCACACACTCCCCCTACCTTCTCCACCTCCTGCACAGACTGGAAAAGGATTTTGCCAGCATTTTGCTTCACTTTCCCCTAATCTTGACTTGTTGTTGCATATAAACCAGAGATTGTGGTTTATCAGAAACTCTGGTTAGTTAAACAAGCCAGCTTCATAACTCATGAAGTTTGCTTATTTTGAAACTGACTAGTTTGAAATAAACCATGATCCCTGGTTCCTATGCAACAAGTGAAGATTAGGGGAATGTGAAACTAAACACTGGCAAAGTCCTTCTCACAGCTGCATGGGAGGAGAGGATTAGAGATGTGAAAGCCCAGGGGGAAAAACAAGAAAAATCGGGGGAGGGGTACCCAAACTACCCTATTTTCCCATTCTTTCAATTTTTCCCAAGAAAATTGCTGGGGGGAAATGGAAAATTGGGTGGGTTGGTTTTTCCAGTTTCTTTCCAGGCCTTCACATCTCTGGAAATGATTCAACTTAAAGCTTTGCTCATGTTCATTCCTTGTCACTGATGTACAAACCATGGTTTAGCATTATGTTCTAACTGGGCTAGTGTTACTTTCAAACATATGCTTCAATTATCTATTGCATTATCAACAATTTAAGTGTTACAAGTATACCTCCCACCCTTCCTTCAAGGAGCTCAATGTGGTATATATGGAGTCCCCCTCTTATCTCACAAGAATCTTGTGAAGTAGGTTAGGAAAAGGGACAGTGACTGAGTCAGTCTAAGTAATAGGTGGTGGCACACTGCTTTGTCAAGGAAAATTAAGGCCACTCAAAATATTACAGGTGTCAATATGATAACAATTGTTTGAAGAAGGACTAGGAGTCACAAGCTGTTGTGACATGAAAATCAACTTCTGGACTGTAAAATACTAGTGCAACGTGATTTATCATCTGCTAATAATGTTCATAATTGAGATGTAAAGCACCTATATTGTCTTTCTTTTGTGGCTGTGAATCCTCCCTATGAATAGTGTATGCAGAACAGAGAAGTAGGAGACAAAGATTGAGAGGAGGCAGGAGAGGAAGGAAGTATTAAAGGACAAGTGAGTGTGGAATGGAGTGAGAGACGACAAGAGAGAAATGTATGAAACCGGGAGATGTGAATCGTATCAAAAATGTTATGTATTAGAAAGTTTTCTTTTTAAAAGCCAACATAATAATTTATGTAGCATTTTTAATATTTCAGTATAAAACACTTTAATACCAGACTATTGCATACTAAAGTTACACTAGCATGAAACCCTTTCATGGAGTGTGGTAAGGTGTTGAATGGGATGGTAACTCTACAGTTACAAACTTAGCTCACTCTCATGCCAGCACCCTGAGGAAACTCTATTTCACTCTTTATAATTATATTTAACTATGATCAAATAGAATATACTATGGCAGATGTGAATCACTGTAACAAGAACTAGTCTTCATGATTGATTAGCAATTTACCTACTTTAATGCTTCAGCTGCAAACACTGTCTTTGGAAAATCAATTATTTTGGCACAAAATTGCAGCTTATTTTATGAACAGCATGCTTTCTGGTCTGAAAAGTTTATGATTGAAAAGCTCCAAACAAAACTATTTTGCCAGAGAACCTTAGTTACCCTAAATCAGAAATAGCCATTTATCCTTTTCTTCTAGCCAGAAATAAAGCAAAAACAACTATTAAATGAGATGAAAGTTTAAAAATGTAAAACTAAATATCCCACCTTCTTAGTTGACTAAGAAGTATTTTAGAAGTAAAAATAAATTAGTGATGAATGGACCTTGAAGCTATGATTTATAACAGATTTTCAGATTCAGAGGAAAATTATAATTTCTGAAATTCCTTATTATCTACATTTAATATCTGTTTCTAATTTGCTATATATGTGAAGCTATGTGAATGACCATTTGCAGCACATTTTTCCCTTTTGATTTAAATGTCAATTTGGACACATTTTGAGCTCTTGGGCATGAGTAGCAAGAGGAAAGAGAGTAACATTGTTCAAAACAGTTCTAGAAACATGAGTGAAACACGCATACATGAATAGAAATCCAAACCCAATTCAGCACTTCTGTGCAGAGTCAAGGAGCACGTGTGTGCAATTACACCTCAGACCCATGTCATTCACATCCCACAGGGAGGGTGGCAATCCTAGTGGAGTAATCAGATTACCAGGTCATGTTCCAGAGGCTGAAAAGAAGCTGGTAGCAGTTTATGTAGTGCTATGAAGTGATCCCTGCCCGCAAGGAACTTAAAATTCCTCTCAATGCTATATTAGCCTCTGGGATATGACAACCCCATTAAGAACGGAAGCCTGCTCCCACCTCGCAACATGGGCTATCAATACCAGCATATTCCCACTTATCAGCCGGAATCCTGAATAGGCACATTTCATTTGTGGGCATTTCATCCACTACTCAGTCTAATAGGTATTTTGATCAGTCCCTCGTTTCTGCTTGAAAAGAGGTGTCCTTCTCCACTACAAAGCACATTCAAAACCTGCCCTGAAACGAGCCATCAACTTTAAGAGATAACATTTGTTGCAAACAAACCCTAGGCAGTTTCCAGAAATATAAAACAAAACATTAAAATTATAACTTAAAAGCAGCTATTAAAATATTCAAATGATTATTAAAATCAACAGTAGCTAAAAAGAAATAGCACACTTGTAACTTCTACATGCCTGGATAGACTTGCCTAAATAAATTTGCTCTAAGCAGGCACCAGAAAGGGTACAGTGAAGACACCTGCATGATGTCAATAGGAGGGGACCTTTTAATTGTAATTTCTGCCACACTAAAAGACTGATTTCTTCGAAGTGCAGAATGGGTATTATGTGGCACCTGAAACAGGGCCAGTTGCACATACTGAAGCAGTCAAGTGGGCACAGATGGGGTAAAGTGATGCCTCAAGTACAGTGGTACCTCGGGTTAAGTACGCTTCAGGTTAAGTACGCTTCAGGTTAAGAACTCCGCTAAGAACAGAAATCGTGCTCTGGCGGCACAGCGGCAGCAGAAGGTCCCATTAGCTAAAGTGGTGCTTCAGGTAAGTACGCTTCAGGTTAAGAACGGACCTCCGGAATGAACTAAGTACTTAACCCGAGGTACCACTGTAAACTGATTCCAAGTGGCTAAGGCTTTATATACGAATAGTAATACCTCAAATTTGTCCCAGTAGCAAATAAGTAACCAGTGCAGATCTCTTGGAAGTGTTGTATGTTGACAGGGGAATAAGACTGCTTATTAATCACATAGCATAATGAAAAGACGAAAATCCTTTGAATGTAAAACTTTAAATTGGAAATATAAGATGTATCAGTGAAATTTCTTTACTATTCTTCTTTACTACTAAATAAACAAATATATAGTATATACATTAAAAAATCTAAGCTATGGTCCAATTTTATAAAGTTTAGATTTTTAATGTATACAGCATTCTTTTCTAAAAGTGAATCCACTAAGCACACCAGGAAATAATTTATAAAGATACCCGACTGGACAGACACCCCAAGAGTTATTCTCAAATCATCAGTTACTTACCCCAGTTTTATCGCAAAGTCGTAAGGTATGAAAGGACCCCACAGCAAATAACTCCCCATCCAAAGCCCAAGCAACAGAAGTGATAGGATACTCATGCGACTGTGAACTATACAATAGACGGCCATAGCTATCCCACACCTATAAAACCATTAAAAGATCATTGTTAATGGCATCACATTTCAAAGGAGTCTTACTTGTTTTCCAAATACAAATCTACAAATCATGTTTCAGAACTACATAACATTTCTTGTATATTACCTAAAGTGGGAACAATGGCAATTTCCAGTCCTTTCTCCACTCCCACCCTTTATATCTACTCTCCAAGTGGAGGATCTGTCCTAATCTTTCCCTTTGCTCTACATGCGACAATGGATTATGGTTCATAAATAATGGGATAGCTTGGATATGTGTGGCTGGGGGTACTACTGAAGTAATTGACATGGGGAAAACCAATAGTAGTACCAGGTCTGCTCAGATGTTTTATGTATCTCATCATCAGTATTTTGTGCCCCCAGTTTGATATTCTGAAGTTCATTCCTTCAAATAGTCACCTTACCCCACACCTTATTTAGAGTATGTGCACAGGCATTTCCTTTTTTGGACCAGTTACACAGCATAAGATCCTAGGAACACTATGTGATCCAAATAAAAAGGTCATTTGGCTTGCTCAGTATGGGCAGGCTGAGGTAATATGGGTTATATCCAACTAAGTTCTACTCATAATAGACTGATTAGAATTAATGGATCTAATTTAGTAATATCTATATCTATATTACAGTTTTGATTTACCAATCTATTTAGTTTTTTATGATGCAATCACTCTTACCTCGCTGTTCTTCTATGAAATTAATTTTTGTTCTGGCACACTGGTGTGGACAGGCATAAGCAGTACTTTAAAAATATTTAGTCATAAATAAGGTTGGCTGATATATATATTCTGAAGAATAAAAAACATTTAAAGGAATGTGTTCTGAATAACGAACTCTTTTACTTCACTGCATTTTTTTCTGTAGACTTTGTTGAAAATAATACCTACCTTGTATTTGCAATCTTCACCAGCTGATAGAATAAGATCATTGACAGAGTTCCAATCAACTTTTAGAATAATTCCATCATGAGCTTTCCACTGTAGAAGAAAATAGAATTGAAATAAACTTTTTAAAAAACAAACCAGGAGGGTGTTATTATTTGTATATTACAAACAGCTACAATTGCAAGATGTAAATTCTTATTATCATTCATTAAATTTGTATACTGCCCTTCGTCTGAAGATCACAATACAAAAATACAAAATGAGAACACAAAATACATAATAGAAACAAGAACAAACCAATAACCCCCACTCCCACAAACACATTTAAAAGGCCATAGAAAGTTTATCACCATAGGCGAGGTTAAAGAGAAACATTTTCCCCTTGTGCCTAAAGATATGTAATGAAAGCATCAGGCACACCTCCCTGGGAAGAGCATTCCAAAGCAGTTCCTGTGCCAAAACCGGGCCTAACCCCCAATTGAAATGGATCTAGAAAATCTAACACTGGCCCAACAACATATCCAGTGTCCTCTGTCTGCTTGCACAAGGGCTCTTGTGCTGGAGGACAGGTGAGTTTTAATATACTTGAGTGAGTGCAAATCCCTTTCTCCCCAGCCTCCTCAATCATGATTAAGCATTACATCAGCACCACTTTCAACCACAGTTTCTAAACTTATTTCAAATTCTGGTTAAGTCTGGTTAGCCTTAATTGCAGTTAATATTGATCCCCTGTAATGCTTAACTGTGGTTATAATGAGTGATTGTGCAACCTCTGTTAAGGAAAGTAGAAGTGTTATGTGTACATACAAACAGTTGCATTACCTTTTAAGACACGCAATTAGAATTATAGAATGCCCATTTATTTCACAGGATTACAACAACTGCCTTGAACTATCTGGTGCCAGGCAAAAACATTCCTCTTTACCCAGGCCTATAGCTATTAAATAATCTATGGCCTGTGAAAGTGTGGGGAGTGGACAGTTATTATGATGCCAATGTCATTATTACGCTGTCTGTCAGTATGTTTTTATCTTCTGTAATGTGCTTTTTATATTGTATACCGCCCTGGGATCTTCTGATAAAGGGTGGTATGTAAATTGAATAAATAATAATCTTAATAATAGTTGTAGTGTGGATACTGAGGCTCTGTTCCACACATGAATTTGCATATATGAAGGTACTGTATTCTCTGTGCCAACACTAGTGAGTTAGTCCTTAACACTGTTGTGAATGACAATGTTCCTGCCAAAATAATAACATAATAATAATTTTATTATTTATACCCCAACCATCTGGCTGGGGTTCCCCAGCCACTTCTGATGCAAACACAGTTTTTTATTATATAAATATTTTATATAAATATATATAAATATAAATATCCTGCAACAGTATGAAAGGCTAAATCCCATTTCACATTACAGTAATGGTACCTGCAGAACTTTAGCATTTGGTTGAAGCGGTTTGATAATCAACTGCTTTCCTGTTGTGTAAAGAATCTTTTCAGAATCAGGGCCCCATGCTACTGAATATATTGGTGTGCCTGTAGAAAAGCCCAAGAAAGGGAGAGAGAAAAGAAAGGATATATTAGCAGTACTTTTTTCTGGGGGTACGCATACCCCTAAACATTTTGTGAATCTAAGTTTGGCCTCATTGAGGGGCAGTATTTGAATATGAGTAGGTAAATCCCCTTCATGGATCACTGCCTTGTCGTGGCGAAGGGGCTTGAATAACTCCAAGAAGCTATGAGCTATGCTGGGCCGGGCCACCCAAGATGGACAGGTCATAGCCGAGAGCCTAGACTAAATGTGATCCACCTGGAGAAGGAACTGGCAAACCACTCCAGTATTTTGCCAAGAAAACTCCATGGACATAAAAAGGAGAAACTTTGAGAAGAAAGTGAGAGTTTCCAAGGCATGCTCTGGTTCATGGGGTCACGGAGAGTTGAACACGACTAAGACGACTAAACAACAACAAGGTAAGTGAGAGTACCCCTAAAAAAAATTTTTTTAAGGAAAAAACACTGTATATTAGTAAGAAATCCTGCTAACTTGCTGCGTAAGGCCCAATATTTTCTAGCACTTGATATCTGATCTGTTTTAAAAAGGGAAATTTACAGAAACTGTACTGTTAAAAATGGATGGAAGATGTAACCAAGGTCAGCTACTGTGGCAGGCAACTATTATTTATTTATTAAACTTGTATAAAGCTGATCTCTGGGAGGTTCACATAATAAAAATACAAGATAAAAACACAAAATATTAAAAACAAGAACATAACAAACCAATAACCCCAATTGTTGTTGTAAACTTACAAACCACTACCTAGGAGGGACAGGCCCATGGGCACCAACTAGTGGGATGTGTTCCTGCTTGCCAAAAGGCACTTGGAGGTTAGCAGGCCAATAGGTTAAGAAAGCAATGACACACAGGGAATTTTCTTTTCCTGAAGACTTTACAAAGCATAAGCCTCTATTGGAAGGTGTTTCTATCTGGGCTGGCTTCTTGTGGAAATGGTTAGGGTTTTTAATGGAATATTAAAGAGAAATTCAATGTTGTGCTAGCAGATTTCCCTTTTCTCTCCTTCCTCCTGCACCCCTCCACATGTGCAGAGGGAGGGGAGCAGAGGAAGTCATGTTGTGTGAGCAGAGGTCCTTTCTGAAAGCAGATGAGCAGAATTAGATATTGTCTTTAGATTTTAGGACTTTAGCTATTGTTACGTATTTATCACCAGTGGGCTAATGAGTTCAAACATAAAAAGTCCAACTGGCTCCAGCTGGCAGCAATTTCAGTCCTTAAAAAGACAGCACATCAAACTAATCCAGAGTACCTGGAGGGGAATAACCAAACTCAGTGTTGATGTATGTCAAAGTTTATGTCTGTACAGGATCGAAGCAGAGCAGGAAGGGCAGAAAGGAGGAGTTGAGCAAATAGCAGGGATTAGCAGCAGGCTGTTTCTTGTTCCTCATATCAAAGAACCAGATCAGAATTGATAGTTCTGACAGAGGATCAGGGTTATTGCACGACCTGCATCACTCCATCTGGAGTTTGTTTAGATCCTGCAAGTTGGCATTAGATCTATCAACAACAAGAAATATAAGAATCTACTGAAACAGCATCACAGCTTTAGACTATAGCAATGCTAGTGCCACCCTTATTGGACAGTTGTGACAAAGTAGGCTCCAGAGATGCAAGCAGGGGTATAAGAAATGGCCTTGTTGCAGGGACTGTGAGGTGACCGATTTCAAAGTGGTATATAAATTTAGTCTCTGTTTGATATCCACAAGGTCCCAGCTTTAGTACCTGGTGTAACCTCTGATACACACAGAACTATGGCTTTATAGCACTGTTATCCCCAAATCCTTATAATCCCATCCTGCTCTAGTTTTAGGACTGTAACACAGTTATATTTTATGGAATAAAGTCAAACTTTCTCAATGCTAACATTTTCTGAGAATCTCTCATTGCTATGCCATCACTAGCAAAGCTATAAAACAGCAAAATTCTAGCAGAAGACTGCTCTAAAAAACATGATTTAAACAGCAGCCAAGGGTGTTGAAGATTAAGAGAGGTACTGTAGAGGTTGCTGCTGCCACTGAGAGAGACAGAAAAAGATAAAGAATGGAGACTGGCTATATGAGTTAACATAGCTGCATTCCACATGCTTAGAAGGTCCGTGCTTGACATATATTAGCTATCATTACAGATTTGGATTAAAAGGTCTGTTGGTATGCCTAGGTCTAATTAAACTAATTAAATTACTTAATTAAAAATATATAAGCAAAAGCAGGAAATAATCCTTTTGATGTAATGTGAACTGTAGATACTACCCGTGAAACTTTGCTTCCTTTCACACGCATTAAAAACAGACAGCACTGACATATTTTTCAATACTGTGAGACTTGCCTGATTAAAAGTAAAAGATACTAGCATGTGCCTTATCTGCATTCCAACAGTAAAATCTGCACTGCTTGAAAGCTACATGTATATTTACAGATATATAGGGTTTTATAACAATGGAGTGCAGATTTCAGATATCATTACCACCTCAATCAATAAATTAAGATGCCAATGAATATTAGATTGCTTTGGTTTATTTTATTTTTATTGGCAAAGGTGGTTTGATTGCTATGGCTAGTTCCCATGTACCCATATTCAAACAGTATTTTCTGAATTAGGCCCTAATAAATAAGTGAAAGGTTGGGTTTTGAAAACGGAACATAAAATAAATTTTCTTGCCCTTTTATACCTTCCTTTGTTATCTAAGTTTTGAATTCTTCGCTTTTGTAATATGTGATATATATTTTACACAAGCTTCTATTACAGTGGTTTTAAAGTACCTCCAAATGTGCTGAAAAGATTTTGACTATGATTCTCTCTTTCTGCTGTCTTTTAACTTATCCTCTCACAGCTCTTTCCAGCCTAAGGAACAAATACAGAGCGCTGTTCTGCAGACTTGAAAGGACACAACAGGGGTAACATACATTTCAGGGCTGAACAAGGAAGCTGGAGTAGCCCCACAGTGATCTGTCTAGTAGCTGAAACAGGACTGCGGTTGCAGGCAGAAGAAGCAGGTGGGGAGGACAAGGCAACTGGAAGAGAGCCAGTGGAGAAAGGGCAAGGAGGCAGGATATAAGGAAATTGTACAGTTCTATAAGTGGGAGTCTGGACCAAATAATTTAAAAAAGAACATCAGTACAAATTCTACTAAAAATAGAAGTAGCAAATTAACCATCAGGCAAGGGGAAAAATGAATTTTAAAAGCAGAGATGATAGTATCTGTGTGGGAGGAAGTTTGAGTGGGAAAGATTGGGAGCTGATTTTTCACTATATTCCAACAAGACACCCAATAAGCGAAACCGATGAAACAGCCAGAAACACAGTATTTGGGAGGCAATGGTAGGGGCAAATTAGAATGTTATGGTCCTCACACAGAAGCTGGAAAGAAACCTCTTCAGCATGATGGAGCATCGGGGACGTGTAATGAGTGACAGCATTTTGACTGGCCACAAATTTATGTATTGGGATGAGAGCATGCAAAGGCTGTGAGGAGTCAGAAGACAAGAATCAGGACTCAAGCTAGATTTAATATTCTCAACTGACTTTCTTTAAAGACTTGGGCAAATAGATTACTAAAATAGCATAATGTGTTATTATCTGAAAGGTAAACTAATTTATTAGTTTTTACTAGCTTACCTTCTAGTATGCCGGGGTGGGGTGGGGGACAAACCTGCTTCATTACCTGGGGCAATTCTAAATTGTGCTAACCCTGTGTATATGATCCAGTCAACATGAAGTGCTCTGAAGAGTGACTGGATCAATTAGTGAGCACAAGCCTAATTCTCAAATTGTAATAACACAGTTACAGAGGTACACTGATGAAGAATATTATTGAATTCACTCTACAATAAAAAGAAAGTCTTTAGATGAATGTATCTGTTCATAATCTCCCATGTGTTATAGGTCAAAATCCATGTTACTTTGTATAAGCCTATGAAATAAAATAAAAAGTTGCCTTTCCTTCCGTTCTTGCCTATCCTATCCTTCTTTGGTCTCTCAGTCCATTTGTCCATTAGGCCTAAGTCTCATATTTAAGTGATGAGCATTTTAATAAGAAATCAGAAAAACTGTGTTAGAAATTAAAATACTTCTAAATACATTCACTAACTTCTGCTAAAATTATTTTTATAATGCATTTCAAAAATACACAAATACAGTACATCTAAAATGTTTAAAAATATCAGGTAAGAATAATATCCAGTATTGCTAGCTTGCTTGAACACGAGACTTTTGTGTAATTTCAGAAGAAAGCAAGACCCTGCCAGGAATAAGGCACAAACACTGTAGTAACTGTGTTGATAGAAAACTAAATGTCAACATGTACTGTTGGCTCATCTTGGGGGGTTTTTCACAGCAAATGAGAAAACACGCTGCATTTGTGATAGAAACTTCAAACAGTTGAAATCTCTTTGTCTTTTACTTTTGTGGTTAGAAATGTCTTTCATAGGCTAAGAGAATTTAGATATTTTGTTTGAGAAAGAAAGAGATAAAGGTCTGACATTTCACCAAACCCAGCTGCATGTGACTTCTTAATGTCAAGAGAGTGCAAGATCTAAATGTACAAAGGTAAAGAAGAGTTGGGTGTTTTCAATGAAACAGAAAATGAACAAAAAGTATTTTGCTGAAAAGTACTGAAAAGTGCATACTGAAAATATATTAGCTCCAAATCGCAATGAAATATCCCGAGTTATGTTTTCTTCTATTTGTTTGTAAAAATAATAAAACTGCCTTTCAGAGTACACTGCACTCACAAGTTGGTATACAAAATTACATTAACAAAATAGACTATATAAATCACAGATTAAACCACACTACAGTCCTTTTATAAACAGCAGAAACAATGAATGAAAACACAACAGTTAAGTAAATACAGATCAAAATAAAAACAGCTAAAGAGCTTTCTTAAACATTCTAAGCTCAATATAACTCTTGTGCTTAACAAAAAGAGAGATGTATGAATAGATGTGCTGGAATGTGGATGAGGATGCACATTCCAGTGAGAATAATGCTACACACTCAGATATGCATATTCCAATGCATATATGGATGCACACCTGATTTGTGGGTATCATTTAAACTCATGCAAGTGATTCATGCATGAAAGCCTTCTTAATTGGTTCATCTACTAAGAGGCAGATGATTAATCAATAAATGTTCCCTTTACATAAGAACATAGTAAGAATCCTGCTGGATCAGACCAAAGGCCCATTTAGTCCAGTGGTCAGCTAGATTTGTGCAACAACAGTCTCCCCACTTGTAATTCTCAGCAATTGATATACTGCCTCTGACAGTAGTGGTGGAACATAGCCATCGGGGCTAGAAGCCAGTGCAGTCTTACACTCCATGGATTTGTCTGGCTGGGAAGCTACCACTGGCAGTGTTCCTACAAGAATAGGAACACCTCTTATTGGGCATGGGGAATGGAGAGAGGCAGCAAGGGGTGCAGCAATTTGCCATGTCCTGGGTATGGAGAGATAAGGCACTGGAAAATGGAGTCTATTACCATCATTAAAAGAGGGACAGGCAGATGATGTTTGTCACTCCCTCAGTTCCAACTTCCAGGAATGCCAGCTTGGCCCCGCGACCGTGGGTGCCTGGGGTTGTGGGTGCCATGCAGCATGCATGCCCCTGGCACCAAAATTTGTGGGTGCCTGGCCCCTTCATGGGGAATTTTGCGGGTGCTTGGGCACCCAGGGAGTTGGCACCTATGCCACTAAATTCTAATGGGACCTGGGTAGCCATGCTCATTAGTCCTCCCACGTGTCAGTCAAATAAAAAGTCATGTCGGTCCATAATAAAACTTGGCTCATCCACAACTTGACATCTTGTGTGTATTACCAAGATCTGGGTGGGCATGCAGGGTGGTCCTGACCTCACAATTTCACATCACTCCCAAAGGCACACTCCTCCATTGTCTTGTGAGACAGACAGATGCGAACAACAATTTGTGGTACAGGACTATTGAAGAACCAACTAATTATTCTGGGAATGTAGGAAAACAGATACATATATATATATATATATATATATATATATATATATATATATATATATATGGGGTGTGTGGGTGTGGGTGTATATGTGTGGGTGTGGGTGGGTGGGTGGGTGTATATATATATATATATATATATATATATATATATATAATCAGGATATAAAACACCTTACCTTGTTGTGCTAAAGTTGATCTCAGCATTCCACTCTTAGACCATATTTTGACTTGTCCATCTTCACCAACTAGAACAAAGGAAAATTTAGCAATGACCTTGGAAATGACTGAATTAAAATTCTTAATTTTAACACTCAGAATTTTTAACATTGTGTTAAGTTAACTACACTGAAAAAACAAATTTAACAGACAATTAAAATTTCCTAATGTTTTCTGAGGAATCACATGCCACATCATCTCATTCATCTGGAATTCCTATGCCACTCCAAAATAACCATAATAAATCATGCTCCAATGCAGTATGTCAGTGGTTGGGGGTGGGTCATAACAGCAGGCTTCAATTGACTGGAAGAAGTGATGTAATAGCCAGTGATTTTCATGTAGGAGGTGATAGAATGAGCATGATCCTGTTTGTCCCCAAGAACTTGGAAATATATAGAATGGGAACAGATGCATACTCTATGTTATAAAACTATGCTTCCTCAGAGGGTGGCTATTTCAGGGCACTGAGATTAAATGACACAGGTGGTGTGGGCCCAAAGGTTTTCTAAATCTGTTAACATTGCAATAAGTAAGGCTGGGGAACAGGGAGGTTAGCCTGTTCTCTCTCTTCCTCCAAGTGAGGGCAGAACATGCAAAATAGGAGGGGATGTAAAAAGACATCCAGATAATGAAATGCATAAAGAAATGGAAGCATCAGGTAAGAATCTATACTGAGATAAACATTAGTTAGTTTATTTTGTTGGTTGGACCTAAGAAAGATATTACTCTACTGCTACTTTTGAGTTGTTCTTCTAATGGACTAACAAGAATACCTGCTATTACTGCATATTGGCATTAAAGTATTTCATTGTTATATGCAAATATTTGACAGTGAACAGACAACAGCTATTCAGGGCTGGCGCAAAGTGTTTTGTTACACCACAAAATTTATAATTTTGCCTATCTGCTTCTTTGTGTCTTGTTGTCTACATAATAAATGACCAAATGGTGCGAGCTGCCTTGAGTCCTGCACTGGGAGAAAGGTGGGATACAACACAAAAATAAATGATCCTGGAATTTTGTCACTGTGCAATTGCTTCTTTTGCTTGTATGCTTGGGCCAGCCCGATAGCTACTTACTGCGTTTACCAGCCTCAACAATTTAGTATCAGCAAACTTAGCTATCTCACTGCTTACTCCTAACTCTGCCTTATTTTCACTTATATAAACACAAGAATTAAATGACAAGCAGTTGCTGTGCATTTATCATGGTGTTGCTTCAAAAGGTTGCTTAGCAACTTATTGAACTTTATAGGAGCTGAAACTATTCACATGTGATGCAGACTTTGGCTAGTTTAACAGTGGGTAACTGACCCTTGGCCAGGAGATATTGATTAACAATCATTTATTACTTTTGCAATCCTAGGATTGTGGATGGAGAGGACAATGCGCCTCTGAATAACAGTTGCTGAGAATCTAAAGTGTGCTTGCTAGCTTTCCATAGTCATTTGGTTGGCCACTGTGAGACCAGGATGTTGAACAAGATGGTCATGTGGTCTGATCCAGAAATGCTTTAATCTTCTTGTGTTCAATAAGAGAAAATCTCAACCTAACCCCTCTCAATATTCAGTAGACATCTAGTATGTTTTCAGTCATATTAATTTTGTCACTACGTTTCAGAAAAGTACATGTTCTTTTTTATGAATGTTATACTTCACTTTTGAAGACATTATACTTTTGAAGACAGTTCTCCTTCATCACATTTTTACAAAAAAAAAAAAAAAAATCCTCTTACCTGTAACAAGTGCTGTTCCCTCATAATTCCATCTGCCTGCAAGTACAGCTCCACAGTGGGCTTCTACACTTTTTTCAACTCTTCCAGTCTTGGAAATCAAATGGAACTTGCCTATACAAATTTGATGTTAGAAATCAAATATATACAAGAAGGTTATTATCATAGAGTTGTGACATTGGTTAAAATAAACGATTATCTGACAAATGTCACTTGATTCTTCTAAATCTTTTTCTAATTCCGTGACTAGCCAATTAGTGATAATCCCATAGCCCAACCAATAAGCAAATTCTTCAGTTAATAATCTTTCCTATTAATCTCATATATACCAGAAGTGAAAACTTTTTTTAGAATTAGACATTTACATCCCATTGAAATCAATGGGACAACTTAAGTCCCACTAACAACAGTTAACTTTAGCTGGATTAGGACCTCTATATTGGTAAACAGTTATGTATCTTCCTATACATTACCCAACTTCAAGGAACCCTTTCCCCATTATTTCTTAATCCTTCTATAGGCAAGTTTTCCTTAGTTTTGCAAAAGCAGATATAATCCTGAATGCAATGATAGGTCTGTGATAATTCGCTCCTAACAAGAAAGTATTTTTAGAAAATTATAACATTAGTTGTTTTAAGAAAATCCTGCAGTGCTGGCCTCTCCCTGATCAAATTGATCAGGTCACAGCTACCATCTGTGATGTCATGGCACTCACTCCTAGTTTTGCTGGAGAGTGAGTGCCAAGCTAAAGAACAGATCACCTCTCATCAATAAGTGAGAGGCTTCTGAAGTGATGTGTAAGTTTCTGGGGAAACCTCTCATCTCCCTCTGGGAGCAGCACAAAGATCAGTTTCCTATATTTTCAGCCTGCTATGAGGAAGTTGGATGGAGCTAGATGAAGCTACCGAGTTGCTCCTGGGCCATGGCTGCTTCAAACTAAAGATGGAATATGCTCACATGCTATCATCTTCATCTACATCTATAGCAGCTTTCTCCAATCTGTCTCCCATCAGATGTTTTGGACTACAACTTTCATCAGTCCCAGCCACCATGGTCTACAGTCCCAGATGATGGGAATTATAGTCCAAAACATACAGGGTATCAGGTTGTGGAAGCCAGATCTAGAGAAAGATTAGTTGTGGCACATTTGAACGACATCTTATTCTGAATTCCAGTAGAGTAGGGATAGATATATGATGGTCAATTCATTAATTGTTGTTTGTGGCAAATATCAGATACAGAAATCTATACTGGTGGAAAATGTTCGTACAAGAAAAACTTTCTATTGTGAACTAGAAAGACTGAAGTTACAGCATTCTATTATGGAACAGTGCCTTAAGATTTGAAGGTAAAAACATGTTGGGCAAGTGACCAAGACTGAAAAGATGGATTCAGAGCAGAAGCATTCAAACTGTGAAAGACAGCTAACTGATCTTCTCACAAATCCACTGTCAGCGAAACAGATCATAAGCAGATAGTTATCTTGCAGCCTCATATAGTTTGAGAGTCACTTGATGGGTGATGCTGGCCATGAAGACATTTTTTTAATAAAAAAAATCAGATGCTCAAAAACTCATTTGGTGTCTGTTGGCATGAGTGGACATATCAAGATTTTTTGAAAAACTTTACTGTTATAGGCTGCATAGAAAAGTGAAATCTTTGACCATATGCTTTATTCATAATATAGTTTGGAACAGAATGTGAAGGGACTCAGTTTCAGCCTTACATTAATTCTCAGTTTTATAAAATACTGCTCCTTTCTTCCTGTTTTTATTATTTAATGAAACCATAAACTGTTCTCAAAGTTGAAGCTGTTTTGCAGTTCTGGATGGCATTCAAATAAGAGATTAGAGGCCTATTCAAGTACAGCATGTACAGAACCATGTCTGTTATATTCATTTGCTACCACAGACCTCTTAAATATTCTGCTCTGATTTTAATGATTAGTCATCAGTATAACGAAAACTAGTAGAAAAAGAGCCAACATAATTTTAAAGGAACCATTACAGATTGTATTAGATGAATAATTAAAGTGGTAACATAAACATATTTCATAAGGAAAGGCAGATTATAATTCCACCAAATAGATCTTTACATACAAACTAAACAAACAAAGTTATTAATTAGGAAGAAAACATGCTATAAACAAAAAGGAGAAAAGTTATTGTGTATAGCAGATAACTGAAGCTCAATTTTTAATGTATGGCATTATATGTACTAGAATATGTAAGTGCTGGATTCTAGATACAGACCATAGTTTTAAACAGAATTTTAGAATGCTGAAGAATTATAAAGCTGCTAGCAGATACCTGTTATGAATGTCAGTCCTTATAATCCTGCCTATCAGGCATTTCTTGTTGGCAGCAGTTCCCTTTGAGGGCATAGTAGTCCTGTGTAATAAGGGCATCATGACTCCTCTGGCTTAGTTCCTGGGATTTTAGAATCTGAATTCGAAGTTCTACGGGCATTCTTATAAACTAACCAAAGGGGTTTTCATAGCACTTTGGTTGAGTGGTAGAAGATCCTTTCATACAAAATGGTGGACAACATCTGCTGCTCAAAATATAGCTACTGAGACTTGCTGAACCAGCTAAAAGGAGCGTGATGACATTTTAAAAAACTACACTGATCAAGTATCCTTGAATATGCTGCTGGCATTGTAGAGAAGCACTGAGCCCATCCTCACATGGGATCTAGTTTGCACCTTTATGGAGGAGCAAAAGAGAGAAAGCTTCAAGACTATCCCATATTTCTAATAGCCTGTTTAAAAGGGCTTTTCACTTTCACTACCTCACCTATGTGTCACTGAACCCCCTTCATGGAATGATGCCAATAGCAGTGTTGACTTTGAAAAAAGAGATCTGGGAACATACTAAAATGGAAAATCTGCTAATCTGGCTCATCTTACAGGCATACACAAGGAGGCACAATCATCAGGGGGACATTCAAAGTTCAGGTCTCACACACTCCCGTTGCATAAATGATTTGCCAATGCTTATGTATAAATACTAATTTTAGATTCTGAATGTTATGAACTAAGACTAGTTGCTAGTTGGCAGGGTAAAAAAGGGAACTTTTATTGTAATCCATAAGGATTTAAGAGTCTTTCTTTTGGTTTTGGTTAAACCTTACTTAGTACAATCTTGCATGCATCAAATCTTGGAACCCTGTTCCTTTATTGTCACAACTAGTGCTTTGTCAATGGGCAGTGACTCTGACAAAATTAGGGAATGGTCTGGACCACAAACCTAAAGTCCCATTAAGAAACCTGAATGACTTTTAATAATAACTGGATAAAACCTTTTGGACTTTTTGGAAGGGGAAATTATCACTATTCTCTCATACCCCCTTAAGAAACGGATACTAGCATATGTCAGAGAACTAATGCTAATTAGTCCTCCTTCTCCTCCTAGTGAGAATAGTGCCAAGTAAAAGTGTTTCAGTAACTTGCATTGAGCCATTTGTATATGCTTTCCCAGACACCCTACATAGCACTAAGGCAATCCTTTAATCAGTGCAAGGATTTCTGATTGTGCAATGCAGCATTCTCCCTATTTCCTTTGTCCTAAATCTGCTCTAGAGGTTCTTACAACCCTACATATTTGGGCACGTGGTGAGAGGAGAGCAAGTCCCATTGTGCAAGTGGAAATCTTTGCACTGACGAGTGCCCTCTGTATGTGAAGTTAGTTTTAGAGAAGTACCATGAGCCAAATCTCCTTTGAAGTGGGCCCATTCAGTATTTGTTTTCATGTTTACCATACTCTTATCTTATAAATGAGAACAAAACTCCCATGTAATGCTGACTATGGCTTACTGCAGATGAGCAAATACATGGGCTGCTAGAGAGAAGATTGTGGCTACTTTGCTCCTCCCTGCCTCCCCCCCCCCCCGCTTTTCTTTTGCTACTGCTCTGTGCTTGAGTTAAACTGCAGTTTGGCTCAGCTTACTGCCTGAAGCAGGGCTCAGGGTTTATCTCTCCCAGACAATCCACAAGTTGTAAACCATAGGATAAACCTTGGTTCCAGCTTGTGGTTTGTCTGGAGAGAGCTAAACTACAAGCTCGGGTTTGGACAATAAGCCAAACCACAGCTCAGCTCAGTGTAGCACTGTAGCAGAAAACAACCAGGGAGGAGCAAAGTGCTACAATCTCCTCTTTGGAACCCCACATTTGTAGTAAGTCATGGTTTGGCTTAACATTATGTGGGAGCTGGGCAACTGTAAACATTTCAGCAAGGAAACAGCTTTTTTTCTCTTTAATGAAAAACCAGAGGGAAAATGTAACCCACACTGAGCCTTTGAGATAGAGCAGGATAAAGTGAAGATCCTCATTTTGTTTTGTTTTGTGTTTACATTTTTATGCTTGTTATTTTATCACCTGTCTCCTCAAAATATAATGGGATAAAAATAAATATGGATATTTCCCATTTTGTAGCAATGTTTTCCAAGAATAGTTCACATATGTAAGATATTGGGCTATTATGGTGCCAAGCACCATAAAAGCCTTTCTATGAAATCCTATATCATGTATAGGCTACCAGTGTGGTTGGTCTTAAATGTGACAATCACAGATGATTAACTCAGCAAATCTAGCAACTCTATACTACAGCTTTGTTTTTCAGAAGATGTGTTACTCCTGTTAATCTATGAATTATAGCAGCTGTCTAGTTAGATATACTTCAAGACATAATGGTTCCTCTATTACATATGTGGTAAAATAAAGGTCTCAGTGGGCACTTTCTACTTTTTACACTGCTATTAAAAATCTAAGATGCATTCATAAAACACAGGGAACTCAGGGGAATTCTGGTTTGCAATATTAATACCATAAATAAGATTAAAATTGGTGTACTATCATGTAAGAGGGATTCTCTTGGTTACATTCATACAGAACCAATTTGTAGGATTTTGATTGATGGCATAGGAATGCTCTGAGAAACACATTAGTGGAATATAATGTCTATATATACATAACAGTTGCATTGTTCTCTTTTCAGTGGACATAATATGTTTCTTTTAAAATGTCTTTATCAATCTTCATGTTGTAGATGCAAAGGAACATGAAAAAGGCCCAGTCTTGTCAGTGTACATACCTTAAAACAACTTAGGCTCAGGATGACAACAATGGTAGCTTGTTCATTTAGTGTGTGTGTGTGTGTTAGGATAACAAAATAAAACTATTTGGTTTTAAAGATATGTTTTATCCTTTGAGTTTTGCAAGTTGAGTACATTTTCCCCTTATGCTTTTGATATTGTCAGGATTTTTTTTAATGCTAGAAGTGTGCATTTTTTAATCTTCAGCCATGATAATTATATCAAACAGATTGTTGTATGTACAATACATTCTATTTTACAGTATACTCAAACATATACAGCTGCTTACAGTAGGTAAAAACTTGTTGTCATTTGCCATAAACAACCACCTCCATTTGCTTGGAAATAAATCAATTTACTTCAATAAATGTCCACACGAATGCATCCTCTACCTCTCCTTCAAATCAGAACCAGTGAAGGCGGTGAAGGTCCTTCATCTAGAGGCAGATGGATGGATGGATGGCGGCTAACAGATTGAGGTTCAATCCTGACAAGATAGAAGTACTGTTTTTGGGCGGGCAGGTATGGTGGACTCCCTGGTCCTGAATGGGGTAACTGTGCCCCGAAGGACCAGGTGCGCAACTTGGGAGTCATGTTGGACTCTCAGCTGTCTATGGAGGTGCAGGTCAATTCTATGTCCAGGGCAGCTGTCTACCAGCTCCACCTGGTACGCTGGCTGAGACCATGCCTGCCTGCAGACTGTCTCGCCAGAGTGGTGCATGCTCTGGTTATCTCCCACTTGGACTACTACAATGTGCTCTATGTGGGGCTGCCTTTGAAGGTGACTCAGAAACTACAACTAATTCAGAATGCGGCAGCTAGACTGGTGACCGGTAGTGGCCACTGGGACCATATAACACTGGTTCTAAAGGATCTTCATTGGCCTCAGCCCAGACACTGAGGTCCTCCTCAGAGGGTCTTCTGCTGGTTCCCTCACTGTGAGAAGCGAAGTTACAGGGAACCAGGCAGAGGACTTTCTCAGTAGTGATGCCCTCCCTGTGGAACACTCTCCCTTCAGATGTAAAGGAAATAAAAAACTATCCGACATCTGAAGGGCAGCCCTGTATAGGGAAGTTTTTAATGTTTGATGCTTTATTGTGTTTTATATATTCTGTAAGCCACCTAGAATGGCTGGGGAAACCCAGCCAGATGGGTGGGGTGGTCTTCTTCTTCTTCTTCAGTGGGTGCAATGAGATATGAGACAGTGCAGGACCCAATTTTTTATCCCTTATAAAGTGTGGGTGGGCAGATGATTTAAAGTGCAACATATGTGAGTGGGAGGGAACAGCTGGACCTCCAGCATACCTGCACATTTAATTTTTCTCTTGGGGTGCTTCCTGCTAGCTGTGGAGACCCTCAATGAGAAATATCAGTGTAAAACATGTGAAGACAGGCTCTGGATTGAGTGGACGTGACCAATAGTGAGCCCAATGGTCAAGAAGGCGGTTTCTGCACATGCTGTAGGGGGAAGTGAGGGGCAGATGGGGCTCATGAGCCTGGGATGGTAGCCCATCTAGGAGAAGGAAAACTCTGATTCTAAAGAAAGGGCTAAGGAGTAAACTCTACACATATCCGGAGTGGAGTCCCTAAGACAGTTAGATGGCAACTACAGCAGCCAAGTTGGTTCCGAACAGATTGCTCTGCTTTCCCTTGGACCACATCAGCAAGGCCAAGAGGAGGGTCTTGTTGTCTGGGCAGCCCAGGATTTCCATAAACACTGTCCAGGCCTGCATCCCAGAGAAGTCACTTCGGTACTGCTAAACACAGCTATTTGACTTCACCCCCAGAGGCCCACTCCATTGCCTTTCAAGACAGATGGATGCCAACAAAACACCGGCAGATATCAAACAGCTGGTCTGCTGTCATTATGTCCATTTTCAGCCAAATGTATTAAAGCATTCACTTTTTCTACTATGCAAAAGTAGCTTGCTGTTGTGCACTTCTCCAAAGCCTATAGATAGAAAATTATTGCTTATTTTCCAAGGGTTGTATCCAGCTTGTAGACCCATTGAAATCAATGAACTGGGCATTGATTTCAATGGATCTATACCGCGTTAGTTGGATACAACTCTTCTTAATTACGCATTTAGCAATCTTATTAATGTCAAAATGGATGCAAAATCAAGAAAATATAGCTAATAGGTTTGCTGACTATGAATGCTTTCTCCTTAGAAAAGATCCATTTGAGAAAAAGTAAACAAATTTGGATTAATTGGATTAAAGTGTTAAACTAATCAGTTACATTAATGCAGAGTGAAAGAAGGAAATTAAACTGAAGTTGGGGGTACAAACATACCATAAGTGATGTTCTAGTACAACACACTATGTGGGGCTACCGCAAAGCATGTTCCAAAAAGAAAGCCAGATTGCTTTCTGGCATGCAGTTTGTTGACCATATTACACTAGGTTTTGTTACAACTGCACTGGTTTACAATTTGTTTCTGGGCACCATTCAAGGTGCTGGTTCTTAACTCTAAAGACCTAAATGGTTTGTTGCCAGAGTATCTGAAAGGCCACCTACCTTTAATTTAAGATCACCTTTGGCGGCTTCACTATTTGTTCTATCAGCAAGAAAGCTAGATTGGTGGGAACATAGGACAGGGCTGTTGCTGTGGTAGTACACTATCTATGGGACTTTTTGCTCTGCATGACTTTGGCTGGTTTTAAGTGAAATTACTTCCACATTTTTTATTTTATTTAAATCATACTAATCTGCCATGGTATTGTTTTAAAGTTTTGAAGCTAACTTTTTTCAAATTGTGGATAGTCTCAGTGGTTCTTTGGGGCCAAAAGGCAACTCAGCATTATAAATAAAATAAATTGCTTATCAAGACAGATACCTGATTTACAGTTAGAATAGATACCAGAAGAAATAAATCTCTTCTACTAGTCTTGACATCAAAGTCTCTGATATAGACAGTTGTCCATGAGTGTCACAAGGAAAAATGTGTGCGGTATTCAATATAGCTCATGATTACAATTATTCTTATTCACACTAAAAGCAAGTGGAAAGGAACCATTTAATACAAACCACACCAGGACAACAGGGATTGCATGTAACATAGTACTGTATGTATGTGCATCTAGGCAGAGCTGGTTCAGCTTACCAGAGCTACGCTGCATGTAGATCTAAATTTACCCTTTTCCCCACATCCATGCTACTGCTGACCTACACCTATAGTGTGCTCAAGGCAATTTATGGATTGGATCAGATAAGATTTTGTTCTTAAAAGACACACCAGTTACAAAGCTGTAGCATTCTTACTTGAATTGCTTGCAACATCCCAACACTTTGGTATGTTTTTTCAACTGCTTTTGTAATTAAACTACTGTTTTCCTCTAGAGGAAATCATCCCAAATACATGCTTATGTCAGAGCCCAATGTTTCAATGCAAGGGAAAGCATGCACACCGAGTACAAAATAAAGTTGTACAAAATCAAGGATCAGAGAAGGTGACACTTGAAAGGAGTCATAAAGTTAGTAATTAAAGATGGTGCATCATATTGCATGACAATCTCAGCAGAAACTGTAGACTCAAGAGCAGTGCCATTTAAATGACTGGACATTACTAATTTAGGCCCTTTAATTTCAAAGGAACTGCTCTAACTCATTTGGCTACAACTTTGCATACTGACAAAATGAAATACTTTTAAAAGAATTGTACTCTAAAATAAGCTATATACATCTCCATGATGACTTACCATCAGAACTTGTAAGTACAAAGTTCTCAGCGTGAGCTTGTCTCTTTCCACCAAAACTTTTGGGAAACCAGTGAAGATCGATGGGATAGATATCATCAGGAAGCTTCGCTACCAGTGTTGTCTCACCATTTAACAAGTTCCATTTCATAATTTGGTGATCATCACTGCATGAATAAAGATCGTCTGCTGTTGTCCAGCCTACACAACTAACCAATTCCTTATGTTTTAACAGAATTAAGGAATTTCAGAATATTGGTACAGTTAAATCTTCATACATATTGGCAAAGACATATATTATTTTTTCTTCATTAAACTTTTTTGAAAACATGAATTAAAATTATTTAAACAAAAAAGATGCAAGGGGTTGGTAAAGAGAGCTCAATAATTATACATACCAATACTACTTTATTTCTTGCTTATATTTTCTTTACAGTATTTTTCTTTAAAGGGTTTTGAGATGAAGAGAGAACTCAAAACGTCTATAGCAGTGTTTCTGAAACTTGGGTCTCCAGCTGTTGTTTGAATACAACTCCCATCATCTCTAGCTAGCAGTAGCAGTTTGAGAAACACTGGTCTATAGTGTGCACTTACAGGTTGTAACTGGTTTTGCAAGGCCTCTTTAGTTATTATACTAGTAGTTGAAGTTAGCCCGTTCAATAACGGGCGCTAGAGGAGGAGGAGGCAGGAGGCAGAACAGCGGCCGCTGGGGGGTGGAGAGGGGCTCCCTCCCCCTTCTTCGTTTTCCCCGGGGGCGGCTGTAGCGGCGGCGAGGATGGGGCGGCCCTCTGCGTCCGTGCGAGGCAGCGGCGCTGGCGCAACTGACAATGCGCGTGCGCCGCTGCTGCCTCGGGACTAGACTTATACAAATCATGAAAATGATAAAGGCTTTTTGAGCACCAAGCTTTAACACCTCCTACAGAAAATCTTCCTAAAAAGGAAAGGTAGTATGGTAATAGCAATAGGAGAGGTGTACCTGGCCTTAATACACCCGTCCAGGACTTTCAGGCATGAAATATGCAACAGGATAGATTTTGACCTTCTTTACAAGTGCTCTTAAAAAACAACAACTGGATCAAGTTCATAAAGGATTAGAAAAGTTGCATCTGCTGGTTATCCAAGCACTAAGAAACCTGGAATATCTTTGTGGTCCATATACTGTAAAGCTGGCTTTAAAATATGATGCTGGCTCTTGGGACTTAGAAGTAGAGTGGTGCCTCTGGTTACGAACTTAATTCGTTCTGGAGGTCCGTTCTTAACCTGAAACTGTTCTTAACCATTGGAAACTATGTTTTGTAGGTAATCCAATTTAGTGCTTATTGGTTTGCCCAACTCAAGACACAACAAACAATTTATTTATTTTTAACAAGATTTATAGACTGCTTACCGGTAATTAAAAAAGGAATTAAATAGTTTACATAAAGTATTATACTAATTACTGGTAACCAGAAAAGAGAGCAGTGAATATGTGAGCCCATGTGTATGTGGTTTGGAGGCTTAAAATATATTTTAATTTAACCTTTGATGTGTAGTGCAAAGCTTTCTGTGCTTTGTGAGCCAATGGTGTGCCACTCTTGTGCTGCATGGATCATATGTGTAGTACAATGAACCTGAATATGGGGATACAGAAGTAAAATCAAATAGCTAGCACTGAAACTGTTTACAATAACCTATCAACCAATAACCTTTTGCATATCTGATCATCAGTGACTTTTCCTCACAGATTTAAAAGTTCCATGATAACATCAGTGCATGAATAGGAAATGGATTATATATGGGCACTTCCTTTTCTTCCATACTTCAATGCAACAGATGCTGTTAAACTCTGCATAATTTTCCTAACTCAAGCATAAATAAATATATGGGCAGAAGGATTCTTGCCCCTCCTCAAAAACTGTACTATTTTCTCAAGGAATGTAAGAGTTCTGTTGGATAAGACCAAAAGCCTATCTAGTCAACCATCCTGTTTCACAAAGTGGCCAACCAGATACATCTGGGAAGGCAACAAGATTAGACTGACCAGCTCAATTGAGAGCACTCGCTTTAGCTGTGAACATAGTCATTTGTATTTTACAAGTGGGGTGTCATAGTTCCTGATATCTTTTTTTTTTCCATTCTCTTACACAGATGGGATTATTCTAACAGCCCTTAAGATGCTGTTCAATGATAAGTCTTCTATATTCCCTGGCTGCACAACAATATCAATATCCATTTGCTCAAAAACAGTAGGTCTGATGTTACTGCCTGAAACTGGACTGGTTTTCATGTCACTGTGACAGTTAATGGGTTTTTGAGAATGTGCAAACCCTGCTTAACTCTTCTCCTAGGTCAGGACAAGCAAGAGCAACACAGTGTTGGCTATCTGAGTGCTATCTGAATCAGGTATCATAGTTTGCTTTCCTTACAACCCTTGGCTGACCATCACTGTTTGTTTAGAATTAAACAAATCACACTGATACCAGGTTTAGACATAACACTAAGCCAGGGATTGTGGTTTGTTGCTCTCATTCACACTAAGGGATCAAAGACAGTTTACCAGAATATGCAAACTGGACCATTGTAGTCAAAACAAAATAAAATAAAAAAAATTCCTTCCAGTAGCACCTTAGAGACCAACTAAGTTTGTTCTTGGTATGAGCTTTCGTGTGCATGCACACTTCTTCAGATACTTCGTATCTGAAGATACTTCAGATACTTCAGATACTTCTTCAAGTATCTGAAGAAGTGTGCATGCACACGAAAGCTCATACCAAGAACAAACTTAGTTGGTCTCTAAGGTGCTACTGGAAGGAATTTTTTTTATTTTATTTTGTTTTGACTATGACAGACCAACACGGCTATCTACCTTTAACTGGACCATTGTAGGACATTAATAACCAGAGTGCATTGTCAAAAAAATTGTGTCTTTCTTACAGGGTTTGAGCTCTGAGAGATACAAAAGTATATTTTGATACATTTGTGATTTTTTTAAAACCACATTGTTACAAGCACTGAAAAATATCAGAACATTGTCAGCTATGCCTATGACATAGGTTTGAGATGAACAAAGGATATGTTTTGGTTCCTTCAACAGAGATGTCTTTAATCTCATTATGATTTCTGTTATTGATCATCCAGTTGCTACATTGATAAAAAAAAACTTCTTGGTTGCAGTTAATACCTGTGAAACACATACAAAAAAGTAACCTGTACTAAAATATTAATACTCACATTTTAATCAATCATTACCTTCTCTGTCCCAAAGTGGTAATGCAATGTGCTACAGATTTATGCATAAAGATGAGGAAGTGTTTGTATTAACTTTTCAATATAGTCAGATACTTTGGGAAAGCTCTGGACCCATTCCTGGCAATAAAATGCCAAGTTACAAACAACTGTTGGAAGAAAAAAATGTTTACAAAAGGTTCTGCAGAAATAATGGACTTTAGAGAACTTCTTCAATTGCAATAACTCCCATTAATGTAAATTAATGGACACTTTCTTATTCAGAAGATAATATGCCATTATGCACAACATATGCCCTCTAACCTCTTGGGATTCCAGCAACATAGATACTACAACCCACCAAGGAGTTACTATGCAAGGATTTAGCAACAGAAGCAGGCCTTGCAATGATTTGCAGTCTTTTGGTTCCTGGCAGTTGACTACACAATATTGGTTTTGAGCCTATTGTGCTTTATTGTTACTGATTTTGTTCTCAATCATTGGCAAAGCTTTAACTGATATCAACTGACCAGACAAAGTAACACCTAGGCAACACAATCCAATGCTTGTTTACTTAGACATAAGGCCTATTGACTTTAATGTGGCTTACTCTGATATAAGCGTGCAATGGATTGTAGCCTCAGAGTGAAATATAGGTTTCAAATTATAATGGACATATGGATTTTTTCCCCTTGGGAATTTGAAAAGAATGGGAAAAACAGTTCTTTCATGACATTTTTAGTGCAGAAATAACCTCTAAGTACCTTCCATAATCACAAAGCACCAATGTAGAATAAAATCCTCATTCCTTTTTTTAAAAAAAGCATGTGCTGAAAAAAGCATGTACTGAAACAGGGGGACAACCTGTTTTTGTTAACATCTTCCATTGGCTTCTATGAAATACTTTACTTTCTCTTACTGATGCTGATGCTCCACATATGAGCAGAAATGGCCATGCGTAAAGATGGCTTTACCTATGATTCTAGGACATTTCATCGACAAAGTGACCTCTTCAATCAATCAATCAATCAATCACTGCAGTATGGGAACCAGATGATTTTGTTTCAAAGGCTACATCTGCGCTGCAGCAAGCAACAGCAGCAGCAGCAGCATCTTCCGAACCCCTTTTCTTTCCAGGGTTTGAAAGCTGCGAGTAAAACGGGATTAAAAATGCAGGGAAAAGCTGCATGTCAGGCTGTAAGCAGGCCTCCCTTCACCCTCCCCCCGGTAAAGTCCACTGTTGCTTTCTATCCCCAGGTTAATAACTCCCGAGAGCTTCAGTGGGGTCATCCCCAAGGAAGCGAGAGGACTGCAACATTGGAGCCTGGAACGAGAAAGAAAGGCACTGTTACGTACCTGGCTATAACACATTTTTGCCAAACCTGCGCGTACTAAAGACCCCGGAGGTTTCGGCGGCCAGTCACTCGCTCAGGTCTCTAGACCTGACCATTTCCCATTCCCTCGTCCGCCCGCTCGACCCCCACCTGCTCCCTACTTTTTTACCTGAGCAAGGTGAGCGCCTAGTCTAAGCGCACAGCGCCGTACCTCTGTGACGAACTCGGAGCGCTGAGGCCTCTGCTCCTTAACTTGTCTCCGCGCCCGCTTGCCACTCCGGTATTCCCGCTCCAAGAGCCCTCAGAGGTTCGCCTTTCTGGCCGAAAGTACTCCCTCCCTCCTCAACGCTTTTGATGCCAACCGTGAGCGGGAAGCCGTTCGGTCTCTATAGCGACTTCGCGCGAGATTTCTCACTCCCCCCCCCCCGCCTCCCGCCCGCGAGGTTTCGTTACACTCTCCTTCCCACCTCAGACCCTCCCAGAGCGTGTGACGCCAGCCGTGACGTCAGGGGGCTGACCTGTCAAATTTGTATTAAATGCATTAATATTTTAATATCTCTCTATCTATATAGTTTCTCGTTATTCCTCCGCTATTCTATTGGATCTTGTTGCTAGGTGACCGATTCCGCCTGTCCGATTACCCACGGAAGGGACTCGGCTCCTTTCCCCTTTCGTTACATTTGGATATTTTATATTTTAATCCTATGTTCAAAAGCATTCTATACACACGCACACATTTAAGGTATACTGTATATACTTCTCTGCCCCCCCTCTATTTTTTGGAGGGGGGAATGCTGAGGAAAGCATGACGTGAAAACATTCAACCCCCCCCTTTCCGCTAACTAACGGAAAACAAGATGGCGGCGCGAGAGGGTTTCCCCTCCTCCTCCTTTTTCCTCTCTTCGTTTTTTTCCCCTCCTTTCAAACCTGTGGGAAGCCGGCCCCTTTTTTCATTCCCCAGCGTGCTTTGCGCGTTTCTAACGAATTTCGTTACGAGTTTGCCGTTTGGGCGCCATTTTCGAGTGTAGAAGCCGCCAAGGCTGCAGGCAGGAAAAGGGAGCTTTCTGCAGCTCGCGCCGCTGCTACGTTGGGAGCGCCGTTGGCCCTCGCTCCAGGTTGCCCGTTCTGAGCCGTGGATGGGGACGAACTACTCTGTCTCTGCCTGGTAAGAAGACCTTTTTGGGGGGAGGAACTGTTCTTGCTTTGGGGTTTTATGGGGGAGAGAGTTTTGAGAAGCTTCCCTCCCTGCGGTTAGAATGGAGGGTGAAACTTTCAGTAAGGTTCATGGATTTGGCTGGTGCTTACTGGTACTTGGGGAACTGGTTCGCTTTAAAAAAAATTTAATTTATTTTTAAATTAAAAATAAACCCCCCACAAACTATTCTGTGAGGAAAAAGGCGGCAGCCTTCTCTCTCCCCCTCCCCTCCCCAAACCGGCCGCTTTTTCCTTCTCCCCCGCTTTTCCCCCTACCCGCCTCCGTGGGGGTGGGGTGAAAAGCTGTATTTGCTGGCGATTTCCGTTGCTATCGGTAAAACCAAGTTGGTCTCCTTCCATTCGCTCCTTGCACATTTTTTTTAATTTAAAAAAAAATTTTTTTTGCTGATTTTGGTATAGGCTGTCAGAGACTATTTATAATCAAAATTTTCTTTTAAAAATAGATTCTTTCCCCCCACCGTGATTTTTATAGTCGCCTGGAGGATTTAATTCTTAGCCGTTGGAGCGGTGAAGTAGATATTTCCCCTTCCCCCCCCCTCCCGCGAAAAAAGTGACTTCAACTGGTTGCTCTCGGTAAAAAGGCACGTACGCATCGGAGTCTTAAGGGGAGGGAGGGCTGCATGATTCCAATGCATTCTTAAAGAGCATGCATGCCAAACTATTTATTTTAAAACTTATGCGTTCGGTTCACAGCAAAGTTTTTTTTTTTTTTTTTATTTCGCGGCCCTGACCTGATGAGTGATATTTGGCAGTAGTAGATCTGTAAGTGCTTTTAGTAAAGCACCACTAATTAGACCCCCTTGATTGGAAGCAAGCTACGAAAGGGTGGGGTGCGGGGAGGAGGTGATGGATTTATGAAGGGTAAAAAGCCCGATTCATTTATTAGGGCGCTTAATTTCCCACAATACTTGTGAGATAACGTGCATAAATTAAAACAGCCGTTGCTTTGCAAACCTATTAACGTTTGAAAGCCAACGTCACTTCTTTCAGTCGGATTCCTTTGGACTCCTGGAGGCTATAAATGTCAGTGAAATAGAACTATTACAGTATCTTTCCTGAGTATGCTATTGGCTTAAAGAGAATGTTAATAAGCCTATTTAATTATTGGGTGTAGGTAAAATTAATACAAAACAGTCTGCATCCTATATACATGGGCTGAGATTTTTTATTTGATGTCAGTTATTTAAAGAGGTCTTTTGAACATGGTTTTAATAAACCTTGATTATGAGAAGCAAATTAACATCTCCCCTTTCAGTTTCCCGCCTCAAGTTATATACCTAAATATGGGCTTTCTTGAATTACTCTCTAGTCAGGTACCAATAAAAAAAAAAAGTTGTCCTCATTTCAAGTTTTACAGTTCTCTTCATTGGAATTAAAGAATGAGAACACATCTTATTAAGGACTCTATTAAATTATTTAAGCAATACTAGACTAATTCTTGAGTCTTGAACCTGAACAGAATCCTTTAAAAATAATTCAAATAAAGGGCTGGATATTACACTTTATTGTAAAGTGATTTCTGCCTTTAAGGAGATTACACCTGTTAATTCTGGTTAATAAAATAGGCAATATTTTTGTTTTCTATTAAATTAGCTAACTTTTTAATATATTCAGTCAATATGACAGTTGTAAATTGTCAGTTACAGTGGAGAATGGGTGGAGAGGTACTACATACTTGTCATAATAGCTTGCCAAATTGCAAAATTGACCCACATTTTAGATTAATATTAGGCACTGGACACGCAACTTTATCATTTTTTAATGTAATATTTAGGTCATTGGGATTTTTTCGTTTGCATTAACAAAGACGATAACAGGGCTTCTGTAGTTTGGTTGTTTGGAATCGGAACAGCTAACTGAAATCATGCCAAGAAAAAGAGCTAAAATATCTACAGCAGCCCATCACAAAGACAATGAGCCCTTGGATGACTCCTTCAGTGATGGGGAACCTGAAAAAGAAGCCAATATGCACACCCCTGAAGTACCTCAGCAAGGTCAGTTTCTCTTCATCTTTATATATTTGGCTCATAAACTTGGCTGTGGAGGTGTCCTGCTTAGAAGCTAGGACAAGTCCAATTTTGCCTTTAACTCTGTGATGGTTTCCACATTAGTTATAAATGTTTCAGGTTAATGTGGTGTTAGAGGCAGTATCTGTCTTCTTATTCCTGGTGTTTAGCCTGTACTCCTTATATTGTGCCAGAAAATCATGCAATGATTTAAACAGATATAATTTTGAGGTGGTGTGAGAGTAGTTGTTTGCATCTTGTGTGTCCTTAGGCAAGTACTGTGTATATTTTAACCATGTTTGAGCTTTGCATGTTGTATTGAGAACGTCTGCATTGAAATGAAGCAATAGGCCATATAATACATTGGTCAGACATTTAGGATTTTATTGTTGAATGGGTTAATAACTGAAAAGTGACACCAACAAATTATTCAAAGAAAACGTTGCCTCAATGAGTTAAAAAATTGTTCTACGTCTTCTTGAAATCTAAGTGGCCAGTTTTCTCTGTGTGTGACAAACTTCCTGTCTTTGAGGAATAGTGCTGTTGCTGTCATTACAGCTTGCAGGGCATTGTGCAGAGATCCTCAGACCACCTCCTTTACAGTGTTCGTAAGCTCTGAGCATGTCTGAAAATGCAAGTCTGTAGAAAAAGTTGTTTGCTTTGGATTTGTATGGATGAAAGTCTCTTATTGCCAGCATATACTTTGAAAATGCTGTGGCTTTAAAGTACAATTCTAGTGGTAGAATAAGTTCGCTTGTAAATGGAAGCAACGTTCTTGATCCTTTTCCTAGTAATTTAGCCTGTGGATAGAAATGTGTTGATTCTTGTACAGTAACGGTGTTATTGGAAGGGGGGATTCTTCTGTTTTTACTACAGAGATGAAATATTTGTAGGTGTATGTAGTCATTAAGTGTGTGTGTGTTTCTGCTTTTGTTTGGAAATTTCTAGCAGTCTCAGACGGAGTAGTTGACAATCGCTGTTTAGAAGAGATTTTGAGTAGCATCTCTCCTCCCCCACCTCCAGCAATGACCAATGAAGCTGGAGCTCCTCGTCTCATGATAACTCACATTGTAAACCAGAACTTCAAATCTTATGCTGGGGAGAAAATTCTAGGACCGTTTCATAAGGTATCTTTCTTTTTTAAGTGACTTCTAAGTTGAGGTAAGACTCTTTTGACTTAGCTGCTCATAGTAAAGTGAAAATTACAGATTGCTAAGTAACATGGGGGTGCTTTAAATGAAAGAATGTGAATTACTATTGTCTGTACTTCTGTTTTCAAGATCTTGCTTTCTGTGGAATTCAAGCAGCTAGAAAAGGATGTATCTTTTTCTGTTATGAATAATTATAAGTAATTCACTTATACAATATGAGTTCATGTTAATTTGAAAACATATTGATACTCTTCAAGAAGCTAATTATAAACATGTTTCTTTGTAACATTTTGCTTGCTGAATGCAGTTCATTTTGCAGAGTTCACAGGATAAAACTTCAGAAATTTGAGCTTAATAGGAGGTGTCTTTGAATAGGTTGTACTTTTTACCGTTGGCTGTAAAACCTAAGCTTTCCAGTAGTTCACAATTTCCTGCACCTAGGTGTAATGACATTTTAAACTGTCTACAACGCAAAGAAGCATAATTGCTAGTGGTTATTAAAGTAGAGTGCTTTCTTTTTTCTATTATGCAGCGTTTTTCTTGCATTATTGGACCAAATGGCAGTGGAAAGTCCAATGTGATTGATTCTATGCTCTTTGTTTTTGGTTATCGAGCACAAAAAATAAGATCCAAAAAACTTTCAGTTCTGATCCATAATTCTGATAAGCATAGTGATATTCAAAGTTGCACAGTAGAAGTTCATTTTCAAAAGATCGTTGACAAGGTATGTTTTACTTTTGTTAAAAGTTGGGGAAGGTTCACCTTATAATGTCCTATATCATTTTATTGAAACATTGTGCCTTTCTAGTTCTCTGTGTTAGAAAACCAAGTTATACTTACTTACAATCCAATTCTGTGCATGTTTACTCGGAAGTAGGTACCACTGTTTATTGGGGCTTCCTCCCAAATAAGTGTGCATAGGACTGCAAGCACTGGAGGTCCATTTCTGCTTCATAAGTATATTTAACTTGAAAAGTATTCTTGTATGCACATATTACTTACTGCAATGTAAAGCTTATTCTGGTTTCAGTTTAAAATATGTTTAAGCTAGATATGCATATTATAAGAACTGCTGTAGAACTGAAAAGGTTTTATATGTTCCAGGCTAGCTACAGGGTTGTGTGTGGTGTATATGTAAACTATAAATGTGCTCTGAAAGACCTCTTTAAAGTCATCATCCTTCCAATATCAACATACACTGGCTTAAAATAAATTTTTAAACTAATTTTTGGTATGGTTTATTATAAATTAAAAACCTGTAGACACTACATATCTGTTTAAAATTACATGATTTGCATTTTTTTTATATTTCCCCTTTAACAAGGGAAATAAATTAATAAATTAAAAAATTGTCCAGTAGCACCTTAGAGACCAAATAGGTTTGTTCTGGTTATAAGCTTTCGTGTGCATGCACACTTCTTCAGATACACTGAAACAGAAGTCACCAGACCCTTATACAAGGGTTAGTGTTAAACTAAATTCAAATCATTTCTCTTGCTTTTCAAATTTGTGTGTGGGTAATATGTTAAAATTGGACAAAAATGCACATCTGTGTGCATTTTTAAAAATATCCCCAATTAGTTCAATAAAACATTACCAGGTTAACTGTCCAAATAGTAAAACCAGGTGGGGGATTCTTTGTATACAACTGGGGATGCTGTTGTGGCTGTGTGTGTGGTTTTTTTAAATTGTCAGCATTGGTAGTGTAATGAGCTGAAAAATAATATTTTAAAATATATATTGAAAGACTATGCTTCTAAATTAATACGCATCTAAAATAGAAATAATATTCCATTAAAGCCAGCCACATACAATCATATCTAATCTTCAATTTATGCTTTTTTAAATAATAAATCACTTTCCATAAGTATTTTTTCTGTGGAATTTCATTGGAACAATTTTAGGCTCTCAAGGAATTAGGCTAGGAGGACAAACAATTTAAAAATAATAATTTGTGCGATAAAATTTCATAGAAAAACATTTTTGCATTTTTTGAATATGGATTAAACCATTGTATGTGTGGCTTGTTAAAGATCTGCTTAAGCCCATGCTTAATAATTGGTGTAGATTTTGAGGATTTTTTAAATAAAAAAGATGCTTATATTCCCAGTTTTTCAAAACTGCCTCTTTAAAATGGTTAGCCATGGGTACTGAAGGTTTTCTTTGCTGAAAACTGAGAGTAACTTCTTTGAACTGACAGGAAACTGCTTTGCAAGTTGACTGGAAGGAGATAGGAGAAGGGTGTCTGTTCTACAATATGGTGGTAGGCAAAAGACTAAGGCTACAATTCTATTCAGATATTTTGGAGTATCCCACTGAACTGTGTTGCGATTGCATGTTTTCTCAGAAGTAAATATTAGTTTGCACATTAAGTTGTTGAAATCATATGCTACTAAATTTAGAAAAATTGGAGAGGTTCTGTGTTTCCAAGACATTATCTGACAGAAAAAATGCTGGCATTACTAATAAAGTGCATATGTTATAAGATTTATTATGAGTTTTAATGTCAGAGTTAACTAGGATATAACAGATTTTTGAAAATAAATTATTTAATTTTGAAATCTTGGGTAGACCTGTGGCTTAAAACTAACAATTGTTTTTCTGGGTTTGTTTTCCTTCAAAACAGGAAGGGGATGATTATGAAGTCATTCCCAACAGCAATTTCTATGTCTCCAGAACAGCCTACAAAGATAATTCTTCCGTGTACCATATCAGTGGGAAGAAATCAACATTTAAAGATGTTGGGTTTCTACTTCGAAGTCATGGAATTGACCTAGATCATAATAGGTTCTTGATTTTACAGGTAATTCTTTGAATAATATTGTTACTAAATTAATTTTTTTCTAACTACATTACTTTAGGTATATCGGAGTGAGTCTTGTGTTCTAGAAACCTTACAGTACTCTAGCAGCACATCATGATTTGTATGTCATAGTAAATATGCAAGTCATTATATGCTGCTTTAGAATTTTAAGGGAAATAATCTTTTCTGGTATTAGGGTTTTTTTCTACGTTGTAGGCAGGCAAGTGAGTAGAACAATTGTTATACTTGTTCCGCCCTAGCAGCACGTAAATATTGGTGTAGTAAAGATAATCTTAACCCCAATATTATTGTGCTGCTTAAGCGTAGCAGGGATTAAGCAACATTGTTGTTTCTGTCCTACATGCCATGTTAATTCAGTACTGAAATGTATAGCTATTAAATACAGTATATGGTTGAAATGAACATTGCCATTTTCTTTTGACATCTTTCTAGCCTCAAGCATGAATAGATACAAAATTAACCAAATCATGCACTCTGAAAGATCAAATTTCATCTAGTTTAAATTATCACAATAGTATATGATGGGACTATTTAAAACACTGGATTTAACAACAAATGTTCACTACTCATGCTACCTAAATAAAAGTTTCATACGTGACACAAATAATTCTTCTGGGAGAAAAATGATGTAACTTGATATTTGCTAATTTCCACTTTCTGTTTCATGATTATGGCTGAATCCCAACACTAATCACCAGGGAAAGACTTTTGTAAGAAACCTAGCTTTTTGTTACAATTACAGTATATATATAATATTATAAAGTACAAGAAAGACTTAAGTTCAGTTAAATGTACAAGTACCTTATTGTGATAGCATGGAATCTTAAAAACAGGTACAAAGTACAGATTTTATTTGGAATTCATTTACAAAATGTTAGGATACTATAGAAGGGCAAGCACTGGAAGTTATAAAGGTTGAAATGGAAGGGTTGGTCTTCTGTACAATGCCAGCAAGCTTTGGGGATGTTATTTGACATATATGTTGGAGGCACTTCTGTGGCCTGGGTGCCATTTGAAGCATGGGCTATAGCTCTGCCTACAAGCACTCTGATGTAAACATGTATGCTTAAAGGGTATGGTCTCATATGTATGGATACAATCAGTGTTAAAAACTCAGATATACTGTATAAGCTAATAACCAGATGGTTCCGATTGCCATTACAAAACGTCTAGGTGCAATTCCCACCCACCCCCATCCCAGTGAAGTTTGTTGTTGTTATTATTATTAATTTCATTTCTGTACTGCTCTCTTCTAAAGAAAAATTCTCAATGTGGTTTACAGCACATTAGAACATCAAATAAAACAATCCAGAATAAAACAAATTCAAGGTTCAAGGAAAATATTTCAGATCCTTTTCTAAGGGACCTTTTGCTTTCCTCGTATTTATTTACCTGTTTAATTTATATATCTGCCCCATAGCAGAAGTACTGTAGAAAGCCAATGTGGTATAGTGGTTAGAGTGTCTGACTAGGACCTGAGGGATCATGGTTCAAATCCCCACTCAGTCATGAAGCTCACTGGGTGACCTTGGGCCAGTCACAGCCTCTTAGCCTACCTCCCAGGGTCGTTGTAGGAATTAATTTTAGAGGAGGGTGAACCATGTACTGCTTGAAGAAAAAGGTGGGATAGAAATGCAGTAAATAAGCTCTTCTGCTTACCTGCTTAAGAAAGCTGAAGAGGCCAGCCAGAAGGTAATGTCAGTCGCCAACCTGGCATCCAGAGATCTCTTTAAGTGGTTGCAATTGGATTTGCACCAGTCACAAACGCACCTGGCACCTGGGGGATTTCTAGCACTGGATACAAGAATTTGTTTTTATTTGTTTCTTCCTTTTTTACCATATTCAGACAGGATCAGATTTTAATTTCATTGAATTTTGAAGAAATCAGACTGGTTTTATAGTTAAGAATAAGAAAGCATAACCTTGTGTGGAATTATAGTAACTGGATAAATGAATGCTAATTCCTCCAATATTTGCACAACTTTCATTTAGCATTCTTTTTTTAATGTACTTCATTTAATTGGTTACTTATTCATTGTGTCATAATGGGAATGTGTCATAATGAGAATATAACTTCCAGTAGTAACAATAGGTATGCTTCTCAGAATTGTTGAAATTAATGAATGAGTGCCATCAACATGCACATTTTATAAGATTAATAAGTTACTTCCTTCAAAAAATAATAAATACCAGTTTTCACAATTAGTTATATAATGTGCTAAGTGACCCTATTTTTTAATGCTTCGGGTTAAATAATGTACAGATTTATTACCATATTCCAGCTCTTTGAATTATTTGTATTATATAAAGAGGCATTATTTTCTAAGCACCCATACCTTTATGATTGGTTGGCAAGCTACATCCCTGAGTGGTATTATTGTTTTCATTGGACAACTGAGTAATTGAAATGTTGCTTATATTTGATTTGGTAAGTGATGTGTACTATTTCTGTGCTAGTTTCTTTCCTTCTATCTCTCAAGTTCAAAAATGGGATATAACTAAATGCAAAACTAAACTAAGTTGATTTTCTGAAGCTTTTTGTATAGTAATTTCTAGAACATTTGAAGGCAAGTAGTTTGAATTTAAATCAAGACAATTTAATTAAGAAAATTCCTATCTTAAATCAAGTTTCCATTTGTAGTTTAGATACTTCTTAGACCAATCTGCACACTAAGGACCTAACAATATTTATCTGGAAGATAGTACCATCATTAATACTGAGGTAGTGGTGTGGCAGAACTGAAGGCAGTCAAGCCTGTTTACCCAGTGCCCTGCTCACCCTCTCAGGGCTCACACTGTCAGGGCAGAAGTAAGAGAAGAGCAGCGCTCTTGTGCTCACACATCTTCAGTTTTGTGTTGGATTTTGGCTTTTTTACAGTTTTCTTCTTTTGGAAACAGTTGAAACAAAATTGACAACACCAACTCTAGGTCTAGTGTAGCTTTCTTCCTGATTTGGGGGCATGTCAGGGACTAGGAAGACTTTAGATCCATGATTCCCTTGCTGCATCTCTGGCACTCCCCCTTTTCGGCCTTACTGGTGTTGGAGCGCTAACATTGGTAGGGCAAGGCCACAAGTTTCCATTCAGATCTCCCTCTCTGAGGTTGTACCTCTCACTTAGAGTGGGAGTTTCAATGGTTCCTATAGTCCAGGCATGTCCAAAGTCCGTTTCAGGGGCTCAACAACATCAATCCTAAAAAAAGGTCAACAACTTTGGTTGGCCTCTCTGGTCCGCCCTCACGACCCTTCACTTCATCAAATCTGGCGCTCTTAGAAGAAAGTTTGGACACCACTGCTATAGTACCCGGGGCTCTTCTTCAGGGATCATAGGATTGCAGGGCCTATCTCTTAGAAAAAGTTATATGAAGCATTGTTTATTTAATAACTTTTTCCTCGAAATTTTGTGCTACACTGTAGTAGTGTGGTAACTAGAAGTTAATCATGCACAATATACCAAAGAATTGGTTAGCATTTTTTATTGTAAACTGGATTTTTTTCTCAGTGCCATTCTGTATACCTTTAAAGAAACTGAGCAAGAACCTTTACTTGCAGGTTAAATGGTACTAAATGGCAATGTGGCTCAGAAGGATGGGTTTATAAGTCAGCTGAATAGTATTTGTCCATCTCCTGCAAAACTAATTTTCATGTGTGGTGGGAGGGTAGAGATATAAAAAGGGGCTGTTTTTAATGTGTTGGCCTATCAGAATGCTTAGCCCATTTGGACTCCACTTCAGGCAGCAAACTAAATTGGGCTGGCTCTGTACATGAACATTCATTGCAGGTGACAGAATCCGAGAGAGATCAAAGGAGGTCTCTGTTCATGCATGTGGGGTGGGTATCACTAACTTTACTTTCTAGCTAACTTGCTTTCCCAGCTATGGATGCTCCGGAGGACCCCATGGGACTTTTTTGTATGGGGCAGTAAAGGGTGGGGGCTGACCATGTTGCACAAGTGGTGAGTCACAGAAATGACTCTTTGAATACCTGTTCTTTAACAAGCAGCATAGGTTTAATGTACAAGTTGACCCCTGTGGGTATGGCATCTGTTATGACTTGCTAGTCTTTGGCTACCAGTTTTGGACTCATAATAAATTTTAGCTGGAATCCAGAAAGCCCCATGCATAAGTGGAAAGGGCTTCCACTGGGAGAAGAATTCCCTTCTAGCATGTGCAGCTCTTCACATAATATTGAAATTCACTGTAAACTGCCCCCTCCATGTTCAGCAGGTGTGAAGTATATCAGAGTTTAGGTGTGCCTGAAAAAAAATCTGCAAGCAATCCTTTGGATCCCAGCCAAAATATGTGAATGTAAAGATGTAATTATAGTTCTTGACCTCAGCAGCTAGTTGTTTTTTCTCATGGTTCTAGAATAGCAGCTTTATATACAGACTGTTTGATACTGTGTCACATGATCTATATGGAGAGGGTTCTGGGTTCTAGCTTATAGCTAACTTGGTTCCATTGGATGCAACTGTCAGTTTTATTATAATTTTAGGTTTGTCTTAAGATACAGTACTTGTATTAAATTCATCTCCCTCCCCCCCCAGTTTATATAAAAAGATAAGCTTATACTATAACTAAAGTTATGTTTTATTTTAGTTGTCTACTATCCATGATACTTGAAGGAAAAATGTTGTTAGCAGTTATTCTGCAGAATCCTTGCTCAGCTAAAAATAATCAATTTTAAAATGCATAGTAAATTTTACAAATAATTTTAATATTTTAATTACATTTTAAATGCATTTTTTTCTTGAAAATCATCTTAGGTTTGAAAACTTTGAAAATATTTTTAATTGTCTGCATTTTAATAGAAAGAACAACTTTAAAGTTGCATGATTCGGCCAAATTCATCATTTTAATTCCCTGGTTCTTAGTTAAACTTTTCCCCATAGAAATCAGTGACACCTAAAAAAAATGCTTAACATTTAACTGGATGAGGCTCAAATGTATTTGCTAAACACCACCACACAATTTTATAAGTTTAGCTTCAAATTATACTTATACCAGTTATTTGTAGTATTACTCTGCTATGATTTTTGAAAAAAATATGCCATTATTCTTGCTTTAAAATCACACAAGTTCCTAAATCTGCACATCACAAATTGAATTTACTTTGTACACAATGCAGCTTTTAACAACAACCTAATTTCTTAAAACTGGTAAAAGATAAAACTGAAGTATGTCGGGGTGTACTCAGATCAATTTCAAAAATATTGCATGTTTATGGTATAATTTAAAAGTAGAGGATTTTTTGTTTTGCATGTGGTGAGTTTTTAAATTTTATATGATGTATGCTAACATCTATTACTGAAACCAAACAAAACTTAAGAAAAATCTGCCACAGTTGAATAATTGCAGCAACAACAAAAACTTGAGTTTTCCTGACAATTATTTGCAAGTAGCTTGTATGCCTGATTTTTAAAAAATTACACAAGCAGTAAAATATTGTTCCTATCGACTATTATACTTTCATTTATTTTTTTAACATATAGTACAGAGACTAATGGATAGCTCTTACAAGTCTATCAACAGATCTCTTAATCATTTATGTGGGATAGTGGTTGCTTTCATCGTTTCCTTCTCAAAATTACTATAAAGGCATATTGGAGCTTGTGCAGTTTAAGCTTAGGCAAGTCATACTAACATGCTTTATTTCAATGAAAGTATTGAGCACTTTCTTAAGTCTCTCCCAGTGAAAGCAAAGATATTTTTAACGGTGCATGGCTACTCAAAAGCAAGTCCTACTTAATTCAGTTGAGGCTTATTCTGAGGAAACTGGTAGAGGTTTGCAGCCTAAAATATTGCACTGTGGAGTGTCTACACATTTTATAATATATTGTAACTGGTGTTAGTATTTTTATTGTATCTGTAAGTTTCTTTGAATCACTTGAGTAAAGTGACTAATAAAATAGCAAAAATAATGATTTTAAAACAACCTGTTTGATTTGCATTTCATAGAACATAATATCCAGAATGTTAAAAAGCAGTATTCAGTAATATTTCAGTAAAACGTATTTGATGTGTATTGGTTACCCAGGGAAGTGTTTTGCTGTTGAATCGGAGGGTGGTGTCATGGTTCCCCCCCCCCCTTCTCTCTGTATTTTAAAAATAGTGAAAGTGATTATTAATGATTTCTTTGCTGTGTGTGTGTGTGTGTGTTTGTGCGCGCGCACACACACACACACACACCCCAAATCAAAATAAAATATACAAGTTAAAGAATAAACTCAATGCAAAAATACAGTCATGTATGGTTTATTAAGTCATTCTTTAGTCATTGTCTCCTTTTTTAATAAAACATAACTTTATTTTTAAAAAATTAGAAATAGTATCCATATTAGTAAAATCCATTGTAAAATCCATTAATGATTATATTGATGTTTGAGGTGATTATAACAGTGTTATGCATGCAGTAATATGTTTTTATAAAACAAAAATGTAAATAGCTTTGCCACCTGAAATCAACAAGTCCCTGTCAGAGTAGTGAAAAAAGGCTATTTAACACTTAATGAAATATTAAAATAATGTCAGGTGAAAGTCCCCAGTGTGAAGAATTTTTATAAGGGTTTTCTGTTTGCACTTCTAATATAACATATCTAAAATGCAAACTGATTTCTTTATATAATAATTAAAATACTGATTTTCAGCTAAGTTGGGCCCACATTTATGTATTACATAAATAATATCAGTGTATTATTTTAGAAAATTGTACGTCATATATATATATGTTTTAATACATTACTATTTGTGTATGACGAGCTGCACTGAGAGAGTGGCTGGAAATGAATTGCATACGCAAGTGTATTTTATTTTAAAACCTGGATCTTTTCTTTGCGTATACTTTGTATTCAAGTGCCCAGAATTTTATAAAAAGTGCTGGATTCAGTGTCTTTCAATTTCTATGAGTTGGATATAAAAATTTGTGGGTTGGTAGTAGCTAATACTCATGGTTTCAGTACAGAACAGGTTGTAGAGCTCAGGTAGTTTTGTCATTTCCCAGGTGGACTCTTGATTCTGATGAGTTATTAGATGATTTTTCCTGAAGCTTATTGTCTCAATTCAATCCCACAATAATAAACATAAGTGTGCTGTTGGGCTATATTTAGAATACTTTACTTTTTGAAAAAGGTGGATATTCTACAATTTTTATTTTTATATAAGAGAACCTCTGTTTAATACAAGCTCAATATATTGTAAGTGTAGTTCACATGTTCATCTTATGTTCAGATGGTCTTTAAAAAAAAAAGCTCCAAGTTTAAAACTCTGTTACAATGAATTTTAAAAACTAAAAGACTTTATCCACCCATCCTTGGCATGTGACTGAAGCCGATGGAGAAATGATGTCCACTGCTATTTTGCTGTTCTCTGAGGATTCTGAACTACAGTTCCTAGATGGGTTGACTGATTTTCAGTACTAAAAGGTTATAGAACAGAATCTTCTCTCCTGGAATTTTACTAGCCTTTGGACAGACTAAAATATGCAACTTGGTTCAACTTGCACTTCACTTCCTTTTTCTTTCTTTTTTGTCCCACTTTCATTGCATATGCCCAGTTTCATTGCTGAAATTACTTACCCAATTATTTTTTAACCAACCATTGTAATAGTTACTAGTTCTAGTCTAACATCAGACTGAACTAGAGTAATATCAAATTGCAAACTGTTACTATCATGTAAAGAGTGGCTGTTATGTGTGGCCTGACCAGTCATGATAAAGGTTTAGCATGGCCTTAGGCATTAAACAGTTTGCCCACTTTATCTTTGTTAGCCAGATATTATCAGGCTCCCATCTTCAAACAAAATGACTGGAAGGAAAATATATTTATTTAGGTCAGTGTTTCCCAACCAGTGTGCCTCCAGATGTTTTGGGACTACAATTCCCATCATCCCTGACCACTGGTATTGCTAGCGAGGGATGATGGGAGTTGTAGTCCCAAAACATCTGGAGGCACACTGGTTGAGAAACACTGATTTAGGTTAATAGTAATATAGGCTCAACAGCAAGAACAAAAGTCAATATTTCGTGGTACATAAGAAAGGTGAAAAGTTCATAACTGAACAGAAACTACAAAGATGTCCCAACAGTTGGCACATCTCTCCTGCCAAGCTGTTAAAAGATAAGACAGCAGGAGATTGGCTGTGAGACACTCGCTCTCAGAATCTGTTGTGCATAACATGCATGCTTCAACCAGGCAGGTGCATCTGATCCCACCCAGGAAGGGATGGTGACAAGACCACACTGCCCTTCTTTCTCCAGATCAAGTGCTCCTTCTGTTCAGCCCGCACCCTCTGGCTGGTTGAAGTCTTTCCCCTTGACATGAGGTTCTGCACTCTACAGTAGGAGAGGGGGTTGGCAGATATGCTTTCTTCCCTCTGCCATCTAGAAAGAGAAGGAAAGGACCTCTTTCCCTTAATCCTTGTGGGCCCCTTTCCAGTCCCCATTTGCTGCGGCTTCCTCTTGAGTCTGGGGCTACCTATTCATGCCAGGTCCTGCTTGGAGCCAATGGGCCCATGACAGATAACTGGCTCAGGTTCTAAAGTAGTTGGGGTTATTTTATGTATATAATCAATCAATATGCAATCTTTCCTTAAACGTTATAATATCAAAAACCTACTTGGCTTGAGTCTTCATGTTTGGTGCCTATCCCTGAAAAGTACATACCTTGTTGACATTGCCCTCCGTAACCTAAATGTAATTGAAGTAATTCAAATTATTACTGCCTTTTTTAAAAGGCAGATTATAAACTATTGCATAATATCTTACGAATATTGTATGTACTTGAGAATAACATTTTCTTTAACACGTAGATAGCCGTGAATATAGGTATGTATAAACAAATAGCATGCTCAGCGTTTCCTACATGTCAGCAAGATATTATGGTTTCCAAGAGTGATTAAATACCGGTATTTCTATTAAAGCAAACACTCTTTCTGATCCATAGGCTAGGATTATTAATATTTTCACAAAAGCTTCTCAGCCAAATCTGCAGCCACAAATTACAATAAAGTCTATTCTCCAAAGCCATAGATTGAACTACTACTACTACTACTACGGAATATTTCTCACCACCTTTGTACTAATTTGACCTGCAGTAGTCCATTGTGAGCCTGTCTTTGAGAGATGTGTACAGGTACAGGTCTTAACATTACCACCCCTGTGTGGGGTACTGGTTACACAAATTGGCTGTATTTGCATGCAAAGTTGAAACATGGTTTAGTGCTGTGTAGACAAGCCTAAGCAAAGAGTCCCAGTTATTCCCCTCTCCAAACTTCTCACATGGACCAGAGAAACAGCTAAGTTTCATTTTTTGTGAATCTTGCCTTATAATTTATGTTTGAAGTAGGGATTCTGCCCTAAAACAAATTTCAGTTAGTTTAACAAGTTAGTTTCATGACCCACAGCATTATAAAATTAACCTGAGTTTGCTTTAAACCATTAACCCTGGTTTAAACATAATGGTAAGTCCTGATTTTTCTTTAAAGTGAAACTAAATTCTGTCAAAGTCCTCAGCCATAGGAGTACACGTGAAAGCTAAATGTTTTGGTCCACTTTGTTAAAGCTCAGCTGTGCAGTCTACTTCACTTCTAGTGTTTTGTGCAAATGAGGCCAAATGGAAAGGCCTTGTCAACACCCTTGTAGAAGAAATTCAGTTTATGTGAAATCTAAAACAGTTGTATGGGTTGCATGCTCATTATACCTCTGTTATGATACTGTAATTGTAGGTACCGGTACATATTGTTTGCTGCCTGAGGTGCCTGTGGGTGGGATAAAAATAAATAGGGATTTTATTTTATGCAGAAAAAAAATCACATGATGCTTCAGTGAAAATGCCATTAACTCAGAGTTTTGTGAATTTTCCCTATTTAAGATCTCAAATGACTAACATATTAATTGTATGCATTCCTTATTGTTGTCACACTTGTAGCTAGGTGCAACTACATTTGTGGTTTTGAATAGAGGTCTTACAAAATTGTTACCAAATCATTTTTTAGGGGGAAGTTGAACAAATAGCGATGATGAAACCAAAAGGGCAGAATGTACATGATGAAGGCATGCTTGAATATTTAGAAGACATAATAGGATCAAAACGATTAAAAGAGCCCATTCAAATATTATGTCGAAAAGTTGAAATATTAAATGAACAGAGGGGTGAGAAGGTAAGACTTTGGATTACTAATTGTTGTTTTTAAAGTATAGAATAAAATAAGTATTGTGTGGAGTGCTGCTCTTCAGGATTCCAGCCATTCCATTTTATTCCCCTCTTCAGTTCTTACTCACCAGCAGTCAGTATTCTGTGGCCACTGAATGTGCTCAGTCCTCATTAGGCTGCATTTTTTTGTGGGAAGAGGGAGAGAGACAATTCAAGCTACATTAAAATTCTGGATTGCCCATTGATTCCTATAGCCTAGTCAGTCTTCCATCCTTGGGATCATTTAAAAATATAGCTTTTCCTACAGTGGAGGAAAGTGTCCTTGTATGAGCCTTCTTGCATGAGAGAGAACCAATTCTAGTCCTGACTGTGTCCTAGAGTCTGTGTTGGCAGAGCACTGTCAGTGTTTTCTTGGGACTTACCTACCTATTCCTTATTTTCTCCCCCTCCCCTTTGGGGTATTGAGTCAGAAAAGGCCACACAAATGAATTCTCAATGTGAACCCAAGAATTGGTCAATTGAGACAATGACATGGTTCTTTCTATGTATTTATTTATATATCTAGGTGTGTCTTCGCAGAGCATGAGCATGCCACTGAGCATGTTTGATTGCCATTGGGCTTTTGGGAGAGTTGGGTTTTTATTCTAAAGATAACTTTTGCAAACCTTGTGAAGGTTCCCCTCAAATCTGCTAACACCCACCCTCTTGTATGTGATTGGTACTGCTTCCACTACATAAGCAATAATGCTTTCTCTGAGGATTTGAATTAATATATATAGGATAGTATTTAGCATTATTTCTTTGATAAGCCTTTGAAAGTTTCAGGATTACATTTTGCATATACTGTGGGAGGGCGGGAACTGATATTTCCTGGACCAGAGTGAGCTGAGAGATTGCAGTAGAAAAACACACAATTCCTGTCATTCTACTGGTTTGTGCCCATAGTGTGTTACCTGCTGTGAAGCTCTCGTCTTTCCTGTTTCATATAAAGTGTTTTTATGGTGTGCATATCCCAGCATTAAACCAACTATTTATGAAATATTCTGTCTAGTTGAACAGAGTTAAAATTGTGGAAAAAGAGAAAGATGCCTTGGAAGGAGAGCGGAACAAAGCACTTGAATTTCTTTCTTTGGAAAACAAAATGTTCAGAGAAAAGAATAAGATTTGTCAGTACTACATGTAAGTAGCATCATTTGGTATGGGGTGGGAAGGTGCAATCTACAACCAGTAAAGAAGCATGATTTAATGTGTGTTCTTTACACCCTCAAATTAGATTAGAGGGAAGTTGAAGATTTGGGCTAGTTGTGAACAACTCTTGCTAGCATTTGTTCACTGTGCTGCTGTTTCTCTACACCAGGGGTAGTCAACCTTTTTATACCTACCGTCCACTAATGCATCTTTCTTGATGGTAAAATTTCCTTACCGCCCACCAGTGCTCAATGGAAGGAGGATTCAGCTTGTGCCGTAGAACCCCCTGCCGCCCACCTAGAATCCTGAAACGCCCACTAGTGGGCGGTAGGGACCAGGTTGACAACCCCTGCTCTACAGCATAGTAAATAAAATGTGTTGGCTCTAAAGGTAGTTGCATTTAGTCCCCACTGAAATAAGTGGAACATAACTGTACCTAACGTAGTCTTAATTTAACACATTGCTTTTAGATTCAAATGGTATGCTGCTACTTCTCTTCAATACATTTTACTTGAGGGGAATAGTATGGCATAGACATCCCAAAGTGATTTATTTACTGGGGTCATTAAATATTTAAAATGTATGTTGCCAGGTCATCTCTTCAGCGAATTAATTTAGAAGGATTGGTGGTAGTTGCTACTTTGGAGGTGAGGCTTTTATTATTTAATTAAAATGTATATTTGAACACCTCGAGCAGTGAGAACCTGTGCATGACATCAAGTGTTGTGGCACTACAAATGCCAGAGCAGCTGAAGCACAAACAAGTTGGGTGGAATACTGACTTTGCTCCATCTTCCTCTTAAATACCTATTCTACCACCTTGGTACACTTTTTGGCTAGCACTTGGGTGTGATGGGTCTTCATTCAAGGCTCTAGCTAGGTCTCACAAGTTCTATCATTTAGTCTGGAGGTTTTTTTTGTATAAAACTCTAGCACTACCTGGGAGCTTTCCCCAATATGAGTAGCCACTGTATTGTGGGCTGCTAGTGGTGCAAAATACTCTTTTTAAGATTCACCTTGACTAACTTCAGATGCTCTAAATTTTGGGGGAAATAAATCCTCCTTAATATTGCTAATTTTTTGGTTGATAAATGCAAATGGGTGATACAGTGCTTGCATAGCAAACTTTATGCTGTCATGAGTCCTGTGAATGTCCTGGAGTGGTTGGTCAGTTCCAGAGGAGGAGAGGAAGGAGATTGGAAAGTTAGAGCTAGAGGACCCCGGGGAGGGTCCTAGCAGATGGAGGTGGAATTAGGACCCCAAGAAATGTCTGATCCTGGGGAGGTATTCTCCAGCTTGTATGGTGGAGATATGGATCAAGGGGAATGACCAAGCGAGTTGTTGGAGGAGTGGCCCACCCCAACTACATCAACACCCTCTGCTCTGCTAGCACAAACAAACCGTGAAGAGCCAACCCACTCATAGGTGCAGAGGGAGTGTCACTAGCTCATGTTTCGCCATGTATTTAACTTCTCATGTACTAGCTGATTTCTGCACCCTGTAACTTGCCTTATGTATGATTTGATCTAAAAATTAAAGCCTTTGGTAGAATTGGAGTTGTGAGTTGAAGTTCTTCATCCAACATGGAGGGCCAAGACAAAATCTGCCTTGGAAGGGTGGGGGCACAGGGATTTTCAATGGGTGAAGAGGACAAAGAAGTTGCTGTGTGTTCTGGCACAATGTTGGATCTCTCCCAACTATTTTAGTATCTTTTTATTATGATGGGAACAATTGTCTGCATTATCAGACGTGTGAAACCTATCTTTTTCTTTATTTAAAGTTATGAGTTGCAGAAGCGGATAACTGGACTCGAGACCCAGAAAGAAGAAATACATGAAGATACTAAAGAAGTTAATGAGAAAAGCAGTAAACTGGCAGATGAAATGAAAGATAAGAATAAAGCGCTGAAAGAAATTGAAAAGTAAACATCAATAACTATTACTTTGCAGGCGTTAACAATATTTAAAAGATGACTGTTTGCACTCATTTTGCTGTTAAAGCAGTGGTTCATTTTGTGCAATGAGCATGACACTTTGCTTCCTTTGTTGTTGGCATCCATCTGTCTCGGGAGACAGTGGAGTGTACCTCCAGGAGTGAAGTCAGACCACTGAGGTGACCTCCCCAAGGCACAAGCCTGGGAAGTGTGTATGGAGGTCCTGGGCTGCCCAGACGACAAGACCCCCCTCTTGGCAATACGTTGGCACCAGCTTGATTTCAGCAGTTGCCAGAAGGAGACTTACAAGGCACCATCCAACCATCTTAGGGAGTCCACTCTGGATTTGTGTATGGTTTACTGCTTAGCCTTTTCTTCCCCCAAAGTATATCCCACAAGGCAGCAGAGGTTTACAATTAGTTTTCTCTCTCCTTGATGAGTTACCTTCCCAGGTTGACAAGCCCCACCTGCCCTTCATTCCCCTCTACACCACATGCAGAAACCGCCCTTTTGACCGCTGGACCCAATATTGGTCTTGTCTGCCCAATCTGCCAGAGTCTGTGTTTGAATGCAGGGAATGTCCCTAACTCACTAAGGATTTGAGATCCATCAGCTACCCTCACCTGGTTTAGCCAGCCAGTCAAACTGTTACTTGGGGTGTGGCTACTGTCGTATTCTGACAGCTTCTAGGAGCCAAATGTGAATGCTGAGTGCAGGGTTCACCTAAGGTGGATAAACTACTTCAGAAGGATCACAATGTGTCCACCAGAGATACTACCCCTCCCCTAACATCCCATATATACTTTGTAAAAGTTTTTTTTTAAACTAGCTTAGTTTGATCATACCGTCTTTAACTGATTGAAAAGGTAATTGGTATGTTTCCCCTTTTTCTAGAAAACTCAATAAAATCACAGAATTCATAGAAGAAAATAAAAATACATTTAAGCAGCTTGATTTGGAGGATGTTCAAGTAAGGGAAAAACTAAAACATGCAAAAAGCAAGTCAAAAAAACTAGAGAAGCAGCTTCAGAAGGATAAAGAAAAGGTATGCCTGTAAACTTCATTCTGACATGTTTAGACAAAATACTATTCAAAATTGACTTGAAAAAGTCAGTGTGTACTACATTATGCTATCTGAAAGCGTTTTCTCAATGTGCTATTAAAAGTTTAAGAATAAAATCTGGAGCCCAAGCCTAAAATATTTTATACTCTGAAGTAAGACTTTTATATTTCAGTGGGATGCTTCTAGTAGAAGAGGCCCAGTGGAGTGCAGCAGCAACAGCCTTTCTACAGTGGAATTATTGCTGCTTACTGGGAGGAGTGCAGCAGGGAGATTGGGGGTGCACAAAGCACACTGGTGGGAGTGCTGGATTGACTCCACCAGTTCATTCACACAGCTCCAACAGCAACTGCACTGCCAAGTGGGGTAGCACAGTGCCAAGTGAGGTCGTGCAGCAGCCGCTTTCCCTCGCGTCCTCCAGCCAGCCCCAGAGCTTGAACTCTATATTTTGGTCTGGATTGGAGAGAGAATTGGGAGAGGGGGAGCTGGAGAGCAGTGGAAAATAGGCATTGAGAGGGTGTTCCCCACTTTACACAATTTCACTTATGGGCACAGGGCCCTGGAACATAACCCTTGTGTAAGTAGAGGGATTCCTGCATAATCTCTTGTGCAATAGAATCATTTTTAACTTTATTTATTGAAAAGTTTATATCTGCCTTGCTTGTGTATAACACCCAAAACAGATTAAACACAAAACCTTTTTAACAACCATTATCATAGAACAAAAAGTTGAAAGACAGGTGCAAATTACCAATCCAAAAATGACAAACTTTGTCATGTAGCCAACTATAATGTCTGCCTAACCAATAAGGTCTTAAGGCAAAAACAAAATAAAACAACACACTAAAGGTGGGGGGTGGGGAGGAAGAATGATAGTGCCTACCCAAGGCAGTTTTCTTCTCATGGGGTCAATGTGCCCCCCACATTTTTGAACCACAGCAGCTTACGATGATTGCTGCCTCTGTAGCCTGTATTTTTCTACTTAGACAGGCATATTTAGCAATAGACTAGGGCTACTGCATAAGTGCAGGTGCTTTGCAAAAGTTTATACAATTCTGGCAGCTCTCTTGTTGGTATCTGACTAATGTGTTCTGCCAGCACAAGGATTTTTGCATGTGTAATGGAACTTTCCTTCCCTGCCCCCTTAAATCTGTTCTAGGGGTTCCACCAAGCCTTCAGAGCAGATTTGGGGGATGGTGAAGGGTGTGTGCAGGAAGGGGGGTGGAGATCCTTCACACAATTATTGTGCAGATGGAATGTGTTAGTTGGATAGCTCCCAAAGTAGCTGAAATTGGTCTCTAGTGAACCAGTTATTGGTAAGTGATCTTTTCCTGAGTAAGAAAGGAAATGAATTTGTCATGAGCAAATGTGTCAAGGAAAAAATTGCAAAAGAGGCTTTAGTGTGTATCTTACTGCCTGAATCCTCCTGAAAAATATGATACTTTTCATGTTACAGCTTCGTGTTGATGTTATTGTCAATCTAAAGTGTAACAAATATATTTAATTGGTGCCACTACAGGGGCTACATAATACCTATTCTGCATTTGTAAAAACCCAATTCTTTAGTGTGGAGGAACACTTTGAAACTCCCTGCCTATATATCAAGCAGGCACCTTCACTGTATTTTGGTGCCTGATAAAAACAACTGTTTTAGACAAGCCTACCCAGATACTTAGAAATGCCGATAAGAATTTTAATCTGTTATACTATTTTAACTCCTGTAACTCTTAACTGTTTTAATATGTTGTGATTTTTTTCCTGATTTTATAGTTTTATCTTTTTGTAAACAGTTTTGAGTTTTTTATGATCAAGCAGTCTATAAATTTTATGAAATAAATATGAAATAATTCTAAGCAACCTGTGCTATGAACAATTGTGCTTAATAGATCTGCCAGTGAAGTGCAGTTTGTTTGGTATCTGAAGTGAAACTGGTTTCCCTGTTGGAGAGACTGTTCCACAAGTTGAAAAAATAACTATCTTTTTCATAGGTTGAAGACTTGAGAAGTGTTCCTGCCCGTAGTGAATCTGCTATTGGTGAAGCAACAGCTAAGAGAGAGGTTCTAGAAAAAGAAAAGAAAAAGGTAGAGGAAAAACTAAAAGAAGTTATGGACAGTCTTAAGCAGGAAACTCAAGGATTGCAGAACGAAAAAGAGGTTTGTACACTTGATGCATTCAGCTATCTCTCCTGGAGTCTAGAAGCAAATCAGCATAATTAGCCAAGTAATAGGCTCTCTTTATCTTCTCGGACAGAACAGAAGTTAAAATACATTGCAGAATAAACTTAAGCAGCCAGCCGAGTACCAATTACTTCCCTGCAAGCAGCTGACACCTACTTACACTCGTGGCACTGCCATTGCACTGTACGAAACATCCTGGAAATACATATGAGCATTATTACTCTCGTGGGATTTCCCCCTTTTAAGACCAGTGTTTCTTACTAAGGACATTCTTTGGCTGCACTATGCTAAGTGGACTCAACACTGCTTTTATCTCTTGCTTAACTAATATGGAGCTACGAACCATGCATGCATGCATATGAGGTTGATTTTCGCTTTCCTGTATTAACACCAGAATACAGAGGAAAATGGCAGTTGACATAATCTGGCTGGCTGGCTGGTTGGTTTTTCAGATAACCAGATCTGCTTGTGTGTCTTTGTGCATAATGCTATTTTTATTCTCCAGTAAGGGAAATGTAGTGCTTGTTAGCAAAAGGAAGAACAGTGTTGATTATGGGTGAGCAAAGCAAGGACTGCATGACCATTTATTTGTATGGCTGGATTAAATCCCTTGCTACGTATCTATATGCAGTGACTGCTGATAGAGGTAGTTCTAGATAGAGAGGAGACAATTAGCAATTCACTAAACCTGATTTTTGGTAGGGTCGCTGGTTTATCTCTACTTTTCAGGAGTGGCATTGCAGCTGAGGAAAACTATTCTGGGAGAATTGCCAGGATATGTGTATTACCACTTTAATTGTGAGCAAAGGGTTTAAAAAAAAATGACCTTTACAAATTTCATTTTCATAGGACAAAGAAAAAGAACTCATGGAATTTAGCAAAACAGTTAATGAAGCACGTTCAGATTTGGAGGTGGCACAGTCAGAACTTGATCTCTACCTTAGTCACCATAATACTGCAGTATCTCAGTTTAAAACAGCAGAAGAAGCTCTTCAGACTGCTTCAGGAACACTTAAAGAAAGGTTAGCCACTATCAAAGAACTGGAGTCAAAACTGCCTCAAGCTGAGCATGATCTACAGAAGGTTAGACGTTACTTGAATATTTGTTTATATTCCTGGAATGCTTAATTTCATATTGCAATTTAAGTGTTACTACTTTTCCCAGAAATGTTTGGTGTTAAGACTGTCAAAACTATTACTATCAATAGTATTAAAACCTATAAAGACACCCTGCATAGTTCCTCTCCAATTACTTTCTTAGATGGAGCCTCCCCGCCCCACTTCTGCTGTTGCTATTCTAGGAAGGAAACAAGCCAGAGGGTAGCTTTGCATTCCGTGCAAAACAGAACACATGGTTTGTTTGGGGGAAACCAACTACAAGTACTGTTTCACAAATAACATGAAGCCAGCTTCTGGCTTATTCCCCCACCCCAATGCAGTAACAACACAAGTGAAGGAATTGGGGACTGTTGAGCAGCATGCATCAGTACACTGCTTGTTAACATTAAACTAGTTTGATAGAGGAGTGGAGGACACTCATTGAATAGGATAACTTCTCCCACTAGGCTGGATAGGCAGTTCATAGGTTCCATCTTGAGGGCCTGCACCCAAGTTATCATTAAATATCATTCACTCACCTACTCCATTTAATTCTGTCCCTTATGATATGGCCCCAATTAAATGCCTTTTGTTGCTGTTGTTTAGTTTTGGAACTACAACTCCCATCCCTAGCTAACAGGACCAGTGGTCAGGGATGATGGGAGTTGTAGTCCCAAAACATCTGGAGTGTCAAGGTTAGCCATCACCGATCTAGCTGAATAAAGGAACTTCTGGACCAGGACATCTAGAAGTGATAATTAAGCTGTCCCTAAAAACTTTTAACCATATTCAGAATTATTTGTGAGTCAATGATCAGTAGATTCAGGGATTTACAATAATTGGCTAGTCCTGCTGGCCAAACCAAAAAAAGAGTTGCCAACCCACTGCTCTCCAAGCACGTTTCTGCCTGCCCTTTCCAGGGATATGTTGCTGGATGGGTGTTGTCACCTGAGCACATTCAGGCAATGACATTCAATTTCCACCATTTTTCTTGCTTCAGTTTGCCAGTTTATTCCTGTGAGGAAAATGCTATCCAAGCATTTTGGTCCCACAGCTGCTAAATAACTCAAAGACTAGTAGTGGGCCAGGGGAATCATTACAGCAGTTGTGCTCATCATGTTTGCCAGAGAGCAGTTTCTAACTGAGCTTGCCTTCTATGGCAGCTTGTCTGTGACTGAAAATTTCTTGTAGCATCTCCTAGACATTAAAAGACCAAATGTGCCTGTTAACCCAGAAAGTCTGGGAACCCCAGTTTAGTTCCTCTATAGTGGCGTTTGTTACTAGAGGAATACAATTTCTTTAGAAAATCTCAATTCTATATGAACTAGTGGAATTTTCAAAAACAAAATAATTTAATGCCTTTTTCTTTTAAGAAAGAGAATGATCTTAATAAACTTGTAAAAGATGAAGCAGACATCAAGAATTATGTTCAAGATCTGCGTCAGAAAGTAGAAGAAGCAAGAAGCTCATTGGCAATAAATAAAAGTCGAGGAAAAGTTCTTGAAGTTTTACTTCAACAGATGAAGTCTGGGAAAATCCCTGGAATTTATGGAAGACTAGTAAGTTCTTAGTTTTTTTTCCTGTATTGTGCTTTTTCCCATTGCCAGTGAAAGGTTGTCAGATTGGGTAATGTCTCCACTTTGTGGTTGAAGGTAGGAATAGAACTAGAGGGAAGTAGGCAGCTCCCATAATTTAGTTTGCATTCTGCCTTGTTTGAAGTAGTCACATCATTCTCAAAGAGCTATGCTGAAATGCAGAGCTGTACAGTGGTACCTTGGTTCTCAAACGCCTTGGTTCTCAAATGTCGAAAACCTGGAAGTAAGTGTTCTGATTTCCGAACGTTTTTTGGAAGCCGAACATCCGATGTGACTGTCAGCTATTGTTTCTGGGGCGCCTGCAGCAATCAGAAGCTGCACCTTGGTTTTTGAGCATTTCGGAAGTCAAATGGACTTCTGGAATGGATTAAGTTTGGAGCTTTTGTTTTTGCTATTTTGCATTTTTGTTTTTGAGGCTTTTTTTGGTTGATTTCTTTTTGTGACTGTGTGGAACCCAGTTCAGCTACTGATTGATTGATTGATTGATTGATTGTGTGACTACGGAAATGGATAAAAGCCCCCCATCCAAACAATGAATCAATGGTCTCGTTAGATAGTAAAATTCATGTTAAATTGCTGTTTTAGGGGTTGTTTTAAAAAAAAGTCTGGAACAGATGAATTCGTTTTGCATTGCTTTCTATGGGAAAGCGTGCCTTGATTTTGGAACGGACATCCGGAATGGATTAAATTTGAGAATCAAGGTACCACTGTACAGGGTTTTCTCAGCTCTCCAGAGACCACCTTTGAGTCATTTATGACACTGCCCCCAAGAGTGCTTAAAATCCATTTCCAAGTAGCTATCACCTCTTCCTGCAGGGTATCTGAGCTGAATGCTTTCTCCAGTCTCCACTGTAAAACACTTGTGTGTTTTTCATAAGGATAGGGTAGTGTTGAGGGCAGACCCAGTTTTCATGCCCAGTCCTATCAAGGTTCCATGGACAACAATAATTAGTTGTCCCAACCGGCTGCCCAGATCCTTGCCACCCTTTGGAGCAGGCCTAGCATTCTTTAGCTGCCTGAAGGGCCATGAAGGTTTACATAAAAAGGACCAAAGTTTTCTGGCAGAGAGGCACACAGTTTGTCATTCCACTCAGCTTCTCTTAGATCTATAGTCCGGGAAGTAGGTGTTTTTTCTCTTCAATCACCTTATATATTAATAATGTATGGCCTGTTTGAGCTTGGTGAATACGCAGACTTAATTATGGGAGTTACCTGCTTCCCCCAAGATTTGTTCCTGCTTTGGGCCACAAGGTTTACGTAACCTGGCAATGTAAAGCTAACCTTCAGATAGATACACAGTGGTACTTCTTCTCTTCCTTTATCGGGGTAGGCTAACTTGGCTAATATTTGGCAGGGGAAATTGTCATACTTCGTAAACCCAAGACATTGAGGCAGCTTTTGAAAGGACTGCATGCACAATCATCTCTCCAAGGCAAAAGTTGATTTCCAAATTAAAGAAAAGGTTATATGAGATATTGGAGGAAATAGCTTCTAAAAGGACAGGTGTGAATAAGCTTCTGAGGTAAATACCAACAAAATATAAATACAGTAATATTTCATTTTTTTTAAAGGAGGGTTTGCCCAAGATCACAGCACTGGGCTGTTGTGTATTTTCAAATTTTATTCGTTTGTTATATATATGCAAAGAGAGAAAGTGAATATATAGTAAAATATATCAGTACATAATTCAATACACTATTACGGGCATAGGCAAACTCGGCCCTCCAGATGTTTTTGGCCTACAACTCCCATGATCCCTAGCTAACAGGACCAGTGGTCAGGGATGATGGGAGTTGTAGTCCCAAAACATCTGGAGGGCCGAGTTTGCCTATGCCTTACACTGTTATTATAGATATAATTTAATATACTGGGACGGGGGTGGCGCTGTGGGTTAAACCACAGAGCCTAGGGCTTGCCGATCAGAAGGTCGGTGGTTTGAATCCCTGTGACGGGGTGAGCTCCTGTTGCTCTGTCCCAGCTCCTGCCCACCTAGCAGTTCGAAAGCACGTCAAAGTGCAAGTAGATAAATAGGTACTGCTCTGGCGGGAAGGTAAATGACGTTTCCGTGCGCTGCTCTGGTTCGCCAGAAGCTGCTTAGTTATGCTGGCCACATGACCTGGAAGCTGTACGCCCTCAGCCAATAAAGCAAAATGAGCGCCGCAACCCCAGAGTAATGTAATAGCCTTGGAAATCTTAGAATAAGATAAAATCAATACAATGTACATTTCTAAACCAGCCTGTTATTAAATTACAGTTTTGAATTCTTAAACCTCCCACAACAAAAATTATGGATTGTTGAACGTTATATATTTTATCTATTATCATTTTTATTTATAGAATTTGTATACCACCCTATACCCACAGGTCTCTGTCTCACTCACTCTCACTCACTCACTCACTCACAGACAAACATACTTTTCTTTTTTAAAAAAAATCAGTCTACCCTCCCTCATCCTGACTAGGTTTGTTAACTTCGCCGTGGATACAACATCCCAAACTTCAATTAGCCAAAAATCTATGGAAGGATACGTGGTCTTTTTCAAATTCTGGAGTATTATCATTCAGGGCTTTCTGTGTAGGGGCTTCTGCCTGCCTGCAGCTCTAGACTTACAGAACATAGACGTTTTCTGTGGAAAAGCTATACTTTGCTGATCTCCAGTATCCAGACCACTTGATTTTATTAGAGTTTTGAATAGATTCAGCTGATAGTCCTTGTTCAGTCATCTGAGAAAAGAGTCTCTGACTGTTGATAGTCATTCTCCTCATTATTCTCCCAGATAAAGCTCAGTCTTCAAGGAAACATGCAAAAATATTGGGCAGCAGCATTGTCCAGCATCTCTGGATGTAACCAAGCTACCTTTTATCTGCATTCACCTGCATGTACTGTATTGGCCCGACTACGGGTACCATGCCCCCACACTCCCGGGCTGCTTCCTGGGGGACAGCCGCCCCGCTTTGCGGGCGGCTTTTCCCCTGATGGCTCAGGGGAGGCTTGGGAGTGGGGGGAGGGCTGAGCACTGTTGCCCCATGCTCCCGGGCTGCTCTCTGGGTGGGTGGGTAGAACTTTGGCGTAAGGTCGCAAATATAAGCCGCACATTTTTCTCCAAATTCCAGCCATGAAAAGTTAAAGTGTGGCTTATATTCGGGCCAACACAGAAATATTTCATTGTCTCATCTCCAGCCTGGAAGATGATTGGCAAAGTGCCCTGTGAGCCTATTATGCATTCTGCCCAAATGTAGCTACTTTCAAGAAGTAGGAGATTAGCCAGAACAGTATGCAAATTTGAGCAACTGCCTTTTGAGATACTACCCCATCGCATTTGTTCTGAGCCATTTCTTAGTTAACATCTTTCCCCCCATAGCTTTCAGGAGAGAGTTTTACTTAAATTCTACCCTAAATCATGGGAGCAGTGTGAAAGGACATTAAGACGACAACGTGAGAAGTTCTTTTATGTTAAGGGATGAGATCCATTAAAACCAATGGGACTTACATGCAGTTATGCTTAGGACTGGATCTCTGGTACTCATATTACTAACCTAAGTGCTTTCTTTTCTTGCTACTAGGGTGACTTGGGAGCCATAGATGAGAAGTACGATGTTGCAATTTCATCATCATGTGGAGCATTAGATCACATTGTAGTCGACACCATAGATACCGCTCAAGAATGTGTTAAATTTTTGAAGAAGCAAAACATTGGAGTGGCAACATTTATAGGGCTTGACAAGGTTTGTAATAACTTTTTTTTAATAGATAACTTTTTTAGTTGAATAAGTTGAAGTAGCATAGAGATTTACTACTATGTTCAGCTGGTTTTTACAGTGTCATTTTTTAGATTTTAAAGTGGCTTATAATAGTAAGTTTTATATATGATCGGTAAGTCAGTTTTTAATATAAGAATAAGTGCATACTGGGAATCATATATCTGCATCACATAGATTTACGTAAGGCAAAAATGGTGCTTCAGGTTCAAAACACGTACAGGTATTAGAGAGTAAACCCTATGGAGTTCAGGGAGCTTTATTTTGAATAAGCCTGCATATGATAGCACTGTTGTAATAAAGCATTTGAAAACAATTAAAATGTGAACAAAGATCTATGAAAGTAAACTAAAAGAGGTATATCAAGGACCTGTGCAGTTCCTGATGGTTAGTTTACTGGTTTTGTGGTGGTTTTAATCCTTCCAGATGGCAGTATGGGAGAAAAGAATGGGGAAAATCCAGACTCCTGAAAACATTCCTCGTTTGTTTGATATGGTAAAAGTTAAAGATGAGAAGGTTCGCAATGCTTTTTATTTTGCATTACGTGACACTTTGGTAGCCAGTAACCTGGACCAGGCTACCAGAGTTGCATTCCAGAAAGACCAGAGATGGAGAGTTGTAACTTTACAAGGACAAATCATAGAACAATCAGGTATTTAAAAATTTTTAAGTTGTGGTTAAAGTTTTATTTGAATAGGAAATAAAGAATTGCTAATTTGTTCTTGGTCCTTCCATAGGTACAATGACTGGTGGTGGAGGAAAAGTAATGAAGGGTAGAATGGGATCCTCTGTTGTAGTTGAAACATCAGAAGATGAGGTTAGTATGCTTTCTCTAACACCTTCTGCATTCCTAATGAGGAGTGGGGAGAATCTTTTACTGGTTACCTGCCAACTGAAATCAGTGGGACAGAAAATACCTGTCTAGTGCCAGGGTGGCTGTGGTCAGGGGTACAATCTGTGGATATGATTGGGAATGAAGGAACTTTTCAATCTGGCAGATCGAACGTCACTCATAGAATCCCCTATTTTGGTCCCTGCCACCTGCGACCTCTGGGACTGGTGTGCTTGCTTGGTAGCAGAGATGCACTTCTATACTAACAACCCCAGCCAACCTTTAGCAGGGGCTATGTTAGTTCTGAAAGCTCTTTGCTTTTCTTATATGAAGTCTAGACATATAAACACTGAAATATATTTTGATGAATTGCGACTTTTTTGGTCTGGTATTGAGAACAGTTGGCTGTCCAGATGTTGAAACACAACCCTCTCATCATCCACGTCCATTCACTAGCTGAGGCTGTTGACAGCTGAAGTCCAATAACATCTGGAGGGGCATAGGTTCCCCATCCCTGGTTTATTTGCATGTTATATACATTACTTTTTTACATTTTATAACTTGCCCCTAGGTAAATAAAATGGAATCTCAGCTGCAAAAGAATCTCCAAAAAGCAACACAGAATCAGGAACAAAAATTGCAACTTGAAGAAGCAATATCAAAATTTCATCAGAGCATTAGAGAAATGAGGAACACGTTAGGAAAGTACAGTGCAAACATTCAGGTAAGGCTAAAGATACCTTACTGCTTTTTCTCTTAGCTCTGGATACACCAGTCATGTCTTCTGATGGAGATTATCCTTTAAATATACTATCTTATATGAAGGATTTGAGGTATTTTAAAACTTGTTCAAAACACAGGCAATAGAATAGTGGGCTGTTTAGCTTTGGCTGTTGATACTTGTTCCTGCGTTGTATGGAAGAATGTTAAGAGCAGTTATTTTGAAAAGAGTGTTTGAGCCAGAGAGAATGTTACCCCCCCCCCCAGATTTTAGAAAAGGCAGGCCAGACAAACTAGTTTAAGTAATAGGGAAGAGTAATTGTCTCTAAAAAGAAAAAAGCAGAACCCATTAAAGGCAAGTTGTACAGCCTCAGTCTGATGTTCTTAAAAACTTTTAATGCACCTAATGTTTTCTGGTAAGCCTGTGGGCAGCAATTATCTTGGGGGTCTTCCGTCTATATTCTAAGCCAGCACAGGCTCTCATCTAAGAGTTATTTGTTAAAGTCTGTCTCCCAAGTCCAAGGTTAGGATCTTTCTTGGAGTTAGTCCTTCAGCCTAAAAACCCCCCTGAAATAATTGTTAGTTGGTGTGGGCTGTTTTTATGTATGCAAATGTTTTATATATGTTTTTATTGTGTTGTAAATCACTGCTAGATGCCTCATAGAAATAGTGTCACAAATGAAATTAATAGTAATTAATAATTGTGTTCTTTAGAGTTTGTCAGAGCAAGAGGCTCACTTAAAAGTCCAGGTTAAAGAACTTGAAACAAATGTAATCGCTGCAGCTCCAGACAAAATCAAGCAGAAAGAAATGGAGAGAAAATGTCATTGTTTCAAAGAAGGTATGTCAACATTGCAGTGAAATATAATTGAGGGTGAATCATAATTGATGTGTTTTAGGGGTCACCCACTTTTTTGGCACATGCAGATCCAGCTTTTAGTCTGCTCGCTATATAAAACTTCACTTTTTTTTAACCTACCTCTCTGTGCCCCTCACTCCTATCTGCTAAAAATCAAAAAAGAGATTCAATAATTTGGAGTTTATTGTATTTTTATTCAATAAAGCTATCCTTTCCAGTTAGTCAACATGCCTGATGCTAGTAGTTATAGATAATTTTCCTTGTAAGAAAACTATTCAATCTACAAAGCAAATAATTTAACAAATACTGATTAGGAAATTACAATTGAAGTAATGCACACATTGTTTTATAGCTAAGTAATTGCGGGTATACATTTATTTTGCACAATAATAAATGTTGTAAACATGTAAACATTTGAACACGTAGTTTGCTCATACCGTACTGTTTATATATTTAGCACTAGAAGTATTCATCAAGTTCATTTTTTATTTTTATTTTTTGTCTTACAGATTATGACAGAGTTGCTGCAAAGGCTGGTAAATTGGAAACAGAAATAAAGAGATTGCATAATCTCATAATTGACATAAATAATAATAAGCTTAAAGCTCATCAAGACAATCTTGATAAGATAAACAAGGAAATAGATCAATGTGCTTCTGCTATTACTAAAGCTCAGGTGGCCATCAAGACAGCAGATAGGTATGGAAATGATTTTATATCCTTTGGAACCAACATAAAAAATAAATAGGACACTCATTTCATTATAGTGTTTAAAGAAAACAAGTAGCAAAATTATCAAGTAATGGATTTGCAACATAGCAACAATAAAGAAATCTTATAGTAGTAGCTGGTTCTTTTTAAAATAAAGGCTTCTATTCTTAAAATGTTAATTTGTGTGCTAATAGATTCTGTGCTTGTGTTGTGTGTTGTCATATACAGTGGGTTACAGACGCTTCAGGTTACAGACTCCACTAACCCAGAAATAGTACCTCGGGTTAAGAACAGAATGAGAACAGAAATCGTGCTGTGGCAGCAGCGGGAGGCCCCATTAGCTAAAGTGGTACCTCAGGTTAAGAACAGTTTCAGGTTAAGAACGGACCTCCGGAACTAATTAAGTTCTTAACCCGAGGTACCACTATACTTAGGCACTGAAATAGTGTTTCCGGAAATCCATGGACGATGGGGTAGGAAATAGATAACCCAGGAAATGATACAAATACAAATATCTTTATTATGGTCAAAGACCAGAGAACAGGAAATGATAAAAATGTGGGGAAATGTAGGTGAGTAGTCTCCAGAAGGTGCATGTACAGTAGGCTCACAACTTGCACACAGATTATGTTCTGGGGGTGGGGGTTTGTACATAAAGCTGAAATTGCATATAGTCAGAACAACTTTGGAACCAGCCCCACATGACTATCCCTACCTTTCTGAAGCAGGCACACTGAGCACACAAGGCAGCGAGCTTTTAAGTTCTCTGCCTTGCTTACCAGGCTTTGAGAAGCTTCTTCCCAGAGCCTGGTAAGCAAGTCTGAGAGCTGTAAAGCTCTGCTATGAAAACCCTATGCAAAAAGAGCTTTTCAGTTCTCTGCCTTCCATGTGTTCAGTTTGTGCAATTTCAGCTGACCAGCTGCCAAGCACGTAAAGCTGCAATTGTACAAGTTAAATGCACAGAAGTTGCAAGTCGGTTATATTTCCAGTCCTTTCGCTCTATAGAAATTTAAAATCTGTGGTGTTTGTTTTTCATAATGAAAACTGAGATTTTCAAATGGAAATGTTACATCCCTTTGAATACCCTGTTTCCCCTATTTTAAGACGTAGTCATAAAATAAGCCATAGCATGATTTTTTCGCATTTGCGAAATATAAGCCATACCCCGAAAATAAGCCATAGTGATAGGCGCAGTTCTGGAGGGCGCCAAGGAAAACGCGGGGCTGGGCTTACGTAATAAAAATAAGACATCCCCTCAAAATAAGCCATAGTGCGTTTTCTTGAGGGAAAAAATATATAAGACGGTGCCTTAAAATAGGGGAAACACGGTAATTAAAGATGGCCATCATATCACAGTCTTCTAATGTCAATTATATTTCATTTTTAAATTATACTCAAGGTTTTAATGTCAGTAGAGTAGCGGCTTCTTACCTACTTTATTATTGTATTGTATTTGATAGAAACCTGAATAAATCAGAAGATGCTGTTCTCCACACTGAGAAGGAAATTGAAGAGAATAAAAAAGCCCTCCAAGACTTAACAGAACAGCTGGATACACTAGAAGAAAGAGCTGCTAAAGTTATGAATGACAGCAAAGAAGCTGAAGTATGTATGATACTAACTTACATGCTTTAAATTGGGTGTGTTTTAAAAGATACAGAACAGTATATTAGCACTAAAAATGTATGTGATGTACAAGTAGAGTTTTAATGCATGTGGTAATAAAATCCACTACAAGTCTTCAACACCAGCAAAAATTATACTAGAAAATATGATTCAGTTGCTCAATTTATTTATATCATTTTAAAGGTACGCTCATATTGCATAAAAATGAGGTGCTGTTCACTCCAGAGAATTTACTTTTTACACTTAAAATCATTACTCTTCCTGTTCCAGGTTATAATTCTATATGCATCACTTCGGAGTAGAAAAACATGCGTATGTTAGGGGTGTGTGTACAAAAAAAGCTGACTTTTCTCTCATTCTCCAGGCATTAGTGTACTACCAGTCCTTTGCAACTCAGAGGTGGTGAGAAAAGCTGGTGTTCCACATGTTGCTGAGTTGATGCTACTCAACACAAGGCTGCACAGAGAGGCCCCCTCCCTGCCCCTTTGTTAACACCTGCTGCCACTATGTTAAAACATTTCCAGCAGCATTTGACCTTCCAAACGGTTATGTTTGACAATTATTTTGATGTTGGGTATTACCTGTGTTTTTTCACATTTTAAAGAGACATTAGCATCTAGAACAAATTGGAGCTCTAGAAATGTAAACCCTTTCCGGTAACTGAATAATAAAAAATAAACTTCCACCTATGATCTTTACTTAGGAGTCCTTGCCAGAGATTCAAGCGGAACACCGCTCTATGCTTCAGAAAATTAAAGCTATCCAAGATGAAGAGCATTTGCTTCAAAAAGAGGCTCTTAGTATTAGGCTTAAAATTGAACAGCTAGACAGTCATATTGCGGAGCATCAGTCAAAGATTAAATATTGGCAAAAAGAGGTAAACACTTTATAATACCTTACTATTTTAAGAAATACTATAATATGTTTTGGGGAAAACCTTTTTTTACTGCTTTCCCCAATCCTGTCATATAGCAGGATTGGGGTTTTTTTTTTTTGTTTGTTTGTTTAATTCATGTTATCTATCATACAGCAAACTACCAAGATCCTGAAAAAAACTATAAAAGTCACAGACTATGCCTCATTAGAAGAGAGTATACTATTTATTATCTAGAGCCACTTGACTATCCACAAAGCATGAGCCTGGCTTACTTTTTTAAAGAAACAATTTAATTTCTGCCGTGTCCTGTAAAATAGGGAGTACATGCTTTGCATTGTTACAATGTCTGTTTGATATAGTTAAAACTCCATAATATCCAAGATTTTATTGTCTGTTTTCTTACTTGAAATGGATCGTTATTCTTATTTGGATCACACTCAAATAGTGCCTAAATCAAGTTTGTTAAATCATAAAGTTGTTTAGTTATTTCTTACCAATAGGCTGCTTTTTCATCGGAAGACCTTTAAAGTGACCACAGATATAAATCTTAAAATATCAAATAAAAACGCACAATTTCTTGATGGGTGTGTGACTAAGAATGCAAACTTGTTCTATTAGCATACAGTTAAGGTACAAGAAAGTTCCTTAAAGTGTAGCTGTAGAAATGTGAATATAACTTGTTCATTAACTACTTAAAATGTATTTTAGATATCAAAAATATCACTGCATTCTCTGGAAGATGAACAAGTAGAAGAACTTCCAGTGCTCATCCAGGAAGAACTTGAGACTATAAGAAACCCGGATATTATAACCAATCAGATAGCTCTTTTAGAAGCACAATGTCATGAAATGAAACCAAACTTGGGTGCCATTGCTGAATATAAAAAAAAGGTAATCATACCTTTTTAAAACCAGTATCTTGAATTTGTACAAGCAATTACAGATCTGTGGCAAGACTGTTACCTGAAATGCTTGTTTGTCTAGTATTTCTTGTTTGTCATTGAGAGAACCTCTCCTTATAAAGAGCTAAGTGGCATTACTTCCTGAGGAAATTATAAAGTTTATAGATTCCTTACAAGTGCTCACTTCACCTTGCATGCTTTAGCAGGAAGAGATTGGATGAATTCCATACTAGAAATATTTCCAAAGGAAGTTGTGGGCTTGTTATGTGAATGCTTGCCTACGGTTTCCAGGAGAGTACATTGTGTTCGGTAAGCAGGACTTGTGTGTATAGCCCAGGCATAGGCAAACTCGGCCCTCCAGATGATTTTGGCCTACAACTCCCATGATCCCTAGCTAACAGGGCCAGTGGTCAGGGATGATGGGAATTGTAGTCCCCAAACATCTGGAGGGCTGAGTTTGCCTATGCCTGGTATAGCCCAACTTCTAGATACCTTCTCAGAAAGTCTCTTCTCTTGCACTTTTTTTATGGAGCATTAATTGATGGAAGGGGGAATGCTAGGACAGCCTGCTTATGTCCTTCCTTTGCACAGGTGCCAAACATACAAGTCAGTTACTTCATAATCAATTTCGAAACTCCCATTGTTCTAGACACATTTGTGACAGGGAATTTCATTAGCGTGAGCAGTTTCTGAGTTCTGGGTCTGAGATTTCAGGAAGGAAAGGAGGACCTTTTTCTGCCTCCCCACTTCCAGCTACTCTCTGAAGACTGGACCCTCTGAAGAGACTCTTTTAAGAATATTAGGGGTGGGGTGGGCCAGAGAAGGAGTAGACCATGTGAAAAATGTACTTAATATTTTAACTGCAGTTCATTTTCAGCTTTGTATTCTTGTTATTAAAAAAGTGAGCCTAGACGTTTCGTTATTGCACCCATAACCTATGTTTAAGGTTCCATTTAGCTCCTAGCTTTCATATCTCAGTTTCTAACACTGTTCACAATGGCAACAGAAACTCACCTTTTGTATATTAAAATTCTGGATAAATAGAATTTTGAACTTAAATCTATCTGATCCTTATCAGAAATACTTAGGAGTCATATAGAATATGCACATTTATCTTACTTTATTTTCAATTTTTAGGAGGAATTGTACTTGAAACGTGTGGCAGAGTTGGATGAAATAACCAATATGAGAGACAAATTTAGGGAAGCTGAAGAAAGTCTTAGAAAACAAAGGCTTCATGAATTTATGGCAGGATTTAATGTAATAACAAATAAACTAAAGGAAAACTACCAAATGCTTACATTGGGAGGAGATGCTGAACTGGAGCTTGTAGATAGTCTGGATCCTTTCTCTGAAGGAATCATGTTCAGGTAGGTATTTTCTGTAAATATCTTGAAGGTATTTTTATGGTCCTTTTACCATATGTGGTATATTTATGCTCATTAAATGTTGACTGCAGAATTAACCAAACTTGGCTGACTCACATGTAATGCTAAATTATAGTTTAGTAGCATTAGAAGGATTGTAGCCCCCTCAACTGGTCTACATAGTTATGTGAACTAAGACAAAATTCACTAAACTTGTTTTTTGAGCAGCCATCAGATCCTAATTCGAAATACTGAAGTGGCGTAATAGTGCTCTACCAAACAGCACTGTTGTAAAATTACTGAGATAATGTATATAGCATATATTTCTAACCTCCTTAGCACTGCTTAAAAGCTTGGTTGTGGAGACTAAATTGTAAGCTCATAAATACAGGTATTTCTTTCAGTGTTCGTCCACCAAAGAAAAGCTGGAAGAAGATTTTCAACTTGTCGGGTGGCGAGAAGACACTTAGCTCGCTGGCTTTGGTGTTTGCTTTACATCATTACAAGCCAACTCCTCTTTACTTCATGGATGAAATTGATGCAGCCCTTGATTTTAAAAATGTATCCATCGTAGCATTTTACATATACGTAAGTAGTACAGAAGCCATTATCCAAATTTTACATTTTTAATAGTATCAAATTAATGCTAGTTTTGTGTAAAATAATTAGAAAAGGTATTGGGTATGTCTGCTTCTGGTGCATGTCAGTGAAGAGCAGTGTTTCTCTTACTGAAGTGAAGCTACCCAAAAGGAAAGGGTTAAGTCCCAGTACAGTGGACGCTCGTGTTGCGAACGTGATCCGTGCGGGATGCACGTTCGCAACCTGCATCTGCGCACGCGTGGGTCTCGATTCGGCACTTCTGCGCATGCGCAAAGCGCGATTTAGTGCTTCTGCGCGAGCGCTGAAACCCAGAAGTAACCTGTTCGGTACTTGCGGGTTCGGCGTGTCCGTAACCCAAAAACACGCAATGAGCGCAACGCAAGGTATGACTGTACTGTCCACAAAAATAAGGAAAATGTCATTAAGTCTTTGAATTTACATCTTAGTTGCTTGGAGTCTTCCCCAGTTCACGCTTGCCTTTATTCCAGGACAGCTTTTTTCACAAGCAGGTTTACCACACCTGTCAGCCAATCACCCATTGCCACCACCCTTCTGAGTAATACCCCTCCCCACCCTTTCACTAGATATAAAGGTCTGGTGACTTCTGTTTCAGTGTATCTGAAGAAGTGTGCATGCACACGAAAGCGCATACCAAAAACAAACTTAGTTGGTCTCTAAGGTGCTACTGGACAATTTTTTTATTTTTATTTTTTAATTTTTCTAATGGAAGAGATTGTACTAGTCTTGATGGTTGTTACCGGTAATTTACTAGCACTACTGCTGGGAAAAAAATGGGGAAACTATTGTGTGTGTGTTTTTGCCAGGCTCATTACAAGTCCTAATTGAAAATATATTTCAATTTCTAGGAACAAACAAAAAATGCACAATTCATCATCATCTCTCTGAGAAACAACATGTTTGAAATTGCGGATAGACTAATTGGGATTTACAAGACTTTCAATACCACAAAAAGTGTTGCAACAAATCCAAAAGTGATTGCATTGAAAGGACTTGCTGAACTTGGTTCTGTAGGGTGCTTCTGAATACAGAAATGACTTCTATATGACCAGTAGACTTTTCTAATTAACATTTCCTAATACACATTTTTCACCAGTTTGTGTTTTTAAATGCGTTTAGCAACTTTTTCAAAGCTACTAGTATGTTGAAAGAAAGAAAGTTCTAAACTGCAACTAGATGCGCATTGCTCTGTGGTGCTTAGCAATCACAATCACCATTCCATGCCAGTACACTTTATTTTTGAGGTAAAGGCTATAATTGTTTTAAAAGCATTTAATGCTGTTTTTATTTGTTAAAATAAAATCATAAATTGACTGAGGTGTGATTTCCTTGTACTCCTGCAGGGATAGTTATTACATATATACCAACTTCTAAAGAAAACTGAAATGCCTGGAAACTATAGGTTCATATTACATATACATACAGTTGCAGAAGCCCTCACCTCCTTAGCATTGTAAGGTTGCCAAGTTGCTTGTATTCTCCAGTGTTTCTGTGCTGCGACAGTCTGCTTCTGGACAAATGCTGGCCTTGGTTGATAGGAGGGCTTCCAGCAACACTCTAGGTGTATTTCTCAAATTGAAAGTTAAATGCCATTTAAATTTTACTTCAGCTTATTTCTCTTATGGGACAGGCACCATTTCAAGCCTCGTTTTTGTTGTGTGACAAAGAGTATCCCAGAGTAGAGATGGCTTCTTTCTCCTGGTATACCTTCCTGCACTTAGCTTCCTCATCTAACACAGAGTGGAAAAGGAGCTTCTGCCAAAGCAAAATAAATGTGTAACCCTTTTGCACTACCCAAACCATTTGCTCCTGGAGCAACTGAAGGTTTGTGTACAGAGGCTACATCTGAAACATGAAAATGAGATTTCAGGTTTCTTTGTTTTTAATAAAAATGTTAGCTGAAGGTGTGCAAGCACAGGTCAACATTTTTTGTCCTCCGCTATAACTATGCTGGTCAGTAAGCAGGCCAGAAACAAAGACTTGCTAATTACACCCTGCAGGTCCACGAGATGTGCTTACTTGCAGGCTTCAGTCTCAATGAGAATCCATTGTTGAGGTGCTGGAGGATATCTTACCACCACCCTTTCCCCCTCTGGTTGGGAATGGAATGAACTTCACCAAAACATGTCCCATAAAAAGATACTTTGTTTTGAACAACTGATGTTTTCTTCCCTGGTCTTGTGCGGTATGGGTGAGGCTCAGGAAAGCAGACATGACTCTTGAAAGAAGGCAGATGCAGCAAATCACATGTAGTGCAAGGCTGTAGCTAGGTGGTGCAGTTCTCCTGGTTGACACTGAATAGTTGACAACCCTCCACCTCCTGGGAGATGTATTAATTACATTTAAGCCTCTGCTGAATGGGTTTTTTTTTTTACCTAATTACTAGGTACCTTAAAAGATCTGAGGTACAGGCCCATATGGCACACATAAGTGCTACTGATTTCAACGAGATTTATTCCCAAAGTAACCAATATATGTCCAGTGGCAAGAACATTTAGAGATTCCTACTTGTTCATTTTACTCTGAGTATACCCTTTGCAACCCAATGATATGGATATGATCATTGGTCTATGGGAACCTGAAATTTACAGGCCTCTCTGTTTCCCAAGTGGAATGTTTCCTGAATACATTATATGTGCACAACTGATTTTGAAAAGACTGAAGCCTTCTTTCTGGAAAATTTAATCCTTAATCACCCACACCCATAGTGTGAATGGTACACAAGGGCAGCAAAGTTAAGTTTTTAAAATTTTATTTAAAATACCTTCAGAAGTAGGTTTGTGATAGAGATGTGACAATTGTCAGCAAAAGTTGTTTGCTGTAATGAAGATTAAGATAGTAATACATGGAAAAATACAAATTCTGCAATCCGAAAAACTGGAAAAATAACTTCAATACATATTTTTTAAACATTTTAAAAGCATGAAGCTGAATACGTAATAAAAAGCCCCACAATTCTTAGGAAATAAATTACAGGTGCAAGTTACACAAGGCTGTGGTGGGTGAACAACCAAAATATAAATCCCATGGGGACTGCTCCACTAGTCAAGATATCAGTGTGTAGCTGCCCACCATCCAAGTCCTAAACATGGTAAGTGGTAAGATTGGCCAATGGCGTACTAAGTAGTTTAGTTTTCAGTTCCCATCTGGCTATTGTGATGTGGTCCAATGGAAAGTAGAGCAATACATTTGGCACAAACGTGGATGCAAGGGTTGCCAGAGAGGCGTACAAGGCGCCGCCACCTCCCACAGATACCGTATTGGTCCGAATATAAGCTAGACCCAAATATAAGCCGCACCTTTAAAATTCAAAGGGGGGGGAGAGACAATACCAGAATATAAGCCTATCATAAAAGCCAGTTTTTGTAAGGTTGTGAATTTAAGCTGCACTTTTAACTTTTCACGGTTGGAATTTGGGGGGAAAGTGAGGCTTATCTTCAGGCCACTTCTGCAAGGCAGGGGTTTAGTATGTTTTTCTTCTCCCAGGTGGGCTGCCTTCCCAGGTTGATGAGCCACATTTGCCCCTCAATTCTCCCTGTACAGCAACATGCAAAAAAAAAAAAACCACCTTGACCGTTGGACCCACTATTGGTCTCATCCGCTCAATCCACTGCAGCCTGTCTTTGCATGCAGGGATAGTGCAGAGAGGGGACCATTAATGGGCAAACTACCCCAGGAGCATTACGTCCCCCACCAGAAGTACTACCCCTCACCTAACAACCCATAGATATGGAATAGCTTATTACCAAATGCAGCAGTGCCTATTTAAACATACAATCCACATCCAGGTCTGTGCTGAAAACTTCAGATGATCAGTGCAGGACACAGATATTCACCAGAACAGTGATGCACTTGTCCAAAGGAACATTCATTTCCTGTAACTTACACATTTGGAGTGACATGACATCTTGGAACTTAGATGGGGCTGTCGCCTGTAGGGGTTATGTCTACTCTTGAATCTCAACAGGAGGCACTTCTAAGGTATTTATAAGAAATATGTTCCAAATCCTGTGAGATTTGTAATAGATTATGATCCTTAGCCGACTCTGAAGTAAGCTTCATAAAAAGAGACCTATTTCTGAGTAGAAGTATTAAGAATTGTGGTGTATTATGAGATAAGCAACATAGTCTGTTGAAAAGTGTACATCTACATCTCTAATTTGATAAAATGTATTAATTTATACAAAAATGTACAGTGAACATACAGAAACATTGAATCCACCAAGTCTTATGCCAGCAGAAAAACTCCTGTTTCAATTAAGGCATACTCTTGCCTTCTGCGTATATCCCTAACATAATCACTAAAATACATATACAGGTAGTTCTGGTTTGTAGGGTTTTGTGATTTCCTACAACAGCTGTAAAGCAAACATCTTCTAATGTTCCCAGACATGCTGTTTTGACGCTTTGGGATTTATTGGCAGCTATTTTTCATACTAGTTAATAATTAATTTTGTTTTCCAGGAAAAAATTACCGTTCCCCACATCAAATGGGGTGCGCATTTTGCGTGGTCGTGCGTAGCCTCCTGGGATCACGGTACAGCCCCTGGCAGTTGGGTCTGGCATCACCTTCCCAGGCTGGATACCTGTGGACTCCACCTACTCCAGCAGCAGCCCAATCCCGGCTGGGGAGGTGTTGCCGGGGGGGATTGGCCAGGTAGAAGGAGGGAACATACAGTACACACAATAGAAGTTGAGTCATACCTGGGAAGCGACCGTCTGGCATTTTGAAATCTTTGGTATTTAAAACATTAAACACTGATAGGGCAACGAAGAAAATTAGTGTAAGGTTATAGGGTACTTAACATTAATGTGTCACTAAAATACTGTGACATTCATTCCAGCTCTTTTTGCACTAAATAATACTTTGGAAGTAGTGTTTATAAAATCTGTAAAAGTGTAAGTAAACAAACAAGGATTGAAGGTCACAAAGATGTGATAGCAGAGGATGTCAATTCAAGGGAAAGTCTATATAGCTCCCAGACTGCCTTTACAGGATCCTTTAACAGTTACTTCTTCTTTTAATACTTTGTTTACGCTTTAATCTTTATTTATATCAGTCTGTGAACATATTCTGAGACCAGAAATTCCCAGGTATTGGTTTCATTTTAATAAAATCTTCATCCCCTTACTAAAAATTGTTGCTGGTAAATCAGCCAATAGGCTCAATCATCTGATCTTAACGGCTACCATTCTAAGTTTAACAACAGGCTATAAGAATCTGTTTTTAAAAATTAAAATAATCCATTAGGTACTTAATATAGCACAGGTTGCTACTTGAAGTATTCACGTGGAAGTAGGAAATATTCTGTATAGGTATTCAAGAAGAAAATTAGAGGTATACCACAGGGTTTCCAACATTATCTGAAACCTCTTACTAAAATATTGATAGAATGTTTCCAAGGAATCCATAACAAAGGGGAATGCCACTTCCTTTACAAATGGAAAGAAATGTTGGCTAAAGAAGATAATAGTAGCCACAACTAAGGAAGTGAGTATAACTGCCAGAGGCTTTAAGGACCTGAAGAATTCTTCACGTGGTTTCTTCTCCTTTTCACAGCCATGGCTGCATATTTTTTCTTTTGAAATTAGCTTTATTTTGGGAATGAGAATCTTGTTGACCTGACTAATTTCACTTTTGGACCACACATCTTTCAGCACCTGCCCTATTCGCGGGTAGATTTCAACAGGCTTTATATTTGGTAACGGCTTTTCCTTCAAAGCTTTAACACGCTGGCGAATATCATCAACCTTCTCCAGAAATAAGAGGGGAGATTCCTCCTCCTGAATGGCTGTATTCAGTGACATCAATTCAAGTTGTTCTTCCCGTATGCCCTTCATATTTTCAATTACAGGTTCATATTCTGTCTCAATTTGCATGTTCACTTCTTCCAAAGCTGCAAGCAAAGCTTGTTTTTTATGATCAAGTAAATCACTGAGTCTCTTGAAATATTGCAACACAGTTTTTTTATCCTCCTGGACAATGCTCTCACATTGAGCTTTATGTTCTTCCAGGTTTTCAATAAGTAAACACACTTCACTCCAGTGTTTATCTGTCAGCTGTTCAAGGAGTTTGCCAGGAGTTTCCTTTTCTTTCATGTAGGCACTTTGAAGGTCGTCTATGGGATGGCCATGGTGTTTTCCTATTGTAAGACAATGGCCACATACTAGCTTTTTGTCTTGAAGACAGTAAACATTTAGAGGTTGTCTATAATGTTCACTACACGTAGCAACATCTGGATGGTCCTCTTGCTGATACTTTTCAATTATAGCTTTTAATACAAAGTTGACAGGCAAAGATTCTGTGCCAGTCGGTGGAATTTCAACAATGCTTCTACAATTGGGACACTTCAGTGGAAGTCTTAAGGGTCTCCATATGGAAAAGTTGCCTGATAACTGAAGAACACTTTCCAAACAGTTTCTACAAAAGGTATGTGAACATGGCAGTACACGAGGGTCATCAAATATACTATAGCAAATGGAACAAGTTAGTTCCTCTTCAAAATGATGCATTTCCTAAAAATAAAGAGGGAAACATTTTTAAAATTATATAAATGTAAAATCTATTAGAATCAAGTAATTCTAAGTCGGTTTAATTAAGCTACAGTTTTTATTGCATGTCCATTTCAACATAGTTTAAGAAAATAATATAGAAATTGTTTTTTCTTTTAAAAAAAATGTGGAATAGGCCAAAAACTAATTAGTTATATATTATGGATTCCCACTTACTCTATAAAATGATGTGTTGCCAAGCTATAATTAGCAGAACCCTCTAATGAAGCAAGAAAGGGGTTTCTGTCAAACCATCATACATGGACCATATGATCAGATAAATCAATGCTGCTTATGACCTATAAAGTACAGTGGACGCTCGGGTTGCGAACGTGATCTGTGTGGGATGCACGTTCGCAACCCGCAGCACTGCTGTGCATGCGTGGGTTGCAATTCAGCGCTTCTGCGCATGCGCGAAGCGTAATCTAGCACTTTGCGCATGCGCCAAAACCTGGGTTCGGCACGAGCACAACCCGGAGAAACATAACCTGCAGCGTTCAAAACCTGAGGTATGACTGTATATATCTAAATTATACCAACACTCATACATACAGTTTATATAGGGCTAATGTCATAGGTTTTCTATATATTTTTTATTCAAGTACATTTCTGTTCTTAAATAAAAGTATACATTAGCTATGCAAAAAGACACTTAGAAAACATTTCCTCTTAAGCAATGGATGTATTATCACAGGTAAGCTAAAGAGTGTATTGAGATTCATTTATGTCATCAGCAACATTAAGCCATAAATGCACTTGTTCATCATTGCAGGACTTTTCTTGTCAGACTAGGGCTGCCTACTCATATTCAAATCCCTACTCAGCCATAAAGCTGAGTGGGTGGCCTTGTGCTGGTCACTAATTCTCAGCCCAACCTACCTAGCTCAATTATAAGGATAAAATGAAGATGAGATGCTGTATGCCCAGCTAAACTGATTAGAAGGGAAGAATAATAAAAAGGTGATAAGCTGCAAGCTTTAAAGAAAACAATATATTTCCTGCTTGGCAGGGGGTTGGACTGGATGGCCCTTGTGGTCTCTTCCAACTCTATGATTCTATATTTTAAATAACTTTCCCACACCTGATCTGTATTAAAACTGAAGACGTAGTTCACTCTTAGAGGAGCCCACCTCTTGTATCTCTGCAGGAGCTACTGACTAGTATATGACACCAACTTGGAAGGAGGCAAACCTAGAGCAGTGACTCAAGAGATGCAACAACACCCGCCTTCAAGTGCAAGTAGTTCTGCTGTCTTTCTGAATCAAGAGTGATGGAGTAGTCCAAGTGTACTCAGTGCAGCAGACTGAATAATAGGAAACAAAGCAGTAAATCATACAGAGTCAAGGGAGGTATCTATTCCTTGTAGCATACCAGCAGGGACAGCACACACTTTGGAGATGACTACTTCAAAAAGCTATATAGAACGGTTTTTCGGGAAGGAGTGCTTAAAGAAAAAAATAAAACAAATGCCATAAGGTAGCAAAATGTTTCTTTTTAATTTTTGCTCAAAGAGAATTTATGTGAAACTCAAAAGCATCAGATGAAGTACATTAACCCAATAAATAGTACGGTTCACTTTAAAATAGGTTTGTATCTTCTTCAATGGGCAAAGGACCAGCAAGACAAAGCAGACAACATTTCCCACAGCTCACCCATCCAGTCAGCCAGTGTTGTGAAGTGGTTAGAGCAGGGGTGCACAAACCGCGGCCCTCCAAATGTTTCTGGACTACAACTCCCATCAGCCCCGGCCAGCAAAGTCAGTGATCAGGGATGATGGGAGGTGTAGTCCAACATTTGGAGGGGCCGCAGGTTGTGCACCCCTGGGTTAGTGTTGGACTAGGGCCTAGGAGAACAAGGCTCAAATTCCCGCTTGGCCATGAAGCCCACTGAGTGATCTTGGGCCAGTTGCTGCCTCTCAGCCAGACCTACCTCACAGGGTGGCTGCGGGGATTCAAAGAGGAAGTGGAGAACCATGTACACCACCTTGAGCTCCTTTGAGAAAAAGGTGGGATCCAAAAGCAATAATAGTAATAACAAGCGGGCCAGTGACACTGGTGACAAGGTCCTCGAGACACTGCCAGTCTAAAGGTGCTGCAAAGGTCTTTGGGACGGGAGGCTGGAGCTGCACAAATGGCTGCAGGAATCTATTCTGTCATGAAGTAAGACAAGGTTTACATGATTGCACAACACTTCAGCTTTAACTATAATTAAATATGTTTTAGCTTTTTCTATTTTATCTGTAAACTGCCTTCAGTCCCAGTCTAGGGGAAAGGCAGTATGTGAGTAAATATAAGAACAACTACGGTTACCACCAAACATGGCTTAGTGCTAAATGTTGGCAAAGCTTTGAAATGTACCTTGCTAGGAAAAATCAGTATTGAAAATGACATGTTCATTGTCATTGATTGTTTAGAAAGGGGGAATCCTTCAGAAGCGGTGCCATGTTAAGTGTCAGCTTCAGCATCCTGCAACCTTGAAATATGTTTTTTATCACAAGGTTTAAAAAAAATAGAGCAAGATCACCTATTTTTGGTCAGTCATGATTTGTGAACATTCCTTTGACCTCTGCTCCATCCAGAGAACAGCAGGTGGATAAATTACCTTCTCTTAACTGTGTTTCCTTCAGGCAAGGAACGGAGCTCCAGAGTTTAGCAGCCATTCTCTATCCCATGGCCACACCCCTTCTCCAAAGAGTCTTTTGGTTTTGCAAATAGTCTAGTTGTCCTGTGATTGAAGTCTGGAACTTACTTAATCCACAAAGCATTGAGTCTGTCTTCTCTCCTGGTGTTCCAGAGGAAATGCTTCATCCTCACTGCTGAGAAACTCCATTGCACGTTTACCATTGTCATCTGAGTGATGATCAGGAATCTTGGCAATGGGGTAATTTGCTGCAATGTTGTCTCCAGCTTGCTCTCTGAAAGCTTGTGTAAACACAGTTTTGTGACTGCAGAATTCTTGCCTCTTGCACAAGATAGAAAGCCCAGCCTTCATCCCACAGTAATGGAACAGGCTTCAACAGCTTCATTAAGTGCCTGTTGCAAGAAACTCAAGTTATGTACTAGAAACTAAGTCCCTTGTACAGGTGTTACACCAAATGATCAGTAAATACAGATATTCCTTTGCATGTGCAATGATGTCCGAGGTGTCTGTTGCAACTTGATTAGGATTCTCCTTTGTTTTGCTTCTGGGAAGCTGAGATTGCCAGAGTTAACTCAGAGAACAAGCTTTTAATGGAATCTGACTGACGTGATGATGCTCATAAAATCTGAGAAAGTCAAGCTGTTCTCTGGAGTTAACAGAAGTGAATATCCACATGAGTCATAATTCTGAAAAACAGGTACAAAAGGTACAGGAACTTGCACCTACCTGGCCTCACATATTGTGCTGTTATCAAAATGTTTTCTTCCAAAAATATTAAATTAGTGTCAGTCTCTTCCCAAATACAACATTCATTGTTAAGAAGTTAAAGTTCCAGCATGTCCAAGATACTTTGGGGATTCTTCTTCTTGCAACACCCTCCAAAACTGCATTCCTTTTTGTGCTGCTGGCAAAGAATGCCAGGAAACAAAAAAAAAGGGCTGAAAATCACTTATTTGATTTGTAAAGCTGTTGGTTTTATCACCAAGTTTACTTGAAAGGCACAGCTACGAACATACTGGGCAGTAGGATATATGTCCTGGATCCTCTCTTCTGCATTCCTATGTGCTCCCCACAAATTCTGATTGCCCCATTGTAGCTCTGAACAAAGAGTTGCTGCTTGTTTGTCTCCTCCCTGTACATCTCTTTCAGCTGCTAACACACAACTATAACAACAGTATTCCTTCAGTGTGAATCCATTGAACCATTCCATTGGTGAGCAATCACCATATGGGTGAACACATTGGTTGCGTCCTCAGTTTCAATAGTCAGGAAATGACTTTAAATAGTCACAAAAAGCTTTTTGACTTCTGTTTAATATGCTTCACTGGCATCTATATGCAGTCAAGCATATTGTTTCTTTCACAGACCTTAGAACACTCTGGAACTACCGGTATGTACGTGAAGTTCCATGGATGAGTCAATGGATATCAAAAGAGTAAACATTACAGTGGTACCTCGGGTTAAGAACTTAATTCGTTCTGGAGGTCTGTTCTAAACCTGAAACTGTTCTTAACCTGAAGTACCACTTTAGCTAATGGGGCCTCCCGCTGCTGCCGCGCCGTCACCGCATGATTTCTGTTCTCATCCTGAAGCAAAGTTCTTAACCTCAGGTACTATTTCTGGGTTAGCAGTCTGTAACCTGAAGTGTCTGTACCACTGTAGTTGAATACAACCATGGATTTCCTGAATCCGGCAGGCAGAATTCAACACTGCACTCTTCCAGTTCTGTATGCACAAACACCCCACTGCCTCCTGAAGGTTCTCCCAAACCTCCTCCTGGAGGCAAATTTCAGGGGACATGCAGTGGGGGAAGAGAGTTGGGTAGAGCTCCATGGTACAAGTGGAAGTGCTTGCACAGGACTTCCACCAGTGGGGCTGGTTAGGTAAATTCTGCCTTGTGTCTTGTCATGACCACTAAGCATCAGTTAAAAAGCACCCAAGAAAGGCTTTTTCTGTTGTTCTTTTCATGATTGTGCTCTCTTACACACAGTTGCCTTTGTCCACCAAAAAACGTAACAAGTGTCACACTATGCTTCAAGGAGGGACAACTGTAGATTTTGGCCATCTGCCATAGATGCTTTAGTTGAGATCCCTGCATTGCAGGGGGTTGGACTAGATGACCCTCAATGTCTCTTCCAACTCTACAGTTCTATGATTTACATCTCCCCAACAAGTGAGAATTGTTAGACAACCTTAAGCCATTGTTGTTGGCTTGCAAATGATGGCTTGTTAGGGAGCCACAAATTAGAGTCCCTGCATTGCATATCCCCCACATGTGAGGAAAAGAGCAAAACAGGAGTAATCAGGCAGAGTGTACCAACATGCTGCTCATTCACAATAAGCCACGGGTCATAAAGTTTGGTTTGTCATTCATTTGAACACAACTATTGTTTAGGAAATATATGATGTAGTATCGGTGGGACACAACTGAAATCAATGCTTTAAATTTGCATTTTTTCTGATTTAAGTAACTGACTTGATCTGACTCAATTTTAATAAATCCACACTGGTTGCATGGCTAAGCAAACAGTAGCAATGTACATTACAAATGTAAACAAAACCTGGAGTATTTGGAGAAAATTCCATTAGATACTACAGAAAAATATGATAAATAAAACAAACAGCAAAGTACAATTTTCAATACTCACCGAGAAGATATAGTGTAGTAGTACAGTACTTGTCAGCCCTGGGATTGGTATATTCTAGCAATAACAGTTCTCTGTTTATCTGGAATAAAGAGTGAAGAATTTGGCAATTATGTTTTCCAAGCTGGACGTTCAGGGGTGATAACAAGCAGTAAGGCATATTTTCTGAGCTGAAGTAGTGATGCAGAAATCCTATAATTATAATTTATTCACAATGGGCTGAACCTGTCTAAAAATAAGGCAAAAAAGTTTGTTCTCAGCAGGGAAATCTTTACCTCCATTCCTTACTTCTCTACCACTCTGATGACTAGTAATTATATGAAAGGAAAAATGCACTCCTGCTTACAAAATTTTATTGCCTCATCACTGATGTTTCTCAGCAAATAAAACAAAGAACTTCTTTCACAATGACCTATAACTCCAGCATCAGTGAAACTTGTTTTAAAAAGAAAATGCTATGTGTTGCATGGATATTTTGTTGTACATCACACAAAATAATACGTAAGTAGTCTTCCAATGACCATAGTACAATTTCTTCATAAATTAGGAAAGGGGCGTGGCTCAGTGGTGGAGCACATTTCTTCTAAGCAAAAGGTCCCAGGTTTAAACAGCAAAAGCCTCATTTGAAATCCTGACAAGGTACTGCCAGTCAGTGTAGACCAGGCTTCCTCAACTTCGGCCCTCCAGATGTTTTTGGCCTACAGCTCCCATGATCCCTAGCTAGCAGGACCAGTGGTCAGGGATGATGGGAATGGTAGTCTCAAAACATCTGGAGGGCCGAGGTTGAGGAAGCCTGCTGTAGACAATACTAAACCACTGAGCCTCTTGGGCTTGCCGATCACAGTTTGAACGTGTGTGATGGGGTGAACTCCCGTTGCTTTGGCCCAGCTCCTGCCAAACTAGCAGTTCAAAAGCATACCGGCACAAGTAGATAAATAGGTACCACTGCTGTAGGAAGGTAAATGGTGTTTCTATGCGTTCTGGTACTTGTCATGGTGTCCCGTTGTGCCAGAAGCGGTTTAGTCATGCCAGCCACATGACCCAGAAAGCTGCGGACAGGCTCCCTCGGACCTGAAAGTGCAGATGAGCACCACACCCCATAGTTGAATTCGACTGGCTGTCCAGGGGTCCTTTACCTTTACCAATGGAATAATGCTCTAGCATGGAATAAGGTAGTTTCCAATGTTCTTATTATACTGACACTGGGATTGGAGCCAATCTTTTTTCTAGCAGATTTTTCTTTGTCCCGTTTTATGTTTCTAAAAAATCTAATATTGTGCCTATATTTCACAGAAGTCCCTTCCGATGTTTCTGAGAATTCTCCTGTGAAACCCACCTGGAAACACATAGGAATTGCCATAGAGGTGTAAAAAAATACCCAGTTAATTGTTACTATGGTCATTTGAATTTAAAAGTATAAAAATTATAGTTCCCCTATCAGATACCCATTTAGGAAATGATGCCAGTTTACCAAGAAATGTGACTATAAACCAAACACTATATAGCTGGAAAGTTCAGCTGGTTGCATGGGGCTGACAGTGCCAAGGTGGCAGGTTTAATGCCTGTAAGGGACATTTGGATATTCCTGAATTGCAGGGGAATGGAACAGATGATCCTCGGGGTCCCTTCCAACTCCTATGATTCTATGAGATATCTGCTTAAAGTGGTTTAAGTCACTGAAAGACAGGCAAGCTTTTTTAACTCAAGCTTTTATTATTCTGGCATGTGTCAAGCATCCACAAGTTCAAATGTAGGAAAGTATGTAGGTGAACAGAACTGAAATACTTTCTGGAAGAAATACAAAATCGAATCTGAACTGAGCTTAAGATGGAAAGGATAGATCTGTTCCCTGGTACTTGTTTCTTTTTAAACGCAAGTGTGCAAACAAAGTGAGTTTCTCAATATTAATGCAAGTCAATGTGAACCATTATTCTTAATCAGAAATTAATATAAAGGGATTTAAATTTAAGGAGGTTTAAATAAGGGTAATGCTTTAGATCTGGACCCCTCCGGTCATTTATTTGCCAAGCAGCCCCACTCTTGAGTAATGGTATTGTTTAGATACAAATAGCTGGAAGATCGGGACCCAAGAACAGTCACCAGAAAAGGGGCATTTACAACTTAAGGGATAAATCAGTATAGCAAGAAGTTGACTACAAACGATACTTGCCTTTGAGTTTTCCGGCTCCTAGGATAGTTGTATTGTTCCGATATGCATACAAATGCCAGAGTAGAGTGGTACTAACGAAAATGCCACAAAGTTCTTGGTGGTCACAGTGTTTCCCCCCTCCCAAATGGCGTTATCTTTTTACCTACAGAAACAGGAGCACTTTTCAAGGCTCTCTCCGCCACTCCCTTAATTTCTCCCAAAACACTTCGGGGACGGGGCAGTCAGGATGGCAACGACCTAGGACGCCCATAAAAGCTTACCCACCTCTCCATTTTCATTCTTATTCAAAATAATACACGTATCCAGCATTACAGGCTCACCTCCACCTGCAGCAGCAGATCGCTCGCTCCCCACAAATTCCTCTCAGCTTCCCCTGAATGGATCCCGGCCGGGGGCTGCTAAACCCTTCTTCCCTTTCTCCTCCAATCAGAATCGCCGGAAAGGAGGAAAGGGAAGCAGCCACGGCAGCTCGCTGCTGCGCATGCGGCTGGACAAGCCGGCCGCCTCGAGCCAATCAACCGCTTCGGAAGGATCAGTTCAAAAGTAAACGGCCGGACGAGGGAGGAGAATTTTTTGAACACGGTACAACAGTTCCCTCAGGTCAGCCGTTAACGGCTGCTAGAGCGGGCTGCGCTTTAGAACGTATTCTGTGTGTTTTTGTCCCTTTCTGTTTCTTTCTTTTTCCCCAACCCCCGCTAAGAAACTTTGGATTTCTCTTCCATAAACGGTGGAAACGGTTTTAAGAGAGAAATTAAAAGTTAAAACCTTGCCAGTCAGGCATACTTTTCAAAATGATGTGATTTTAAGAGGGGGGGGGGGGGGTCAACAGAATATCGGCAACCTAACCATAGGCATTCAGGCTCAAGCCACCCCAAATTAAACACGGCTAGGCCCCATTGATTTCAGTAGTAGGTATGTAATAACTATGAATTATTGCACTGAGATTTTAAAATAGCTAACTTTGTCTGGATTGTGCCTAAAAGCAAAAGCTCCTGATTAGGGGGAAATAAGCACTTGTGCCATCTATCTAAAAATGTAGAAATTCACATATGCAACCAGTTGTCAATGTAGAATCTCAATCTTCCAGAATTGTCTGACAACCAAGAAATGAGCCCTATGCTAGTATAGGCTTAGCTTGCTAGCTAATCCACAACTTTTTAGCAAGTTCACAGGCTCTGTGTTCGCTTATAATGCCAAGTCAAACTAGCTTACCTGCGGGTTACCAGAGCATAGATTTCAGCCACTGTTCCCACACTACCAGATGCTAAGCCATGGATTGGTTTACCACTACACCTGGACCCAGGCTTGTGGTTTATTTCCCCCAGATAAGCCACGTGGGAAAGTAAGGACAAACTCTTAGACAAGTGAGCACTGTTCAACTTTTGCACTAAAACAGTGCTCGCTAACAGTTTCTGCCATCCTGGAAAAAAGTGACAAGTGGGATGCTGTAGGGTTCTGTCCTAGGGCCATTACTGTTCAATGTTTTATAAATAATTTGGGTGACGGAATTAAGGAAATGATCATCCAGTCTGCAGATGACACTAAAACTAGGAGGGGTACCTAACGCCGCAGAAGACAGAATCGAGACTGGAGAACTAGGCCCAAACTAACAAAATGAATTTCAATAGGGAGAAATGTAAGGTTCAGCACTTAGGAAGAACCAGTTGCACAACCATAAGATGGGGAACACTTGGCTCACCAGTACTACCAGTACATGTGAAAAGGATCTAGAGGTCTTGGCAGACCACAACTTTAACGTGAGTCGACAGTGTGATGCAGCAGCAAAAAAGCTAATGCTATTCTAGGCTGCATCAACAGAAGTTTAGTATCCAGATCAAGGGAAGACAAAGCACCTCTCTATAGATATTGGGCTGGCTGGCTGGTTTATAATCCAATCTCACACATTTTCAAAATGTACATTTGTCAATAGAAAATGCTTACCTACTTCTCCAACACAAAGTGTCAGAAGTTATACTTTGGCCACTGTTAAGAGAGGACAATCCTGCAGCCAGACAGTCCTGCAGTCAGGGACTAATGCCTGCAAGGGAGGTGCTTCAAATGACCACTGGCAGATAGTGATATCATTACGCGTAAAACAAAGAAATATTATGTCATATGGGCTACATAACATGATTTGATATGTAACTGTGTGAGACTATAGTTTAATAGAATCAGTTAGTTATTCTGCCCCCCAAAAGGGAATTGTGGTTTAATTTCAGTTTACTAACCAGGACCTTGAACTTAAAACTATAATTTAAGGTCCTGGTTAGTAAACTGACATTAAAACACAGCTCCCCATTTTGGAAGTAATGGGTAACTGTGGTTTAATTAAACCAAGAGTTAAGTCCCGAGAAAGAAAAGGAGGGGGAGCATGTGGTCTTCTTGCTTGTCCTGCCTGCTAAATTAGCAAGACTGGAAATGAATGCCTGAACTAGGTCAGTACCATACTCTCACCACTTTTTCACTCTTTTCTTCAGGTGGCAGTGGAGATTCTCTGATTTCTAAACAAGCAACCCTGTTCAACATCTGCACTAGATAGAAAACCAAAGAAAAGAATGCAAAGCACTCCCTCTTTTGGACACTAGAAAAAATTGATCTCAACAATGAAGTGGATATGTTATATAGCACTGAGTGATTGACATTGTGATCTACCATCTGTTCCACAGATAATCCTCAAGACTTTATAAGTGAAAGAGCTCATGTATATTTTCTCTATGAACTAGAGTATTTATAATTTATTGAGTCATGCTGAAGTAAAAATTCAAACATACTGAGATATGTCTGGTAAAGTAAGCTTGAAAAAGCAAATAATGATATAAATTTGCCACTGTGTCATAAATAATGTTATGCTTATCTTTCCAGAAGACGTAAACATCTGTCTATCCTGATAAAATTAAATTTATATTTTACAGCCTCTCGTGTAAACATCTGGGAAATGTCTGGAATTGTGTCTGGAAAGATAAAATCTCATTCCCTGCCTCCCTAAATTAAATACGCAAGCTTTGACAATACAAGCCTTCCCTCCCTCTAATCAGTGTTGCTTCCAACAGTTTTTTTTTCTTTAGGTGACTTTATATGAAACCAAATGCATTAAATTTGTTTTCTGTGAGCAGACTCATCATCACCATAGTTCTGCTTGAGCCAAGCAGAACAAAACAGTGAAGGCATTTCACAGAAAATCAGGAATGGAGCCATTATTAATTTTTAGACCTGTATGTACACCACTTTACATAAATTCCTTAAATGAATAATCTAGTCACAGGTGCCAAGTTTGCATTATCATGGTGGCATTTTTTAAAGCCACTGCAATCATTGGAATCAGTAGTTTCACATTTTGTTATCCATATGAATCATGAATAATCCAGGGGCAGATAGCTTGTGTGCAGAAAACATGTGTAATCCTTCCTTTTTGTTTTGTTTAAATCCTTTAGATCATGGTATGTGATCTGATTGTGCTGGAATCCAAACTGGCATTTGTAAAAAGGTGCCAACTTGGATTCCAGCAATACAGTACTGGTGAAAATAATACCAGAGCCTTAAGCACACTTCTTTGAAAGTTAGTAACAGTTTGAGTGCAAAGGTCTGGAGCAGGTTTTTGCTTTGCAGGGAGGTAAAGGTAAAGGGAGCCGGCGTACAGCTTCCAGGTCATGTGGCCAGCATGACTAAGCCGCTTCTGGCGAACCAGAGCAATGCACGGAAACACCGTTTACCTTCCAGCTGGAGCGGTACCTATTTATCTACTTGCACTTTGATGTGCTTTCGAACTGCTAGGTTGGCAGGGATTCGAACCACCGACCTTCTGATCGGCAAGTCCTAGGCTCTGTGGTTTAACCCAGTGCCACCCGCGTCCCTTTGCAGGGAGGTAGACCTGGCCAAAATGCAATGGCACAAGTTACTGCTTGTACCATTAGCCACTTGGCCTATCAACAATATCAAAGAATGTTACATTAACTGCTCACTCAACATTCTGTAATAAACCTTAACAAGAGAGAACACAGTAAATTAAACCTTCAATGGGGAAATACCTTTTTATTACTGTTTTCCACATTCCATTTTAATTTGTCATACTAAATATGGTAGTCATGTGCTGTTATATTTTTCCATATACACTTTTAATGTGTAAAGTATTCAATAACAGGCTCACCTTGGAGCAGTATGATAGCAATGCTACCAATAAAAACAAAAGTAAAATCATGCCATGGCTAGAAGTATATTTTTTTGATTATCATTTTATAGTTCAGCAAATATAGAATTAGCCTTTCTTGTATTAGCTATTATCTTTTGCTGTGGACTACCGGTAGTTTTGGCACAATGTAGTTATCAAACTGAGCTGCTTGCAAAGTTCAGGCCAGCTAAAAGTGCACTGCTTGTATTATTTTTATTAATTAAATGTCTATACCGCCCTTCATCTGAGTAACACAGGGTGATTTACAATATGCAGTGTCTCTAGTTGTTACAACAGAACTACTGTGCAATCTTTAATAAAGCCTTACCTTGTACGTATAGTTCAATGTTTGTTGAAGAATGATCACAAGTTTGAATCTTTCTGCTGATTTAAATGATTTTAAACAAAGTACATTTGAGACTGCCAAGAACCAGCTAAGACAAACAGATGCAGAAAACATGATGTAAGCTGAGAATTGAAAACTTGAATTATACATTGTCAGTGAAAGAAAGCATTTTATTTAATCCAATTCTTTTTTTTGGGGGGGTAGTCTTGAATAAGCACCATTGTCCACATTGCACAGGGCTCCCGAATGCACTTACAAAATCTGTAACTTAATACATCTACTTTTGTAAATTTACTACAGTACTCATTTTCTGAGTGCTTGACACTGGTGTCCTTAACGGAATTTAAGGAGTTTCCTCTTCTCATTAACTCTGGTAGTTGTCAGTACATTGCCTCATCTTTAATAGTGGCTCTCATGGTTTATTGTTTTTAAAACTGTAACTTTCATAGAAGAACAAAAAATTCTAAAATGTATTAATTACTAAAAGGCAGGATGCCAAATCAGATGCCTGACAAGAAATCACACTCTGTCCCTAGAAAGCAATTAAGTTTTTCATCCTATATGTTTGAGCTGCCATTAGTCAAGGATGTTGAAGGACAATCAGCACATATGTGTTGGAACATGTTCACATGTTCCTGATTGAACTCTGGCAGTGTAAAAAGGTTCTGGCTGAAAGAGCCCTGGAAAACCGAGTTCGTTCATTTTCTCCTCCCAATCCGTTTTTGTTTTGCATCGTGTCTTTTCAGATTTGAAGTTTGAGGGCAGGCCCCAGTTTGTTTTTTGGTTATAAACTGCCCTCGGAGGTGTTTTAGGCCGAAGAATTGGATTTTAAGGGGGGGGGGGGAGACCACCCAAACACTGCCTCTGGCACTGGTGGCAACACATAGTCGTGATGACTAGTAGCTATTGACAGCCTTATCTTTAATGAATTTGGCCGATCCCCTTTGAAAGCTGGTGGCCTTCACCACAGCTTTTGAGAACAAATCCTATAGCTTTAACTATGCGCTGTGTGAAGAACTACTTCATGTCTTCTAACGGGATGACTCCGGATTCCGACACGACGTTGAGGGAGAAAAAGTTATCGCTTATATACACATTCGCCACACAGTGCCCAATTTTACACACCTCCATGGCGTGGGTTTTGCCTTTTAACAAAACGCTCGAGCCCTCAGAAAAATCAGGCGGGAAAAGCGGGGCGCCACTGTTGCGCCTCGCGCCCCCCTCCCCTCCCCAACCGTCAACGACCCCCTCCCCCTTACGAGACAAACGGGTCTCGGTTCCCTCAGTGGCAAGCGAGGGCAGGAGCCGCCCCTGAAGAAAGGGGCCGCCCTAGGCGCGGCTCTCGAAGTTTGTCGCCTCGGCGCGGTTTCCTAAGTTTGTCGCCATGGAGAAGGCCGTCAGCCTCGGGGAGTCGAGGATCGTCCGGCTCATGCTGCTGAGGCGAAGCCGACTCCGGCGCAAAGGGAGCCTGGCGGCGGCGGTGGCACAGAGCATGGCGCTGGCGGTGCTGGGCACGGCAGCCGCCTACCCCATCTGGGTGCTGGTGGAAGACAAGAAGCAGAGGGCGATTGTGCTCGGGGCGTCCTGGGCGATACGCCAGGACAACCCGGCTCCGGGCACGCCGCTGCTGGGCCCGTCGGGGGGCCCGATCATGCTGGCCATCGCCTGCTGCTGCTTCTTCAGCGTGGTGACGGGCTCGATGGCTCTGGCGCTGGACTTCATCGGGGCGCGCCTGTGCCGCTCGCTAGCGCCCCTCTTGCACTGCGTCACCGCCATGATGATCGCGTGCACGGCGGCGCTGGGCTCGTGCCTCTTGGCGATGATCCGCGAGCGGCTGCGCACCGAGCGGGAGCTGCAAGGCTTGTCAGCCAGCCCCGGGCAGAGCCTCTTCTTGGCTTTCCTGTCGTGCACTTTGGCTTCCACCGCCACCGGATTCAGCTGCGTGTCGCCGTCCCGGCTGGAGCCGCTGCACTCGTCGTGGGACGTTGGGGGCCCCAGGTCCTTCCACGGCACGTCCGCCACTTCCCTGCACGACGAAAACCTCCCCTCGGTTCCGAAGCGCGGGCACGCGGGCAAAGTGCAGTGGCGCGAGTACGTGAACCAGCTGCCGCCCATCTTCCGGGAGGAGCTGAGAAGGCGGCAGCAGCAGCAGCAGCAAGCAGAGTATGGGCACAGCTCAGGGGAGCTGAAGGGCAACGTGGAAGATGGAGAGCCCTTGTCCGGCGCGCGGGGCGCCACACGCCAGATGCACGTGAAGGGCGAATTGCATGCAGACCCTCTGTTTCTAGGATGAACGGCCTCAAGAAGTATCCAAGCCCAGTTTATTAGGGAAGCTAAATACCACCACAGCGGGAGAATGAACGCCAGCGGGAAAGGGCAACAAGACAACAGTTGCAAACTACCTGTCGATTTCCTTGAGAAAGATGGAGCTGATGCGAATAAAGGAGCACTTAAAGATGACGAGTGATACTAAAACGGGGTTGGTTGGTTAAGAGAGTGACTGCCTTATTTCTTTCGAAGATGTCATCCCCCTTCCTCTCACTAAAGGAATATCCTTAGTTTAACCTAGGAAAAACCTGCATAAAACATTTATTTCCATGTAGCAATCAAAGTGTAACCCTGGAAAAGAATGCTGAAATAACCTTGCTTTTATTTGCCCCTTACTGTACACTGAACTTCATCCACTCCTTCATCTTGTTACTACGGTAGGATGCCTTAATGTTTCAGCACAATCTGTTCTCAAACCTGAAACATATATGTAAGGGGGAAACAAAATTCAGGACCTCCATATTAGAAACCATCTTCAAAAGCAGGGGATAAGGAACCTATGGGCCACTAGATGTTGGAATCCTAGTCTTAAAAAGCACAGGTAGCATAACCAATGGTCAAGGATGATAGCTGTAGTCAGACATGTGGAAAACCACACATTCACCCATGCCTTAAAACAAGTGTGGTGGTGGTTGGGGAAAAATCTAGTGAAAATTACAAAGGACAACTAAATGCAAAATTCCCCAAATAAGCCTGTTTTATAAAATGCTGAAAAAGTTTGGACATTTTAAAATGTTTTGTTTATATTAAGTTTAGTGCAGTTGCTTCAGCTGAACAAGTCTAGATGTGCAAGGACTTGGCCATTTAAAATGGCTGCCAAACTCTAGATATGCACATGCCAGTTTAACATGCAAATTAAATTTTTAGATTGGATTGTGGCTACTGTGCATACTTCCAAAGAACCATGTGTAAATTCCATGATGAAGCAATATTAATGTATAGTTTAAAACAAAAAAAGTTGCTAGTTCTTTCCTAAACCCTTAATAAAAATCCTTACCTCTTAAATATTATTATAGCTTGTATGTAAAATTTAGAATAGAAACAATTGACTGTTCTACAAGTTCTTCTAGATAACTACACATTCCAAAGCTTCACTAGTGTCGAGCATTTCCAAACCATAATAGGAATATAACAAGCTATTCTTGATGTCCTTTTAGGCCAAGAAGTTGTTTTCAACCTCTGTATTTCTTGCAATGCATTATCCATGATGGTTGCTTATGTGCTCAAGCCTTCAACCAATATTCCCAAATGAAGTTTGTTGCTATCTTTTACTTTCTTCACAACATTTGCTCCTGGCTATTTTAGCCTCCTTGCATACTTTCTACCATAATTGTTCCTTTAATAGAACACCACTAAGATGAACAGGATGCTCCACAATTTGCAGTGGGCACAATTCTCTGCAATTCAGTGTCTTAAAATCCAGAACTCGTGACATGTAGCTTCAATGCATTCAGGACGGTACCCAACTTCAGAACTGTACATTTTTGAAATGGGTATTTTGATTAACAATGTTATTTGTGCTTATCTGTGTATCACTAGAAACATTTATAAAATGGTGGGGGTATTCCCCCCCTTTTTTCTCTGCTTTCAATTTTTGCTTGTACCTGAAACTAACTTAGTAGTTTACCCCATCTTTTCTTAAGCTACCCAGTACACCCAAGGAGTTAGTACATGAAGATTAGCAGGACTCATGCACTTCCCCTCTGCTCCTGTCCCAATTCCCCTCCCTCTTTTCCTGGCTTGAAAAACCATAGCTCGCCACCCAAAGTGACTGTGATTTACCTAAACTGAAAAAAGGAGAGGGAATTGCCATGCACAGGCACGTTTTGGCATTATGTTTGAACAATGCCAATAAATTGTTTCTGGAACCTGCTTACTATGCATTCATTAAACAAGCAGCAGCAGCAGCAACGTATACAATTTCACACCTAGTCATTCCACAAATAATAGTTTTAAGAAAAACTGAAGCTTAGAGAAAGACATGTCAAATGAGAATTACTATTTGTTGTAGAGCATCTTCTGGTAGAAATAACACTTTGAAACCCAAACAATTTCAGTAGTTTCTTATTAATAGGAAAACAATACTGCTAAAGTAGATTACAGTATATTGAATTCTGTGGGAAGGGATAGTTGTGAAAGTTCTAGGACAACGGCTATGTATGTGACAATGCATTTTTACAATTGATTCAGTAATAAAGGAGCAGAAGGGAGGGTATTTCATTGCAGATGTTTTTCCCTTGGTTTAAATAATTTGTGGAAGGCATGGTCTCAGGCCTAAAGAGGAAAATAACATATTGAAACTATGCCGCTGAGTGAATGGGACAGAGGATCTACATTCAAATGTAGTCAATTTGTGTGTGGCAACTTACAGTTGGTGAAAGCTAAGAGGCATGATTTCAGAAAGGGTGAAAGGGATTATCAAATAAAAGCATAATAATTTTGTTCCACTTGCTTAATCAAATAATAGCACACAAAAGCAGTTTCTGTAAATATTTGTATAGACAAAAATGCATACACCAATGTAACATTGTTGTAAGTTTTAATGTTTATTTTCCCCAAGACAGCCTAGCCTGCATTCTACTTGGATAAATTTCACAAGCTAGTTTTCTGCTGCATCTAGTTTTAAACTTTTAACCATGTTTCTGATGACAAGGAATGCTGCAAAAATACTCTAGTCCAACAAAGAGTTATGATCACAAAATAATCTTTATCCATTCTACTGCGTTTCAGAATTACCAGCTGATTTAAAAAAAAAAAAAACACAAGGTAGATATAGATGCTAATGGTGGCTAACCTGGTATGTTTTCTTATAGCAAACTGTTGTTCATGCAACACTTGTGCTCAAAGGGGAAGGCACAGCATTTCCTACAATGAGCCACCTTATAAAGAGTTCTCCTTTTGTACATATTTGCAATGTCACTTTTAATTTAGTGTGCAGAACCTCAAAACTGAGGTATTATTCCAATTATAAAAACCACTTGCATTTTGTATGCAAGTTAAGAATACAAAGTTCTCTCTAAAGTGGCTCAAAATAGATTGTTCATGGCTGCCTACATCTAAAGATAAAAAGTCTAGAACAATTGGACAGATTAGGTGGTATTATTAACGGTGTTCAAACCATGACTTGATTTGTACATCTATTCACATCTCCAATCTTTTCAGCAGTACATATGCACCAAATTTTATTTTGAGGTTTCCATATCATTTTCATAGAAAACAAAGTTTGAAAACAAATAACATTGAAACACAGCACGGTATCCTACCACAACAGAAACAGCTGGTTACAGGACTCAATAAAATCTAAAAATGAGCTATGCTGTAAATTACCACATGCAAAAATAGCTTTATGTCGTCTCTGAAAATGAAAAGGATGGTGTTAAACTTGTTTTTTTAATTGTTGTCTAGTATTATATGGCAATTTGTGTACTGCAACACAATAGTTGGAAGAGGGAAACGTTTGTATGAGTTTCATGCAAAAAATCTACACAAATTAGTTTTGATGATATGGAAAGCTTTTTTTTGTAAACAATGAACAGTCATCTGGTGCAAATGCACAGGGAAGCCTTCCTCAAAGTTTTCTGACTTTACAAGCAACTAGTAATAAGCCATACAGGAAAGAAAATAACTAAAATAAAAGGGGTGGGGAATAAAACAAAACACAGGCTGCAGGAGTAAAACCATAGTCTGCTGCTAAACCGGTCTCTGTTTTTGTGTCCAGTGTTAACACTTATACACTCCTTTTGATGATTGACTAGGGTTATTATCAGCCCCCTGAAGGCAAATCAAGCTTGCATGCGTTCACATACAGCATCACAACCATACTCTCGTACACACCCCACTCCAAGACTAGGAGTCTGCTTCATGAGCAAAGAGCCCCAGATTTGAAACACACACGTGGCCCCACAGCACTGAGTCCAGACATTCACTCAATGTTGTCCATTCACACGGTGCTTCATTAGCAAGACCTGGGCTCATTCTCCTTGGACTTATATGGGCATCCTATTCTCCTTTATGCTTACATGGCTTGATGATGGAATAGTACTGCATTTTCCCCCCACAATTGCGCTAATTAAGTCAATGTTCCTCCTCAGGCACTGAAGATCTTTGACCTGTAGCCCTTTTCCTTTGAACAACCTATATAAGCATTCAGTGTGAAGTTTTTCATTACATTTTGCCACTCACTCTCACTCGCACCCACTCGCCATCTTGACTTCATTCGGGCTTTTCTGTGATTCCAAATGAAATCTTCACCATTTTCTTCCCCGATTTAATGCAGCAGCGGATCCCATGAGCCAAGCTTGATGGATCAAACCTTATTTTATTCAGTGCTGCATTGTACCTAACTTCCAAAATACCACTCTAGAACTGGAACCCTTCTGCAGGTACATTGGCAGATGAATTGAAACCAAATGTTCCACCTTGTATTGCCTCTGGAACAAGGCTTGGATCTTCATCTATCTGTAAATGAACCACAAAGACCAGAAATAAGAATCTTCCGGGCTTCCCGTCCCACCTGCCTTAATGGAGGCAGCCCCCACGATAGCAGGGGATCATCGGCGAACGAAAAACAAGAATGACAGAGGGTAAATCATCATTGCAAATTCACCCCAGGGACCGGGGGGGTGGGGACGGGCTTCACTTGCAGTTCGTCTCGGTACTTGGCTCTTGCTCTGGCATGGAATGTGGGAGGCAGGGAGGCGCTGAGTGCAAAAGCACTTTGCCTGGCGAAAACCCTCCTATGCTGCCATTAAGAAGAGAAGGTTCTCCATTGAACTGGATCCTTAATTGGCTTTAAAGTACTGGCATGTGATGGAAAAGGGTTGCAACAACATACTGTGGAATATACCAGCTACATGGATCAAAGGTTTGAATTGAGATAAGATTTTCTTCGGTGTGAGAGCCGGTTGGGGAGAGGGAACCCCATTGTTTGTTTATTCTAAGCTTTTATATATTTATGATTCAGCAACCCTCTCCAGAATATAAAATAAAAATATATTTACAAGTGAGGAAGGGACGTTGGAGTAATATTAATATTAAGAAGCAAAAATTGAAACAGATTGATCTGAAATGAAGAAAGGAGGGGGAGGGGGAGCTCAAGTATGACTATGTTGGAATTATTAAGACCAGGGATCAGCAAACTTTTTCAGCAGGGGGACGGTGCACTGTCCCTCAGACCTTGTGGGGGGCCGGATTATATTTTGAAAAAAATAATGAAAGAATTCCTATGCCCCACAAATAACCAAGAGATGCATTTTAAATAAAAGGACACATTCTACTCATGTAAAAACATGCTGATTCCCGGACCGTCTGCAGGCCGGATTTAGAAGGCGATTGGGCCGGATCTGGCCCCTGGGCCTTAGTTTTCCTACCCATGATTAAGACAGATTAATTCCCCTCAACTCCGTTTAAAAACAAAAGACAAGGAAAAAGACTGAGATTTTTGTGTGCTACTGACAGAATGCAATCTAAGATAATTGGGCCATAAATCTCTTGCTGGAAGGAAAAGAATTTGGGGCTGTGATAAGAATGCTGCAGAGATTCTGGGAGTAGAAAAGGAGTATTAAATCTTCAGCATGTTCGAAAACTGCCCACCTTTTCCTAGGCTGAGGGAAAAATGGCGAAGATCTGCAACATGTTTTACTAGTGAGACAGAATGATTTCCAGCAGACTGTTGCCTGTTCCGAGACATTGAAGCAAGGGATGGAGAGGTAAGACCTCTGAGAAACTTCGAGATTCAGTTCCACCCCAAGCCACAATGGGGAAAAACAACAGCTGGGAAATGAAAGAGACACCACCATACAAGGACAGAAGGAATCTCCATGGACATAATAGTTTTCACATGCAGGGCAGAATAAAGATAATAGTTTGAGTTCCTCCCTTGAAGCTTTATAAATTTATATATTGTAACATCATGAATGGAAATCATTAATTATGTATCTGTCAACTGAGGGATTATTATTATAACTGAAATGTAACTGACCTTGATTAAGATTATGGAATGCAGTGATATAAGATTGGAAATGCACCCAAACCACCATGCGGGGAGCCACTTCAACTAAAATGTATTAATTGGAAGTTGATTGGCATTTTCATAATTGTATAATTTGGGAATTAATTGTTATTGTTCTAATTTGGCTATTATTGGGGGTATATTGGAAAACTAACAAAAAAATTATATTATATTAAATATATATAGATAGATAGATAGATAGATAGATAGATAAAATAAGAATCTTCCAAAGTCCACTAACAGGTTTTTAACATTCAGTACTTTACTTCAAAATACTCAGTTTCAGAATTACCGTATTTTCCGGCGTACAAGGCGACTAGGGGTATAAGACGACCCCCAGTTTTTCGAGTTAAAATATAGAGTTTGGGATATACTCTATATTTTAACTCAAAAAATGTCGAAGCGATTTCTGGCGCTGCGGACATTTTGGACATGCGCAGAAGCGATTTCTGGTGCTGCGCTGCCCATATCCAAAATGTCCGCAGCGCCAGAAATCGGTTCTGCGGAGCCACGGACGCGATTCCGGCGCTGCTCGGCAAGTCCCCCCTGCAGTATCCGGCGTACAAGACGACCCCCGATTTTGGAGCAGATTTTTCGGGGTTCAAAAGTCGTCTTGTACGCTGGAAAATACGGTATGTACTTACATCATCTGAAGAGAAGAACTGATCAATGATCTCATATGCCAGTTTGTAGATGTCTTCATTTTCATGATTTTGTAGCTGTTCAATTTTCTCCAGCCCTGTAAGGTTTAACACAAAAAGTTGAAGGAACCCCAGACTAGCTGTAAAAATGAAAACAAAGTTTTTTTCAAAACACACTGGTAACCAGTATTTCCACAAATCATATTTCTCCAGAGACTATGAAAATATTTCCAGATCTGTGACAAAAATACAAAAACAAAAAACTGAAAGATCACTTTATCAAATCTAAGACGTTGGTATACAAAGCCAAATTTTTAATCGTACCTCCACATTCTTCAATAAGGTTGGCTATGGTTTCTGCCTCCTCTTCAGCCATTTTTAATATATTACTTAGCCCATCCAGCACTACTTGTACAACCTGAGCATCTTTTACTGTTAACAAGTTGCAAAAGGGAGGAATTACATTTTGTTGAATTAGGTACGCCACCTAAAAAAAAAGGATAGAAACAGACATTAAGCCAATTAGGATCAATACAACTTACATGAACTGCTTGGAGATTTATATGTTTAAGCCATAAACAAATTATGAAATAATAATAAATATACTTAGTTAAGAGTATGGAGAAAAAGGAGAGTTAATTAAAACATTTTCAAACCTACAGAAATTCAAGTAAAAGGATTTTCACTATACTCAATAAGTATTATGTCATCTAATAACTCATAATTGGTTTTGATTTTAAAACCAAACAAATATATTTTTGTTAACTCATATTAAATATGTATTTTATGAATTTGGACATGATTAGCTCCAGATATCGAGGGGGCTTGGCTTTTAGAATAGAGTATCATGCAAGACTCACCTGTGAGCCTACTGATTTAAGTTTTAAATCTGCAAGGAACACCAAGTGATAGCAAAAGAAACCAAACCAAACCTTGGATACAAAGGTGCATTACAGAAGCAAAACTCAACTTCACTTCATTTTTGCTGAACTCTCCCCTATTTCTCCAGATTCCACATCATCACATCCCATACTATTCTGGAAGGTCTCTGTCCCTCAAAAACATATTTCAGAGGGGTGCACAGGACTTTAGTGAGGAGGGCAGGAAAACCCTATTGCAGGAGCATCTACTGTGAAATAAGCTTCTCTTGAGCATAGAAATGCTTATAAAATATTGATTTCTTCCTCTCCCCACTCTCCACCAGTTGAGAAAGAATGGCATTGCCAGCCCTACGTTCAAGGCTTACAACGCAGCTTTCCATCTGTGGCATTTTATATGCATGTGTTCGCTCAAGAGAAATCCAAAGGATAGGACCCATACCAATGGCTTCAGGTTACAAGAAAGGAGATTCCAACTAAACATCAGGAATAACTTTCTGGTGGTAAGAGCTGTTTGACAGCAGAATGGACTCTTTTGGAAGGTGGTGGACTCTCCTTCACTGGGGGTTTTTAAGTAGAGGTTGCAAACATAAAAGTTCTACACTGGTCTGCATGAAATTGATCAGAATTGGTACAAAGTGGATGAACTGATATTTTAAAGGAGGGTGGCGCTGTGGGTTAAACCACAGAGCCTAGGGCTTGCCGATCAGAAGGTCGGCGGTTCGAATCCCCGCAACGGGGTGAGCTCCCGTTGCTCAGTCCCAGCTCCTGCCAACCTAGCAGTTCGAAAGCACGTCAAAGTGCAAGTAGATAAATAGGTACCGCTGCAGTGGGAAGGTAAACGGCGTTTCCGTGCGCTGCTCTGGTTCGCCAGAAGTGGCTTAGTCATGCTGGCCACATGACCTGGAAGCTGTACGCCAGTTCCCTCGGCCAGTAAAGCGAGATGAGTGCTGCAACCCCCAGAGTCATCCGTGACTGGACCTAATGGTCAGGGGTCCCCTTTACCTATCAAATAATCAGCACAATGTGGTATAAGGTGGTTCTTGCAAGAGGACCCATCTGTGGCTTTGATCTAGTATAATCCAGTGAAAGTTATACACTTTCAAGTCCCACTGATGTCAAGGGAAGAATTAAGTGTTTGCTTAAAAACTCTCCCACTGAAATCAGTAATGCTATTATTTGGGTGAATTGTGCTTCCTGTTTTGTACGTTCCTTTACTGTTTTAAAACAGCCAGCCAGCCAGTCAAACTAGGTTACTTACTTGATCTTTTCTTCCACTGATTGTCAGGTTGCTTATAGCCCAAGCAGCTTCTTTCTGTGTACCAAAGTCACCCTAAAGAGAAGACAGTTGGAGGAATATCTTTATTGTCTACACAGGGGGTACACTCAGGCAAGTAACATTAGCTGATTCAGGCACCAGTCTTGTGACCACAGAAGAAAAAAAGGGGATGAGCAGAGCCTCCATATCCTAAAGCTAAGACATACAACCGGCTTCAGGACACCAGCATCTGAGGTGTAACGTCAGCCACAGCAGGAAGAGCTGGGACCCTTCAGATGTTTTTGGACTGCAGCTTCCATAATCCCTGGTGGTTGGCTATGCTGGCTATTGCTGATGGAAGTTGGGTGTACACACCAAGGACTGAAGAGATGCTACAATACCTGACCTTTCATCTGAAACAAGGACCTAGGCACTGCTTATCTGCTGCCTATCAAATGGGAGTACTGCACAGGGAAAAGAGGAAAGTACTGAAGAAAATCTCTAAGAATGGAAAAAGCCCAGCAGAGGAAAAAGTGATGGGTAGGTGGGGATTTTCAGGGGAGGATTGGTGGGCATAGGAAGAAAGTTGAGCACCTCCTATCCAACCTGGAGGCCTCTGCTGCTTTAATTACTTTGAATTACTCAGACTGTGGGTCTCTTGGGGACAGACACCTGTCTAGCTGAAAAACCCAGTTTACTGGGAAGAGTGGCCTAGAACACTCCATCAAGCATATGTACCCAACCAGCACATTTTATCTTACTAATATTCCACGGCTGTTTCAGTACAACACACACATAGAACAATATAAAAGTTTAGCAAAAGATTGGTTTTGTCTAACCTTATCTAAAAGGTGTATTATCATTGGCACAAGGTTAGCATCTATCACCGCCTGGACTTGCTGCTGATTTCCTGCAGTGATGTTAGATAGGAACCAAACAGCTTCCTGCAACAACAACAAAACCGTGATTTTAAAAATACCGACAAGAAATACTTTGAATAACGAAAGTATTAATCCATCTCTGCAGAGCTAGACTTCTTTTAAAGGTGCAATACAAGCACAACTGAGAACTATTTAAATTTGATTAACAACACCCAGGCAGCGGAATTCTGCATCAGCTACAGCTACTGGACTGTCTTCAAAAGCAGCATGATGCAGCCTGCATTGCAATAGTTTATACAGAAGTTTATTAGAGCACAGATAATGGAGGACAAGTTGTTTCACTCCAGGAATAGCTGTAGCTAGAAAACTAGTTGGAGTGGGGCATAGTGGCTTCTTGGCACTGAAGCTACCTGGTCCAACAGTGACAGCTTGGAATTGAAGAGCCCTCTTACTGGGATCAGCTTCAAGTAAAAATACCCAAGGATAGCATGCATTTTAAAAAATTGGCTTTAACACTACTGCAGTTTAGAAGGAAGATCAGTATTAGATGGAACAGTTTGTAGTATAACAGGTGCCAGCTGGAGCACTATGTTTATCTATATGTTGACAATTTTATCTACACTGTACTTGTTTAACAGTTTGGTGGATTTTACCTTTATTTTATTCAGAATTTTATTATGTACTTTATATAAGTATATTAGAGAGTTCTGTAGTTAAGTGGTCTATAAAACTTACTCTTTTTTTTAAAAAAAAACTACCTATAGAAGCATAAACGAAGTTGCCGCTAGTACAAATATTTTTTGATAAATGTAGAACCCAAAGAATGTGTAATTTTTATTTCCCATTTAAATCGTGCTTATTCTTGAGTATGGGAAAAATGATGATTCCTTAATCCAAATCATATGTTTTAGGTGTCATTAAACTGAACTCTTGGATCAGATCACATTCCTTTTGCCTAACAAAAGGAACCTGTTAGAGGTTTAAAATGTCTAGATGTAAACTGCGAGCTTACTTTGGGCTCTAATCACTGGCAATGTTGCAGTAAACCCAGATGATTTAGCAACAAGGCCTCAGATGCACTGCGAAATCAACAGCTTCTTTGTCAGTGCCCACAGTTTACATCACTATATAGCTTTTACACAACCAACCCCTTTTACTTCAGACTAAAATTTGCCCCCCTTCCCTAATGTACACACCCCTTACTATTCCCTATTACCTCCATATCATCATTTCCAAGAGTCAGTTTATAAATCAGGTGTAGGCAAAAGACAGGCTGCAGAACCACTGACCAATTTTTGATGAGCCACCTTATATTTAAAGGCCACCAATTGCTGGAATATTACTTGTAATATTTATTTTAGGTCCTGCTCTTCATTATAACTGATCTTAGGACAGGGTAAAATAAAAATCCCAATTAAAAAAAATAACCATAAGCAAGAACAATGCTGGACTAGAAAGGGTTATATCTGATGCATCACGATATATTTTATGTTTTATGCTTTCATATGAAAGCAGGTTTTTGCATGTTAAACAGGGGGAAAAACATTATTCAGTGCCACTGTGAGATGGCAAAGCAAAAATAATGGACTAAATGACCACCTCAAACTGTCAAGTTATAGGAGGTTGCTACATTAGTCAGAAAGTTTTCTTGAAGTTTACAAAACTACTTGTGGGATTGCCTTACCCTGCAAGTGCCCACTTGAATGCTTTGATCTGTGAAACTGACACTGTTACATAATACTTGCTACACAGCTGTAATAAATAAATCTTTCAGTGTTGCAGCACTTACACTTTGGAACTCCCTGTCTATACTCCTCAGGCAGACATTTCCGTTGTACTCTTTCCAATGACCATTTAAAGCTTTTTTGTTTAGGCAAACCTATCCAGACTTGTTGATGTGTTTCATTCTTTTTTACTGTTGATTTTAATTATCTTTAAATTTTTATAACCGCTTTTGTTTATAATTTTGTATTACCTGTAAATTGCTTAAGAGATTTTACTACAATCAAGCAGTATAATTTTTGTGAAACAAGCAAACAAATATGCTCCTTGAAAAGGAATTGCTACATTACACATTATACGAAAGTCAGAATAACCTTTCAAGTAGAGAGAGTGACAATTATCCTGTACTTTTGTTTGATAAATATGTCACACAGTCCCCTGGTATCAATTTTCATGCATTCAGCATCATGCCCATTTTAATACCTTATTAATTTTTTCTTTGGGGTGAGTCAATAGGGCAGGGAAGTGTGAAAGAGCTTCACAATTCAGAACTACTTGGGTCTGTTCATCAGTACCAGTAACAATATTTCCTACAGCTCTGAGTGCGGCAGTCTGAAACAAAACATTTCAAAAGTTAAAACCTGATTGCTTGAGCAGCATGTTTTAAAAATCAAGCATTATAGTATTAAGACTACATGAATTGACTGAGGTTGAAATCCTATGCACATTTACTTCTGAGTAAGCATGCATAGGATTGCACTACACAGCTTTAATAGATCAACTGTACCACTTAAATCAGGTAGAAGACATCGTTCTCTGCCCCACCCCCCACCAAAAATAAAAACTTGTAACTTTACAAATCTGACAATGAAAGATTTGAGAAATTAGGATTTCTGAAACAGCTACTGTGCTGAGTAGCAGTTTCATCTTTTTTCTGAGCCAAATTTGATGGTGAAAATGGTAAGGAGTTGAGCTGGTATTACACAAATAAACCTTAGGGTCACACACTTAGTAACTTCCTGGCTTTCAGCGAATCAGTTGGCCATTGCATCTGAATTGAGAAACAATGGTTTGTGCAAAGCCCGATTTGTTTTGTCAGATTGAATGATAAGCAATGGCTTGCTAAAAGGCAGATTACAAATCAGAGTGCAAAAAAGAACTCAGTCCCACCTCTCCATATACTTCATTATATCTGAACCAATCTACAACGACTTGCAGTTTGTATCTAGAGCTGGAAAATTGAAGTGGAAGGACCTAGCACCCATTTTCAACCATTTTGACTCTAATTTGATAGCATATTACATATTCCTAAATCGGATAAAATGAAGTATTAAAGAATACCACTCTTTTACAATGAGCATTAAACTTGCTAGTTAATAAAAGCTTGCACTCAACAGAAACTAAAGTAAGCTACTGTCCTTTTATTTTTTGAATCCATTTTGTCCTATGGGGACAGCAGCTTTTAAAATGTTTATTCAAGGCAAAAACATGATTCCACATTCCACAAAATAGGAAAGTCAGAATTTTTTTTACATTTCTGAGCTTGACAAACACAGTGACTGAACACAGTAAGAATACAATGTGCTTCATACTGTAAATTTCTAATGCAATGCTGTCAGTAAAAATGCTTCAAATAAAGGAGAAATGGTACAAGACTCACTTGCACTTTAACTTCCTGATGGCTGAGAAGAGGAACCAAATGAGGAACTATCCCAGAGTCTATCACCATCTGAATCTGTTCATTGCCTGAATCTGTTAAGTAGGAGAGGGCCCAGACTGTATCTACCAATATCTGTTCAAAAATCAACAAGACACATTAGAGTAATACAAAGGAGGTTCTGCAAGACACAATGAGTCATATATAAACAGAAGCATTTTCCATTCAAAACAGTGATGTTTGCAGCCTACTTGGTATTTTAAGGTATTTTAAGTTTCTGCAACATACCACAAAATAAATCACAGAGGGTATCTGACAAAATCCCTTGCAAATTTTTGTTTCATACTTGCTTTCAAAAACATTTCCTGCTGAATCTTAAAACATGTTATGCTGCCAACTCCTCAGCTATGACACTTGTCTAATTTCCACCAGCAAGTATATAAATTATATCAAAAGGCCTCTGGCCTCTCCTATGTATTGGCAGAGTGGCTTCTGATTTTGTTGCAGGTTAAGTCTCAACCCAACTAAGAACAGAACGTACAGAGAAGCAGGTTCTGCAGATTTATTTCTGAACTGAATGGGTGCTGCATACAGAGCACGGCTGTCCAACAGATAGCGCCTCAAACGCTAAGCCCTTCCAAAAAGGCTAGAATTGTCCCACTCAGCTGATCCAGAATGACAGTTCTATTCAGTCTTTAGGTATTCTTATTTTAAGGGAATGATCCAGTCCACCACCAACTCAGTGCTTGCCTATGGATATATGTTAAGAGAACCAGTGGGAAGTCCATGCAAGTCTCACCAACCCGTGGGAGATGAGATTTGTGCCAGTGCACATAACTGTTCTGCAAACAGTTACCAGGAACATAGCCCCCATGTAAGTTGCAACTTGTCTGTATTTGTGAACTGTCCCTCAGTTTTGTGGGAGCACTGACTTCTGAAATATGTTTTACTCCTTTGAGAGACTTTTGTTTCATTAATAAGACTGACAAGTATCCACCAATATAGCCAAGGAGGCACAAATTGCTTTCAGGGGTAACCTGGCAAGGCTGTGATTTGTTTTTTCAATAAGTGCTTATAATTAATCAGTGAACAGGCCGTGCAATATTGAGATACTCACATTTACATCTGTGTGATGAATTAAAACACAGAGTGCTGGGAGGATCTAGAAAGAGAAAAAGGTATTCAAAATTCTGCAGGAAAGCTCAAAGTGATAAAATTTCAACAAAGAAGTAGTTTTACCTCCTGGATCGTTTCCATTGGTGGAGGCGGGTCTTTGTGGCGACACAAGTTGACCATTACCCAAGTAACATTTCTTAAGAAAGTTATGGGAATAGATGGGCTGATGAATGACAGCAGAGGCTTCACCACTCCAAGACTAATGACATAATCTCTACACTGGGGTCCATCACCTGTATAAACATGGAGGAGTTTGTGGGTAGAAGAAATATCAACACTGATCTATCAAAATTGCTTTTCCCTATTAGGATAGCTCTCTCTGTATGTGAACAGTTTGAAATAAGCAACTTCCAGGTATAGACCCAGTTTGTTAGAATGGTTGAATTGTAGAATTAAGAGTTGGAAAAGGTGCTTGCAAGTCATCTAAGTCCAATCTCCTTGATGCAGAAAATCTACAAAGGATGGCTGTCCAGCATCTGTTTGAAGACCTCTGAACAGAGAGATGCCACTCCCAAAAACTGAATCCATTTTAAAACTGCTCTTGAAATTCTTTTCTAATGTTCAGCCAAAATCTACCTTCTATAACCTGCCCCTTTGGGGAAAGCAGAAAACAAGCCCTTGCCTTTTTCTGTAACAGCCCTTCAGGCATTTGAAGAGTTTTGTTGGGGCAGCATTTGAAATAATGAGAAATGAGAATGCTTCTACATTTCAGTATTTTTAGCCAATGTTTAAAGTCAGAGTTATGATTGACAAGTGCTATGGAGAAATTTAGAGTAATACACATTTTAGAGAAGACCCCTAAATAATCCAGGAAATACTTGCTCCAGAAATTGTAGAAGAAACTGATTGTTCATTTTGAAACTTTCTTCTTCTTCCCTAGTAGAAGCAGAACAGTTGCTGCTGAGAGAAAATAACTAAGGAAACCAGTACTTTCATTTTGTGCGGGGGGGGGGGGGAATTCCACACTCCACCCCTAAGCATGAACATTATAAATCCCTTTTTGTTACAAAAAAGAGAAAAGGGTGCTTATCAATGTTCTGTTAACACGGCTGTAGCTATTTATTATGAGACAGAAATAACTACAACAAATGCTCTTAGAATATACTGCTTGCTTTTTAACAATTTAATCTTGAATTTTTCCAAATATGGGCATCTGAACCTTGGCTGCCATAAATCTTATGCCTCATCTGAACTCTCCCCTCCACATACTCCAAATACCATGCTAGGTTGTCCACTGAAATGTAGGATTTCCAATCTATGAAAAACCAACAGTAAATTCAGGAAACTTGAATACTTTGCATTGCTGGAGGAGGTGGGAGGGGGGGAGCAGGACTATTTTTTGTCACTAACAGCTATGTTGTAAGTAGACATTCAACAGGTTAACCCTTTTCAAATATGTATGGCAATACAATTGTGGAAAATGTTTCACCAGTGAGGCACCTGATTTATTTGTGAGTTCTCGGGTTGCGAACGTGATCCGTGCGGGAGGCACGTTCACAACCCGCAGCATTCGCAACCCACAACGCCGCGTCTGCACATGCGCAGGTCACGATTCAGTGCTTCTGCGCATAGCGCGATTTAGTGCTTCTGCGCATGCGCCAAAACCCGGGAGTTACCCGTTACGGTCCTTCTGGGTTTGGCGCGGAGCGCAACCCGAAAAAACATAGCCCACAGCGATCGCAACCTGAGGTATGACTGTACAAATTGGTGTATGACATAAAAGGTATGCAAATATATGCCCTCCTTTGCATGTGGCTGTGGAGGGCCCAATCCATATATAATGCACTAGGTTTAGAAAATCATGTTGGCACCTATGCACAGGATACACTACCATGACTAGATATATTAAGCTGGCATAATAGCTTCTTCAATCTGTCCTGCCCATTTTTGGACATGTATGAAGGCCTTCTTGGCTGAGTGTCCTAGAAGACCTGCCCCCTATCTTGAAGGCCTTTTCCCACCTGGCCTGGGGGAGGGGCTGACTGACTCCAGCCAAAAAACCAGAGGCTGCTGAACAGACTCTTGGGCTGGAGTTTTGTTTTGTGGGTTTTGTTGGGGGGGATTGCTGCTGCTCAGCAGCAGAAAAGCTATAGACTTCTGATTCTTAACTGTAGTAGTTTAAAGAATGTAGCTCGATACAGAGAACTAGAAATGCATATGCTATGCATAGGTATCAGATATTCCACCAACTTGGGAGCTTTGCTTGCTGTGTGATGAATACCGACAATAAGTGCACCACGACCTGAATAACTCATGTAATATTCTTCCATGTGATTTACTTGTCTGAACCTTCATGTGCCTAACTAAAATATGCTTTGCGAAAACACTCCCCCACACAAACACACAGAATTGTGTACAAGGCATCGCTGAAGGAAAATACCGTAGCTTTCATTCAGTAGTAAAATTCTAAGTGGTTCTCATTGTCATAGTAGTGGAGTTTCTACATAGAAATGCAACAAACCTATGATATTGCCTAAAGCCCATACTGCCTGCTCACAAACATTTTGATGGGGCGAATGCAGCAACCTCAAAAAAAGTGGGACAGCATCTGCAAAATAAAGAAAAATATCATTATGACTCTTTTTTTTTTGTTTTTGTTTCCATAGCCCCTTGGCTAAGATCTAAACTTTAAATGATGCAATATATAAACAGCCATTCCTCATTCAAAGATATTCAGATTGCAAATCAGGCATAGTTGTAATTTGTCTAGTTATCACTCAACTGATACAGAATTTCAGGGGCTTAGAGCATGGAACTGAACCTCTTGAGAAAAAAGAAGCGCCTTTCTGAACCTCCAGTTCTTAACTTCCTCCACAGCACTATAATGTTCAAAATAAATCTTTCAAATTTTGTCCAACAGGCAAGATCCACAACTGTGTCTGGAACTTAACACATCTCCCCCAATGAGATATAGTACACTCAGTTTGCAGATGTGTAAAAGTGGAATTACCACACACTTATTTATGTTCCTTTTGCATTATGGCTGAAGGTAGCATAAAGCCTCCATCATTGCCACTTCAGTTTTGCAAAGCTCTGCAAATAGTATCCTTCTGTAGAATACTTCTAAGCATGTAAGGCACTAAATCCCACTGACAGCACATTTTCAATTTTCTATATTTTTATCTTTAAGCAGCCATTGGGTTGGATCCAGACCTCCTGTGAACACTGCTGACAATCTCTCCTACGTCATGCATCCTCTTGAACAGCTATGAAGGGCTGGGAGACCTTGTGGAATAGCATGAGAGGTACCACTGGGATTTGCAGAGGCAGCAGGGAAATTGGTGAAAACCACCTTTCCAGCAAGAAACCCGCATTGGATCTTGGTCCCCTCTGAGCACTGAAGAAGTCCTTCCACTCTGGTAAGGGCAAGTCTGGATCCAACCCAGAAAAAACCCATAAAAGAGAAGTAACTCTTTTTTTTTAAATATAAAAAAGTCTTTTATATCGATCAAGAAACACTGAAAACAGTCATATATCAGCAGTGGATAGCTCCAGAGATATTCTTCAGATTATATATATTTTAAAGGCAATTCCACATATTCAAAACGATGTCCAAACCCTAAAAGCAGTTAATCTTAGGCACGATTAGTGAAAATAAGTCAGCTTCAAAAGCTTGGTTGGCTTGTTTCCCACTAATCACAGTTTGTCTAGGTTCAGACAAGCTGAAGTTGTTCTAAAAAGGAAGAGAAAGTTTATGGATGCCTCTTCATAGTGGTGCCAGAAGGAAGGCAGGAACTGGGCTTGTTATTGTAATGCTAAACTATGGTTTAGTGTTACATGCAAATTTGGCCACAAGCTTCAAATCAATTCATTACTTACTAAATTCCATATTTCTGATCACAAAGCGGGAACATCTTCAGTGCTATCCAAATTTAATTTCAATTTAGCGAGAGATTATGTACACGTCTTCCTTTTCAGCGTATGATTCATTGATCAGCATTTAGATTTTAATCATCCTGGCTATAGCATCAAAGAACCAATTCATTGGCACATGTGAATGAATACCCAAAGAAGAAATATAACGTGTGCATAGTTCTACTCGACCAGCAAGGCATTTTTGCAGGATTTAAGTACTGATTAACTTACTGGATTGAACGACAGCTTGCGTTTGTTCAGAAGTTCCGGATGCAATATTTGTCAGTGCCCATGCTGCTTCAAACTGTAAAGATGGACTAAGAACATAATAAGAAACAAACAATAGTTTATTACAATACTTTTGATCAACTGCTTGAGAAAACAACTGTTCCTTTAAAGGCACATACTCACTTGTCATCTCTTTCAAGGCAGTGCACTAAAATGGGTAATATTCCAGATTTTATTAAGTCATCAATAGGTGGGTTGCGATCACTGGAGAGTAGTTTCCTATTCAGAAATATTTGGAAAGTAGAATATCAAACTTTCAGGCAAAGTTCAAATGGCTCCAATTGATTATTATAGCTAAAAACATGAAGAGCAGCTAACAGGGATTTCACAGCATACTCCATTTCCTATCTTAACATAAAAATTTAAAAATATGGTAGTAATTATTCTGATATTTCATAAGTAACAATCAAATACAATTTAAATTTAAACCAGTAATTCTGAATGCATTGTCTTATTTTCCCCCTTCTTGAAATTTGTGAAATACATTTTGAAGTCCAAAATGTCTTAAATCAAAATTAAACTGAAAGGACATCAAAGGCAAGCAAATGTACCCATTTGCCTCTTTTTAAAAGAGAAGATACAAGATAGCTACCTGGGCCAGAGTGCTAGACAGTACAAAAAGATGCTCATTATCCTGCTACAGAACATCATATACAGAGATTGCTGGTGACTGAAAGCATTGAATAAGACTGGTTATCTCCTTTTTTAGTGGGTAAAGTTCTTGTCAGAATGGAGAGAATGGATGGCTGGAGAAATGTGGAATTCTCTCCCCCAGGGAGATTTTCCTGGTACCTTTGTTACAAATCTTTAGGCGTCAGGCAAAACCATTCCTCTTCTCCAAGGCCTTTGGCTAATTAAACAATCTATGGCCTTTAAACTGGGGGAGGGGTGTGGGTTATTGTTTTCATTTGTTGTTGCATTATGCATTCTTGTGTTTTTATATTGTAAACTACCCTGTGAATGAAGGATGGTATATAAATTTTATAAATAATATAAAGAGGCATATGTGTGAGCGAAAGTGTGAGGTGCCAAGCATCTTGAGCAAAAAGGTGGCTCTAGTCCTGAAGCACCACCCCTGCCTTAAACAGAAAAAATGTTTCTTGTATATCTTGGAGAGAAGAAAGTTTAGAACTGGACAACTGGCTGGTCAAGTATTTCATGAGGCCAAAGAATGACACTACACATGTGACAGTCTACTGCTGTTTATTTCATTATCACGCCATGTGTTAGCAAGAGCAATACCAAGAGTGAGAACTGCTTTTCCCCTAATCTTGAAGCAGTCAGGTTCATACCCATGATACATTAGATAATGCATGAAGATAGAACAGGTCAAGCTGTTGCCACTGATATATGGGAGAGCTGCCTTTAAAAACTGACATTAAATATTTTAATATATTAATGAAATATTTATAGACCACACTTTATCTATCCAGGTACTAGGGCAGAGTGCAGAATATAAATCAAAAAAGGAAAAAAAATATGAAGGCAGTTAAAACTATGACATCAAAATATTGAAAACATGGGTAGCCAACATGGTGCCATCCAGATATTGCTGGACTATAATTCCCATCAACTCCATCCAGCCTAGTCAATGATCAGGGATGATGGGTGTTGGGAGTTCAAGAACATCTGAAGGACACCAAGCTATGAATAAATATAACCCTGGGATAATCACTCACTTAGAAATCCTTAAAATACCCCTGCAAATAAATCAGTCTTGATCTGATACCATCATGATAGCAATGTTGGCACCAGCAGCACTTTTAAGTGAAGGGTATTTTACATGTCAGGTGCAGGTTAGTTGACTTCCCCTGACAATGGAACAAGGAGAAGAGCCCCTCTGGCAACTACTTCTTCAGGTATGTCCCAATACCTTGAACGGGGCTCAAAAGCGGATAAGCAGCCAACATAACTTTGAAAATTGGCATTAAGCAACTCTATCTGGCCGTACCCATTAAAATTCTGGCAGCTGCATTCTACACTTATTGAAGCTTCCGGTTTGTCTTCAAGGCAGTCTTGTAATTTCATGGAAGTTACAACAGCATGGACTGCTGTGGCAAAACGGTTCCTGTCCAGCCAAAGCTGGTTACTTTCTTTGGCTCTTTTTAATTTCTCTCTTAATTTAACTGTTAAGATGGCCCTGGTATTCCAGGATAAAATTTAAAGAGGGGAAACACTTATTTCATGAATCATTCACAATTACATGTTATATAACCTTCTTGAAAGTTATATTTGGCAAACTAACCAACCATTTGACCAACCATCCAACTTTTATCATCTATCAAAAGTGCACAATTTTTTTTTTAAACCCTCAAACAATTTTCCTTAAAATATATATCATTTTATGCCCAGTTACTTCTGGCAATTTGTGAAATATTGATTTCATCAATATTTGCATGTGAAAAATGGAATTCAATTGTTGATCAACTTGTGCTCCAAACCATTTTAGAATATGTCAAATACAGATTATCAAAGTAGTGTTCACATTAAGAGCAGCTGAAGAACCAACATTTCCAGTCGTAGCACAGTACAGCTACTGAGTCCATTAACAAACTGTACTACCATAGAATAAAGCATATCTGAGTAAATTATTCTCTTACCTTGCAGCCTGCACTGCACTTAACTGGATACCTTGGTTGTCACTTGAAGCATTCTAAGAAATAAATATATTTAAAAATCAGGACTTTCACAATATAAGTGAATTTTAAAAACAGAAGTGGGTAAAATACTTACCTGCACTATTGCTTCTAGAGACGTGTTTTGCTGAAACAAATATCAAAGCATTAGAAATGCATTCAAAAAGACATACGTATATAATATTTAATCACCAATTAGTTCTTACCACTCTGAAGTCACCATCTATATCAGAATCTTCACAGATATCTTCATGAGGTACGTTTCGTCTCTTTAACAGATGCTCATCTCTTTTGTTCTTTTAAATACAAAATACAAATTACATTCAGACAAGGAGTATCAGCTTTCCCCAATGCTTTAAAGGTGTATTATAAATATTTGTAAAATTTAAAAATGCAAATATGTAATGTAAGAAAAATGCAGTGTACAAAGCAATAAAAAATATTAAGGGTAGAAAATACCATAAGAGGCTTTTAATTCATATTACAGTATAGAAAAAGTAAAAGTGTTACATGATTTACATTTATATTCACTCTTGATAAATTGCTACCCAAATTTTATGTTCATATAGGTAACAGTTTTGTATAATTCTAAAGCTTGCATATTCCAAAGTTTTAAATGATCAATAACATAAACCTTTTGGGGAGGAACAGAGTAATGGAACTAAAGAGTGGTCTATTCATGGAGTTTTACATGGAGCAGTTGAGGAATGGCAGCCATGAATGAAAAAGAACTATGCAGCTGAAAGGTTACTGTAAGTCACTTTAGAAATATCTAGAATTCTGAAAAGCAGCATAAAAGCTAACTTAGAACAGTACCCAACAATGTAGTTCCATTAGTGAAAGGAACTTCTCCTCCCTCTCATCTCCCAGCACATAACTAAATCTTTTGAGAAGATCTGGAGAGGGCACGGGGCGGTGGGTAGTTTTATTGTGTAAAAGGAAATCCTGACACTAATGCAAGCACTTTGTTGGGTACCAACCTAAATAAATAAAATGCCTAATACCAATCAATTTTTTTTTGCCAATGATAGATACAAACCTATTTACTCTCAAATAAAATTATTAATAGGTATGCCAAGGAAACTGGCATTCTACTATTGGATTATGGATCTTACATTAATATGTATATGTGCATTTACTTGATATGGTTCTTTTCCCACTCCAAAGTTTCAGACTTTTTGGGAGGAGCAGAGTGATGCAAGCAAAAAGCAAGCTGTCTGTGCAGAAATATGCCTTACATGGCAATAGTCAAGGAACAGCCACAATGAGAGAGAAAGGAGTATGCAGAGCAAATATCCATCCCTGGACATTGGAAGCTCTGTAGACCGCCTCTAAATTCTGAGCACACATCATCACACACGTATTTTAAAACTTTTTCTGCAGTCATAAGGGTATTTTTTAAAGTGAGAGCCAAAATTCTCCTAATACATTTAATACAAATAACCCCAATTATTTCTGAAAAGGATTTTCCTTGCTACACATGCCCAATTAAACTTAAGTACAATTTGTATCTACATAAGGAAAAGAAGTATTATCAGTGATATACACCAAAACAAAAAAGTCAATTGTACAGCAAGGAAATAACTTGGGTAAATAATCACTTTATAATGTGCAAAGCTTAAAGAAATCCATCATTATACATAGAAAACAGTAACACATATTTAAACAGCAGTATTAGTAGAAATGCTTCAAGTGAAATCAAACAGAGGTGAGATGAATCAAATTAAAGCAGTTTAGCACTACAGCTAGTTACCAATTAAAATGTTGACCATGGCTGGGAAACTTCTAATGACAGGGAAAAGTAGTATTTCAGGACAACATAAATACATTAAGCAAAGCTCTATTTACCCAAAGTTATTACATACAAAAGCCCATAACCAAAACAACAATGGAACAGGCATAATCTTCAGCCTCTTTCTAAGATACAGCCACATTTAGAATACTATGGAGCTAGAAAAGGTGCAGAAAAGGGCAACCAAAATGATCACAGAGAAACCCCCATATGAGGAAAGGTTTCAGTGCTTGGGACTTTTTTAACTTAGAAAAAAGGTTAGGAAGAAGTGACATGTGAGATATATTAAAATAATAGTAAAGGTAAAGGGACCCCTGACCATCAGGTCCAGTCGTGTCCGACTCTGGGGTTGCGTGCTCATCTCGCTGTATAGGCCGAGGGAGCCGGCGTTTGTCCGAAGACAGCCTCCGGGTCATGTGGCCAGCATGACAAAGCTGCTTCTGGCAAACCAGAGCAGCACACGGAAACGCCGTTTACCTTCCCGCTGGAGCGGTCCCTATTTATCTACTTGCACTTTAACATGCTTTCGAACTGCTAGGTGGGCAGGAGCTGGGACCGAGCAACGGGAGCTCACCCCGTCGCAGGGATTCAAACCGCTGACCTTCTGATCAGCAAGCCTGTGGTTTAACCCACAGCGCCACCTGGTCCCTATATTAAAATAATAACAAATATTAAATTGATATAAGATGTAGAGGAAGTGGAAAGGTACATCTTCTCCCCTCTAACACCACATCCCAGTACAGTATCATCAAATGAATGGTGGGAGATTCAACACAGATAAAAAGAAGTACTTCTTCACATAGCACAGAGTTCACTATCACAAGATGCAGCGATGGCCACCAACTTGGAAAGTTTTAAAAGAGTATTAGACAAATTCATGGAGGGTAAAATTATCAAAGGTTATTAGTCATGATGGCTACATGACCTTAAGTATCAGAGGCAGTACGCCACTGAATATCAGTTATTGGGAAACAGTAGCAGTCGGTTGTTGTGCTCATGTCCTGCTTACTTCGCATTTTTCCAAAAAAATTACATTTTTAAAGTGCAAACAAATACCTGTGTCCATGTCAATGGACCTTTGATTTCCTGGTTTGGAGCAACACATACCGTGTTTCTCCTAAAATAAGACACCGTCTTATAATCTTTTTATCCTCCAAAAAACACAGTATGGCTTATTTTTGGGGGATGTCTTATTTTTATTAAGTGTGGTACAGCAATCTACATTTATTCCATTATAATAAAGTCGTCTTCTTCTGGAACATCATCATAACTCTCCAAACCCGAAGGAGAAGGAGACTCCACCACACTCATTGGCAGCAAATTCCACTGTCGAACAGCTCTTACTGTCAGGAAGTTCTTCCTAATGTTTAGGTGGAATCTTCTTTCTTGTAGTTTGAATCCATTGCTCCGTGTCCGCTTCTCTGGAGCAGCAGAAAACTTTTCTCCCTCTTCTATGACATCCTTTTACATATTTGAACATGGCTATCATATCACCCCTTAACCTTCTCTTCTCCAGGCTAAACATACTCAGCTCCCTAAGCCATTCCTCATAAGGCATCATTTCCAGGCCTTTGACCATTTTGGTTGCCCTCCTCTGGACACGTTCCAGCTTGTCAGTATCCTTCTTGAACAGTGGTGCCCAGAATTGGACACAGTATTCCAGGTGGGGTCTGACCAGAGCAGAATACAGTGGTACTATTACTTCCCTTGATCTAGATGCTATACTCCTATTGATGCAGCCCAGAATTGCATTGGCTTTTTTAGCTGCTGTTGACTCATGTCAAGTTTGTGGTCTACCAAGACTCCTAGATCCTTTTCACATGTACTGCTCTCAAGCCAGGTGTCACCCATCCTGTATTTGTGCCTTTCATATTTTTTTTTTGCCCAAGTGTAGTACTTTATATTTCTCCCTGTTAAACTTCATCTTGTTTGGTTTGGTCCAGTTCTCTAATCTGCTAAGGTCATTTTGAAGTGTGATCCTGTCCTCTGGGGTATTAGCCACCCCCTCCCAATTTGGTGTCATCTGCAAACTTGATCAGGAGAGAGATGGTAATTACTTAATTCTGGAGGAAATGGGAAGGTTTTTTCACCTCCTCCCTTCTTGCAGAGAAACACCTTAAAATTCTTATAACAACACAAAGGAGAAATCCCAAAATGCAAGGTTTATTGGGAACAAGGAAAGTATGATGAAATTATAAAATAATATACTAAAGCTGCAAAGCTGGCTGCTCTTATATGCAGGGCTGCAGCAGTAAGAAATCTGGAGTTTAACTTGTTGGAACAGAAACAGAGTGTATTTGCCTTGTTGTTCCTTTGATATGCTAATTACTTAATCCAAGGTAAACAAAGAGGGTTGAGCACACGGAGCAAAAAGACGGGCTCTGCTCCCTTCCCCCACAACCAAGCTACCTTAACCTCAGCGCAGGGGAGATCTGTGCTATCTCTATCTCCGATCTCTGTTATCTACGATCGCTGGCTGAGGGGAACTTCAGCGGCAATGGATATCGCTTCCAGGGCTTTTCTCTGCAAAGAGCAGAAGGGGGAGAGGGAGAGGAGCTGTTTTCTTTAACCCGAGAATTTCAAGGGATATAAATTTTCAGGGAGAGCAGCGGGAAAAGGCTTAGAATACGAGGGTTTCCCGCCAAAAACGGGAGGGCTGACAGCTCTGCACCAGGTACCCGATCTCACTACCAGTACCCGGTACGTCTTATTTTCGGGGTATGCCTTATATTTTGCGACCCCTTGAAAATCCTGCTATGCCTTATATTTTAGGTATGTCTTATATTATGAGAAACACGGTACTTAAATAAACAACTATCTGACTTTTAGAAGACACCTGAAGGCAGCGCTGTTTAGGGAAGTTTTTAATCTTTTGACGTTTTATTGTGCTTTTAATTTTCTGTTGAGAGCCACCCAGATGGGCGGGGCATAAATAATAAATTTGTTGTTGTTGTTGTTGACTTTTGACAGGCATGCAATTCACAGCTTGGGAAACAGGATGCTGGACTAGATGCAGCTTTGGTCTGATCCAGCAGTGCTACTCTTATATGCTTATGACTGAAGCATCTGGAGCTTTCCATCAACAAATGAGGAACATAAGTTTGTAAATTTATGAACTTCGTATGTTAAGCGATACTCAGTGAAGAACCATTAAAACTTAAGTCAATTGATTTCAATGGGAATCTGCAAGTGTGGCTAACACTAGTTTTCACCCAGAGCATAGATAACCTATTTCATTCTAAAAACTGCACTGCCTTGCAGAGAACTTTCTGAGGGTGGCATGTCAGTGTTGAGTGCAGGCAGAGTCAAAAGAGGGCAAATCAACAGCAGGCTACATTCCAGACGTGCAGAAACCAGAGGTTTCTACAACCACCCTCAAGCAAGAGGTACCGGTATGACTGAAGCTCATGGACACATTGCAGTCACACAAAAGCATTCAAAAAGGACACAAAGCAGGTCAAGGGATATGGACTAGGAGAGTTTCAAGGGCTGGAAAGCAAGGCCTAGAGGTTTCTCATCCTTGCACAGTACAACTGCATCTTGTGGGCAATTAACTCGTGCAATTTCAATATTGCATGGCTGAAAGCTGGCCAGTTGAAATCCTGCAAATTGCGTGCATGATAGAGAGCTTAAAATTTCCTTTTGCATGTGATATGGAAAGAGCTTTTTATCTCTCAGACGTGCTTACTAGGGCTCTGAAATGCTCTCACAAAATCTTTCAGGAAATCAGATAGCCCTGCAAGATAGCATGAGAGCATCCCAGAACATGGTAAGCAGGAGTGGTTATGCTGGGGTGATTTGGGTATACGAGTTTTTTCATACATGTGCCATCCCCGGAACATAATCTTCATGCAAGATGCTTTTGTACGAGAAACTGAAGTCAACAAACAAAACTGACTGGCATTAGATTTAGGGCAATTAAAAAAATAGTACTTCACACACTTCATAATTAGCCAATGGAATTCACTAAAAATGCAGTAATGACCATTAGTTTAGGCAGCTTTTAGAAAGATTAGAAAGTTTCATGTTCTCCTCTATGGACAGGCATACTATAATAATAATAATAATAATAATAATAATAATAATAATAATAATAATAATAATAATTTATTATTTGTACCCCGCCCATCTGACCGGGTCCCCCCAGCCACTCTGGGCGGCCTCCAACAAACACTAAAATACATTAAAATAATGTATGAGAGCTCTCCCGTGCTTTCTAAAATATAAGGGAGTTTTCCCATCCAGTCTACAGATTAGCATTTCTTCAATTTCTTCAATGATTATAGCAAAAATGTCAGGATGTTTGCCTATTTCACACTTCCAGCCAACAGTAGGATGAGCAGAAGCAAATACATCACACATAAGACTTATCAGGTTCATTACCAAGCTACTAACCACACATGTAGCATCCTGCTTTGGAACAGAAACCAGTCTCCTGGTTAGCATCCCTACAAGCTTCCAGCAACATTTTTCTTGCTTGAAAATTGAGTGGCACACAAAATGGAGGGCACAACAGAAAACCAGACTTAATCAATGTAATGATTTTACTGTAAATGTCAAAATATCACCTGTAACTTAAAACTATTTGTCATATATTCACTTGAAGGTAAAAAAGGAACTTCAGAATTCATTGGGGGGGGGGAGAGTCAAATCATGCTAACATACTAAGTGAAAAGAGAAATTGAGCAATTTCTTAATGCTGTCAATAAAAATGCATGATTGTTACATTACTTTAGAACAATGCAATTCAGGAGATAATTGCTAGAAATAATGGGCGTGATCCAGTCTAAAATGGGCAGAGCTTCTGTGGCTCATGTTCCTTGACTGATCAGAGGTGGCAAAGAATTCTTTAACATAGGGAAAGGGAACAGAGCACATCTCTTATTCTTTATGGCAGTGGTTCACAAAGGGTATGGCGCGCCACACTGGTGTGGCAGATGAGGATGGCAAGTGTGGTGGGAAGATTCAAGGACAGTCAAAGGAACATTTAAATAGTATAGTATATTATAGTAATATTTTTTCATTTGCAGAATATGGATAGGTATTTTTTCAAAATCAAGCACTGCTCAGAGTAGTTTCTTTTTGTTTTCCAATGTTTTTATTATCAATATTTTTGTGTGTGTGTGGCACGGACCAATTTTTATTCTAAAAGTCTGGCCCTGAGAAAAGAGTTTGGGAACCACTGGTTTATGGGTACTGCTGCACCTGCAGTGGATTGGATCAAGCCCACACTAAATTAGGTGATAAATAGCATTAAATCTTACCTTTCTTAATTCCACAACGACTTCATTTCGTTGTCTTCTCATAGTCTGTAAAGTTACACAAGAAAGTTACATCTAGCTTCCACTGTTTATTAAGGCACAAACTACAGTGTTTCGAGACCTGAATGTCAATGTGGGGTTCAAACAATACCCCACATGAAATTCTAGGTTAACTATGCATGAAAACTGCATACCCTTTGTTGTGGCTGTCTGAATTGGCTGCCTCAAGCCTTAAAAATGAGTATTTAGCATTAGAAATTTGATGAAAGAAAAGTAGGTACCGGTATTCAAATACTGAAACCAATGTAACTAGTTAAATTGTTTAGTTAATTTATTGTTTAATTGTAAATACATGGCGTTTCTTTTATAGCTCTCATGTTTATTTTTCTTATTTATATCTTACTTTTCTTCCATCATAGAACCCAAAGCAGGGATCACCCATCTGGACACTGACCAGACCCAGACCTGCTTAGCTTCAGCCAAGCAGATGGGTGTTGCTTTTAGATCATACCCTTATCCACTATGGCAAAATGAAGTAACCTAGCTATTGCCGAATCTCATTCTCTCATGAAAGTGAGTCTGATACAGAAGATACAGATTTTAGTCTCCCCATCTGACTACTGTACTACCGAATGTTAGGGGTGTTTTTCTTCTAGAAAAAAAAGGTGCCGGTACTACTATCCTTGAGTACTTGCAGAAAAGAAACACTGTTAGGCAGCTAACATGTTTACTAATTGTATACAGACCAGTGAAACCTGCAACAAAATGAGTAACAGTAGCCTACCTGACCTGAAAAAAGGATAGCATGATCAGGTCGTGGGTGTGAGCAGCAGGAGGGAAGAAAAAAAATCAATATTTTTTGTTTTCTAAGCCTCCTGGACCTTCTTCTGCTGTGCTACATAAAAACACCAGAAGGATCAGTTCTAATGCTGGCTGTCAGACCTGAGCCATTTGGGGGGCCAACAAGAAAGGGAAACTGCTGTTTTCCTTTCCTTCCTTAAACACACCTGTACATTCCAGGGAGTGGGGGTGATTTCTAAAACATTAGGAGACATATCCTCTCAACCCTAATCACACACACCCTTATTTTCTTCAGCTAGCTAGCATCTACATCTATATTCACTAGGAAAGCCAAACTCAGCCAGTTCTCTGAGCAGACTGAGTATATATGCATCCCATAATCCTCAAAGATAGAGAATTGTGGGGTGTGTTCTGCTGGTGCTACCGGTACTTAGCTCAGGGAACTTGCCTACACTGTTCCTTGTCTACCATCACTGTGGTACTTTTAAGAACGGGGAGAAACAGCTACGGAAGCTGTATCACCCCGTCCCAATATTTTTAGGAAAACTTTCAATTGATCTAAATATAAGAATGACAACTGCTTTAAAGAAGCATATTTTCATACCAATACTATGGCTTTCAAAAATTAGCATAGACCTGTGCCAAATTAAAAAGTACTTTAAAAGCAGTGACAAAAATAAACAATGCGTAGAAAGATTATAGAGAAGGAAAACATCTAAAAATACAACCATATCCAACACCTAACCAACAGTACTGTTGCTCAATATTTAAAGTAAGTATTTCAGACATGTCCATTCATGTTCTATTCTCCAAAACTGGCATTGACAGCCAGAGGTTTCACACCAAGGATTTCCTATAGGAAGGCGTTTCTAATACACACCCATCTGCATACATACAGGCAACAAAATATCTGATTAAACTCAGACAGGGTCAATAGTTCAAGCATGAATGAAAATGTGGCTTATAAAATCTGAGAATATGTTGAGAGCCACTGCACAAGCAAAATTAATAGGGACACCAGAAAATCACTAAAGCATCCCCTGTAGCACTGGTTCTTAAGGTTTGTTGTACTCATTATACGTACTTTGAAACTACAACTAATCCAGAATGCGACAGCTAGACTGGTGACTGGGAGTGGAGACCATATAACACTGGTACTGAAAAACCAACACTGGCTCCAAGCATGTTTCCAAGCACTATTTGAAGTGTTGGTGCTGAACTAGGCCCTAAACTGCCTTGGCCCTGTATTCTTTGACATTTCCACTGCAGCAGAGTCAAGTTAGTTCTTTGTTTAAATTTAAAACGAAGTGAATTGCCTCTTCAGCAGGTGGCATGAATCTTAAAGATACCACAGCCCGTCAATTTTCTCCTATATTATCATGGTTTCAGGGAACACTTAAAACAATACAATGGTCCACTGAATTGCTAGAGACTCTTGCCAGCACTGCTCATCTCACATCTTGCCTCACATCCATAAAGATTGGAAATATGGCTGAGTTGCTCCTGCCACCTTCTCCAGTTTGTATTTATAGTTCTGAAAATCCAGTTAAACAAACTGGAGCTGCTGGTCCAAAGGCAATCTTAATATCATGAAGTCAATATGTATCCTCTGAAGTACAAAATCTGATTTTAATGCAGAAGTGACTCCACTTCCAGGATCAAGAACAAATTTCTGCTATCTGCACAGATCTAGGAACCCTCTGATTAGGTCTCACCAACCGCGCAAGTAAACCAAGAGATTGCTTTAGGTCAGTGTTTCCCAACTGGGGGCCATATGGGAACAGCAGGATATTCCAAGGGGGCCACAGGTGAAAATCACGTAAATGGGGCGCCACAGCACAAGGCTAAGGGGCCACAGAGGGAAGTGAGAAGTGAAGAAAAGAAATCAATAAAAAAAAATATTCCTGATTGGTTGGCTATCCGCTTGGTCAATTGCAAGTGGATAAGGGGGGGGGGGGGCACGAGGGCCTAACACTTCTTTTTGCCATGTGTGTTTTCATAGAGCAGTCCTGGTTTGTTTCCTGTGGGAGATCGCTGAGGCTCTCGTTTTGATCAGTAGAGCCCGTGATCCAGGTAGGTAAGTGCGGGGGGTGGGGTGGCAATGGGTAGGCCAGTGCGAGTCGGAGCTGCTTGTTGCTGCCACCAGTGCTGAACCCAGTGGCAGCTTGGGCTTGGCTCTGCACGGGGCAGGGTACAATCCACCCCAGCACCTAGCTGAGCGGGGTTGTCTGGTGCTGCTGACTTGCATCTAGTAAATAACTGAGTGTCTATACAGGAGAAAGCCACACTGAGTTCAGTGAGCCTTACTCCCAGGTAAGAGTTTGTGGGGCTATAGTTTTTTATCTAGGCAGCCAGGGCTCCTCTGGACAACAATATCTTTTTGCACCAGGTCAGTGAGGAACACTTGCTTTTTAAAATTCTCCTATATACAGAACTCCGTGTGCCTTTTGGACTGTATCTGTAGGTTTACCCCTCTGTGTCAAATAAGTGTTGTTTACTTTTTATAATATATAGAACATGGATCTCCCTTGGGAGGTTCTGGACTCTCTTTCCTTGCAGGTTTCTAAGCAGAGGTTGGATGGTCATCTGTCATGGATGCTTTAGCTGAGTTTCCTACATTGCAGGGGGTTGCACTAGAAAGATGACCCTTGAGGTCCCTTCCAGCTCCACAATTCTATGTTTTTCTGCTTCAACAATATTTCATTATCATTTTATGTAATTGTATTTTGTATAAATTATAAAAATTATACAGTGGACCCTCGACTTACGAAGATAATCCGTTCCGACGGAATGCCCGTAAGTCGAAATAACCGTAACTCGAGTCCCCATAGGAATGCGTTGGTAGAACGCATTCGTAGGTCGGAAAAACCTTCGCAACTCGAGGAAACCGCATCTAAAGCGGCCGCGACTTCCGATCAGAAGTCGAAAAAAATCGGAAGCAGCGGCCGCTTTGATCCCTCGCAACTCAAAAAACTCGTAAGCTGGGTCATTCAGAAGTCGAGGGATCACTGTAAATAAAACATGTTCTATTTACAAACAAAACATTTAAATAACTACTTTTCTACCAGTAGGATGGGGGAGCATGGGCGCAGCCAAGATTTCTGTTAGGGGGGGCAGAACCTCAGATTTGTATTGATTTTTACGTATTTGGGGGGCAGCTGCGCGCCCCCCCCCCCCGGGCTATGCTCTTGGGGGTCCACAGGTCGGGAAACACTGCTTTAGGTGACTGTGTTTTTAGATGTAGCAGTAAGAACAGTGCATGATCTGAGATTATGTCCCAGGATCTATTGCAATGACTGCATGTAATCAGAAATGTGGGTCAGCATCCTCTGAAATATTGTAGAGGATCCTGTGATGCATCTCACTCAATATGCACTCTAACTATGTAGCAAAATATTTCAGGAAGGTCCTAAATCTTCCCACACTCCAACTACAAAGCAGCAGAGATTTCAGAGGTGTAACATTCAGAATGTAATGTCCCCAAGCTTCAGCATCAATACAGAATTGCAACATTATACAAGTAGGATTTGCTGATGATAGCAGGGCAGAACAACTTCTGAAGGAACTGTTGAGCATAATGACACTTTTAAAAATTCAAATCACACTACATAATGCATCTATGACAAGCATTAGGAGAGAACTATAGCAAAGGTTGCTATAGGTCAATGTCAGAGAAACAGCAATTTGTAGAGTTGTACCGCAAGGATCATCTAGCCCAACCCCTTGCAATGCAGGAATCTCAACAAAAGCACCAATGACATATGATCATCCAACCTCTGCCTAAAAACCTCCATGGGAGAAGAGTTCACAAGCTCCTGAGGGAGTTCCACTGTCCATACCACTGTCAAACAGCTCTTACTGTCAGTGTTCTTCCTAATGTTTAGTCCGAATTTCCTTTCTTGTAACTTGAAGCCATTGGTGCGGGTCCTACCCTCCAGAGCAAGAGAAAACAAGGTTGCTCCATCCTCCATGTGACAGCCTTTAGTTATCTTAAGATGGCTATCATATCTCCTCTCAGCCTCTTCTTTTCCAGGCTAATTATACCAAACTCCTTCAAACCAGACCCTTGATCATCTTGGTTGCCCTGCTCTGCACATCACCTTCCAGCTTGTCAATATCCTTAAGTTGTGGTGCCCAGAACGGGACACAGTACTCCAGGTGTGGTCTGATCAAGACAGATTAAAGCAGCACTTTTCTTGATCAGGATTATTATACTTCTGTTGATGCAGTCTAGAATAGTATTAGCTAAGCATGTAGTCTAGTAAGACCAATCTTTTTCATATGTACTACTGGTAAGCCACATGTCCCCCATCTTATATTTATGCAGCTGGTTCTTCCTGCTTAAGTGTAGAACCTTACATTCATCCCAACTGAAATTCATTTTGTTAGTTTGGGCCCAGTTCTCCAATCTGTTATGGTCATCCTGAATCCACATTCTGTCTTCTGCCACATTAGCTACCCATTCCAGTTTGGTACCATCAGCTAACTTAATTGGACCTGCCTCCAGTAATCCCAAACCCCACTACTCCAATAGTTAAAAAAAAAAAAAAAGACAGCAAGCTGGTTGTTCAACTCCACAACACATCTAATTGTTTAAAACACAAAGCTAGTTTAAAAGCCTGTGTTTTGACTTTACAAAATAGGTTTATTCATAGTTCACTAACCGTTAAGTAGTGTGGAACTGTGTTATTGATTTGCTCCCCTGGTATATGTTATCTTGTATAACCTAATGGTCTTACTACTGTGACATAACTCTATGTGTGCTCAATTACCCCAAGAAATCCAGAGAATGTAGATCTGAGCATCCTAGGATTTTTCAAGGAAGATATGCAGTTTGTTGGAGGGGGACTCTAAATGTACATCAAATATCCTGCACCCACAGCAAATAATTGGATCAGAGTGCATGAATACTTTGGCAATCAGAGTCTCAGAGACACTAATTTCAAAATGACAGAAGGTATCTCATACACTGGCATAAATCATGTTTCCCCCTGTCCTTTTCATTACTTTATCTCACAATGATCAAAAGTTATCAGTAAAAATACTGCTTCAAAATTTATCTCTGCAAAAAACAGGTGCTTTACAAACTCCTGAAAATTAAATCATATGTTAGATTTTCCAACTGCACCTTGGAAACTAGGATTGCAATTCTAAACATATTTATTGGAGATCAAGCCCAGCATAATACAATAAGAATTTATTCTAAGTGATAAACACACATGGGATTGAACTGTAAAGCTTATTAGAATTAAAAGTGATCCAGTGTAAAATGCAGTGTTATAAAGGCTTAGGTTAAATATACCTATTCAGAAACACCAGAACAGTAAGTAAATCCAGATCATGGTCACAAAGACAGATGGATTTCGGATGACTAAGGAATTTGATTCAATACTGGGGATCCCTTTGTCCTGGGAGCATAGGACTCAGGCAGAAGGTCTGCTTTTCAGGAGAGCAGGGAAGTGGAACCTAGAGCTACCATGAAATATTCAGTTCCACACCCCAGAGAGTGCTGTACAATCCTACTCTACAGAAAAGCAAAGTGGGAAAGCCCTCTTTTTAAAAAGCTGTATAGTTACCATGTCAACAGCTGACAGACTAATTCCAGTATTTTGCATGTTTTGAATGAAAGCTTTAAATAAGCATATCACAGAACAGATGCAAAATGTTCAGCAGTTGCTGCCTAGAATACATGACATTTATGAAGAATTCAAAAGTTATGCTAGCTGCTGGCAAGTATGCAGGTAAATTAGTGAAGGGCAAAAATTCAGGATATTTTCCCAACTGATTATTCAGAAATACACACTATTTCTATGAAAAAATGAAAAGCAGAGGGCAGCAGTATACAAGTCATGGATTCTTCTGGGAACTCTTGGAACTAGTTGTTTTTTTAGAGATCAAGGCTCTTGAAAAAAATCCATCAACCTCACACAATTAACCACTTTCACTTAAGGAAAAATTGTGATTTTTAGGCCTCTCTAAATAAAACATGAAGTGCCATCTTATATACATTTCTCAGAAGTCCCACTGAATTCAATGGGATTTACTCCAGACAAGTGTCTATATAGGATTGTAGTCTTAAATTAGAATAATAGCTATATTGTGACTATGTTCTCAATTTAAAGATAAGGTCGAGGCTAAAGGACTGTTTACCTGTCAGCAATTCCGGGGGCAAGAGAGATATAAACTGGGACATATTGCTTTCATGCACTTAACAAATGCATGTTAAGTGCCATGGGTGGCCAATCTGTGACACAGACAATGTAATTGGCATGTATCTGCTCACCAGAACTGTGTGACTGCATGTTCCATAGCTCAGCATCTAGGGCAGTGATGGCTAACCTTGACACTCCAGATGTTTTGGGACTACAACTCCCATCATCCCTGACAACTGATCCTGTTAGCTAGGGATGATGGGAGTTGTAGTTCCAAAACATCTGGGGTGTCAAGGTTAGCCATCACTGATCTAGGGGCACAAACTATCTCATGGCACACCAGGGGGTGGGGTTGGAGTTACATATGTATTCATTTGGCTCTAGATTGGCACATGCTCAGATATGCCTTGTGGCATCAGCTAGCCAAGAAGCCTGACCACCATTGTTATACACTGTGGTGCATAACTTGGGACAGAATTCTGAGCTGCTCCAACCTGTATTGATATTCTACACTGCTGAAAAGAGGGGTAATTATGTTTACATGCTTTTGCTCTCCACAGCTGACTATATCCAAAGCCAGATCTTTGACGAGACACTTGAAGTCATACTCTTATTTTATTTTTAAACACAGGGAAGACACAGACTGTCAACTTGGTGAGAAATACTTGGAAATGTTTCCCATTTAACTGCTTTAAGTTTAAACTAACATTTAAATAAAATGCATGTGAACATAGAATCATAGAATTGGAAGTGACCACAAGGGCCATCCAGTCCAACCCCCTGCCAAGCATGTTTCTGCTGAACACAGGTGAATGGTTCTGGGAGCAGTCACTACCTTTGAAGAAACGCTGATTAAAATTTGGTTTTAATATGGTCAACTTGGGGCTGGGTTTTACATATTTTAAAACACTGCATGCGTATTCTGCCTGTTTGCACTGTGACAGTGTGGCTAAGGAGGCTAATTACATCGAGTTCTGCCAGGTAACACGGTAGTTTGTTTGTTTTGTATGTATGTATATATATGCATGCATGTGACACGCGTTTTCTCCGTAGGAACCAGACTTTGTGAGCTACACACCACGGCAAAAAAACATGTAGCGCCTAAAAGCTATTTTTGCCGTGGTGTGTAGCTCACAAAGTCTGATTCCTACGGAGAAAACGCGTGTCACGGGAAGCGGAGAGAGAGAAAACAGAAGAGAAAACATGTCATCTGACAGGCAGTTTCCATGTCAGGCAGCTGAGTGGGTGGGGAGAGAGGGGCGCCTCCATCCGCTACAGCAGGGCTGCCGCCCCCCTCCCTTTTCCCGCTCTGCTAACCCTGGCCCCAGCTACTGCCCCTTCCCACCCGCCTGCCGGGAAAGTCCGAGGGCCAGGGCGAAAAAGGAGAAGCGCCGCCCCCCCCCCCGCGAAGCATCCCTGCCACGGCGAGCAGAAGCGGCTAGGCCTAGGCCCTCCCAAACCCCGCGGGCACGGAGTGGCGACGCGTCCCCTCGTGAGGAAAAGCCAGCCAACCCCACCCACCCGCCGGCCGGCCTTCCTTCCCTCCGTCTCTCCGCTGACGGAGCGGCCGACTCCGGCTCAGGCCTCGCCTCGAGGTAGGTAGGCCCCGCCACAGGAGATTAGCAGAGACGCCACAGCCAACCGCCTCTGCGGCGGAGGCCTTGTCCGAACTGATCCCCGTCCTCGCTTGCCGGCCCACCCGGCCCCTCCCTTCGCGCGAAGCGGGCTGCTAGGCCGCTGCCCGGGCTAAAGAGAGAGAGAGAAGAGCTACCTCCAGGTCTCGGCCTTTGTTCTTAAAGTTCTTCAGCCGTTGGTTGTCCAGCTTTTCGTTGTCGGCCATGGTGGGAGGTAGGGAGCGCGGCCTCTCCTCTTGCCTCTCCTCCCTCCTCTTTCTCCGTCGACACCCAGGCCGGACCCAGCCGGGCCCCTTCTTCCCGGCGCCGCTTCCGCCCCTTCGCCTCGCCCGCTCGCCTTCCCTTCGGCGCCGCGGCGGGTCTCCCTGGCTGGCCTAGGCTAGTGGCGGGCCAAACCGGGCGGCCTCCTCCTCCTCTCGCCTGCTCAAGTCGCTCCCCGCTGGCTTAGGCCTTCCCAGGGCGGCGGAATGTGCCGGTAGCGAAGGGAAGAGAGAGAGAGAGAGAGATGGGGGGAGGGAGGGGAGGGGACGGGCATGGGGCAGGGGAGGAGGCAACAGCCTCGCTCTCAGACGGACGGCAACGGCCACGCCCACCTCCCGCCCTCGCGCTCTCTCTCGCGCTCCCCACCCCTCCTCTCGGCACCATCCCCCTCCGACAAGCGCTGGTCTGATTGGCTGGCTCTCCGTGATGGGCGAAGGGGAGGCTCGCAGGCACACTGGAAAGAGTGGAGGTGGGTGGGAGGAAAATACGCATTCGAGGGTGGGGAGAAAGAGGAGGAGGAGAGGGGAAGAAGGCGGGGCCGTGAGGGGAGCGAACTGCGCGAGCTCGTGTTTGGCAGCGCATTTCCTTCCCCAACCGCCAGGGGGGAAGCTGCTTTTTCCCCGCCCCCTCACGCGCGCACACACCCAGGCGCGAGGCCCCGGCAGCCATTTTGGGGGCCGTGAGGCCGCTTCGCTAGCGCTGTCTCCGGAGTAGGGCAGGAGGAGCTCTTAGGCTGGCCACTTTTGGCAGGGGAATAAAAGGCACGCCCGGGTTGTTTTCGGCAGATGTATCCCTTCCTTCCTTCCTTCGTTTCTTTCCTCCCCCGCCCACCATCGTATCGGAGAAGAGCCGGAGAAGCTCGCGGAAAGCCTTGGTTCAGTAGCTGCGCACTAAGTCGCGTTGAGTTCAGTGGTGCGAGGTTAACCCTCAGGATCGCAGGCTATGTGTGTGTATCTTTTTTGGGAAACTGAGTCGCCAAAGTCAGCAGGTAAGCCGCGGGAGTCAGGCATGTCCCGGGGGAAGGCGCGATAATGCCGCTTCCCATCTCCGGCGGCTCCTGCCAGAAGTCCCTTGCGGAGCGGAGGCGGACTCAGCCTCGCACACACTTCCGATAAAGAAGAGCGCTGATCGAGGAAGTGAACCGGGCGCGTCCTAATCTGAACGTTTGCAAACAGGAAAAGACGACAACGCGCGGTTTTATTGCGCCTGCTAGGAGAACCGAATACAGAAATGACACGGTTGCCGTCCCCGTTTTGCTGTCCTCCGTGCGGTTTCATTGGCAGTTGCCAGGGTTGTAATAAACTTCTGAACTCTTGTTACAGTTTAGCATGGTGGAAAAATGCTTCTTGGATCTGAGTGTTATATATTGTCTACATACATCATATGCAGGAATTATCATCCCCATATGTTTTAGTTTTTCTTATATAAAATTCCGCATACTACACAGTTTGAATAGGCATTTTTTCAACGTTTCACCAAATTTCCAAGTTTTCTATTGCATTAATTTTGGGGGCGGGGGGGGGGTTGTTCCTTAGAAAAAAAACAAATATATCTTTTTTTCTGCATTTTTCTTCTTCTGGACCTTCACATCTTTTTCTTAAGAGTTAAGTTAAAACATTTTCATTTTAACTTATAAAAGCTGATCTTTATGCATGGAATTCAATGATGTTTTACTCAGAGTAGACCCACAAAAAATGAACATGATTAGTCCATTCATTTCAATGTAACTACTTTTGAGTATTATTATTATTGGCCTTTATTTGCATACATTTAAGCAATAAAATCATACAAAGTCATCCAAATACATTGATAATCCAAACATACAATATATAAAAGACTAGATAGCCACCATTGAATAAATCAGGCAACTTTAGATTTAGTTTTAAAGATATCTGCTAAATACCCTGAAACAATCTTGGTAGTTTACTCTTAGTAAAACACTGAGTAAAACTTAGTTGAATACCACCCTATGTCCCCATATTATTGTATATTTGTATTGTTACAATAGTCACTATTATAAACGGTGTTTCCGTGCGCTGCTCTGGTTCGCCAGAAGTGGCTTAGTCATGCTGGCCGCATGATCTGGAAGCTATACGCCGGCTCCCTCGGCCAATAATGCGAGATGAGCGCCGCAACCCCAGAGTCTGTCACGACTGGACCTAATGGTCAGGAGTCCCTTTACCTTTAATAGTCACTATCTTACAGCGTTCAGTAAAGTTTGTTAAAATATGTTCCTGTTGCTTGCCTGTTACCTGGGAATATCAGTGCAGACCATAATGGGAATATTGCTAAGCACTTTGTGCTGGATTCAAGATCTCATATTTCCCAGTTCTGTAGTGATCAGAAGCGTCTATCACCTACCTATGTTCCATAGAAATGATTGTTGAAGCCATTGCTAAATTAAGAAATAATTTAGGACAAATATTTAGGTTGTAATTCTGTGCATACCTGCTTTGGAATAAGCTTCATTCAAAACACCTACCCACCCTCCTGTATAAACATGCATGTGCAGTATAGAGTCCCTGTACTGTAGTTTGAAGACAAGCTTAGAATCTTCACATGGGAAAATGGGAAATGGAAGCCAATTAGTTTGAACATATTCTTGCCATTTAACATTAAATGAGGAAAATTTACAATATGCATAATTTACTATGTGCCCCCCAGACACATCATCCCAGGAAGTTTCCCAGTCAGTTGCTTGCCTGTGAATCTGGCTCAGCAGAAGTTTTTCTAATTGCTTAGACCAGTGAATAGCTAGCTCCAGAAACTTTCATGGGAGACGAGACCTGCTCTAGTAAAAGGTGAAAAGACTTTCCTTTGACCAAAGCTGGCTGGTGACACCCAGTTTTAATCACTGCCAGGCATCTCTCAGATTAACATGCACACCCAGTTCAGAGTTGAGAAGCAGGCTTAAATCCTGGCAGCCAAGGTCAGTAATGGACCTGTGCTTGGGATTTTTTTTTCAAATACCTTCTTATGCTTGGTTGTGTTTGTTTTTATTTTAATTGACCCTTAAAGGCTTGTTACTCAGTGCAGTCCCCAAGTGGCACAACTAGGCAGTACCTGATTGACAGAATAAAATAATAGAAATTCTGCAATGGTCTTTCCAATAAACATTTCCACTTTTCTACATTGTGCAGCTTGTTTTGAACTTGATATGCAACAATAAGTCATTTCTTTGGCCACAGGCTGCCATGGCACAGATGAGATTAGAATTTTGCTGCCAATGCAAGCTGAGACAGAAGAATAGGTAAGGAGGCAGCCTGTTTGCTGTGCACATGTAATTTCAGCAATAGTAACCAGAGTAGGCAAAAACTAATGGTTTGCATAAATACTGTTCTTTTCAAGTTTGCCCTAGTTAAGGAAGTCTCTTTCAAAGTTGGGAACAATTGCTGAGGATTTATGGGAGTTCTTTTTTCTCGCAAAGAAATAACCAGTATCTTTTCAGTGATTAACTATTCATGTTTTTTTCTGGAACTCCCCCAATGTTACAGCAATGTTCAGCTTAGTGATTAATGTGCCCCCCCCCCAAGAACTTCATAATGATTTGCTGGTGCACTGTGCCTGCTTATTGCTTCCTATATCCCCTGCTGCCTCCTTTCATTCTTACACTGCAAGCTCTGTGGGGCACAAACCGCAGCCCTGCCTGGGGGAGTTTCATGGGGCACTGTTTCTAAGCCGTGCTCTACCTACTCCTCCTGCTTCTTTCTTTTATACTCTCCTGTCCACATCTTGTTCCATCCTACAACAGATTGGGCATATTCTTCTTGGGAGGGGGGGAAGTGTATTTTCACAACAGCTCTGCAGGAAGAGAGCCTCTTCTTCACCACTGAGGAGCCACAAATTGATTCAATTTCTTTTCTTTTTTTATTGCAGCCACCCTATCTTTCAAGCCGTAAAGATTCCCAAGTGAGCTTGCTTTATTTATTTAACAAAAACTATATACTGCTTGATAGTAAGAAACCTCTAAGCAGTTTGCTTATTTATGTAATGTTTACTTACTTATGTAAAAAAAAAAAATTGACTGCTATCTCAGGGATGGAGCCGTTGGAGCAGCTCACGGTCGCCGTAAAAATCTATCGCAATAAAAACTGTAAAATCTCCATAAATATAATATGCATGTTGTAAACAATATAAAACAGCATGAAGGAAAATCCAGCCGTGCAAACGCCCATTAACAAATTGCAGGAGCTTGATCCACAGCCTGCTAGAACAATTGCATTTCACCTTCCTGTAAAATGAGGCATTTCAGCTGCTGGCAGCTGTGTGGTCTGCTGCCGGGCTACATGCTCCTTTCTTCCCCATGGAACTGCAGGTCTTTTTCACTGTCCAAAGGCAGAAAGAGAGAAAAGTTGGTAGCAGGGGTGCAGCCAGGACTTTTTTTTGGGGGGTAGGCCTTTTCTTGGGGGGGGGGAACCTCAGCTATGTACCGGTATTTATATTGATTTGACTGCACACTCCACATATCTGGGGTTGAGGGCCTAAACACATGGTAAACTTAGCCAGTGTCTGAGATGCCACTAAAAACTGCCTTCCTATAGCGGTTGTGTTCATAACAATTGGGACTACTTACACACGGATCACTCCAAATTCACTCTGCGGATCACATGGTGAATTGTCTGTGTGGCATGAAGGTTGCAGATGTCGCTGAAATAGCTTGGTAGATAGTGCTGGGGAGGAGTCAGTTGTCATGGTGCATGCTGGCACCAATGGCAGATGTGAGGTTATGGGAGCAAAATTTAGGTTGCGAGGTAGAATACTGAAAGCCAGGACCTCCAAGGTAGAGTTCCCTGAAATGCTACTGGTTTCACGCAAAGGGGCAGCTAGACAGGCACAGATGTGTAGTCTCAATGAGCCGATGAGGCTGTTGTGAGGATGGCTTTGGATTAGTTAAGCATTGGGAAATATTCTGAAACAAACCAGGCCCGTACAAAGGGAATAAAGACAAAATAAAAAATAAAAAAAATCCTTCCAGTAGCACCTTAGAGACCAACCAAGTTGGTTCTTGGTATGAGCTTTCGTGTGCATGCACACTTCTTCAAATGTTCATACCAAGAACAAACTTAGTTGGTCTCTAAGGTGCTACTGGAAGGAATTTTTGTATTTTGTATTTTGTTTTGACTATGGCAGACCAACACGGCTACCTACCTGTAAAGGGAGTAAAGGTAAAGGTAAAGGGACCCCTGACCATTAGGTCCAGTTGTGACCGACTCTGGGGTTGTGCGCTCATCTCGCATTATTGGCCAAGGGAGCCGGTGTACAGCTTCTGGGTCATGTGGCCAGCATGACTAAGCCGCTTCTGGCGAACCAGAGCAGCGCACAGAAACGCCGTTTACCTTTCCGCTGCAGCGGTACCTATTTATCTACTTGCACTTTGACATGCTTTCGAACTGCTAGGTTGGCAGGCGCAGGGACCAAGCAATGGGAGCTCATCCCGTCACGGGGATTCGAACCGCTGACCTTCTGATTGGCAAGCCCTAGGCTCTGTGGTTTAACCCACAGCGCCACCCGCGTCCCTACAAAGGGAATAGGCTCCACTTAAACTGGGATGAAACCAGACAGTTGGTGCTTAAATTTAGAAGAAAGGTGTCTTAGCAGCTTTTAAACTGATTTCAGTGGCAAAGACAGCAGCTGAGGAGGGTCCAGTTCAGAACAATCCCCCAAGGGAATAAAACATTGTAGGTCAAACTACAAGCTGTTCTGAGAGTATTTTGGCTAAAGGGCGGGGTATAAAATGCTGTAAATAAATATGCGGCAGCCCTCAAATAATTGAATCAGAATTGGAATCTATGATTATTTACATATATTTAAAATTGAAGGTTTAAGTGGTATGTATCAATGCTACATAATAAGAAAATGCAAAATGTTCAAACTAGGACCTACAAAAAGGCTTGCACTTTCCTAAATAACCAATGAAATCTGCTGTTTGTTTTGAAAGAATCAAGCCTGTCTGGATTAATAGAGACAATTTCTCAGTGTTTTGTTTTGAAAGATCCTAGCTACATCTTAATTTTACATGAAGTTACAGCATTTCACACTGGCTCCTTCTGTATATCTAATTGCAATGAGTGTAACAAACCAACAGATGGCTCACTTTTGAAAAGCTCTAACTACAACAGAGTGCCTCCTTGTGGTATCCTATGCTAATAAGGAACTCATTCCTTGAATGTGAACCCTTTTGTAGCCAAAATGGCACTATCCATGCCCAAGAGGAAGGCGTTGGCAGGTTTGGGGAAACCCCAAGGTTTGCAGGAGTACATAAAAATCTTCAGGAACAAAAATACTAAAGGGTGCTGGGGTTGGGGACAAACCCAAAAGCGCCTAGTGAGGGTTATGCATGATCAGTTGGCCAGGGAATTCTGACTGCTGGGTGGGTGGGTAGGAAATGGAATGGAGTTCCCGGAAAAGGGCAAGGCTGGTTGGAACACTCTTTACTGGAACATTTTGTTGCAGGTCCCACTTGTGTCAGCTTTTTTCTAATACAACTTTGCAATGCCTGTTTCTTTGGGGTCAGATGAAGATCCAAAGGAGGTGACTGTGCCTTACTTAACTTGAGAGAAGACCCCCTTCCCCCACTGATTTTTTTTTTTTTTAAAAGGATGGACCTTTTGAATTGACTTTCAGTTATCTTAACTCTCTTCCACTTTCAGTTCCAGTGCAGATTGCACTGTCTAACTTAAGGATAAATACCATTTTTAAAATTTATTCTCTGGCTGTATATCTTAACCTTAACTGGCCTGGGGCTGACCTTGTGAAAACATAGCTCATTTGAATAATTTGATATGACTTGTAATACATTAGGCTGATTAGAAAGCAAGGACAATTAGAGGCATGTTAACGATAGGATCTAGAGATGTAGGAGCATTGATAATAGCAAGAGAGGGAGGTTCTAAAGTACATGTGTTCCAATTCCTGACTGCGCCACTTCTGTCCAAGTCTCAGGAGCGCTTATGCCTATTCACAAGGATAATAGGTTGACATTACCTGAAGGTGTCATTTGTATGATCAGGCGCTTCCACACAGCGTTTTATCAGCAACTGTCCCAGTTCCCATTTTGGCCACAGCGTTTTTTTAAAGGTCCTGCATAAAGATTGCCCATGCAGAGGTGCCAATTCATACAACCTGCTTCCATGAAGTCCTGGCCAGGTTGTGAGGCTGGTGATAATAGCTCTGTGTGCTCCCAGAGACAATTATACGGTGCCTACTACATGCAGGAAACCCTTAAACCCTATGTGGGTATCTTAAGCTTTTACTGTACATTTTCAGACATTTTTAATAAAAAAATATCAGGAAGCTAGATGATATGCATTTCTCTTAAAATACAAAAATGCCCAGGCTATTTTTTTTAAAAAAGGAGATAACGCATGTAGGATTAAGGAACCAGGTATCTATGAGGCATGTGCAGCCCACAATTTTGATTTCAGTACTTTTTAGTACTGGACCTGTGCTTGTATTCCCTTTCACAGGAAGGTCTACTCCAGGTTTTCCTCAAAGCTACCTGTTTCAGCAGTGTAATGTAGGGAGTAAAAAGTATTTTAGCTGTCACGATTAACTGTGTATCACCCAGAGACCTGCCAACGTATCAAGCTCTACCATCAGTTATGGTTGGGGATGATGGCGAGTTGCAGTCTTAATGTCGAATGAAGGGCACTATATTGACCATCCCTAGGCAGTGGCACTGGAGATGGGAGTGTTCAGTACCCTTTTTATGTGCTCCTTTTACTAGGATGTGCAGGAACTGCTCAGCAAACGTTGACATTGTACTTCTGCTTCCTGCTACAGGACAGATGTGACTCATTCCACAAAGATGTTTCCAAGCGAGACACTGTGTTACCAGCAACGGGCCGGGGTGGTACCTAGGATTCCTAGGGGTACCTAGGAATCAAGGAACAATGGCCTTTCAACTTCAACAACAGTATAGAGTTGTTGTCTTTAGTAAGCTATGGACAAAATGAATGCATCAAAGGAAGTTGGTTTTGTTCTGTTTCAATGAAACAAAATGAAGTTTTATGCTGAAATGCAAGGCCCTCCTTGCTTCAACAGTACTCTGCCATTGCCCTCTCTTTGGGCAGGGTTTTTGTTTCGGGGTTGGGGAGGTGTTGTGTCACATCAGCATTCCTTTCACCCCTCTGCCTTGGCTTCCCACCAAGAGTTAAAATTCCTGAGCTCTCAGTTACATCTGCTGGCAGCCTTCCCTGTCCAGTATGAGAAGAGAGGGATTGGCCCCTTTGAATGAGGAATTTCAACTCTGCCTCTCTCTGGGCCCAACCTTCTGTGTACTTCCCAGATTTATTCTCTTGGCCGGAGTGTGGGGCAGGCAGCCAGGTTGAACTGCACTGTAGTGGGAGAAACGTGGGCCTCTTTATGCCCTGTGAGGAACCTTCTGTGTAAGAATACCCAATCTACAGCGGACTGGATTGAGCCCAATGTGATTAACTCAAGGACCTGAAACAAACGCTTCCAACAAACCATTTCATGACTCTCCAAGTAATAAAACTGTTCTAACGGGATGTTCAAATATTCCCAATCCATTTAAGAGAACAAATTGGGAATATATACATGATACAAATTACACAAGAGTTTGAAAATCAACTCTTTCAAAATCTAGTTTCTGTGGACTGCTTTCTTAAGCAAGAAGTGTCCCCCCCCCCCCAGTCTTCGAAAGTCTGCTACTTGGAACGGATCCTTTCTTCTAAATATGGATGCAGCAGATTCGCCAGTTTGGAAGAGGGTTCTGTTGCAAACAACTGAACTGATAATCTGTGAAATGACCTGCTTATTCACCCTCATTTGTTTGCACAAAGTTTGTGTGGAGATTATAAGATGTTGGCTTTTTACTCGGCATCATTTAAGATTTCTTAACACAAGTCTAATTTGGGGGCAAGAGGGCAGGGAAATGGGTTTGTTGCGCAACAGTGCTAAAATTGCATTAATTGTACACTCCTGAATCCCACCCACAAGCTTGTGACAGTCTGGAAGTGCCCGTAGAGAAAAAATGAGCTCCTCTTTAAAGAGCCACTTATGCTGCATGCATCAAAACTGAAAGTGGAGCAAGCTGTTAGATGTCACTGTTTCAGGCCTGTCTAGTTACTGTACCTAACAAACTGGTTTGACCATGTTAGCTGCTCCCTTTTTCTGCAGAATATTGTCGTACAACTATAAAATCACTGGGTTGAAGGGGATCCTCCCCTCAAATAATTTAGTCTAACCCCAAACCATTATATAAATATAATTCAGCTAGAAATATAATTCAGCCCCTTTTGCCCACTTCCCTTGTCAACTCTGTGTTTCCAATCGCATGCCACAAAAGGTAAACTCATAGTGAAAGACCTACTCACAGCCAAATTCACAATAATTATAATTCAGTTTTTATGTGCTTGCGATAAAAAGCCCATGCATGTTTGTATGTTTTCAAAGAGCAAGCTATAAAACAAATTAAATTGTTTTAATCAGAAGCAGTTTATTTTATAGCTTCAGGATGGCTTTAGTTACCGGTACTCTTAATTGTGCCCCGAATCAGAAAATGACTAAAGTTAAGTCTTGCTTAATTGCTTTGTTCATTTGGGGATTTAGGCCTCAGTGGGTTTTTTTTTTTAAAAAAAAAAGTTTATTATGTGCATGTTGTCTCAAAGGATGGCAATCAACAAAGGATGAAATCAATAGGCTTACATGTACAGAATATGTCTATAAATATGTAGGTAATCTAGAATCCAATTTAAAATTAAATAAATGGGGGGGGGATTCTATAGTTCTAGGCAAGTGCGTATTGCTTTCTCAACCCATCCAGCATCCTTGCTTTTGTTATAATCATCCATAATGCCTCAAAGTGTGGCTGTATTCCATAATCTTAGAGCGGGAAATATGAAGCAGCGAGTTAAAATTTCAATCTTAAAGGCACAGCCTAGAACCATTTACATCAGTGGGAAACTTGAAATACGGATTGTTAATAAGATGCATTGAAGCCATACATATGTTTCATAAAGATAAATATAATTTCAAGACAGAGCAGGCTCTTTTCCAGCGATACATATCAAGGAGCATGAGTGATTAATATACTTCAATATTCCTCAATATTCCTCTCCATCTCTAATAACAGGTGAATGGGGCATTCTTACAACTGTCAATGAGGCAACGTTTTTTAAAGCCTTTTTGAACATTATCTAGATTCATATATGAAGTAGGATGGGCAAGGAGGAGGCTGCTAGAGACCCAAATCTATTGTCCTTCACTCCCAGTTCACTGTGACTGGGAGTGATAGGTCTAGTAGGCAAATAATGTATACTCTTCATTAGTTTTGTTAAATTCTCGAGAATAATGAGAATATTAGAGAATTTTGATTTAAAATAGGATAATATTCATTTTAATGCATTGAAAATGATATAATTTTAATGCACCAAAAATTATAATTAGTTATAATTATATATAATATATAATTACAATATATAATTACATGTATATTGTTTATATATTTACTATATCCTATATAATAATATCCCCGTGTCCCTGCGTCCGTCCGTGTGTCAGTGGAAATTTTCCACTGCGCATGTCACACAGGAACGCAGGGATTGGAGCGGGCGGAGAGGGGGCGTGTCGGAGAGGGCGGCCGTGCGCAGGCGCGTTGTCAGTTGCCTCAGTGCCGCCGCCTCGCACGGACATGGGGAGGATGACTTCCTTCCGAGCGCGCATGCGGAGGATCGGGCCGCCCGCCGCCGCCCGCTGGGTCCCCAGAAGAGCGCGCTGCCGGGGTGCCCCTGTCTGCCTGTGCTCACCCGCTGCCGCCGCCTCCGAGGCTGCTGAGGCCCACTGCTCGGGCTCCGGCTCGGGCTGCTGTTCCGGCGCCCCTCCGCTCGCCGCCGCCTCCCGCGGGCGCCGCCGCTCGCCGCCCTGCCGCTCCCTGCTCGCCCATCCCGCCGCTCGGCTCCTCCAGCCGCTGCTTCTTCTCCCACGCAGCCCCTATGTTCTAGCGCCCGTTATTAATGGGCTAAATTCAACTAGTATTTACTAAGAGGGCAACCAAAAACTGTACAGATACTTTTATTCAATTAGGTAATGCAGTGAATTCATATTTTGATTTTTTTGCACCAAACTTGAAATTGAAAATTCAACGTGAATTAATCACGTTAATCACTAAGCCTGCCACTAACCGTATATTTACCATCAACTTTGAATTCTAATGATGTTGTGCATGTATGACATGTAGCTTTTAAAGTAAAAGGACTATTTAAAAAGCCTCAGGTCTGCTACATGAGTACATTCTTTAATAAGCATATCTACATGGTACAGTATTTTCAGTGCAACACTAATAAAATCAATATAAAGTTTAAAACAAATGCTATTTCCAGAAAATAAAACAAAAATAATCAGTAATGACAAGTTACATAACATCAGAAATGCAAATGACTATCTGCTTAGACAAGTAAGGCAACACACAACATATTAAAATTGTAACTGATAAATTGTCACAAGAAAGAAATTTATTTTAAAAATAGGCATTAAGTAACAAGTCTCAAATGTTTATAAATTTATATTGACTCCTCAAACATCTTAAGAGTATAAGTCACCATCTTCCTCTCCACTGGTAACAGAGCTTTCAATTCCACACTGATCATCTGTCAATCTCTGGAAAATTTAATGTACCATTTAATGGCACTGCAAAAAACAGTTACTGGCACTAAATAAAAATATAGAAACGTTAACGGTTTAAATTAAGGCCACCTCACATGCTGTTATACATAATTGTATAGTCCTAGGTACTTTAAGTGTATAAAGCATTAAAGCTACTTTCTGTATTAAAAAATCACGCTGTATGGCCAAGGGTATAGAATTGCTAAGAATAAGGTCACACTAACATAGAAAAAAAGCTATTACATATAGTTGAAATACATACGAATTCAAATGTACATCAAATTAAATGAATGGCGTTTTTAAAACTAAACAATTAAAGTGTTTTCTGTAGCTCACATTTTAGAACTGCCAATGGTGAATGACACAATGCCCAGTAATGTAACTGGATTTTAAAAAAAATAATTATTCATTACTTACACTGACAATATCACAGCTTGACTTATTATTTACTAGATTTTTTAAAATGTGGGTTGTAAAACTGGTTCTTACATTAGAATTTACAGTTTGTGGAGAATATTCTCTTGAGAACTCGGACTGCATTCAAACTTTCTCCAGTCAATTGTTGCATAGTTTTCTTTGGCAGTTATACCACTCTTATTATGGGTACCAAATATTTAAAATTTCAAGAACTTTCCAGTCCAGTTTTATGCAGTCTCATAAGCAATGAAGTTGTGAATTTAAGACAGCCACAATTGCATTTATTCATTAAAATGCAGCAAAATAGTATCTCTGAAAACAGTAAACTGGCTTGGGATAAATATGTTCTGTTTTAGAAAAGTCCGAAAAGCAGCACCAGATATTCCATTAAATGAACGACTTTCTGTCCCTGTCAGCTTTGCATGGCTGTTCTCCCTTGCGTCAGAATAGAGTACCGGTATATTAATCTTGCTTGAAAAGAGCAAAAGCTTCTTGTTTAGATTTCATGCAGGATTTTGCAAAGGATGTCACTTTTCGAAACCCTTCTGATAAGCCCTCACCTGTAATTGCACAACAGGGTTGTACGTACCAGTTTCGGTCATGGCAGTGCTTTTTCACGTTCAGCCTCCTGGTTATTTCCTCAGCACTTAGAGCTCCAGGAAGATCCTGTTTGTTTGCTAGCACAACCACAGGCACGTTCTTAATCCTGTCATTCCTCAAAAGAAGCTCCAATTCTTTCTTTGACTCTTCCAACCGCTGGTTGTCTGTGCTGTCCACAACATAGACCAGGCTATCCACGTTCTCCAAGTAGTTGCTCCAAGCAGTCCTCATTTGGTGTTGGCCCCCAACATCCCAGATGGTTAAGGCAATATCTTTCCCTGTTTCAAGCATCTCCACGTTGAAACCGATGGTTGGCAAAGTTTGGAAGACATCATTAAATTTCAGCTTATACAAGAGGGTGGATTTCCCTGCTGAATCAAGGCCAAGCATTAGAATTTGGGCTTGTTTAAACTGTTTAGAGTTTGCAAGGCCCATTCTCTCTACAATACTTTGCCACTTCTTTCTCTAAAGTTGTTTCGTTCAGTTGACGATTATCATTTTTGCCGCGTCTGCCTTTCTTTGTTTCTCCAGGGAGCAAAGGAAGAAGAAACAGGAGGCCAGGCTTGTGCTATGCGAAAAGAATAAGAGCATTTATGCATTTGTTCTCTGACTTTTATCGCTGTTGCACTGTGCAAACAGAATGTGATTAAAATATAACCTTAACTGCCTAACTGGAGGGTGGAGTTTAATTGAACAGTCACATACGTAAGCCAAAGGTTGACCAGTGTCACAACTCAGGTGCACGTAATGACCATATTCTTGTGTTCTGGTGTATTCGTCTCTTACTGTGTAGGTGGGCGTAGTTTTGTAATGCATGCTCTTACTCAACCACTAACTCTGTAACATTAGGCTTGGCTCATGCCACTTAAACCAGGGATGATGAACCTCAGGCCCGGAGACCAAAAGTTCTCTCTTTTGGGCAGAGATAACTTGGCTGCTGTATTCCATTCACTGGTAACTTCCAGATTGGATTATTGCAATGTGTACTACACGTGGGGTGTGACGAAAACGTTTGGTTTTGCTGGGCAGGTTGAGTCCCCAAGTGTTTTATTTTTCCCTGACAGCAAATGGTTAATGTACAGCAGCCTGGCTGAGGTTCCAGAGGGAGGGGGGTTGAAAAGGAGAGGATTTGGAGAGACAGTTTGGGGAGTAAGTTTTGGAGAAGGCTGGGATTGAGGTTGGGAGAATAGGTTAGGAGATAGGGAGTGAGAGGAGAGAGAGTTGGTTCTGGGTAGAAACATCCACTCTGAGGAAAATATCACAAGCTAGAGAAAGGAGTCTCTGAGTTTGTGTTAAAGACAGTATTTGGTGTTCTGTAAGAGTAATAGGGACGCGGGTGGCGCTGTGGGTTAAACCACAGCCTAGGGCTTGCTGATCAGAAGGTTGGCAGTTTGAATCCCCGCGACGGGGTGAGCTCCCGTTGTTCGGTCCCTGCTCCTGCCAACCTAGCAGTTCGAAAGCACGTCAAAAGTGCAAGTAGATAAATAGGTATCGCTGCAGCGGGAAGGTAAACGGCGTTTCTGTGTGCTGCGCTGGTTCACCAGAAGCGGCTTTGTCATGCTGGCCACATGACCTGGAAGCTGTACACCGGCTCCCTCGGCCAATAAAGCAAGATGAGCGCCGCAACCCCAGAGTCGGTCACGACTGGACCTAATAGTCAGGGGTCCCTTTACCTTTTAAGAGTAAATAGGCCAAGAATTAACTGGGAGGCTGAGGCTGAGCCAGGAGAAGTAGAAGCTGGAAAGAGACAGTTTACTTAGGTCTCATTCCAGTCAGGAGGGGAGAGATTCTGCTACAAAAAAAGAAGACTCCCAAACCAGTGGAACCTTGGGTCTGTTACTTGGAGTACCTCAGGAGTAGGGTTGTCTAAGGGGTGTGTAACTGACAGAAAATACCACCGAGTTTAAGAACCAAAGCATTGTTTACGAACCAAAGTATTAAGCGGCAACAGCTGTGCAACATCTGAGAAAGCACTGAAGTGAAGTAACACCATAATCTGAAGTATCCTATGTTTCACCCACTCGTGTCATAAACTTCCTTTGTTAAATAAAATCTTTGTTTATTTGAACAAATCCTGCCTGAGACTCGTAATTATTACGTTTTCCCTCATGCAAGTCCCCCACAAGATAATCTGAGGTAATTTGTGGGAATTTGTGGTGTTCTGTGAGGTGGGTGCACTATTATTTAAGTGAAGTGCGGGCCCAACGGCGCCAGGGGGAAAAGTGCCATTGAGCCATCCCATGGGACTCCCCTGAAAATGACTCAGAAGCTTCAGTTGGTCTGAAACACAGCAGCCAGATTACTGGTCTTGCTCAGCACTAACATGTGGCCCCCAGAAGAGAATGTGGCCCTTGAGTTGAAAAAGCCGGACCCCCCCATCTTAAACAGCTGCAGTTATCAGACATGTTTAAACAATTAAACAGAGTAACCTACCACTGCCCTTTGCCCCTTGTTCTCTAAGAGATCTGGGAGAGATGAGGACTGATACCCAAGTGGTCATAGGTCAAGAAGCTGTCAGGTGAAGCAAGACAGCAGCAAATAACCAAAACAAGATAGTTCACTTGGAAGAGCTGGAGAGCTTTGCTGAGGATCTGTCACCTCTATCAAGGGTAAGCAAACTGAGAGCTTCCTGACTTTTGCAGACCGGCTTAGAATTACCCAGTTTTAAAACTATTCCTACAACATCCATTTTCAGAGATGTAAGGACTAAAAGGTAAAGCTGGCAGACTTCAGCCTGCGGGTGCAAAATCATTTGTTGTTAGCAAAAATGATAAAATAATAGGCCACCAAGGGAAAGGTGAGAACAGGTATGTAGCACTTGAGCAGTGAGCCCACTATGGAAGCATCGCCACCAGGTTTTGCTTAAAGTTACTTATTGTTTCCCAGCTTGAGCTCAAGGTAACCATTCCTGCGAATTTGTAGTTGGTTGTGCACAGCTCTGACTGGCTAGAACCAGTACCGTCATTAAGCCAGCTCCCCAGATACATTTCCCCACTATTTTAGTTTATTATTAGTAAGCTGGACTATTATAATAATTGTACACTTAGCCTCTAAAAATACAGGGGATACAGGCAGTGGTTAGAGGGTTGGGCTAGGACCTGGAAGACCAGGGTTCGAAATCCCCATTGGGCCATGAAGCTCACTGGGTGACTTTGGGCCAGTCACTGCCTCTCAGCCTTACCTACCTCAAAGGGTTGTTGTGGGGATTGAATGAGAAGGAGAGAGCACCTTGAGCTCCCGGGGGTGGGGAGTGGACTATTAAATAAATACATACATATGCACGTACTTAGAACAACTGAAGTATGGAGGGAGGGGGGAAACAACTGATTGGTTCTGCATTCAGTTCATTCATTAGTACTTCTGTCACTTGTATTCCAAACTCAGGAGGAAGCCTGGTTCATGGTGGGGGTGGAAAGTAGGGATCCACTATGACTACTTTTCTTGTTCTTCAAATATTTCTATGTGCCCTTAACAGGCCAGACTGTCTCCAGAGGGTTGTTGGTGAGCAACAAAGTGCAGAGCTCAGTGGAGTGGGAGGCCTACCAAACTAGTAGAGTCTTTGAGATCTACTTGCCTGGGCACATCTGAAGTCAGATCCAGTCCTGGGGTTGGGCGAACAGCAATCTGCATGGTCAGATGGTCCAGGGGGTCAGGGAATCAAGACAAGCAGGAAGCAGCAAAGTACGGCCAGGAACTACAAGCGTTGTTACCAGCATCTGACTGCTGCTGGAAGCTCTGCTTAAAAAGGCTGACGCCGGCTGATTCTCATCAGAGCCTTCTCCTCCGTGTCCCTGAAGGCTGATCAGCTGCAGGTGGAGTCACTCCCCCCCTCAGGCTGCTGTTCACAGGTGAAGCTGATTCCTGGCCCATGACAAAAACTCTGAATCAACATGTTAGCTGGGCACAGTGTTACCCATAACTAAACTGCATGCCTGCATCCATCTAGCTCTAAACCAGACAGGAGGTTTGCTGCGGCAGCTTTGAAAATAAGAAAGGAGGACCTGATGGTAGGAGGAGCCACTGCTAAGTTGCTAAGCTCTGGACTAGAAGCGCTGCTATACAGTGGTACCTCGATTTAAGAACAATCCTGTTGAAGAACGATTTGGTTTACAAACTCCGCAGAACCGGAAATAGTGTCCCGGTTTGAGAACTTTACCTAGGTCTAAGAACGGAATCCGAACGATGGAAGAGCACCGGCGGAGGGAGGCCTCATTAGGGGAAAAGCGCCTCAGTTTAAGAATTGTTTCGGTTTAAGAACGGACTTCCAGAATGGATTAAGTTTGTAAACCGAGGTACAACTGTAGGGGAAAGTGGGGCACGTTGAGCCATGGGGCACATTGATCCTTTCCATTTTAAAACCGTACTTTAGCTTTTATACAAAGTTTGTGGCAACACAACAACAACAACAGTGATACTACATACTGTCATTGTGTTTGGGTTTGTGTTTTCAAAGAAGTTTTTAAAAAAATCCAGATTTGTTAAATTAGGCAAGCTTTAGTAAATTATTTTATATGTATTGTGAACCATGTAGCTCTAAAAGTTGTAAAGGTAGCTGAAATATCTTTTCATTTATGTGATCATAGTTAACACAGCTGCAGTATGTACTAAAATATTTGTCATGGCTGCCAGCCTGTTTTGCGTAAAACAGATTTATGTCTGAAATGGTGATGTGGGGCACATTGATCCAATTGGGAATGGGGTACATTGAGCCTATTTCCCATTATGTTGCTGAAGTTACCGGAACTGATGAATATGGGGACTTCATTGTAAAATTTCTAAAATGTGATCTGTCCAAAGTGAATGACCAGCCCAAGTTCACTCCCTCTTCTGAACCAGAAGCTTTGATTCCTTTTGAGGATATTGTAAAATTGTTGCCTAAACCACTCTGCTTCGGAGGAACTGCTTGTGCTTCTAAGATGGTAGCATTTCCATGTTTACTTAATGAGCACAAGTTGAATTGATGCTGACTCTTAAGAACTTTGAGATATTTTTGAAACTCTTTTGGAAGTTTATACTGTGTAGTAAAAATGTCGTCTTTGCTCTTAAATTGGAATGGCTCAATGTGCCCCAAATGAAGGATCAATGTGCCCCAGTAGTGGGGCACATTGATCCATTATTTTGAAAAACTTAAATGTGATTTTTTGGTCATTTTATTCCATCAAATGTGAAACATTAACCATTTGATTTTGCTTGGAATAGTACCTAATAAATATTAAATGCAAAAGTTTTCTGTTATGTGCATTATTTTGAGGTGTGTAGAGCTTAAAGTAAAAAATGGCTCAACGTGCCCCACTTTCCCCTAATATTATTTCTAAAGTTGACACGCACCCATACATACATACAAGTGATTTGTTAAACCAACAATAAAACACCTCCATAAGCAAATGGAGGAAGGGTAAAACAGCTAGTAAAGAAGAATAGCTGCAAGTAATAGTGCTATTTCTTAACACTGACGCTCAAGAAGGGTAATAACACTTCCTAATCTCAATATCCTGTGAGGCCTCAACTGGCATTCCTCTATGGACTGTTCCAGATGACCAGTTTACTAAGCATTCATCCTGATTTGCTTGCACAAATCTATGCAATGGTTAGACTATGTCTGATCTTCATTGAGAATTTCCCCCGATCCCCCCCCCCCAAATTAAATTACAATGAGCATCAATACCAATCTGTTCTGGTACTCCTCCTGAAAAATACTGATAGTCCTATTTCAGATTTGGCACTTCTGCGCATGCGCAAGCAGCAAAACCCAGAAGTAACCTGCTCCGGTACTTCCGGGTTTCCCGCGGTCTACAACCCGAAAACACGTAACCTGAAGCGGCTGTAACATGAGGTATGACTGTAATCTAATCAAGTTTGCACAGTGCACCGTGCCTGATTTTTAAACATCTATATGAATACAACTCCCATTAAGTCAATAACCACTGCAGACCTGATAAACGTAATTTTTAACACTGTAGCCCACTCTTTGCCCAATAAAGGTTCCCGGAATGTATTATTGTTTTAATTTTATTTTAGACCATCTCTGTACTGCTGAATATACAAAATATATCTTAAGCAGTGTACAGCAAATTTTAAAAACACAAGTATTACAGAAATATACAAAAAAATGAGTAGAAATCAATACAAGGGTAATAAATGCAAACTGATATGATTAAGTTGGCGAAAGATTTTGGTAAAAATATCCAACTATAGTGGTACCTCGGGTTAAGAACTTAATTCGTTCTGGAGGTCTGTTCTTAACCCGAAACTGTTCTTAACCCGAGGTACCACTTTAGCTAATGGGGCCTCCAGGTGCCGCCGTGCAATTTCTGTACTCATCCTGAAGCAAAGTTCATAACCCGAGGTACAACTTCTGGGTTAGTGGAGTCTGTAACCTGAAGCGTCTGTAACCTGAGGTACCACTGTATCGGCATGGGAAAGATTATGGAATAAAGAATGGAAATTTACGGCCTGTTATACACTAAAGGAAAATCTTTTGAAGATGTTTTACAGGTGGAATATAACTCCCAGCAAACTATCCAAAATGTATAAAATGAGATTTAATATGTGCTGGAGGTGTAAACAGGCAGAGGGGACACTGTTTCATATGTGGTGGGGTTGCAAAAAAAAGTAAGAATTTTGGGAATGTTATATATGAGGAATTGAAAAAACGTTTAAGCAAACTTTCATAAAGAAACAAGAAGCGTTCCTCTTAGGTTTTTTAGATTCAGTTCTCTGAGTGCTGTTGCTTATGTAGCCACAATGAGGGCAGTCAAAGGGAGGCATTGAGATGCATTGTCAGAAATGGGGTAACCAACTCGCTAAAGTACAAAAAAACCCCCAAACCAACCCCAACCTAAAAGTTCCAAACAAAACACGACACACCTTGCACTTCCAAACAAGCCTAGATACAAGCCCAGATAAGGAATGAGCATGTTCTGTGCCCACGCAAGGAACGCTGACAGGAACCGAAAAACAAGTGGGAGGGATAAAAAATGGAGCGGTTGGGAAGACGGGAGAGAAACACCCAGTTATATAAAAGGCTGCAGAGAAGGGCTCTTCTTTCCTTGCTAGCTCAGTTTCTGGTACGGCTTGAGCCCCGCGGTTCTTTCTCCCCTCCTAGCGCAAGAAGCATTTGAAGCGCAATTTTTTTAACAGTCGCACAGCGATTGTATTTGATTCCGCCACCCCCACCCCCACCCCGTCTCCACTTTCCATTGCCTACGAAAGAAAGCACGAGTTTGAAACTTCTGCCTTTCCCTTTAAAAAAAAATATATATATATCAAGAAACTTCCCCCGATTCACTTGCCGAGAAACTGCGGCTTCTACGCGAAGCAGCGCAAAGCGATCAGGAAATCTGGCCTGCCAAGCACAGGGGTCGCTCGCTGACAACTTGCACATGTGATGTCTGACTCGATCGCGTCTCTTCCTTCTTTCTCCGAGAAGCCATCGCCGGCCGGAAAGGAGGCGCGATTGCCGTCTGGGTTTTGCAGCAGACCGGCTGGAGTGAGCGGGATCCGGGCCCGGGAAGCAGAAGCGAGCCGGCGGAACTTTCGGAGTGGTTGGCGGTAAGAAAGGAGGCGTGGGTGTGGGAAAGAGCGTTTTATGCTGCTTTCAATGGTCTTTCGGGCTGGGGGTAGGGTAGCCCATGAAATCCGCATTTTCCTGTTACCCCGAGCGATTGGAAACAAGGAGCCTTTGGCTCCCGCTCTCTGAAACCTAAACAAGCATCGAAAACAACGGAGGGAGTCTTGCGGCAGCGCCTTAAAGACATAATGGGATGTTGTGTACGCACCGTCGGATGCCTGGGTGAACGGCAGCTTACCGGTCAGATTTATAGACAGGGGAACATCGAATGGCACTGGGAGGCAAGGTGATGAATTTCCAGAGCATAAAAAAGTTCATTAAACAAGCATTTGCAGGAGTGGATTGGTGATCCGCGGTCACCAAAGCTCAGCCACGCCCTACGCTCTGCCCTGCGCAGATACGAGGAACAAGCGGGACAAGGAGAGCCCCCGGAGGATGGACGGGGCTGCGCTGCAGTCTGTGGGTTTGTAGATTTGTAGGGTGACCCCGAGCGTCATCTCGTCCAACCACGTGCAATGCAGGAATCTCAACGGCAGATGGCCACGTGGAGGGAGATAAGGAAGGGATGACTCATCAGTGGAAGATGGGAAGTGGCTCAAAATGGTTAAGGGTCGGGATGAGTATGCAAATAGTGTCTGAAAACGAAAGTGTGTACAGTATATACCGTAGTACTGAGGTCCAGCTGCTTCTTAAAATGGTACACAAACAAACAGTACACCATCCATACAAAACCAGAGGTGGCAATATTTCACAATATGGCGCCCTCTGAGTGGCAAAATGGATCTTTTCAATGATGGGCCTTCTCTATTTTGCACCCCCTCCGCTTGATTGGCACCCTGTGTGGGGGAACCGCCTACGCCGCCCTAAATCTGCACAAAACATTCCCCATCATGGAAAGCATTTGCAGATACTGTATTAGATGTCAGGATCTGAACTGCGGTGCAATGCTCCAGATGGTCAAGCCGTGCTGGCTCTATTTCTGCAGGAATAGTGTAGTGCAGGAATGGGGATCTGTTGGCCTCCAGGTGGTGTACTGCAACTCCCCTCAGCCCCAGCCGGCAGGCCCAAGGGTCAGGGATGATGGGAGTAGTCCAATTCCTTCTTGATGGACTCCAATGTCATCAGTCCCATCCAGCAGGAAGTCACTGTGCTGGCTATACCCACCTATTTTAAGGTGTGCTGTCCTGCCTTCAGTCATTTCATGAGTCATTCCAGCACTTTAACTTGGCAGGGATGAAATCTTAGATGGTGGTGTGGTATGGAAAACAGTGCAAAGCTTTTTCTGTTGTCTAGTTTCCTCGGTGCCCAAGGATCACATTTCCTCTCATGCCAGGGACAGATAATAGATTCAGATGTCATTCATTATAGTCCTAACAATGCAGTTGGTTCAGGTTCTATAGCCTGTGCTTTGGGAAAAAGCTTAGCATGACTCATTCTAAATTAACCACTTTGGAGGAATGTGATGAAGCAAAGATCTGTTGCGGTTCATATCCAAGGTTTACGTTTTGCCCCAGCTTGACTTCACTTCTCTCTTCAAGTTAAAACATGATTGCTTCCTGTCCTCCATTATCTGCAGGCATTTCTGCACAGACTTGAAGAAACTCATCTCTCTCTTTCTCTCAACCAAATTCAAACCACCCCATTTCCTTTAATATCTCCTTCTGTTCAATGCACCAAACAAAATTTTCTGCATATGACATACTTTGGTAGCAAGCATTAGCCCTTTTCCTGTGCTTTTATGAGCATCTTGTTCTGCAGAGGTTACCAGGTCTTAGGGTTTGTCTCCATTCCACAAACTTGCAGTTTTTTGCAGATCAAGTTGCTATTAAAAGCACAGGAACAGGCAATACTGGCCTTTCTCTAGACACCTGGTAACCCATTACCTAGATTAATCAATCCCCTTTTATTCATTTGAGAATAGGAACTCCATGCTCTTCTCTAGCTTACTCACAATGGGCCTCCTGAACCAGAAGTCCCATAATATTCAACTTTTAATGTCATTTATTGCATTTGTATATAGTGGTACCTTGGTTTACAACCATAATCCGTTCCGTTTGTAAACCAAAACAGGTTGTAACCCAAGGCGCGCTTTCGCCAGTGGGGCCTCCAAAAAATTTTTTGTTTGTAATCCCAAAAAAGAAGAAGCGTTGTAATCCAAAAAAAGGGCACGCACTTCCGGGTTTGATGTGTTTGTAATCCAAAATGTATGCCAACCAAGACATATGCAAACCAAGGTACCACTGTACTGCCTTTCTGCCAAGGCACCCAAGGCAGTTAACAATTTAAAAATACTAAAACAAATAAATTATATAAAATATAGAGTGACGGAGTCCTCTCAGACTGGCTGGGGCCAATGGGACATATTCCCTGGTCTGGTCTCCCTCACTTCTGAAGGTGGGAAAGGGCTGCTCTGAAAGTTCTCTTAGGATATTGGTTGTTCTTATTAGGAGACAATGTTCTTTGCTTCCTGGCCTGGCCTTCCTGATTCCTCCTTTCCCCCACCTGCACCCCACAATCACAGACCCACTTTGGGGGCAGAACTGGATAGTGAACTTCAAACAACAGCCTTTTCGTGTGTGTCAAAGTTGATCAGGCCTGAAATATACAGGCCAGGATCTTTTCTTTGCAAAAGGGAATGCGTAGATACCAGGGTAAAAAACTAGACCACACATGAAAATTAAAAACTTAATTTGCTAAACTAGTGTTACTGCAAAGGGTGGCACTGTGGGTTAAATCACAGAGCCTAGGGCTTGTCGATCAGAAGGTCAGTGGTTCGAATCCCCGCGACGGGGTGAGCTCCTGTTGCTCGGTCCCTGCTCCTGCCAACCTAGCAGTTCGAAAGCACGTCAAAGTGCAAGTAGATAAATAGGTACCACTCCGGCGGGAAGGTAAACGGCGTTTCCATGCGCTGCTCTGGTTCACCAGAAGCGGCTTAGTCATGGTGGCAACATGGTGGCAACATGACCCGAAAGCTGTCTGTGGACAAACACCGGCTCCCTTGGCCTATAGAGCGAGATGAGCGTCACAACTCCAGAGTCGTCCGCGACTGGACCTAAAGGTCAGTGGTCCCTTTACCTTTACCTAATGTTACTGCAATGGCATTTTTGACTTAATGAAGTCACCCTGGAAATGGGGAGTAGAAATTGGAGTGAAATAATTAGCCTACTTTGGCTGACTAGTCCTTAATTCACACCCACACACCAAGGACTCAGGCTAAGGGTCCTGTAAGAAGCACAAATAGAAAAAAAGTGAGTGCTGGAGACACATATTGCTTGTTTAGATTTTGCTGGGTTAGTCTTCTGCCAGTTGAAGTCTTTTTTTCAGACTTCAATGAATCTTCTTGGTCTTCTCTTTGTGGGATAACCAGCCTCATATAACCTGTTGGTTGAGTCTCATTATTGCATGAAGGGGTTAATACCATAGAGCAGGCATAGGCAAACTCCGGCCCTCCAGATGTTTGGGACTACAATTCCCACCATCCCTAGCTAACAGGACCAGTGGTCAGGGATGATGGGAATTGTAGTCCTAAACATCTGGAGGGCCGGAGTTTGCCTATGCCTGCCATAGAGTAAGCTGCCCTACCAGGCACTCTCCTTATCTTGGGAGGAAATAGGTAATCAAGCCTATGTTCACCCGCAGTCTACCTAAGAAGTTCAATGTGTGAAGAGGTTTGAACTGGTTCCCGCCAGCCTCTCTTGAGTTCCTATACCAATAATTTGGGAACCTGCCCTGCTTTGTAGCTAAGCCAAGTTTTACTGCCTGTGCAACTTTCTGAAGCACATGAATATGACCTTTGAAGCATTGGTAAATTAACAATTTTTAAACTTACCAAACGTGGGCATTTTTCGTATGCTGAGGGAAGAGGGAAACTTTAGAAAGAAACTTACCATATTTTCAAAACTAGGTATCTGCTGTGCATCTTTTTCCAGGGCTTTCATCACTTGAAAAGGAAGCACTGGGTAATTTTCCATTTTGGAAAACATCCCACTCTACATAAGGGGGATGGGGGGAGCATTTCTGTGATATTTATTCTGTCATATCAGTGCGTATCACATGTTCAGAGTAATATAAGAAAAGAAAAAGAGGTCCTATCCCCAGGGAGCTTACAGTCTAACTTCTAACTGTGGGAGACAGCAGGAGGAGGGAATGGAGAGGAAAGAATAAAGGGATGAGTGCAGTTATGCAGATTCAAGTTTTATTTAATTAAGGAATGTATATGCTGCCTTTGGGGGGGAAAGCTCTCTAAAGGCAGCTTACAAAACATAATGAAAACAATATAAAACAACTTTAAAAATGCATATTAAAAAATCAGTTAGGAAGCAAAAACAGCTGCAGTTTAAAAACTAGCACAACACTTTTTAGTAAAATGCAAATTGAAACCAAAACAGTTTTAAAGTCCTTTTTAAGAGTTAGTGAAGGGGGGGGGGGACACCATGCACATTTCTTCAATAGAGAGTTTCAGAGATACGGGGCCAGAACTGAAAACGTTCTTTCCAATCTGCTGGATCTTGATGGGAAGCCTCTGAGGCTGCTGATCCTAAGGCCCAGGAAAATTGATTCAACCAGCAAAGAGAACTACAAACAAGTCACCGCAACAATGAGGAGGATAAATAAACAGAAGCAAAAGCTAAAACCTATTGCCGCCCTCCAGACCTCCTGTGGAAGAAGCACATAAAGAAGGTCCTCCTCAGATGATGATCGCAGGGTCTAGGGCGGTTCATATTCAGAGAGAAACGATCCTTCCTTGCGTTATTGTGGTCCTGAGTAAATAAAACAACGAAAAATACCACACGTTTGGTAAGTTTAAAAATTGTTTATTTACCAATGCTTCAAAGTCAGAAAGTTGCACAAAACAAGCCAAGGCAAATAATGCTTTATAGGTCAAAACCAGCACTTTGAATTGGGCCCATAAATTAATTGGCAGCCAAGCAGTCAGGCCAAGATTGGCATTATATGCTCAAAGAGCTTCTTGCCCTAGTGAGCAACCTGGCCACTGAATTCTGCACCAGCTGAAGTTTCCCAAACCCTTCTTTTGTACTCCCTAACCCTTCTTTCCATACTCCTACAAACCTGCTAATGCTTCCCTCAGGGGATGTTCATTTGGCTACATAAGCACTAGCACGCAACACCTGAACATCAGAGAGGGAATGGTTGACTCAAGAACCTTGTAAAACAACTCTCTGATTTTAGAACTGAGGCTGATTCCCTACAGTTTAGTGTAACTTCAGCAGAGGGCAGCAAATTCCTTCTTCTGAAAGTAGGCAGTGGCGGTGGTTTTACTTTCTGAGAGAGGCATAGGATGTGAAGCGTGAATGCCTGTAAACTGATTGCCCAATAATATTCACGTTTTTCAAAAAAAGAGAGTAGAAAGTGGGGGTTGTAGATGGTTGATGGAGAACCCTGGGTGAGAGACAGAGAAATGTCAGTCTCCCAGGGTGAGAGGCTGAGAGGAGAAAGGAAAAATCCCAGGTGAGAGTTGGGATGAGTGACTTAATCTATGGGTGTTAAGGGCTAGGAAATATTTTTTAAGAGAGGACTCAGTATCCTACTTATTCTGTTCATATTTTTTGTAGCTGCTATTTTATTGTATTCTGAAAAACTTTAATAAAAACCGAACTTTTGATTAAGAGAGAGAGCTGAAAATTTTGAATTGGAGGAGGGGGGAGAGACACAAAACATCCCACTAAAACAACTGTAAATTTGCTCTCTGCTTGAATTTTTCTGATCTTTGATTTGTTCACCACATTGTAAATTTAAAATGCCACTCTGTATTCATTTACTTCCGATTTCCCCCAGTTAAATGCCTTTAATACCTGGTATAGGGCTATAACCATTATAAGATTGTAGAGGTGGAAGGTTCCCCCCCCCCAAGAATTTCCACCGCCCATCACTCCCTTGTTCTTCAAGCATGTAGCGAAACATTGATCCCACCACAGTATTGCAACCAGCCACAAAGACTGTTCACATGTTCCATTCGCCAGCTGTAGCACCTGTGCACTTTGTAATGTTTGTGTACTAATCCCACAGCTTTGTAAGGCAGATAGGAGGCTGCTTTAATGAGAGTCAGGCAGTTTGCCCATCTAGATCGGTGTTTCCCAGACTTGGGTCTTCAGCTGTTTTTGAACTACAGTTCCCATCATCCCTGACCACTGGTCCTGCTAGCTAGGGCTGATGGGAGTTGTAGTCCAAAAAACAGCTGGAGACCCAAGTTTGGGGAAACCCTGATCTAGATCAAGGCTGCTTGCCCCAGGGATGAGGAACCTATGGCCCTCCAGACGTTGCCGTACCACAACTCCTATAATCCCGGCCATTTCATTATTATTATTATTATTATTATTATTATTATTATTATTATTATTATTATTTTATTTATTTATTTATTTATTTATTTATTTATTTATTTATTTATTATGCCCTATACCCAGAGGTCTCAGGGCAGTTCACAGAATAAAATAAAAATATAAACCCACAAAATACATAATCAAAATAAAAACTAAACCCAATACCCCCTCCCAACCCCCACATTTTAAAAGGGCATAGGATGTCAGGATGAACTTCAGTTTCTTAGGGCAAGACTAGCTCAGCTGGTTAGAGCATGATGCATAATGCCAAGGTTGCAGGTTCAATCCCTGTATGGGTCAGCTGCATATTCCTGCATTGCAGGGGGTTTTGCTAGCTAATCCTCCCAGTTCTACAAATCTGTGATCCTATGACTAGATGTTACGGAGTCGTTGCAGCTCTGTAGTTTTCATCTCTTCCCTTTGTTGTTTTGCATTGCTGGATTACAGCACATTGTGTCATGAAGCCGTCCCAACACTGCCTCCTGTTACTGGCTGTTGGTGGTTGGACAGAGAAATACACAGTGTATAATGATGCCTTTTAATGCCTTGTGTCTGAAACTAGGCATTCAGAGAAAGGGAGGGGAGAGAGAGAGAGAGAGTGAAACTGTAGTTTGTTAAGGCGGTGAGAGTTTTAGGAGACTCCTGTTCCCTTCACACAGCAACAGTTTCCCTCTTCTCGGAGTCAAGGCACTAACTCATTGTTAGAGTTACAGGTAGGTAGCCGTGTTGGTCTGCCATAGTCAAAACAAAATAATAATAAAAAATTCCTTCCAGTAGCACCTTAGAGACCAACTAAGTTTGTTCTTGGTATGAGCTTTCGTGTGCATCTGAAGAAGTGTGCATGCACACGGAAGCTCATACCAAGAACAAACTTAGTTGGTCTCTAAGGTGCTACTGGAATGAATTTTTTTTATTTCCTTGTTAGAGGTTGAGCAACCAGTGAGTGCACCGCTTCAGTTTCTCAAGACACGCCTAAATACATTGAAATCTTGAATTTGCAAGAAATCCTTTTCATCTCTGTTCCACTGCACCTGCTAAGCAGTGAACAACATACCGTGTTTCCCTTTTTTAATACGTAGCCATAAAGTAAGTCATGGCAGGGTTTTTCTAGAAGTAAGAGAAGTAAGACGTACCCTGAAAGTAAGCTGCCATTGTTCCCGTCACCTCCTCAGCCACCAATGGTGCCGCCATTGTTCCCGTCGCCTCCTCAGCCCCTCCTGCGTGTGCAGGGAGCCAGCGAACTAGCGAGAGGCGCGGGGGAAAACGCGCCTCTCGCTGAGTTCTGCACTGCCTGCTCAGCGCGCAGGTTGGGGGTGGGGGTGGGAAAACGCCTCTTCCTGCCCCTCCTGTTGCTGATGCGCCTCTTGGCAGAGTTCTGTGGCCTGCTCCTGGCATGCCGGGAGCCAGAGAGCAAGAGGTGAGGGAAAAAAGAGACGACTGCAAGAGACGACGACTGAGCAGAGACTGAGGGAGCGAGGAGATACCGGTACCAGTAAAGACCAGTAAGAAAGAACCCCTTTATTACTCCCTGTCACAGTCACTACCGACCTGTACAGCACCCCCGGACGTTTTACGGTCTATGAGTACTGCACCAATGACAAGGGGTCCCAGCTGCAATTCTTCCAGACTGCAAACTGGTACCTGCTTGATGTTTTACCACAGACAAGGATGTTGTGAATAAAAAGTTGCTTTATTTGGGTACAAATGCTTGTGGTTGCTGATAAGAAAAGTGTACAATAAACTTATAACCAATGACCTATACCGGCCTATTACCTTAAGATGTTAACTACTTAACTGTCACAACAAGTTTCACACTAGTACATTATCCTGTCTGTTGATTCTCTCTCAATGCTACACCACCAAACCTCAGACCCAGCTATCCCCTTTGGACTCTTTAGCTCTCTCTCTCTAACTGCCTTCTAACTCCCCTTCCAACCACCAACTCCAACTTACCTCTAACCCACAGGGAGGGGTTTTTTATACTCTGGCTGAGCCCGCCCCTCTGGGTTCTAACTGACACAAGGAGTTAACCCTTACATGACTGGGCCTGGCTCTGTCTATTCTCCACACTCCCCAATAAAAAATAAGACACCCCACCGAAAATAAGCCACCCTGTGTTTTTTTGAGGAAAAAAAGTTATAAGACGGTGTCTTAAAAAAGGGGAAACAAAGTATTTAGTTCTGCTTTCTGCATTTACCGGTATTTGTCTTTGTGGTGTACCTCAGCTAATAAGAGTTCCCTCTAGTGGCCAAAGGAGGGGAGGATCTTCTTCACGGACTTTAGAGCTAATTATCTCACGTAAAAATTGTGTGTGTGTTTTTATGAAAAAGCATTTGAACCACTTTTTTCATTTTTCAAAAAAGGAATTAGCACTATAAGGCACACAGACCCAGACTAAAACCCATATTGTGCAAAATGAGTTGAAGAGGAGCTTTATTTCTCAAGGGCTGTCACATGGAAGATGGAACAAGCTTGTTTTCTCCTGCTCTGGAGGGTAGGACTCGAACCAATGACTTCAAGTTACAAGAAAGGAGATTCCAACTAAACATACAGGGGGGGGGGGAGCTTTCTGACAGTAAGAGCTGTTCAGCAGTGGAACAGACTCCCATGAGAGGTGGGAGAAGACTCTCCTTCCTTGGAAGTTTCTAAACAGAGGTTGGATGGCCATCTGTCACGGATGCTTTAGCTGAGATTCCTGCATTGCAGGGGGTTGGACTAGATGACCCTTGGGTCCCTTCCAACTCTTAAGATTCTATTTTGATCTGCAGGGCAGCAAACATCAAAGTTTTAAAACAATACAATTTAAAATGAAATAAAAACAGATCTCAAACATTTAAAGACAATTGGAAGTGTTTAGCATATCTAAAAACCATCATGCACCCTCACTGATTCAAAGGTTGTTGTGGCCAATATATTTCAGCCATCAAAGGCCTGGGTATTTAAATTTTAAAACAGGAATGTTTTAACATTTCTCCTGAAAGTCGATAAAGACGGCGACATCATACGCTCAGTCACTGTAGATACATTTATAGTCCCAGAATTTTATTATTGAATCTTGAGGTGATGTATGCATTTGTTTTATGGGCAGTGGGATAAATGTGCTTATGCCAGGCCCCACCATTTACACGGACCACACTCATCAAATGACGTGAACTTGCCCAAGTTGCAATTTTTGTGCATTCCTAATAAGCCATAAAACAAATGGAGAGCAACTGTTTTCCTTTGATAGCATCACTTCTGGTATGAAGGTTCAGGTATACAGAATGTGAACGCCTGTGTTCTCCACATAGTAATTTTCTTCTTCACTGGTTTTTCTTTTTCAGCAAAGTGTTTATTGCCCAGCTCTTCTCTCCGTAGCTCAACAATCCTTTGGAAACACGATCAAAAACTCCCGCTTCTCTTTCTTCAAATCCAAGGACCGATGCCTTTGCCATCCTTGAGAAGAGTTTTTTTTGGTCTGTCTCTTACCTCAGTCATATTCACAGCATGGTACATGGTTATCCCCTCCCACAATGTGGTGGAATATAACAACTGGATGTATTTCTATGACTACGAGCCCATCCATAAGCAGGACTTCCTCTTTACGCTACGCGAGCGATCGAAATGTGAAGACAGCAATCCGTTCCTCGTCGTCTTGGTGACATCACGGCCTGCGGATGTGCAGGCAAGGCAGGCCATTCGAGTAACCTGGGGGTCTCAAAGATCCTGGTGGGGGAACCAGGTGTTGACACGGTTTCTGTTGGGCAAAGGAGCAGAAAGCAATGACTTCGCAAGATTATCTATAGAAGATGAAAGCATCCTTTATGGTGACATCATCCAGCAAGACTTCCTTGACACTTACAACAACCTTTCCTTGAAAACCATCATGGCTTTCAGATGGGTGACGGAGTTTTGTTCCAGTGCTAAATATGTTATGAAGGCAGATTCAGATGTTTTCATCAACATGGGCAACTTAGTGAAATTCCTTCTGAATTTGAATGCCTCGGAAAACTTCATCACCGGCTACCCTATAGTGAATAGCTTCTCTCACAGAGGATTTTATAAGAAAATCTATATTTCTTACAAGGAATATCCCTTTAGGAGGTATCCTCCATACCTCAGTGGACTTGGTTATGTCTTCGACACCAGACTGGCTGCGAAGGTTTATAAAATGATGGGTCATGTTAAGCCTATTAAGTTTGAAGATGTCTATGTTGGGATCTGTTTAAATATACTTGGTGTGAACATCTCCATTGCAGAAGATAAAGAACTCTTCTACTTGTACAGAATCGGCTTTGATGTTTGCAAGTTCAAGCACTTGATTGCCACGCATGGTGTATCGCCCCAGGAAATGGTTTCCTTCTGGCAGGAAATAACAAGAGAGACTTCACTTCTGTGCCAGTGATTCCATCCTGTTTTAAAACCCTGTTACTTCAAGCAGAGCAGGGGTGGGCAGATTTTAGGCTGTGTGTCCTGCCCCCCGAACCAAGAACTACTGTCAAGAGCCAGGAACAAAATCTGTAAGCACCTTCCAAGTCTACAAAATGTATTTTCCCAAATGTGGTTCTCCAGCTGTTGTTGGACTACAACTCCCATCATCCCCAGTCACTGGTCCTTGCTAGCTAGGGATGATGGGAGTTGTAGTCCAACAATAGCTGGAGACCCAAGTTTGGGAAACGCTGCTTTTAGAGGTTGAGGTGTTCGATGCTCTCCCAGCTTCTGCAGTTTATACGATATAAATTTGTGAGGACTTTTGTGAAGCTAGGAAATGATTATAAGGAAAGACTAATTATACACCAGTGGACATGCACATATCGGACACTCAGCGTGGCCCATTATAGTTGCAAAGTTCTGACCTTCTGCTTCTGCTTCTAGCCACCATTAGAAGGGGGAAGCAGGACGTTTGTGTGATTCAGCAGGAATGTCCTTTGCACAGCCTCTCCCAACCTGGTGTGCTCTGGAGGTTGTTGGGCTCACAGCTCGAACCATCTGTGCCCACCGGCCATGCTGGCTGTGACTGATGGGAGTCCAAAACATTTGAAGGTCACTTTCAGAAATGTAAATATTAGTTGAGTAGTTGTGCTTAGCGCAATACTGACAGAGGCCTGCTTTGCGCACCACAGTAAGCCAGAGCAGGGCATACCATGACTCCATGAACATGCTGGTTGCCAGTGAGGAAGTCACACTCGTTTCCTCCTCCCTGGACTTCTTAGCTCACCGCAGGACGTGTTTTGGCTCAGCGTGTCATCCAAACCAGGGATCATGGTTAAGGTCTCTCAGTTATGACCTGTGACCATCGAATGTTGTTAAGGAGGAACCTAACCAGGTTCAGGCAACATGCTAAGCCAATCCATGGCTCCACTGGCTTTTTGCGCTGTCCTAAAAAGCACAGGGAGGAACAAAAATGCCTATGGCCTCCTTCTTGCGAGCCATCGTTTTGGTGCTAAACCATGGTTTGAACTGGGTGCGTGGTGTGCAAACGTGGTCAATGTGATAGCCTGTTACCGCATAATGAAAGATAAGCTTTCTGCAAATGGGTTTGTGCATTTTGTTCCCCCTTCTTTAAATAAATTTAGGGGAGGTATGTATTACAGCTCCAGAGAAGCAAAAAGCACTGAAATATAACAGTGGCTAGATAGTTATCCACTGTCGGTCATATCTTGACATATCTAAACCTCTTGTTTAGGTTTACTGCAGTACTTTTTACTTTAATAAGTTTTTACTGGTGGTCAGATTTTGGTCCCATGGTTGTTTGTAGCTTGCACTGTGGCTAACAGCTGCTTTTTAGTATCATCTTCACAGCTTCACTGCTTATCAGACCATCTGACATCTTCCGAGACATTGCTTTGTATCCATTGGCCTTTGGATAAGTAGTGATAGCTTTCAAATCGCGGAACTTCCATCCATGGGAAACTCACTTGATTCCCTCATTAAAGGGAACCTCAGACAATAGGTCAACACTCAGAGGCGTCCCTTGGCATTGGAGAGACTGGCTCTCGCTGGAGAAACTTCCCGTCCTTCTCACACCACGGCACAAAGGTGTGTGTTCGCCCCCCCTCACCTTACCCTTACCGCAGAAGCTTTTTGAGACAAGTAAAACGGAGCAATTTCTAATGTGACAATTGTGGTAACGTGATTGGGGGCGCATGCCGATACAGCTTCTTGCCAAGGGACCCTAGGGATGCTCCACTGCTTCAGGGCACATTTGGGATAAGATTCATTTATTTCTATGATTTATACACTGGCTTTCTGCCCTTAATTTGCACAAGCGTCTAAAATGCAAAACAGCACAGTAGCCGAACCATTGCCATTCCTTTGAGAGCAGCAGCGATTTAAAAATGCACTGAGAGCCAGAACTAAAAAAGTAAATGCCCACTGAACAATTCCGGAATCCTCTGCTCAATCTGGAAAAAGTTGTCCCTCCTGTAAGTGTGTTTTGGTAAAACACACTTACGGATATCCAACTATGGCTTGGTCCAAAACTCTTCCCAAGCTGCAAACCAGTGGCTTCGAATGTCATGTAATAGGTCATTTAGCTGTTCTTAAGGTTATGTTTTGTTTTCTGTAGTTCTTCTAATGTTGCTGCTGTATTGTTTTTATATTATATTAGTACTTTGTGAATTTTGAAGAACGGGAAAGTGAAATAAAAACGAATGTTGGCTCTGCCCTTGCCTCCGGTCATGGGGGGGGGGGTCTTCAGAACTCCAACTGGTCTTACATTCTCAGGACAGCCCAAACGGGGGGATCATACACAAAGAGGTCGGTTAATCACCTTTCATCACTGGACGCCAGTCCATTTTTGTTTTGTATACAATTTTCTCTCCTGTCTTTTCTCCCCTCTTACTCTTTCCCAGTCTCCCAGTGTGTCTCCCAGCTCCCCAGTGGTTTCCTCTTGTCTCCCTTTCTATAGATCCTTCTCCTCTTTCCTGCTCACTTCTAGGACTAACAGCTCCTGCTCCCGCTATCCCATTGCACTTCCTTGTTGACACAGCACCGACTCCCTTTGTAGTTCGCTTCATCTCTCGACTTCCATCTCTCTTCTTGCACCCAAACCATCCTGGTTCCTTTGCCTCCTCTGTCACTCCTGTCTTCCAGCAACGCACCACCTTGCTCAGACACCCCATACACTGGCCTTTTAACCCCTACATCCTTTGGCTGTTGACTGTTCCCACCCACCAGGATCCCCTCGCAATCTGTATTCAAATAAACACATTAATTAAAATGTTCTTGATTTTATTTTTACCTTCTATGGATGATCCCTTGGTGTGATATTTATTAGTGTTAGGACTTGGTATAAAGTTATGTGGCTCGTGACCCCCTCTGGAATGCTTCCCCAGGAGAGAATGCAGCCATTTGAGCTGAAAAATGTTCCTCATCGTTGCCCCAGCAATTCCACTTACAACTCTTAAAACCAATTGTCTGTCCTTAGTGACATAACTTAGGATGCTGTTCCTTTTTTTTGAAGGGACGGGGAACTCCTCCAACTTAATGTCACTTCAGAAAAAAAGCACATGGCTATAGCTCATGACTAGTGGGAACTGCAACATAATCTTGCAGTGGATTCGCTGGAGAAGTTCTTCACCGCACACCCAAAGTTTGTGCATGTGTGTCTCCTTGGACCTTTCCACCGATTCCCTTGGTTATGTGCTGGCTCATTCGCCAACCGCCTCTCTCTCCTGCGCACCCCATCCTTTGTGGGGGGGGGGCAGTGCATACCAACTGTTGCTTTCCTTATTTCCTTCCTTGCCTTCCTGTTTCCCACCATCCCTGGGTGGTGCGAGAATAATCCACATACACCTTTCAGAGTTATCGCCTAGCTAAGGCTGAGGTTTTCTGTGTGTGTATGTTAATGTGTGCTATTTGTGTGTTTTCTTGCTCTCTCCACCCTCTGAGGCAAATGCATATGCAGTGTCTTGTGTTTTTTGGAAGGGATGGCTCATTCCACTTTGTGGAGCCACGTTTTAGAAGTGGGGTGCTCAGTTTTGCTGACAAACTGGAATGGCCGGGGGGGGGGGGTGATCAATCCAGTTTGCTGCTGGAGGGAATGAAGATTTCTCGTGTGGGCTGTTTGCTTTCCTGATGCAGAACTCGAGCAGGGATCATAATCATTTATTCCTGCATAGGACGAGGACGTGTGTGTATCAAAAGAAACAGCAAGACACCATAACCCAAAAGAGAAAAGAGGCTCGTTATTTATTTAAATATGCTCCTTTTATAGCCTTTATTTTTTATTTTAACCATACAACCAAAGCCTCCCCCCGAAAAAAATCAGTAGTTTACACTTCCTGTAGACATTAACATAGAATCTGCAGTTGCATGAAACGTATATTTCTCACACATTTAAAAGGAGGGGGGAATCTACTTCTAACACACACACTGAAAGATACAATGGTTGCCCACATCTAGAAGTGACAGCGCACTGCCACTTTTAGGTTATACTACAGCTAATGTTATATTTACATTTTGTTTGACCGTGTTTCAGATTGTCTCTTAGAGACAGATGTAGATTAAGTACAAAAGAAACCTACTAGTACCAAGAATTACGAGGTTTCACCAGTTCCTTCCTTCCTTGCGCATTATGGTCAAAAGTGCTGGGTTATGATAGGTTAAAATGAGTTCAAATCATGATTTCAGTGTGCAGTTGTAGATGCCGCACTGGGTTCGTTTTTAAAACCAGCAAGAATTGCTTCCAGAATTCTTTCTGAAGTCTACCTTAAGATGTGCACAAGCGTGATGTGACAACAGCATCTATGTGCCGAGAAAGGTGTCGGTTCTCTGGCTTGGCTTACAACTCTTCAGCCTCATCTGGAAGAACTGATGGGCACAGTATGCTTTCCTACGTTAACATCTGTGTCTGTGCTTTTTAAAATAACCGATGCCGAAAGATTAGCAAAGTAGAAAGCAGCTCTGTAGCTCTTCCAGATTTGGCTCCCTTATTTCACATTAAAAAGGCCTTGAGCTCCTATTGATTGGCTTTGGCGAAAATGGCATGGAACACCCTTGTGCTCTCAATTCAACAATGTAAGAAACGTGTGCCTTGCAGAGCGAGAGAGAGAAGCGTCGCTGCTAAACCAGAGTAAGTGATCTCTTAGGTCCTACTGCATGGAGAATGAGTTGGTCCACCAGGACTGTAGCTCACTGGTCAAGCATCTGCCTTACATGCAGAAGGTCTCAGGTTCAATCCCCAGAATCTTCAAACAGGGCTAGGAAAATACCTTGCTGGAAACCCTGCAGAAGCTGCGGCCAGCCAGTGTAGACAATATGGGCCAATGGTTTGACTCGGTAGAAGGTAGCTTCCTATGTTTCTGTGTAGTGGCTGACACTCTCTCGCCCGTTCCCATTTGCTTCTGAGTCACCTCAGTGGCTCTGAGAATCTAGTGGTGCATTATTCACCAACCCTTTCCTGAGTCCAAGTTAGTGTAGACCCATTTCTTTTTCAGAAGAAGGGAGTAGGGATTGTGACGTAAATTGCAGCCGTAGTAAATAATTGAAGACTGCAGCAGTGCTAGGTTTTATGAAGTGCCAGGGCAAAGAGGTTTTCTTTTGGCCTGGATATCTTTTAAGTATTAATTGTTCTGATTGTGGATAAGTGCCGGACTTTTCGCTGAAAACCTGCCAGAACCTTTTACTTACTTAAAGAGTGACTGGGTCATATGTAACCCTAGGACTATGGAGAGAGGCTTGGCAGCAGCTAATGTTCCTTTTAAACAATGCTCTGCAATTAGGGGCAATTTCTTCTGAGAAATTATTTAAGGCAGACACATTTATGGCTGGGAAAATTAAGATATGGCTACAACATTAAGAGAAACGGCTCCAGCAAATGCCACTTTCCCCAGCCATGATACTCATTTTTTAATGAAGTGTTGCGTTCTGGAAGCTAAAAACATGTTTGGCTGATGCCCCTGCACTTAGTCTGTTTAGTCACACTGAAATTAAAGGGACAGTATTGCTTTACTGAATATTAAGAACAAGTATAAATAGTAGAAAATCAGCTGTGTGAAAAAATCAAGAATATGATGTTTTCAACAATTCTACATGATGCACACGCGTGTCTATCTTCGCAGATGCCTTTTGTTCTACATGAAAGAACATGCTTCTAAGGTGGTGCCTTGGTGGCGGCTGTTTCTAAAATCTCCTGCTTGGACAGTTGGGATCACCTTTTGAATCGACTAGAAGGTTTTCAGCTGAATAATCTAAAAATCAGCTAAACTTCACAGTCCTGTCCTATCTGGATCCTATTTGCTTGTTGCATTTCTATTTTGTCCTAAATGTTCTACTCCACATGTTTATCTCGAATGAAAGAACAATTATGCTACAGCAATTGCAACATTACATTAATAGCAATCTGCTGGGGCAGGTACCTATGGGCTCTGCTGTTTAAAATAAATTATTGTGTGTGTGTGCGTGTGTGTGTGTGTAGATATATGCACATATGTATGTTTGTGTGGAATCATTTTCAATATCTTGTTCCACAATTTAAACACACCTCCCTTTCAAAAGATGAATCCACTTATAGTACCAGAGCAAATGTTTGTCATTTAAAAAAAAAGCAACCACAAAAATGCCTCAAAACCACAAGTTTGGGGAAGGGTCCTACTCAAATGTTTTACTGCGGGGGCTGAAGCCCCCACAGCCCCAAGGAGTTGGCTCCTATGAACCCCTAAGAATTTTGGTTGGATCACATAAGTTATGTGAGGGGGACTATGGGAACTCATTAGGAAAGCTTTGCACCCTAAGTGTTGGAAGCCCATTGTCCATGCTGAATCCATGCGCTCATGTCTAGGGGAATCATAGAATTGGAAGGTACCCCAGGAGTAATCTACTCCAACCCCCTGCAATACCCAGGGCTGCATGGAGTATGCACAGGGTAAACAGGAAGTACACCATGCACTGGTACATGCAATTGCCACAAAGAGAGATCCAAAATTTATAGCCATAATTATATGTACCACTGTACTTTACATCTTGCACTATGTCCTTTCTAGGTGCACTTGGAACCAATAACTGAAGCAACTATGTACTACCATGTGAGCCACCCTGATTTTAACCTTGTAAATCCCAGCCAAAGTGAACACTTGAATAGCCCATTGATTTCAATAGGAGAAATGAAACATGTTCAACTCTTATTAAAATCAATGAGGCTAATAAAAAAAAAAGTTTCATTTTGGCTGATCATGACCATAGATTTCAACAGGGCTGAATCACATTGGTGTTTCTTTGGTTGTGCCCCCAAAGTATCATCTATTGTGCCACCAGTTTTATGAACATTTCCTGATTTAGATGCTTTCAGTGACTACACAATAAATGTTGATGGACTATCCCTACAATCCAGGGAATGATGTGCACATTGTATATACCACAATGCTCTAAATCAGGCATCCCCAAATTTCGGCCCTCCAGATGTTTTGGACTACAATTGCCATCATCCTTGACCACTGGTCCTGTTAGCCAGGGATCATGGGAGTTGTAGGCCAAAACATCTGGAGGGCCGCAGTTTGGGGATGCCTGCTCTAAATCAAGGCTGGGGAACCTGTGGTCCTCTAGACATTGGGATGTCCATCAGTCCTAATCAGCATGGCCAACCGTCTGAGTTGACAGGAGCTGCAGTCCAACATATGGAGGGCCAGAGGTTCCCCACCCATTTTCCAAACCATGTTCTTCACAGGGAAATGCATGCTCAACAGGCTTAGATACACATAGCTGCATTCCTCTTTCCTAATAAACTAGATTGGTTAAATACCTTGCATGATTCCAGTCTACAATTGGATGCATTTCTCTTTACAGAATACTTGCAGTTTCCTAGATCTCACCCCTGTGCAAACCCACTATTTAAATCCATTTTCACATCTAACACATTTATTATTTTCACATCAACTGTAAATGGTCACATTTCCTACCATTTCTTAATTCAGTATGAAAACATTGTTCGCTTTCTCAGGTCCCACATAGCCATAAAGCTAAACTATATTTGCCCTTACACATTGATTCTTTAACTCCATGGTTAAAGACTGATGAAGAATAAGGAAGTGGAACCATAAATTGAAGAGGATTTACAAGTCATTGTTGGCACTAATCATGGTTATATATTACACGTTCAGTGGGCAAAGCATGGTTAGGCTTGTGTTACAATAATTCCAATAATCTTTCCGAACAAGACCCGTTGTTTGGGTCGCAACATGCCTGCTCCCCTAGAAGTTGTTACCATGGTTAAGGCAACTTCTTTGTCTCTTCAGCGTTTCTGCTTGCAAGATAACAAGGTTCTTGCTGGTTTCAATACTGCCTCCTTATATCTCATCTTCCAACAGAGCTGCACTCAGCCATGGTTTCAAGGTTAAACCATGGTTTCACTGTATGGTTGTGATCTTCACTAGGGTTAAGGCAATGATCCATGGTTGATTATTATGTTTGCACTGGGCTAAAATGGAATTAGAAAATCACTGAGATAGCTATCAATAAGTCAATGCAGCGAATCCTGACACAATGACACATGTAACAGGTATGAGTTGTAAACTTGGGTCTAAAAGCACCATTTAGTAATCTGGTATAACTCTTTGAACTCAGTAGCCATTTCCCCTCTTTTCTTTTTTAAAACTAAGAAGGCATTTTTCCTATTACTGAGTGTGTGGCAATGAACTATTTTAAAACGTCCTTGCATATATGATAGGAATTACTGGTAGTTTCAAATTCTCCAGATGTGGTTATGTTTCTGTAGAAGTATTATTTCTCAAGTTAAGCAATTTCTGCTCTTCCATTAAGCCATGCTTGTTGGGTGCTTATTTCCTTATGTAGGAGCCTTTCCTACAAGAAGAAAACTGTAAACAAGTCTATAAATATTCGTTTGAAGCCATTAATTCCTAATATACGGTGCGAGACAATTTTTCTTTATGCCTAGCTGGCTGGGCAAACGAGGCCTTTTTAAACACTTGACTGAATCTAACCTGTGTTCTGTAATTGTTTGCAGACTATTGCCTTTTCACAATGAGCTTTCCCCTCCTTAGATGTTTAAAAAATGGCTTTGAACAGAATGCAAATTAACAAACATGCAGGTTTCCTTGATAACCCAATTATCTTACACACTGATGATAAATCACCATTTCCTCTTGCTCATTTTGATCTATGCTATGTATAATATCTTCTGGACTTATAACAAAAATTAATACCTGCTAGCTATCAAGTTTTGTTAAGATCCCACATACTTCAATTTTCTGATCAATAATCAAGATGGGGATGAGAAATACATTTCAGTTATTTCTTACCCTAATACATTTCATGGTTTGTAAAGCTTGTACCGGTATTAATGAGCTAAATTTCCTACATTTTTAAAATGCCACAGTTCCAAGAATTCAGCTGCACCTAAAGTAGTAGGCTACTGACTAGTTTTGTTTCTTACTAATGTTTTTTTACTATTATTACATATTTTTTCTTGAATTGCACCCCCCCTCTCCCTACTTTCATTGCACCTTTATCCTGCTTATGAATGGAAGTCTTACTGGTCTCACATCAAGGCTGCTGAGCAAATCTGCACCTACTTGGGTTTTCCATAGCAACGCACTGCCAGCTGCTTCTACATCACTAAACTGGGCCCCTTCTTCCTATTTCAAAGCAACAAGTGAGTATCACATATCACAGTTTTTACTCACCTTACCTCACACAGCAACTAAGTGAAAACCAGCATTACAGGAGCCTAAAAGATTTAAGCGCCTCTTGAAAACCAAGAAGTGAAATTACCGGGAACCTGGCACAGGGCCTTCTCAGCAGTGGCACCCACCCTGTGGAATGCCTTCCCATCAGACGTCAAGGAGACAAACAACTACAGTATACAACTTTTAGAAGACATCTGAATGTCTTCTATGTTTTTAGAAGTGTTGGAAGCTGACCAGAGTGGCTGGGGCAACCCAATAAGATGTGTGGGGTATAAATAGTAAAAATATTATTATTAGGAAGGCAGGGCTTGGAAAGCTGCTTTCAATGCCACGGTCAGTTGTGCTTGTGAAAAGCAATGGATCACAAATGCCAATGTGATCTCCTGTTCAGTCACTCCTTTAGTACTGGCTAGGGAAGGGGCAGGTAGGGGATGCCAGCAGATATTGGCAGAGGCAGAGAACACCCATGAAGTATGCCATGCATCAAAGGATTACAACAAAGGAAGAATTGGCCATGGATGAAAAAGATGCAAAGTGTGACAATGGGAAGGTTAAAAAGGCCATTTAAACAGTGAGGTTATAGATGGTCCCTCGCCATCATCTATCCATGTTTTACAACAGCATCTCGTTCTTTTGCCACTGTGTAGAATAAGGATTAGCCCAAGGTTAATTGAGATTATTGAAAACAGTTCTTTGCAGTAACTGAATAGCACTTCTAGTTCTGATTCTACTACCACATAAATGTGAGACCAACCCTTTCAATGACCTCCACTGAATCTGGTTGCTTATATCCTTTATCTACCCTTACAACAAATGTGCCAGTCCAATTAATCCTCCAAAACAATCTGGCCTGATCACCATAGGGAGGGACTGGCACTCCGAACTCAAGCTCAGTGGTAGAGCAACGGCTTTTCACGCAGAACATCAGATCCAATTCCCTGCTTCTCCAGGAACAGCAGGGAAAAAACCCCTGGAGAGCTGCTGCAGATCAGTGCAGACAGTACTGAGCTAGATGGACTGGTGGTCTGACTCAAGTCTAAGGCAGCTCCTATGTTCCAATCTAAAAGATCCTGCGCAGAGCTGGTATCCTTGGGCACTGATGAGATGCATGCTGTTAACCCCCAGAGCCCTCTGCCCCTATCTCTTATTGCAAGGAGAACGCATTAAGAGTCAATTGTACTTTGCTAAAAGCATTGGAGCCATTCATTAAGTTGTTCAGTTAAAGGAGCTATTATTCCACATTAATATGGGAGGGCAGCAAAATAGGGGCAGGGATAAGGACTTTGTTTGTATTTACCTGCCCAAGTGGTCTGACACCGGAGTTAATTTGTTTTGAGAGTGCACACAATATAATTGAAGACAAGGGCAAGAAATAAGAGACCAGAAGGGTGAAATACACACTTTGCGTATCTTAATCCCTTGCTGTGTTATTTGCAAGACACTCCTATGTTTCAGGGAAAGCAAAGGACACCTTCCTTGGTGCCGTTGAGGGGCATGGGTTATCTGTTGAGGGGGTCCTATGTATACCTACGGGAGGGATGAGGAGGAACCTGTAACCTTCCAGGTGTTACTGCTTTCCAGCTCCCATCATCTGGCCAGCATGGTCACGATGGGCATTTGAGTTCAACAACACCTGGAGGGACGCAGGCTCTCCAGATCTACAGCAAATGAAGAGAGAGAGACTGCGCAAATGGCACTTCCAGAAGTGCTAAAGTCTAGCAATAGCCCACCTACTAATGCACATTCACTAGAACCTAGTGGCCATGCTCTAGTAGGTGAATGGAGGCCTTCTCATTCACTTCCATCAGAAGTGAAATGTCTCCTAACAGGGCGTTCTCCACTATATGTACTCAAGTTTCCCTCTTCATAGAAGAGAAAGGGAATCCCTTGCATGCATATGGCTTTGAATTATATCTTACTGACATGAACCAGCAGCCCACATATCTATTATGGTCTTTCTTTCTTTCTTTTTAGAGGGCAGCAACGCTACACAGGTGAACCAGGGTAACACCCACCCACCCTTCTTCAGCTCATGGAAATATACAGTTAGCTCTGCACATGCACATCAGAGGCAGCAGAAACAGGCAGGAGTTCATTGACCGCCAAGTGTGTTTAAAGCAGTTCAATGGGTAGCCTGGGATCAGAACCCTATTGAACAACAAAGTGTCTCTTGTTAAGCTATGGTATAAAATTGCGCAGCCTCTGCAAGCGAAGTTTATGAAGGCAGCACCGCTCCACTGGCATACCTGCCCATTTCCTCGACCATGGAGCCATCAGGTGATGAGCATTGTGGGGGATTAAGCAGCCAGGTCACACCTACATTATCAATACTGGGATTGGAAACGTCCATTTTCTACAGCAAAGCATATAATATTCAGAGGCTCCAAAATACAGCTATACATAATCAACACTTTTAATTCCTTAGGCCGGCTTTTGATTATTTACATGATTAAATACCCAGGCCACCAGAATTAGTTTACCCTTGTCAATCTTTTTTCTTTCTTTTTATGAACTAAGCTTCCATTCTACTGCTGGTGGTGAGTATGTGTGTATGTATGTATGTATGTGTGTGAACTAGGCTTGTTCGCTTCATCAACAACCCTGCCTTGTATCTGAACACACATTGATAACAGAATGTAAATAGTTTTCCGTGCTAAAAACTCAGCTGACTTCCACAGGATCTTCATACCCCCAAGCCCTTACAACAATCCGCGATATATATAATAATTTCTGCAGGCATAGCCTAGTCCTGATAATCCACCATGTCTAGAAGGAAGAGTCAATGAATGCTGTTTGTGCAATTTTTCCCAAGGAGCATGGACCTCAAAAGCTACCTGCTGGATGGAATTGAAAACAAGGCAAAGCACCACTAAAGGCATGCACACAGACAGTAGAAACAGACAGCTGGAGAAGCTCAAGAGCTTGTCCTTACTTATGTGGCAGGAAGGATGTTTACCTATGAAATGAGGGAGAAGGATGGCCTGTTGTGTGCCCAGCAGGCTCCCTCCTTCACCTCCTCCTATGAAAAGACAGATCAACAGTTACAAATTTGTTTGCTACCCACCTTCCTACTTCTGCAGTTTAGCGGGGCTTGGGGACAGAGAGCAATAGCATTAAAACAGAGTGCATGCCAGGATGGAGATATAGTTACAATGGTGAAAGTCCTGTGTCACTTCCATCAATTGCTCACAAGCCATTCTTGTCTTGCCCCGGCCGTGCCACTCCCAAGTTGAGCTCCTGGGCGGATGACTAAGAAATCACAGCTGTTCAAAATAGCCAAAGCAGGAGTTGATTAACCTTTACGAACGGGAGAATTTATCCTTAAAAGAGCTGGAGAAAAGAAAGCAAGCATGAGCTTTTTTTTTTTTTTTAACCCCCACACAATGGTTTTAAATGCGTTTGCCACATAGCTCTGCTTTTCAAAAAAGAAAGAAAGAAAAGGGAAAAAAAGTGATTTCTTTTTCCTCTTTTCTTTTTGGATGTACAGTCTTAATGCTAATATACTTGCTACAGCTGTCTACCATGTTGAAGTGTAAAGGTTTGATGAAGGAGTTCGCTGAGAGAGAGGCAGAAAGAAAGATAGAATTATTATTATTTTTTACTGGTCTTCTGTTTTACTGCTACTCTTGAACTTCACCACCATGACTGTTATGTTGTCAGGGCAGCCTCTGTAAAATGACTGCAGGACTATACTCTTGGCTCCAAAGTGTGGCTCATCCAAGCGTTCTTTGATGAACCGTACGGCCTCCTCGTTGCTGAAAGCATCCCACAGCCCATCAGATGCTAAGATCATGAATTCTGGCTGAAGTTTGTCCAGGTCAAAGGTTAGGATATCTGGGTCAGGGATGACAACGTTCAGATTTTTCAGCGGGTAATCTCCAAGGGAGCGGGACATGGCCAGGATCCCCTGAACACGCCAGGAACCATTAAAACTGATGAAGCCACCTAGAGGGAAGAAAAACAAACAAACATATTGTATTAAATTGCTTCTGCATGAGGTTGTTCTCAGAAGCTTCTGTGCCTCTGGGCTGCAAAAATAGTTAGAAAACAGAGTAATTGTTTTGCTTTGCATTTCTTATTGCAATCTTTCTTTCCCAAGCACTCCTCACATTTCAATGCCTCCTTCCTTCCTTCCTTCCTTCCTTCCTTCCTTCCTTCCTTCCTTCCCTCCCTCCCTCCCTCCCTCCCTCCCTCCCTCCCTCCCTCCCTTCCATTCCCCATAATACACTAGTGTCTCTGCTGCTAAGACGTAAGGAAGGAAAAACTCAGGGAAACCATTTAGGAAATGTGAAGCTAAGAGCGAAGTTTCCTTCTTTGGAGAACCATTCTATTATAACTATACTTCCTGTGCTTCGATTCAATGAAAACTTTAAAGAAAGGAGAACATACTGCCATTGCAATGTACTATTATAGGATGTGTGTGTGTGTGTGTTAGCTTGAATGTGGTATTTGAAATCACCCCCAAGCTTGTGGTTTTGTATCCGCAAGATGGGATTCTGTGGACTGCTAAAGTGGTAAAGTCAGTCTTTCCGTCAAGTTATTGGCTGTAGGCAAGTCTGTTGTGTATCTCTTTGCATGACTAAAGAGTACAAGTGACTGGTTGCCATAGAAATTAATAGGTGGAGATGTTTTCAGAAGATGGGCTAAAGAGGCCTTCTTCCTGTTCCCTGGCTGGTCTTGTCCATCTATGCTGAATCCAAAGCTATGACTTTATCCACCCCAAGAAAGAAAGGAAAGAAGGAAGGAAGAACCCTAATTGTGGGACAAGATTTGTTGGGATGTAAACAGATCCCAACCATCTTATGTTCAGCCAGTATATATGTTTATATAAAAACTTTATAGTACAAAGATGCCACAGTCTCTAGCGACTCTCATTCTAAGGAAACCAAACGCAAGGTATGTGCTGGCACCCTGAAGTATCACACTGTGCATGTTGGGTTTGCATAACAATGCTTGTTAGGTCAAAATTACAGCTTCCTCCTGATTTGAAGATGCTCTCAAAAATGTAACTCATGAGTTGAAGTTCTCTCCCTCTTCCAGCTCATGATGTCACCACATGGCATTTCTGCCCTTCCTCACTTGATTTCACTGGCTGCTGCTGCTGGCAAGGTAACACACCTGCTGATGCTGCAAATATTCCTAAATATCAGTAGGAGGGGAAGACGGGGAAGAGGAGGAGGAGAACTTAACATCTGCATCATTGCTGCTACCATTGTCTCATGGGTAACACCCCAAGGTTGGACTCCTATGCACATTGTTTCTTAGATCCATTGGCTTAGTCCATTAAAAAAAAGAAAGGAAGATGTACTGTGAGAAGAAAAACATATATATATTGAGTAGCATGATTAACAGAACCTGCATGAATGGACTGTGAAGGTGATCTCCTTGGAGTTATTTCCTCCATTTTATGCTATGTATTTTGAAATCCATTTTGAAATACCCAAACATTGCTACAAGGAGTTGGTTTGTGTCAGTATCCATGCCAATGCTATTGAAATGGTTGTCACATGAATTCTTGGAGGCAAGTACATCCTTACGTGTTTTGTATTTTTTTTTTGCTCGCCAAATACCGTGTTTCCCCTATTTTAAGACACCGTCTTATATATTTTTCCCCTCAAGAAAACGCACTATGGCTTATTTTGAGGGGATGTCTTATTCTTATTACGTAAGCCCAGCCCCACTTTTTCCTTGGCGCCCTCCAGAACTGCGCCTATCACTATGGCTTATTTTATGACTACGTCTTAAAATAGGGGAAACAGGGTAGATATGACAAATTGCTGAACAGTAAGAAAATATCAGCCTTTGTTTCTGACGTTTGCCATACAGTGCCATACAGTGAAATCCGTTTTGATGTGCTCAGGCAGCCTGCCCCCTAGCTCTAACCAAGTGCTCTTTCTCCCTTCGGTACACTTCAAGAAGAGGTTCGCACTCATTTAAAAAGATTTATGAAGGCGGTGGCGCATCAGATACACACTTGTAAAGACCAAAATCTCACCCTGGGGCAAAAAGGAAAGGAAATAACACAAACGAAGTTGATCCTCCTCCTCCTCAAGGGTCCTTGGTGGAGCTGTAATGCAATGATCCAGAAAAGTCTTTTGAAAATAATCACCTCACACTTGGGAGTTCTAGGAGGGAAAAGGGGGGAACGTTCTGGGTACAAACAGCAGGCATCTTCCTTAAAGCAGAGGATATGGCAGGGGAGGGGAGCAGAAGGAAACAGGGGGGCTCCAGCCATTTGCAAAATTCCATTACATTCTGTGACTGCCATCAAACTGGATCCACAGGATTCCCATGGCTCTGCACGTGTTGAAGACAAAACTTTCTTTGTTTGTTAACCTTGCTGCGTTAAATGTTCATTCTGTAGTTGGCCTCTTGTTTTGAAATCTTCAGATAATATTTTGGTTTCCTGTTGTTTTGAATTGTATACTTTATATTTGACTTCCTTATCTAATGTTTTATTCTTGATTGTTTTATTTGACATTTTAATGTAGGTTGTAAACTGCTTTGAGATTTTTCCCTCCCTTAAAAATTTAAAGCGGGATAGAAATGAAATTAACAACAGTAACAATGCATGTAGCTCCCTTTGCCTACAGCAAAGAGTTGATATTCATTGGTTTCCCCTCCTCCCTGACCCATCTTTGCAGGATTGCTTTTGCTTTTCCAAGCCTCGACAGCCACCTCTTACGCACCGAAAGTGGCTTTCTGCTGCCTCTATAAAGCAAAGGCTGAAATCTCAACATAAAACATGTGGTGTTTGCCTGCGGCTGGATGAGAAGCATTTCCTTTTAGAAAAAAAGTTCAGGTTTCTGCCTTTGAAAGAGTACTTCGAAATCCTCATTACAAAACCAAACATTGTGCACTTCAAGCTTCTGCTTAAGAGGGAGGTTTTAAAAAAAGGTTTTTGGCACTGCTGCATGTTGAGCTCACGTCAAAAGGACCCGAAAGTTCAACATGAATAATAATAATAAGAAGAGTTTGGATTTGATTTCCCGCTTTATCACTACCCAAAGGAGTCTCAAAGTGGCTAACATTCTCCTTTCCCTTCCTCCACCACAACAAACACTGAGGTGAGTGAGGCTGAGAGACTTCAAAAAAGTGTGACTAGCCCATTGCCCAAGGTCACCCAGCAGCTGCATGTGGAGGAGCAGGGAAGCGAACCCAGTTCACCAGATTACGAGTCTACCACTCTTAACCACTACACCACAATGCAGTTTTTGCAAATTGGAGCTCCACACCTCAGCACACCTTTTACAGCTCCATGTGGCCTGCGTACATGGCATCAGTCTACTACATGGATCCCCAAAGGAAACGAAAAAGCAGCACCCTTGCATATGTGCGATCACTAAGTACTTCAGTGAACAAAGGCTACCCCCGATTCGAATTACATAAAACTTCAATTGGTACAGGAAGCCCTTTGTTCTTCTGGTCCAGCAGGATCCAGTGGCCAAGCTGTGGGAGATTAGCAGCCAAACCTAACAAATGCATATTCCTGCTAATGAGCTTGAGTAGGAGCTAACACCACAGAGCTGCATTGCTGACAGGCAGATAGTCGGACCATAGAAATACAATGGATAGAGAGGGCTCTGTGTGATGTCATTTTCCCTCCTTTCCTGGAGAAAGAGCATATAGTACTTCCTGTTCCTCCCTCTCCCTTTGACCAGCGCTGGAGGCAAACATGCCTCTGCTTGCCCCTGCTTTAGGCACATGCCTGAAGCTGGTTATAGTGAAAATGTAAGAATTTTGCCTGCACAGATTTGCTGCTGCCTTTTCTGTGAACCAATGTAAATAGATCTTGTTTTTAAACTTACTTCACAAGTTGTTAAGCTGGGTTAGAAGGGGGAAGCCCACTTGCTTCATTAGCTGGACTTGTGCAAAACAAGGTTTTACAGTCTAATTCCTATACCTGTTACTGCTTGCTCATACAGGAAGGCAGGCAAATAAGCAGTAGAAAAACAAGGGCCGGGCCAGGGGGCACCATGGATTGACAGTGAGGACCCTGTCAAAGGTATCGATCTCAGCAGCTGCCTGGTGATGTCTGGCACCATTGCTGCCCATAAAAATAAATTTAAAAAGGAACAACTCCCTCGCCTACCCCTGCTTCCCAAACAAGGCCAATACAGCATACAGAGAGAGAAATAACATAAAAGTTGCATTTCCAAAGCAGCAGGAGTTCTTTCAGCTGATTATTTAAGTGAAAATTTTAGAATATTCATCTCTTTAATGAAGCCTCCTCTTCTGGATTACAATAATCAGGTCCAAATGTTAATTGCTAATAGGTGCTCTGCTGCTAAAAGACTACTTTGTGCTCTCTCACCAGTGTATGGAACCTACATTTTCTTCTCTTTCCCACAGAGAATTGTTGCCTGCTCTGAATGAATCGTTATTACAGGACATAACGCAGCATTAGCCAGAAGAGGGACTGGTTTTTATCCATTCTGAACTGGAAGCTTCAAGTCCCCCCGCCCCCCTCCGATCAAGCTACCAGAGTTTTGTGTGTGCATCTTTCTACGTTGTGTGAATTTCTATGTTGTGTACCACCCTGTGATCTTCGGATGAAGGGCGGTATACAAATTTAATAAAGAATAAAAGAATAAGGAACCTCTGGTCCTGGCCTCTCCAACCTAGACTGTTGCTAGACTACAAGGCCCATTAGCTACAGGCCATACTGGCTGGCTCCAGCCTCTCCACCTCTTCACGAGGGCCTTTTCCTCCAGGATTCTCAAAGGTGTAAAGCTGACCTCCCCTGAGGAGAAGCTCCATACAGCCGTATTTCCAGAAATGCATACAACACCTTCCCGCCGAGTTTATTACAGTAAGAAAGCCCACAGAAGTAAACACCAAACTTTATAAGCTTACCGGCTCTTTTAATCCTCTTCCTCTCCTTGAGCTGGTAGGGCTTGTGATCGTGCGACAAAGGGATAGCATTGCCATCCTTATCGCACAAGACGCCCCTCGAATCCCCAACGTTGGCCACCGTGAGCTCCTTATCTGACAGCAATGCAATCAAACACGTTGTACCTGAAAGGGGCAGAGGAGCAGATGAAGAGAGCGTCAAGACAATGGAGCGAGAATCACTACTGCTCACGTCAACACTTTCTCTCCCCCCCCACCTGTGTTATCTGCATTCAGCAACCATCAGAAACAGCAGCTGTGTTTGTATCTGAACGAAACATCTAGTACTCCGATGACAGCCTATTTAATGGCACTGATCAAATCTGACAGTCAATTTCTTCCCTGCACAATATTTCTAGTATATCTGATTTTGGGTTGGCATTACAGGGGTCAATCCTCCGGCACAGCACTTCTCACCTGGCTTATCACTCAGGTGTAATTTTAAACGGCAGGAAAACACATATTTTATTTATTTATTTATTTATTCTCTATATAAAGATTGCCCCTTGTTTTGGGGGGACATAAATGCATGGAAGACTTGCAAAAACGCAAACGGCACCTTGCTGCGTGTGGTAAAGGACACAAGGAAACGGCCTCTAAATTACGAAAGGCAGAGGGAAATATATTCCCAGTGATAACCTGACAGGTGTCTTCTCTCACTGGGCAAGGAGAGTAATAAGAGAGAAAATTCCTATTGACATATCAGCCTGCTTGTTGCCGTTCATGACTGACAGCGACTTACATTTACAAGATGTAGGAATCAACTATATCTGGGGCAGCTGCAACCTGCTTGACCCCCCCTGTCAAATTGAGTGCCGTCAGGAAAGGCAAGTTCTGGGCATGTGACCATGAGAAGCCTCGTTATCCAGAAAAGGTCGATTTTACATCCTCAGAGCATATGCTGCTGCCTCATACCTGCCCGGACCATCTAGCCCAGTTCTGACTGGTTGCAGCCGTCCAATGCAACAGTAAACCTGCAATCTCCTACATGCAATGCACTTGCTTTTAGCTGAGGGTTTGGGCGCTGATCACTCCTCCTGCAAAGACACCATGAATGTGCCCTTCTGGAGGAGGAGGTTTGAGTCGCAAAATCATCGAGCATGAATCAATTCAGAAGAGTTAATCAAGAAAAGCTACCCAATCTCTTTAAAACCCCATAGTTTTTCTTTTGGGGGGGGGGGCTTTATGTATGATGCACTTCCTATATAGATACAACTTCCTTGTAGAAAACTGAAAACAAGAAGAGCCCTGTGGATCAGGCCAAGGTAAGGTAGGTAAAGGTCAAGGACCCCTGGACGGTTAAGTCCAGTCAAAGGCGACTATGGGGTTGCGGAGCTCATCTTGCTTTCAGGCTGAGGGAGCCGGTGTTTGTCCACAGACAGCTTTCCAGGTCATGTGGCCAGCATGACTGACTAAACTGCTTCTGGCGCAACGGAACACCCTGACAGAAACCACGGCACACGGAAACGCCGTTTACCTTCCCAACTTGCACTGGTGTGCTTTCGAACTGCTAGGTTGGCAGGAGCTGGGACAGAGCTCACTCCGTCACGGGGAATCAAACCGCCAACCTTCTGATCGGCAAGCCCAAGAGGCTCAGTGGTTTAGAACACAGTGCCACCTGCGTCCCTATCAGGTCAAAGGCCCATCCAGTCCAGCATTCTGGTGGCCAAGCAGATGCCTGTGGGAAGCTTGCAAGCAGGACATGAGTGCAAAAGCACCCTTCCCACTTGTGATTCTCAGCAACTGTTATTCAGAGGCATACAGTATGCTTCCTCAAAAAATGGAAGTAGGCCATAGCCACCATATCTAGCAATTTGATTACTGCCTTGTGTGGCGATACACACTTAATATCTCATTTTCTACAAGTAGTTGCTACCAAAAAGAGTCCAACAGCGATTGAGTTTCAGCTGTCCTTAACAGGCAAGCCTATCCATATACTGCCGGAGACATCAAAAAGCATGTTCCCCACCCCCCCACCCCCAAGCAGAATTAAGTCTTTCTGAACAAGATGGGATCTAGTTTTGCACATACGTTTTGTGTGCTAAGACTAGTCCCATGGTTTGACTTAATTGCCAAGAAACCCCTGCATATCTGCCACAGAATCCTTTGGAATTCTGGATTGTGTTTACGGAACATGTTTCTTGTGGAACCTTGGCCAGGCCTGCTGGGCCTCACCATCACGCTTAAGGGACAGCCTAGAAGACATGCAACACTCCAGGGTGTTGATCTGCCACTGATGGAAGCTTTCTGCCCTTTGCTGGTCTTCTCACTGAAAAACTAGCTAACAACAATCAGGGGAATGACAGAGCTTCCTAGGCCATTACCTGGATTTTAAAAGGGTTTGAAAGCTAAATGCAGGTTCATTAGTATTTTCAGAAAGTTTCCTGATGGCTCAAAGGGGGAACAGCATCCACGGAGGAGTTAATTAAGGAACTTAAGAACTTAAGAACATACATGTTAAATAAATGATAATGAAATGCAACAAAAATGAAAGCCGTTTTTTGTCCTTCATCCCTCACTCCCTTCCATCCATCCATTCCAGTATTGCATCTGAACAAACTAGATGGGTCTACACAGTTAGAAATCTTGAAGGACTGGATTCTGTCTTATGCTAACTCTGGGTTTCCTTCATGAAGTTGCAAGGAAAAGCAGCTATTAAATATTTCTGCGGTACACACCTGACATTTAACTTGACTTATTTGAAGACGGCTGAAATTAATTTATTTTCGCATCATCACAATTCATGTTCTGGTTTATCATTTAGCGGTAAATAAAATTAATTTCATGCTTGCTTTCTTTTTCCTTTTATGTAGGCCAGAGGAGTGTGAGGTGAATTTTCACCTCAGTTAGTTAATCTACATCTGATTATTCATAAGACTGAGACATCTGTTTTTGCATATAATGGAGACTTGGAAGATGGTGTGTGGTTGTGCGGGAATTATCAGCTATGCAGGAGGAGGAGGAAATTATGAAAACCCATTTTTAATGTATGCATGAGAAGGAAAGAAGCGTAAAGCAGTAACATAGGCATACATTTTGGAATCCTGATCCTGAAATACTGTGATGCTGTTGCAGCCCAGAACACAGAAGCGATGTTGTTACAAGTTGGTGCAACAAGATAATTTCTGTAATGTTGTAACTGTGCTAGTTTTACCCCTTCTAAACATTCACCTGCTGTTGGCTCAAATCAAAGGACTGGGCTGTGAAGGTTGAGTTGTACAGTAGAACCTCTACTTAGGCCTGATCCAAGTCACGACTGCGGCAAACCCAGAAGTAAATAGCGGGTTTGCTGTGATTCGCGCATGTGCAGAACCGGCTGCCGCCGGCTGCACATGCGCACAACGGCGCTTCTACCAGCGACCCATTTCGCCTAAAGGACGGGCCGCCAGAACGGATTATGGTGGTAAGTAGAGGTTCTACTGTACCTTCAAACGACTAGCTGTGGGCGGAGCTAATCAGTGCCTAGAGGGCAGCGGCGCGCGCCTGGCGGCGCGCGCAGTTTGACCTATCTTTTGATAGAGGAGAGCTAGTCTCAAACGTTTACTTGGGGAGACCTAGGCTTCTTTTTTGAGTGTCCTGACTTCAAGCTTCAAGATGGAGGGTGAGGGAACAACTGTAGTCGCCTGCAATTCCTGCGCAATGTTTGCCTTCTTGCCAAAGGATGTAGGCAACTACACCTGCAGCAAGTGCAAGTTGGTTGCCCTACTAGAAGACAAGGTCCGGCAACTTCAGAACGGGGAGGGAACAACTGTAGTCGCCTGTAATTCCTGCGCAATGGTTGTCTTCTTGCCAAAGGTTGTAGACAGCTACACCTGCAGCAACTGCAAGTTGGTTGCCCTACTCGAAGACAAGGTCCAGCAACTTCAGGCCCGTGTATCTACGCTCCAGAAAATTAAAGAGCTGGAGCTTTTCTTGGATGCAGCAGAGCACACTGTCTCCACCAAGCAGGAGACAGGGCACATCTCTGAGGAGGAGATCAGTTCCCCAACTCAGGAGCCAGATGTATGGAGGAACGTGACTCACAGAAGTAGAATGCCCAGGGATCGCTCTGAGTGTTTAGAACTACAAAATCGATTTGAAGTGCTCTCAAATCTGGAAGATGAAGAACAGACTCCATTGGAAGATCTCTCCCTCATCACAGTTGATGAGGTATATGAAGACGAGCAACATAGTCTGTCCTCTGGGAATGTGCAGGCGACCTTGGAAGGGACAGCACATGTAAGAATCCCGACCAAGCCTAAGAGGAGGCGTGTAGTGGTGATAGGGGATTCCCTATTGAGGGGTACGGAAGCAGTGATCTGTGGGCCTGACAAGATGTCTCGAGAGGTATGCTGTCTCCCCGGGGCCAAGATCCATGATGTTACAGAACGGCTGCAAGGAATAATTAAACCCACGGATAAAAACCCCTTCCTTTTAGTCCATGTGGGAACCAATGACACCGCAAGCCATAGCCTCCAGAAGATCAAAAGTGATTATGAGGCTCTGGGCAGGAAGCTGAAGCAATTAAATGCACAAATTGTCATCTCATCTGTCCTCCCAGTTGAACGCCGTGGCCCAGGAAGAGAGGGGAAAATAGGAGAAGTGAACAACTGGCTTCGCAAATGGTGCCGGCAGGAACGGTTTGGTTTCTTAGATCACGGTCTGCAGTTTCTTGAAGATGGACTTCTGGCAAGTGATGGGCTGCACCTCACAAGGGTTGGGAGGAATGTTTTTGCCAACAATCTCAAAAACCTCATCAGGAGGGCTTTAAACTGACTTATGTGGGGGAGGGAGACAGTGGTCCTGAAGGTAGGAGTCTATCAAAGGCTGAAGATGATCATCCAAAAGTCAAGGACCAAATGGAGCAAACAGCGCACAGACCTAGTGGTGGGAGGAAAAAATCCTTAAGTAGGAGACTAGGGGGAATGATCAATGGTTTTCAATGTCTGTATACAAATGCACAGAGCATGGGAAATAAACAAGATGAACTTGAGCTCTTGGTACAGCAAACTAAATACGACATAATAGGCATCACTGAAACCTGGTGGGATGAATCTCATGATTGGAATGTAGTAATAGAGGGATACAATCTATTTAAGAGGAATAGACCAAACAGGAAAGGAGGAGGAGTGGCGTTATATGTCAGGGATGTGTATACCTGTGAAGAGATCCATGATTTAAAACTTCAAAGCCAAATTGAGAGTATCTGGGTCAAAATTAAGGGAGAGAAAAATAACAGTGATCTCATGGTGGGAGTTTACTATAGATCCCCAAGCCAAACTGAGGACATAGATGATGCCTTCCTGGAACAGATGACCAAGCATTCAAAAGGAAATGAGATAGTAGTAATGGGGGATTTCAACTATCCTGATATTTGTTGGATGTCAAACTCAGCCAAGAGCATAAGGTCGAACAGATTCCTCACGGGCCTTGCAGACAATTTCATTGTCCAGAAAGTGGGAGAAGCAACAAGAGGATCAGCCATTTTAGATCTGGTCCTAACCAATAGTGATGACCTGGTTAGTGGGGTAGAAGTGGTAGGATCATTAGGTGGGAGTGATCATGCTCTTCTGGAGTTTATTATACATCAGAAAGGAGCAACCAAGCATACTAAGACTCAAATTCTAGACTTTAAGAAAGCCGACTTCAGAAAACTTAGGGAAATGCTGGGTGTGATCCCATGGTCAGTAATACTAAAAGGGAAGGGAGTTCATGATGGATGGGAGTTTGTTAAAAGGGAGATATTAAAAGCACAACTTCAAGCAGTACCAATGAGACGAAAACATGGAAGGTGCCTAAAGAAGCCAGGGTGGCTATCTAATGAACTTTTAACTGAGTTAAGATTTAAAAGGGATATGTACAAGAAATGGAAAAAGGGGGAAACCACCAGAGAGGAATTCAAACAAATAGCCAGCACATGTAGAGACAAAGTCAGAAAAGCTAAAGCACAGAATGAACTCAGGCTTGCTAGAGAGGTTAAAAGCAATAAAAAGAGTTTTTATGGGTATGTCCGTAGCAAAAGGAAGAACAAGGAAACAGTGGGGTCACTTAGAGGAGAAGAAGGTGAAATGCGAACAGGGGACGCAGAAAGGGCAGAACTCCTCAATACCTTCTTTGCCTCAGTCTTCTCCAAAAAAGAAAACAATGCCCGACCTGAAGAATATGGAGCAGATGATTCAGCAGGGGAAACACAGCCCAGAATAAGTAAGGAGGTAGTACAAGCACACTTGGCTAGTTTAGATGTATTCAAGTCTCCAGGGCCAGATGAACTACATCCCAGAGTATTAAAAGAACTGGCAGAGGTGATTTCAGAACCACTGGCAGTAATCTTTGAGAATTCTTGGAAAACAGGTGAAGTCCCAGCAGACTGGAGGAGGGCAAATGTTGTCCCTATTTTCAAAAAGGGGAAAAGAGAGGACCCAAACAATTACCGCCCAGTCAGCCTGACATCAATACCAGGAAAGATTCTAGAGCAGATCATTAAGCAAACGGTCTGTGAGCACCTAGAAAGGAACGCTGTGATCACTAAAAGTCAGCATGGGTTTCTGAAAAATAAGTCATGTCAGACTAATCTGATCTCATTTTTTGACAGAATTACAAGCCTGGTAGACGAAGGGAACACTGTGGATGTAGCCTATCTTGATTTCAGCAAGGCCTTTGACAAGGTGCCCCATGATATTCTTGTAAAGAAGCTGGTAAAATGCGGGCTAGACAATGCTACCATTCATTGGATTTGTAACTGGCTGACTGACCGAACCCAAAGGGTGCTCATCAATGGCTCCTCTTCATCCTGGAGAGAAGTGACTAGTGGGGTGCCACAGGGTTCTGTCTTGGGCCCAGTCTTATTCAACATCTTTATCAATGACTTGGATGATGGGCTTGAGGGCATCCTGATCAAGTTTGCAGATGACACCAAATTGGGAGGGGTGGCTAATACCCCAGAGGACAGGAACACACTTCAAAATGACCTTAACAGATTAGAGAACTGGGCCAAGGCAAACAGGATGAATTTTAACAGGGAGAAATGTAAAGTACTACACTTGGGCAAAAAAAATGAAAGGCACAAATACAGGATGGGTGATACCTGGCTTGAGAGCAGTACAAGTGAAAAGGATCTAGGAGTCTTGGTAGACCACAAACTTGACATGAGTCAACAGTGTGATGCAGCAGCTAAAAAAGCCAATGCAATTCTGGGCTGCATCAATAGGAGTATAGCATCTAGATCAAGGGAAGTAATAGTACCACTGTATTCCGCTCTGGTCAGACCCCACCTGGAATACTGTGTCCAGTTCTGGGCACCACAGTTCAAGAAGGATATTGACAAGCTGGAACGTGTCCAGAGGAGGGCAACCAAAATGGTCAAAGGCCTGGAAACGATGCCTTATGAGGAACGGCTTAGGGAGCTGGGTATGTTTAGCCTGGAGAAGAGAAGGTTAAGGGGTGATATGATAGCCATGTTCAAATATATAAAAGGATGTCATATAGAGGAGGGAGAAAGGTTGTTTTCTGCTGCTCCAGAGAAGCGGACACGGAGCAATGGATTCAAACTACAAGAAAGAAGATTCCACCTAAACATTAGGAAGAATTTCTTGACAGTAAGAGCTGTTCGACAGTGGAATTTGCTGCCAAGGAGTGTGGTGGAGTCTCCTTCTTTGGATGTCTTTAAGCAGAGGCTTGACAGCCACCTGTCAGGAATGCTTTGATGGTGTTTCCTGCTTGGCAGGGGGTTGGACTGGATGGCCCTTGTGGTCTCTTCCAACTCTATGATTCTATGATTCTATGATTCTATGACTGGTTTATACCAGGTGGATTCAGCAGCTTCATATGGAAGTTATGCATCACAGGTTCCAGTAATGCATGAAAGCGGGAAGGGAGCCAGGCATAATGATCCCACCTCCAGTCTTGCTTTTCAGACAGGCTACACCCCCAAACATTTGCTTGTTGGGTGGGAAAGGCCTGAAGGAGAAGTCAATGCATGTGCAGCTGAATACACACACCGTCCTCCATGAAACCCTGTGTAATCTGGGTTCCCAATCACATGGAAAAGCCTGTACATGTTCAGTTGAATGCACATGGGTTTCCCCTTGAGACTTCCGCTCAATGTACAAAGATCTGAGGATTGAGCCAGTAGGGATTGGGATGTTGGAGTGTGCATGGAGTGTGCATGTCTCATTTGTGTAAAGATCTTGGCCATGACCTCTCCTTCCTCGGGGGGGGGGCTAAAGGAGGAGAGGGGGGGAAATCACACAAACAATGTGCAGAGCACCGAGGTTGCATCTTACACTGCGCATGCCATGGAATAGATTGTGCATGTCTACTTTTCCATCCTAGAATTGCCATCTGATTAGACTTCTCCCATGTCAGTCAGCCCAAAGAGGTAGATGTACCTCTTTGGTAAATTACAGAAAAAGCCATTACGGCATAAGGCAAATGCTAAACAGCTTCACAGTGGTACCTTGGTTCTCAAACACCTTGGTACTCAAACAACTTGGAACCCAAACACTGCAAACCCAGAAGTAAGTGTTCCGGTTTGCAAACTTTTTTTGGAAGCCGAACGTGCTCCGTTTTGAGTGTTACGCTGACGATTTGAATGCCACACTTCCGATTTGAGTGTTATGCTGAGGTCTGTCTGTTTTTGCTATTTATTTTGTGTTTTTGTTTTTGCAGCTCTTTTTGTTTTGCTTTTGTGACTGTGTGGAACCACTTCAGCTACTGATTGATTGATTGATTGTGTGACTGGAGTACATTGTTTATTGCTTTCATTTTATGGATCAGTGATCTTGTTAGATAGTAAAACTCATATTAAATTGCTGTTTTAGGGGTTGTTTTTAAAAGTCTGGAATGGATTAATCCATTTTGCATTACTTTCTATGGGAAAGCGTGCCTTGGTTTTGGAATGCTTTGGTTTTGGAACAAACTTTCAGAATGGATTAAGTTTTAGAACCAAGGTGCCACTGTACTCTACCACTGTTCTTCTTCTGTTCATTGGCCTTGGCAGAAAATTTAGACACAGCTGGACTTTTTAGGACAGAAAGTTATACATCTGAAAACAGCAACTCTTAAGAACACCATCTCAGATACTTAAAAGGACTCGTCTGCAGCACCTGACTTTGACTTGACATTTTCAACTTCTGCACTAATTCCCATGTGAATGGAAAAGGAATATAAGCAACCAATTTGGGGGGACGGACGGAAATACCAGGCCTTTGTCTGTCCCACAGCTTTGGGAATAGGGAGATTTTGATCAGCCGAACTGTATAGAAAGAGGCAGGATTAAACAATGCTTTCTTGCAGAAAATTCAAGTACTCACCCCACTGCCTTTAAGTTTGTTTTTTAAAATACCGGTAAATATATAAATTGGGAGATCCAGTTACAGATTGCTTGCATCTCATCTGTTTTGGCCCTGAGAGATGTCAGCTAGTATGTGTCAGTCTACTGGGTTTATGACAAATGTGATATCTAATCCTGCTTTACTCCTATGATGCTGCAGCAACACTGAAAACCTAATTCTGTTTATTTAGGAGTAAATCCCACAGAGTTAAATAGGGCACAGTCTAGGGTAACTGTGCACAGGACTGCAGTTTAACCCTCTTATATGAACTATTTCTCAGCCTCTCTCTCCTTTCTGAAGCTATACATTTGCATGAGCAGCTGCAAGACAATGTCACCAGACAACAGGAAATCAATTGTAGGCGATGATGTCCTCAAAATGTATCATGAGAAACATTTAATGTGGTTTTTGTTTCATGCTTTATTTTGGGGCAGAATGAGTTTCTTTTTGACTCTAACACGTGTGTGCAAAAGAAGAAGAACCTCCCCCCCCCCCCAACGTAGGAGCAGGATGATAATTTCCAGTGTGATTTATGAAACCTCACTTTTCATCTTTTGCTGCAAGAGTCGACTGACAGAGGGGTTAGTATTAAGTCCCTGACCCCATGTGGGCAGCCTGCCATCACGGGAGAAGAAATCCTATTTGAAATTTGTTTTCCTTTCCAGCTATTGTTATTTCATTCGTGTAACCTTGCATTTTGTGTGTGTGTGTGTGTGTGTGTGTGTTGTTGTTGTTGTTGCCGCCAGGGAGAAGGTGCATTTCTCAGGCGCCTCCAAATTTAACGTAATTGCACAGTGGAAAATTCCTAACATAAAAGGCCCGAAATTGAGAACACATGTTGTGTCTTCATCCCCAGACAGCCCAATGAACACCAACCTGCTGTGCGGTTTGAAAAGAAGTCACCAGAAAACATGAAGGCCCCTGTACGCTAACTGTGTATGCTAAAGACTGTGCTTTCCCCCGCATAACCAACAAGCTGGAAACAGAAAATTAGAATGAAACAAGGCATGGTTTAGATCTCTTGGAGTTGCACAGGTTTACAAAGCACACAACCATACACAAACTTCCTATCCCAACATTAGGGACGTTGGAGAATTCTGCTGGAAATGGGAATGGAAACTGCCACCATGCGCATGTTCATCTGAGGTCAGGTACAGACACCATGCAAGTGTGTAAAAGCAGTATTTCTGATTTGTGGGGATTCTTTTTAGTCCTCAAATGTTATGTAAAGAAGTTAAGTAGTTTTCTGCACTGTTGCCAGCATTTCCCTTCCACTGGAATGCACTGAAACGGATTACGTTGTTGATCGTATAATTAATTACATTAGTTAAAGCCACAGAGGAAAGAATGTAGTAACGTAAGAAAAGCCTGCTGGATCAGGCCCATCGCCCATCTATTTCAGCATCTTGTTCTCACGGTGGCCCAAGCCGATGCCTGTGGGGAAACTGGCAAGCAGGATCTGAGCATGAGAGCAGTTCCCAGCAAATGTATTCAGAAGCATAGCCATTGTGACTAGCAGCCATTGGTAGCCTTGTCCCCCACAAGAGACAAATAACGTTGGTTTCAGTGGAAGCCGAACCGTGACAGAAGAGAAACAGTGCTGAATCCAATGATCCCAGTTATAGGATGGAAATCGCTGCCTCTTTACATCCCTAGCCATCATCTGATGCTCATCCCCCCCCAAGAGTTGTCATTCACATGCTATCACTTTTTGACCATGATTAGATAGACGGTTACAGAATGCCAAGTTCATTTTGGGCAAGACGGCAGATAGCATGAGAGCGCTAGGAGGTGTCATGTAATTCCTGCGATTAAGCCGAGCCCTCCAGTTTGCAGAGATTACGCCGCTGTTTTTCCCCCGCCTCCCTCCTCTCACTAGACACTAAATTCACCTTACAAAGGAAAATACTGACACCCGAAAAGCTGTTTTTGGTTGTTATGGCAACTAATGCTCCATAAATTACTATGATCAAGAAAATGCCACTGGCCTTGAATTAAGAGGAGGGTTCTTCCACTGTGGCTTCTATTTTCTATACCACTGCTCTGAACTCTCTTTTAAATTAGGAAGAGGAGGAAAGGTACTGCAGTGTTGCTCAGTAGAAGCAAAGAGCAAAAACAGGGACAAAGAGTTGCCATCAAATGATGGCGTGTATTCAGTCCAGCATTTGTTTGGGTTTGTTGTTGTTTTGCATCCTGTGCGAGCTGTCCCTGATTCTGAAACCAAATGAGTATGCAAAGTTAGAAGGTGTAGCACACAGCCAAAGAGTGTGAGCTTGGAAATGCCACTTTCAAATTTCATCTCAGCTACATATTCTGGGCCTTTTCAGATGCAACACTAAACTGTGATTTAGTGCTTTGTCTATGAGCCTGCACAAACCTCAGGCCTGTATTCTGCCTGCTTCCTTTTCCTCAGATACCAGGAAGACTACAGAAGTTTCTGCAACGAAGTTTAAGCTAGTGCTGGTTCAAATAAAGCAGGAACAAACCATGGTTTATGTTCCTGACCTGCTCATTATTCAGAGTTTAATCTAACCAGAGTTCCAGTCAACTTACAGGTTGATGCCAGAAAGGCATGATGACATTATCTAAAATCAGACCCCTGCCCCTTATGCCAACAGAAATGCTCAGACCAACACCAACAGGTAAAGGGAAAAGAAACAAGGAGAAAGGGCCTTTGAAGTAGCCTATCAGTAGTTAGAATATGGACAGCATGTGGAAGAACCTCCCAGGTCATCTGAGCTCAGTCAACCTTGCTATGGTATAATGCACTGATTTCTAATCATCGTAATCATTTCTAAAAATTGCACACATACATACATACATCTTAGCATTTGTGAATTTTAAACCCAACTGTCATTTGTTGTTGTTGTTTTTGGTATTGTATTTCTCTCTTTTTTTTGGCAATACAGAAATAGCCACTCTATCTGTGAGTTCTGGGGTATTTTATATATAAAAAATCTGCTCTGATAATCGGGCTCTGAACAGTCATGCATCATGTGTGTCAAGATCCAAATGTGTTTAAAAGAACAAGCCCTTAGTTCTCCTGGCCCCATTCATTCTGAGATCTGTTTGTTAAATATTATTTTAGATACTAGTTTTCTGCTCACATGCCCTTTACTGCCCCTCTTATTCCCGCAGGCTGGGAGAGATAATATGGTAATTACATTCATTCCATTGGTTGCTAAATGTGAGAATTAATTATATCTGTTAGCAATGATAGCGATACCTCTAGCTACACTGCCACTTCATATCCATATACCACGGTGCAGCCAAACACCCAAGGTGATATTTCATAATTCATTCCCCCACCTTCTCATTTGACTACCCCCAAAACCCTGCAAATTAGAAGCTAATAAAGAAAAATTAAATCTGTTTGGCGCTGCAGGAAGGGAGAATTGCTTGACTTTGTAATTCTGCTCCTTTGAAGATATCATCATGGACATTTTAATATTTGCAGTGGAAACCATACAAGGACGCTAATTGGGCTTGATGTTTCCAGCTCAGAGATGATCAAAAAGGCCAGATTGGAAGCCCTGGCAGAGCCTGCAGGGTCTTTCCTGCTGGGCTTGCCACAGGTCACAGTGGATCTCCAGAAGGCAAAGGAATTTGGGTTGAGGCCCATCCAAACAGAACACAAGAGAAGATTCATCTTGCAATGTTAAACTGAAGATTAGAAAGAGACCATTAAGATCAAGAGGACAGGGACCCACAGTACAGGTTGTCAGAGCAATAACATGAAGGTTAGCATTCTAATTTGTGGCCTAACCAAGACACATGCTGGGAAGCAATTGTGGAGGAGGACCTGACAGAGGCAAAGATTCACAAGACCATCACAAGACCATCAAGGCTAGATGGATGCTTCTGAGCAGCTCACAACCAGGCCAATTCAGCAATAGCCCTTTGCTGTTGTTTATCCCTCAGTCACTAGAATTCAGAGGAATACAGCTTCTGGACCTGGAGATTCCCTTTAGAAACAGCTATCAACAGACCTACCCACCCTGAATGGGCCTGGACAATCAGGCAGAGATAGACTTTTTAAAAACTGAGGCCCTTGGGTTGTGGGCAGAGAAGCAATTGAACAGAGACTGCAGGGAATTTGTTTGAGGGCAATCCTTGAAACAGAAGAAGGGGCAGGCACCCTGCAAAATCTCTAAAAGAATGGTTTAAGAGACTAAACATGGGAATTGCTGTCACTGCTGAGGGTACTGAAAGAGCACACAGAGTAGCAGGCCCACGATCTTGCAATGAAGAAGTGGCCAGAGATATCATTGTATGCTTTGAACTGTATTGCAAAGAAAGAGCAGATGTAAAAAGCATTGCAAAACAATGATGAACAAAAAGAGATATTTCAAGACATATATTTCCTGAGATGTTAAAGTGGCTCTGAGCTTTCAAGCCCTTTACAGCAGCACTCAGAATCTTCTCTGTTAAATTGGTAGTGCAGCACTAGGGGAAATTGCTAAACCCCGGAGATGAAAGGCCAAGCTATTTCTGAAAGATCTCAAAATATCTCCTGTTGAACCTGGCCAAGGAGTGAAGCCAAGATGACCCAAAGTGGTTTGGGATGTCACCCTATCAGAGCATTTAACACACCAAGGGAATGTTCAAGCACAATCATTTTGATGTAATATGTTTTCCATTTCTTTGTTTTGTCAACGTGCAATGTTATGGCATGGATATCTCTATACAATAGACTTTTGCATTACTGTAACATTCCTAACATACCTGGCACAGACCAAAATTGCTATGATTGTTTATTATTTGTTTTGTATTCTGGGAAATCAATAAAGCATTTTTTAAAGAAGGGTGAATATAGTGTTTTGATACTTTCAAATTCTATGGTTCTGTGATTTCTAGTATTTTTTAAAAATTAAAATCTATAATACATGCCATAATGCAATTAATACATTTTTTTCTTAACAATATAACATGAATAGTATCTTTCAAACAATGAGGGTCAATAGTATATTATTTTGCCCCAATTATTAATAAAGTGCTGTTTACTAACTCAACAATTCTGGAATCAAAATGATCTCCTTAAATCCTTTTGGAATATTGTAAAATCTGAACTTGTACATGGCACAAGATCTCTATTAATTTATGAGACTCTCCTTCCCATTCTTACACAGGCCATGGGCTTGTGTAATATTGGATAACCCCATGCCTGGCTTTCTCATTTTAAAACTGGCAATAGATTTGAAGATGGAAATGGTTCAAGTACCAGATTAAGCAGCATGCAGAAAAACAGATGCCTACCTGAACAATGAAGAGTGTACCGAGGCAAAGAGATTATTACAACTCATGCAGACTAAACCAGAGATTATTAGAAACTGTGGTGGGGGGAGGTGGGGGAGGAGAGAGACCTGCTGGCAGACAGTGAGGAAGTTGTTTGTGCAATCATGAAACAATGGAGGCAAAGCAATCTAGGTAAAGATGGATTAGGAAGAGGGAGACAGTAACAAAATGCGCACCTGGGGCAGCTCAAACGATATATTGCTGTGGGGGGAAATGCAGTATGCTTTGGCAAAGACTAGGCTTGCCACCTCCATCAGAAAGAGAGAGGGGGGAAACTCCACAAATACACATACACTTAAATATATGCACATCTGATGGCTGCTTATATATAGAGGGGAAGTGGCAGAGCTATGGGTTGAATGCACACAAGATGTAGAATGCACTGCAAACAGGTACAACTTTAGTATTATACTAAATATTTAAGTGAAGAATACTCTTATCTAGTTTTTCAATTTGTTGTGTTCTGCTGGCAGGCTACTCCATTACCCACTCCTGTTTCCACCCCTCCCTCTTTAAGCAGGGACATAAGAGAGCAGCCTGGCGTGCCTGGCGTGCTCTGGTCCATGGGGTCACGAAGAGTCAGACACGACTGAACGACTGAACAACAAGAGAGCAGCAATTTCCATTCTGGCCTGTATTCATCACAATCAGCCTGTTTCTGTTCTACTGCAGTTCAGCCTCTGCCAAATACAGTGGTACCTAATTTGTTCCGGAGGTCTGTTCTTAACCTGAAGCACCACTTTAGCTAATGGGGCCTCCCGCTGCCGCTGTGCCGCCGCTGCCCTATTTTCTGTTCTCATCCTGAAGTAAAGTTCTTAACCCGAGGTAATATTTCTGGGTTAGCAGAGTCTGTAACCTGAAGCATATGTAACCTGAAGCATATGTAACCCGAGGTACCACTGTACTATGTTATTTATCTCGCTTTCTGCTATTTACCGTATTTTTCGCTCCATAGGACGCTCCGGACCATAGGGCGCACCTCGTTTTTAGAGGAGGAAAACCAGGGAAAAATATTTTTCTGGTTTTCCTCCTCTAAAAGGCTGGGAGCAGCGGCGGAGGGATGCTGCTGGTTCTTCCCCGCCAACCCCGATCGCAAAAACAAGTCTGCTTTGGCCAACAGGGATGGCGGGGAGCAACCAGCAACATCCCTCTGCCGCCGTCCCCCTGTTCAGCGAGAAGCATCTCTCCCCCGCCCCTTTACCACTTGCTTTAAAGCCAGGTAGGGAGAAGGGACGAACCTGAGTGTTCTTTCCTTCACCCTACCTGGCTTTAAAGCCGGGGGAGAGCTGTCCTGACGCTGCGCATCCCCACTTGTTTTAAAGAGAGCCAGGGAGAAGGGGTGAATGCAGCGTCAGGACAGATGCAGAAACATACACTGCAGTCGTATGTATACTGCGTTGAGTAAGGGTGGGGCACAAATGCAATAATTAAAACGCAGGCAAAGGTAAGGGCATCTATAATAATACCAACATAAATAAATATGTTACAGTGACTAGCCGAAATCCCTTCAGCCAAAATAAAAATGTGTAGCTCGTAATTATGGGAAGGAATATCACCACTACTAAGACTAATAAATTCTAATAAATCTGCCTCCATCTCCCCCCTGTTCTCTTGGGTTGTTGTGAATAATTGCATGATCTTTAGATTACTGAAGCTTGCAAATATTGGGTCTTGCTTAATTATGGTGTGAATTCAAGCTTGAACACCAGTATGTGTGTGTGTACATAATAGTCAAGTCTGCTTTAATAAATAACCACCACATCTCACGTTTCCAACTTTAAGTTGCATTTACTCCCTCATGCTATAATGGGTTTCCATTCTTAAAGGGCCAAGAACTGCAAATGGGGTAAAAATGCAAACCCATGGGTTTATCAGCATGTGATGCCCACTACTGAAAAAATGGTTTTTGGTTTTTAGCAGGGTTTTTATTTCCTTCCAACAGTGGGCCAGATCTATAGATGAGCTACTACAGAGAATGGGCTATAGCTCAGTGGCAGAGCCCATGTGTGGCATGTGGAAGCTACTGGATTAAATCCCCACATTTCCAATTCTTTCTCTACATAGTAAGTCACTGCTACTTACTGGGACCATGATGGAATGGGAAGGTCAATGTGGTGCTAATCTAGGGGCCCTGCTGTTGTGTTTGCACCTTATCAACCTTCCTGTGGTCTGGCCTCCCCCCCCCCCATTTCCTGGTAACCATCAGTGACCCAACTGTCAGGAGGTCAGGTGTTCACTGCCGCCCCATCACATTGGCCTCTTTTGACAAGATCTATGGATCTTGTCATATACATGCTGCACATAAGGAGTTGTAGATCAGGATGCTTATCCCAACATCAGTACTGGAACAGCACCTTTCTGACGCTCCCCTAAAATAACGAGCAGGGAAATGGAAGAAGGTCGTAATGGGAATGTGGCCATCCCGACAAATTATTGTGAATCGGGGTGGAAGGGGAGGCTCTGCTAAGGGGACATTCCACCTACACAGATATTCGCTTATGGAGAAAGCAGTTTCTACCTGTCTCAGGATACTATCCCTTCCCTGGAATTTTGCAGCTACTGCTCCATATGTCACGTCCTTCCCTGTTTAGAAAACCATTGCCCTAAGGAATATTGGAATCGATTTACTCCAATTTATTGCAATGTATCCTACAGCGTTTTCTATAGTGTCAAATGTAATGAATGTTGGAAATGCTGGCATGGGCTGGGTCCAGATGCCGGCCTGAAGGAGTAAGTTGTGCCCTGGTGCTGGGATCCTGAAGTTCAAGCCTTTCAAATGCTACAAGATCAAAGCACTTTCTGAGATCAGCCATGAAATTAACTAACACATTTCCTTAGGACATAACTTGTTAGGAAATGGGTGTCCAGCAGTCAGAAAGCTAGGCAATTGCCTTTCTTTGTCTAAACATGCATATCTTTGTGTAGAATATTGGGATATCCCCCCATCGGATACATTCCCCTTTCACTTTCTAGTGTTCTGGGAATCTTCAGATTATAAAATATATACATGGGAATCTGTGGCACTCCAGATTCTTTTGAACTACATATCCCTGGGCATCGGCCAGGCTGTCTGAGGCTCATGGGAGTTGTAGTCCCCAACAGCACCTAGAGAGCCACAAGTTCCCCACCTTGATTAACATGAGGACAGAAAATACTTCAGTAGCTGTACATTTGGTAAAACAGATATGGATAGGAGCTCCTTCTTCTCCCTGCCTAACCCAAGACAAGTAGAAAACAATAGCTGGCGACTAACAAATCTTTCGGGTGACATTACATTTTATGTATCAAAGCACGGAAAATTAATCACTGAAAAATGGAACCACTATCGGGCAGCCTCTCCATCTTCTGGACTGCCTCATGAATATAATGCTGGCCTCTGCACAAAAGTGGTTGGCGACACAGCACCAACGTCTTCACACAATACAAAAGGAGGGTGATTAATTACTCTTCCTTTTGCTTTCTTTATTTTTTATTTTTTTAATAAAAAATAATACAAGAGAGAAACTGTAATTTCAAAGCTGCTGCCCTGTGCAATGTTCATGCCACACAGAAAAATCTCCAATCAAATACCATATAGACGAGAGCTTTCTAAACTTCGTATGTTGTTGAAACACTTTTTAGGCATGCATCATTTGGTGACACACTAATTCAGTTTTACTTGCAAACCGGCATTCAGGCATTTATTCTAACTGTGGGTGTTTCCCGTTGACCTACTTGTTGAGCTTTCGTCTAGATTCGTTTGCAAGGAGATCCCACAGTGTTGGCTATTTAATGAAGGTTCCTTCTGATTTGTTTGCAGCAGGGTTAGGTGGTGGTGTGTCAAAGCATCTGGGACTCCACACATTCTGGTGCATTTTCCTGCCACTTTCCTTACTGCAAAAAGCCTGAACTTTTGGGGAAGCAGGGCTGTTGCACAAGACCTCCCGCTCTGCTAGAATTGCACAACTTGAATTTGTCAGTATGTGACTGAATCTCAACCAGACCCCTCCTGCCTGCCTTCTTACTTACAATGAGTCCAACAGGTTGCTCTGGCTGCGAGTTTCCTCCTCATTATTCTCAGTTTTGCCCTTGTAGAACTCAGCAGGGAGGAGGATGGGGAGAACAGTACAATTAGCTGGCTCTCCCTGCCATTGGCACTGACTCCAACTGCTGTTGGGCTCCTTGCCTTCCCAATGGGCACTAGGAACCACTGCTCTCAATCTGTCCCTCACAGATTGCTCTTGCTCACCTACCTAGCATATGGTCACTGACTCTTAAGGAATAGGGAAGATCATGGTTCAGTTATTAGGCAATGTCTTCACATCTCCCCCACCCCCACCCCCCAGTTGTTCTCTCCTATTATCAGAAGAAGCAGAAATGTTGGCCTTGGTCTTGTTTCATTAACCACCTCTAAGGAAAAAGCAGTAGCAAGAGAAGCTTAGGCGTTGGGTGTTGATGGTAAACATATATTGAGGGTGGTCATTTTTTATTCAGTCTGTCCCCCTTAGGTACTTCCTGTCTGAAACAATCTGCACATTGTTTAAATTATTCCAATTAATTTTTTTGCTCCATAATGTTCAAATTATTCCAATTAATTTTGTTTTCAGAATCACCGACTACAAGGATGGCTGCAGGCAATATGGCAAAGTACTGATTGCATTCTGTACTGCGAATACGCCTCATTTCCGCTTAGAAGTTCATGCTCATAATGATCTGCAGTTGATTGTTACAATAAACCTAGTCTTAAAGAATGGAAAAGTGCTTCCAACTTATTTTATAACTAAGGTGATATTCTGACTTCTGATAAATCAAAAAGCAAACCTTCCGTCAGCTGGTAAGCAAGGAAGTTCTTTCCCCGAGGATGTACAATTCTCAACCTAAATTAATTTAGCCAATTTGGGGGAAGCTTCTTCACTGTTCCAGCTTCTACTTTTACTCTCATTTGTTTAACCCCCCCCCAAAAAAAATCTATACAACAAGCAAATATAAAACAGCAAACTCAGATCTAAAGCCAACAATGTAATTGGGTAAAAATAGCCTAAGAGCAGCAATGCAAGAATATACTAATAGCAAATTCAGGTGCTAAGCTGCCTCCTGAAGCTGGCTTAATAATAATAATAATAATAATAATAATAATAATAATAATAATAATAATATATTTATACCCCGTCCATCTGGCTGAGTTTCCCCAGCCACTCTGGGTGGCTTCCAACAGAATATTTAAAAAATGATAAAACATCAAATATTAAAAACTTCCCTAAACAGCATTGCCTTCAGATGTCTTCTAAAAGTCAAATAGTTGTTTATTTCTTTGACATCTGATGGGAGGGTGTTCCACAGGGCAGGCACCACTACCAAGAAGGCCCTCTGTCTGGTTCCCTGTAACCTCACTTCTTGCACTGAGGGAACCGCCAGAAGGCTGAATGATGGAGATGGAGATGCTCCTTCAGGTATACTGGGCCAAAGCCATTTAAGGCTTTAAAGGTCAGCACCAACACTTTGAATTGTGCTTGGAAACGTGCTGGGGCAGGGCTGGGGCAGGGTAGGGCAGCAGAGAAGTTGGGGCTGTGTGATACACCGGTGGAGCCAATCTGGCATTCTCACTGGTGCATCTGAGCAGCCTTGACCTTGACAGCGCCATGGTCATCTCAGTCAGGTAAAGTGTAGCGTTGTTGGTGCTGGGAGGATGGCTCTGTCCTACCACACCGGCCTATACTGGAGGCAAGCATGTTTTATTGTGGGCTTCCTCCCAGACAGCCTTTACGGAAAAGATGATGGGAGCATCCTAGTGTGTCAGAGGGCACTTTCATTCAATTGAGGATAAGGTGGGAGTTTGGGCTAGGGTGGGCATGCAAATTGAAGGGCTATCTGTGGCAAGTCCAACTTATAGATCTTAAGAAGGGGCTTTGCAACTGTCTGTCAACAGCAGACCTCTTGAGCAGCAAGAAGAAACTCTGGGCACATCAAGAACGGAGTGTAGGAAACCAATTTTTAGGGGAAATTATATTAAATTTGCCTTAATTTGTGGCTGATTTGGAAAATGAATAAAAAAGATTTGGCAAAAAAGAAGAAGAGAGAATTCTTCACTTTGATGAGATGTATTTGGAGTAGAACGTCTATTTCTAATTTCACATCTGTAATGTATAAGTAAGCATATATCTATGTCCCCTCCTGTCCTTTCGTGTGTGGGGGGAATCAGTGGCCTTCCTCCAGATGTTGCTAGGAATCGAACTTCCACCATGAGCCTCAGACAGCACAGCCAGTGGTAAGGTATGTTGGGAGCTGTAGTCTAGCAGCACTCAGTGGGCCACAGATTCCTCACCCTTCATGAAGGAGTTATAAAAGACGCTGCAATGAGTCGCCTGTTTGTGTTGACGTAGAACCATCCCACTGTAATATTGGTTGAAATTAATTGGGCTGGGAATGGAAGCCAACATACTGGGACACCGCTGTAAACCCTGAAAAACGCACCAACTTTGCCTTTTAAGGTATCGTACACACAGATGAATTGAGCGATTGAGAAAACAGGTTCCAGGTTTTCTTAACCACGAAGTAATTTGGGATTCTTCAATTATTTAAATGCTGAACAGGAGTCAGGCACCGGAGACTGGCTGAGAAAATTAGGAACATACAATTGGAAAGTTTTGTCTTGGGTAGTTGGCAGCAGGCTTGGGAATAGGGTCCAGGAGTCTGTCACTCCTGTACATAGCAGCAATATGAAATGCTTGCAGAGATAATGGATTAAGGGTGGGATGCGAACCTAAACCAGCAAATCGGCTTACAATAAAATCTGCAGAGTGCCATGCAATTCATGCAAAGCTGTAGAGATCAGGGAAGCTTGGAAGGAGGGTCTCCATTTAAAGCCCAGTCTTGTATTAGCTATACCACATCGTGTTGCTTCTGCTGGCATAAGAGTAAGATGACAACAAAAGGGTGAAATTACGCTACAGATGTACATCAGTTTTAGATCATTCGAACTGTTAGCACCTTCAAAGGATTCGGGGAATTGCAGTCTGAGGGTCCTGAGAATTCTGTTAGAGAACTGCAGACTGTTCACAGAACTGCAGTTCCTAGGATTCCCTCAGATGAGAGAGCAATATTATATGAGTTTAACGAATACTACCAAGACATTCATAGCCAAATGCCTGTCCCAGACCACATCGCGCATGTATTTGTGCATTTCTGGCCATGTGAACTTGCTCTCAGGTGGCCAGATAAGCACCCCATGTATACTGTAGGTTCTTCCTCAAGTTATATTCGTTTTCTCCACCACCCAGAAGGCAAATTTATGTCTAGTTTGTTTTGTTGAGTGGCTAAAGTATTGCACTTGCAGACTTGGCAGGAAAGCAGATCTAGGCCTAGACTTTTGTATTTCCACTGACACTTTTGCAAGACAGGATTATTATGCATCATAAGAATGATACCATAAAAGTAACTTTCTGCATTACAGTCATGTGCAGAGGAGGTTTCAAAACACAACATCAACATAAAGTATTCTTAGTTCATGACAGTGCACCTCCTTAGTCTGTCATATATATATTTTTGAAGTGCAGGAACCAAATTAATATTTATTGTTTTAAAGAACACAAGCACGCAGCAAATGAACTCCTCCTTAACTCAGATGTTTCAGTTGTAAACATCAAGCATAAATGCTATGAAGAGCTACAGGTGCTACAAGCAGCATGAGTTGAGTGACAGACTGATGAACATTTATCACAAATTGTTGTTCCTTGAGCACTTCAGCTTTTGAAGCCAAAATATCCCCAACCATCTAAAGTGACTGTTATAGCAATGCTTTTATCTTTTAAAAATCTGATTTAATAAAATCCATATGTCTTGATAACTGTACTTAAAACCAACACCTGTCTATGAATCACATTCTTTATAGGCTTCTATGGATCCAAAGCCAAAGCTCATACCAACCTCCCCAAAATAGAAAGTAGAGATCAGCATCTTGTTGCATTATATAGCAGGGATAGACAACATAGTGCTCTCCAAATGTTGCTGAACTACAACTCCCATCATCCCAAATGGCTATGTTGGCTGGGGATGATGGGAGATGTAGTCTGACTACATCTAGAGGACACCATATTAGATACCTCTGGGTTACAGCTTCAAAAAATGCACATTCCCATGTCTGTAACGCAATACACCTATTCTGCAACAAGCTATTCTGTCCTGATATTGTGTTTATGCTAATTCGGCTAAACTCAAAGTAGAAATTTAGGTTGTAGTACTATACTATACTTAGGGACACGGGTGGCACAGTGGTCTAAACCACTGAGCCTAGGGCTTGCCGATCAGAGAGTCGGCGGTTCGAATCCCCGCGACGGGGTGAGCTCCCGTTGCTCGGTCCCAGCTCCTGCCCACCTAGCAGTTCGAAAGCATGTGTCAAAGTGCAAGTAGATAAATAGGAACCGCCCTGGCGGGAAGGTAAATGGTGTTTCTGTGTGCTGCTCTGGTTCGCTAGAAGCGGCTTAGTCATGCTGGCCACATGACCCGGAAGCTGTACGCCAGCTCTCGGCCAATAAAGCGAGATGAGCGCCGCAACCCCAGAGTTGTCCACGACTGGACCTAACGGTCAGGGGTACCTTTACCTTTACCTTTTTACTATACTCACTGGGGAATGAGCCCCTCTGAGCCAGTGGGACCTCTTGGAAGACATGCATTCCCAGGATTGTGCTGTTAGTGTCATTATCCTAGTGTCATTATCCTATTTTGCAATCTGAAACATTCTTAAAAATGTATCAGCTGGATTTTAAGTGTCAGTAGGATATATATATGCTTCTTAGATTATTCATTAAAGCTGCCAATTTTAAATTTTGCATCCTGATGTTGCATTTCAAGTCCATCAAAACCAGATGTGGAATTGGAATTACAATAGAAATAACCCTTTTCCACCCAGGGAAAAACTTCCATGACTCAAATGGCACTGATTATGACTGAGAAGAACCTTCTGCCCCCCAAATATGCATTTAAATCCCATAGAAATCATCCACTCAAAATATGTGGATGTACCAGGGTTCACTCTTTTGCAGCCAACTGTACTGCACACAAGCCAGGGCTCCCTTGTGGCTTTTATGAGGAGGAGGAAATGTTCCAGATGTATATACAAATGTTGAAATGTAAGTACCCAACATTTCCATAGAAAGCTCCTGTGCACAGTATTGACGATTTGGCATTAAGAATTACAAAAATGCAGCCTCTGCATCAGATTCACAGTAGCAGTGCGAACAGGTAGAGCTCCTGAAAAAAAATGGGTTACTTATACCAACTTGCTAAAGGTAAGTAAAACAAGGGTCAAAGTAAATGGACCTGCCTTTTTAAGTGACTTCCAACCAAATTCCAACTTGCATCTGTAGTTAAAAGGAGAGGTCATTTTTCTTCTAAATTACTTTCCGTCTCCTCTACTACAAAAATAGGATGGTCCCAGTTTTGTGAAAAGAAATCAAGTCAATGCACACCGCAGCAACAACTCAATGAAGGAACATTAATTTCTACACCAAGTTGCAAAGGTACTGAGGGAATATGGTACATAAAGATGGCAGTTGATCACGAGAGGAGAGGCTAGATAGCAAGGCTGGAAGTAATGCTTCGTTTGTAAATTACAGGAACATAAGAAGCTGACTTGTATACCAAATCAGGCCACTGGTCCATCTAGTTCAGTACTGTTGGCACTGCCTGGCAATGACTCTCTACTGTTTTCAGACAGCAGACATTCCCAGTCATACCTGGAGATTGTGGGAATGAAACCTGAGACCTTCTGCATGAAAAGCAGATGCTCTACCACTGAGATACTATTCATGCCCATATCAGTAAGTTAGTGTGAGAAAAGCACTACAGGTATCCCCTTTTCCAGTTATGGGCAGTGGTTGTTTTTTTACAGTGATAGCACAATCCAAATCACTGGTGCAGCCCTAGTTAATTCTGATCCACCAAATCAGCCTGCAAATTACTAGTAACAATGAGTTAAACCAGGGGTAGGCAACTTAAGGCCCGTGGGCCGGATGCGGCCCAATCGCCTTCTCAATCTGGCCTGCGGACGGTCCAGGAATCAGCCTGTTTTTACAATGAGTAGAATGTGCCCTTTTATTTAAAATGCATCTCTGGGTTATTTGTGGGGCATAGGAATTCGTTCATCACCCCCCCCCAAAAAAAACAGTCCGGCCCACCACATGGTCTGAGGGATAGTGGACCGGCCTATGGCTGAAAAAAGTTCTTGACCCCTGACTTAAACTAAGTCATTGTTTCTTAGTAAAAGGTAAAAAGGTAAAGGACTCCTGGACGGCTAAGTCCAGTCAAAGGCGACTATGGGGTTGCGGCGCTCATCTCGCTTTCAGGCCAAGGGAGCCGGCGTTTGTCCGCAGACAGCTTTCCAGGTCATGTGGCCAGCATGACCAAACCGCTTCTGGCACAACGGAACACCGTGACGGAACCCAGAGTGCATGGAAATGCCGTTTGCCTTCCTGCCACAGCAGTACCTATTTATCTACTTGCAGTGGCATGCTTTTGAACTGCTAGGTTGGCAGGAGCTGGGACAGAGCAATGGAGCTCACCCCGTCGTGGGGATTCGAACCGCCGACCTTCCAATTGGCAAGCCCAAGAGGCTCAGTGGTTTAGACCACAGCACCACCCACGTTTCTCAGTAAGTCGGTCCATTCCACAGACCGTTTAAGTATTAGGCTAATTGCTACCACTTTTCTGTATAATAACACTGACGCCATCACATAAGATTCCTGATGAAGAATATTCCAAAAGCAACAGATTAAACTCTTAATATCTTGTGAAATAAAGCAGTCATGTATTATGGTAATCATTAAAGTAAAAAAAAAAAAAAAGAACACAGATTTGGGTAGAAAAGTTGACATTAACTCCCCCACCCCCAAAAAGTCTTCTTAGGAATCTCGTTAGGCAGCCAACTATGGAACCATCCCAGACTTAGAAAAGGAGGACTGCCTGAGGTTATAGTTATCCATTGGAATTTCCATTATCTTACTGTTTTCAGACAAATAACAGATCCCCTAACCCCCAGTGCCAAGAACATTTCAGGGTTTGTATCTACAGTACGCCTTTGCTTTGAAGACGCCAGCAAAACAATCATCTAAAGGAAAACATGTTTGTGTTTCGGCAGCACTAATAAATGCCAGAGATAGAGAATGACACCTTACTTATTCTGGACATTGATGCAAAGGCCTACGATTTCCAAGGTAGAGGAAAAGGTGGGTTCACGAGAATCTATATTACACTATGTGCCTTTCCCCCTTAAAACACAGGGGTTTGATGCCCTCTTTTTTATGGCTACAAGACTAAAGAAGAAATAGTTGACATGGTGCCCTACAGATGTTTTGGGACCTACATTTTTAGAAAGGGAAGTACCAGCCACTCTAGATTTTGGAAACCACACTGAGGACCAAACAACGTATTATAAGCGAATCTATTTAACTATAGCCCAACATGCGTTTGTTTGAAAAGATGCTGGTGGCTCTCTGTCACTTCTCTGCTCTCAATTACTGTGTCCTAAAGTGACTTTCCAAGCAAAAAACCAGGAGTCCGTGGACCAGAGTCACTTTATTTGATGTATAAGATATACTTTGGCCCGCTTGCTTTCTAAAACTAGAGACTATGTGGATCTAACCCCCTCTCCAAAACTACAAAAGTAGACCAACACAAACAAACTGCTTTTGTGTTTCTTGAAGAACTGTCCTCTCCATGCCACATGGGCAAAGCATTTCTTAAACTGGAGGGAATTGCAAAATATGTTTTGCCACGTGTCATGGGAGATGACTCAAAAAGACCAACTGGGTTTATGTAAGCGTCACAGTGATTCTAAGGTCAATCTTTAGAGCCTGGCCTTTATTAATTAAATCAATGTGAGGAATCTATCATATTACATTTCAAGATAGCAGCAGAGTTCAGTGCAGTTCAGTACAGAAGAGAGAAAAAAGGAGAATTCAAATAAGGTCCTGACATTACTAAAAAGAAGTGCATGATAATCTCTTTGTTCTGAAGCTCATAGTACCTTATAAGTGGAGACCAATCTCTAACTTTCATGCTTGGTCTCAATTTAATATAGAAGGTTGTCTTCATTTTTATACTCTTCCTAGTTGTTAAGTGAGAGAGTTACGGTTCCTCAACATCAGCTGGCTATGGTTGTGTTTGCAGCAATACTTAAGAGTGTTTCCCCCCCAGATTGTTTGAAAAGCTGTCATCCTGAAGCACGTGGAGATGCGTTCCATAATACAATATACATATAAGTGGAGAAGTTCTTTCCCCCTAGAGAGGGGGAGCGAGGGAGAGAGAGAGAGTGAGAGACATTTGGGCACATCCACCGCCTATGGAAGAGCTCTTAGCACCCTACAGTTTCACCAGCAGATGGCGTCCATACCTGGACAAATTTTAGATAAAACTACGGAGCTACAGTACCATCTGGCCAACCATTTACGGCCATGCTAGATGTAATGTTGGGAGTTCCATCATTGGAGCTCTTGGAAATCTTGATAAAGCCAAATTCCTGACTGCGGAAGTGTCTAACAGGCTTTGGTTGAATGTGTTAAAGATGCCTCCTCTAAAACCTTCACACCCAATGCACAAAGGTCTGAAAGAGACTCGAAATGTGCACACCAGGAGACAGGATACTGGGAGTGGGGATTGTGTGCATTCCCCCCCACCCCCATTTTTAAGCCCTGCATGTTCAGGCAAACACCTGCAGAGAGCTCTAGTTTGGTCCTAAACTAGGTCTCCATGTTGCCTACCAGGTGGTAAAATTTCTCAATATAAAATGCAGAAGGGATGATTATATGCTTCTGTGGAAAAGTGGGCAAAGTGTAGGAATTTTTAAATATCATATGTGGTGTTCATACTCTTCTCTTGATATATATTCTATGACATATACATATACTATTCTCTCAATATATAATATACATCATAGAAGCCAATTCCTAGGGGCTGAGGTACCTTTGCCCTCCCCCATTAAAATATTTGAAGGGGCGACACCCCCCCAAATTAATGGGCATTGCCATTCAAATGGTGTGTGCATTTGCCGCTTCTTGTGTTCGATTGTGTCGGGCGGGGCTTACCTGGGCCCCCTCTGATGTTTTATTCAAGTTGGCATCCCTAATATACACATTGCATTCTCTCGATATAAAGTACGTTGCTAATTTGAATGCAGAATGGTTGATTTCCCCCACATTTACAGATGGGAAGGGAAGCTAAAGCTCATATATATGAAACAAATTTCATATATGGTTATTTGAATGAATGAATTTATTCTTACGGTCACGGACCAGCTTATTAAATCAATAATACAAAAATAATACATTGAAATTTACATAACAGCAGTAGTACACGTATGTATACGTAGACAGCAACGTTTAAAATATATGAATTAAAATTGTGACACTAAAATATGGCCTAAAAATTGCCATTTGGGTCCTATTCATATCGGTAACACCGCTTGTTCTCTGAGCTTAATGGCTGCTGCACAGTATTTGGCTACTTTCAGCGTAATCTCAGGGTCTGTGTCTTCTACGAGGCGTTTGAGAGATACTCTGGTTTCTCTTCAGATTGTATATGGTTATTTAAGCAAAGTATTGGAGATGGGCAGATTTACAAGAATGTAGCAACATGCTGCAATTATGTACGTGTAAAGGAAGAAAGGCAGAGAACACATGTATCTGTGGAAAACTGGACCCTCTACTGAAGGTTTTGGAAGAACTGCATTTAATGTATTCAAGATGTGACAGTGTGTCAGATTCGAAGTAGTGCAAGTGTTTTTCCCCAAAGCACACAAAATGGGCTTCGTTCACATTTTACACAGAGGGAGCCACGCTGTCTAGCTCATGTGAACTGCCCCTTAACCCAGAGATCTGGGGATAAGCTGTGGCTATTCAAGGGTAAGGAAATGGCACCAGCCAAGATTCAGAAGCAGCCGCCTCTGCATTCCTTTGTATATTCCTGGATTAATTCCTGGCACCGAGAAGAGGTTGCAGGCGGAAAGCCACTGAACTCTTGGCTCAATTTTTTGGCTGTAGCCAAGTGGAGGGGACAAGATTGAAAAGGAGGGGCAGCTCTCTTGAGAATACCGCAGATCCCCTTTCTGAATTCCAGGACCCCACCTGAATTTGCATGGAATTTTTAGTAGTCCCTTTATTACTACGGGGTATACAGAAAATCATATATTCCATCTATAGGCCAGCTCTCACCGACCTGCTGAAGATGTTTAGGACTACAGCTCCCATCATCCTCAGCCAGCATGACTTGTGACCTAGTCCAATACTCTGACCACTGCAATCACGCTGGCCAGAAACTGAATTCTGGCTGTTCTGTAATGATTCCCCACATCCTTATGTCTATTTACCACAATTCTAGCTGTAGGCTTCCTCAAATTAAGCTCTGCAGTGTTTGAAGGAAAACACACAAACACACATGCACACACAAATGTTAGATGGACCAGGACACGGCAAACACATCTTCTCTCCCAGCTTCCAACAAGCATCAGTCTTAAGCAAAGTCCCAGCTGCTAAGTTCTTGAGTCACCTCAAGGGATTTAATTAGCAGATCCATCACAAGCGGTATAAATAATGACTAGTTTGTAGATGCTGCAGACATCTCTTGATCGCTTAGTGAGCAGAAGCATTAACAGGGCCCATCTGCTAGAAAAACCCCTTCAGGATTGGATATTGTATTTGACAAATTGTTTCAACCACAGCCATATTATCCCTAGGCTCCAGCAATCAGGTTTTATGAAGGACTAACACACATCAGTAGCAAAGCCATATATCAGATAAGCAGCTAATTTCATCAGGGTAGCCATAAATAACTGTCCACTCTCCTGCTGGCTGCAGGGCACCTCGATATAAAGATTGCTTACATTATGTCCTTTAACACGTAGGCGAATACAAGAGGCAGCTTTTTCAAATGTCGCTTTCTGAGCTTCCAAAGTTATGTTTAGGGAGCAAAGGAAAACAATCTGGATTGCATAATTTGATTTAGAGGAACAGTAGGGCTGGACACAGGTTTCAATGAAAGCAGTGCCATCCCTTTGTGCTTTATGTTTTGTTCTTAGGCTGTGTCTACACTGGGGATTTTGCTTTGGTTGTTTCAATAATGGTTTTGTGCCATGTCACAACCGGTCAGTGTTCAAATGTTAGTTTTGACCAATAAATGTGGTTTTTAACCATGTTCCTGCCTTTTTAATGTACTGTATTTTAACGCTGTATTTTACTGTACTCCTATTATTATTTTGACTTGCATGTAAACAAGACTGGGCATGTATGTATTGAATATGGACAGCTCGTTAAACTGGAGGAGACATCAGGCAGGTTTTCCTCTACCCAAAAGCCTAATTTCATTGGGTTGTAACCAATGGTGGCTGTAATTTGAGGGGGAAACCTATTTCACCCCCAAAAGTCAGGGTGCCTGAGTTCTGCCAATCCCCATTACGTACTGCAGTCCTCAGTGCCAAAGCCTATTCTGTTCTGAAGCGTCTCCCAACCTCCGGAACAGCTTTTTGTCGTGGGGATGAGGGGGGTGTTCCAGGGGATGAGGGGGAGGACTCGAGTCAGAAGGGAAACTGCATGAAGGGCCAGCTCAAGACATTTTGCCGCCTGAGGCGAAGAACAAGGCGGCGCCCTCCCCCAAGGCACATACAGAAGCCAATTGGTAGCTGAATCTCTCTCCAATACTGTTGAAAGGACAGTGTATTCCACTGCACTTAAGGGTAGCAGGCGAGCACAGTGAGTACAGGGCAGGCCACATGGCACTCACAGCTCTGGCCACTCCCTGCATCTTCAGCATCAGCCACCTGAGGCAGCTGTCTCACTCTGCCTCATCACAGAGTTGGCCCTGACTGCATGCAAGGCCATACCCAGCAGCACTTCTGCAAGGTGAGGCTCTGGTGCCAGTGCCCTAGGACTGCCATACCTCAGACTCAAAGGACTCCATCCCAGAAGCCCCAGTGTGACCAGAGGCACCTTTCAGTGAAGGTGCAGCTTGCAACTGAGATCTTGCTGCTGCTCCTATACAGGGCTCAGCTTTGACTATTTCTGAAGCAACAGCAGATCTCTGCTCTCTGTTGGTATTCAGCCTGAACCTTGCATGGAGCAGCCTAGCTGCAGGTCACCTCTCAAGGAGGGGATACAGGATTAATTGAATTGGTGGGATTGGTGAGAACTGGGTGCCCTAATTTGTGCAAGCAAAAGCGATACCCGCTAACCACCATTAGATAAGAACTGTTGATTTGAATTTCTGGGTGCTGATCAGCGCAACTCTGAACAAACAAAGTTGCAGTGACATCTTGTGTTTTGACAGTGAAGTAAGACTGTCCTATGCACTCTATGTGTCGCAATCTCACCCTTGGACGTCACTGTCTAATATTAGGCATGTCGATTTGTGTTGGCATAGCTGGGTGCTCTGGCGAACAAAATGTCATGTCAGTGACTCATAACCTCTCCTGAGCTATTATCAAGCATCACTGGCTGCCAAGCGGGGTCAGCACACACCACCAATGAAATTCCACAGGTCGTGACATCACAGTCAGTATGTTCCAACCCAAAAATACTTCCTTTTCCAGGGTAGCAGCTCACAGGATTGAATAACAAGGCTACAGGTTACAGCGTCTATCCTTCAAAGATCAAAACGAACTTGCCTGGAACAAGAGGAACATAATGCAACACAGCTGGTTGTCTTGTGATGTACTTTAACACAAAGGAACAACTTTTCACAATGTGATAAGTGTTAGGTGCATTTATTTGTTAGCTTGAAAAATCACAAATTAAGGCTGTCATCAGGTATGACCTGATTAAAGCAGTGATACTTGATAATATTTTTGCTTCTAATTTCTACATCAATACAGTACTTTCATTTTGGGGCTTATCTGCAACTGTTAAATCATTGTTTTTTTGGTCCTGCAAACATACATAATAGAATAATTCCTTTACGTGCATGAATGCTCAGAACACCTAAACAGAATTCATACATTTTCCTCCATTATTAAATAGAAATATATATTCCTGATTCAGGATTTTTGAGAAAGGTGCAAACAGTCTGTAAGAGGAATAGAGCTTTTTTTTTGGATTCTAACTGTTGGTAATAATATATTGGATAACACTTTATTGCACTGTTATTTTTCTTAGTAAGAGACCACCCCCAACAGTGTTAATTGAGAAAGCCAATTGCAAACCAACAATTTGATGCTTGGATACAATTTTTAAAAAGTGATCTCCTTGGTACTTTGTTAATTGTTTAATGGTTCAGTGCTATGGCTAAAATCAAAAAGATTTGTGCAACTAGTTCTGTATCCAAGGGGCTCCTCCTATAGCAAGCAGTTCCACACTTATGAAACTGAATTAGGGTACTTCCCAAAAACAGCTTTTGAAATTGCATGAGAAAAACAGAAAACTCCACTGGGCATGCCTAAGACCTTTTCTAGAGATGTTTCCTTGAGCAGAATCCAAAACCAATATTGCATCTGATTCAAAATGTTACACTAAAACGAGTGAGGCTGCAGGGTCAGGTGACATTCTGATTGAGAGCTGTGTGCAGGTGGCCTCTTGAAATTCTCTACCCTGTTTGTAGGCAGAGAAACTAGGAGGAGCATTTCACTAAATTTCTCCAGGTGAGGGACAAATTCTCCAACAGTTTCTCAGTGGCTGACGCTCATCATTAGTGGTAATCTTAACAAAGATCCCACCACCACCCACTTTAAGGTTTTGTTTTATTTTATGTTAGCACCTTTGCTGACAGCCTGGCTATGTCTGGATGTGGCATTGTTCTGGGACATCAGTAGTGGGAAATGGTGGTTGCTACAAAAAGATGGTGGATGATATTCAAAGTCACCTTATTTCCTTATTTGCTAGTGGCAGCAGCAATTGTGTTCGAAACCACGTCTGCCATTTGCAGCCTCCACAAACCTAGCATCTTTCTGTGGGAAGAAAATGGGGGCGATCACAAAACCAACCAAACAAACAAAATGATGAGGAATATTTAGAGGAATACTTCCCTAAGGTGACAGAGACTGAGAAAAATGAAAAATCACATCCATTTTCTCGGGGGGGGGGGAATTCTTCTGAGAAATTTCAACTCAGTTCTACATTGATTAAGTCATCACAAGGCTATATGTATATGCATCTACAAAGCAGACTTTGTTTTGATGCATACAGATATTTACTTGGTAGATTCCATCTAGAGAGGAATAGGCACTGGTCGTGAGGTAGCTGAAATAATTTTATATAAATCCCCAGGGTGTAAGGTAAATTTAGGAAGGATAAATAACAACAGTCCAGCAAATAGCAATAGTCCAGCAGAGAAAGATCAGGACTTTGAAGAGGGAAATCTGATTTCAATTCCCACTTACAAAGCCACGCAGATAGTGTTCAGCTCAGTTACTATCTAATGGTTTCTTGTGAGACGAATAATATGAAAATTACATACCCCAAATATGTTCATAAACCTCAACTATTAATTTAAAGTATGCTCATTAAAGAATTATTGAAAGTGGATTATTGATGTACGCATTTCATTACAATGAACCTAAGAACCCCATTGCTAAGTGATGCACAAGCCAATCAGAACGCGGCTTTGGCTGCAAATACACAAGCACTGATGCAAAGCAGACCTATCCAAATCATGGCACAGGCTGAGTGTAGATGCCAAGTGTGTACCAAACACACAAAAGGTCTATGGAGGGCCAAATGACAGGCCAGACGAAGGGCTTGTGTAGTTGCTCTACCGATCCGCACAACTTTTGGAAAGGTAGCCAAATGAAAATTTATTTTTGATTTAGTATCGTGTTTTTCATACCACTGCCACCCTGTTTCAGGTTTCTTCCAGTTTGGGATATTTATTATGGTTGGTTTGTCCAAGTGACATCTCAATGAGCTGGTCTCAACGCAGCTGTTTCAACAAAAGAAAGCCAGATGTACTGCCTCATCCCTTGTTGATAGAAAAAGCTCATTTTCCCTCAGTGACCCCATTCCCAATGTCCCTTCTTGAAAGGGTGAGGGAGGGAGGAAGGGAGGGAGGGGGAAGATGAATTTATTGACCTACAAGGCTGACATTTAATCTTGCTTGTTTTCGTCTCATGTTATTTTAGCCACAGTCTTGTAGTGGCTTCATAAATACCCAAGGGAATGGCTCCAGTCACGTTGCCATCAATCTCTACGGCTACAGCCAGTAAAATTCTGTCATTCTAAATTTGGGCTCGAAACTGGTTTAGTAGCTGGAGATATGGGTGAAAGGAGGAATCAATTTTTGGAGTATAAATTTTAACCAGAACATCCAACTTGCTTTCCCATTCTCCACAAAAAATAAATAAATATCACTGATGATCCAGAATAGCAATCTGAAGCCTTGCTGGACCTAGAGTCTGATAGCCTGAAACGATAACCAACTTTTCATCTGTTTATGAACTTTGTAGCATTTCTCTTTCTCTCTATGGCAGGGGTCAGCAATCTTTTTCAGCTGTGGGCCGGTCTACCGTCCCTCAGACCATGTGGTGGGCCGGAATATATTTTTTGGGGGGAAATGAACAAATTCCTATGCCCCATAAATAACCCAGAGGTGCATTTTAAATAAAAGCACACCTTCTACTCATGTAAAAACACCATACAGGCCCCACAAATAACCCAGAGGTGCATTTTAAATAAAAGCACACCTTCTACTCATGTAAAAACAAGCTGATTCCTGGACCGTCCGCGGGCCAGATTGAGAAGGCGATTGGGCTGCATCTGGCCCACGGGCCTTAGGTTCCCTACCCCTGCTCTATGGGGTGACCACACATGAAAGGGCAAAACAAAAGGATGAGGACAAGTAATTCCCCCGCAAACCCCTAAGATTCCTAAAATAGAGGAATCACCTCAACTGAAAAACACACAAATAATTTTAGTGCATCAGGTTATGTTATAAACGCATCTTATGTTTCACAGTGATACAAGAGATACCAGAGATATAAAATGTTGGAAGTGACTTAGTCAAATGAATCAAGTGAGATCATGTGGCTTACAGAATATGTTATAATTGCATAAAACAATATAAAACAATTATAAAAAAGACAGGGTCTGCATTTATTATTTTAATAAAGGCACTGATTGTTCTAATAAAATAAAAAAGGTACCAACAATTATATTAGGCAACACTTCCTTTTTTCTTCAAAACTATTGTTTGTCAAATATAAATGTCTGCAGATATCATTGATTAATGAATGAACCAACACCCATTTTCTTTACTTGACTAAGAATTGTTTGCTTGGGTATCAGCCCTAAATAAAAGCATGAAGCTATGTTGTTATGCTGTTAATATATTTTGCATCATTATGCAGTACACAATTTGATCCATTTGGCTGGCCTGTATACATGGTCTCTCCTCCCCCACCCCCGGCCCACCCGCCTTTCAGGGGCCCTGTTGTCTGATGTGACTGGAAATGCAAAGATGACTTACAACCTAGTTTATTTGTTTTTTTCCCTTGGGTGAAGAAGGATTTCCCCGACATCTTGTTGAAAATGGTTTTTTCCCATTGCTTTGTCCCTAGGGGTTGTGCCATTTTTATCAAGGCCAGACAGTTGCTATTTCAAGCAGAGCCCTTGTTTATACCATTTTTTGGGGTTTCTTGTTTTAAAAGCTCTTTGCAACCAGCCAGCCAAGATGCCTTCCATCTTCCAACTGGAAGAGAAGCATTCTTTATGTACATGTTACAGTTTGTTTCCAATAAAATTTGTGGTCTGCAGCCTTTAGTCTGCTGTATATGAAATGTACCAACTTCACATGGGACTTCACATAGACCTTTTGGGGTCTATGGGCACACTTGCAAACAAGAAAAACTTATGGCCCCACATGCATGCCCAGGACCCTGCCACAGCTCTCCCACCTCCTTCCCAAAGCCAGGCCAGCAGCCCTCCACCTTACAGAGGGTACATATTCCCACATATATTTGGTATCTGAAGAAGTGTGCATGCACACAAAAGCTCATACCAAGAACAAACTTAGTTGGTCTCTAAGGTGCTACTGGAAGGAATTTTTTTATTTTTTATTTTGTTTTGACTATGACAGACTAACACGGCTACCTACCTATAACTGTTCTAAAAGTCAGATAGTTATTTATTTCCTTGACATCTGATGGGAGGGCGTTCCACAGGGCGGGCGCCACTACCAAGAAGGCCCTCTGCCTGGTTCCCTGTAACCTCACTTCTCGCAGTGAGGGAACCGCCCAGAAAGCCCTCGGAGCTGGACCACAGTGTCCAGGCTGAACGATGGGGATGGAGGGTTCTTAATTCCAAGACCCTTAGGTATAATGTCCAGGTTCTTGCATTTAGTCAGAAAGGAGATATCATTCTGTACCTTTGCAAGTTTCCTTGTGAGGTTGATGGACTTCCATTTCATGCAGCTCAATGTGGTGCCTTCTATGATTCTCGATTCAGGTAGGTAGTCGTGTTGGTCTGACGCAGTCGAAAGAAATTGAAAAATTGTCCAGTACCACCTTAGAGACCAACTAAGTTTGTTCTGGGTATAAGCTTACGTCTCTAAGGTGCTACTGGACAATTTTTAAATTTTTTCAAATTTATTTCGATGGGGGTGGAGACACTCCTTCAGGTATACGGGGCTGAGGCTGTTTGAATTGTGCTCAGAAACGTAGGCTTGTTGCAAATTGCCATGAGTTTGGGGTATTAAGCTGGGTGCCAGACCTCTTTAATCCCTAGATCCACTAAGTGCTAGAATTTAATCAAGGCTTCTAATTTTTGGAATAGCCAGGCTAGCCTGCTGGTCAGATGAGAACCTGGTTGATGAGCCATCAATGGGGATTAAGGGGCTCCGTGCAAGACAGCAAATAGGTTGGGCCTCGCTCAATACTGTAGATAAAGCCAGAGTTTAGAGTTGAAAGTGCAGTGATAGGACCCAGAAGCAAAGCAGCAAGCAGCAAGAGAGAGAGAGAGAGAGAGAGAGAGAGAGCCATGCTGGAACTCTGCCTGAATCCAAGGCAAATGAGACCCTTTTTGAGTGTTAATGCCGTGAAGCCCTCCATCATAGGCTCACGTCCTATATATGTATAAATATACCATATATCATAAAGACACCCACAGTCTCCGATGTGCCTCATTCCCAGAAGGAAACATGAACCTTGGGGAAGTGCCTGTAACCCCTGGCGTCTTGTACTGCTTGGAGATTCGGGTGGCATGCAACAATATAAATACTTTTACATAAATAAAATAAATAGTATGTTGTGGAATCCCATTCTGTGTAGCATGTTTGTGTACATCAAAACAGCAGCGGCAGCAGGTGGCACAGACAGGGTGGCACTGCATGCCTGATTTCCTGACGTTGAGGATCACTGCCACTTACTGGGGAGGGGAGGGGCAAGGCGTAGTGAGCTCAGTGTGGTGCAGGCACGGCTGCGGAGCCAATCCAATGCTCTTGTTCCTGTGCCCATCCTGCACCCAGCTCCCTGTGCCTTCTCCTCTCCATAAATGGCAGCAATGCTCGACATCGGGAAGCCAGAGTACAATGCCACCCTGCCTGAGCTGTCCTGTTTGCCTAGGCACACCAACCCTGCTGCACCTGAACTACATGGTGAGAGCAAAGGCAGAGCAACCCAAACCCTCGTTATGCCAGTTTGGGTATCCCTCCACCCAGCTCTCTTGGCTGAGCTGACTTTTTGCCAGCCTCTGCTGGCAGAGTGATGCAGAACGATGCAAGTTCCACCTGCCAGACACTGGAGGAAGCCAGCAGAAAGTCCCCAAATGGAGCATTCCAAGGGTGGGGAGTGGGCAAGGTTGAGCCAGTCCAAGATTGACTGGATCCCAAGCTAACCTCACTGGGTTCGAATGTTTCTCCCTTCCAGCTTCCACCGTGTCAGCCATGGCCAACAGGACCGAGGAAGCTGCAGAGACCCAGCAGCAGGGTGGCAGTGGATTGCACCTCAATCTCCTTCTTGATTGTTATCCTCTCTTCTGACACCACGAAACCAAAATATCCCACGTGCGACTTATTAAAAAATGCATTGACACATACACACAGGACAGAAAAATAATGTGATGATTATAGAGTTCATCTATTACAGTGGTACCTCGGGTTAAGTATTTAATTCGTTCCGGAGGTCTGTTCTTAACCTGAAGCATACTTAACCTGAAGCACCACTTTAGCTAATGGGACCTTCTGCTGCCGCTGTGCCGCCAGAGCACGATTTCTGTTCTTAGCGGAGTTCTTAACCTGAAGCGTACTTAACCTGAAGCGTACTTAACCCCAGGTACCACTGTACATTTAGCAGGGCTTCTTTTTGGAATGCTTCCTTAGTTAAAACTTCACTGGAAATCTTGACAACTCATATGGTTATTTTTAGCTGAGCTCGTCTTGTTTGGTGGCTTTGATGTGCTGACTTACTAATGAGAAAGATTTACACACAGAGAGGATATTAAGAATGCAGAGTCCACTGATGACATGGTACAGTTGGAAGGACAAATTAACATATAAAATTGCATCAAAGATGGAGAAACAGCCTACCTGACTTGAAACTCCTTATTCTGCAAGTTTTAAATTATGCCCGAAGGTTCCATAAAATGGGCGGAACCTGATATTAAAAATTTGGGACTTGCCTATGTGTTATGGGCAGGGAAGGGAGGGGCCAGCCCTATGAGGCAGAGTGAGCAAGAGAGGGCTGTGATCATGAATGTCATGGGAGGGTGTCATGAGAGGGCAGAAAATGGTTAGGTTACTTAAATTGTTGTTTTTATTGTTCTTTTATTCCCAGAGAGACACATTTCTGGAGATTCCCTGTTTCAGGTGCCAAAAAAACTTGGCCAGCGTTGCACATTTTGCACATTGACTTGTGAGGGAGGAGGAAACCATTTGCCATTTCGCCTCAGGCGGCAAAATGTATTGGGACTGCCCTGTGGAAACAACCCCTCCTCGTTATTCTCTGAAACATCTGGACACTGTTTTTGGGTCAAAAAAAGTTAGTCATACCTTTCTTGCTACTTGAGTATATAAATATACCCTGTAGATAAAAACAACTTGTTGACACTGGCTATCAACCATCTAATTTTGATGGAGCTTCTAGAAAATTCCAAAAATGAATACCTGTAGGTGAAATAGTATAAATGGTAAGAAAGCCTGATCAATCTTCAATCTAGCCTGTTCCACATACACAAAGGTGGTCAGTTGGACTATTAAAGAAATTTAGCAGTCAGATATCCTGTGGCCATAGTTTGAAATCTAAGCTAAGTAAATGCATATCGTGTGTGGGGGGGGGGTAGTTAATTCCTGAAGATAAACAAGTGTTTAACACACATGAAGTCATAAGTATTTTGAGGCGTGAGACAAGTAAAAATAGAGTCTTAAAACTTAAGGCCTGGGTTTTAAATGTCTTACTTTTAACACCATGAACATACCAAACAACATACCAATGGTTTCTCAGTAAAAATCGGCAATGTGAGGTATGCCAATTTAGATTGCCTCATGATGAGGTTGGCCCTACACTGTCAAACACCCATGCAACCTTTCCTTAATTAAACTTATTTAAGCAGAAAGGCCACAGCTCAGTGGTAGAGTATTTGGCTTTACCTGCAGAAGCTCCCAGGTTCAATCCCCAGTATATCCTGGCATGGCTGGGAACGTCCCCAGTCGGAAACCCTGGAAAGTTTCTGCCAGTCAGTGTAGACAATACTGCATTAGATGGGCCGGTGGTGTGACTGAGAATAAGGCCGCTTCCTATGTTCCTTGTAATAACACAGACAAGAAGCTGAAGGGAGTGTGAAACGTTTTCAAAAGGCCAAACTTTGCAACCAGGCGGGTTTAAACCTTCATTTGATTTAGAATTAAGCTGGCATTTTCAAGTCTTCACCATCGCTCACACATTACATTTTCTGTTGTGAGTCTAAGAAGTCTTAAGTGTGCATGAATGTGACAACAACATAGACACAGCAACTGGCCCATGAGAACTGGGCTGCAGGTCCCCACAGGAACCTGGGTTGGATCACTGAGCCAGCCTCTTTAAACCATAGTTAAGTTAATTTATGGTTTAAAGGTGAAATTGCGGCATGCTTCTGCATGCTGCTGAAATCAGAGGTGTTTTCTTCCTGCCAGGAAGAGGTATTTTCTGTGCTGCCAGAAGTTGAGCTGTGGTTCTGGCTCATCACTCCGTCTGAACCTGGGCTTGTGATGGTGCAGCAGGGTCAGGGGAGGAGCGAGGTGCCTGCGATTTCAGTGGCATGAACCAGGAAGCTGCACCGTGTCACTTTTAAACCATAGTTTAGTTTAACTATGGTTTAAAATGGAATGCTGACATATGACCCAAGGCTACACCAGAGAAGCTTGCAGGCTGAACTCAAGAACTAAGTGAACTAGTACAATGCCTAACCCTTCTGCAGTTGTACAACTTCAGTTCAATCGTGAGCTAGGCCTGCGATCGGCTGTGTCTACGGCAGAAGTTTCAGGACGCCAGATGCCTCAAAGATTTAATTCCACGTTAGATTTCCGACTGGCACTTAGGAGGACTCCAGCTGCTTCTGATTATAGATGTTAAGCACTTGAGAGGCAGCCAGAGGATATGTTCTGATGCCATCCTGCTGATGTATATGAAGACAGTTATACTTTCACCTGAAGTGCTTATAATTTGCTCACTTTAAAACTACTGCCTCTCTTCCTCCCTTTTGCAAACCCAGCCTCCTCCAGCACTCTACCTATTGCACACCATGTAGAGCCAAGCAGCAGTTTGACCTTCTCATTAAAATGAAAGAAGTTTGACAAAGCACTGAAGTCTATCGTCGCAGGAGGAAACGTTATGCTTAGAATTGTCATGCAGCTGAAAGGCTGGAGGATTTGGAATTGCGAACATCTGCTGCAAGTATTATTATTTTGTGGGCTTTTCTTTTCCTTTTTTATTTTAAAAAAGGAAAACCACACATATTTTGCAGAGCAGTCATAATCAGGCTTCGCTTCAGAACAGGTAGCACCATTACTCCTCTTGTACCAAACAAGAGACTTGATTAGAATACTAAAGCAGCCTCTCTTCCTCATTATGGGCATAAATACAGGACTCATATTTGCAGTGTGTGCCATTCGGTAGGGTGCATATATTTTAAAAATCGCTTTTCACAAAAGACTTTTATTCCAGACTTGCTTATGCAGCTCTTAAATCTGACATGATTGCCTCATTTCAGCATTAAAAACCCCAGTTTAAAAAGGAAAAAAATAATGGGGGAGACGCTTCACACTTTTTTCCTATTGTTCAAACATATTTCCAATGGGGATAAAAAGTTGTGTTTCCCCTCCCTTTTTAGATGCATTTATAATTTTCTGCCATCTACTTTTTCTCCCCATGTCAAAAGCTGAAAAGAGATGGATGGATCATCTGACGAGCACACAATATAAAAAACATATATCTTTCTCACTTTACAATCACAAAAAGATATAAAATATACATGCATCTGAAGTGTTTGCCAAGTCACTGATTTCTGCTTTGCTCTACGGATTATATAAAACTGAATTACTGTCCTTGATTATGTTGTGTATATAAACCAGATGGTTTTTTTTAAAAAAAGTGGTGATTAAAGGAACAGATGCTATAGGATTGATGGTAAGAAAAACAACAGGGTTCAGCCATATAAATCAAGCAAAACAAGAGACAAATTGTGGTATAAAATCTAGAGATTTGTGCAATCAGGGACAGGGATGTTTTAACCCTTACTGTGTGATGTGGATAGTTATTCATCTTTAAAAATTCTTTGTAGTGGAAAATTTATTTATTTCATCATTCTGTCTACCAGACAAACAGAACAAGCAATTTTCTTTTCAGATCGTAGTTTGGAGGATGCCAAACAAAAAAATGAAAGATATTGCTGTCCATAGTATGCTTGTAAGAAGTGAAAGTTCTGCAGAAATGAATGTGCTGTAACAAATCATGTACACTAGGATGGCTGCAGTTTCAAAGATCCACGAGAAAGACCACAGGTGGACATTCCACCTGAATTGTCAACATACCTGCTTCATCATAAGATACCGTCAACTTTTCCAGCATTTCTCGGTCAATGGACAGAATTTGTTGTTCCAGGATGGTCTGGTAAGACAAAACACTATTCTCTTTGTCCTTTTCATAGTCTTGAAGGTGCTGTTTTAAGACTTCAGGTAAGCGGGACTTCACATATTCTGCTGCTGACTATAGAGGGAGAAAGAAAGAAAGAAAGAAAGAAAGAAAGAAAGAAAGAAAGAGAAAACCCAGTTAGTTTTGTTTGGGTAAAGCTTAGTTACTTGACTTATCTGTTTTGTCACATTTCTCCTTGTACAGGCATATTTAAACACATGCAAAAATATTAACGTTTTCAAAAAATGCAGTAATATCAGAATTGTGAAATGATAAATAAATAAAAGGACGTACTTCTTCACACGACACACAGTTAAATTCCGAAATTCATGACCACAGAATGAAGATGAAGTAATGGCTACCAATGGGAGGGCTTTAAAATGGATTTAGACAAATTCATGGAGGATAGGGATATCAATGGCAACTAGCCATAATGGCTATATATTGCCTCCAATATCAGAAGGGGTATGTCTCTGAATACCAGCTGCTGGGAACCACAAACGCAGAGAGTGCTGTCACACTCAGCTCCTGCCTGCAGACTTATTGCAAGGCATCTGATTAGAACAGGGTGGACTATTATGTTCTTACCCAAGGCCAGTCAAGTTATTTTGGCGCCTGAGGCAGAATATTCCACAAGTGCCTCTCCCACTCCCCGGCAGTAGAAACACACACACACAAAATAAAAATTAAAGAGGAAAACATTTGCTGCCCTTTATGACACCCAAAGTCAGCTACTCGGGCAGTTTTCCCACCATGCCTAATGGGAGGTCTGGCCCTGTTCTTCGTACGGTTCTTGATTTCTGAACTAGCTTCCCCTCCCCTTGAAAAATCATGTTGCAGTAATAAGGTATTGTGAGCATTTGCCTTCCCTGAGACATTAAGGGGTCCTTTCATTAGGCAAGGTGAGGCAGGCCACTTTAGGAGGTAAGAGTTATGGGTATCATTCAACAGTCAGCTATTTAACTTATTATTATCATCGTTTTATCACCAGGGGGCAGTACCATTTGCATCTCAAAATGTATCATAGACTGTCCTTCTCTGGATTTCTTTGGATCTGGTTATCACAGATCTTTATCCTATTTACTTCTGGTTTCATGGTAACCACCTCTGTGGGCTCCACATCATTTTTTTTTAAATAAATACTGTCTTCTATATGACTACAAGAAACTAGATATGCATTCCCCAATATATCACTGGAGTAATATGTACTGTTGCAATCTTTGTAAAGTGATATCACAAGGGACTACCCGTAAGTGAGGAATGAACTAACCTTACTTAACACCGTGAGGTTCTTAAAACAACATATATAAAGATGTCTATTGCCTTAGGATGCAGCTCTGCAGGTGATGCAGAGAGCTGCTTCCCCCCAGGTACCAACTCACAGAGCACTTTGGTTCCTACTATCATTTCAGCTGGTATTCAAGAATGCAGAATACATTCTCTGATGTTACAGAGGAATTAATATACTGGGAAAATCTTGTTTTTGACAAATCCCCTTATTGCCATCTCAATATTATATGAGACACTGGGCACTTTATGCGGCAGCTATTATTTGCCACTTACATGTGCAAACGTGTCTAACAGAGATGCATGGCTCCAATCACACTGTGAACAAAGAGTTGTGGCCAGTTGTGGCTTTTCTAACATGTCCATGCTTCAAGACATGCCATATGTGCTCTTTTTCCAGGACATGTCCTCTTTTTCCAGGACATGTCCTCTTTTTCAAGGTTAAGTAAAATGAGAGTTGTCATAGCGATCCATAGTTAAATATAGAATAGGAAAATGTGCCCTCTTTTTTGCTCTTAAAAAAAAATGCAACTGCTGCATAAAATGTGAATTGTTCGTCAAGGAAAGCCTGAATTACAGTGAATGAATGGAAGGCGCAACTGGAAGCTCATTGGCTACGATGTAAACAATGGCTGTGGTGTAAACAATCATATGTTTGTTGTTTACATTGCTAGATTGCCACCATATGCCCAACTTGTTACAGATGCTTGGCAAATCACCAATATACTGGGCTGACTCAAAGTTTTTCTAGCGGAAGGATCATTTAATGCCTCAGCAGGATGGCTGAAGAGCAATGCTTGCTTTTGGTAATTTACGTACAGTTCCCTCAATTAGTCATTGTTTGATTAAATTATTCAGAACATTTAGCTATAGCTAAATTTGGCACTCAACCACCAATGAACTGTTGTTAAATAGCACAGATTGCCAATAAACAATATAACACATCATTATTTGAGCCAATGGCCTGGAAGATATCCAAAATATGCAGAGTTGTTCAGCAGCAGAGCAAAGTACACAATGTTGAATTTGCATTTAAAGAATACACAACATCTTGGCAACATTAAGCCAAATATATGGCAATGCATAAAGTGATAGTAGTAAGTTTCTTACTTCTTCTTCCAAATAGTAAAAGGTAAAAAATGGTTAGCAAAGGTAAGCAACAACAATAATCCACCAATAATGACATAAGAGATCCTGGATAGTCAACATGGTGCCCTACAGATGCTGCTAAACTACAATTCCCATCATCCTTGGCCATTGGCTTTGCTGGCTGAGGCTGAATGGATTTGGAGTCCAACAATTTCTGGAGAATAATAATAATAATAATAATAATAATAATAATAATAAACTTTTATTTATATCCCGCTCTTCCCCGCCAAAACCGGGCTCAGGGCGGCTAACAATCAAACACCTCATTGACTAGCCCTGCAACAGATTAATGGCTTATAAATTCTTTCATAAAGAGCATTCTAAGACAAGAAAACAACTCTTGAATTTTGTCCCATTGTAACCAATATAAGATAAAAAGTTTACCAGTAATTTGCTACTTTTACCTTTACCTTTACCTTTTAAGGTACTCAAAACCTGCTGCCTGAAGCTGCCACCTCACTTTGCCTAATGATAGAGCCAGTTCTGATAATGTCACGGTGCATCAAGGTTCAAGTAGATGTTAACAGGTGGTGCACTTCTTTAATACTGGACAAAACTTATAAACATTGCCACCTGGAATGTACTCCTGAGGTCACTTTTGCTACTGAACTGAAGAACTACATCCAATGAAATTTTGCCTAGGTGTGTGTGTGTGTGTGTGTGTGTGTGTGTGTGTGTGTGAATACCGATAATGCAAACTCATTCCCAGATAAACCCAGAATGTCCTTTGATCTCTTGTGACCAAGCATAGTCCACATGGTTGGTGGAAGCTGAAATGGCTCTACTTGAGCTTACTTGGGGAGAGGCAACCTTGAAAAACATGTGCTGCTGCCCCAGTTGTATGCATGTAGTCAGCCACAGTGCAGGCAGAACATAACCAGCATGGCTAGGAGTCACTGATAGTCTTCTCCTTCATGAACATGTCTAATCCCAAAGGCTTCCAAGTTGGTGGCCATCACTGGCTCCTCTGGGAGCAAGTTCCATATCTTAAGTACTTTCTTTTGCCTGTCCTGAATCTTTCAAAATTCAGCTGCATTGTCCATGAGTTCAAGAGTTTTCTCTATCCCCATTCTCTATGCCATGCATTATTTTTATACACTTCCATTCTTGCTTGCCTTTTCTCTAATGCTCCACATGCCTTTCCTCACAGAGAAGTTGCTTCATCCCCTTGATAAATTTGGTTGCCCTTTTCATAAACTTCCCAGCTTTAGCAACCTGAGTGCAGAGGAAGAAATTGGGGGGGGGGGAGCGAGTCCTGTTTTTATTTACTGAATATATCTAAAGCTTTTTCTATACCGCCCTCCAATCCTATACTTCCCAGGCAGTACACAACACACAAAAAGGCACTGTTAAAAACCCTAACAATTCTTTGTATTTTCCCTGCCCCTATCAAGAAAGCAGCTTGTGTTCCTGAAGCAGAAAAAGTTCATGCATCACTCTATGACCCCCATTTTGGATGTCAGAAACAAGCAGGACTTGATATGCTTCTTGTTCCCTCTGGGAGTTCAAGCATCTGAGTCTGCTCTAAGTCTTAAGGCTGCAAAGGCAGAGCCTGCTGATAAAATATGTTGAGGTTATGTCTAGAGACGCCGCCCTTTCCACTTTTAGGAGGAAGTCTCGCTGAGTCTTTGTGCTGTGATTAAAAATAGGGCAGAGTGACAAGTCACAAAATAATGTAGGGTCTTCCATTTTACTCTCTTTTGGGTGAAGAAATGCAAGATGAAACTTTGTCCACCACTGACTCCGGCTTTCCTGTCTATGACACTAAACTACAAACAGAGAAGGAGGGGAAAAATCCCTCCAACCTCCTTCTCTTGGCAGCAACCAAAGTACAGTCAAGACGACATGCGATGGGAAAGGACCCAGTGAAACTTTTGTTCTTCCTTTCCAGTTTCCAAGGAAAATGGGCTCTGGCACAGGAAATGCTAGATTCTGTTTGTGAGATTTGGCTATAAATTGTCCCCTGCAATCCAAGTCTCGTTCGTTTCTGCAGGTTTATATTTAGTCTCCCTAACTCTACAGCTAATTGTGTTAGGAAGCCCTCACGTATCACTGAAGTTATATTCAATTTGTCTAGAAGCCAGGCAGTGCAGAACGAATGAAATTATTCCATCAAATGCAAATTAACTTGCAACATGAGCACAAGATATTTAATGCTAGGTTTTAAATAGTCATTTGCTTCCAGCACTAGGAAGCGAGAAGAAGACACGCCATACAGTAATTGTTTTAGTTCATCGGCACACTGGTGTCGAGCTCAGCAAGTGCCCGAGATGTGCATGTGCATTTTTGAATGGCTCACACCAGATAGGATTCTCATCTAAACACGTTTGCAACCATGTGGGTTAGAAAAAACATGGCACTTTTCCTGATTTTCAGTTATCACGGCATAGGCGATTAGCTCCTGGGGCCATTGTGGAATTGTTAAAGGGCAGCATAGGAATGTATGAAGTTGCTGTCCTTGCTGATTAGAAGCAGCTGGCCTGTTCTGCTACCCTCAAATAGGGATGCAGGACAACTTTAATCTATAGAGAACTTTAATCTAAAGAGAAGTTGCTGAATTCAAACTTATTACCAAACTTAAAACCATGGAGAGACCTGGTCTGAATAGAGACATTGGATTCTTATCTCATTATAACAAAGCTATTTTTAACCTTCTCACCCCTTGCTTTTTCCTGTAACCTTCTCACCCCTTGCTTTTTCCTGTAATTGCAGTCATTAACAGTCGTCAACAGGTTTACCACAGCTATCAGCCTATCATCCATTCCCACCACCCTTCTGAGTAATACCCCTCCCCACCCTCTCACTATATATAAGGGTCTGGTGACTTCTGTTTCAGTGTATCTGAAGAAGTGTGCATGCACACGAAAGCTCATACCAAGAACAAACTTAGTTAGTCTCTAAGGTGCTACTGGAAGGAATTTTTTTATTCTGTTTCAACTACAACAGACCAACATGCCTACCTACCTGTAACTTTAGACACCTTCAGACAACTTAAGTTTACACTGACTTGACTCAGGGTGATGCAAAGGTAGTAAATATTTGCAAAGCACTTGGAATTACTTTAGTACGTGCAACAGAAATACGAGTTTGATTCAGATGAGGTTCCAACTCATCTGATGAAGGAAGAGCCTCTGGTTTCAACCCAGTGTGTGCAATACTGTATTTCTTTCCAGTGAATCCATGTAATTTGTCTTAACGCTGGACTTCAGAATGTTGCAAAGGGCCTCTGCAGATCTAGAAATCTCCAGTCCTCTTTGTATCAGTTCAGCACAGTTCCAAGGATTTGGGGGGCAAATCAACATTTTCTCTAAAGCACACTCTAAATGGTGGCACACACACAAACATAGCCGCTGCAACAGGAAAAGCTTTGGAAACATGGAGAAACTGGAAACATCTCAAAGTTGTTCTAAAATGAATCTAAGCATTTCCTACGGGGGAGATTTATGGAGCTCACACATACGCTCTCCACTTCCTCCACCTTTCCCATTGCATGACGAGATATTACAGAGATTTCATATTCCATCATACTTTGGAGACAGACAAAGTCTTGCTGTCCTTGAAGGATGCTGAGGCACCCATGTACTTGGGAGCAATGATATAAACAGTTTTTGCAGCACACATTTCAACTTTCTTAGGTCTACCTTTAAATTCATCTTCCTTTCAGTAAACTTCTGACATCTGATTTTTTTTGTTTTTTGTTTTGAGGGGGGAAAAACAACAGAATGGATATACAGACCCAGCAGAGAGGGATGGTAAAGTATTTGAATATGGAGCATTAAGACTTCTACTAGGCTTGTTGTTTATCATCGTTGGGATGAAAAATCTTTTGGGAATTTGTTTTTTTATTTAATGGGTGTGTGTGTTATTTTATAGTTTAATAACAAAATTTTTATAGTCTATATATCTTCAAATTCCATGGTAACCAAAAAATGCTCCAAAAGAAACACAGAATTTTTACAAGCTTTTTCCTTTTTTTGGCAGAAGGACTTGGTTGACACATGGTGTTTGCGTGTTTGCAACTGGCAATTGAAACTTATTAAAACAAAGATAGGCCATTTTATTTTATTTTTTCTTCTTGGGGCTTTTAAAAAGAAACATTTGTGAAATTGATGAGAAACAGAGGGGATATGAATATTGTCTGGAACTCATTGAAATGCCATAATATGGTTCTGCAAATATGCTGAGCTTTAAAAAGTGAAAATCAAAGTAACGGGTCAAACTTTTAAAAAGCCATTGACAATATCGAAATACCTTGGAGAGTTATTATCTAGTCACCTTATGCAATGGTTACATTTTATCATTCCAATAAATAACACACACACACACACACACACACACTTTCTGAGTATAAATTCTTTCAGATAAGGCATGAATTTATTCTCTAGTTATCGCTTCTCGGCATTTTGGCTAAGATCTAGTGTAGAATTTATTCTCTTGTTAGAAAGATCTTCTCTAGATCCAGAGGAGAACTGTATGCACTTGAAAATATTATTTATACAAAATGGCAGTAAGGGATTAGTCAGGTATTTATGAGATTTAATCTCTACTGAAATATCAGCTTTCCTTAAAAAAAAAAAAGTAGGAAAATCCTGACCTTTTGACTATTTGGAAAAATGAATTATACAGATCAATCTGTTAATTTAATAGATTAATTGCAAAAATCCAATAGCAATTGTACATAGCTCCATTTGACTGAAGCAGGTGCATAATTTAGATCACAATGCATGTTAGAGGGGAGGGGAAAGTCACGCTGGCTTTTTAAATGCATTTTCCAAGTTCAAAATGGTTACGACCATTTGGAACATAATACTGAACAGGCAAGTGCCTATCAATTCCAGCTGACATTTTAATAGGTTATCTCAAAAGCAATGTGGAAGAAGACAGATTTGCTATCCACAGCTAAAATGGCAATTTTAATTTCTGGAAGAAAAATATTCCTCATCAAGTATCACAATGATTTTATTGGATATGGGACACAGCATTCTGTGAAAACTCAGGAAGGGCAGGTCAACTGAGAATAGTAATGAAGTTCAGTGATGTTCTGGAATGACAAACTCAGCAGCACTACATGACTGCTCACTCTGTTTGCATTGATTTGACTCAAGACACTGCTTTAAGTTTGCTGTAAATGTTTCCCCACCTCCAACATTACTGGATCTACATTGATGCCTATCTTGTTTCTGAGCTCAATAAGCTTTAAAGGCCTACATGTTTTGAGGTCAGAGTACATAAAGAACCCCTCCCTTTCTCCCACATAATCCCTCCCACTGAGATCTTTGAGGAAATATCTGCTATGTGCCCCACCACTGTTGGAAGTAAGGGCTGGTGGGGACATGGGACAGAGACTTCTTGATTGCAGCACCATGGAACTCTCTCTCATGGAAGAGTTGTACAACTCATTGCTAATCTTCAGAAAGCTGGTGAAGAACATCTTGTTCCAATGATGCTTCAGTGGTGACCTGATTAGATTCACATCTGTTCTGTAGCTGATAGTGCTTTTCTATTTCTATGGTGCTGCTGTGCTTTTTAAAAATTAGGCTGAGTGGTGCATGAAATTTTATGGTTGATAAAAGTCCCGTTGCTTAGTCCCTGCTCCTGCCAAACTAGCAGTTCGAAAGCACGTCAAAGTGCAAGTAGATAAATAGGTACCGCTGCAGCAGGAAGGTAAACGGCATTTCCGTGCGCTGCTCTGGTTCACCAGAAACAACTTACATGCTGGCCACATGACCTGGAAGCTGTATGCCGGCTCCCTTGGCCAATAATGCGAGATGAGCGCGCAACCCCAGAGTCGGTCACGACTGGACCTAATGGTCAGGGGTCCCTTTACCTTTACCTTATGCCCCGTAAAACATAGGGAAGCCTGCTTGAAACATGGGGTGGGTTTGGAGGGCAAGACCGATGGCTAATCTGTCATGCAAATTGTTACATCTGGAGGAAGTCAAGGCATCTGGCTGGCTACTGTGAGAACTGGCTATGGGACTAGATGAGCCTCTGGTTTGATCTAGCAGGTCTTTTCTTAAGATAGGCTCATATGTCAGATGAAGAACGTATTGTGACCTCTTTCCAACATTATGTCTGCCATCACCCTCAGTCTCCTTATGTTCTATGTCCTGTATATGAATGCAACCACATATAAACATTTATCCCTCTTAGACAAGATCATAATTAACCAAACATTATGAATTCCCTCAGGCCATTAAATTAATGAGGCCTTACTGTGGATATTTAGAAGTTGAGGCATTCCTTGCCAATCATAGCTAAGAAATAAGAAATAATTAATCAAATATTGTTTCTAGTCGCACCTGTGGTTTATCCTGGAATGAACCTTCCACTCTTTTAAAAATTGTTTTCTTTTAATCTGATTATATGTCCGATTACGTGCCTGTAATTTGTCTAGCAAAGATTTACGCCACCTATTACTACAAGTGTACTTTTAAACTACTGTAGATGCTATTGCAACAGTAAATGTGTGAATCCCAGAACTCCAATTTGTCGAGTGACATGGAAAATACAATATAATCACTACTTCAAATGCAGTAATTCTGGTTTTTAAAGAGAAACATTTTATTTATCTAACTTGCCTTTGGCCACGGGAGTATTTTCACTAAAAGCAAACACTTCTCTCCTCATCCGGTTTCAATTCACACTATTACAGTTGCGAAATGTAGCAGGTGAAATTATACATGAACAGCAATTTTATACATGGGGGCTCCCCCCATGTATTCCCCCCAGGTATTCAGTGGTCTGGTTTGCAAATTCTTAACAACAACACTGTTAAACTATGGTTTGTTTAGTTTGTTTGAATGCCTGAAACCAGCCCAGCAGGCTAACTGTGGTTTGTTTCCCCCCCAACAAACTATAATATGAAGACATAGTTTGGCTACTCTACCCCAGAAATGCACCAAGTTTCAAAGGCAAGAGCAACCGGAAAATAAGTCAAGCTTTGGAGAAGCAAACCATGGCTTGTTTGCTTGCATGGGAAATTACTCATGATTTGTTGAGAAAACCATGATTGATTCTTATATGCAAACACAGGAAATGAATACATGTGGAGGGGAGCCTGCTCTCCTCCCATGTAATTTGTTGCATGTTCTCCCATCAAACACTTCAATAGTGACATCGATAAGACATGAAGAAGGCAAGATAAGCTTTTGATATGAGGGCATGACTTCTCAATGAACTAACCACTAGCTTAGGTGTGCTTTAAAATTTTATTATTATTATTATTTGTTGTTGTTTAGTCGTTTAGTCGTGTCCGACTCTTCGTGACCCCAAGGACCAGAGCATGCCAGGCACTCCTGTCTTCCACTGCCTCCCTCAGTTTGGTCAGACTCATGTTGGTAGCTTCGAGAACACTGTCCAACCATCTCGTCCTCTGTCATCCCCTTCTCCTTGTGCCCTCAATCTTTCCCAACATCAGGGTCTTTTCCAGGGAGTCTTCTCTTCTCATGAGGTGGCCAAAGTATTGGAGCCTCAGCTTCAGGATCTGTCCTTCCAGTGAGCACTCAGGGCTGATTTCCTTCCGAATTGATAGGTTTGATCTTCTTGCAATCCATGAGACTCTCAAGAGTCTCCTCCAGCACCATAATTCAAAAGCATCAATTCTTTGGCGATCAGCCTTCTTTATGGTCCAGCTCTCACTTCCATACAACACTACTGGGAAAACCATAGCTTTAACTATTATTAGAAGTAGTTTATTAAATCTGTATACTGTCCTTCATCTGAAGATCTTAGAGAATTTCACAGCATTAAATACATGTACAAAGTACATAATAAAAACCATTGACAATAGCAAAACAAACCAATAACCCTGAGCATGAGACTCTTAATCCCAGGATCGTGGGTTCAAGCCCCACGTTGGGCAAAAGATTCCTGCATTTCAGGGGATTGGACAAAATGACCCCTCTACAGGTTGGGTCCCTTCCAACTCTACAGTTCTATGATTCTAGGACTAGATGCATCATTGGTTTAACAATGTAAAAGTCTGCTGGATCAAGCCACTGGCCCATCTAGTCCAGCATCTTCTTCTCACATTGTCCAACCAGATGTTTATGAAGCCCGCAAACAAGACCTGAGTGCAACAGCCCTCTCCCCCACTATGGTTTCCAGCAACCATCCAGAAATCTGACAGTGCCTCTGACAGTGCAGGTGGTGAAAAATTTGATCCAACAGGGCAAGTCTTAGATTTTTATTAAAAACTACCCTTAAATATCACCGTGGAAAAACCCAAACCTGACCAAAGCAGATTTCCACATACCGTATTTTCCGGCATATAAGACGACCCCCAACTTTTCCAGTTAAAATATAGAGTTTGGGATATACTCGCCATATAAGAAATACGACCCGGCGTATAAAACGACCCCCGACTTTTGATAAGATTTTCCTGGGTTAAAAAGTAGTCTTATACGCAGGAAAATACTGTAAATAGATATGTATAGGATGTACATATTTTTCAGAGGCATCTTTCTATATACTCTGAGATATTATCTACTGGAATACGTTACTGTATTAAGAGAAAAATTGAGGAAATGTTATCTGAAATAGGTTGTGTTTTGGGAAATATCTGAGGCATGCAAGAAGACATATAACACTGGGCGTTCTCTGCTTCACTACTGCCGGTAAAACACTGATTTTTCAACTGAAGCTGGAAGCCATTAAGACTTTTATAAATGTGTACAATGAAGTGTGAAGAATGTGGACTTCTCCTTTTTCATTCCGTTTCCAAGCTGAGCTTTAATGCAGTTCTGGAAAAATTGGAAGCATCGTGGCTTAGACTGATTATCAAACGAAGCAATTCTGTTTGGCCTTGATGAAACTCACACCCTGCTTTAATACAGTTCAAGGAAATGTGCCTGTAGCTCAAAAACTCTCCACCAGCTCGACAAAACGCACTTCGTATTTTGAACACCAAAGTCTTAATTCTTTGGGCTGATCTAATGTTATTCTGACAATTAAGGTTATTGCTTCTACAGCCTCATGGACACGCTTATGAAGGCCTCACTGCTTGTCATTTGACAACTGAAGAGTTCTAGTAATCTGAATTTGTTCCAGAACAGATGTTCCCAAACTGTGGCTCATGAGCTTCATTCGGGTGCAGGCACATCCATCACATTAAATATTATTGCTTTTTAATTGCATTTTCAATTGCATTTTTTAATTTCTTACATTTCTTATTTGCATTCTATGGAATTCCTGTAAAGGATCAAATCCATAATGTAGGGATGTTAAACCAAACAGAGGCACCAAGTGGCCTGTATGGGTGGGACACTTAGATAGGACTCCACTTGGACAATGACAACATTGCATCAGTTATTCATGCCTTCATAGAATCACAGAGTTGGACCCCAGGAGTAACCCAGTCAAACCCCATGTGGTGCAGGAATCTCAGCTAAAGCATCCATGTCAGATGGCCATCCAATCTCTGCTTCATAGTCTTCTGTTTAGAATAGTACAGTGAATCGTATGCGGTGCCAGAAACGTCAGTTGAGTTCAGAATGTGGCTGCCAGTATGAACACAATATGACAGTGATTTATAATCTTCCCTGGTTTCCACTCCATTTATGGGACCAATTCAAATTACTGTTTTTGATATTTAAGGCCCTTCATAGCTTGGGATCCACATATACGAAGACAGTTTCTTTTTACATGTATCTATGCGGACTCTGGGTAGAGATGCGGGTGGTGCTATGGTCTAAACCACTGAGACTAGGGCTTGCCGATCAGAAGGTCGGTGGTTCGAATCCCCACGACGGAGTGAGCTCCTGCTGTTCAGTCCCAGCTCCTGCCCACCTAGCAGTTCAAAAGCACGTCAAAGTGCAAGTAGATGAATAGGTACCGCTGCAGCGGGAAGGTAAACGGAGTTTCCATGCGCTGCTCTGCTTCGCCAGAAGCGGCTTAGTCATGCTGGCCACATGACCCGGAAGCTGTCTGCAGACAAACGCCAGCTCCCTCGGCCTATAGAGCGAGATGAGTGCCGCAACCCCAGAGTCGTCTGTGACTGGACCTAACGGTCAGGGGTACCGTTACCTTTATGCGGATTCTGAGATCTTCTAGAGGCAAATGCCCCTGCCAGGTGAGGTATGACTACCAATAAAAGGGCCTTTTCAGTGGTAGTACCTCAGTTGTAGAATCCACTTCCCAGACCGTGTTGCCTGGCACTTACTCTGCTGACAGAGGCAAAGGCCTTGTTATTTTCCCAGGCCTCCAAAATATGTTTTGGTCTATGCTGTTTTATTCTGCTCTCTTGAGTCTTATACCACACCATCTTTATACCACACCATCTTTTGAGGATTTTTAGCCCATAATATATGTTAATTAGTTTACCAATGCCACATTTTCTGTGTGATCAAGAACTCTGGGCAATTGCCACAGTTAGTTAATTATCACTGTCTGTCACTTTCTTCATTTCATTTACTTCTGACCTCACTGTTTACAATCCCCCTCTTCCAAAAAACACACCTGTAACTCAGGATAACACTTTATGCACCTGGCAAAACAGGTGGTAGCCCGCACAAGGGCATGCCGTAATAAATGTGTTAGTATTTTCAGTAGCAAGTACATGATCCCAACTTAATGCAGGCCTAAGGAAACTAGAAAGAAATCACAATTTGAGATTATTTTGCTAAGCAAAGTACTGGCATCTTCCTCTGCTGTTCAGGATCCCCTATATTTCAACCAGCCAAGATAAATAATAAATCCTTGCTGGCCCTAGTGAGAGGCTGAAAAGCTCATGCCATGTAATCTTCCGTTAGTCAAAGAGAGTATTAATGGCTATGGTGAAATTACCCAGTTGAACTAACAGATGTCAGTTGCTTCCTCAGGGGTGAACAAGGTAAAAAAGAAGCAATGCTCACCAAATTACATATTTCCTCCTAGTCACTTCAAATGAACCTGTTTTAAAAAACCTCACAGGGACAACCTGCAGTATGTGCACTGTGTAACAGCCTCAGTCTGAAAGGTAATTAAGTGTCCTTCAGCTACAGTCTATTTTCCTACATCATGTCCTTTTTGCTTAATGAAAAATCTATAGTCAAACTAAAGGAGTTTTAAAAATCCATACTAATTCATTGTTGAAGACTGCTATGTTCTGCGCGGGGGGGGGGGGGGAGGGGGAGCAAAGGCAAGTCTGAAAGCGAATCACACTCCCCCCATAAATCTATTCAAGAAGACTAATGGGGGTGAGGGGAAATGGCACATCCTTGTTAATGATGTGTGTTTTTGGAGCTTTCAATATGGGTAGCATTGAATTTAAAGAGCAGTCTTTTTAAAAAATAAAAAATAAATATTAGTAATAATTTATATAGCCATCAGCATGTGCAAAGTGCTTTATGGCCTTTAAGAACACGTTGGAAGATTATTCAAGAACACTGTGGAGATTTCGCCAGATGATCCAGTGGCTGCATTGTCCATGCAAGCTACACACCCAAACGGGCTCGCCCAGCCACCATATTTCTCTTCCTCCTGCCTCCATGGCCAAGAAGCGAACGCTTGCATTCACTTTTAATTTCACACAGGCTCCTGGCTTAGCACTGCTTACGGTAACACAAACTCTGGTTAGCTAAAGAAGCCATAACCCATTCATAACCCATGACTTGAAGTCAGCTTGTTTAGAAACTGACCAGGGTTTTGTTTTGAGGCACAATCTGACCTGGAAACAGCAGGGTACAAATGGCCACGCTCCGGCTGAACTTTCCTGATGTGTGTTGCATAGCATGCTCAGAGTGCTTTTGACCAGTGTAACACAACCAGACATCATTAGTAGTGGAGGAGTGGCTAGAGGTGTCCTTATCATTTAAGAGCAAGCAAGCAAACAAGCAAGCACGCACGCACGCACGCAAGCACAACACAACAACACACAGTTTTTCTTTAGTTTTCCCTTTTATGCAACTGAAGAGATTTGCTTACTGGGGACTCTGCATTACCAAAGATGAGTGGAGGGGGTCACTTGTCAAGGGCTCTTAAGGCAACAGTATCATGGCTGGGGGTGGGTGTCTTTACCCTTTTAACTCTTTCCCACTAGCAGTTTTTGGGGGATGCCCCCTTCTTCCTCCACACCCCATGCAATCAGTGGAGACACCACTGTTTCTTTCCATGGTGCGGGGGAATGAACGGCTGCATCCCAAAAAAAGTGGCTGGGGGTGGAGAAAGCCCACCCCCTCCAAGGAACCTTGTGGCAGCAATGGGTTTCCTTGCTGGGAGGAAGGGGAGTGGCTTTTTAGGGACTCAACAGCAGCAGCAGAAAGGGGAAGGGAGGAAATAAAATGTAAGTATGAAATTATTCACTCCAGCAAAACCCTATGGGGTTTTCATCATGCAAAATGGAAGCGCATCTCCTTTTGCTGATTTTGTTGCCATGAAACGGCTGTTAAGCAAACACCAAAAACTAGATTATAGGCATTTTTCAGATATTGGAATTTTGGGAAACACTTGTTAGAAATTACATATGCTCTGATAGAATCTGGCTTGCCTTAAACAACCATTAACTGCATACAATATAGGGATCCATAATACAAATATATATATATATATATATCATTCTTAATTGCTCCACATTCTTACTGGGTAACAACAGCAGCTGGTGAGTAACACTGAAGCCTGAAAACTGAAAACTAATGCTAAGTAATTAGAAAGGAGGGAGTGTATCATTAATGTCACCTACAAAAATGTTCTGTGTGTGGTTGAGAAGTATCCCCACCAAAGTATCCTGGCTTTCCTCAGATAGGAAAAGCAGAAAAAATAGATATGACTGCAAGAAATATTTTATGAACATACTTCTAAATGGCCTTATTCCCTCCACAATCTCCACCTCCCTCCCCCCCCCAAAATGCATTAAGGCTACATAGAAATACGCAGGTCTACTAAGACCTTGAAAAATATGCACAGAGTTTTCATTTAAAAAAAAACCGCAGAAGAAAACCTTTATGGTAAGATAAGCATGGTCTTACATAATGCCGCTGAAGAAACTAATTAGCTGGAAGGTAGGTTATCATTTATAAAACAGATTTTCTTGCATCAGAAACTGGCAGGATGAAGGCTCCCTCCCCCACAGCCTTCACTAGAAATTTATGGCCGCTATTGTTAAAGGGGTTTACAACTCACCCTGCCTGCCCAGCAACTGTGTCCCGCTACCAAGTAAATTAATTACACATGGTTAATCCTGTTGCTAAAAATAAATCAGGTTTTCCTGTGCTGAAAGCCACTTTTCCTTCCCATCTGCTTCATCCCCAACCTTCTTTTTTTGGAAGATGTTTCTTGCAGTTGATTCCGACACCTGCTCACTAGGAGGTCAGCCTGCTTCATGACTTGCCTCTTACCTGAGCGAGCCCTTGTTGGAACCACTGCTTGTCTGGAATTGGACCATGGACTGGTGTAGGAATTATTCTGGACTAGCGTGCTGGCACACCACACTGAACTTATTAAAGTAAAACACTGCGTTGGCATACCACGGTAATTCTGCCCAGATAAAAGTGTTGCGCTGGCAAACCACACTGCGCTGAACGTCAGGATAGCAGACACGAGTCAAAGACACACAATAGAACAATGAAGGGTGGTGGAAAGTTACTGGAAGTCACAAGATGAGCACGGGGAGGGTGCATGAGGAGAGCATGTGTGGGGAGCATGCAAGGCAGTCACGTACACAATGGAGGAGGCATGGGGGGAGTTTGGGGGGAGTCAGATTTTGGAAAACAACTCCTTACATGGTGCTATGTGCCACAGTTTGGGTAAATGCTCCCTTATTTGGTGCCTTGAGATGTACCTAAGTTGTTACCCATTAACTAAGGTGTGAGATTCTTAATAAAAGGGACCCTCGCGGAGGATTCGAGGTTGCCTTCCCATACTGTCATCCTGTCTCCGCATTGTTCTTTCTCACCATTCCTACGTTGAACGTTGCTGTTGTCTGTGCCCATAACAGCCTTGGTGAAAGGTTCCCTGCAACCTGGGACCCAGCTAGGGCAAGAAAGTGTGCTCAGGGCCAGTGAAGGAGAAGCCTCGTTTTGCACAGACAGAGCATGCGGCCCAAAGCAGGTATTCCTGAGGGCACAACTCTGGCAACCCTGGCCTTAAAAAAACAAGACTGGCCATTTTTAGAATGTTCACATTTGGCCATCCTTGGACTTCCTATATCACTGGAGTTTGCTTGGTTATGTATGGCACAGTATCTTGGGATGTTAATTGACCACAAGCTTAATATGAGTCAACAGTGTGATGCGGTAGCAAAAAAACCCCCCTAATGTAGCATTAAGAGAAGATTCATGTCCTGATCAAGGGAAGTAATAGTCTATTCTGCAATGGTCAGACCACACCTGGAGTACTGTATGCAGTTCTGGGCATCACAATTTAAGAAGCTGGAATGTGTGAAGAGGAGGGCAACCAAGATGATCAAGGGTCTGGAAACCAAGCCTTATGAGGGGGTTGGGTATGCTTAGCCTGGAAAAGAGGAGACCGAGGAGATATGATGGCCATCTTCAAATATCTCAAGGGCTGTAGCATTGAGGATGGAGCAAGCTTGTTTTCTCCTGCTCTGGAGGCTAAGACCCAAACCAATGGCTCCAAGTTACAAGAAAGGAGATTCCGACTCAACATCTGGAATAACCTTCTGGTGGTAAGAGCTGACAATGGAACAGACTCCCTCAGGAGGTTGTGTTGAGGGTTTTAAACCTTGGAGAGTTTTAAGCCGAGGTTGGATGGACATCTGTCATGGATGATCTAATTGTGATTTCTGCACTGCAGGTGGTTGGACTAGATGACCATCAGGATCCCTTCCAACTCCACAATTCAATGAATTCCCACTTATGACACACTTAAACCCAGGAAATATCTGAAAAGAAATGTGTCCCAAACTTCAGAAATATGTATGCAACTTGAAATGCTTTCTGAGAAAGATGAACATAAAAGATTCGCAGTCAGAATATGTCTTGAGATGTTTAGGGGCTCCTTCTGTTCCCTCAACAGGAATAAGTCAAGTGATGTTAATGGAATCACACTGGGGCAAACCTCATGTGCATTCAAAAGAATAGCAGCCTCTTGGTAATAATTCTGAAGTCAAAACCTAGAATATTAAAAACAGCACACACTGTGGAAGATAATAAGCACGCTTGGGAAGTGCAAGGAACATTTACTCTTCAAAGGAAAGGAATACGTTTAAAAATAGTTATGGGGGACTCAGAAATAGCACTCCCTTGGTGCAACACATTTTTAGAATATTTGGTACACTGCTAACGGTTCAGCAAGAAAGAAGTCATTTCCATGTGGATCTCTTGCATTTCTCTATCAAAGTATCACCATAAACCTGTTGGTTGAGACGTCTTTTCCTACCAGTCTCCAGAACTTAAAACAAAAACCAGAAACTATGACCTAGAAGCCAAAGGCGGCAGAAATGATCTCTTCAGATTCTCCAAAGACACAGCAAGAACAACACCACAAAGTCAATGCGACCATTTCTGAAAAACAATGATTTTGTAGGAGCCAAAAATCACTGCACTCTCAAAGTCCTTTTTCAAACCAGAAATCATATAGCCATGAGAAAATTAATCTGGTAGTTCCAAGGAGATGTGCTAAGTTTGAATTAGTATTCACACTGAAGTGTCAAGGATATATTAAATCCATAATTACAGTAATCCACAGCTGCTTCAGTTGTAGAAAATAATGAATTGCCCAGTGAGAACTGGTGTCCATGAAATGGAAAGAAAAGGCCATCTGCTGTAGGACATGGCTCCAGCTTAATGCTTTGAACACAAGAGGGCTTGATCCTCCTTGACATCATCCATTTATGGATTTATGGCTATTAGTATTTCCAGATAACAGCATGGCAAAATTGAAAGACAGAGGAAATAAAGGAGGAAATGGACGTTTTCAAATACTTATGGTATGTTCAAAATGCACTTGTCAATCTTTTTCCTTTTAATGCTTGTTTGTTTAAAAGAAGGAATCTGTATAATTGGGTCTACCAACACTAGCTACTCTGCTTAACTTGTGTTAGTTATATGGAAGCCTGTTTAGATAATGAAGTTAATAGCATAGAATGTACATGCTTATTTGTGAGGACAATGTGTGCATCTGCTTCAGGAAGATTAAATAGAACTGGCATTTGAAAATATAACACGAGAAATGATGAACTGGACTTCCAACAACATAATTCATCTGAAGACCTTAGAGTATAGTAACAGAAGACACAAAACCCACACAGAGCAGTTGATATTATTAAAATGATACAACACTTGGCAGAAGGGAAGGAAAGAGATGTAGGAGCCATGCCAAGGTCACTGCAAATTGGCAGCATGACCAGCATTTATGCTCTGCTTTCCCATTCAACAAATCGCAACATCAACAGTTAAATGAACAACAAGCACAACAACAAAAATCATAGCAAAGATTGAGTAGAGAAAGTAGATTCTTAAAATTCCAGGGTGTAAATAAATCAATAGTCATTGGGTTGACATACCAGATTCCTGTTGAGGGGGGAAAAGCAGGGAAGGGATCTCTGTGAGGACGCAGTTGATCCTGATTTTCAGGTCAAGTGAAAACCTGTTTTCTGGTTCTGATGAAGTACTGAATTACGGCTTGACTCAAACTTCGAAAGAAGTATGGAAACTGGCAAATGAGATAGGACTGAGGTAAGGGAGGAGGAGTACGCAACAAGCCCAGGGCTCCTTGATGGTTCTTGTAGGGCAGGAGTAGGGAAAATTACTCAATCTGAGGGCCGCATTCTACTGTGAGCAAATTTATGGGATCCACAGGCTGGTGTGGGCGGGGCCAGAGGCAAAAGGAGCAATGCATGTGACTCTTACTTTTGTACATAAGTACAAAATTCAGAGGTACACACACACCTACATGGATTACCAACAGTTCAAAGACACATTCCAGCCAGGCAAAAGCACTTGACGGAGCTGTATTGAAGGGTGTGGCCTGGGGAGAATCCTGAGGGCCTTATAGTGAGGGCTGGCAGGCACTCCTGTCAGAGTGCCAAACTATAGTTTCACGTTTCATCTCAATATGACTATTGCCTTTTCTAATTTGGAAGGACAGATTGCCACTGGGCCACTGGCAAGACGCTGGAGGGCTTGACCCTCTCTCACCAACCTTCTTCATCCAAATCCTTGAGAGGTTATGGGGTGAACAATTTTTAATTTCACATTTCCTTGACATGCTCAATGACAGGCAGGCAGAAGGAATGAATGGATGCGGTACTCCAAGGACAGGAAGCTGCTGCTATTATTACATCAGATGACTAAGGAAACAATGGCATGTTACTGCTCAAAAATTCACAGGAGAGTTCGTGATGGAAAGCTCTAATGTGAAGCTTTTATGTATGGTGATGCTATCAGAGGTCTATGTTCCCCACTTTACAGCTGACATCCCTCTTCTCTCAAGGGCTGTCAGAGGACAGTCCTGCATCTGAAGGTCTGCCCATTCTAAGTCCAATTTAAAGGTTCTTAAGAAGGGAGATAAGGGACGTGGGTGGCGCTGTGGTATAAACCACAGAGCCTAGGGCTTGCCGATCGGAAGGTCGGCGGTTCGAATCCCCACGACGGGGTGAGCTCCTGTTGTTCAGTCTCAGCTCCTGCCCACCTAGCAGTTCAAAAGTACATCAAAGTGCAAGTAGATAAATAGGTATCGCTCCGGCGGGAAGGTAAATGGCATTTCCATGTGCTCCTCTGGTTCACCAGAAGCGGCTTAGTCATACTGGCCACATGACCCGGAAGCCAGAAGCAGCTTAGTCATGCTGGCCACATGACCCAGAAGCTGTCTGCGGACAAACGCCGGCTCCCTCGGCCTATAGAGCGAGATGAACACTGCAACATCAGAGTCGTCTGTGACTGGACCTAACGGTCAGGGGTACCTTTACTTTACCTTTAAGAAGGGAGATAATGAGACCTTGAAGTTGCCCATCAACAGTTAGCTCCTAGATGCCAGACACAGGTCACTTGGACATGACCTTGCCTGCTATGGTGAGAAGTATTCCATTTCCATTTAAAATATAATAATCATTTTTAGTATTTTAAATTATAGTAATTATTGTGTAGATTTGTGTCCTCTTTTTTCTCCCTTGCTGATGTGCAAGTAGCCACTCTAGGATGCCAAAAGTTTATATAATGTTTTAACTGTGTTTACAGATAAAACGCCAAGATGGAGACAAAAAAACCCCCACACATTGCAATTTAATAATTCCTTAATAGGAAGGCTAAAATATTAATTTAAGTTCACATCTCAGTTCACAAACCTAGTGAGAGCTAAGTGTGCCAATTAATTGTTGTTTGCATATAGGCACGTATATGATTTTTTGATTAGAAAATCTAAGGCTGGTTGTTCCAAATATTTAGCAGAACATAGCATGCCCTGAACTGGGTCAGTTCATGAAGGAAATCAGGCAATACTGCAGGAAGAAATAAGATAATGTGTGGCATTTTTAAAAATATATATCCCTGAGTTATAATTAGGGTAATAACTGTCTTCCGAATCCTCACAATGGAACTGGGTGTGATATTTTTCCAACTACAAGCCTAACTGAACCATAACTAAAAACAGATGCTACTGAATGCTGATGAAATCAAACTGCTGGCCATTAATATATGTATTCTACTTTGTTGAACATGCGAATACAGGCTCCGGCAGATTGAGTGGATGAGACCAATAGTAGGTCCAACAGTCAAGAAGAAGTTTCTGCATGTGCTGCAGAGGAAAATTAGGGGCAGTTGGGGCTCATCAACCTGGGAAGGTAGCCCATCTGTAGGAGAAGGAAATACCTGGTCCTAAACCTCTGATGCCTTGTGGCTAAACTCATCTGTGAGATAGGCTTCAAGAGTAAACCCTGAGGAAAAATCCATACCCAGTGCCTTGTGGAACATCTTTGGGAGAAGAAAAGCCTAAGGAGTAAGTCCTACAGAAATCCCTAAGATGGTTGGATGGCGCCATGTACACATCCTTCCGGCAACTCCTGCAGCCAAGCTGGTGCCAAATGTATTGTTCTGCTTCCTTTTGGACCACATCAGCAAGAGCAATGCCATAGGAGCAGCCCAGGACTTCCATACACTTTGGTGCTGCTAAAGCAGCAAAAGCAATGCAGAAGGCAGCAGTTATGAGTTACCAGTCTCTGCAGCCACAGCAAGCACTGTGATTCTCAAGCGGTTTGACTTCGCCCCCAGAGGTGCACTCCATTGTCTTTCGAGACAGACGGGTGCCAACAACAAACAGGAGATAATGTCATATTATTTTTGTAAGCTAAAGTAAAATGTGATGCTTCTACAACAGCTCCAAACGCTGTGGCCAACATGAACCACAAGAGGAACTAAAATAGGTCTACATACGGAAGACAGAATCAACCTAAAAACGTTGTAACTTGGGAGATTAGAAGTTTTCACTAAATCTAAGGAATGCTTACATTTTTATCACTTGGCAATGCAAAGAGCTTATTACTTTAGAAATTGTGACGATAATGCAGTCTCAGGGGCCTAGTATGACTCCCAACTTATTAACAGAAGTGATTAAAAAAAAACTTGTTTGCTGAGTCCCCACAATTTCTTCCGAAAAAGCTTGGTCAGGCAGAAAGAACAGAAAGAAAATTCATGATTGCTTAGCAGCTCACCTGAAGCACAGGTGCTGTGTCTGGCTCCACCCTTTCCGCCATTACAGAAGAAGAAGAAGAAGAGTTTGGATTTGATATCCCGCTTTATCACTACCCAAAGGAGTCTCAAAGCGGCTAACATTCTCCTTTCCCTTCCTCCCCCACAACAAACACTCTGTGAGGTGAGTGGGGCTGAGAGACTTCAGAGAAGTGTGACTAGCCCAAGGTCACCCAGCAGCTGCATGTGGAGGAGTGGAGACGCGAACCCGGTTCCCCAGATTACGAGTCTACCGCTCTTAACCACTACACCACACTGGCTCTCAATAGTAGTTGAAAGGTCTGTTGCCCTGGGTGGAAAGGAGCCGAGAAGGCACAAACCACCCTATTGCCAACACTCAACAGTATGATGGGGTTAAAGTTGAAGAAACAGTGAAAAAAATCTAATGAGAACTAGGTTTTGTGAACAGGTGGGGGAAGAGAGGGGAAATGTGCCAGCCCAGAGCAATGCCAACTGTTGGATGGATCAAAAGCAGCCCAAACATCATTGTATATTACTTATTTTTAGTTTAAATCACATTAGGGATCCTTTGGAATTGAAATACGGGGTCAAATTCAAACAATTTTTGTTTGTGTGCACAAGCCTCAATGGAAACAAATGGAAGATAATGCCACCAATGGCTATTAGCTAGAATGGCTATGCTCTACCTCCACTGCCTTGGAATGCCAGTCACTGGGAATCACAGGCTTCCCAAGGGCATCCCATCGAGCACCTCAGGTGGTGCAATGGGTCAGTGTGTCTGGCTGTTAACAAGAAGATTGGTGGTGTGAGCCCACCCAGTGTCAGGGGGCTGTCAATGATCCAGGTCATCCACAGGGCAGGCACACACACGGAAGGCACGGAATGCAATTAGCTTTCCATTAGTAGAAAAACAACAAGACAGTCATGTTTCTGGTAAGTCTTAACTCAATGAAGGCATTGCTGAAACTAAGCTCTAGGCATGCTCTTCCCCTATAGCCCCTCACTCTGGATCCCTCCCAAGCAGTCAAAGGCTGTGTTCTCTGGGCCTGTCAGGACCCTCCTCGAGCAGGGAGTCAGAGGGGGAGGAGAGTCAGCAGGACTGGGATTGTCTGCGCGCATGACTCTCAGCTTCTGATCCTGTCCTGGAAGGCCCTCTGTCTCCTGACACACACACACACACACGATCACCCCCGAGACCCCTTCCAACTCTTAGCTTCTATGATATGTTTGGCCACTCTGGACCAATAGGATGCTGGACTGGACAGACTATGGCCTGCCCCAGCGAGGCTTTTTCTGATGCTCTTGTGTTCTTAAATGGAATGCATGCAAAATGTGTTTGTGTGGACTGTGCGCCACTTAAGAGAACAGCTGCATGTGGATTTTAGGAAGGGAAAATCAAACAGTACCCACGTTATCACATCCCTGCAAGCCGCATTTTCTCAGGACCTTAGCTCATGCTGGCTTTCTGTTTGTCCACACACAGGCAGGCTATGGCCAATAAATTACAGCATGCTGAAGCGTTTTTATTTAATTACTTCTTGTTGCTACCATCCTGCTATTTTCTTCTTCGGCAACACTTCAGCTGCCATATCTATAGCCGATAACTGCAGTGTATATAAAATGAATCATTGTACAAGGTTATCACCTGATACCTTACTATTTCTTCCACTTTAGTATATTAGCATCCAACTGTGAGCACAGAACACACCTAGCGGAAATACTGTCGAACGCTTCAAATGTGGAGAAGAGGTGCAAAAATGGCAGCATGGGAGAAGGCACCTTAAGGAATCAGTCCGGCTTTTTTTTTAAGCGTCTATAAAAGTAAACTATGCATTTCCTTTTAGAATTCGTTGTTACAGATATTTTGATGGCTGCTGACATAAGGTGCTTTAAAATAGATTAGATAGATTCATGGAGAACAGCCTATTAGCAGCTTTTAGCTGTAATAGCTACAAATGAACATTCCATGTTAAGAGCAGTGCACCTCCAATTATCAGATGCCGAGAACAAACATCAGAGAAAAGCTGTTATACCTCTCTGCTTGCAAGGTTTGCAGGGTCATCCGGCTGACCCCTGTTGGAGACCGAATGCTGGAATGGATGGAGCTTGGGTTTCAACTTGCATGGCAATTATTAGGTGCTCATGTCGATAGCAAATTTTATAATAGCTGTGCATTGCTACCCGTGCACTTGAGGTCTATTCCAACCCTCCCCTAACAGAGCAAAATGTTTTCTTTATCTTTTATTTTTGTTAAGCATACAAAACAGAGGGAGAAAGGGTGGGTGGGTGAGTGGGTGCGGGAGGCTAAAGAAACCAGGCCTGTGACAGAATTGCCATATTTTGCAACCTCTTCAAAAATGGTATCTGGTGTATCTGATATTCTCCTAACGCAGCATATATCAGCAAATCTCCTTGAACAGCAGATGTTTTTAGCAATTAAGGCTCATTTGGATTTATCCAATATACAGAGGTAGGCACATTTTGGACACTGACACCTTTGCATTTAAAATGAGTGGGGTGGGGTGGGGGTGGGGATATGTGACAGCTTAAAAAGAGGAAGCAATAGAGATTGGTTGCTTTTGATTTTGGTACTTCGGTGTAGTGGGAAGAATATTTAGCGCAAGAGGCAAGCAAGCAAGGAAGTTTAACTACTAAACCCACTATGCAATAGCTTTCTCTGTGAGTGCTTTATTAATTTGTTATTTGGAAGTGAGTCAATTTTCCACCAAAGTCTGCAAAATATTTAGAGGGTCATCTAAGCTATTAAAAAAAAAGATGTGGGTATTTCATGATCCAATAGCCTGGCTTCTTATTTTAAGACTTATTTTAAGTTATGGACATATTTTCATTTTTTATAGTGCTAGTAGAGATGATGTTTAATGCATTCCTCCTATCCCATTTTCCCAGTCAACATCATTTCCCAAAGCTGCTAGGGGCACAACTTGGTGCTAAATTACAACAACAACAACAACAACAACAACAACAACAACAACAACAACAACTGGTAACTTTGAAGTTTGTTATTTCTTTGGGGGACAAACAGATATGTTCTACTTTTCATAGTACAGTCCTACTTGAAATGTATAACTATCTATGGTTGAGAGACTACAGTTGTACTATCATACCAAGCATGCCCTCTCTACCCATAACCCCTAGTACAATCCTAATCTTATATGGAAAACACTGAAGCGAAGTATTCAAAGCGAGTTGAGGAGTGTACCCAGATTGACTAGAGGTGGCTATGATGATATGCAATGGGGGGGGGGGGTTCCCGCAGGACAGACCCTGTGGTTTGCAATGGACGCTTATCACTTGGTGGGTTTTGCGTTTGCATTAAAAACACCTATCAAGAAATAAATTGTGAGATTGCATTGCTCATTACAATAAAAAGGAGAAGAAGCTCAGATGATGATGAATTAAATTTGTATACCACCTTATACCCGCAGGTCTCAGGGCAGTTTACAAGATAAAATCACAATATAAAAACACAAAATACATAATAAAAACAACCACCACCCAATAATCCCCCTCCCTAACACATTTAAAAGGGCATTGGACCTGGGTACACATACCTCCACTTTTTTTAACACAGACATCAGCAATAGTATCATGGGCTCTATGATCATCTGAGCTGGCCCACTCATGCATTTTGCTTTTCTAAACTGCCAGGTGGTTCTTAATTTAAGGCAATGCCTCTCCCTCTAGCATTGTACAGCTCTGAAACAAAAGCAAATAAATAAACCCCCAAAGGTGATCTCTGCTTCTGTACTCTTCTTGTTCCCACCACCCAGCCGCTCAGCAATGGGACGTCAGGCAAGAATTCCTGGCTAATCCAAACGACACAAACGCCACCAGACCCACAGAATTGAAAAACAAAGTACTTGAGAAGCTCGTCATAATCCGTCCCTTTCCTGCATCAAACTTCTGCAAGCCTGCAATTAAAAAGAAATCCTCCGGATAAAACATTTCAGGATTAAAAGAAAATCTGAGCCAAGGGGGAGGTGTGCTGGTAATGGGGAGCCAGCCAGGCCAGCAGAATTTTGGATGGTTGGCTAACTTAAATCCAGTTGGAGACTTGCAGAATCTGGTAGCTGTGACGAATACTTGCTGAGAACAGTTGAAGGGGAGGGGGAGTTAAGACAACGACTCTTTGAAAGGAATTTAGCAGGAGGGCCAGATGACATTTCCCTTTAGCGGTGTACATGTAAATTAAATATTGTGCTGGTAATGACTTTTCTGATTCAGTGCACTCTGCTTAAATGTGATTATGGCTTCTTCTCCGATGCTCATTCTTCATTTCAGATTACTTTTGGGGGTTTTTTTTAAGGCCAGTACATTGACCTGTGCTATCGGGAACAGGAAGGCTCATTCAGAAAAAGTGCTGCTTCAGTCTCTTTATCCAAGGGCACGGGCACATTGATCATGAACGACGACTTTCAAGCAAAGCATTCACAGCCATCAGCCCTGCCTGTCAGTCACATTCACAGCCAAAGAACTGCCACCCCTCAGCATGGATAATACATAACAGATAGTACAGGCAAGGCGGAACAAAACGTCAGCCGTGCAGGTGTGAGCAACGGCTTCTCTTTGAACAGGAACTGGCTCTTATAATGCCATTTCTTTCACCCTGCAGTCACTGCCAAAGGACAAGAAATGAACAGAATCCAACATAGGTTACTTTGTGTGTCTCTTCCTACAGAACACGGAACTTTTACCTTTTTTTACAGTAATTAAAGCACTAACCAAAATGCAAATGCATGGGATTCCCATTAAGCAAACCCTCAAAAGAGAAAAAACAAAATAAGAAATAAGAAAATTCCTTCCAGTAGCACCTTAGAGACCAACTAAGTTTGTTCTTGGTATGAGCTTTTGTGTGCATGCACACTTCTTCAGGTATTGTTTTGACTATGACAGACCAACCTGTACCTCAAAAGAGAGTAACCAAGCTGGGGAAATCTACACACGGGGAAAGGAAGGGGGGGGGACTTGCCCCAGCAATCTGATTATATTTGTGTAGATACCTCTGAAGTGCCGTCAATTTCTAATTGTTCCCACAACTTTGTGACCGACTGTATCTTGTCTGTTTGTTTTACTGCAAATGTAATAGGGCAACAGAAACTTCAGAAGAACATTCCCAAAACTCTAATGAAAATCTTACTGGGGTTTTGATTGCTTTTCTGAGGCAACAACATTCAGGCATTCATCTTAGGGATAAAATCAGTATGCCGATCCTATCACCCTTCAAGGCCTCATGCCACAACAACAACAATTGCATCTCTCTCTCTCTCTCTCTCTCTCTCTCTCTCTCTCTCTCTCTCTCTCTCTCTCTCTCAAATCTCATAATCTGTTAATAATGTCCAGTACAATTTTTAGCACAGGAGAGGAGGATATAGTTCTATGGCCTTGAGTGATGCTTCCACTGAATGGGTGTTCCAAGGGCTTTAGAAGAGCCCTGCTGGATCTCGCCAATCAGTGGCCAACCAGGTGTTTATGGGAAACCTGAAAGCAGGACATATGTACTCTCCCCACCTGTGATGATAGCCATATCCTCCATGAATTCATTTAACCCTCTTTGGATGGTGGCCATTGGCAACTCTTATGGGAGCAATCACCGCCAGGCATTGATGCTCTGTCTTTCTAGTGTGTGCTGCTGTCCCCCTACAATGCTGCTCTGGCTGAGAAATACAAACCACCCTCACCAACCTCCATCCCATTTTTGAGCCGAATGTGTGCCTGATCACTTTGTATGGTGGAGGAGGGACATGGTGCTCTCCTTTGGAAGCAGGGTGGGTAGGAGTCTCTGTCCGCGAACTCTCTCCATTATCCACCATCCCTCCCCACCTGTGCAACAGCTGTGCATGATGACCTCTGTGGGAATACAGACTATGTCCCAAATGTGTCGAGCTTGTGCACTTCGCTGTCTTGATGTCTAAAATTAATTTGGAGCTGAGAAGTTGCTCCAGTGAGTTTTCCTGCCTACTCACCAAACTTAAACAGAGAATCACCAGCTACTCGTGAGAATCCCTGTCCCTGTGGCCTGAATGTAGGTGCTCCTCCTAGGGCAGGGCATTTCCAAACTTGAGTTTCCAGCTGTTTTTGGATTATGGGAGTTGTAGTCCAAAAACAGCTGGAGACCCAAGTCTGGGAAACCCTGTCCTAGGGGAATGACTCTTCCCTTTTCTCTTGGTGTGCTGCCTATGGGAGACATTGCTGGACACACTTCCCTTCCTCCCAAACCCTCCCACCCCCCCAAGCCTTCCTGGTCATCGATAGCACCCGCTCCTCCACGGGCAGGGGCAGGGGAGAGGCAGCCTCTGGGACTCCTGTCTCAACAGCTGATGTGGGTGCATCTGGAGGCAGAGGGTTTTTTCCCATCTGTTATCTCATCCTCCCCTTCAGAGTCCTCTCTTCAGGTGTGCCTCCTACTCCTGGTATGAATCAGAGGACTCAGAGGGAATTGCATGCCCCCTATGCCCCTGCCTCCACTTTTGGACATTCAGGTGAATGTCTAAATAAGCGAACTCTATGTGCAGGAATCTCCATACACAGCAGTGGGCTTCCAGTTAGTTTACAGACACCATTCAAAAGGGATGGTGCTGGCACCCGTACATGACCTGGGGCCAGAATACCTTAAAATGGCTGCCTTCTCCCCCCCATACATTTGGCCCTCCTTAAAATGTACCTACAGAAGGCTTCCAGCACTTGGAGAGGTAAGAACCCTTTTTAATTTTCACCTCTTTCTGTGGTTCTTCATTCTTATCCACTTGACTACTTTGCTTTTTGGGGACTTGGCACCCTCCCCCCTTCTGCCATTCCTATTCTCTGCCAACTCCTTTCCTCTTGAAACACTATTGAAACCTCAATTGCCACCTACAATTTTACCTCTAAATTCCCCCAGTGGCAAGGAAACAGCAATGTAAAACCTGGACTACACAAAGACTGTTCATTTTAACCTAGATTATTCAGTTTAGGGAAGGGAGATTGAACCATATGGAGGTGTGTTTTTATGGGAGGTTAGTCTCTTGCCTATTTTTGGGTTCAGTATAATCGGTTTGAAACAGATGTTCAGATGGAAAGAATCTTTGATGAACACACATGATTACCATTTTTTTCTTCTCTAAAGAGATGCAAAATGTACCGGTATTTATGATTTTATGGTACAGGAGATGGAAAAGCAACTTACATTTGATTTTCTGTTGTGGAGTTTTGTTATTGTTATTTTTTTATAAAACAAATACTGTGCATTTTTAGAAAACAATACCGATTTGCGTATAAAATCACCAGAGGTTCAGCATCGCAGTTTAACTGGTGCTGAATTTTGAAAGCCACTTTCTTGCTAAGCCCTGTACTGATGATAAGTGGGGTGACATAGTCAATAATAACCAAGTTTACAAGAACTGTCAAATGGCGGTTGAGTGGCGGTCACGGGTCGGGGCAGCTGCGAACCAGCCTGGGTTAGAGGACGTCACCCTCCTTTTCCGGTCACATGAGCTTCTAGCTTCCTGCCAATTTCCTCAGAAGAAGATGGATGAAGCCAGAGAAGCAGGCATGAGAAGTGGCCAAAGTACCCGGTGGCGGCACATGGGCAGAGGGAGGATTGGAGGCTGCGAACGGAAGAGCCCAAAGCGCTTGGGCAGAAAAGCAGCTCAGGGGAGTGTGAAGCGCCTGGTGGTGTGGTGGCATCCAAGCCAAAGAACAAGGAGGCAGAGGAACCACATGTTGGAGTGAGTTGGGGGAGGTTGGGTTTGGTTCCCTCCCCGTCCCTCCTTTTCAGCCGCAATATCAAGGGAGCAACACACAAAAAGCACTTTTCAGTGCCCCAGTTGAATCACTACAAGGGCAAACCTAATTGCTAGAAGCGGCTGGAGGAGGGGACCAATTTTGGGGAAGTGGCAGCCATCTTGAAGGAGTGGCACATTACCGCCGAGGGCTGTTCTTTACCCCCCCCCCTTTAAGGGGCACCGTGAGTGTGGGCATAGGGAGCACATTTTGATCAGGGACTATGTAGAGCTGTTCACACTCTCGCCCCTGGAGGGGACAAATAAGGGACAATAGGAAATTTGATGGTTCTAGGAAAGGGGGAAGGCTCAGGTCGAATGCTCTTTTGAACAGTGGTTGGTGGCTTTTTAAAAATCACTGTAGCATGACCAGAGAGGGGTTGGCTTTTGTCCAGATACCCAAACGGGGAGCTGATGGGCCATAGCACCTTCCAAATGGTGGCCCTGGCCCAGAATTGATTTGCACCGAAGGCCGACTCTACTCCAGGGTTGACTCAGCTAAAATAAGTTGGTTGACTCAGTTGGGCCGGTTGATTCGGGATGCCTACCCAATGCCCACACCAAAGCCTATTTACACCTGCAATCAATAAACCTGTGGCCTATTAAAACCCAAGACCCTCGTCCTGTGTCTTTATTTGTCTTATTGAGCCCTGCCAGCGGCAGGCATCCTGCTCCTGGGCCTGCAAACAAGCCTTTCTCTAGACTCGTCCAGAGAAATCAGAAACCGCACAGATGGTTTGTTGTCTTTGGAAAAAGCAATCTTGGGAGTGGAACCACTCTGTATGATCCAGCAAAACCCATCACTTTCTCCAAAAAGGAAAACTTGTAGCTTGCTGCAGACTGTGTGACCTCTTCCAAGGTCTATCACAAACTTGCTACGACACCAAGTGTGATAATGGCCACACGCTGTGAACCTTTACAGTGTGAGTTGTAACCACCTCATTCCATAGCTCATATATCTTAGTGTATCTTAACAGCACAATATACAGAGTACTAACCCCTCCACCCGCAATTTCATCTTTATCAAGCTGGCAGCAATAAATGGGCATGACTGGATTTATTTCATGGCAGTGCCAAAGCACTCTGCGCAAAATGTGAAACTGCCAAAATATTCCAACCAACACCCTGAGCTTTTGCTTCAATTCAACTACTTCTGAGGCTAGCCATAATGAGCATTTAATGTCCATGATATCTCAACAGAGAACTTCAAAGACACTACGGGAAGTTATTCTGCCTTTTCCGGGAGAACCTCCTTGAAAGAGCTCCTGGTCGGACGAGATAACGGCACCACTTTGATTTCAAGTCTTTTGTATCACTCACTCTGTTTGTATATTTTAAACTGACACAGCCCCAACCTTTCATATTTCACAGCAAGTCTCGAGATTAACGGAACGTGTGTACCTTTATCGGGAACATGTAACAAGGCAACTTGTTGGCGAAGGAGCTTAACGTTTTGGAAAGTTCCCAAAGATATTTTAACTTTCTTCCCCCTTCTGGAAGTCTGAAGAAGAATTTAAATAGGGTTGAGCCAGCAGTTCTAAACAATCTGTGGATGTCAGAGTTGCCATGAAACATAAAGCCTGCCTGGTTGAGTGCTTAAGTGGTGCACTTTCCAATACAGGAACCTTGTACTATGGAACATTTTCAAGCCATATTGAGTCTGGGCATGCAGATCCTAAAATTATTTTTACATCTGTTGGGGGGGGGAGCACATTCTTACTACTAACTAATCAGATGTAGATGTCCTCAAATGGGCTGGAGGACCAGGCTGCCCATCAAAGCATGTGCCCCAAGGGTCCTGCCCTTTTGTTATTGACAGCTGTCAATTTCAATTCTACTTTAATTTGACACCAAGTCATCAATTCCACTTCAGTTAGACATAAACCAGTGGGTGGGTTATAAACATATGAAGCTGCCTTATGCTGGACTCAAACCAGTGATGTGGCTCCCTCAGCATCCTCTACTCTGATTGAAAACACCCCTTCAAAGTCTCAAGTGCCCCTGCTGTGCAAAATCCCTCATTTGCTGGTGATGCAAGAGTCTGAATCTGGGATCTTCTACCTGTAAGCCAAGAGCTACAGCATGGAGCTATTGGCCACTATCACTGTTTCTGAAATAGTCAACCTATATGTTATTAAACATTGATTCATCATCATTTCTCTATCTAGATCACTCTGATGAATTAGGGTAAGAATGCTAAGAACATGTTAAGGGTCTTGGGATGTACTATTGCATTTTCTTACATCAACCAACATTACAGTTCCTACTCAAAGGGCTTACATAGTATATCAAGACAGGTAAGATTGCCTAATGGAAGTATGGGAATTGGGGGGCTGGAAAATAAGGGGCCAAGGTGTACACAGTGAGTAGGGGATGAAGTGACAATGGAGAAGCTGCCAAGATGGGTCTCAGCTTAATAAATGGCAGGCTGTGCTTAGCAAATGGGATGTGAAGAAGAAAAAGGAAAACAGCTTGACAAATAAGAGGCTCAGACAGGAAGGCTGTTCCAGGGATATAGAACAGAATGGGAGTAGATAAGAAGAGAAGAATGGGAAGGGAAGAGAGGCCTGGCAGATGATGGAGTGCAATCACCATCTCAATAGATAAAAGGCAGAAGCTTTTATCATTATTGAATTACAAATGGAAAGAATCAAAGGAGCTTGCCCTGAATGCACAATGGATGAGCTGAAGTTTCAACCCAGATTTCTTGCAGGCTAGCATTACGACCTTAGGCACAGAATTATACTTCTTCCCAGAATATTGCAAATGGATGCACAGAGGGGATGCAGATGGCTTGGTGTGCACCTTGACTCCCGGTGCAAGACAAAAACATCGTTGATTTCTCAACTTTGGTTGAAGAGTTTGGGCTCTTGGGCTCTCTCTCTCTCTCTCCCCCTAACTTGCCATGCAAATTCTTCACTTAATTCCCAGTCCTACTCATGGTTCAATGCAACGTCTACATGATTAAAGGCAACATTAAAAAGAAATGTGTGCCAAAGAAGACAGGAAGGGAGGTGGGGTGAGCTCATGTCCAAGACTGACAGTTTTTGTACCTGCAGTTGTCAGGATTAAACCCTACCCAGACCTTTAACCTGAGATCTCCTCAGAGGAGGAGCAGGATACCCTAGCAGATCTCTACACTGCCAGTAACCCTAAAGTGACATTAGATGCAGACATTCCTGTTCCAGAACTAGAGGTCACTGCAGCTGATGCCTCAGTTCCTGTCTGGCTCTTGACTCCACCCCACAAAAGAAGAGAGGATGGTAAGCCAGGCAGGTGAGCTCCAAATGAGACGACATTGGAGAACAGGGGAACACATGGAAGGGGCCAGAACGGGGCCTGGCTAAGAGCTCCAAGTCTAAGCTGCTTCATTGCTGAAACAACAGCTACCTTCAAAACTTCAGCCTTCCTGACTTGAGGAAACGGACAACATTCGGCACAACTTCCTCCTCTTAAAAATAAATATTTGGCACCTGATGCTACTTTGAACAAAACACACGTACCCTTCCATGTTCCATAGTCTATTGGAATTGAGAATAAAATAAACTCTTACCAAGTCCTTCCTGCCAACCGGTGTCCTAGTATTGCTAGTCATGCACCCTCTATTTTGAGGGGAATGCATAATCCTGCTCTTCTCGGTATTCTAGCACAGGCGTACAAGTTGTAGAAGGAGAAAACCTGCCCAGATCCCTACCAAAGGCTTCAGCAAAGTGCAGCAAGAGTCTTCCCTATGAAAGTACCAAGTAGTTTAGAATACAGCTTCTTCTGTCTTCTGAAAGCCGACTGAAATCACAATCCCTTGGGTGGATGAATTAATGTGGTTTCTATGATCCTTCTAGCACAAAACATTTTTTATTTAAATGCTAGTTTGAAAACTCTCAAACATGCAAGGCAATGACAAATCAAAAGTGTTCCTTTTGAAAGAAAGTTTCCCCAGGCTGATTGGCACTCAGTTGTTTTCGCCCTGTTTTCCTGTTCAGCTTAAATAAGAATTCATATGTTCATACATTTAATCCCCATTGGGACACGCCAGAGGAGCTAACCTCAATTTACATGCGCCGAGAAAACAAGGCTTTAGTATATAGTGTTTTATACATTGTATAGTGTTAAAATGCTGTAATTCCACCTAACCGTGATAAGGACCTCTTTTTCACCTGAGTAACCAGGAACTTCCCATTTCTCCCCCCCCCCCCAAATAACATTAAAATCACATTAAATCACGTGGATGCAAGGTGAACATGTTTGTTGCTTCACAGGATCATGTCATCCAACCACCAACCAGCCTAAGAGTAGTACACCCAGCACATAAAGCCTTATTTCCCTATCATCAACTTCTGTGCCAGTGGATTGAGTGGACTGGTCCCTGTGTAAGGGTACCAAACTAACTGCAACAACAAAAGTGACAGCGTTCAGTCCAATCTAGAAGTTGAAACCTATGATCCCCTTGAAGGAACAGCAGCAGGTTTCACTAGAAGCTCTCCAAACAGCCAGGGACCCAGAAGAGCCAAAGGGTTCCAGTCACCCCTGCTCAGAACTGGGGAGAGGGGGTGTCACCACACCAGTTGCCTGAGTTCTGGGCTGGCTCCCAGACCATCCCCATCTCCTCCATGGCCACAGGAACTGAACAGATGACAACTTACCTTAGTTAAGCAGTGACTAGCAGCAGGGCCCGACCCACTAGTTGAAGATCAACAATCTTCATAGGGTCAAACATTCCACAAAGACAGGATTAAAACACAAGGGCTATGTAAGATCACACTGAAGGAAGCTGGCTTAGTTGTCCTTACATTGTGTACAACTATCTCGCTGACTGTAAGGGAGGCGTTTTTTGCTTCCAATGATGTAAGATCTGTCAATGAACACTGAACTAAAATGGAGTTAGAATTATGCATTCAGGCTTTGTTTCCTTTTCTTAAAATGTTGTTTTGTGTTTACATGCCTATGGCATTTTCCTTTATTTAATTTTATCAGAGTCCTAAACTCAAAACGCTGCTTTACAAGAGCTTGCATTGAAAAAAAAAGGCCTATTATTGTTTGAATTTGGGAGTTGTGACAGATTATGGCACAATCAATAAAATTTAATGGAAGATGGCCAAGAATATGGGGCAATCTACACTATAGCCTGATTCGACAGCAGACAGAGGCAGAGTGACACACTTAAACCTTTCCCTCCATACCATTTCCCCAATTTAAATATCCAGTTCACAAGGTCAATTTAGGGGAAATGGTGATGTGGTAAAAGGGTTAACTACCTCAAGCTCTGCTCCAATTTACACCTTCCTCTCTGTGGCTGCTTTTAAGTAAAAAAAATAATAAAACAGAGAGAACTGGGTGCAACATGTATTTGTTAAGGGTGAGTTTATACTGAAAGAGGGGAATATAGCAAAGTGTCAAATCATATGCAGCCTTGGGACTGTGGAAAAAGGTGGTGGCTCAAAGCGGACCAAGTGCCTAACAGCAGCAGGAATAACAACAACACCCACACATACATGCACAGAACGAAGAGGGAGACAGAGTTAAAGAAATCACATTAAATAAAGGGGAAACAGTTAGTGCAAAAACAAAAATTATAAAACTGTGAACTTGGATAAATGACATTGTGTGCAAATAAAATCTGAATTCTATTATCTGTATGGATTTTACAAATTATTCAAAATATTTTTCCCCAGTGATGGAGTGGAATAAGCAATAATGCAGGCTACTGAAGTCTTATATCTAGCCACTAGAAATCTCATTCAACCACCCTTGAGATTTCAGCAGCACCCATTCAAAACTATCTTCTCAGTCATAAGGGCTAGAAACATGCATTCAAAAGAAAATGAAAGAAAGCTGAGATTATTAGGAAGCTGGATTCTGTGCTTTTTCTGGCAGAATTAAATTCTATCTTCCTGTGGAATCATGGCATATGTACAAAGTCCCACCTCAGAGAGAACTACAGGCTGTTGTTCAGTCTTTTTGAAAAATCCATCTATACAGCTGCTTTACAACCATCTCCAAAGCATGCATATTAATGAAACATTTTTGAATGCAAGTTCCACAAATGGTCCCAGGTTAAATCTCCAGGTGGGACCGAGAACAATCCTAACCTGAAGCCATGAAGTCTGTGTAGTCACATGGAAGATGGTGCAAAGCTTGTTTTCTCCTGCTCTGGAGGGTAGGGCTCGAACCAATGGCTTCAAGTTACAATAAAGGAGATTCCGACTAAACATCAGGAAGAATTTTATGACAGTAACATCTGTTCAACTGTGGAACGGACTCCCTCAGAGGTTGTGGATTCTCCTTCCTTGGGAGATTTTTAAACTGAAGTTTGATGGCCATCTGCTATGGATGCTTTAGTGGAGATTCCTGCATGGCAAGGGGTTGGACCAGTCTATGTATATAATACTGAGCTAGATAGATCAATGATCCAATTCGATACAAGACAGCTTCCTATGTTCTGACGTTTAAAGAAAAACAAGAAAAGTGCTGTTCCTGGCAGTGCAATGTCCTAGAAGTTGGGTTCATTTTTCAGGGCACTGTGTGAAAAAACCTGGGCATTGCAGGCATGGTCTTAGCCAGGATTTTTATGGGGGGGGCAGAACCTTAGTTTGCTATGTATTTCTATTGGTTTTTATTGACTTAGGGGGGCAGCTGACCCTCCCTGCCCCCCCAATACACCCATGATTACAGGCAGCAAGGCAATCCAGTTCAGGCACCCCCCCCCCATGCACCCTGGAGGGAACAGCCAACCATTACCGCAAATGGCCCCCACTGGAAAGCACTTTGCCGAGGGATCCCTCAACCACGGAGCTGACCTAGTTGCTTGCTAATAAATCAGAAATTACTGACTGGCGAGAAGGGATTGAAAAGAAAGCAGGTGGTACTTTGAATCTGGGCAAGCACAGAGTTTGCAGCTGCAAGTATAGTTGGATAGGAGGCAGCCTAAAGGGCTGCAGGAATCTACGCTGGTAATCTGGTGTAGAATCAGCAGTTTTGCTGGCAGCTGAAGGCTTCCTATTTGCCTCCATGGTGCTCTGTTTGCATCTTTCTTAATAGAAAACAAATAGTATGAAAGCGCTGTGAACTCTCCCATGCTCTCTCACTCAAAGGAAACGAAAGCCCCCAGCACTAACCCTAGACTTTTCATTACTCAGGAGAGTGACTAATCCATCCTCTCCATCTGCAACGAGTCTGAAGATCATGGATCAGTAGCTAATACTGCTAAGAGCGTCATTAACTTCCAAGTGGTTTTCCGCAGGCAAATCCATGGATTTCTGGTATTATTCAGCATCCTGATCCACATTAGGGCACAGCAGAAACCTAAGAGCTTATTGATTCCTTTATAGCAGAGAGATTAACCCATCTATTGGGGGACCCAATTTTTTGGGCAATCGGTTTTTTGTTGGTTATGAGCACTGGCAAGGGGTGATAAACTAGGCTTTTGGAAGTAGCAACCTGTTGCTATCTAACGATGGGAACTAAATTTACAAGCACTTATACTTGTTCACAAACATATCAATGCATCTAATGTATGTACAGGGTCAGGTTCCTCCCCCCCCCCTTCTCATAATACTAGAACTGGGGGAAAATCCAATGGAACCGAAAGTTGGAAGATTCAGGACAGCAGAATAAAGTACTTCCAGTGCACAGCCCAACAAGGGAAGTCACTATCGCATGATGTCACAAGTTGGGAGAGTGCTCCGATACTGTCTACGGGCTTTCCATAGGCATCTGGTTGGCCCCTGTGAGAACAGGATGTTGGATTATGTTGGGCCCTTGGCCTGATCCAAGAGGGTTCTTCTTATGTTAGCTCAGTGCATCAAATCTAGGTTTGTCTGCTAGCTTTGCCCTTTCAACCAAGTCTTCATTTGGATCACTGTAACTTGCTGTAACCTGTGGCTGCTTTCGGAAAGGGCTCAGAAACTTCCACTGGACCATAGAGCTGCAGCCAAACTGTTGGCAAGGGCTGGTTACAGAGTGCACATGACACCCTTGTTACAACAGCTCTACTGTCTACTGCTCTGTTTCCAGACACAGTGCAAAGTGCTGGTTATGACCTATAAAGCCCTAGATGGCTTAGACTCCAGCCAGATAGGTGGGGTATAAATAATAAAATTATTAATAATATTATTATCTGAAGGACCGTATTCTCCCATACCAACCTGCCCAGGCTCTGAGATCTTCGGGGGAGGCACTTTTCTCCGTCCAGCTACCCGCACAGGCAAGTTCGTTGGGACAGGGTAGAGGGACTTCTTGGTTATTTTAACTAATATACACATTTTCATGCACTTAGTAAATGCACTTTTGCACATGTTTATTGGCTGGAGAAGTGCACTGCAAAATTCCAAGAAATGTGGGTTTGCAAGGGTGTTTCTGTGTTTCCCGGTTGATATAATTTCCCATCCCTACACACGTGACATCCCACCAGATAAATTACATGATTTTCATCTGCAGAGCTAAAAAAGCATTGAAACAAAAAAACAAAGCAAGACAACAGAGAGAAAACGGAAGAAAATCTTATTAACTAAGAACAAATTAGCGTGACAGACCAAGTTTAATTCAAGCATTGTTTTCCGCCTTTCAAAAGCATTTTTTTTTAAAAAGCAAAATTTAATTTCATTTCCCATTTAACATGCTCTGCAACATGTCATACAAAACAAATAAGCAGAAAAGCTCGGAAATTTTTTAATCAACTCCCTGCTTCTGAACTTCTGATTTCACTGCATGTAATCTGCAGAGACCACTTTTAACTCGCGGTGATGCAACAACGGAGAACACAGAATTTCTGTAAGCTGAGAAAATCAAATTTACCGAACAGTTACTGCAGAATGTGTGTGTGTGTGTGTGTGATATATATAAAAACACAGGTTTTGATGGTAAAGACTTTCATTGCTTTTACAAGAATTTGTATTAGGTTGAAATTGCCTGAACATATGCTATAAATCATGGACAATATTTAAAACGACATAGATTTCCGGGGGCGGAGAGGCAGGGGAGAGAACAATGTAAAAGAGGAAGTGCAAACACGACCACAGATCTAATTTTGCTCTACCAGACAAGATATCATAAACTGTCAAGGCTTCTTCGACTTCTTTTTTTACCTCCCAGATTTGTTCCTATAAAAGGCCAGATTTGTTCCTATAAAAGGGTCATTATTTCCATTGCTTAGAGCTTCACTCCCACTTACAGCTGATAAACCAAGACAGTATCAATTTTCTTGCTACATAAGAATCTTCCTATTTATACTGTTATCTCTTAACGTCATCATTCAACCTTTAGCCTTATTCTTTGGATGTGGGGGTGGGAATTTAAAAATAATAATAATCCAGAGAGACCTGAAAGATTAAGAGGAAGGCAGAGTATATAGTTTGGTGTGGGAGGGGGTGAATAAAGCATTTCATGCCAAAAAATCAGTATATTTTGATTCACAGATTGATACCAGCAAAGCTTATACATATTGTACCTGGTTTTCCATTAGGGGTGCAGGTTCCTCTAACAACTCCTCTTTCGGGACCAAACATATAGGGAAAGAAGCAACTCTCCAAACACAGGACTACAGACAATAGACTAACACACAAGAAAAAGATCCAAAAAAACCAATTGGAAGTATACCTTTCTAACAGAAGCTCCATTAAGTGCAAACTTAAAGAGTATTAGAAAAAGGACCGTCCATCATTTGTACCAATAATAATAATAATAATAATAATAATAATAATAATAATATTTTTTAGCCCACGCATCTGACTGTGTTACCCCAGCCACCCTGGCTGGCTATACACAATTCATTTAACTCTATGGCTGAATTACAATCTCTGTTTAGAAAGAGAAAAATCTTTTTTTAAGGGGAAAGTATGTGAACTCCAAAACAGATCTGTGTTATTTGGACCTAAATCCACATGTGATTCATTTGCAACACTCCCCCACCCCCAAGATTCAGGACTTCGAGGACCTAGTCAAAACGTAACAAAATCCAAGATTACTGTATGAACCTCATGACTGAACAGAGATTTGAACCTGGGGGTCCCCAGTTCAAGTTCAACATACTTTTCCATTTTGCCGCACTGGTTCCCTGTTGCACCGGTACAGCCACCATGTTTTGAATGAGATAATGTGTTGAGGAAGAAAGGACTATCTTGCAACTCTTTCCAAGTGGTGGTTGTTGTTTTAAAAAACAACATTCAATAATACTCCTTGTATTATTGTATTAAATGTGAATACAGCAATTCACATTTCTAACATCCACCAATTAATTTTTTATTATTATCAGTAGCAGTAGTATCATCATAATCTCCTTCATCATCATCATCTAGCATGAATGTGCATTGTTGTTGTTTAGTCGTTTAGTCGTGTCCGACTCTTCGTGACCCCATGAACCAGAGCATGCCAGGCACTCCTGTCTTCCACTGCCTCCCGCAGTTTGGTCAGACTCATGTTGGTAGCTTCGAGAACACTGTCCAACCATCTCGTCCTCTGTCATCCCCTTCTCCTTGTGCCCTCAATCTTTCCCAACATCAGGGTCTTTTCCAGGGAGTCTTCTCTTCTCATGAGGTGGCCAAAGTATTGGAGCCTCAGCTTCAGGATCTGTCCTTCCAGTGAGCACCCAGGGCTGATTTCCTTCCGAATGGATAGGTTTGATCTTCTTGCAGTCCATGGGACTCTCAAGAGTCTCCTCCAGCACCATAATTCAAAAGCATCAATTCTTCGGCAATCAGCCTGCTTTATGGTCCAGCTCTCACTTCCATACATCACTACTGGGAAAACCATAGCTTTAACTATATGGACCTTTGTCGGCAAGGTGATGTCTCTGCTTTTTAAGATGCTTATCTAGGTTTGTCACTGCTTTTCTCCCAAGAAGCAGGCGTCTTTTAATTTTAATTTCGTGTATGTGCATAGTTTTATACAATTAAGAGGAACGATATGTCCCCTCCCCAAGTGGACTACAATCTAAAGTAGATGGACAGAACAGAGTAAAAGGAAATTGGGACAGAGGAATGAAAACATGGGGAGAATATGTGATTATTTCAATTGCACTAAATAATGAACCTTTAGTTTAGTTGCTTCCCCAACCTGGTGCCCTCCAGGCAATACAGCAGGCTGTTCCTATCTCCCATCAACAACAGTCAGCATGGTCAAAGTCAAAAACCTCTAGAGGACACCAGATTGGGGAAGGCTGCAATAAGATATTAAGGGCAAACGGGATGACCCAAAAGACACCTACAGATTGCAGACCTCCCCAATCAACTTTGTGCAAAGAGAAAATTGCTAATTAATATATGCAGAAACTCTTCCAGGCGGGACAAGGTATTGCAGAGCTGGAGAACTACACTAAAAACTCTTGGATATAATAAATAGAAATAGTAGTACTGAATGCATCAACCCTTAGGAATTATAATGAGATGCTTTCCTCCTGACTCCAGGCAGCAAGAACTAAATAATTCTACCACTATTAGAACAATGAAAAAAATTCTATAATTTGATTTATAGAAGCAAAGTTGTATACCAAGTAGGTGATTAGTCTGCAGTATTGACTTGCCATTTAATTAAAAAGCAATCCTGAGCTGTTTGATTTTTTTCCCCTCTGAAAGGACAAGCAAAGGACTAACTATTCAGAGTTGTTTCTAACTATTGGTACGGTTGTCTTTACGGGGTCCCTCATGGCTCGTTCTTCTCAGTAAAAAGAGAGAGCCTGGAAAAGTCTTCAGCATGGAGACCTGGAACAGTGAAAGGAAATTTGCTATTTGCCTCACTTGACATGCAGCTCAGTTTTTCCTAGCCAGATATAAGACTGAAAAGAATATCCTTGCGTCAGGGGTGGAGGAAAAATAAATGTTTAAGCAAAGAGCTTTCCATTTATTCCACAGCAGAACTTAAGTCATACAAGTAAGATACCGGTACATTTGTGGCCAGAGAAAAACAATGCAGACCCATCATCAAAATATGACTGGCTATACCCTATGATCCTATGATCCTATCGGTATCCTATTACGAAGTAGACACCTTATTGCAACACTTGCTGGGCTCTGATCCATTTGTTTGAAAGTTCTTTATTTCACAGATGTGCAAAAAACAACAACCCCAAACCAAAATTGGAACTCCTACTCAATGAATACCCAGTCCCTCTGCCAAAGGGCCTCCTGACCCCTGGCAGTGCCTGAGGAGAGCCAAAGGAGGTGGCACTGTTACTTTCAGAAAGTTTCCTGGCACTGTGTACCTCAAGAGGAACTCTCTTGGTCTCTGGGGACTTCCATTATGATGAGATGAAAGTCAAGCTGAAAATCTCAGGAGGCACGGGATCTCAAAGCCTGTCGAGATTTGAGGGTAAGGTTTGGGAGAGGCCTATATAAACCCTCATCTCTTGTGCTTGGCCTGTTTGGCCAAGCAGGCAGAACAACTGATCCACCCTCTTGATCAGGGTTACACCAGGCTATAGTTGGTCACACGATTGGGGACCAAGCAATATTCTTTTCACCATTTCATCCAGATTGGCCAAGGATGTGCATTTTTCCTTCTTTGTTGAGATATACCCCTTAGGGCAGGGATAGCCAACCAGGTGTCCTACAGATGCTGTTGGACTATAACTCCCATTATCCCTTTAAAAAACACCTCACAGTGATGAGGGGAGTCTTCCCAGGGCTGAGAAGCAACAGCAGGTTGGGGACCACCCAACAGACTTTGAGCATCTGCTAGAAATGGGACCTGCTGTTAGCTAAATTGCATGCCACTGGAAGTCTGAGCAGACCACCTGAGTGGAACTGGGTGGGATGGGGAGAGGAATCAATGAGGCATTTTATCTTTTTAATGTGAGGAGGAGGGACAGAACAGAGCAGCCCAAGTTAATCTGATAACATCTCAGTTCCCAAACTTTGAGTTCTACAGTTGAAGCCTTCAGCTCCTTTCCCATGAAAGGATGTCTTCCTTATCCCGGGACTCAATTTGGGCAAACTGCTTGCTTTTTAATGGATTTGCACCAAATGTTACTGTGTCTCAGTAGCACTGCATACGAATTGGCAACAGAAAGTTTTGATTTAAAAAATATATTCACCCTCAATAATCTCAAATATCTTTCCAAAGGACAGCAGAAATATTTAAAGCAACATCTGGCTGTAGAAGGAAATCAGGATCACTAAAAGAAAAGAGAGAGAGAGAGAGAGAGAGAGAGAGAGAGAGAGAGAGAGAGGTGTTGTTGTTGTTGTTGTTGTGACTGTAATTTAGGAAGCTCTCATTAGGATGAAAAATCAGCCTATCCTATTGGTTAGTTACAGGCTTGCTGCTGATGGAGAAAAATTAGCACTAACGAACACAGACCTAGGATAAATGCACATTAATAGTGTTCACCAAAGACCACTTCATTACTGCATGGCCCAAAGGTCAAGAAATAAATAATGGTTCAGAGGAAAAGTCTCATTTGGAAGACTAGTGAGACCAAACATAGCACTTTGCAATTCATGGAGCATATATTTGGCTACCTCATCTATTTAAGGGATGCCACAAAAAATGGATTCAATTTCAGGCTTACTACATAAATAAGACATTTACAGCCCAAACCTTTGCATGCTTTACTTAGAAGGAAGTGGGACTTCTATTACATTTACTCCCAAGTAAATGGGCATAGGGATTGCAACTTCAATGTGATTGTTTTTTATTATTATTATAAAAAAATAACTTTCGGTATTTAAAGCCAGATGCCATTTCATTTACAATGAAAGATTCTGATTAAATTCAGACTGCCAGGCTTACTAATGTCATATGTTCTGGAAATGGTATGTTATATTTTAAGAAATCAGGTCAGGAGTCTGCACAATTTGCCTGCTCAGAAACAGGCAAACTCTTAAGTGCACCTGTTATGTTCGCTTTGCCAACACTGCAGTATGGGGTTTATATATAAAAATTGAGCTAGAATCCAATTATTTACAGTGAAAGCACCAGATCATACTATCTGAAAAACAGTAGGGATACTCAAGTGACCTTCTTCACTACCATCGCTGAAAAAATGTGCATGGTTCAACAGTCAACAAGTTTTACTCATATTTCTGTTTTAACGCTTGTTCATTGGGGTTGCCAGGAGTGGTTGGACTACAGTTCCCCATCCCTGATTATTGGCCATGCTGGTTGGAGCTGATGGGGTTGCAGTCCAGTAACATCTGGAGGCACTACATTGGCTACTCCTAAATCAGGAGTGATGAATTGGATCCAACTGTCCCCACCTCCCGATCAGACTTGTTTGAAATCCATTTGCAAATGCAGTTTGGATTTAATCTCTATGCAAACAGTCATGTTTCCTTTGCAGACCATCAAGCTTTCTGTAGAGGAAAAACGTCTGTTTGCAGGCATGGTCTGAATCCAGCCCCGTCTGCAAATGGACAAAGCAGGGCATGCAATGAACCCCTTTGTAGACACACAGTCAGTACCAATAAGCTGATTAGAGTCTCAGGCAGAGGTTCCCCACCCGCATCTCTAGGTCTTTATCATTTTGCATTTTAAGCATTTCTTAAAGGACCCCTCAAATCAGGAATCCTCCTCTAGCAGCAGGAATCTTTCTTCTGAACTTTTAATCAAGGGACCAGTCTATTTACAGCACAGTTTCAGCCTGTGGTATTTGGACCGTCAATGGTGACTAAATAACAAAACCAGCAAGAGGCTTTCAGAGCACACAGTCTTTGAGCTGGCTCAAATATATTAGTAAATACTCATATAAACTGACAACGGAAGAGCATTCAGGGTCACATATCTGTTTCTTCATTCACAAAGCACAACGCTACTGGCATAGTCTTGGTCACGGTGCTTTTGTAGGAATAGAACAGGGCCAACAGAAATTATTTATGTTTCTGTTGGAGCTGCAGTCAGATCCACACTTACCAGGGAGCAAGTCCCACTGACTTAAGTGGGGCTGACTTCTGAGTAGGCATGCACAGGCTTGCACTGTGAAGACCGTAAGCTAAAAGGGGAGAGGGAGAAGAGGGAGGCTTGTTTACAAGATCAGTACAGACCCACTGCGGATAAGAAAATGTTCTAACAGTGGACATCCTGTGATGAAAAGAGATTAAAGGAAGGGGGGGTAGTAATAAGAGAGCATTTATAATTCATGGTCAGCCGGCATTGCAACACCACTCATGGAAACTAGAAAAGAGGCACTTCCTGTATTTCACTGGGATTTAAAATATCTATTGGCAGCCTTTTAAAACAAACACTCCTGGACAGTAGACCTCTGAAGGGAAATTCTGAGTCCCTTCCAAGACAATGTTCATAGAGCCTCCAACATTTAAGATTGATCTTCCATGAGAGCCTTTCTAGCATATTAGCAATATTACAGCAAACCATTTCTATTACACAAAGTGGTTTCTCTCCTTGCTTGATGCCAGAAAATGGGCCATTAGATTGTCCCAAAGATCTGCAAGGATAGTTATACCTCAATGTGATTCATGGTGGGAGAGCTGGAAGCAGTTTGGTTTAGCCTGGCATAAACAGGTTTTGGGGTGTCGATATTGCTTTGAGACTAGTATAGCCTGCTAGAATGATTGTTTCCACAACCTTGCAATACTTGCTCAACCTGTGTATTTGAAAGGAGGGAGAGAGTCAGAAACTCCAGTCCTTGCTTTTCCCCCAAAGCAAACTGCTCGGGTGTGAGTTTCCATTGCTTGCATCATATGCAACAACCCATGTAGCTTTAATTTAATTTCTGTGTTCATTTCCATGATCTGAACTTTGACTTAATCAAAGTACTTTATTATCATGCACCTCTTATTACAGCACTTCAGCCTCTTCTCATTAAATGCAATTTCTGCAACTCAGGAGCTTCATTTCCTCTTTTGTCACTGGATCAAAAAAAATGCAATAGTCAAGAGCTCCTTCTAATAAAGTTAATATATACAAGAAAGTTTCATGCCAGATTTTCGAACAAGTGCTTGGCTTATGCCTGACAAGTCATGAGCTTTATCACAGGTTAAACCTTTTCACAACTGCGTTATCATCACTCACCAATCCCAGGAAGTGTGTATTTTTCTTTACAGTGGCTGTCTTCAGATGTCATGGTAGACTATGGCTTATCACAATGGAAAAAGCTGTTTCCATATTTGATTAACCACAGCTTGACGTTTTGCCCAAACCTGTCAAACTGTTTAATTGTTTGACAGTTTACTGTTTAAGCCCAACACTAAACTAGATAATCAAAATAAAAGTGAGAGCTGGCCACCTTCTCAGAGGGATAAGAGGGAAGGGGAGAGTGTGCCTGAGCCACGGGTTTATTATGTCTTCCTAACACAGCCAATCCCCCTTTAGACAAAGGGAACTAGTTCGATTTTTAAGCACCATTCCACAATATCTTTTTCATCGTAACTAAATTTTCAGAGATATGCTTTCCCACCTGCCCAGAATCTTTTAAGTATCAAGAACTGTGGCGCACATAGAATCCATTTGTTTAAAAGATTAGCGAAACCAGACACTTCTTAACAACCTGCTATCTCCGTTCTGTCTGTGCCAAGACCTAGGCCTCTCTCACCTGCAAAGATTCTTCTGGAAAGATCCCAGCTTGTTCTTGACCTTTGCGGCTCAGTGTTTCATGAGAATTGCTTAAGTGGCGTTAGAATTTGGACACTCTTTCAACCATACTTAGTTACCAATAGAAAAGTATTTATTATGTTTCCTTCCTATCCCGCCCCGCCCCCCCGCCCCCCGGTTATTTTTTGCCATTAGTCACATATGTAAGTATTTGACAATATGTAAAAGAGACAGATGATCCAATCACAGGTCTTCAACCTTTCATCTAGTTTGGTCCTGTATCACTTGATTCTGTCTTTCTGCAGGATGCTCCTCCCTCACCCCAGGTGTCTGCTACATATTCCTGCCGACAACCATCAGGTACCACCATCTGCTGCCACCTGTCACCTGAATTCCTGCCCAGGCAAGCATTGGTGGACCAAATCCAGGACCCACAGCCAAAACAAGACACTAACAGTGCAATCTTATGCTTGTTTATTCAAAAGTAAGTCCCATGCTGCAGCCAACAAAACCTGCTTCCTAGCAAATGTACCGGTATATAGGATAGCAGTCAAAGCAATTTTTATTCATCTTGGCCTTGGGAGAGAACTGGGAATTTAGGATCCAAGAGCCAAACTGTAGATGCCCAAATTATCTTACCATGCCTTAAGAAGGGGCTCCTACAGTATACCAATGTCTGAATTAAAACCAGCCATTCCCCCCAGGTAAGCTCTAGCTCCACTGTTATTCTCAAACCCAGATTCAGGAACACGAGTTTGACAGACTAGAAGCGCATTAGTGCTTTTCGCAATACAAAATGGCAGCCTGTTCCACAGCTGACGCAAGGGGCACGCAAGACAACTTCAAGACAACATTCAAAACGGTGAAAACCTCCAGTTTCACTTAGGGAAAGTTGGAAACCTAACATTACAGAAAGCACCGGACAGGAAAACTGGTGGCTTCTATGCTAAAATTGTGAAAATATGTTCCGTGGCAGTTAAATTTTATGTATCTATATGTCAGAGAACATAAAAATGCAACTGAGATGGAGCCACAACTGTTCGTTCCAGATGATCCAATTAAAAATGAAGTGGCTTTACTGTACTCAGAATCTGCTCAGAATATTAGCCAATGATTTGTGATTAGCTTCCATATGCTGAAAAGCTCACTTTGACAGAAATCCCAAGTGGCTAGTAGGACTGCCCAAAGTGTCAGGATTACATATTAAAAACAGCCAGAAATCTAACCAGCCACTGTGCCTCCCCCCCCCCTTCATCATTTCAAAAGTTGCAGGAGTTATGGAGGTGGCTTGACGGGGCATGCTGACAAGTGCCAGAGTGCACGGAAATGCCGTTTACCTTCCCCCTGCAGTGGCACCTATTTATCTACTTGCACTGGTATGCTTTCGAACTGCTAGGTGGGCAGGAAACTGGGACAGAGCAATGGGACCTCACCCCATTGCGCTGATTTGAACCCCCGACTTCCGATCAACAAACCCAAGAGGCTCAGTGGTTCAGACCACAGCGCCACCCGCTCCCTCATATAGCTAATGCTCAAGGGTGATGGCAGTTGTGGTCCAACAACATCTGGAGAGCCGTAGGTTCTCTGGCCCTGGCCTATAAAGGATGCAGGCTATTCCTCTTCCTGTTTGCAGCATGCTATGCGGACATTAGAAGAATATCTTCTTTCTGTATCTCCACCTTATCATAAACTAGGTCAGTACAGAAGTACAGTCTATTTGGGTATCTGAATTTAAAGGCTTGCTAACAAATGGCCTGATTGTATCTTGAACTTGGCAGAGAACGTTATTTCATGCTGACGAGCCTCCATAAAAGGAAATATACGAGAATGCTGTTGTTTGGGCGACAACAGTACAGATCTTGTTTATGAGACTGTAATCACTGTGTTTCTATTGGAGCTCCAAAATTGAACACAGGCTTTTCTATATCATTTTTTGGGGAGCCGCTGTCAAGGACAAGCATTGTTATAAAGTTGACTGCAGAGAGGCCTTTCTCGGGAAAAACAATGGGAAGAAAGAAAACCCAAAATGATGGTTGCAGGCACTTAATTTCCAAGCAACTGCCAGAAGAAAACATAGACCTCTTTTGTAGAACAAAGCTCTACTGCATACAAGCTTAACTCACTGTATAGGTAAGAGATGAGGGAAAAGACCATCTGGTGCCTATTCCCCACCAGGGGACCAAAAGCTTCTGGAACATTCCACTCCACCAATGCACACATACACGAACTAGAATAGCAGCAGCCTTTGGTGATCAGAAGGCCAGCAACAACTTGGAGACAAGCTACCTTCTCCCTCCAGGAGTAACTGTTCTACAGCAATCGGATTACCTGAGGTTTCCAAAATGATGAAGGACAAGATGGTCAGCCAGATGAAGAAAAGGTGATGGGAGGTTCGGACCCCGTCCCTCCAAACAGCAGTTGCAACTTGCTCCCATCCCATATTTACTGAGGGCAATAGCTCTTTTGGACAAGTTCACCAAATTCTGAAGAAAAGTCTCTCCTTTGTTTTATAAAAACAAACACACACAATTCTGCAATAAAAATAGAACGAGAACACAGCCGTGATAATAAATTGTGCATTTGTGGTATATACTACCACAGATGCAAATAAGATTGAGGCCTATTACTACACTTCCAGCAAAACTCAGTAGTGTTGTTATAAATCAGAGAGAGAGAGAGAGAGAGAGAGAGAGAGAGAGAGAGAGAGAGAGAGAGAGAGAATCATCAGGGCATTCACTTTATACCAATTACAGTGGGAGCTAAAGCAAGGGAACATCATGGAAGGTATTTCATAGAAGGTATTTCTTCCATGGAAGGTATTTCATGGATCCTCAATCATCACAACTTGCAAATTTTCCATGCATTTGTAGTTCAGCAGCTCTGTATCAAATATTGTTCCCTTTCTAATAGAAAGCTTCCAATATTTGTGTAAACTGACTTTGAAACAGAGTAGGCTTTAAATCAAATCTCAATGCATCAAAAGAAAAGAAGGAAACCTGACAGCAATAAACCACATTAGTCATCTGAGAATATCCTTTGTCCTAAATCTGGGCCAGCGTCACTCCCTGGCATCCTCAGTCAGTTGTCAGCTGGTCCCTACTGCTGGTGTTTACCATGGGCACTCCTTTAAAATTATTTTTCTTCACGCCAAATACTTTGGACAGCATTGGACAGCCTACCTGCAATTTTAATGCCCAGGGTGGCACAGCTGTGGCAGAACACCAATCGTTACAACCATAAACACTCTTTTATTCCAACCCAGTCATACCCCTAGAATGTCATCTAGTAAATACTGAGAGGGCCTGGTCTTTAAAGTCATAGGACAGATCATTCCTTTCCTGGTCCCTAAAAGCTATTCTTGGGGAGGGTGCTGAGCCACAAGGGATCCTGAGTCAGTCTTATGGGCTCCTTTCCAATCTGCTGCTTCCAGATGCTCTGTTTCTATTTCTGCAGTCCACATATACCCCCATCAGAAGGGATCTTTATATAGCATTCAGAACAGTGCCCTTGATGAACGAAAAAGGTGCATTGGCCACTTTTTCCAGAGGCTTGGGAAATTAGGTTCCAGAATTGCTTTGGTTTAGAACAGTGTTTCGGTTCAGAGTGTTGCTTCCCATGGGCAACGGCTGTGCCAATATTGCCAGTTTATGTATTTATTCAGGGCCAGTTAATCAGCAGACTCATAGACTGGGGCTTTTCCTGGGCTGTACCCCTTCAATATGCAGACAAGGGGCTAAATGTTTGCGTACCTATTCAGCCACAGACACACCTCACATGCCAGAAGGAGGGCTTAGAACCTCTCTGCATCATCTTTCCCGCGCGGAGTTTGTTTGTGGGTCAGCACCTCCCCCCTCTCAAAAAAACTGTTCTTAAATTGCTCTCACAAGTTGTAACGATGGCCAGCAAATGAGTGGCTTTAAAAGAGGGTTAGACAAATCCACGGAGGGTAAGGCTACCAATGGCTACTAGCCATGCTGGGTATTGTTCTGCCTTCCACTGTCAGAAGCAGTATGTCTCTGAATACCAGCTGCTGGAAATCACAAGTGGAGTAGGCACTTTTACACTCAGCTCAGGTCTTGCTTGTGGGCTGGCCACTGTGAGAACGGGATGCTGGATGAGATGGGTCTTTAACTTGATCTTGCAGGACTTACATGATTATAAAAATTATAAAAAGAGTGTCCTACAAAGGTCTATAGGCAGACCTTTGTAACCATGGACAGTGGTTAGTCTGCACATCACAAAACAGGCCAGCACAGTGACTGATTGGTTGAGTGAGTGATAGATAAATCTAATAGGTAAGACATGCTACAGTTATATAAGAAGTTATGGCTATACTGTATAAGAAGTTATAGACACAACTTATATTTTATTGAGAAAAGAAAACAGGCCACCTAATTCAAAATCTTTGAAACAGAAACAAAACTACAGATGTCCCTAGAAATTCACAGGAAGTACTGAAAAAACCACTGGAGTGATTATGGAATGATCTCAAGTTTACGTTTTGACTGTTGCTTCCACCCACTGATCTGCACCAGGCATGGGAGCTCAAATGCATACACATGGCTCCCACTGCCTGCAATGGCTGTTGTATAAGTCAATTAAGGGCTACACCTCCCTCCATGAGGAGCAGTTCTCAACCTTGGATTATCTTCCTCCTAGTTCAGCAAAGAGCTGAGTTAACATGCTGCATTTGCCTTGGGTATCCTACTGAAAATAGCCTTCCCCATCGAAAGTCTTACCTCTCACTGTCATGAAATCTAGGAAGACTCCCCACATGGATCACAGCATTGCAAATTTCCTCACCTCTGTCTTTGGCTGTTGCTAGCAAGTACTGGAAACATCACAAAATGAGATGGCCCATGTGGAGAGTTATGGCTCGGAGAGGAATGATTTGTCATGTGGACGCCAATTGCAGCAGTACACCTGTCACAAACATGGCATATATTCTGGCTCAGTGAAAGACTATAATCTTTAGTCATCTTGATTAATAGCCATTAATGGCTCAGCTAGTAGCCAATATTTTCTTCCCATGATTTTTCTGGAACAATGTTTCCATTTTTCAGTTCCATTCGTCTTCATTTTTATCCAGTTTCCCTTCACAATATGCCCACAATATTCAGATTATTTACCGTTTAATATTTGAATGTGAACCGTAGGCCGTTGGGTGCTGGGATACAGCCTTTGCCATGAAACAGGAATGTTTGCTTAAACCAGAATGGTATGAACACATCTTAAATCAAAATACGTCCCATCTGAAATGGGATTTCAGCTATGAAATGCAGTTAGCTTCCAGCTGTGAGATACGTCTGTGTTTGCTTTTGTCTACTGGAGTCCCATCTGTAGGGAGCAACAAGGAGATATCCGAGAAACGTACAAGGAATGTGCTAAAGCCTCTTGATTTGTGTCCTTGGGAAGACTTGCACTGGTTAGCTTACTATATATTTCAGCTCAGGCCCCTCATTGTCCTGCTGTCTGGCCTTTCAGAAGCCATCAATTCCTTTAGATTACATGTCAAGAGAGAGTCTGTTTTACAAGTAACAAATAGGCCCAGCAGGAAAAGGAATGAGTAGTAGATACTGCCCCTGCCTGGTATCACTGGAGGCCTTACATACAGAGAGATAACTGTGCACAAGGGGAAACACTGATAGTTAAAGAACACTACAACAAACAATTCCGTGTTGAATCAACAGGTATCCCCTTCCTTAGTGCTATGGAAGTTACTACAGACGAGGTACTATTTCTGGGTTAGCGGAGTCTGTAACCTGAAGCGTCTGTAACCCGAGGTACCACTGTATGGGGTTGCTTGCTTTCAGGCCAAGGGAGCCGGCATTTGTCCACAGACAGCTTTCCGGGTCATATGGCCAGCATGACTAAACCGCTTCTGGCGCAATGGGACATCATAATGGAAACCAGAGCGCACGGAAACACTGTTTACCTTCCCGCGGCAGCAGTACCTATTTATCTACTTGCACTGATGTGCTTTCAAACTGCTAGGTTGGCAGGAGCTGGGACAGAGCAACGGAGGCTCACCTCGTCGTGGGGATTTGAACCACTGACCTTCTGATCGGCAAGTCCAAGAGGCTCAGTGGTTTAGACCACAGTGCCACCCGCATCAATTCTACGATCCCTTGTGAATTACACGAAAAAAAGCCTGATTCCATCAAGTCATTTCTGGAAGAGTATACAGAATTACATCTTACTAAGATTAAATCACTGAAGAAGACCTTAATTGTCAAAACACACTTGGCAAGCTGACATTTTCAGCCCACGTTATTTATACTTTTGGACACTAAGGTGTTGTATGTTTGCTAGTGAAATAATTTGTTAAGCATTTATAAGCTTTGGAACTTTTGTCCTAGGCTGGACTGTTTTATGACTAATGGTTGCTTTGACTAGGATTTAAAAACACTTTTTCTATTATATGCAGGTGGGTTTTTTTCAGCCTGAACTTGCTGGAAATCCATCTAGGCACCTCTCAGGTGGGCACCATTGCCACGATAAGAGAACAAGGGAGGCATTCATGGTGAGTTCCAGCACCTCTTTTCTAGATTGATTATATGATTTGAATAAATCTTTATATTATTTAAGCTTATGCATTGATCATTTGGTTGTTAGGCCAAATGTCACTTTTCTGCTTGTAGCTACCCTGATTCTCAGAAGTACTAGGCATCACTGGGGATATTTTTCACAAATTGCAAATATCCCTCTAACCCAAACAGAACTAAATTTGCACAAAAGGTAAAGGGACCCCTGACCATTAGGTCCAGTCGTGTCCGACTCTGGGGTTGCGGCGCTCATCTCGCTTTATTGGCCGAGAGCCGGCGTACAGCTTCCAGGTCATGTGGCCAGCATGACAAAGCCGCTTCTGGCGAACCAGAGCAGCGCACGGAAACGCCGTTTACCTTCCCGCCGGAGCGGTTCCTATTTATCTACTTGCACTTTGACGTGCTTTCGAACTGCTAGGTGGGCAGGAGCTGGGACCGAACAACGGGAGCTCACCCCGTCGCAGGGATTCGAACCGCCGACCTTCTGATCAGCAAGCCGTAGGCTCTGTGGTTTAACCCACAGCGCCACCTTGGTCCCATAAATTTACACAACATGGATCTTAATAATTCTGCTTGTTAACCCCTTGCACAAACATATACTGAGCTTTTTTTCTTTATCTTTGTCTCATAACGAGACTGCTACCTGAGAACAAATAGGAATATAATTTATTTACAGTTCATGCACCATCAATAAAAAGCTGCAAAAGGAGAAGTATAAACGATTATTAAGAGAGGGTGGTATCAGAAAGCAACCATAGTCTAAGAAACACTGCAACATTTAGACATTTTGCAACTTGCCTAGAACTTTAAAAAAATGATCCCCTCCAATTAAATCACATCAGGAAAAACTCTAAGGATCATCCTGGGAAGAACTGCGTAGTGGAATATATTTCTCTAGCCTCTTGATAAAAACTGCATTTAAAAAGAAAATGCAACACCAACTTCTTCTCTTTATTATTATGAGGATGGTATTTGTTATTTACAGGAACTGTGTTAGATCTGCCCTCTACAATGCCCTCTCCCAGGAAAACCTAGACTGTCCTCTCATTAAAGTACTTTTTGTATAATTCTACTGCACTGAAGGTTTTAATTTTATTAATGATGCAATTATCCTCAGAACGGAACTGTCATCATATTAGGCTGCTGCTGAAAGAATTGCACTGGCTGCTGTCTTGAGCCATGTGGTGACAGTCTTGGCAGGGTTATTATTATTTATTATTTATTAAATTTGTATACTGCCCTTCATCTGTAGATCTCAGGGCTGGTCTGAGGGAGAAGAGGAATGGGATGAGATTGTGGAACTCGATCTTCCGTAGCTTGGGAGGTGCTGATCTGGACGCTCGGGAGGGACCAAGCAGATTGTCAAGAGAAAACCTGACCTCAGTGAGAGCAGATGTTCTGAATGAGGAGAAGGAGATGTCTGGTTTGGCCTTGGACCCACCTCTTGTTAGCAAAGTAACACCCAATGCCAAGGAGGCACTTAAGCCTAGGTCAGAGTTGGGTAAGCAGGGCATGAGGTGGTCTTTTCTGTCATCCATCTCTAGCCATTAAGACAGACTAAGCTATGGCTATGAATCAAAGAGCCCCTGTGAATAATAGAGTCACAGATTAGTAGAGCTGGAAGCGATCCCAAGGGAACATCTAAGCCCAACCCCCTACAATGCAAGAATCTCAACTAAAGCATCCAACAACATCTTGTTGTGCATCGGGTCATGTTTTGGAAGCAACTCCAAGGCTGCGGACAAGTTCTGAAGCTCTCTGGATTAGGATAAATAAACCTGAATTAACTAACAGCTGAAAATATTAAACTGGATACACCATTGACTGATTTCTGATTCCGTGCCTAAGTGTTTCTAAGCAATCCACAAGGCATTTAATTCAGAGTAATCCCACAGGCTTCCAATCCGTAGATTTTCAGCAAGACAACTCTGAATAAAGGGTTTATAGTTTTATGCCATTTAGAAGTAACACTCACTTTTGCAATCACGGGCTCCCTCTGGAATATGACATTTAACGATCTCCCCAGGGAATTTGGAGCACAAGTCATAATTAAGATTCCCTTGCATATTTGGGTAATGTTAACCATGAGGGGGCAATTTTGGGAGGGAAATAGCAAAGATCTCAGTAAATGGCAAGCAATGATAAGAACACGGATATAAAGAGAGACACAAAAATTTAGTGTTGCCATCTCTCCTCCTATCACAATAGCTTGCCAGTATGCATTTCCTTTCACGTGCTTATTAAAAGTCATATATTGCTTGTCACTGCAGGGACATCAGAAAAATAATTACAGAAAATGAAAAATGGAAGGCATTGCACCCAAAGCACACCCATACGTTAAAAAACAACCGCTTGTTTGTGTCTAACATTATTTTTTAAAAAAACAACAACCAGGAAGGTTAGAAGTTAATCCAATAAGCACACAAGAATTTGCAAGCTTTAGAAACCATGCAACATTTCCCTTAAATAAACTGCAAACCCACATCATCTACAGAGAAATGTAATTTATATTAATGAAGGGGGCAAGCACGCCCAGGGCTTTTCAAGAGAATGCTCTGGTACCAATTTTAATGATCTGGCTTGCATGAAGAGGATTTTGAACATTTTAGTGGTTCAGGATGCTTAAATGAAATAGCTTTTTAATTGTAAAGAATCAACTTAGAATCATACAGTAGATTTACATCTTAAAGCCAGAATGCAGCCTGTTCTGGAGCTTATAAGTAGGACTCAGCTACAGATGCTTCAACACAAACAGTAATATCTCAGGCTGCGTAGACACTACATATGTTTGAGGTGCATTATCCCCCCTTAATGCGTAGACACTACATATGTTTGAGGTGCATTATCCCCCCTTCAGTGTTCTCGAAGCTACTAACATGAGTTTGGCCAAACTGCGAGAGGCAGTGAAGGATAGGCGTGCCTGGCGTGCTCTGGTCCATGGGGTCACGAAGAGTCGGACACGACTGAACGACTGAACAACAACAACAATCCCCCCTTAAAGAATTCTGTTTGTTTGTTAAAGGTTGCTGGGAACTGTAACTTTGTGAAGTGACCTACAGTACCCAGAATTCTTTGCAGGGGCGTATGTGCTTTGAATGTGTTTTAAAGGTAAAAAGTGGGTACGCAGCTTCACTGTGTCATCTGATATTTTGACTCAAAAAGGTGTCCTACCAATCAACCCCTCCCAAGCCTAGTAGGAAATATACACAGTTCCACCTAAGAACCACCACACCCCCGTCTTTCCCTTAAGTGCTGCCACACACAAAATGGCTAACAACTGAAAGCGATTTTGAATTATGTCACTCTCCATGGTGACTGTCTCTATGCCGCAAGCTTGCTAGTTTACAGCACCTTAACATGTGACTTGGGCCTTTTCTCTAAACTATCACCACCTTTCACAATTTTTATGGAATTAAAGAAGCCTGACATAGCGGCAATTTCATGTGCGCCCCCTTCCGAACGAGACTTAAGTTGTAGAAAAAGTTTTTGCTTCTGTGAAAGTCTGTTCTGTGTGATCTTTTCTTGTCTTTAGAGATGAATCCATTTAGTTCAGGATTTAGTGGGTCCTTTCAGATAAATTTCATTATATGCTGTTCTGGAGTCCTGATACTCTGGCAGATCAATTTAGGCCTTTAGGCCAGAATTCAAATTCCATCTCCGCCATGAACATGCTACATGGGCTAGGGCAAATTATGTTTAAGACTCTTGCGTATCTTGGCTTATTAAGACCAAATATGTACATTCAAACGGGGATACCAAACTTTGATCCCGGATGTTCATGGTTCAAACCACACTTCTGCCAAAAAGGTAAGAGAGATCTTTTTATAAGCCATGGTCGCAGCAAGAGTTTTCATTGCGGCAAATTGGAACACTGACAAAGTTCTGTCAAGATCAGAATGGATTCAAAAACTGGTTGAATATGCGGAACTAGATAGCATGTCAGAAAATAAATAAATAAATCAGGTATTTATTTCAAAATGGGAAGTCTTCCACACTTCTGCAATCAATTCAGTATGCAACTTACTTTTATCTCATCCCATCTGCAATATGGGGGTGTTAATAATGAATGAAAAGTGCTTTGAACACTCCAAAACACTATGGCCTATGCAGCAGATTTCTGTTTATCTGCATACGCCATGTAACCTGTGGCTCTTGAGTATGCTGAATCAAAGATCTCAGTGTGGAAGAATTCTAAAATCAATATTAAAAAATTCCTTCCAGAATCACAAGACAAAGAAACCAGTACGAGAACACTTCAGTCTCCCAGGACATTCTATACAAGATCTCAAAGTAGCTGTCTTATTACAAAAGAATTTCAGAAACAGACTGGAAAGAGCAGTTGTTGAATTGCAACTTATTGCCAAACTTAAAACCATGGATAGAGACATTGGATTCTTATCTCATTATACATGATAAAGCTATTTTTAGACATATAACCTGTTGCTTTTTCCTGTAAAACCAATTGCAGTCGTTAACAGTCGTCAACAGGTTTCCCACACCTATCAGCCAATCAGCCATTCCCACCACCCTTTTGAGTAATACCCCTCCCCACCCTCTCACTATATATAAGGGTCTGGTGACTTCTGTTTCAGTGTATCAGAAGAAGTGTGCATGCACATGAAAGCTCATACCAAGAACAAACTTAGTTGGTCTCTAAGGTGCTACTGGAAGGAATTTTTTTATTTTTATTTATTTATTTTTTTGTTTCGACTACAGCAGACCAACACGGCTACCTACCTGTATCTAAAATCAATGTGTACTGGTTGGCCAGATCAACATAAGAACAGATAGAAGCCACGAACTAGTGAGGATGTTTGAGGAACTGGATCTTTGCAAATTCTGGTAAAAACTGAACTGCAACTCCTGCACTAACATGTGGTTTGGGACTTGAGTTATCCAGCAGTTTCTGCAGTTCCCAAACATTTTCAAACGTTATTGGCTCAAAATGGAAGGCATGAAAATATATGTTTCTAAAGGTTTTCCTTTTATTCAAGACATGCATTTTAAAATGTATTTTGAGAGAAAACTCATTTAGAAATCATATTTTTCATGGGAATTAAAAGAAAAAAGAAACTGCAGGTTAAAATCAGACAGAATGAACGCATGTGAAAGTTACGTGAAAGCAGATTGCTTGTTCAACCTGACTCCAACGTGCTAAATTTCTCTTCTTTAAGAGCAACAAACAGCAGCAAAAAAGCAAAAAAAAAAACCCATCATCAAATATAAATCCTAAAAACTGCAGATGATTAAAAGAAACACTTAACGAATGCTTCACCATTGACTGATCCAACGCAACAGCGATAAGTAAATAAAACATCACCTCCCAAGCAATTACCCTGGATTCAAAATTCATTAATTTCCTGTCCTTCTCCCCTTATGGCAAAATACACTTCACTGACATTTACACAGTGCTAGAGGAAATAAACCTGGTATGTGCCACACACTTTCCCTTTTTTTATTTTTTTGCAAGCACTCAATAAGGGCCATGTATTTAAAATCCCCGTCATGCATCCTGCAGAGAACTTAAAGCCAGCACCCTGCTCTGTATATTTTAGAAGGCACAAAATCTGATGACCTTGAATATACAAAAAAGCAAAGCGTAGAAGAGGGGGGGGGGTAAATGGAAGCTCAAAAAGGTAATTCAAGGTAACACAAATACTGCAGGCAGATGCCTTAATGCTTCGCTTTAAGGGTTTGTGCTGTAGTTGTGGATGGTTTCCAAAAACGTCCTGTGTATTATTTGGCAATACCTTCCCTGAAACAGGAAGCTTAGCCTGAATAGCAACATACACCAGAGGTGCGTGGCCATCAAAATATTTAGCCCACAACATGTATGCAGCTGGGTTTTTTTGTTGAGAAAAAAAGACATTCAAAACCATTTGCTTCTGCTTTTGAAATTCTTCATGCCAAAGAATTCCAATTACTTCACAATCACAAGGTCACCCTTTGTTAGTTCCAGTTAAATTGATTTCAACATCAGAGTAGAGGGTAAAATTGCGGGTTAGCTCTTCGAAGCTCATTTTAGAAAGGTTTCAAGTACAGCAAGTAGGTAGACTCACAAATGCATATCGGATCTGGAAATAAAAATAGACAGAGGTGTGTGCATATGAATGGCGACCACAGTGCGACTTGCAAGTCACAGATGTTCACCAAACTGAGATGGATGATCCACCCATATCCCTTACTCCCATAAGCTGAAGAAATGCTCACCCCATGCCATTATGCCATCTGGTTGTGAGAATGCTATTCTAAGCTGCACCGACAGATGTATAGTGTCCAGATCAAGGGAAGTAATAGTCCCACTCTATTATGCCTTGACCAGAGCACACCTGAAGTACTGTGCCCAGTTCTGGGCATCAAAATTTAAGAAGGATATTGACAAGCTGGAAGGTGTGCAGAGGAGGGTAACCAAGATGATCAAGGGTCTAGAAACCAAGCCTTATGAGGAACGGTTGAGGGAGTTGTGTATGCTTAACCTGGAAAAGTGGATAGCCATCTTCAAATATCTAAAGGGGCTGTCAAGCTGCTTAAATGTGTTACTGGACATCTCAATTCAGCTTCCCAAGGATTTGTGCTTGGGGCATGGGGAACCCTATTCCTTCCCAGTCCAAACAGTTAAAAAAAAGTGTGCCTTAACACAATGCCTGGTGAAGTCTCAGAAGCTTTACTGGAGCAAATGTCCAACCCAGTGGCGGAGCTTCATGCTCCGGCACCGGAGGGCGGAGAGCAGGTGGGGCGCACGTTCCAGGGGCGTGGCACGCATCCTGGGGGCGTCCTGGGATCACGCTGCCGGGGGTGGTGAGCTCCCCCCGCACTCCTCTTCCTCTGCCAGTGGTCCAACCTCTCCTTTATCTTACCTACATTCCCATAGAATACAAGCTTGGGTCTTTGGTTTTGGTTTTTTTGCTATGGTTTTTAAAAGGAAGCTACCTACATCACCACAAGAAGGAAGCTTGCACAATGTGTATTTCTGGCCACAGCACGATTCTTTCAATTAGAGACTTTCTACATTGCATAGAAGGTCTCCACGTTAGTGGGTAAATGCCACATGGTCGCTGGAGCTAAATGCTAACAGAGGTGAGGGGGGGGGGACAATATAAGGCAGCTATTTCTAGCTTCTTTCCTATGATAAAGGTGATGTGCACATTGGCCCTAAATCTCTAGCTGCGTAAAAATGGGCTGGCATTAGCACGTGGCATGGCATCCTTAGACAGCTAGCAGCACCTGGGCAGAGCCCACTATTGATGGCTACCCAGGATTCTTAACCCCCCCTCCAGGTCCAGCATTCTGAGCACACACACACACACACACACACACACACACACACACACACAGCATTCTGTGTGTGTGTGTGTGTGTGTGTGTGTGTGTGTGTGTGTGTGTGTGTGTTCGTGTTCCCAGCAGGAAAGGCTGGCAAATTTCTTCTTCAGTCATGCATTTCATGGATTAGAGATGAAGGCATTTTTTAGCCATCAAAAGACCACCAGGCCTTAAAAGGACAGCCTGCAACTCTTGCATTTCTGCTGAACTGCTAAATGCTATTTTTATGCTGTTGCTTTTTGTTACTTGATGGGTGTCACCTGAAGGTTAAACGCACATCTCTTCTGGGAAGCTAGAAGGAGAGAGTGCAGGATGGTAAGCAAAAAGACAGGGGTTGCGTGGTAGGCCTACAGTAAGATTGTTCTACAGAAACGTTGCCCCAACCCCTTCAGGGTGGGTTGCTGGGAATTCTGGGTAAAATGATGGGAGCCTGAATTTTCAGTGTTCCTTCCTATATGGAGTACATCTGTGGTATTATTTTTCCCATGCTCCCCAAAATGGAATGATTGGATAAAGTTGGCTGAGCATGAGGCTCTAAAATTTACTTCAACGGATTTAATTTCTAAAATGTGAAGAAAACGATGCAGTCATCAAACAATTTTCTGGGGCTGTGAAAATTGTTGATACACATGCAGAAAATCAAATTACCACTGAACATGCAAATGGCAACCAGTATTTCCAGTTCCAGATGTTGTTGTTGTTATTGTTATTATTATTATTTCAAATATATTTCTTCCCTAAAGGGAGTCCAGGGTGACTCACAGTAATAACATCGCATAAAAACAATTTTAAACAGCACTGAAGCATATAAACTAACAGTGGCTCTTACGGCTATAAATACATTTTCAAACTTGTGATTGTGGTGGCATTTATACTTAACTTTGTAGGTATGAACCTAAAACGTAACATGAAAGGAGGTTCCAAATACAATCTGCTACAACATTGGTTTTGCCAAGCTGCATTTATGTCATGCAGTGCTCTCTGGTTCTCCCTCCTGAAATATTCTTTGGGGAATTACCTGTGATTAACGTATAAAATTAAAATATGGCCACAACATGCATTTGGTGGCTATAAATTCCCTTACTTCCGAGTGCTTGGTCGGACAACATAGCACTGTGAAACCTTTAAGTCATTCCTGAAGTAGTCCTATGGGCTTCTGTGAGGTGACTGCAGAGTAAGTAGCTGGAGAACTGCACCTCAATTACCGGTATCTTGAGAATGACAGCATTCATTTGCTGGACCCAAATTTTGCATATAATGAAAGGGAGAAGGAGAGTTGAATTTCAGGAAAAGCAAAAGACTTTTGAAGAAAGATTAATTTGCTTTTTCTTGCTTCTTGTGCTTTTTGAAATGTGGAATAAATAAAATTAGCAAACTGAACACAATGATGGAGTAGGGGGTCCTGATGTTTTGCATTTCATGTGCTGGTTGGGGCTGATAGAAGCCGACATCCAGTGGGCCCCAGTTTAGCAAAGGCTGCCCTAAGGGATATATATGATCTTATACACAATTACTGGGGAACTTAATGCAGTGTAAACATGGAGTGTGGCCAATGCTTTTAGGGCCATGATCCTATGCATAATTCACATTAAGGAGAAACGTCCTGTAACAAAACAGAACCTTCCTTCAAGTAAACATGCACAGAATTGTGCTGTAAGCTATTCAAGATACATTTTATAGTTGATCTTTAAAACAAAGGAAGATTTAATTTCTTCTTTTCTCTGACTTTGACTTTATGAGAATGGAGCAAAAAAAAAATAGTTTTGGGTGGGAAATTAAAATAGGAAGCAATACTTTGCAGGTTGCCCTGAGGACATAATCTTGGCTTTTAAAAACACTGAAATACTATCCAGCAAGCTTTGCTCAACAACAACGCCATTTCCTCAAATACCTGTAACACTACATTATGTTGATCAACAGAGGTTCAACATGACATTTCTTCAAGACACTCCCCAGTTTCCTTGCAATTTATGGGGGAAAGCGTTACAACCATCTGTTATGGGGCAGAAATGGGGCAGAGCCACTATGATAGCTTTCCCAGAGATGGGTTGCTATTGCTTCCAGGGAGGAAGAGGGATGAGGTGGCAGAAAGGTTGGCATGGTACAAATGCATCGGCCCGATGCTCCTGCTGGCGTGTTTGCAGCCTGCCAACCTCAGCTCCCTCCACAACTCACCTGCTGAGAAGGTAGAGTAGCATCTCTGCCCCACCCAGCAACCAGCTACCACAGATGGAAGCAATCAGAAAGCATGCACCGGTTTTGAGAAGCACTCGTGAATATCAGATCTGCCTCGAGAAACCTCTTGAAACCTTGCACCTCAGCTATAAAACTCATGCTTTCTGCCATGAACACTTTAACTGATTTGCTAAATGACTGCTAGAAACTCACAGACACAGGATTTTCTTTCAGACTTTCAGACCAGAGATGCATTTTAAATAAAAGGGCACATTCTACTCATGTAAAAACACACGGATTCCCGGACCATTCACGGGCCGGATTGAGAAGGCGATTGGGCCGGATCCGGCCCCCGGGCCTTAGTTTGCCTACCCATGGTCTACACAGCTCTCCAGAGTTTCAGACCAGTGATGTTCCCATCGTTTTCTGGAGATGCCAGAGATTGAATCTGGGGGCTTCCGCATGCAAAGGAAATGCTATAGCACTGAGCTACGAACTTGACTGTGCAGACAAGATCACATTCAGCATTTACCTACAATTTCTACTGTTGTTCTATTCTCTCACGCTTCCTCAGTCATTCTCTATATTCTCAAAGATTCATTTTTAGCACCATGACTTTCAGTGTAATTCTATGCATGCTTACTCAGAAAGTAAGACTCACTTATTTTGAATGGGGAAAACTTTCAGGTAAGCGTGCACAGAGCCGCAGCCTTTATGCTTCCTTGTCAGCCAAATGTGCCTTATTAAGTTTGCAGAAGGAGCAGAGACTTGACATGACACCTTGGAGCAAGGAAAGAAACATCTGCAGATTATGCACATATAAATATTTTATCATTCATTCAGTGCTAATCGCGTACATGCACATTTGCATGTGGTCATATTTATCTTAGGTGCAAAGATTTTTATGATGTTTAAATTAAAACACGCAAAGTGTCTCTGTCCATCTCTCCAGGCCACACCTCCAGCTCTCCTTGAACATTTTTGCCTGGCTGAAATGGGTCCTTGAACTTTGTTGGTTCTTCTTGGTTGTTTACATGAAGGATAGAGAGGCATGTATGTTTGTGTGTGTAGAAACTATCCTACTGCAAAAACCATAGAAAGCTGAGGCCTGAACAGTAAGCTAGTCTTCCCTTGTGTGGGAACTGTATGTTGTTGGTAAAGATCAGAAGAAGGACGCAGATGCAACTCTGTGTAAATATATTTCCAGAAGAAGGTGACACCAACAGGCCAATGAGGTCAGAGGTACCGCAGAAGAAGCCTTGGTGTCAAGAGGCAGATTGTGACCAGTGACGGGACCTGTATTGTAGGTAAATTTGGCTGGGGTAGAGGTTTAGGTCATTTTGTTTGAGGCAGAAGCTTTTTAGAGATTAGAGGCTGGTTTTTCTTGAGCCTTTAAAAACTGCTGTTAACCAAATTTAAAACATCAAAGTAAATATTAGTGTTCGCTTAGCTGTGGGTTAAACCACAGAGCCTAGGGCTTGCCAATCAGAAGGTTGGCGGTTCGAATCCCCGCGATGGGGTGAGCTCCCGTTGCTCGGTCCCAGCTCCTGCCAACCTAGCACTTCGAAAGCACGTCAAAGTGCAAGTAGATAAATAGATACCGCTCCGGAGGGAAGGTAAACGGCATTTCCGTGCGCTGCTCTGGTTCGCCATAAGCGGCTTAGTCATGCTGGCCACATGACCCAGAAGCTGTCTGCGGACAAACACCAATTCCCTTGGCCTATAGAGCGAGATGAGCGCCGCAACCCCAGAGTCACCCGCGACTGGAGCTAACGGTCAGGGGTCCCTTTACCTTTACGTACAAAATATCCTTTTAATAAACTTTACAATTTAATAGTTCATTCTCCGGGGGGGGGGGCACATTCATTGCTTTGCCCACTTCTACCTACAGCCCCGCCCACTGCTAGCATTACCACTGACGTCTGACCCTGCCCATCGCTCACTTAATGCATTTTGGGCAAACCTGTGCTAGAATACACAAGTCCGCTGCCATTGTGACTCGCATGGAACTCTGCCCTCCCCCCCTACTTTAAGTCTACCTGGCTCCAACTCTCCCAGGTAAACATCTCCTTTCTTAAGGATTTAGTACTCTAATAGCTCTGAAGTTGTTTTATCCTATATGGAATCTTTGAGAGTTCTAGTCATTCAAGGGTAACTATAGCCAGGTCAGTAAAATGGAAGGCTGAGCTCAGCCGCTGCAATTTGATTTACAAAAGTGGCCCTTCTCAGGAGTCCTATATCACACTGTTTGCTAGGGCTCCCTGAAGACTGCAGGTTAATGCTCCTTACAACAAAGGTTCATTGCAGAAGGACCCGAGAGAGGTGGCTTCATTGCATTAATGTACCATACCTATAAATAACAAGTTGAACAAGGCATGAAACTTGGGTCAATCCAGACTTAAAAGTTGATGAGTTTTCCTAGGCTGCTGTATGCAGTGAAAACTGATATATATATAATGTGCGAATACAATAACGTCCTTCATACCAGGTCAGACTATTTGTCTATTTAGCCCAGCGCTGCCTACTCTGACAAGCAGCAGCTCATCAGGGTCTGAGAAAAAGACCCAGGGTTGCATCCAATGTAGGTTAAGGTTTCGTGCCAGGGGAATGTTTTTGAGCAACAGAAACAGGATGCTGGGAACTTCGTTGTACAGTAGATTGTGCAATCTGTTGGACAACAAATTCCACCTAGCACAACTGCTGTGCTGGATTTCACCCTTGCGGTAGATGACAGCAAACGTCGGTTACAGCCCCAAATCAACAAATGACTGGATTATGACTAGATTATCAAAATCCCTGCCCTTTTACGGTAGTTTCTAAACCTGCAATCCTATACCCATCCCTACTGAACTCAGTAGGAGTTGCTTCTAAGCAGACATGCACTGTAAGATTCCTACATGTTCATTCTTATGGAAAATATAGCAGAAATATAGTAGAAATATAAAAGGCATACCACTTGGGAAAATATTTTGGTTGAATCCACAGTTATTTCAGAATCAGCTCTAACGGAACAAAAATTCAAGTAAAGGATTATTATATAGGAAAAGTGAATCATGGTGAATCATGGAAGGAGAAAACTGTTTAGTTATGCATCATAGGCATTCTAATTGTCTATGTGCCTAATTTTGGATGCGAGATGCAAGCATGAATACATCCACATTAATTATTTCTGCATCACCGTAGAAAGGTTAACCAGGCCAGTAGAGATGGCAGCTTTTCTAGCCTCTTCAATGCTCAATATTTCAGCCATTAGCAAGGAACTTAAGGATCATCTTATGAAATATTAAATATGGCTAGATGTTTATGAAACAGATGCATTTTTAAGAGAAAGAGACTCTAACTGTAATTTAGCTTCTCTGTAATTTAGACTGGAATAATGACAGTCTTGAAATCTTGCTTTTCCTTTGTTCATGCCCAGTTCCTGAAAGCCACAAACAAGCAACCATCTACCACCCCTATTTGTTTGAGAAAAGCTTAAAATGTTGCTTATCAAGTCAGGCAAATTAAAACGGATGTGCTTTTGCGAAGAAGAAGAAGAAGTCTTGTGCAATTTAGTAAATGGGAGAGGAGAGTTGAGATTAAACCCAAAATTGAACAACAGCTCAAATTTTTGTGTTTCTCCCATATCCCCTATAAAGTTATTTTATTGTTTTTTCCTGTTTGGTATGATTTCATATTTGGTAAGCCTAACGGTCAGAGTTTCCTCGCATTCAACCATGTGTGAAAGCTGCTTATTTTATTTTCATGGATATTTCCACATTATTTCGTAACAACACTGGAAAAGCAGATAAATATTTTTTGCAAAGTGGATCCGAATTATTATTGCAGGTGTGCTGTTATCCCCAAAGCTGCATATCAAGATTTTCATTTAAAAGAACTGATAGTAATTTAGGATAGTATCATGGTTGGCCCATAGCTACAGCAACCAGCTTAAGAGAGGGACAGCTTGAGCAATATTGCTACTCTATACTGTACATGTCTACTAAAAAGTAAGATCCAGTGAGTTCAATGGGATTTAAGGCTAAGACTGCAATCCTACCCTCTTACCTGGCAATTAAGTACTATTGAACTCAACAGGGTTTGCTTCTGAGCAGATATAGTTATACTGCTAGTCATGATCCACCCCCCCCCCCCCGGTTCCACATTTGGAATAAAGTACCTCACTTGGGGAACGGAAAAAACTAGATAGTCAGGGACTGAGCAGATGGCATTTAGCCTCAAAAGTAGAACTTTCAAGAGGAATCCCATAGATATTATTCATTTTGCTGTTGTTTAGTCATTTAGTCGTGCCCAACTCTTCGTGACCCCCCATGGACCAGAGCACGCCAGGCACTCCTGTCTTCCACTGCCTCCCGCAGTTTGGTCAAACTCATGTTAGTAGCTTCGAGAACACTGTCCAGCCATCTCATCCCCTTCTCCTTGTGCCCTCAATCTTTCCCAGCATCAGGGTCTTTTCCAGGGAGTCTTCTCTTCTCATGAGGTGGCCAAAGTATTGGAGCCTCAGCTTCAGGATCTGTCCTTCCAGTGAGCACTCAGGGCTGATTTCCTTCCGAATGGATAGGTTTGATCTTGGTTTGCATGGTTTGAATGGATAGGTTTGCAGTCCATGGGACTCTCAAGAGTCTCCTCCAGCACCATAATTGATTATGAGGCTCTGGGCAGGAAGCTAAAGCAATTAAATGCACAAATTGTCATCTCATCTGTCCTCCCAGTTGAACGCCGTGGCCCAGGAAGAGAGGGGAAAATAGGAGAAGTGAACAACTGGCTTCGCAAATGGTGCCGGCAGGAACGGTTTGGTTTCTTAGATCACGGTCTGCAGTTTCTTGAAGATGGACTTCTGGCAAGTGATGGGCTGCACCTCACAAGGGTTGGGAGGAATGTTTTTGCCAACAATCTCAAAAACCTCATCAGGAGGGCTTTAAACTGACTTATGTGGGGGAGGGAGACAGTGGTCCTGAAGGTAGGAGTCTATCAAATGCTGAAGATGATCATCCAAAAGTCAAGGACCAAATGGAGCAAACAGCGCACAGACCTAGTGGTGGGAGGAAAAAATCCTTAAGTAGGAGACTAGGGGGAATGATCAATGGTTTTCAATGTCTGTATACAAATGCACAGAGCATGGGAAATAAACAAGATGAACTTGAGCTCTTGGTACAGCAAACTAAATACGACATAATAGGCATCACTGAAACCTGGTGGGATGAGTCTCATGATTGGAATGGAGTAATAGAGGGATACAATCTATTTAAGAGAAATAGACCAAACAGGAAAGGAGGAGGAGTGGCGTTATATGTCAGGGATGTGTATACCTGTGAAGAGATCCATGATTTAAAACTTCAAAGCCAAATTGAGAGTATGTGGGTCAAAATTAAGGGAGAGAAAAATAACAGTGATCTCATGGTGGGAGTTTACTATAGATCCCCAAGCCAAACTGAGGACATAGATGATGCCTTCCTGGAACAGATGACCAAGCATTCAAAAGGAAATGAGATAGTAGTAATGGGGGATTTCAACTATCCTGATATTTGTTGGATGTCAAACTCAGCCAAGAGCATAAGGTCGAACAGATTCCTCACTGGCCTTGCAGACAATTTCATTGTCCAGAAAGTGGGAGAAGCAACAAGAGGATCAGCCATTTTAGATCTGGTCCTAACCAATAGTGATGACCTGGTTAGTGGGGTAGAAGTGGTAGGATCATTAGGTGGGAGTGATCATGCTCTTCTGGAGTTTATTATACATCAGAAAGGTGCAACCAAGCATACTAAGACTCAAATTCTAGACTTTAAGAAAGCCGACTTCAGAAAACTTAGGGAAATGCTGGGTGTGATCCCATGGTCAGTAATACTAAAAGGGAAGGGAGTTCATGATGGATGGGAGTTTGTTAAAAGGGAGATATTAAAAGCACAACTTCAAGCAGTACCAATGAGACGAAAACATGGAAGGTGCCTAAAGAAGCCAGGGTGGCTATCTAAAGAACTTTTAACTGAGTTAAGATTTAAAAGGGATATGTACAAGAAATGGAAAAAGGGGGAAACCACCAGAGAGGAATTCAAACAAATAGCCAGCACATGTAGAGACAAAGTCAGAAAAGCTAAAGCACAGAATGAACTCAGGCTTGCTAGAGAGGTTAAAAGCAATAAAAAGAGTTTTTATGGGTATGTCCGTAGCAAAAGGAAGAACAAGGAAACAGTGGGGTCACTTAGAGGAGAAGAAGGTGAAATGCGAACAGGGGACGCAGAAAGGGCAGAACTCCTCAATACCTTCTTTGCCTCAGTCTTCTCCAAAAAAGAAAACAATGCCCGACCTGAAGAATATGGAGCAGATGATTCAGCAGGGGAAACACAGCCCAGAATAAGTAAGGAGGTAGTACAAGCACACTTGGCTAGTTTAGATGTATTCAAGTCTCCAGGGCCAGATGAACTACATCCCAGAGTATTAAAAGAACTGGCAGAGGTGATTTCAGAACCACTGGCAGTAATCTTTGAGAATTCTTGGAAAACAGGTGAAGTCCCAGCAGACTGGAGGAGGGCAAATGTTGTCCCTATTTTCAAAAAGGGGAAAAGAGAGGACCCAAACAATTACCGCCCAGTCAGCCTGACATCAATACCAGGAAAGATTCTAGAGCAGATCATTAAGCAAACGGTCTGTGAGCACCTAGAAAGGAACGCTGTGATCACTAATGTAATCACCATGTAAGTCAGCATGGGTTTCTGAAAAATAAGTCATGTCAGACTAATCTGATCTCATTTTTTGACAGAATTACAAGCCTGGTAGACGAAGGGAACACTGTGGATGTAGCCTATCTTGATTTCAGCAAGGCCTTTGACAAGGTGCCCCATGATATTCTTGTAAAGAAGCTGGTAAAATGCGGGCTAGACAATGCTACCATTCATTGGATTTGTAACTGGCTGACTGACCGATCCCAAAGGGTGCTCATCAATGGCTCCTTTTCATCCTGGAGAGAAGTGACTAGTGGGGTGCCACAGGGTTCTGTCTTGGGCCCAGTCTTATTCAACATCTTTATCAATGACTTGGATGATGGGCTTGAGGGCATCCTGATCAAGTTTGCAGATGACACCAAATTGGGAGGGGTGGTTAATACCCCAGAGGACAGGATCACACTTCAAAATGACCTTAACAGATTAGAGAACTGGGCCAAGGCAAACAGGATGAATTTTAACAGGGAGAAATGTAAAGTACTACACTTGGGCAAAAAAAATGAAAGGCACAAATACAGGATGGGTGATATCTGGCTTGAGAGCAGTACAAGTGAAAAGGATCTAGGAGTCTTGGTAGACCACAAACTTGACATGAGTCAACAGTGTGATGCAGCAGCTAAAAAAGCCAATGCAATTCTGGGCTGCATCAATAGGAGTATAGCATCTAGATCAAGGGAAGTAATAGTACCACTGTATTCCGCTCTGGTCAGACCTCACCTGGAATACTGTGTCCAGTTCTGGGCACCACAGTTCAAGAAGGATATTGACAAGCTGGAACGTGTCCAGAGGAGGGCAACCAAAATGGTCAAAGGCCTGGAAACGATGCCTTATGAGGAACGGCTTAGGGAGCTGGGTATGTTTAGCCTGGAGAAGAGAAGGTTAAGGGGTGATATGATAGCCATGTTCAAATATATAAAAGGATGTCATATAGAGGAGGGAGAAAGGTTGTTTTCTGCTGCTCCAGAGAAGCGGACACGGAGCAATGGATTCAAACTACAAGAAAGAAGATTCCACCTAAACATTAGGAAGAATTTCTTGACAGTAAGAGCTGTTCGACAGTGGAATTTGCTGCCAAGGAGTGTGGTGGAGTCTCCTTCTTTGGAGGTCTTTAAGCAGAGGCTTGACAGCCACCTGTCAGGAATGCTTTGATGGTGTTTCCTGCTTGGCAGGGGGTTGGACTGGATGGCCCTTGTGGTCTCTTCCAACTCTATGATTCTATGATTCTATGATTCATAATTCAAAAGCATCAATTATTCGGCGATCAGCTTTCTTTATGGTCCAGCTCTCACTTCCATACATCACTACTGGGAAAACCATAGCTTTAACTATTCATTTAGTTAATATAAAAGAATGCTGTGCTACCTTCTACACTAGCTACTGCAATTATTCCCCTTGGCCCAAGATGGAAATAGTTTGAGCCCAGGAAAACGCCAATGCCGTGTTATCACATCAATACCACCTGCTGCTTTTCCTTGCCAGTAAATGCAGCGAGGGAAAGCATAGGCAGTCATTGCACCTCAGCGAGCACTCAGTCCTGGAATCAGAAGCTGCTCTGGAGACCTTATTGCAACCCTCTCTATTAGCTCTTCATGGCTGGATATTGTTCTTACCCATCATCATCTACAGAATACGTACATTTCTCTAAGCACTGTACAAGGGTTAAAAACAAGGCAAGTCATAAGAACAAATCACAAGAAAAGCCAAATACATCTAGCTCAGCACTGTAGCATCAACAGTTCCCCTCATCCCTGCCTAAAAAAGCAGTAGCAATTGTATACATCTAACCTTTGGGAACAAAAAACTAGATGGGGAAAATACGGTACAATTTAATGAGCTTTTAGGGCAACTTGCATTAAAACAAAACTAAACAAAATCTATTTCAATTCAGTTTCTGCAGAAAAGCCAAAGCTAACTGAAATGCACTTTATTAGATCTAAACAGTGTAATTATGATGCCAAAGATTTCCCTCCCTCTCTCTCTCTCTATCTCCACCCTAAATTGCAATATTTCCTATATGAATAACAGAATCATATAACTGTAGAGTTGGAAGGGACCCCAAGGGTCATCTAGTCCAACCCGTTGCAAAGTAAGAATCTTTTGCCCAATATGGGGCTCGAACCCACAGCTCCGGGATTAAGAGTCCCATGCTCTACCAACTGAGCTGATAGGTAAGAGATTAATATGACTAAGAGGGACATTGGGCACAGCAATGTAGAGTAGACTACCGTAGGTCCTTCGCATTCACACAGGTCTCTCTATCCTCCATCCAGGTCAGCAAAGCAGCATTGCACATGTTCAAGGGCACTTTCTAGTGAAGCAAAAATGCTCCAGGAGTAAAGTGAGGGGTGTGAGATCAGGGGGCAGAGAGAAGGTTGCACCTGGCCCTTGGGCTCAAAGTTCCAGGCTCATGGTCTAATGTTGAGCCAAAAGGAAGCACGCCTCCAAAATGCTTCCATTTGACAGCAGATTTTAATTTACGTGGTGCAAACTTGTATATACTTTTTTCTTTTTTAAAATAATTTTTATTGGTTTTTACAATTTTATAAGCACATAACATAACGGTTAAATTTTCATACTCCCCCCTCTCACTGTGGGAAGCCCAGATCCACCCCCCCTCTCACAGGGGTATACATATTCATTGTACATTTAACCTTGCTGATATTTTTCAATAACATTGCTTGGACCTGGCCCAATTTTGTAGGCCAGGCATTTCTAATTTTCTCAATTTCATATTTCAATTGACTTCCTCAAGTCCCCCACTGTTGAATTCATAATAAATCCTCTTTAACAGATTCCTACATCTACTTTTAAAAACATCGTCAAATACATAGGTAAATTTACTTATTAATCCTAAATTCACACCTAGGCATTCAGGTACTTCTGCTCTTTCCCTATGTTCTTCCCATCTATCCAGTCTAGATTAAACTTATTTCAAAGATCCAATTTTTACTTTTATTCCCCCCTTCCTCCCTTTGGTCTGAGAATATTTAGCCATATTATCTTCCTTTTACTAATCATTTAAAATTAATAATCCTTATTTATCACTCATGCCGGTAACCATATCCATATTCATTGTCCTTAAAGCCAGGAAAATAGTCCAGTTCAAAGAAAAATTCTTGTTCAACCCACACCCACCCTATACTTTTTTCATTACCCTTCCTCCGGGGAACCCGAGAGCTGTTTTCATATTAAGCCTCAGGTGGTCTCCCACCCAACGAATAAGCCAGACCAGTTTCAGCTTCATCAGCAGAGCTGCACTATATACCTTAAGAGCGTTCACTGGGCCGTTTCTTTTGCAGCTTGAGATACAATCTGGGGTCAAAAATAGAAAGAAAATGGCTTACATCCACTTGAGCCCTCCTGCAATCAATCAATCTAAACAAGTTTAATCCAAATACTTCATCTCCACTAGGCTCCACTAGGCTGTTCGCTTTAAATAATGTTGGGAGATTGTGAAGCTGAATTCTTCCCTCGGATTACATTTTTATTTATAGCCTGTGTTTAGAAACGGACAAGTGTTCCCGTTAAATATCCCAGCACTTTCAAGTTCAAGTTGTTTTGCAAGCATAATGACCAATCCTCCCAGTGCTCCAAGGCAATATGTCAAGACCATAAAGTGAATTCCTGTCTCAGCCCAGGCATTACTGGGTTATTTGGAGGAATGAGATGATGACCTCGGAGGAACCACATTTTACAGAAAGCACAAATTTCTTAAATAAAACTTTTATTCCCTTTTAAATCAGGAGCGTACATGCAAGAGCAATCCTCCCTGAGGAAGGCTGGCTCGCAGTTTTACATCATGTTTAAATCTGCAAGTCCGACCTTACACTGAACAGCTGACCTGGTAACTTCAGTCAGGCAGGAAAGAACTCCAGGCAGGCAGGCAGGCAAATGAGCTGGTAGAAGGAGGGCTGGTTTTTCCATCCCTCCTCTGCCATTCCAATTGGTGGAAAGTATATATAGATATTTAACAATTCTGCTATGATATGAATATTGCCCTCTTCTGTGCCAGCATGGAAACACAGAGTACTAGCCTCCTAGAAGGCTAGCAAAATAAAACACTGCAGACACTTCTATATAATGATTCTGCATCAATACTTTCAAATGAAGAACAGAAGACGAACACCGTTTACCTTCCCGTCACAGCAGCACCTATTTATCTACTTGCACTGGCATGCTTTCGAACTGCTAGGTTGGCAGGACTTGGGACAGAGCAATGGGAGCTCACCCCATTGTGGGGATTCGAACTGCCGACCTTCTGATCAGCAAGCCCAAGAAGCTCAGTGGTTTAGACTACAGCGCCACCCGCATCCCAGAAGGTGTAATCTCCTTTGGGCAGCTCATGTGAGCTAGAAAAACAAGTTATACAGATCATGGATGGGGAACGTGTGACCTTACAAGATGTTGTTAGACTCCAAAATGCCATCAGCTCCAACCTGTAAGGCAAAGGGTCAGGGGCAATGGGATTAGAAGTCTAAAAATGCCTGGAGGCCACAACTTGCCCATTCTAGTGGCAGGCCTTTAAAAATATGGCTAAATGGATGGATGGATGAAGATGAAGAAGGGCAGCAGCTGACCAAAGATGCATGAGGCATAACATTCCTTTGCCCTGGTGGGAAACGTCTCAAATGCATTATGGAAGCATGCACAGCGAATTTATCCATTCTTTCAGTTTATGTATTCATAGAGGTGCATAAAGCAACCGAAACATTTCAGATGCAGGGAACGATCTATATTAAATATGAATCAACTGTAGCAAAGAAGATAAGAGTGAAACCTTTGGAAATGAATTCAGAGGGATTCGGGGGACACAGGAAGTGCTGCAATATTTTGAGAAGTATTAACTTCTGAAAATTGCTTGAGGAGGAAATGAAAGCAACACTTACAATAGTTGTAATGGGGGGGGGGGAGAGAGGAAGAGAGAGAGAGAACACACATTATTACTCAGAAAGATCCCCCCACCACTCTTTGTAATCTCTCATTCTCAGGGGCTGAAGTATTTTACAAGAAATAAGCTTGGCAATGTTTTTTTTCTAGCAGTCATGAAACCATCAGGAAAACGCCCATTAAGGAAGCATGGACTTCAAAAGGAGTGCTAACCCACACTAGAACTCTGTATCCATGGATAGGGAGGGAGGGGAGCGCGCACAAGACCCACTCCCAATATTTCCACGCACATTGCCCCGCACACTGAGCCTCTGACCTTCGCAGAGTTATGTGGGGAAGATCTGCAAGTGAGGTAGTTATTTGCATTTATTTGAACACAAAGTTGACTTCCTGCATGACTGTGGACCTTAATCAAGTGAATGCAATTAAAAGTTGCACGAAGAACTTTCCTTTGCTAAATAGGGAAGGTCAAGCATGCATACGGAAGTGAGCACTTGAAAGGCACGCTCTTGTAGTGATGCTGTGTTGACCACAAACATAGGAAACTGCCTCATACTAAGTAGGACCATTGGTCCATCCAGCTCAGTAGTGTCAACACTGATTGGCAGCAGCTCTCCAAGGTTTTGAGTCAGAGTCTTTCCCAGCCACACTGGGAGATGTGGAAGACTGAATCTGGGACCTTCTGCATGCAAAGTTTATGCTTTAGCATTGAGCTACAGCTCTTCCCCAAAGCTTGCCCCTCACTCCTCCACAGCACCAGGAGATGTTTTCTATCCAGTACATTTAGGTTTTTGTTTTTTGTTTTAAGTTAAAGGCTGATTTAAATACAATCACAGCGAAGTAAGGTAAAATGCAGGCATCTTGTGAAGACAAATTGCTACAAAGTGCTAAGCATATAACAGACAATCATCCTGCCATTTTTAAATACGAGGATGTTAAGTTTAACTTCTTTCTAACTCCCACTGTTTCATTCTCAGCCCACACACCTCCCTTAAGGGCCCAGAACTGTTTTCTGCTGAATTGTCTGATTGTTCCAGGGAAGGAGCGTCCTCCGAGCCACTAGGAAGTCAGAACAAATTAATTTCACTTGAACCTTCCGTGCCGCAATTGAAGCCAAGTTTGCAAAGGTGCAAATCAAGAGTGCACATCAGCCTTTTTTTCGGCAACAAAGGACTTGTGCCTTCAAATTTGTGTTCCCATTAATTTTCATTATATTCTAAATACATTGATTTTTCTAAAATGCATGACAGGGAAGCAAGCAGGAGGGGGGAGCAAAACAAGGCAAGGGAAGTACCAAGCTGTTATCAAGCTGGCAAACATTCAGGTCTCCCAAGATATTTTCATGCTCACTGAAGGAAAAGCAGTAGGCACTGAAAGTGGATTTCTGCTCTTTTTACAGCAAATGTAACATGACTTGTATATTCAAAGGGCTACTGAAGCAACGGGGGCAAAGAAATCTCATCCTCTTCTCTCTTTAAACACATGCACACCAGATTTCCCTCAGTAATTTTTTGCAGTAGCTCAGGGTGAAGCCTTATTCTTTTAAGTTGTTTACGACATTTAAGCTAGCTCATGGCAACTTGTTCTCTTGACATTTTTGTGAAAAAGCTTGATGCATAAACAGAGAAAGGGGATTGTCTGCACCCAAATGCAGATGTTTTAAGTTACAGCTTGTGCCTTCCAACACTCTACTCTCACTCATAACTAATTTCAGAATTATTTTTTGAATTTTTGCATCGGAAATACAGTTAGGCCTTTAAAAGGTCAAAGGCAGCACTTTGAATGGTGCCTGGAAACGAACTGGGAGCCAACCAAGAACTCTTCATTATCTAAATACAAATTGCTAATTCTAAGCAGGCATCGGCCAACAACCCAGCTGCCGTATATAGAACGGGTAATCAAGTCTAGGTGTTACCACAATCTGCACCACGCACCTAAAGCACTTTGATCCCACAATCTGCACCACGCACCTAAAGCACTTTGATGCCCCTTTAAACAGCCATTGCTTCTCCAAACATTCCTGAAAATCTTTGTTTAGGGTGCTGTTCCCTATTCCCCTCACAGAGCTACGACTCCCAGAGTGGTTTAGTAATCAATCCCTCTTCCAAGGGAACTCTGGGAATTGTAGCTCTTTGAGGGTCTCCTAATGGCTCTCAGCACCCTTATCATACTGCAGCTCCCAGGAGTCTTTGGGGGAAGCCATGACTGTTTAAAGTGGTATGATACTGCTTTAAATGTACAGTGAAGAGGTGGGCAAAAGGTGATTCAAGCTACAGGTGGCACTTAAGCATCCAATGCTGGATCCAAGGGTACCTCCAAGCTGCAAACTTGTTATTTAAGAGGGAGTGTAACCCAACTCTACCACTAGTTAAATGCTGCCTCCATAGTCAGGACAACAGTACCTCAGTCTTAACTGTTTCAGCTTCGATTTACTACTCCCCCCCCAATCCCATTACAGTGGTACCTCGGGTTAAGAACTTAATTCGTTCTGGAGGTCCGTTCTTAACCAGAAACTGTTATTAACCTGAGGTACCACTTTAGCTAATGGGGCCTCCTGCTGCCGCCGCACGATTTCTGTTCTCATTCTGAAGCAAAGTTCTTAACCCGAGGTACTATTTCTGGGTTAGCGGAGTCTATAACCTGAAGCGTCTGTAACCCAAGGTACCACTGTACTGACACCACACATCTGTTCCGAGCACCATAAATATTTGCATAGTTGGCTGCTGCCCAAACCCTTTACTTATCACAGAGTAAACTCTGCTAAGGGGCTGGCTGAATGCAGAGGAATCAGGTCAGAGCCAAAGGTCACTTTCCCTAAAAGTAAAGGTAAAGGACCCCGACAGTTAAGTCCAGTCACAGACGACTCTGGGGTTGCGGCACTCATCTCACTTTACAGGCCGAGGGAGCTGGCGTTTGTCCACAGACAGTTTTTCCAGGTCATGTGGCCAGCATGACTAAGCCGCTTCTGGAGCAACGGAACACCAAAATCAGAGCAGCGCACGGAAATGCCGTTTACCTTCCCGCCGGAGCAGTACCTATTTATCTACTTGCACTTTTTTGGTGTGCTTTCGAACTGCTAGGTTGGCAGGAGCTGGGACCAAGCAATGGGAGCTCACCCCGTCGCGGGGATTCGAACCACTGGCCTTCTCAGTGGTTTAGACCACAGTGCCACCCGCGTCCCCTCACTTTCCCTAGGGGTGCTTAAATCATTTTTTTGAAACTTTCCTAGCACCTGTCTAACATTGCACAACTCGCATTTTGCATGTTCACATCCTGCCCATCTGGTTTCTTTAAAAAAAAAAAAGATATGGAAGGTCACAGCTCCAGGAGGAGAGATTAGGTGCTCGATCAACAGATCAATGCACACAGTCTTTAAGTCAATCTGTGTTTGCCTCCAGACCCTGTGAACATCCTGCTTACTCCTCCTGTTTCAAATTTCTCCTTTCTCACTCTCCTCTTAACTTTTTGCAAGGCTGAAATCAGGGCAGGGTTCAAATATAGCACCATGAGTCAGGCTAGGTAGATCTGGTGCATGGTAGAAACCAAGAAATTAGATTGTGTTGTGTGGCTAGATAAATTTAGAAATTTTAAAACTGGCCCATGTTTTCCAACATTCCAAAACACTAACTTTTAATTTTGAAATCTAATGGTTTGTCATAATCTAGGTAAAACTCAGAAGAAACAGTGGGAAACCAAGCATGTAGTGATATGAAGTGTATTAAAAACCAATCTAGGAGGCCAAAAGCAAAGACACAGATGGAGAGGAGAAGGCCATACCTAGGTGTTGAGTAAACAAGAGGAAAGGCTCAAGTGGCAATGCACAGGACTGCAAATAAGCTAGGTTCTGGGATAACAAAGACACAGAGCAGCAGAACAGAGTTGAGAGTCACTGTCCCCTGCAGCTGATCTGCTTATTTTCCTGCTCATTTTTGTGGGCTGCTGGCAGGTTCTGGCTCATCAGGGCTGTTAAGCCTATGAAGGGAGACATGCTTCTTTCCATATTTACAGACTATGACTCTGCATCTATCATTTTGTCAGAATAAAATAGAAATATATATACTGGATGGGTGGGGCCCATTATCCAGCATTAATTCATGGGCACAATGAGTCTCAGGATTCTGGAACCATTTCTTGCATGCAGGCTCATCCATTCCAGAGCTGTCAAGAGAAGCAGCACAAATATAGCCCAGAGCTAGGCAACTTGTTTTGCGCATATCCTTCCATGCGTCAGGCGAACATAAAAGATCCAGGAGCAATTCCATACATACAGTTCATCTGCTAGCCAGATTCATGATTATCCAAAAGGTATCAGGAGGGTAGAGGCAACACCATAACAATTTGGCCTAGTTGGCGCACAGTCTTACTCTGTATGGTCCAAGAATGTTGATTAATTCTGCCATGAACCTGGGAGCATAAGGAAACTTAGGATGGCCAAGAAACGAACTACAAACATTTTAACTTAAGAAAATTCCTCAATTCTCTTTCTAGAATCCTTTGCTTTTCATACAAGCCTGCTAGCTGCCTCATACCAGGTAAGACTATTTGTCTATCAAACCCAATTTCCAGTGTCCTCTATATGACTGCCAGCACCCAGGATCTCCCTCAAAGGCAGGCACCCCCAAACTCGGCCCTCCAGATGTTTTGGGACTACAACTCCCATCATCCCTAGCTAACAGGACCAGTGGTCAGGGATGATGGAAATTGTAGTCCCAAAACATCTGGAGGGCCGAGTTTGGGGATGCTTGCTCAAAGGTTTACCACATCACCTGCTTTCTGAGTCCCTTTAACTGGAAAGGCAAGGGGCAAAACTGAGGGCCTTCAACGATGCGATGTATGTGCCGTCCCATTCAACTATGGTCCCTGCACATCCCTGTTTAGGGAACTCCTTGTGGCGGAATAATGCCTGCTGATGATTCAGGTTCATCATGGGTTAATCTATCGCTCCCAAGTTGGGCAGGTGTGCCCTGGGAGGCGGAGCTTGTGGGCATTCTTAAAGGAGGAAAACAAAGGTTGAAAGGCAGTTGGGGGGTTGGCAGTTGAGTGTGGAGGGTTAGAGAGAGAGAATGGGAGGTTAGGCTCTGGGGAGTGACTAAAGGAATGCAGGAAATGTTATAACAAAGCTGAAGTCCATGAAAGGAAGATTTGTACCAGTAATAGCCCGAGACATCCATGTTTTCTAGTTACCTAATAAAGTTAAATGTGCTTAAAGTTCGTTGACTCTGGCAGTGTGTCAGTACCTTAAGAGGTGTGACAAAGAGGAGAGAACAAAGCTTTCCTGTGGAAGAGGAAACTGTTTGCTTATTCTCACGTCATACAGAGGGCTGGACAGTGCAGTCAAGTGAGCCACTAATTTGCCTAAAGGGAAGGCAAATTGCAGTAGGTGGGAACCCGGGAAGGGAGATCCCACGGGTGGCAAGAGGTTTTCAAACGCAGAGCCCTGAGGTACCCCAGTGACAACTCCCATATGCTCACTGAAGGAAACATCCTTGTTGTCAGTGAACCCCAGGGAGTGTCTCAGTAGGGGAAGGATAAAAGGAAGGGGGGGGAATAGAATACCCTCACACTCCTCACTCCAATCACTAAGGATAGGCAAAACACATGAGCTGCTACACACATGTGATCCTAAATTAAATTCGAAATTATATGCCAGGGTATAAAGATTAATGCCACTCATCAAATGCTCTCTGAGAACATAGAATAAGTGTACCTTTATGTACAATCTCTATAAGTCTGGCTAGCAAATATTGCATGTCAACGTTTACAGCATGCGTCACTCTATAACATGACACATAGATTAAATGCAATGAATAAGGGCTTTCTGGCAGCACTTTCTCTTGTTCCGTTTAATCTCCTTCATTAACTTCAGCCCTCTTATTCTCCCGACAGTTTTCTGCAGTCATGCCTTTCAGGATGCAAACTTCTATTGTGGCTGCAAATGTTCCAAATTGTAGCTGACTGGAAATTAAACTGGAAGTGTTGCATCCTCAAGAGAGTGCTCTCTAATGAAAATGAGGGTGGCCACTGATACCGCCGTGAACAGGATGCATTCTGAAGGAGCGCTAAAGGCCAAGAACCTGGGAGTCATCTGTGCCTGCCAACCTTTCGGTACAATTGTTTCTTCTTCTGGCTCACAAAAACTATCCGAACGTCTTGCACACAAGCTTGAATACCTAACATGCAAGAGCACAGGTCAAAGGGGCTGTAAGTGCTGCTGAAGATGAGCTCCCACAACATTTGGTGGTGAAACAACAGGAGCAGGAAGGGGTACCGGGGAAATTCCACTCCTTGGTACAGGTGGCAACCATTTTAGGTACGTCCAATTGATGCACGACCACCAACGCACAGGTCATTTTGGATGTGGGAGAGGGAGGAATGGGGGCAGAACTCTGCCATGGCATGCTTTGACCTGGAATACAACCCCCAAGGAAACAGGAAGTTTGCCTGTACTACAGTTCTTTGTGGATTTCTGGTCACCTCATCTCAAAAGAGGATACTGTTGGGTTAGAAAAGGTTCAGAAAAGAGCAACCAAAACGATTAATGGGGTGGAGCGACTCTCCTATGACGATAGGTGGCAGTGTTTAAGACTTTTTACTTTAGAGAAAAGGTGAGGAAGAGGCAACATGATAGAAGTGTGTAAAATTATGCAAGGTGAATAAAGTTTCCCTCCCTTTCTCGTAACATGAGAACTTGTGGGCATCAAAATGATACTGAATGTTGGAATATTCGGGACAGACAAAAGAAAGCTCTTCACATGTGGTGTGCTCCCAAACTACACTGGTGCAATGTTGTTGTTGTTTAGTTGTGTCCGACTCTTTGTGACCCCATGGACCAGAGCACGCCAGGCACTCCTGTCTTCCACTGCCTCTCGCAGTTTGGTCAAACTCATGTTACCGTAGTAGCTTCGAGAACACTATCCAACCAACACTGCCCTCTGTCGTCCCCTTCTCCTTGTGCCCTCAATCTTTCCCAACATCAGGGTCTTTTCCAGGGAGTCTTCTCTTCTCATGAGTTGGCCAAGCTGTCTCCAACATACCACCTTCTGCCACGGTCACCTGGAAGCCAAGGAATGCCCCCTGCCGTTTACTACCTATGGATCGTCAAGACTGCAGGAGTGTAAAGAGGCATTCTGGGTGGCAGACACCCCTCCCTGCCTCTCGGCAACATGCAAAATCCCAAAAATTTGTATTGTTTTTATCCATGTTGGTTTTGGGTAGCCACAAATAGGAAGAGATGAAGTTGGGCGACTATGTAATTGGTATTTTGTTAGTTTGCCAGGCTAGAACCCTTGGGATGGAGCAGGCTATAAATTAGCTATGTTCCGCAGTTCCCAAAATCCCTAGATGATGGGGCAAACATGCGTAGCAGTGCCCAGGCCCAAACTCCTGCTGAAGCTCCTGTGTATGTATGTGCATGGATGAGTAAGAGAGGCAGAATAAGTCACATGCTCTTTACAATTAAAAACCAACGTCGAGGGAGTGTTCCTCTAACAAAAAAAGCATCTGTGGAAACAAGAATAATTGCATGCCCTTTATACAGAAGCTTACAAAATGGGCATCACCATTCTACAAAAGAACGTCGATGAGAGGGAAAAATTCCTGAACGGAACAATTGCCTTCTGCAATGGAAGCCTTGCTAAGTGGGTTGATTTAAATTTTTCTGTCGCTGGACTGTACACAAAATCCATCATTGTTGCTTTAGGGTTCTCTTCTCTCCCACTACCCACAACTCTTGTCTCCGGAGTTTAGAAAAGCAGGAGGAGGCTAGTCCTGCTTTTGGGAACAGTGATGCATTTGTTCAATTATCTACAGACCTACAACCTCTTCATCAAATTAGCAGATCTCTATTTATAGCTGATTATACTGTAGGGGCGATCTAATGAGAAACCCACAGAGTGATAAAGCACCGTCAGGGTCTTTCTACTTTCTTCCCTCTGAGGATTTGCTGCGCATTAAGCAGCTACGCGCCTGGTACAAGGGGTGCACGCATAAAGCAGAAGTGTTCAGTTTAACAGGCTGTAAACAAGGAATTTTTAAGAAAGGCAAGCCATTCAGCATTGCAGCTGACAAATTTAACTACACTTCCCCTTCCAAGGACTGTGTTGCGCATTTGCATTGCTTAAGTGATGAAGCAATACTGTAAATCTAATTAGGCACTGAGTAATTACTCCAGCGGAAAAGAAATAAATCAGGAGTTGATAAGCAGTGTCATGTAAAGGGCGTTGCTATAGTTGTGTGTTGATTTTATGCAAATGTAGGCAGAGAATTCAGGGCGCTTGGAAATAATTTTTTTATGTAGGTTGGGAGGGTTTTTGTTTTTTAAAAGCACCTGCCAGGAATTGGCTTCATCTATTGTGGTTTTGCAATTGATGAACTGAGCGGCTTATAATGGCCAAATTCTGTCTCTCTGTGGCACCATAACCTCCCCCACAGTTCTGTAGGTTTGAATAATGCACACTTCCTTTCAAAGGCAGCTGCACGATAGCCATATTAAAGAGTTCTCAGGAACATGTGCTTAGAAAAATATGCAATGTCCTTTAATACCTTTCCTGTTTTCAGTGCAAAAAAAATAATTTACTAAGCAAAGTACATACTCCTGCCCCTGAAACTATTTACCGGTACTTCAGTCCCACCCGGCCCCTCATTTCCCAGAACACCTACTGCAAGGGGGGAAATGCATCTTCAAATATAAGCCAAGATTCAGGTAATGAAAGAAGAGAATGATTTGCCTAGGGCTGGTTTAGGCAATTAACAGAGCATTCTTAAGCACATTCCTATTCCAAACTCAGTTCAGGAGCTGGGCTGGCAGACAGCAAACAAGCCTTTAAAGTAGAGTTTGAGTTACTGCACCCTTTTTTGCTGACGTTCTACGACAGGGTTGCCAGGTCATGTGACTGAGCTGCAAGAGAGGTTTGGACTAGGTCTCCACAAACAATTTCCTCCAGAATGACTCTCTTATCAAGTGACTTTTCTAATTTTGAATAGCGAGGACACGAAACCTCATGCGAAGGTCTTGAACTAGCAGTGGCAGGTTTAGATGCCAGCAGAAGATCTCTGCGTTCCACAGGAGATCACGTGCAAAAGTCCCTCCTTTCAAAGAGTTGGAAACCATTAACAGTTCCTGGGGATATGTACCCAAATACAGGTGTCGCAGAGATGAGTAACACGGGTGCCCTCCTGATGTCATTGGGCTTGAACTCCCATCACCCCTGACCTGACCATTAGCCAAACTGGCTGGGAGTTGGGACCCCCAATAACATCTGAAGGCACCATCTTGACTTCTGCCATATTGCTTTCAATACAACAAGCATTCAGAAGCCCAGCCCGGCTCAAGTAGGGCTGGATCAGGGCCAACACATGAAGTACGGCATTAAAAAATATTTTATTTTCTGGCAAACTTAATATAAAACAAGTGTACGACAGAGGTACTTTCCTCTTCTGGAATTGGAATGTAGCCTAAAGCAACCATTTTTACGGGCACAACAGTGCATCGTATTGTATTTTTACTGGTAGTGCTTTTCAGTTAATCTGTTCAAATAGTTTGGAACTTCTTATAGAGGCAGACAAGGCTTACTGCAACATAGACTCTATTTAAGCATCCATTAAAAATAGATAATGCAGAAGGGCAGATTAGTTTTCCAGCAATCACAGCTAACACAGGAAACAGTCATCGGCTATGAAAAAGGAAAGCCCAGTATTAACATCAAAACTGTTTCATGACTTAAAAGATGGAAATATTTTATCAGCTAATAGATTTTTTAAAAAAGAAAAACAGGCCCCTCGGGGGAGGGAAGCATTTATGAAATTAGCGTGTCATTATCTCACCGGTTATACCATCTATATAATTTTATATGCATACTGAGAAAAGAGCTGACCCAGTTAAAACCATAACTAACAGCATATTTATCAGAAAAAGCTATCTTTTTAAGAGTGTTTTAACATTTCAAAACAGTTTCCTGTTCATGAAAGACACTTATCTGTGTTCCCAAACTAACAAGCGAAGCGCATCTGGGAACTTCTGAGTTTGTTACGTGAGGGGTAGCCAATGTGATCTCTCCAAAAGTTGTTGGCCTGCAGCTTTCATCGTCTCTCATCATTGCCGAAGCAATGTTGCAGATGGGCTGAGAGGAACATAGACATTGCAAGTAACTGGGCCCAATTCAGGGGTACTACTGGGTATTTAAGGCTGGGATGCGGGTGGCGCTGTGGGTTAAACCACAGAGCCTAGGACTTGCAGATCAGAAGGTTGGCGGTTCGAATCCCCGCGACGGGGTGAGCTCCTGTTGTTCGGTCCCTGCTCCTGCCAACCTAACAGTTTGAAAGCATGAAGTGCAAGTAGATAAATAGGTACCGCTCCACCGGGAAGGTAAACGGTGTTTCCGTGCGCTGCTCTGGTTCGCCAGAAGCGGCTTGGTCATGCTGGCCACATGACCCAGAAGCTATATGCCAGCTCCCTCAGCCAGTAAAGCAAGATGAGCGCTGCAACCCCAGAGTCGTCCGCGACTGGACCCAACGGTCAGGGGTCCCTTTACCTTTACCTTACTGTGTATTTAAAGGATTCTGAGCACAGACCCATGACCCAAATGTGCAAATGCTAATTTGTATGTATAGATGTAAAATTTGGGTCTCTGGACAAAATAAAAGGCAAGTAGCTGCAGCCTCACCGACACTGTATTGCCTTCTCAATAGCAGTTGCAGGGGTTCACAAGTGAGAAGTGTGGTGTTGCACTCAGATCCTGGCTGCAGGCTTCCCATGAGCATCTGGTTGGCCACTGTGAGAACAGAAAGCTGGGCTTTGGCCAATCCAGCAGAGTTCTTCTTAAGTTTTTATGCAGCACATCTGAAGTTTTGCAAATGGGGGGGAAGGAGCAGATCTGATGTTGAGAGCGCATGTCAGGGGCTCAGACACCCTTAAAAACATCGCTGGCGCAATTTACGCATCTTTAAACTCGATGGAAAGACATTGTTTTCTCTACCCAAAATGTTGCAGTCCATTGACCCAAGACTCACTGGCATCTGTTCATGCCCAGTGAAGGACAAATATTTATTTTCTCTTGCTTAAATCAATCATTTATTTGCTAGGAATGAGTGCAACCTTATTGAACCTGGAAGTCTGTTGCCTGACCCTAGCAGCTTGCTGATTCAGTATACAAACTGCATGGTAACATTTTTATTTTATTTTAAAAAGGTTTTTAAAGACACCACTATAACAAAATGTTATATGGCCCTCCCAGGCTGTGTGTTCCAAGGAGAAAGCTGAAAGCAGCGTATTATTTATGCCATCTGTTCATTCACTTAGAAGATTCTTAACTTGTCAAGATTACGACTCAGAGCTGTTTAAACGGCCTTCAAGCCTTAACTTCCTCTCTCTTTCTTAAAAGTGCAGCACCATTTTAAAGCTGAAATGAATTTGTTTCCAATCCGTAAGTTTTTAAAATTAAATTGTCAGGTTCGATGACACGACTTTGCTTATCTCCCTGCCTAGATTTCTGTGAGTGTAGGCTGGACTCACCCATGCATTTAATATAAAATGAGCCCTGCTTGACTGGACCAAAAAAAACCCCAGGTACATCTAGTAGGGAACTTTTTTCAGCCTGAGGGAGAGGCCAGAGGCTGACATGGATGGAATACTATGCTTGCCTCTTGCCCTTGTACAGCGAAAGTCAGAGGTTTCTACACAAAGCCACAAACCTCTCGCTCCACATCTCTTGATTCTGGATAGCTCAGATGGTTAGAGCATGGTGCCGACAATGCCAAGGTTGCAGGTTTGATCCCCATATGGGACAACTGCAAATTCCTGCATTCCAAGCAGTTGGACCAGATGATCCTCAGGGTCCCTTCCAACTCTACAGTTCTACGACCGTGCATCCAGGGCAAGCAAGAGGCCTTATTGCAGTTCAAGGATACATCCCAGCCAGGCAAAAAATGCCTGGGGAAGGTGCAGAGGAGGGTCATTGAAGGGTAAGGCCTGGGAAAGAGGGTGTGAACTGCAAAGTCCAAAGGGCCATGTTGGCAATGGTCCCTGGCCTGAGATTTCCCAGTACAATATTTTGTCGTCGTCCCCACACCCAGTGGCCAAGCAGGTATCTCAAAGAAGCCCCCAAGCAGGGATTTAATCATGACTTGGAATAAGTGCTGCAGTAAATGTGCACTGCCACTGTTCACAAGTCCTGCTTTATCTCCTATTTAGGTATCGTCACACATAGCGCAGGAGAGGGGCCTCTGCGATGCTGAGCCATAGTGCTCTGCATCAGCATCAGAACCCAGTCCCATGATTTCACCTTCACGGCGCTTTGTCGGTTTCGATTTACTGGGCACATCAGTGCTCGTGAAGAGGCAAGGCCCTTTTAAACAAAGCACAGCAAACATGTACACATCTGGAGACTGGGGACATAGGAGGGAGGAAGACTCAGCCAGAAAATTAGGGAGTTTCGATAGACGTGTTCATGGGCACTGAAGAAAACGAGCTGATGATTTGCTGTCACTGCATGCACTTTTGGGAGGGCTGGGGGGGGATGTATTGCAGGGGTGGGGAACCTGTGGCCCTTCAGGTGTTGCTGCACTACAGCCGCAGTTCAGCAACATCTGGGAGGCCACAGACTTTCCATCCCAAGTGTAAAAGACTTGAATAACAGGAGTGTTGTTATGGCTACAGTTCAGCCTTTTTAATAAGCTAACTTTGCAAAGGTTTCTCTCCTTATCCCATCCAGTCCTGTTCAGCAAATCAGAAACGTTACAGTGGAACTCAGTGTTCTGGAGAAAAAACCCGCGACAGCAATAATCTTCTGACTTCTAACAAATTGCACCCATTAATAGTGACCAAACAGCCACTGACCATGCAGAGTGGAGAGGTTAAAGCATATTTTTAAAGGGACACTGTCAGGCACAGACAACCCCTACAAGAAGAAAGAAAATGTAGGGAAAAATATGGAGTAGAAAGCCTGTCACAGAAATGGCAAGAGGATCAAGATCTGCCCAACGTGAATCTACTTTTCCTGCCTGGTCATCAATTGACAATTAATTGATTTTAAAAGCTAATATGTAGGAGGAATCTGGAGGTCCCTTTCCATCTTCCACCATACAGTATGTATACAAGCCACAGGGAAGAGGCTCAAAAGGGCTTTAAGCGACATACATGAAATTGCTTCAATGATACAAAACTTAAACCTGCAATTCTCACAGCGTTATCCCCACTCAGGGCTATTCTCAAACAGCACTAATGGTGCCCAAGGATCAACCTTTTCCTTTTATTAAAAATTATCCAGAAGAGTGAAATAGGGCAATCTGGATCAGAACTGCACAGTGCACAAAGTGGTGTTAACTCTTTCTTCTCTTGCTACCGTAGTTTCCTGCTCTGTTACCCGCTCCCCACAGCTGCTTTTTGCTCCTAGTACCGGTAGTTTAAAAACAAAACAAAACCTTACATCCATGATGGTCCTACTCCCCACTCAAGGACTAAGATTATTGGCAAATCTCATCCCATCGCATGAGCTCAGTCTCACAGGGTTTAGAGCAGGGTAGGAAGCTGCACACCAGAGCTTTCCAAACTTTTCATGTTGGTGACACACTTTCTGGACAAGCATCTTTTCGCGACACAGTAATTCAGTTTTACTAGCAAACCAGAGGTTCAACTAACCCCTTTCCAACCCCAGGAAGAGCGCGGGAAGCGTTCGCATGACACACTGACACACTGCAGCCGACAAACTAATGTGCCGCAACACACAATTTGGAAAGCTCTGCCGTGGACGATGCCAAACTCCTTAAGAGAAAGGACAGATATATCAATTGATAATTAAGATTCCCAGCCAACAATGTGATTTTTTTATGAAATTGGATTGGTTCCTCTGACCATCTATTTTAAAAGCATAGGGTTGTAACCAGTGCTAACCCTAGGCAGAGTAGACCCACTGGAAATAATGTACATGGTTAACGTAAGTTCATTAATTGCAGTGGGTCTACTCTAACTTAGCCGGATTTGACCAACAACAGGCATCACTCCATCAACTTCCGCACATGGTTCATTATTTAGTTCATTTCAAGAAGGCAGCCCATTCCAGGGTCACATGTGAGTGAAGTTCATGTGCACTCCTGAATGAGCAGGCTTCCTGATCAAGTTGAATAAATCAATTTATAGTTTCAGTTACAGGTAGGTAGCTGTGTTGGTCTGCCATAGTCAAAACAAAATAAAAAAATTCCTTCCAGCAGCACCTTAGAGACCAACTAAGTTTGTTCTTGGTATGAGCTTTCGTGTGCATGCACACTTCTTCAGATACACTGAAACAGAAGTCACCAGACTCTTATATATAGTGAGAGGGTGGGAGGGGTATTACTCAGAAGGGTGGTAGGAATGGGTGATAGACTGATAGCTGTGGTAAACCTGTTGACGACTGTTAACGACTGCAATTAGTCTTACAGGAAAAAGCAAGGGGTGAGAAGGTTAAAAATAGCTTTGTCATGTATAATAAGATAAGAATCCAATATCTTTATTCAGACCAGGTCTCTCCATGGTTTTAAGTTTGGTAATGAGTTGCAATTCAGCAACTTCTCTTTCCAGTCTATTTCTGAAATTCCTTTGCAATAAGACAGCTACTTTGAGATCTTGTATAGAATGTCCTAGGAGATTGAAGTATTCTCCTACTGGTTTCTCTGTCTTGTGATTCCTGATGTCAGATTTATGTCCATTTATCCTTTGGCGTAGGGTTTGGCCTGTTTGTCCAATATAGAGAGCTGAAGGGCACTGTTGGCATTTGATGGCATACACAATGTTAGACAATGAGCAATTAAATAGTCCTGAGATGGTATGTTTGATGTTGTTGGGGCCAGTAATGGTGTTGTCCGGGTGTATGCTCCTATGCTGATTTTTTTTATTTTGTTTCGATTTATAGTGCTCGCGTCAAAGCTGCAAAACCAGAGTCATTTGCCTTTAAGCATGTGCTGTGATGAAATCTCTAACGACAACATGAACAACTTCCTTTGAAAGAAAGTTGGGTTTCTCCTCCAGGTTAACAGGTGATTAGATAATTAACTTGCTACCAGCACTATGCAATAGCTATAAAAGTGTCAGGGAATATAAAGAGCCAAAGAATTATGTGGCAAGAGACTAGACGGATGAAGGTTGTCTAATCATCTGGAAAAACCCGAGGCCTGAGCCAAAGTGCTATTGCCCCACTTAAGAAAGGGAATTGTACCAACTGGCACTGTCCACATTCATTCATCCTTTACTACATTAAAAAAGAGAACAAAAATAAATTACTGCTCAGAAATATACACAAGTGAAACCTCCAACCCAATGTACTATAGTCACACCCAGAAAAGAATAGAAGGGCACCTGAATTTCCTAACAGTCAAAAATTGGGGTTTGTGCATAAGGGTTCCAATAAATATGAAATTAACCTAATCCATTGCTCAGAATGAAATAGGCAGTGTTTTGTTTTTCAAACAGACAAAGGTTTGTGGGGGGTGGGATTCCCCCTCCAACTAGTAAAATGCCTTATTGCCATTTCTATGGTTAGGAAGTTACAGGCACTAGTTGCACCAAAATGACCTCCTCAGGGTGCAATCCTGGGCAGTGTGTATGGGGGTCCTGGGCTGCCCAGATGACAAGACACCCCCCCAGCCTTGCTGATGTGGCCCAAAGGAAAGCAGAGCAATACGTTTTGCACCAGCTTGGCTGCAGGAGCTGCTGGAAGGAGGTGCATAAAGTGTCATGCAACTTTTAAAACTAAGGATGAAAATTTAGAAAGGAAGGCTAGAATATTCTTGATAAGCTCTCTCTCTCTCCATCTCACTACTCATCATGGCTATAGCCCTCTCGAGTCCACATTTAAACAACAAATAGTTTACATGCATTAGAACCACACAAGACAATATATTTGGCACCCTCCAAAAGGAATATACAATTCATACAGGTCTTGCTAGGTTTAGTTGGGTGGGTGGGTGTGTTTGTTTTCAACCTGGTAGTCACCACTTATTTGAGGGGCTTCAGCCATAGCCCTGAGGTAATACGAGTCTCACACACTTGTCTAGTGTGTTTCCTGGTGTGTTGGGAAACAGCAGAAGGAGAGGGGAGCACTGAGATAGATGGGCTCATGGCCAATAAAATGTAGCTTCCTGTGTTTCCATGATAATCTAGCTAGCTGCTAGGGAAACCGAATACTACACTACGTAAGGCTTTGGTGTGATCCAGCAGGGTTCTTCTTATGTATTGCTGAGCTCACTTGCTCCTCAACAGCCTCTTCCAGGTGATCATTTTTTGAAGAAAAAAAAAACATTCATGAAGAGAGAGAGAGACAGAGAGAATTTGCCACACACTGTGCAAAAAGTACCAGCAAGCACAAGTGCTCTGCAGACTTTCTGTCCTCCTGTATCTTGCTCTCTCACGTCTAAAACAGAATCTGGAGATGCTTCAGCTGACCCAGCATCACAAAGATCTGCAGCCTCTTGGCTCCCAGCCCATTCCTCCAAAGTCATTTATCTAGATCGGTCATGGGAAGAGCGCTTTTCAAGGAGGTCCAGTCTTTTTGGAAGAATGGTTGTAAAAGGTGAATTTGCCCCCAGCCCCATGCTGCATAAGTCGGCAGCTGCAGAATCAGACAATGGACCTTTAATAAACAGACAGGTGCAGGCTGGCCAGCCTTAACCTAGAAAGCTGCTGTGACAACAGTCTCTCAATAGATGAGTACTATCCAGCACCTGCCATAGTGACCTGTCCATGGTCCTGACAGACCCCTCTCTAGACTCTGTTCTTCTGGTTGTGATTATTCCCTTGCAATATGTGACACTGATTCGACCCAGCCTGCCCTGGGAGCTTTAAGCCAAGCAAGGACAGGACACTATCCCCCAGAAAGCCCAAATGCAAAGTTGAGGGACTTTGCACCTCAACTGGGGGAGCTCAGGTGGTGGCAGCCAGGCAGGTCTCTCTTGCCTTAGTTTTCCATGCCCAGACAGGACCACTGCAAAACACTCTTTATAGGGCTGCCATCAAAGATGGTTCAGAAGGTTCCACTGATCTAGAACGAGGCCACCCAAGTTGTGTTGGGAGCTGGACTTGATGCCATTACTGTACCAGCTGCACTGGCTATCTGGATTTCCAAGTGCTGGTTATGATATTTGAAGTATTCAATGATTTGATTTATGTAACTGTTCCACCATATTTTATTTGTTTATTGCATTTCTATCCCACCTTTTTCTCCAAGGAACTCAAGATGGCATACATGGTTCTGCCCCTCCTCATTTAATCGCCATGACAACCCTGTGATGTAGGTTAGGTTGAGTCAGTGATGGCTGAGTGAGGATTGGAGCCCTGGCTTCCCAGGTATTAGTCTGATACTCTAAGCTTTTATATATATATATATATATATATATATATATATATATATATATATATATATATATGCAGTATCTGTGTTTTATTGTACACTGGCTTGAGGATTGCCCTCAAAGGCAGCAGATATTTTAAAAATAATAATAATAAAGCCTCTTCTGATACTACACATTCATGTAACACACCATTTGCTTGAAAACTAGAATGAACACTACATTGTTACACTCAGAGGAGGATGCAAAGGTTCTTTCAGCTTGGGGAGGCTCGGCTTGCCCCTTCATCTTCATCCAAAAGATTTTTCATTCCCTCTTGTGCAATACCTCCCAGCAACCTCTATTCCTCTCTCTATTAAATTCCTCCTTATTACTCTCAGACCACTTTTCCAATCCATCAAAGTCACCCTGATTTCCAATCCTATCCTCTAACCCTTCCTATCACCTCAGAGAGCTGCAGGTCTTACATTTTTATAGTGAAGAAATGTGTTATTACAGGTCTTTTTAAATAATTATTGGTGTTGAGATAGCCCTGTCTGAAGTTATGGCATGTTTACAGTATCATCAAACACATTTGTAGCACTGGTGTACTAGACTTCACATCACAAACGATAAAACACACTGGAAACCTGTGCTAAGGTTTGGTATTTTCATAGTGAAAAAAAGTGGGGTCTGGACTGTACCAGGTCCCCAAAAGCGGCAAAAGATTAAGAACTCACAAAAGTTGACTGAAGAAACCTGACAAATGGATTTCTGTTAAAATCGGTGGACATTTAATCAGTGCATCTGACTAGAATCTCTTTCCTCGGTCTATAGTTCTAACTTACAGGTCCAAAATAACATTGCTTCTGGCACATTTAATTTACAGCAAAACAAGCTGGGGTGGAAATATTTGTGCCTATTAGTGGTGAAAGAATTGGACATTTTCAAAGGTGAGAGAAGGAGGGGAAACAAACCCTTTTATCCAGGCAGACGGAAAGTCTTAAAATTAGATTTTTCTCCTCACAGATTATACCATTTTGAGGGCACACAAACATGTGTCAAATGAGACAAAAATATTTTTTTTCATGATTTTACAACCAATGCAATTATAGTACTGAAAACAGGCAACTTCCCTTTTCTTGATTGAAAAGCAATTGCAGTGAGGGACACTTTTAACCTCAGCAGTATAAACAATAAGATCACAATAATATCTCTGAAGAGGCTCCTTTCCTATAACGTCTCACCATAAAGTTGCCTCAAGATAATAGTCTGAGCAAAGGAAGTGCGTCCCTAAACATAAACAGGAATGGACTACGGGGGGAGAGGGGGGTGGGATCTGTGAAAAAACATTAACAGCGAGTCAGTGGGTATAACCTCATAAATTGTATGTATCTTTTGAAGCACTGTATGATAAAATACGTTGTGCTGCGGGTGGCTAGGATCCAAACAGCCCAATGTGCCAGCAGAAGGCACAACCAGTCATTCTAAAGGTGGTGTTCCTTATTTCTATCCAATGGCTCCTCCAGTTACAGTTCACCTCCCCACCTTGTAACACCATTCTAGAGGGTTCCGTGACTACCAGAAGCATGAAAATAGGCCTCTGGGGCAAAAATCTAATGATGCCCCTATGGTAGTGAAAAAGAAAGAAGGAAATATAGATATATATATATCAGTGTGTGTATCAGTGTAGAGTGGTACCTCTGGTTACGAACTTTATTCGTTCCGGAGGTCCGTTCTTAACCTGAAACCGTTCTTAACCTGAGGTACCACTTTAGCTAATGGGGCCTCCCACTGCTGCCACGCGATTTCTGTTCTCATCCTGAGGTAAAGTTCTTAACCAGAGGTACTACTTCTGGGTTAGCGGAGTCTGCAACCCAAAGTGTTTGTAACCCGAGGTGTTGGTAACCCGAGGTACCACTGTATTCGGTTAACATCAAATAAAAGAGAGTTGGGCTCTAGTCAGGGTCTCTGGGTGGATTATAAAGAGAGGCCTTGCACCTAAACAACCAGATTCACAGGGAAACAAGAAAGAAGGATTGGGCTCCCTGGTAATATAAATGAAATTAAAACTATTGTGGAGCTTTGAGAAAGCACTTCTACTCACACAAGATGAGGTACCCAATTTTTGTCAAATCTCCCTTACCTACTGCAGCCCTCCAGGGTTTTTTGGGGAGGGGCAGGGGCTGCAGTGGGAGGGAAGGGGAAAATTTGCAAAAATCAAGTGCCCCACTTCGCAGAAACAGAAGTGGTCTCGGTTAGCACAAAAGCCCCTGTTAGAATCCACCTGTTATATCTGGCAAAGAGAAAACTGAAAAAGTACAAATCCCTCAGTTCGCTTTGCGCTACTCTGCAAACTGCAGGCAGCTCCCCCCCCCCCATCCTACCAGCCTTTCGGCCAAACTCCTTCCCTAGAGCCAAGGTTATCAGTAACCCAAATGCTTCACAACCGTAGCACCATCTTTAATCCAATTTTTCTTTTGCCAAGCTTGTGAAGAATCTCGGCTTTCCTCCCTTGTCCCTTGAGGTCAGCAGCAGCAATTCTCTAATAAAATCCAAAGTGGAAGTGGATTGCAGGGTAGCTGTTGTGGCAGAAGAGCTGCTTGCAAAGGCCCCTCTGCTTCTCAATGCCAGCCGTTTGATTCAAAAGGCAGCACAAGGAACATATGGCTCCAAGGGGAGCTGCAAGAATCCATGTGAAAAGTGGGGCGGGCTGTGACAGGGCCGTCTTTACCCAGGGGGTGCAAGGGGTGCGGGGCGCCCGGGCGCTGAATTCTGGGGGACACCAGGCGTTCGCCACTGAAGCCGCCTAAGCTCTTAACTATCTACCCGATATGAAATAATAATTTTGATCAAACTAGAAAAACAAAATTCATATATTCCTAGGTATTACCGAAATGTATACCTACTGTTTCACTAAAGGACTTTCAACTTTGTGTGCTCATTTACCAAAGACGTGCCGTGCCAGCGGCGGCACTTGCCATTCACAATGGGGGCGCTGGGCGGATCTTTGCACCCTGGCAGCGAAAACAGCACTGGGCTGTGATTCCTCCCACCCAGCCAAAACAAAGTTTCCCCCAAGATGAATTTCTCAGCAAAAAAGCTTCTGCGTGTTAGCCTGAGGTTCATAACGGTTCTTCCTGTAAAGTACACAGTTAAAACATATCCGCAACAACCTAACGGAGAAAATGGCCAGGTGCAATTTATTTCTGTACACTGAATATTTGTTGATAAGCTTTCATTTTTAGGATGCCGAGACTGGGGGGGGGGGTTCCCCAATTAATGATTTTAATTATGTATATTTAATTTTGATTAAGGTTGTGCACTGACACAAGACCCAAAATAGAGGGTTTCTCACTGTCACTTCCACATGTCGAATGATTAACTCCCCGCAAATTTTCCGTGTGTTTCCAGGATCTTGTCAATGCTTCCACACATGTCCAGATGACAACTGCCTCTCGAAAACGTGCAGAAACGAGATGAAATCTGAATATGCCCTGACACATTCGTAAGCCTCCTTAGAAGTGCCAACTGGTCACCGAATGCATTTAAGAAGTAAGAAAGATTGATTCGTTGCACTCCAGCAGCTCAGTGTACGTTGACAACATTGCCGTCGCCCCCCAAATGCTTATACAGATAGAACACTTACTCACAACCTACTCGGGTAACTGAATATATGAACAATTTGGAGGAAATAATTGTAACAGAGTGGAAAATAAGCTCAGCTGTCATAAGTGGGGAAATCGAAGTTGTCTCCTTGAGAGATTCACTCACCAACAATATCTATATGATCACCAGATTTATTTACTTGTTATGCCGTTTGACATAAAGCAAAAGCCGTTTCTCATCTGCGTTACATTTAAAGTGGTAAGCTTCATGGCTAAAAGGATGAGCCAGGTGCTTCCATGTCTCTAAACACACAGGGTGACTTTAAGCAATTGTGTCTCTATCTCTCCAACCAAGTCTCTTATAGCATGAAAGCAATAACACCTATAGAATTGCTGTAGGATTACCAAGATAACATATGTGACATGCTTTGAATACAGAAATAATCTAGGCACTATGAGGTTTCACAGGAGGACTAAGTAGGAGGAATCTGCCTCTGTGTGTGTGGATGTTTGCAGGGGCTCTATGGGCTAGCTCCTCTACCTGATGCACTGCCCAGCATCCACATTTTCAGCAAGCATGAGAAACCCCTACACCCAAAGTTCTTCTGCACAAGGGAAGATCTTTGTCCAATCAGGATCTTCATCTCACCTAGAGGAGGCCTATGTGCTTACTTTAGATAAGCACTGAGTGACTTCTCTGTTTGCACTAAGGACAGAAGTAGCAAGCCCTACATGCATTCCTTAAATGCATGGCAGGGGGAAGTTAGATTCCCCCTATTCCATTCTTATGTATTGATAAGCATTCCTTTCCTCACCCCTTTTTGGTTTCTCACTAGTCCTATTCACACAGTACTATTCCCCCTGCAGTTGGATCTTCTTTACATTGCACATTTTATCCTAGAGAAAAAGATCCCCAAGCCATTATATACCTAATATGCACCAAAAAATGAACTAAACAACCAAACAACCCTATAAAAAAACACCCTGCACCTCATATATGCAGATGTGACTTCTGCCCCAAATTTTTTATTCTGAAGTGCCCTCGGAACTTGTGTAATTCAATACTATCTGGACTGGAAGACTTCATAGACTCATTGGTAGAGTACCTGTTTCTCAATTCCCATCCCCAGCATCTCCAAGTTGGGTTGGGACCCCTGTCTGAAATCCTAGAAAGCCTCTGCCAGTCAGTGTAGACAATACTGAGCCATATGGACCAGTGGTCTCTGTCTCAGCATAAGCTATCTGTCGTAGTCCCTTCCGAGTCCCGTTGCCGAGCAAGCAGGGCTAGGAGTCTCCGAGGAACACTTGCCTGAAAGGGGAATTCACGTACGAAGTCAGACAGTTCAAAGGTCAGGGAATCCAGTTGATCACAGAGCCAAGGGTTCAGAAGGAGAGCAGGAAGCAGCAATACAGGGTAGGGAGCCACAGGCATTGTTTCCAGAATCTGACTGTTGCTTAGAGCTCTGTTTAAGGAGGCCAGGGCCAGCTGGTTCTCATCAGTGCCTCCTCCTCCTGTCATTGAAAGCTGATCAGCTGCAGGTGGAGTCACTGCATCTTCTCCCCCTTCAGGCTGCTGTTCAGCAGGTGAAGCTGACTCCTGGCCCATGACAGTACCTTCCATTTAGTGGTCCTAATATTGAATATTCTCTTTCAGACAAAGTGTCAGGGTCTCAACCCATGGTTTCTGCAAGTAGGATCCACACACCTTACTCTGTGTACCAACATGTCAAAAGAGGGTTCTGATGGCTTCTTTTCCAATGTGATGGAGTGCCACCACTGCAGGCAGCGAAAGATGGCAGTGGAGCTGCCAACTCAGCAGGAATCAGGCGGCCCAAGAAGATCAACCAGGTTCCATCTGGTCCTTTAAAGCTACTGGCTTTGACTTTTCTCTTCACCCTGTGTGCATCACCACTCAGCTACAAACATTTTTGGACCATCTATTCCAACCAGGCAAAGAGGACTATCCACTGTCCAGATACAATCCTGTTCCAACAGTGGGCATTTCCAGACATATTCTGCTAAGAACAGAAGGTGTGTCTATATTCACCAGGGACTGGAAGCCAAATGTCGGCTTCTGTTCACATTCCAGCCATGCACTGCTGCCTGCCACGAACTTGATAAACCCCTGGGTTTACCGAGGCTTGCTTGGAACCATAAAAACAGGAGGGTAATCAAGTAGGTGGCAGGATGCAACACATGGCTGGCAAGCTGGGTATGGCCACCAGCCACATGCTTGACAGGTTAACAGATTCTGAATGATTAGAATGGCAGAGAGCTTTTGACGGAAGGGGGGGGGGGAACGAGACAGGATCCTGCATTCAGAACACATAAAAAATAAAATAAAAAGGTCTACAACTATTTCCCAAGGCTCTCTCAACAATCCCAGAAGCCTCTCGGGGTATTAGCAAGTTCCTGGACTATTGATCCAAGGTTGCTCATGTAGGATGCTCAAGCAAAGACACAGAACACAAGCCACAGGTCATACAAGCTATAAGTAAACTGCAATCTGCATTATGCTCCAAATCAGACTAGGTCTCAGGTTTCATAACTTTGCTTTACTGCAAGTCTTACAATTCAGACACAGGCGACAATTTCTCCAAATAGTAGGAATCATTTCCATTAAGGGGAGGAAATAACCTGTGCATTGCAATACACTGCAATTGGAATTCTAATTCCCAGCAAACCCTGGTTTGAAAGTTGGAATCCATACTGTGCTCATGCATGAAGTCCCCCATCCTTTACCAGAGATTAGCAGTACATCTGCACCAAACGCATATCATGGTTAGCGTTTGCCAGGATTCCCATCTTGATCACAATTTTGGGCCAGCTCAGATGAAACTGATCCGATCTCATCTTCAGTGCAGAGTTGGTGCATCAACAGCCCCTTTGCCAACCATATGGCAATGGCCTGTCTAAATGCAGCCTCCACGGGTAAAATCCTATGTGCAGGTACTAAAATTACACAGTGAATTCCCCAGTTCTTATCTAGCAATTAATCACGGGAGATTGGTGTAAGTTCATGGACTGCATTTGGAAAGGCCGTTTTCCAGATGGATGACAGAGACAGGACTTCTATGCTGGCTCCAGGTATGCGACGGACCTGATCAGACCATTTGAGTATCATCCAAACCATCCTACTGAGATGGCCCCCAAAGAGCTTTGACAAACCCGGATTAGTTTAGTGTTAACCACAGTGAGCACTGGCGCAAATGTAATCCTAAACCATGGTTAAGGAAAATGTAATAGGAGCCCTGCTGAATCAGACCAGAGGCCCATCTAGGACAGCATTCAGTACACACAGTGGCCAATCAGATGCCTATGAGAAACCCACAAGCAAGACATGAATTCAGGCATACTCACGCTACTTAAGGGAGTGGGAATTCATGCCAGAATAAAGTGGAAGAAGGGTTACAATAGCGTGCACTCCCAAGACTACTTCCATACCACCAGCTCTGACCACCAGCACTAAGAACATACAGCCCCAAGCTTAGAAACTCTTTAGTAAAAGGCAGACCGAAGCAAAAAGGGTTGTGCTGGGCTTCTGAACTGCTGTTATTTTGAGTTCATTCTGTATGCATTTAAAATTGGTTTTTAATAGTATTTTAGTTATGCTTACAAGTGTCCTTGGGAGGTCTTTCCTCTGAAACGGTGGCATATATAAATGAACAAACAATGCTTCTTTTAAAAGATCTTCTTTGGGATTTCCAGGGTTATATCTGCACCACGCCAAAAGCATGCATGTCTATTTTTGCCATGTGTATCTTGGGAGTGGAATCATCGCCAGTTACAGCTTCCCACTGGGCAAACAGAAATGTGTACAACGATGGCCATATACAGAGAAGTAATGTCTGTGCATGACATTACCTTGCGGGAAATATCACTCGGAAAAGTCTAAAGTCAAAACTGTAAAACTATAGCAGGCTTTAAATGGGGGGATTACACATATTATTCAAACAGTGGTATAAATATGTGGATTTGTTTTTCAGAGCAGAGGAGGTTTAAAATATGTATAAGTTGCACTTCAGAGGGCAGCTCTAAGCACCTTTCCTAGCATGGGATCAAGAGATTATTCCAATGCCGCGTCAGTATTTCTCTCTTTGTCAAGGAAAATCTATACAGATGAGGGAAAATGAATTTTAGATTACTTCTAAAAGTCTAAGTATAGTGCATTGACTATACAGAAATGAATGATGCAGCACTTCCATTGATTTAATATCAGACTGTAAGCAATTGCAAAGCTGATGCCACACACAGACATCTAGGTTAATCTTCAATGAAATATTTAGTAAATATACTTCTAGATATAAAACATACTTATAGGTTATGAGTTTGTCTTGCGGCAAAACCATCCATTATTTCTACATCTTGGATTCACATCATTTATATGTATGTATCTCAGAGCACCATTTACCCCTGATTTAATACAAAGTAGGTGCAAGTTCAAAAGAACCAGAGGACAAATTTGTCCACTTCTGTTTCTTTCCGTTCTCATTTTTCCAACGATAAATTCAGTTTGCATTTAAAATAAAGGCCTCGTGGAAATTCAGTGTTTTAGTATGCATCTCTTCTAATATACGTGTGTACATACAGGACAAATTGCCTAACACACATTTTTGCAAAGCGATTTGCCCTAACGTAACACATTTTTTGTATGCTGCTGCCACTACTATATGCATTTTTATTGCAGAGTCGTTTTTGTACAAGTTACTCATCTGGAGAACTGCATTTCAAAATTCAGAGAAGTGCAAATTTCAAAGGATGGTTGTGTTTCAGTTCCCGTACTTGTTTCACACAAGTGCAAATCAGACCGGCTCACCTTTAACCGCAAAATGAAATGAATTTCTTTCCATCCCTAAACCTAAGTGACATTTTGGCTCACATGTCATTTCATTCCCTTTGGGCATTAATTCTGAGCACCCAATTGGCTCAAGAATGGGACCTTGGCTCCTGGGCAATGCAGGTGTTTCTAGTCCACATCAAGCAATATCAGAGCACCTTAACATCCATTCTGAAATAATAAGATGACCATACTATCAGCAAGAGATAGGGAGAGTCAATGATCCACGAGGCTAGCTCCAGTGTTACAGGCATAGAATGCTGAAATTTGAAATTAAAGAAAAATCACTTAAACAAAATGTACCAAATACAGCCGATGCCATGGACTGGCTAGATGCCAAGGAGTGGTGGGAGGCACGAGCTGGGGAACCCCCAAGGGAAGCCCCAGGGGAAGAAGGCTCAGAGCCAGGGGGTTGTTGGTGGGACAACAATGAGTGGTCAGAGGGAGAAGAGGGAGCAGACTGGGAGAGAGATGTGTCGGAAGCTGAAATGGTAATAGGGTTTAGTAAGTAGGAAGAGGCTGGGGCAGAATCAGAGGCAGAAGTGTAGGCTGGAGAAGAGAGGAGGTCAAAAGGGACCACAGACCCTCTGGACAGCAACAAAGTAGTAGCATTGGGGAAGCATCACAGAACAAACCAAAGCAGAATAAATCCACCAGTAATGTCAGGAAGATGCAGCAGTATGCACACACAATAAAACACCAGTCTTACAGAGGTATAATGATGAGTTCTGGTGCCATGCCCATCTTGAAGCCAGAGCACTCCTCCGTCGCTACTTTCAAGGAGGAATTTAGAATGACGCACATCTACTGCTGCGCTGTTGCCATTACTCCAAGTGGTTTAGAGAGGGCTCTCGGTTCCCTTGCGGTTTTATGCTTGGAAATGCAAACACTGTTTCATCAGATAATGCCACATTGGACAAACAGAACTTCTCTGTTTAGAATGGAACATAGCAGGCCGTCTGGGATCAAGGGCCTTAGATGAGCACTTATGGCACCTGGCACTTAAACCCTAATTCAATTTGAATTAATAAAACCTAGTACAATATGTTTAAAACAAAGATGCGTTTAGAGTTTGTCGTTTCTTATGGGTTTACAACCACCTTCCAGCACACACCTCGTTACAAAATCTTGGGCAAAAGGCCAGCCTTGTTGCAAAAACAACAACAAACAACAACAACAACAACAACAACACCTGTGGTGTGGGGCTTCCAGAAAATCCTCCTATGCAAAAATTTGGTTTTTCTGCACTAGAGGCATAGAAAGTCTATGTTTTGCGTTGGAAAAAAATTCTGATGGCCTAGAGCAGAGATGGCCCTTCAGATCAGCCTCAGCCAGTAGGAACCATGGTCAGGAATAACGGTCAAGGGTGATGGGGAGGCTGAGATTCACAGCATCCGGAGGGCATCCTGCCCTGGAGAGCAATCTAATCTCGCTAGCATATCTTACTTGTATTTAGCAAACAAAGGTCAAATCACTGACCCTGCCAAACTTGCCTAATATTTTACTTGCAACTGACATCCATTTATTCTTACTCAATGCACCTACGAAACACAGCACCTATCCCAGGAAAAATAAAATGCAGAAAAATCTTCCATTTGTGGGAAATTTCCCCAGAAAAGGTCTGGCCCGCATCACAGCCAGTGACCCTCCGCAACAAAGTTTGATGGTTGCTGATGTGAGGGGACACCAGTGGCTCTCCCTCTACTCTGTCCCTAATACCTCATTAAAGCAATGGGTAAACTACTAACAGAAAAATAGGAACGTGGGTGGTGCTGTGGTCTAAACCACTGAGCTTCTTGGGTTTGCCAATCAGAAGATCGGCAGTTCGAATCCCCATGACGGGGTGAGCTCCCGTTGCTCTATCCCAGCTACTGCCAGCCTAGCAGTTCTAAAGCATGCCAGTATAAGTAGATAAATACGTAGGTGATGGTTTCTTGTGCGGTACAGAGGACAAAGCTTTATGCACTCCAATTCTAAGTGCTCCAGAACTAGATCACCAAATGTTGGGATAAGTCTTAAGGGTGAAGTCCTAAACACCTTTGTTGAAATAAGTGGGGTTGATTCCAGATAAAATAATTTCAGGCTAAGGCACAAACTGTTCCTAGAAATGACCTATTTGAAGAGGAAGGGAATATTCCAGGGTTGCAGTTGTATTAATCAGCAGAACACACAGAATGATACCGTGGCACCTCGGGGGACCAATTTGATTGCAGCACCAAGCTTTCATTGGACCAAGAAAGGCCAAAACAAACATTGGGTTTGAAGGTCTCTTGGGGCAAAATAAGTGAGCGGTCTATGGGGAGGTTGGGAAATGCATTAAAATCAAGATCCTGGACAAACTGAAGTAACAAACTGTCCAAAAAACAAATAAACAAGGGGGTGGATTAATTTGAGAGCACTACAGGGAGAAAGATAAATAGACGAGTAAAGGTTAGCAATAAGCCCTGAAAAACTCCACTCAGCTTTTCAACAATGCAGACTTCCACAAATAAGAAGAATGCGATCGCCTAAAAACTTAATTGGAATAGAGCGGTGGGGGGGGGGGGAGTGCTAGCAGTTTTTGCTACTCTCTAGATTAGCAAAAATGGCACAATGGTTAGAGTGTTGGACTATGACCTGGGAGACCAGGGTTCAAATTCCCTCTCAACCATGAAGCTCACTGGGCAATCTTGGGCCAGTCATAATCTCTTAGTCTAACCCACTTCACAGGGTTGTTGTGAGGGTTAAATGGGGGAGGGGCAGAACCTTGAACTCCTTGGAAGAAAAAGGTGGTGTATATAAATGACATGAATGAAATGAATGAATGAATTTCCAGACCAAGGGCCACCATTCACTTCTGGGCATCCTTACGAGAGCCATATGGCAGTGGTGGGGCGGAGCCAGAGAAAAAAGTGGGTGGGGCAATGGCTTCAAATTATATCTTTGTATAGTGGGCTAGTTGCTACATGCACCACTTTCTGTATCCTCCATCCATGCAAACAAGGGGCATTGTTAAGAGTTCAAAGACACATTAAATCAGTGAATGTTCAGGGCTTGCAAAGCAGGGTTAGTGAAAGGTACAGCATGGGGAGAGTCTTGAGGGCCACTCCAAAAGGACTTGAGGGCCACATCTGACACCCAGGCCTGAGATTCCCCACTCCTGCTCTAAATACAGAATTATTTTCTTTTTTTAATTATTTATTCAATTTATATACTGCCCTTTATTCAAAGACCCCAGGGAGATGTACAACATTAAAAACATATTTTACATAGCATTATAATAAAAGACAATGAAACAATCACAGGAAAAAGATCATAATAACAGTCCCTCCCCCATTTAAAAGGTCAAAGATTGTTTAATGGCAGGATGCCTGGATAAAGAGGAATGTTTTCGCCTGGGGTGCCTAAAGACATGTAATGATGGCACCTGGCAAGCCTCTCTGGGGAGAGCATTCCACAAATGGGGAGCCACTACAGAAAAGGCCCTTTTAAAAGTTGCTGTTGTCAAGGCATCTCTTCAGAGAACAAGACACTCTTCTAGATTCCACAGAAAAGTTGCGAAAACTGTTCAAAGGGAACTTCCCCCTCCCACGCCGAGTACATCCCAAAATGACTGGCAAAAATGGCACCCTATAGTCTTTAACACCTGTAGCCAAAAGCATGCCTGTCCTGTCAGCTCATTTGCAAGAAAAGAGAGTAAGGGATGATGAGTCTGCAGAGGGAGCGAGAAGATGCAAGATCCAAGCCATCATCCACATGAGGCTAAGCGACAGAAGCAAGATGAGAGATTAAGCAAGGTTAACAGAGCTGCAGACATCCCAGATCCAGCTTGTTGCACAGGCAACCAGCCAAGATTTCATCTGATCGAGAAATAAATAGAATGACTTGTTAAAGCTCAGGTTGTATTTGGCCGGCCACCACTGTTAAACAGGGTCACAGGAGGCCATATTATCTAGCAAGCCAAGGCACAATCATGTCTCCCTGGAGTCTAGAGCACCCTGTACCAAGCTTGTGAGGGCAGTGTGACACACACATTCCTCACCACCGAGTCTCGGAGAGCTGAAGCTTCAGTAATGGAGAAATCTTCTTCAATCAAAGTCAGACTGTAGGTCCGTTTAGCTCTACACTGAAACCTTGGAGAGTTGCTGAGAACCAGACATGAGAGCGTTTCCCAGGAAAACTCGGGGATTGAATCCTGGAATCTCTTGCATGCAAAGCATGCACCCTAACACCGAGTGACATCCGTTCCATCAATCGCTGGAGAGCCGTGACCCTTCTTCACTCACAAGGTTGAACTTTTACAGCACGCGAGGGTAAGAACCAGCTAGCCTCAGGATGAGTCCACCCTTCTTTTATGCATGTTGCTAATCTGGATGCAGGCCGCCTGACTGAAAAGATGGAAGCCCAGAAAAGTGACTCATGCACAATAGGCAAGTTCTTCAGAGGATGGTGTATTTCTTCCAGGTCTTTGCAGCAGGAGCAAATGAATGACCATGGGAGAATGAGCTGTAGACTTCCCAAGTGCAGATGGCCAAGAGGCATCCTGTAGCATTCAGCCAAGCAGGATCAAACGGCTACCAATGCCCTTATCAAGCTTCTGGGGTTGGCCTGGCTTCTCCACCTAAGCCACATGGCTAGGAACCAACGACAGCCCGACTGAACCTCTACCAAGCCACACACTTGCTTGCCTCCAAAGTGCCAGCCCTGACAACGTGTGCATGTAGATGCCTCCAGATATTTTGCAATACAACCCCCTTCACCACTGACCACCAGCCGTGCTGGCTGGGGCTGACAGGAGATGCAGGCTGCAACATCTAGAGGGCACCCGGTTGAGGAAGACTCTAACCTAATATCGCTCAGGACCTCAAGGTCTTAAGGATCGCCTCTCCCCGTATGAATCAACCCGGACTCTGCACTTGTCATCTGAGAGCCTTCTCTATGTACCCCATCCCAGAGATGTTTGGAGGGTGGAAACACAAGAACAGGCATTTTCTGTGGTGGTTCCCAGATAGTGGAATGCTCTCCCCAGAGAGACTCGCCTGGCACCATCACTACATGTCTTTAGACACCAGGCAAAAACATTCCTCTTTACCCAGGTCTATTAAAGAATCTATGGCCTGTGAAAATGCAGGGAAGTAGGCTGTTATTACGATGATTATTTTACTATGAGGCCATTCTGTCATTTTTTTTTTAATCACTGGTGCTCTGCCATGTGTTTTTAACGTTGCACTCCGCCCTCGGATCTTCTGATAAAAGGGCGGTATAAGCATTTAATGCATAAATAAATGAAAATGCAATAAACATTTGCAGTCTTTACTACTGGATTCTTCCAGGAAAGGACTGAACATAATTGGCCATGTGCGCAGGACAGGGAGAACATCTGTCATCTGCATCCCACACTGAGAATTGTAGAGGAGGGGAATCTTTTTCAGACAGAGGACCACGTTCCTTTCTGGGTAACCTCCTGAATACCACATGCCAGTGGTGGGAGGAGCCAGAAGCAAAAGTGGGTGGGTTAAATTTTTGTCTTTGTCCGGTAGGCTAGTTTCTACACATACACAGACACAGAGGATTTTCTATCCTTCATCCAGACAAGCATGAGTCATTATCAGGCAAATGTGTCCATTAAGGGTGTGTTGTAGGGTCAGCAAGGGCTGTGGCCTGGGGCAAATCACAAGAGCCGAATAGGAGGGCTGCATTTGACCCCTAGGCATGAGGTTCTCCATCCATGTTGTACTGCTTGGTCCAGTGCAAGGAGAGGGCTTCACTTCGCTTTCGAACCCATGCTCTAAAGCAGGCATATCCAACCAGTAGATCGCAATCTACTGGTAGATCCCCAGCTGATCCTGGTAGATCGCAGGACCCTTATTGATAGTGGGAATAAATAACGTTTACTGAAAGTTAACAAATAAAAGCTGAAGAACTATGGGCAATCCTACCCTGAAAAAGCTCAACAACTCTGGGCGATCCACCCACTCCACAAACACTCCTCCTCCCTCCAATGACAATGGGTAGATCACTGCCAGTTTTTTTATACTGGGAATAGGTTGCAGTCTCTTGGGAGTTGGACGTGCCTGCTCTAAAGCTCACAGACACCTTCTGTCTTTTGTTTCAAGCCGTATCCTAAAGCACCCTCCCGCAACTGATTTGAGGACAACGTCTTTTGTCATTTTCTTAAGTGGAACATACTTATGCATTCAGCAAGCATCCCGGTTGCCCCACGATAACCATTTCATTATGTAAATGTGCCCAGAGGCTCAGGCAAAAGGTTGCAAGCTTTTTTCAATAAATAAAAGTAATAGGTGCATTACTTGATTACCATTCTCTCTGAAGAGGCACACTTGTGGCAGGTATAAATTATAACAAAAAGGATAGGAAAAGTGAAAGTCGGGGAGGGTAGAAATTGCTCAGGGTTCTAGTGATACAGGTTTGGGGGGAGTATATATTGATGGTCTTTAAAAAGAACCCCCTTGCATGCATTGGAGGAAGCCAAGAGAGCAACGGATCCACAATGTGTGAATTTATAACAGCAAACCTATGGAAATGTGATCAGGACCGCAAACAAAATGGTTAGCAAGCCACAAGAGGTAGCATTACATCAAAACCTGTACATTTCTTTGCTTTTCAAAGCACATGCCTCCTTTGATTTGTCCCATTGTTGTATGAAAGTGACATTACAAATCCATTTGGAATCACTGGCAGCCATCTCCTGCAAACATACCAATCGCAGACTTTGCTTATCCTTCTCTCAACAGCAATGGGGCTTCAGATGATCACAGCAGACGCTTGAACCCAACATATCTTTCATTTCCACTAGTGCAAAGGTATCTGTTAGTTTGTGGGTGGCAAGCTATCATTGTTAAATTGAAAGGTTGTATGCTGTTGCTAGCAACTACGAAAAATGCGTCAGCAGAAGAACTGGCGTGCTGCTAAACCCTATTCTGGCGTTCAAAAGAACACACAAGGTTGCAAACTGCCTAGGGGCACTGTGTACCACTCCCAGCCTAACTGATCCCATGTGCACTACCCTGTCTGTATTGAGGATTCTGTATACAATAAGCCGAGGACCCTTAGAATTCCTGATCCCATGGGATTCCCTGTAGCAGGGAAGATTGAAATATCCCTTCAGTCCGACCAGCTCAATTCGGCAAAGTGAAAGGTGAGGCAGGTAAGCACATAAAAGTTAGAGGTGGGTAGGGGTAGGGCCAGCACACAGACCCCTGGTCCCCTCTGCAACTGTGTTTCCTAGGTTGTTTTGACACCTCTATAGGGTTACAGTTAAGAGTTGAAAGCTACTAGGTCCAAGATCCCACACTATCAGATTTCTGTTCTGCGTATTACGCAGAACTAATATGCTAATGCTAACATCTCATCAGTGGTTTACTGAACACTAATTTCTGTGCTTGGGTGTGAGAATGGGAAAAAGCTACCCTTCCAAATGACGACATGTACACACCATATTCTTATGGGGTTTCCTCTTGGATGAACTCTCTCTCTCTCTCCTATACTCCTTGGCACATTCATTTTTATCTTAGAGCAGAAGTAAGCAAAGTGATGCCCTCCACATGTTGATGAACTACAGCTCCCATCATCTCTGACTATTGGCCATGACAGCTGAGGCTGATGGGAGATGGAGTCCAACATCTGAAGGGCACCACGTTGACTACCCCCTGACGTACACATTTGCGTCGCTACCAAAGGGTAATGCATGCACAAATCCTCAGCTAGCTGTGGAACATTGGCTACGTAGATCTTTATAACTTAACTTATGCCATTACAAGCATGTAATGGAAAAAAGCAGCTAACTTCCCAAGCCTTCGAAACCTGACCCTATTGTGCAAAGATTTGTTCTTGTAAAACCTACTTAAGTAAATGGTAGCCAATAGCCATTTAAGCTTCAAGGTTCTATACAAAACAGTCATCTCATGATTAAGTATTCATACAGTAGAAAGCGGTTGGGCTCTCTACCAACATTAAATGCACTATCAATGTCAAGGTGAATTGCAATTAGCATGCAACTGATTCGATGCCGATAAAACTTTTATATTTTTGAAACTGTGATACACTTCATGACAACACTAATTAACACTGTCCGGCTCTAGTCTTGATTTTTGCTACTTACCTGATGGTTCTAAAACTATGTCTGTTACATAACAGAGAATGCACCATGAGACATCTGCAAGAGCCCAAAACACATGCTGGTGGCAAGAGAGTTAGCCTGTGATCTTACTGACTTCTCACTAACAGGCTGCAAAATACTGACACTCACATAACTAGTTTGACATTCAGCAGCAGTTCATAGGCAATTGACCAAAGAAATCTGAAAACCTTGAGAAGCATATGCATTCATTGATCTAAGGCACCACATTCCAGACATTTTTAGCAATGACTACTTCTACTGATAAATTGTGGATGGCGTATATGCAAAAACACTTATACCCGAACTGCCCTTGCGTGACCATCCTTAGCTTCCAAGCAAGGCAGAGTGCTTTCAAGCTCCCAAACCTGCTTACTGAACTCTGGGATGTTCTCATGAGATCTTGTGGAGCCATCTGAGTTCCTGTGAGAGCATCCCAGAGACCAGCGAGCAAGTCTGAGAGCGAAAAAGATCTTCCCACACTGGAAAAACCCAGTTCGAAAAGAGCTTTTAAGTCCTTGCATGCAAGAGGTCCAAGCTAGTTCAACTCCCCGAAACAGATGCTCAAGCACCCATCTAACTACTAGTATTTCTTTGCACACAAGTTGCCTTCCCCAACTTGGTGCCCTCCAGGTGTTTTGGAGTACAATTTTCATCCTCCCTGATCATTGGTCATGCTGCATGGGGCTAATGGGAGGCATCATTTGTTTGGCCCCAGGTTGGGGAAAGGCTGATTTAAGGCATTACACTGCAGCCTTCACTTCTGTTTTGACACCGGAGATCTCAGCTTGGTTTTCTTTTGTGCAACTTACCGTATTGGCCCGAATATAAGCCACACTTTCCCCCAAAATTCTGACAGTGAAAAGTGCGGTTTGTATTTGCGACCTTATGCCACTGGCAAAGCGGCGTGGCTCCCCCCTCCCCCCGGAAGCAGGGCAATGGTGTGCAGCCTGCCCGCCGCTCCCAAGCTTCCCCCGGCGCCGGCTTGGGGAGGTAATGCCAGGAGTGCCAGGATGTGGTAGTGTCAGGAGGAAGGTGCGCAGCGTGCTCGAAACTGAGCACCAGGCGCCCCCCCCCCCGTTCAGGGAGGTAGTGCCAGGAGGCGGGCCACACCCACAAATAAACCTTGAATTTTAAAGGTGTGGCTTATTTGCGGGTGCGTCTTATATTCGGGCCAATACGGTACTTCTCTGTTTCCCCTTTCTTTGGGAAAATTTCCCTGTCCTCTGCTGGGGTGATGATCACAGCAAGCTCTCCCACGTCCCTGAACAGGGATGTCACATAAGCCTGCAACCTGAGCCACCGAAAGCTGAGGACAACTATACCAATTAGATTGTCTAAGGATCATTAGCTCCTCTTGGCCTCTCACTTAGCAAGGGGAAGAGCACACAGCTCAGATTACAGCCTTTGGTGACATTTCAGATTTAGGCTCATCAGAAAGAGAAACCGTATTTCTACTACACCTATCATTCAGTTTATAAAAGAGAATTAGAATCAATCTCCCAATGCTTTCATCATAAAGGAACTAAAAGTGTCCTCTCTCTCTCTCTCTCTCTCTCTCACACACACACACACACACTTCTTTTCCAAGTGATAGAATACTCCTGGTAGCATGTGGCAGTAGGTCATGCTGAATTTTTCAACTTTCATATTCCAAAAATGAGGGGTGCTAAAAAGTTGTAACATGACTTGGAAATTCAAAAGATATTGTGAATATCTTTGCTGCTTTCTTTCTTGCCAATTGTTACAAATCTCAGTACTTAAAACAAACATTTAAAAAACGACAAGCCGCTGGAACAGAATTCTGGTGACCACAATCCTCTGCTACTACTGGTAAGGGCTCTCAAAGCCTCTCTTGGTTTTAAGTAAGGCTGAGGGCTGGGTTTTTTTAGTTTGCCAAGATCCTAAAACAAAGCAGATGTGAAAAGCCCAAGGTGTCCAGGGAAAATATGGCAGCTCAACAGGGGAGCATCTGCAGGTAGGGAGACTCTTTGCAGAAGCTACGGAACCAGAAGACAGCAAAGCAGGGAGGAGAGAGGAGGAAGGAGATGGCAGGGTCCCCAAACACTACAAGACAGATCATATCTCATCAACAGAGCATATATAGATGGCCCTGCTTACTGGCTTCCCACAGGCATCTGTCTGGCCCCTGTGAAAACATGATGCCAAACTTCGGTCCGACTCTGCAGGACTATTCTTATGTTCTTATCCAAGGCCGGCCAACTCATTTTGGCACATGAGGCAGAAAATTCCGCAAGTGCCTCTCCTACTTGCAGGGCTCTGCTTCTGTTCTTACACCCCATATTTAATCCGTGGCCTCTCTAATTAAAGGATCTTAGGTAACCAGGGTGGAAAAATATCTCTCTCCCCCATGGCAATGCGCCTTATCAGGAGCTGAGGGCCTAGAGAGGCAGAAACATTTGATTCTATATGTAGCTGTGGCATGGAAATGGAGGCATGGAAAATCTTTCAACCGCCAGGATTGCCACCGGGTCCTTCTGGACGGGAGAGGCTGTAAGAGGCTTCCTCTGTTTGGGCAGGCTGTAGCTTTGCCTGAGCAACAAGATCTTCCTGGCTCTCGTGTGCGTTTCTGAGTGTTCCTCGCCTCCAGTTCCTGGCTTGGCCTCTTGGCTCTGACTCCCTGGCTCACCTCTGACAGCCGTCTGTACCTCAACCTCAACACAGTGCCAGCCAAGAGGAGAAAACCCTGAGCTAGGGTAGATGAACGGCCTGGCCCCATGCAAATCCTCATAAGCTTAAAAGCAGGCCTGCGTTAGCTTACAAAAGACAAAGCGATTGCTTCCCCAGAGCAATGGCCCCACAGAAGAGGCAGATGGACAACCAGAAAACACAAAACGATCGAGCTAAACTCCAAGTCGAGATGCGCACAGGTCCATGCCAGCAGCCGTGTCCGTCAGCTGCAGGGAGCAACTGTAAAATCCTTCAAATTAGACAGCTCTTGGGGGGAAGCTGGAGAAGGTACTCCAACGGTCTCTTCAAGGCAGAAGCTGCGCAGAGAGATTGGCAGCGGAAATACAGGCCCAGCGCAGCTGAAAGTGGAGAGGCAGGCCTGGTGCAGGAGAAAACTTGCCCCTCTCTCATAAGCAACAAAAGGCTTTTTAAACAAGGCGCTAGTAAGTTCTGCAGAATGTATTTTACAGGAAAAAATTAAAAGTAAAAAGGGCAGCGTAAGATAAGCTGTATTCCTGACAGTTTTAAGGAACCTAAAAGTTCCTTAGCCCTCAAATAACCCCTTTTAAGTGCAAATTTCATCGTGAGCCTAGAAACAAAGAAGAAAATGGTAAGACTTGTAGAGTCCAGGCAGATGTCGTTTTTCAAGACAGTAGTAGCTTGTCTCAAGGCTGGGCTTGTCCCTTGGAGCCCTGTGAATGCTACTATGCACATTCAGGAATGCACCTTTTGGGGTAAGGGAGTCCCAGGATGCAGTTCAGTTTGTTATGGCAAAAACAAGGACTGTGTACATCGTCCTACCTGCCCAGAAAATCCCCACAGAAGTGCCTGTAGCCATCAAGATTAGAAAGAGAAGCCAATCCATGAATTCAGCCACTTTCAAGAACTTTGGCCCGTTCAGAGGTGTCTCTCTGTACAGCAGGGGTGGGGAACCTAAGGTAGGGGTGGGGGCAGGCCTACCAGGTCTATCTATCTGGGCCTCAGAACTCTCCCTAGGCCACGGTCCTCACGGGTATGGATCACACTCCGTGTTTTTGCCTGGTTGGAAAGTGTCCTGGAACTCTGACAATGCCTCTTGCTTGTTTTGATGGGGGGGTGGGGTATGGATGACAGAGAGAGATGAGTGCATGTAGCAATTTGCCGACTGTGCAAAGATGAAGTTTTAATTCGTTGCTCTGCTCACTTTTGCTTGTGGCCATGCCCACAACTGGGATGTGGCCCTCATAGGTTTTCCCAGAAGGCAATGCGGCCCTTACACTAACTAACTGCCTCTAGTGTAGTGCCTTTTTCAGCCATTCTGGGAACATGACTTGAGGGATGAGGTAAAAATACCTTAAATAAACAAATACAGGAGCCAATTTCCATATTTGGGGCCTGACACAGAACATCCTTTCACTCGCCACACAAAGGTAAATTTGGCTCTGACACATTGTGTACATTCAGCAGGGAGCTTCGCCCAACTGCATATCCCCAACAAGTGCAGCTTTATGAAACGCATTTGGAAACACAAGTCTGCTGCATCCAACCTTAAGATGTTTAGGTTTGCGGCATGTGAAAGAGACTCATTTGCCTCTAACCCATGTTCAGTTCATCTGTGGCTGAAGACACTTCTTTTAGGAGCAGGTTTGTGCCACCAATACACAGAAGCCTTTGTTAATGTTTTAAGACCAAGCCACTACCTCTGAAAAGTATTGGTAGGGGGGACAGGAAACATATTTCAGATTCAAATTATCTAGCTGGACAACCTGCACATGGCAAAATACTCATTTTAAAGGTTTATCTTCTCCCCCTTAACGCAAGAGCTGCAGCAGTGCTGAGAAATACGTTGTAGGGCTTGCACTTCCCCTTATCAGAGGAAACGCTGGATGCCCTGCAGCACTTTTATAACTACCAGGGAATGGGAAAAGTAAAGATTTACTAGAGGATATTTTATTGGCTGAAAGAACCCAGTCTCCACGCCAGTCCCCGCTATTAAAAATGGAAGCATAATATAATTAATGTTTACCCCCAAAGGCAATTGCCGAAAAAGGGAGGGGAGAGTGGGGTAGGGAAGAAAGGATTTGCCAATATTTATGATGACTCAAAAATGTGCAAAAGATAAGGGGTGGGGGGGAAGAACCCTGCAAGGCTGGAATAAATGAAAATAAATGTGCATTTCTCCCAGGGAGCCTTGAGGTTTCCTGTATGATGTGCAGAGGATAATTGTGCTGTGGCTTAGCAGTTAAAACACGTAGTTTGATTGTCTGGTTGGAGATCGTCAGCTGCTCACACAGCTGTGAATCAGACAAGGTCGGAGATGATGAGAGCCAGCAATGTTTCAGCATCATAATCAATTTGTAGCATCAGCGGCCTGATGGGTGCTCTATGCTGCCACCCACTTCTCTTCCTAAAGTTCATTAAAAGTTCCCACCAAGAAGAATGATGCATCCTGCTCCTCTCTTCCCCGCCCCATCTTATCTCATCATCCAATCAGCCTTGAGCCTCACTACTCAAAGGTTGACAGCTTTGTCCCACCTCACCACTCTCCATATCCTTGAGCTGTCTTTCTTGGAATGAATTTTCAGCGAAACAATGCATTTTCAATTAGAGTATTTTATGGCTTGTGTAACAGTCCAGGCCCTAAGCGACCATTACTAAAATCTGCTGGGCTGGCCCATGCATGAAAAGAGAAGGGAAGGAACTCTCAAGTCATCTAGTGACTATGCATTTTTTGCCAGGTGACCAAGATGCTTATTAGAATCATGAGAAGCATCTTGTTCTAAAAATATGCAAGAATTACTTTTGTCCTCCCACAGAACTGCTTTATACCAAGTCTAGATCAGTCCATTCAGAAGATCCCCCAAATGATCAGACCAAGCATCAATCTAGTCCGGCATCCCATTTCCCACGCCAGTCAACCAGAAACCTCTAGGAAGCCCACAAATAGGGCATGAAAAATCAGTAATCTGAAACCGGAGATTGCATATAACCATAATGGCTAATCATCGCTGATATTTTCCTCCAGTAATTTGCCTAATTTGCAGTTTTGCAAAGCAATTTTCCCTAATGTAGTGCACAACTACATCTTATGACAGCAGATTCTATCAATTACATACTGTGCAAAAAAAAAAAAAAGTGCTTCCTTTTGCTTGTCCTGCATCTCCTGACAATCAGTGTCATTAGATGGTCCCAGGATCTAATTTTACAAGACTATTTCGATGGAAGCGCTAATCTCAGCAGAGGTGAGGCAAGGTGAAGGTACCTTGGACAGCTCCAATCAGGCATCAGGATGAATACCGTACTATATGAGAACAGAGCTCAGATGTTGCTTTAGCACAGGCATGGACAAACTCGGCCCTCCAGATGTTTTGGGACTACAATTCGCATCATCCCTGACCACTAGTCATGTTAGCTAGGGATGATGGGAGTTGTAGTCCCAAAACAGCTGGAGGGCCAAGTTTGCCCATGCCTGCTTTAGCAGAAGTAAATTCTCAGACTGAGTTTCATATAGGAAGCTGCAGCTTTGCCTCCCTAGCAAGCTATACTCTGCCTTTATGGTTGGAGGCAGCATTATTTCTGAAGACCAGCTGCTGGAAACCATTCAGGCTTCCCATAGGCATCTGGATGGCCACGGTGAGAACAGGATGCTGGACTAGATGAGCCACAGGACTGATCCTTTAGGCGCTTCTTATGTTCCTATCTATGTGCAGGACTAGCCTTTTTTTTAAAAAGTCCTCAAATTATACATGGTCTGATTTACACTGTGCAGGGGATAGAGAATGTACACTCAAATTCTGATTTGTAATTCAACCTTTAAACATCTGGTTCATCAATTAAAATGACCCATGTTTGCTTTTCAGTTCCTAGTGTAGATGTCAGCAACTGAGACAGAGATTTTTTATATATATAAGCATGATATTAACAACATAAATATTTACTCCAGTCCTAATGCAAATGCAAGCATTTCCCATCAAGGCTGGAGGAAAGTTCTATAAATGGGAAACATCACTAATGTCCATGAAATCTTGTTTGAATTTGAGGTTTGGCTGTTTATTTAAAAGGTTATCAGGCAAAAACAAAGCCTTTTACTATTTCAGTGCAGTACATAGCAAACTCCTTCCCCCAGCCACAACTTATTTTGCCTGAAACCTACTGTCAGTCCGTCTAGCTCAGTACTGTCTGCTTTGACTGCCAGGCAGGGGAAATTCCCAATTCAACCTAGGCTGTGCACACAACATACTTTCAAAGCACGTTTGAAGCACACTCATATGAGGTCAAACCAAGGGCCACATTTACTCACCCCTGATTTATGGCAATCACACACAGTAGAATATATTTCACTGATACCTTTTCAACAGGTATGTAGAAGAGATGAGAAAGGTAGAATTGGGGGTTGATGGATGCAACAGTCATTGGAACATGTTAACACCAAGGCACTGGAGAAGATAACAATAATTTTATTATTTACATGCCACCCATCTGACTGGGTTGCCCCAGGCACTCTGGGAGGCTTCCAATATAAAAAAAACCCACAGCAAACATCAAACATTAAAAACCTTCTCAATACAGGGATGCCTTCAAATGTCTTTGGAAAGTTGTGTAGTTGTTTATCTGAGGGCGTTCCACTGGGGGGTGGGGCGGTGGGGGGGGGAGAAGAAGAAGAGTTTGGATTTGATATCCCGCTTTATCACTACCCAAAGGAGTCTCAAAGTGGCTAACATTCTCCTTTCCCTTCCTCCCCCACAACAAACACTCTGTGAGGTGAGTGGGACTGAGAGACTTCAAAGAAGTGTGACTAGCCCAAGGTCACCCAGCAGCTGCATGCGGAGGAGCGGAGACGCAAACCCGGTTCACCAGATTAGGAGTCTACCGCTCTTAACCACTACACCACACTAGCTGGGAAGGCCCTCTGCCTGGTTCCCTGTAACTTTACTTCTCGCAATGAGGGAACCGCCCTCACAATGAGGGAACCGCAAGGAGGCCCTTAGAGCTGCATCTCAGAGTCCAGGCTGAGCGATGGGGGTGGAGACGTTCCTTCATGTATACAAGGCTGAGGTCATTTAGGGCTTTGAAGGTCGGCATCAACACTCTGAATTGTGCTTGGAAACATACTGGGAGCCAATGTTAATCTTTTAGGACTGGTGCTATATGGTTCCAGCAGCCGCTCCCAGTCACCATTCTACCAGCCACATTCTGGATTAATTGTAGTTTCCGGGTAACCTTAAAAGGTAGCCCCATGTAGAGCGCATTGCAGTAGTCCAAGTGGGAGATAACCAGAGCATGCACCACTCTGGCAAGGCACTGCACAGACAGGTAGGGTCTCAGCTGGCATATCAGATGGAACTGGTAGACATCTGCCCTGGACACAGAATTAACCTGGCTGCAGGCTGAGCACCTAGACCTTTAGGGGCACAGTTACCCCATTCAGGACCGACAACTCAATGCAGACATTGCTGAGCTAGATGGACCAAAGTTCTAACTATGTGTAAGACCGGTTCCTCTGTTCCATCTCCCCACCGATACTATATTTAACATTGAGTACCAGCAAGTACTCTTAATTGGTTGGTGACTTTCTGTCCTGGGGGCCTAAAACTGAACAAGCTCGGCTAATCAGCAAGGCAAACGTGATCAAGGCACTTCCAGCTTCAAAGCACCCCAAAGAGCAAATTTGTCTTTCCAAACAAATCTTTACACAAGTAAATCAGAGACCCACACTGTCATTTACTTGTCCTTTGAAGTCAAGGAAAAACTAGCAAGAGTAGCCACTTACAAGGACCTAAGAAAATACAGTTCTGAGTGTATATTAAGCTATGCTACTTGAATAGTTATTAAGCCCCATTTCATGCATTTTTCTATTCAGGCATTCAGAAGGTACACAAAAATGCCATCAAACAAAAACGAGGAAAAAGACAACTAAAAATATTCCCTCTTTTGTAAAAGAATCCATTATGCTGTTTCTTTCCCAGACCATTCGCATAAAGAAAGCCTATGTTGCTAGAAGTAACTCTCACACAAATTGAACGATTAAAAATGTCAGTCGCATGTACCAGGGACATCCTGCTCCAATAACACCACTTATTTGCTTTTATGCAAAATTTGTTTCCTTTGTGGGTGGGAACCCGAGACAGGAAAACCATTTATGTCTACCTCACTTACAAAGAAGAGCAGACACTTTGTTTGTATAAGAATGATGAGCTATTTAACTTTTTTTTATTTTATTTGAAAAGAGGGACTCTGGTTACGTATTTAGCAAAATTACTTTAAAAGAGACCGAGAGGGGCTTCACAAACAGTTCCAAAAATAAAAACTTTTGTTACCAAAATCCTATGTTACTCTATAATAAAATGGTTTTAGAAGGTAGCAGATTAAAAAAAAACACAAAAAGAGGATACAAAATATATATATAGCCCATCCCCTTGTTATAGGAATTCTAAGGTCTCACATATATATAAATCATATGTTCATAAATCTACAAGGCAAATACATACATAAGTATATAAACCACATGTCTGAAATAGTACAGGAGAGCAATCCTGTAGCCATTTTGACTCTTCCAGTGACCTCAAATATTCTCTGCAGTGAGGAAGGAAATGGGAAAAGCCTCCCCATTGTCTCTTTGCTCATAAATCCTGTCTTAAGGGTGTATTTGTGCATGAATAGGGTGAGCCTGTGACCTGGATTCAGGAACTAAGTACGGTATTTAGCATCTCAAAAGGAATGGCCAGGCTGCCCAGGTAAAGCAATCAAGTGACCATTATCAGTATCCAGCCAGACAGGATTTCTGTTGTAGACTGCCCACCCTGTAGCTCAAGACCACCCCCCTGTGATGTATTTCTGCTGTAGCCTGCCTCCTTCTGTGATGTATGTATGATCTTTTGGGGGGTGGTCTTGAGCTACAGGGTGGGCAGTTTCAAAAGTCTACATAAAGGCTTGCACACCATTGTTCTGGGCCCCTCCTGCGTGTGGCAGTGAGCACCCTGTTGCAACAGTTAATAAAGATCAGGCTTACTAGCTGCCTTGCTTCTCAATATTCTCCGGTTGTGCCTGTGTTATTTTCTCCTTCCGATAGAGAACCTACTTAAGGACTCTATACGGGCTCTTGAATACCCCATAAGGGAAAGGGAGCAGTTTTTTCTTATAACACCTTATTGGCCCGATTTGCAATGACACTAAACCAGGGATGGGAACCTGTGCCTTCACCTCACTCCTCTTGTTTTTGGTCTCCAACTCCCATCAGTGAACATGGTCAGTGATCATGGATGATGAAAGTCAGAGTCCAGCAAGATCTGGCGAGGAGCACCATTCCCATGCTTAACTGCCATGGTTTTGATAGTACTGGGATGTAGATTCAAGTGGAAAGGCAGGCCTGGTGCGAGATGTAGATTCACATGCCTGAGATCAGAAGCTTCTACTTTCATTTTAGATTGACCACAGTTTAGCATCATGCCCAGACTCTAAACTGTGGTTCACCTTAACTATGGTTAGTGAAGACAAGCTGCTGTGGTGCAATGGGGCCTGGCTGTTAACCAGAGGGCTGTTGGTTCGAGCCCAACCAGGGACAGCTGTGGGCAGGATTCCTGTATCGTGGGAGGGTTGGAATTGACGACCCCCAGGTACCTTCCAACTCCACAATTCTATGATTCTATTATTCATAAAACACAAACCACAGTTAAGAGGACCTGAAGTTTGTCCGAGTTGAGACAATACAATTAATGAAAAATTAAAAGCTGCCAGCTCCTCCTCATGTAACACAATGAATAGCCCCTGTGTCGCAAACAGTAAACAACAGCAATAAGGGCAACACGTAATGACCAATGAATATATCAGGCACTTCAATGAACAAACTCAATATATATCAAGAAATAAACAAAGTCATTGAAAACATAAAATATAAGTCTCTAGATGAAATGAGATAACAATGTTCATGAGAAGACGTAGTCAGTCAATGTACTGTAGCAATAACGTCCAAGTAGTTCCAGTAGTAATGTGCACAGCGAACCCGGATAATCAAAACTGTTTCACAGGAGTCTTCTTCAGCACGACAAATAGGTTTGAAGAGAACACGTACTAGCCATATCATGAAAATATAAATCCTACTGTGGAGTAGTGGTCATAAAGGTATGTAACCACTTCTCATACACAGCGAGTTAGGAAGTGGAATATCGCCACCTTGCCACTTGTCTGTGATGAAATCAAGAGCAAATGGTTACCACACTTTAAAAAAAAAAAATACTCCACAGCTGCCCCCTAGCTCAGCCATCCTATCAGCTATTTATTTCCCCTGGTCCACGCATAAAAACACACATTTAACACTGTCATTTCCAATGAGGCCTGTTAACAACAAGTGTGCAATACTATACAGAGGAAGAAGGAGAGGACAAACAAAGGACCGGGGTGCTAAAAGATTGCAGAGAGCTTAAATACATTCTGAGCAGATAACCATGGCCTTTGTTGATGGCCTTTCAGCCGATTCCCTGGTGGCCCGCTGGAATGTGGAGCTAACCAGGGCTATTGACTGTCTGGCTCCGAAGCGCCCTCTCCGATTGCATGGAGCCCGGACAGCCCCGTGGTTCTCCCCGGAGCTGAGGGCGATGAAACAGTCGTTGAGACGGCTAGAGCGCCGGTGGCGGAAAACTCATTCCGAATCAGACCGGACACGGGCTAGAGCTCAACTTCGAGCCTACCAAGTGGCAATGGCGACGGCGAAGAGGACCTTCTTCGTCGCTTCTATTGCATCTGCAGAAAACAGCAGCAGGAGACTCTTCCAGGTGGTTCGAAATTTATCAGAACCACCGTCGTCACCGGGGTCTGGTAGGGACCCCAAGATCTCCTGCAATGCTTTTGCAAAGTTTTTTGCAGATAAAGTCGCTCAGATTCGGGAAGAGGTAGACTCCACCGTGGGAGCAGGGCTGGGGCGGGAGAGTGCTAGAGTCCTGTCTAGTCCAGTTGTGTGGGATCAATTCCAATCTGTTGCCTCCGAGGATGTGGACAGGCTGCTTGGACGAGTGAAACCAACCACCTGTCTCCTTGATCCTTGCCCATCCTGGCTTATAAAAGCTAGCCGGGAAGGGCTGGGCGATGGGCTTTGCGGGGTGGTGAATGCTTCTCTTTGTGAGGGAGCCTTCCCAGACCCACTAAAAGAGGCGGTTATTAAACCGCTTCTTAAAAAACCATCTTTGGATGCGGCCAATATGGCCAACTATCGCCCAGTCTCAAATCTTCCATTCTTGGGCAAGGTGATTGAGCGAGTGGTTGCTGAACAACTCCAGGCACGCCTGGAGGATGCGGACCATTTGGATCCCTTCCAATCGGGATTTAGGCCTCATCATGGGACTGAAACTGCCTTGGTCGCACTGGTCGATGATCTCCGGCGGGCTAGGGACAAAGGTGAGAGCTGTTTCCTAGTTCTGCTGGATCTCTCAGCGGCTTTTGACACCATCGACCATAACATCCTTCTGGACCGTCTAGAGGGGTTGGGAGCTGGGGGCACTGTTATACAGTGGTTCCGCTCCTTCCTCCTGGGCCGTGTTCAGAAAGTGGTGGTGGGGGATGAGTGTTCAGACCCCTGGGCTCTCACTTGTGGGGTACCTCAGGGTTCCGTCCTCTCCCCCATGCTTTTTAACATCTATATGCAGCCGCTGGGAGAGATCATCAGGGGGTTTGGGCTGGGTGTTCATCAGTATGCGGATGATACCCAGCTCTACCTCTCTTTCAAATCAGAACCAGTGAAGGCGGTGAAGGTCCTGTGTGAGTGCCTGGAGGCGGTTGGAGGATGGATGGCGGCTAACAGATTGAGGTTGAATCCTGACAAGACAGAAGTACTGTTTTTGGGGGACAGGGTGCGAGCGGGTGTGGGGGACTCCCTGGTCCTGAATGGGGTAACTGTGCCCTTGAAGGACCAGGTGCGCAGCCTGGGAGTCATTTTGGACTCACAGCTGTCCATGGAGGCGCATGTTAATTCTGTGTCCAGGGCGGCTGTCTACCAGCTCCATCTGGTACGCAGGCTGAGACCCTACCTGCCCGCAGACTGTCTTGCCAGAGTGGTGCATGCTCTACCGTGTTTCCCCTATTTTAAGACACCGTCTTATATTTTTTTTTCCTCAAGAAAACGCACTATGGCTTATTTTGAGGGGATGTCTTATTTTTATTACGGACGCCCAGCCCAGCCTTTTCCTTGGTGCCCTCCAGAACTGCGCCTATCACTATGGCTTATTTTCGGGGTACGGCTTATATTTCGCAAATGCGAAAAAATCCTGCTATGGCTTATTTTATGACTACGTCTTAAAATAGGGGAAACAGGGTAGTTATCTCCCGCTTGGACTACTGCAATGCGCTCTACGTGGGGCTACCTTTGAAGGTGACCCGGAAACTACAATTAATCCAGAATGCGGCAGCTAGACTGGTGACTGGGAGTGGCCGCTGGGACCACATAACACCGGTCCTGAGAGATCTACACTGGCTCCCAGTACGTTTCCGAGCACAATTCAAAGTGTTGGTGTTGACCTTTAAAGCCCTAAACGGCCTCGGTCCTGTATACCTGAAGGAGTGTCTCCACCCCCACCGTTCAGCCCGGACACTGAGATCCAGCGCCGAGGGCCTTCTGGCGGTTCCCTCACTCCGAGAAGCGAAGCTACAGGGAACCAGGCAGAGGGCCTTCTCGGTGGTGGCGCCCGCCCTGTGGAACGCCCTCCCATCAGAGGTCAAAGCAATAAACAACCACATGACCTTTAGAAAACACCTGAAGGCAGCCCTGTTCAGGGAAGCTTTTAATCTGTGATATTTTAACGTTTTTTTTTTTTTAATATTTGCTGGAAGCCGCCCAGGGTGGCTGGGGAGACCCGGCCAGATGGGCGGGGTACAAATAATAAATTATTATTATTATTATTACTACAGGGTAACATCATCCACTCCTAACACTTTGCTGATTAAAAGGCAACTGTAACCTATCTTTCAACCAAGTTTCCAATGCAGCTAACAAGGCATATTAAACACAATACTGTAGAAATTAATATGAAAACATACTAGAAATGCAGAAGTATGGAACAGAGCGGCAGAATCAAGAAAAGGAGCTAATCAAGGCAACCCAAAAAAAAAGCCCCACTGAAGAGGATTGCTTTGGTTTCCTGCTGAAAAGCCATGCAGGAAGCAAAATGAAACTTCCTTAGGAAGGGAGTTCCACAGCTACGATGCTATCACAGAAGAGGCCTGGCCACATACAGTGGTACCTCTGGTTAAGTATTTAATTCGTTCCGGAGGTCCACAGAATCACAGAATCATAGAGTTGGAAGAGACCACAAGGGCCATCCAGTCCAACCCCCTGCCAAGCAGGAAACACCATCAAAGCATTCCTGACAGGTGGCTGTCAAGCCTCTGCTTAAAGACCTCCAAAGAAGGAGACTCCACCACACTCCTTGGCAGCAAATTCCATTGTCGAACAGCTCTTACTGTCAAGAAATTCTTCCTAATGTTTAGGTGGAATCTTCTTTCTTGTAGTTTGAATCCATTGCTCCGTGTCCGCTTCTCTGGAGCAGCAGAAAACAACCTTTCTCCCTCCTCTATATGACATCCTTTTATATATTTGAACATGGCTATCATATCACCCCTTAACCGTCTCTTCTCCAGGCTAAACATACCCAGCTCCCTAAGCCGTTCCTCATAAGGCATCGTTTCCAGGCCTTTGACCATTTTGGTTGCCCTCCTCTGGACACGTTCCAGCTTGTCAATATCCTTCTTGAACTGTGGTGCCCAGAACTGGACACAGTATTCCAGGTGGGGTCTGACCAGAGCGGAATACAGTGGTACTATTACTTCCCTTGATCTAGATGCTATACTCCTATTGATGCAGCCCAGAATTGCATTGGCTTTTTTAGCTGCTGCATCACACTGTTGACTCATGTCAAGTTTGTGGTCTACCAAGACTCCTAGATCCTTTTCACTTGTACTGCTCTCAAGCCAGGTATCACCCATCCTGTATTTGTGCCTTTCATTTTTTTTGCCCAAGTGTAGTACTTTACATTTCTCCCTGTTAAAATTCATCCTGTTTGCCTTGGCCCAGTTCTCTAATCTGTTAAGGTCATTTTGAAGTGTGATCCTGTCCTCTGGGGTATTAGCCACCCCTCCCAATTTGGTGTCATCTGCAAACTTGATCAGGATGCCCTCAAGCCCATCATCCAAGTCATTGATAAAGATGTTGAATAAGACTGGGCCCAAGACAGAACCCTGTGGCACCCCACTAGTCACTTCTCTCCAGGATGAAGAGGAGCCATTGATGAGCACCCTTTGGGTTCGGTCAGTCAGCCAGTTACAAATCCACTGAATGGTAGCATTGTCTAGCCCGCATTTTACCAGCTTCTTTACAAGAATATCATGGGGCACCTTGTCAAAGGCCTTGCTGAAATCAAGATAGGCTACATCCACAGTGTTCCCTTCGTCTACCAGGCTTGTAATTCTGTCAAAAAATGAGATCAGATTAGTCTGACATGACTTATTTTTCAGAAACCCATGCTGACTTTTAGTGATCACAGCGTTCCTTTCTAGGTGCTCACAGACCGTTTGCTTAATGATCTGCTCTAGAATCTTTCCTGGTATTGATGTCAGGCTGACTGGGCGGTAATTGTTTGGGTCCTCTCTTTTCCCCTTTTTGAAAATAGGGACAACATTTGCCCTCCTCCAGTCTGCTGGGACTTCACCTGTTTTCCAGGAATTCTCAAAGATTACTGCCAGTGGTTCTGAAATCACCTCTGCCAGTTCTTTTAATACTCTGGGATGTAGTTCATCTGGCCCTGGAGACTTGAATACATCTAAACTAGCCAAGTGTTCTTGTACTACCTCCTTACTTATTCTGGGCTGTGTTTCCCCTGCTGAATCATCTGCTCCATATTCTTCAGGTCGGGCATTGTTTTCTTTTTTGGAGAAGACTGAGGCAAAGAAGGTATTGAGGAGTTCTGCCCTTTCTGCGTCCCCTAACATCATTGACAGGGAAATAGGTCCGTTCTTAACCTGAAACTGTTCTTAACCTGAAGCACCACTTTAGCTAATGGGGCCTCCCGCTGCCGCTGCGCCGCCAGAACACAATTTCTGTTCTTATCCTGAAGCAAAGTTCTTAACCTGAAGCATTATTTCTGGGTTAGCGGAGTTCTTAACCTGAAGCGTATGTAACCTGAAGCGTATGTAACCTAAGGTACCACTGTACTTCAGAACAGTAAGGAGTAGTAGACAATATGAACAGAATTCCACCAATTAGTTCCTCTGCAGATTAACTTTTATTACTATTACCTAAAGACCCAGTGCTCCTCCAATTCTGGATATTTCATTTGCAAAACATTTTGCCTTATATCCAGGGGAATTGTTCATAGGTACCAACCTTTTTGGCCATTTCATCTTTAGAGGGGCAGGTTCGTGTAATCTGCACTGACATGTAGAAGACAGGAACCCACCACCCGATTGCATGAGCCAATCTCTCCATTTAGCCAGAATAAATTCAGACTGCCTGTTTTCCAGCTCTGTTGCCTCCCCACTACATCACAGTCAGCTGAAATATTCTCCAACATCTTCCCAGTCTTGAATCTCCACCCTCCACCCACAAGGAGGTGACTGGTATCCCATTTCAAGAAATTCCGGTTCCGTGATTGCATCCTTTGACTTACACCTAAACTCAAGCTCTCCAGATTAGGAGACAATATGCTTTTGTCCACAAGGACGTGTTAAAAGGATGGAAACTTCCATATGCTTTTTTGCTCTTCAATCAACTTGATTCTGAGTAGAACTGAGGAGTTAAGAAGCAGCAAAGGAACATTAAGGAGAGTCTGGCTGGATCACAACAAAAAGCCTATCTAATACAGCACCCTGTGTCCCACAATGGCTAAACAGATACCTATAGGTAACTCCCACACCCAATGCAAGAGATAGCCCTCTCCTGCTGTGGTTCTCCAGCAACTGGTCCTTCAGAGACAAACTGCCTCAGCTCCTGGAGGTGGTACAGCCATCATAGCTAGCAGTCACTGATCCTCCACATTGTGTGACCTATAAGGGCAAAAAAGGGGTTTGTTCCGTATAATCAGCTTCCTACAATAGCAAACAAGGACTATGCACGACACATATATTTTAACATCACTGCTCTTCATGCAGTAGCAAATACCTAAATTTTAAAATAATGGCATCTGAGGTCAAATATACTAATGCAATTTACTCCTATAAGTGAAATACCATCTGATACAACGAAAGACGACTTATTATTACACACTGAGCAAAAAGTTCAATGCTAGCGTTCTGATTTAAAAGCATGATGGAAAGCCTACTGTAGAGAGAACTCAGTACACCAGACAGGGCTTAGCTAGAATTTTTTTTGCCAGGGTAGTGGTGGAGAGAAATAATATTCTAAACTGGTAAGGAAGAAAGGTTTTGCCAAGCTATATTTCTGCCACAAATCTGGATTTAACTAACGTACATAAAGCTACCAAATTTCAACGCAATGGGTTTTTGGGGGGGGTGAGTTGGGATAGAGAAGAGATGGTTTTCAAAGGGCTCTGGGCTATAAAAGTTTATACTTAGCTTGAAATGCTTATACTTATTAAAGAATGGCACAATCCACCAGGCATTTCTCCTGAGAAAAGAACCCATCAAAATGAGTGGGGAGCCACAGAAAAATGCTACCATGTTCTTGCACAGCTCCTGGTTTTTGTAAGGTGGCCTGTAGAAAAGAATTTGGGACTCCATGCAGCATACAATCCCACAAAACACACACACAAGCACTTGCTTCCCTTCTTTGAAAAACAAAATAAAAATGTTTATCTTAACCAAACATCCGTTACAAGGTATCGGTAATAAAAGATTCCAACAAATAACTAATCTGAAATTTAGTTGATTCTTAAACCCACAGTGGTTGTTCCCAAAACAACGTCCCAGTCATAGCGATAGTCTACATCCTGCTATCCCTGGAGATTTAGGCTGCAGAGCTACGCCCACTTACTGGGGAGTGGGTGCAAATGAGCCTTACTTCCGAGGAAGCACATATGCTTAGGATGGGGCTGTTAGAGCCCCCCCCCCATGTGACGAGTGCACAGAAGGAGCGCAAGAGGTGCAGCCTATCAGGAGTTATGAGAACAGCTGCTACCCTTGGGGACCTCAATTTGTGCCAGATCGCTGTCACAGCTTTCCCGGCAAGTCTGACTTGCCAGAACAGCTGTAGGAAACCCGAAGACCCTCAGATCATGGCACAACAGAGGCAGAATAAAAACAAACACATGCACAGCACTTCGGGGGGGGTCCAGCAAGTATTTCATTTAACACACCAGCAAGATTCCTCCCCCAGCACCCTGTCACTTCCCCCAGCCACTCTTCGCATACAAGCAAAAGAAAAGGGAGGAGAAACCTCCCTGTATTTCATCGCTGATTAACCCGACACAGATAATAGGTCTGCAGCTAGGATGTCACTAGCCGATTCCGCCGCTCCCCAAGCCCACCCGCACACCCTGCAATGTAAAAAAGCTACAGCAACCTTTCCAGGCATCCCTTGCAAAGAGGAAGGGAGCGACACATGGTATTTGCTCTGCTGTCCAAGACAAACAGCCTGTCTCGGCAAGTAGAAAGGCTACAGAACGCGGCGTAAACAAAGAACAAACTTCTATGGCCAGAAATAATAATAATAATAAAGGCAGTGGCACGAGGTTAATTCCTTGGGTTGGCTAGAAGAAAGAAAGTTTGTCAGTTCTGTTCCCCGACTGGGGACATTAGGGATCTCCTGCTAGCTCCTTTCTTTCCTACAATAAAAAACATCCCCCTCTTTCAATAAACTTTCCCTTTAACCAACCATTACAGCATCTGCTGACTTTACTCAGCTGGCAGCAGCATGTGAAGCCTCATAGCTTGGTTAGAAGAGCTTTAACAGAGCAAGTTTGTGATCACAGTCATTACTGCCAGGATGCTCAAACTGCAAGGTATTTTTAAAAAGGAAAGAATGGAAGACTAGGCTTTTGCCCTGCTGTACCCTTTAAATGGCTTCTACCCAAACCAAAGGTGCGAATGACCATAAAACAACAACTTTGCTACTAGTTTAAGTCAAACAGTTGCAATCAATAGGAAATGGCAACAAATCCCAAACCCCCAAAATGAACAGCCCAAGACTTGCCTCGCCTCCGTGCCCATCAAATATCCCAAATATGGAAGGATGGGTCTTGTTCACCAGGTCAGTGATGACTTCGAACCTGTCCTCCATGTGGTCTCTCCGGCCTTGGATGGAGTAAACGGCCACGTTGTGGTTCTTAAACTCCCAGGTCTTGGAGAACTCGGCATCCAGCACATCCAATCCGCCAAGCCGGTCATTCTGCATGATCTCCGCCACTTTGCCCTTCACCATCTTCACGGCGTCCCTGCTGGACTTGACAATGGTCTTCACTTCATCCGTATGGAAGAAGTAGCTCCACAGTGCCAGGCTGATGCATAGCAGGAAGAGGGTCTCTGGTCTCAGCAAGAAGTAACGCATGATCCGACCCAGCAGAGAGAGCAAAGTCATTGTATCCTCTATCATTTATTACGGAGACAGTGGATCTCCCCCCCCCTCCTGACCATGCACCGCACACCCGCACAAACCCCGGTGATTGGGATGGGTCTAAAGACAAGGCAGCAAATCAGTGCATGCTCCGGTAATACAAACCCACTGAGGGCAGAGTTATCATCGGCTACTAAAGCTGCCGCCTCCTCCTCCTCCTCCTCTCCCTGTACCACTGCTTCAGGCAGCTCGAGTCACAGATGGCTGGGAGTAGCTCTGGTGTCAAGTAGTAGGAAATCAGCACACTTCTGTGCAACCAAGGGCAGGCTGATCTGCCTCCTCTTCTGGCTCCTGCTGTTTCCAACCAGCACGAGGCTCTGGAGAAGGTGAACTGCAAGAAAACAAGCATCCGCACATGAGCAAAAGGGGGAAGGGGATGGAGAAGCGAGCACTAAAACAGCAGCAAGAGAGACAGAGAGAGCTGTCAGTCTCTGTGTGCTATTGCAAAGAACTCTTCCAGCCAGGATGGAGGCGAGGAGGAAACAGCCTATGTTCGAGGGAGGACACAAAAGGACCCCTTCTGCCTTCTCCCGCCTGCTCCTCCTCTTGCTGCTGTTTCCCGGGCACTCGCTCCCAGCTGCCCAAAGATGCCTCGGAAGTAGGACAGTAAATCAATTCTGCAAACTCCAGGCAGAGCACACTTTTATCCAGCGGCAGCCCGGAACAGTTGCTAGCAGAGGCTCCGGGGGAGCAGAGAGAGAAAGAGAGAGATTGGAAGGTACCCGAAGGAAAAAACAACAACAAAGCCACAAGGAGAATGTGCACAGAAAAACCAGGAACAATGAAAAGAAACAAATAACAAAGGGCCACGTGGGCTTTAGGAGGGGAGGACTGCATTGGAAAGCAAGCCAGGATTACAGGAGGGCAGCAGCATAGAGGAGTAGAAGAAATCAAAAGGGAATAAATTATTATTATATTATTATCACCTTCAGTGGGCAGAGCTGGGTCCTATTAAAAGGAAGCAGGGCTGGTGTTTTGTTGTGTTTTTTGTATTTTGTAAAATAAACAAAACAAGGCAGAATGTCACAATCAGGAGGGCCCTTATGGCGAGCCCCCAGAACTACAGGGTCCTAAAAATAAGGAGCAGGGCTTTAAAACGAGGCCCGCTTGGTCACCCCTGGTAGGATAATGCAGCTCCCCAGGAAATCCCCGGCACGGGCGCTTGCACCAAGGCTCCCTCACCCAGCTGCCATGCAGCCTTTTCCTTTGCAAAACCCAAGAGGTATCGACCACCCGCATCTTTGCAACCCGTCTGATGATGGTGAACTTCGGGGGGGGGGGTGTCTGTTTTTGTGGAGGGGTTATTTCTGCTTCTGACACGGGCTCCAGTTTGCAGGCCACGAGGACGACTGGGTGCATGCCTGGGAAGCGCGGACTCCCGAGGAGGAGCGGGAGGGAGGTACGCGCTTCCTTTCCCCCAGCCCTTACACCCACCAACCCGCACCGACTGTATCGTCCCGGAGCTGCTGCAGAGATTTGCATGCTCAGGCGGCCGACCTCGCCGAGGGAGAAAGGCGGCAGCAGCCCGCCTCGCGCCTCTCCGCCCGCTTTGCTGCAAGAAGAGGGGAGCGAGGCGCCGGCTGCAATCCCCGGGCCGGCCAGCCAACCAAGCGGCCGGCTCGCCTCTCTCTCGCGCCGCCTCCCTCGGGCCTCCGCTGCGCTCCTGGAGACCCCTTGCCCCTCGCCTCGCTGCCCCGCCACCCCTTCCCCGGCCGCCGTCACCTGCAGGGCCGCCCGCGAGACACCTGGCTCAGCCTCGCCGCCGCCGCCGCCTCCGGTGCCTCCCACTGGGCTGGGCTAGTGGCCGCCGCTGCCTACGAATCCCAGGAGCCTTCGCGCAGGGGCGCTCTCGTACGATTGGCGGGAGGCCGCGCCGCAGATTTCTGGGGCTTGTAGTCCTCGAGAGCGGGAGGGCTCTCTTGCGCCCTCTACCAATGAAGTCATCGTCATTATTTATTTATACACCGCTTGCCTACAAAAAAAGCAGCAGCAGCAGCAGCTGCTGCTACTACTACTACTACTACTACTACTACCGGTACTACCAGTAGTGGTTTAAGGTAAAGGGACCCCTGACCATTAGGTCCAGTCGTGTCCGACTCTGGGGTCGCGGCGCTCATCTCGCTTTATTGGCCGAGAGCCAGCGTACAGCTTCTAGGTCATGTGGCCAGCATGACAAAGCCGCTTCTGGCGAACCAGAGCAGCGCACGGAAACGCCATTTACCTTCCCGCCAGAGCGGTTCCTATTTATCTACTTGCACTTTGACGTGCTTTCGAATTGCTAGGTTGGCACCGAGCAATGGGAGCTCACCCCGTCGCAGGGATTCGAACCGCCGACCTTCTGATCAGCAAGCCCCTAGGCTCTGTGGTTTAACCCACAGCGCCACCTGGGTCCCTCAGTAGTGGTTTGCAGGAAGATAAAATAAATTTTGTAACCTAAGTATGACTCTGACAGTAAACTAGTTTGTTTTATTATAACAGATTCATGTGTATTGTTTTTAAGAGGGATAAAAGGGATTCGCAACTGAGAAAGACTCTTAACGAGTCAGCAGGCTGTTTGCTGCTGTGCAGACCTCAATAAGGAAACGTTTGACTCTGCTACTAAACTAAAGTATATTATAAACGTTCCTACAAATACAACCCTACTTTAAGACCTATACTGTATTAGCCTTCCTAGCTAGGACTGATGGGAACTGTAGTCCCACCACCAACTAGAGAGAGCACCATGTTGGCTACCCACTGCTTTATACTGTTATAGATTTAAGTGGGGGGATTCCCCGAACCCTGGAAATTAATGCAAGGGTTTTGATCAATTGGGATATGGATTAAAGTGCAGAACTGTGCCAAACAGGGAATTCCTGGGTTGGCTTATGCAAACCAGCCTGGCTGGCTGGGGGAAGAGCAAACCCGTGAACGTGACCACAGGTGTTGATGCGCCATTGGGGAGTGAGACGTTACCAAGGTGGTGGGGTGTATGTTTGAGGGCACGGGAAAAGGGTTTCTGGAAAGAAGAAGCAGGAGGAAGGGGGAAGATCCGTCTTGGGCAGGGAGGCGGAAGGTTGCCTGCACTGCTCTGGGCCATGCAGTAAGAACTGGGCTCCCTCCATGCAGACTGAAGGTGTAAGTAGCCGAATAAACCATATTTCTTAAAGCCACAAGTCTCCGCCGTGTCTTCCATTCTCCAAAGGAACACAGATCCTGTGTGGGTGCTTAGGACCACATGAGCTCTTGCCACCACTTGGCAAGGAGAGGGGCAGGCACCCGATTTTTGTAACAATACTATAAAGAAGAAAGCCACTGTTGTGGTCAGAGCTTCGGACTTTGGAACTCCCTCCCTGGAGAAGTTAGACTGGCTCCCTCCTTGTTGTCTTTCTGTCGGCAGGTGAAGACTTTCTTGTTTCAACATGCTTTGGGGGATTGACTGCTTTTAATGAAAGGGCTAGTGTCGTATTGCTTTTAATTGTAATTATGGGTATGTTTTAAACAGATGTTATATATGTAAAGGTAAGGTAAAGGTAAAGGACCCCTGGATGGTTAAGTCCAGTCGAATTTGATTGTGGGGTGCGGCGCTCATCTCACTTTCAGGTTGAGGGAGCCGTCGTTTGTCCGCAGACAGCTTTTCCGGGTCATGTGGCCAGCATGACTAAAGTGCTTCTGACTAAAACACAATGGGACACCGTGACGGAAACCAGAGTACACGGAAATGCCGTTTACCTTCCCACCGCAGCGGCACCTAGGTTAGCAGGAGCTAGGACAAAGCAACAGGAGCTCACCCAGTCGTGCGGATTCGAACTGCCGACCATATGATCAACAAGCCCAAGAGGCTCGGTGGTTTAGACCACAGCACCACCCTTGTCCCATTATACAGTATGTGTATATAGTTTTAATTCTAGTAATGTTTAATTGTTTTTAAATGATTTTCAGCAATTCTTGTTTTTATCTAAAAGCTGCCATGTGTCCCATAAGGGAAGAAGGCGCAGTATAAATTAATGCAAAAATAATAATAATGGACTTTGCAGACACATCCGAGGCAATCAGCCAGGCTGCTGCCCACCCTCTCTCACTGGCAACCCACATGGTCTAAATATAGGCTTAACTCATTCTCGCCTGTTCAGCCAATTTAATGGTCTTGATCCTATTTAACTTTGACCGGATCATGCCCTATGTATATGGCAAGTAATACGAAGGAACTTCAAATTCATGTATACCCGACAGGAGAGTGTGGTAATTTCTCACGGTTTCCTGAACACTGCTTTTAAAAAACAAACAAACGCATCCGACTCTTTAGAGGAAAATGTCACGGATGATGACAGATTCGAGCAAACAACAGATATATAAAAATAACAACACTATTTTAAGGATACTTGGAAGTTCACTGGTTCAGATAATTATCTTCTGCTCAGTACTTCTCCCATCATAATGTATCTCTTTTATTTGAGCAGGTCAGTCGGAGCAACACCATTATGTAGAGAAACCGACTCTGTTAACTGCACAGACGTTTTGTTTATGAGGTCAGCCTCAGAAAGGGAATTTACTGTTTTATTTTTAAAACAGAGCGTGCTCTTTGATCGTGTCAAAGAAATAATTATGCCATGGAATATATAAAATTCATTTATATATGAGCAGGGCCCGTCTTACCATTCTACTACGGCTGCTTACACATTATACCTTTAAAACACATAATTTCCCTCAAAGAATTATCCTGTTAAAAACTAAGAGGTAGGATGGATCTTCCTCACCCTTGGGGTGTAGAGTGTTGGACTAGCACAAGAAAGATTCAAATTCATATCCTCCCGAGATGTTACGCTCATTGGGTGACCTTGCTTCTTCTCCGCCTGACCTACCTCACAGGGTTAGTGTGAGAATTGAATGCAAGACGCTTGGCAGTGCTGGTCTGATGGGTCTTTTTCGAAGCCGGGTTAACAGACCAGCTCTGCAACCATGCTTTTGCTTTAGCTCTCCCTCTTTTCTCTTTCGCTTCTTTTGGCATTTCTCCCTCCCGATGACAATCCATAGAGATCCTGGAGGTCTTACTATGCAGTTTGGCATACAGTGGGACCTTTGAAACTCTCTAGTTATCTCTATTTTTCTTGCGAGCCCAATGTTTACCAGTTCTGTGCGTGAGTAGGTGAAGTATTGGGAGCTCAGAATGGTGGCGGTGAACCATGTATATACAAGTTCCTTGGAGAAACATGTAATAAATATATAAATGAACTGCAATAAAATGTAAATTAAAGGATGAACATGGAATAGATCAATATGAACAATAAGGAATAATCATCTTTCCAGGGAACATTTGATTAAAAACTGGGATTGTATTGTGTTAAAAGAAAGGACGAAAGTTCAGTCCTGGGAACAAAACAGCTCATTGTCTCTCCTTTGCTTTGTGGCGGATATTCTGTAGAGTAAATCTTATTTTAATTGTTTATTGCATTATTGCCCTATTTACTCATTATGAGTTAAGACTCATGCAAAGATGCCTGCATCTGCTCTGGCAAGATCTGCTCCAAAATGATTGTGTTTGGGGCTTTTTAAATAACTGCTGCATTTGCGGCTTCTCCTGGCAATATATAATTGAGTTAAATTCTATGTTTAATGAAAACTTTAATAAAATACCTTCCTAAATGTGGAGCGTAATGTTCACGATTGCCAAGGAATTCATTGCTCGCATTATCTGCCTTGCAATGAAATATAAATGCATATGGTACCCTGAGGATGTCTCCCGCTTGTAGGAAAGTTTCGCTCATATTCTTCTCGATTCTAATTCATGCGGCACATAAGCCTGCAAAACACAGAGACAGCAGGATCCTTACTTCAAACCTTCCTGTCCAAAACATGGGAAGTGTGCCGCATGGGCGTAGCCAGGATTTGTTGGGTGGGGCAGGCTTTATGTTGATCAGTTAAGTATTTTTATTTATTTACTTGATGGGGTCTGCACCCCCAGCTACACCCATGGGGTGGGGTGGCACTGAGGAGATGAAGTCAGTGATTCTGAGAGCCAAACTAAAGTCACTTCCAGATTACCAGTTTATCACGCATTCATCCTGATTTGCTTGCAGGGAGATTAGACCACAGCAGTTTGTTTGAGCATTCATTCAAATTTGTACCGGTATGTAAGCAGGATACATGACATTGCAAGTGTCCTTCGATAATTCCCAGTGCATTTTCACGCATGGGTGTAGCCAGGAAGGTATGTGGGGCAGCTTCCCCCCCCCCCAAATAAGTAAATAAATAGAAATACCATACTTAACTGACCAATTGCATCGCACACATCTCAGTTCTGCCCCACCCCAACATAAAGCCTGCCCCCCCAAATAAATCCTGGCCACGCCCATGTTTTCTCGCCACTTTCCATATTGCAAGAAGTCTGATTTTGTGGCAGGTTTGCAGTATAAGAGCTCTCCACTCGACTTCAGTTGCGCAACCTGAATTTGCCAGCAAGTATTTGGATCCCAACCAAAAATAGCGAAAGTCTGGAAGCACCCTAAAGGTGATGTGGGAGATTCAGGAACAGGATTCTTCTACCTATTTTAAAATATTAATAGGAGAACTTATTTGGATTGGAGCCATGGCACCAATTGTGGAGTTGTTGTTTTTTTTTAAAAAAAACTTTCCTCCAGTGCTGCTGTCTCAATGAAAGCCAAGCCTTCTCCACTGCCATTTGATCCACAGGACAAAATATACAGGTGCCATATTGGTATTTACATTGCTTCACTCCTTCTATTTAGTCCCATGCCCCTAGAGAAGGCCTAGGGGTGAAATGCGGCGCTCCAGACCTTTTTACCTGACCCTCAGAACTCTCACCAGACCACTCCTATCATTGATCCTCCGAGTTTTTTTGCCTGGTGTTCTCGAACTCTGACCATGACTCATTTGCCAGGATGAAGGATACAGAGAGGTGTGTGCATAAAACAGCCCACTATACAAAGGAAACATTTATTATTATTATTATTATTATTATTACTTATTCAACTTATACACTGCCCTTGTTGTCCCACCCACTTTTGCCTCTGGCCCCTCCCACCACTGGCATGTGGCCCTCAGAAGGTTGCCCAGAAGAGAATGTGGCCCTTGGATGGAAAAGGTTCCCCCACCTCTTCACTAAAGTGGGACTTTAGAGTGTGATGCAATGCATAGTGCTCACTGCTGTAAGTTTAAGTGGGGTGAAATTCTGAAATGTTCATAGCAAAATGATTGCAAGCCAGAGATAAATTCTCATTCAATTACCTGTTCTGATAAAAAGAAAGAGAAATGGGTTAAAAAAAAAGTTAGGATGCATATTATGAAGAAGAATGCTATGCCTCCGCTTGATTTCAACCAAAAGATCAACAAGGCTCGCCATACAGGTACTTTATCGCAATATTGTTTCTTGAACCCGGTGAAGATAGACTGAAGAGAAGAGAGTGTCAAAGGAATAGCAGGTGATTATCATATAAAATTAGCTAATAGTTAGCTCCACAATTTCCCCCCTCCATGGGTCAGTGATGTCTGCTTTATAATGTTGTGAAACATTAGACAAACATTTCTCACTCAACAGCCCCTCCTACTGATTATATGCACAGAAAGCACTGAAGTTGTGGTTTCAATTAATTGTAGGTATTAATTTTTAACAGCAAACTGGGCATCATTATAAATTAGACATTCAGGTATTGCAGTGACTCATTAGGACGAAATCAACAAGTACAATGTTTATTTCACAATGGGAGAAAAATTGAGATTAAAATCACTTTGGAAGATTTCACCTTTTATTTTTAACACATTTTGATTCCAGATAATTATCATTCACTGTTGACTTTGATGATCATTGGAATCTAATGACTGCCTTAAAAAACTATTGGGGGGGGTATTACATTATTATTAAACACACAACCAGCCATGTTCCCCATTCCTATATGTTCTGCTGAGACATGGATTTCGGTTTCCTGAATACAAATTAAAATGCATGTGAAGCTAATTTAAATAATCAACATAATAAAAATGCAATTTCATTTCATTTACTCTGGGTGTTCGTTGAGGATATCATTACTTCACCCTGGGGAAAGCTTGTGAAAGTGGAATCTATAATCTTTGTAAATTACAGTACAGCATTCAAGACTGATGATAATAATTTGGCAAGAGCCCAAGGGAAATTTTGGCTTATATACAATTGTCATGACACCCTCTCTTCAAGGGGTGAAACCAGGGATTAATATTGAGACAGGGAATTGTCCTCGGAGCCAACCCCAGGTGGACCAACTAATGCAAAAACACTGGTATCCCAGGTATGCCAGTACCCCTCCAGCCCAAAAAGGTTATGTTGCCCTCCTCTGACTCGGGCTTATTCACCCTTCCCCTTGTGCCTCTGCTTTCCACCAGGGGAAACAACTCTTTAGAGCTCAATTGGGACAAATAGCAATTGGGTTTTCCACAGACTACTGTTTGTTCTGATTTAAAGCTAAAGAATGGGTTTTCCCTGGGAAGGGAGCGGGACAAGAGGGAAACTGCCTAGCAAACACAGGTCCAGCAGAAAACCACTACAGCTCTTATTTAAGTCTCAGTCTGAGGTTGATTGGTGCTGAGCCCCCACCCATTTTTTGGAATTGCAATAGGTTCTCTTTTTTTTGTACTGTTTTAAACCGTATTTTAATTTGTTGTAACCCACCCTGGGACCTTAGGATGAAGGGTGGGTAATTAACAATAATCAATAGTAATTATTAATAGTAATTAAGAGCTGGCCAGGGTGCCCCGGAAAGCCAAGCCTAACCTTGCCCTACTTTACTCTACTTGTTTGAATCTGATTGTTTTCCTGGGGTCAAACTCTCCCCCCATACATACAAGCAGATGGACAGGGTTGAAATGGGAATTGTGATTTGACTGAGGAAATATATATTTTGGTCAACAAGATAAAAGCAAAGGATAGTGAGGCTGCCACTGGTTGCGATGGAAGGGGAAACCACTCTACTGTTGCCAGACGTTCTCATCTACACATGAACAGCCTTACGTACAATATACCTGTGTAGGACTTTTATTTTATTTCATAATGTGACCCCAACACTCTCCAATAGGGATCCTCTCACCCTGCTTGAAGAGGCATACCTGGAGTTCATTTGAGTCTTCTCGCCTTCTCAACCAAGCAACCTTCTCAAGCCCAATCAACAAATCTGTACACCATGTAAAAGGTAAAAGGTAAAGGACCCCTGGACGGTTAAGTCCAGTCAAAGGTGACTATGGGGTTGCAACGACTAAACCGCTTCTGGCGCAATGGAACACCGTGATGGAAACCAGAGCGCACGGAAACACCGTTTACCTTCCTGCTGCAGCGGTGCCTATTTATCTATTTGCACTGGTGTGCTTTCAAACTGCTAGGTTGGCAGGAGCTGGGACAGAGCAACGGGAGCTCACCCCGCTTCACGGATTCGACCTTCTGATCAGCAAGCCCAAGTGGCTCAGTGGTTCAGACCACAGCACCACCCGCGTCCTACTGTACACCATGTACTGTACACAGCGAACCATTTGTACATATCCTGCTCTTGGATTGCTCATTTTGACACTTTGCTCATCCTAACCTTTCCAAAAACCTCATATTCATCAACTTTCAACTTGCCCAAGCCTGCTCAAGGAGACTTGCTTTAGTTTTGCTTATGCTGTAAGTTCCATGTCCCCATAATCTCCAGTGCCCCTCAATGAATCAGAACGTGGTATATCTTACTGTACAATAAAAATGTGAATATCATCATGCTGCAGTTCACTTGGCAACTGACAGGTGCCACTATGAACTTCAGTGTGACAAAAGGCAGTGCAGGCAAGCCACAGTGGGACAGCTATAACAACTTATGGCAACACCACCACCCCCAGCTTTGCCTGCCAGTCTCAGGTCCCCTGCTCACAGGATCCAGATCCTCAGGTTAGCCAGAGCCTAGCTTCCTCCACTGCAGCCGGCCTCAGAATCTCCTGCTACTGCTGAGCAGCATGGAAAACAGGAGGAATAGTGCAGGGAGGAAGAAACAACAGAGCTCCTCGTGTGCTGTTTTTGGCATAGGAAGTTTCTGTGTTTGCAGACTTCCCCACTCACTTCAATGGAGGAGAGATCTCTCCACAAATAACATCAGTACACTAAGCTGCCTTTTATCATTCTCCTTTTAAGGGAATTAGAGAGTCGTTATGGACAGGAAAGATGAGGGCATGTAATGGCTCTTGCGAGCAATCTCAAGCTGGAACAGAAGACATTGGGTAGTAGCCAGCTAAGTCCTACTCAGAGTAGACACGCTGAAATGAATGGACTTTAGTCAGGGTACTTCCAGACAGCTGCGACTTTCACACGGGAGCCCGTCACATACCAGCAAATTCAGATTGTGTAATTATACTTGGTCGGGAGACATCTCGCATGACAAACCCACTTCTCAGGTTTTTTTAGCGATATGGTCTGCGATGGGAAAATCCTCTGTAAGGTAACACATGATGTGATGCAACTTTGTCTAACCTTCCCCTGAACTCATTAAATAGCCAACATTATCTAAACCAGGCATCCCCAAACTCGGCCCTCCAGCTGTTTTGGGACTACAATTCCCATCATCCCTGACCTGTTAGCTAGGCATGATGGGAGTTGTAGTCCCAAAACAGCTGGAGGGCCGAGTTTGGGGATGCCTGGTCTAAACTCTCCAGAAACAAATCAGGAAGAGCACTCAATGACCAGGTTCCCTAAAAGCTCACTTGCATTTCTGCTTGGACCCACGGCCAGAAAGCACGGGACAAGCAGAAAACTACTCAGACCCATGCTTTCTATAACTGGGACAAGCAAAGTGTGGACAAGCCCTTCCTTAACGTTATTCCGATTCTCATCTCAACCCGAACTAATGCTGCCCTTTCAGGCTGAGAGGCGGTTCTAGCTGTCGAAGCACTGAAAGATTAAATCTGGTCCCAAATGTTGTTGTAACAGGTTAATTACTAGAAGCTGGCTTTACTCCCACATGGTAGCAATTTGTTTTCTCTCACACAGATTAAAAAAATAAAAGGGTCTTATCACAGGAATGTAATATTAGAAAACATCTGAGAGCACTCAGGCCGTTCTTTGGCTGTGATGAAATGGATTTTTGGGGGAACTGAAACACACCAAAATATTAAATTGTCTTTCCCAACAGGGAACCCAAGCCCTGGGTGTGATTATCAAGATATTCCATCTTCTCTTATGGCCTCTGATTTAAAATCATTGAAGCTTTTATAATTTTCCTCTTCAATAGATATCGGTTTTTAATCTTATAGCCAACCCCAGGTAGCTCATGCCAAAGGGGCTTTCGTACAAAATTAAATCCTTTCACAGCTTCAAAATGAAAAGTTAGAAGGCTAAAGAGGTCAGTATGATATACTTACTTTATACCTACTTTCCACTGGGGAGAAGAGGGGGAAAACTGGAATAAAACTGCTCAGTATATACTGTTGTGAGTTTTGAGAGTTGAATAGACTGTATGCCTGAGCCCCTGCTAATTCCTGGATCCAACAAGGATTCCATTGCTGGAATAGCCAGGCTTTGTTATGACCTGCTATTGTTATGGTAACAAAGGAAGCAGCTTTGTGTCAGAGGCCAAATAGGTTAGAGCCCCTCCCTCAGCTGTTTCTTAGGGTAGATCTACACACAGGGGGAAAAACAAAGGAAAAAACACAGGGGGGAAATTGCAAGTAATTTTTTGCTCTTCAGCGCCATCTGGTGTTGCATGTTTATAATGCATTCAAAACACTTTTAAAAAATAAAATAAAATACTTGCTTAAGCTTCAGGGTCCCTAATCCCAGAGGGGCCCCAGAAGCGACTTTAGCCCATGTTGCTTTTTTTCTTTTTTAAAAAAGGATCTAGTAGACCCAATTTGAATCACACAACTCAAATTGATTAATTTGTTCAAACAAAAACTCTGAAACATATAGTGGACAACATGTTTGGCAAATGAACCAGAAGGGATGTTCAGAATGTGATGTACTGCTACCTTAAATTAAGTTATATATATATATGCAGCCTTGACATATTATTCTAGCCTAATTGTTCCTGGCCAGGAAGAAATAGCAAGCGTGCCCATTTCCTCATGTCGGAGAATATGATGAAAACTCTTGCTTCAGCAACGAAGCAGTTCAGACTGGATACTTATGTAGGGTCCGGAGGCCACATCTTTCTGGCTCTCAGTCAGGCTCTGATCCACACAGGTATTTCCATGTGCTCAAGAAACAGTTCTGAGGTTTCTGCATGGCTTGCTGTTTCTGCATGGAGATGGGTGGTTGTGGCAGTCCAAGAAATGACCCAGGGGGTTGGTGTGGGGACCTCCAGTATGGACCTCCAGCCAGGGATGCCTGGATCCAACAAAACTCCAGGGTCACTGCTTGTATGGGTATCTGCTGAATGGTCCACACCCCCTCCCCCATAACTTGTTCTTCATCAGAAGAACCCCCAGATTCAAGGGCTGGACAGGGCTGAAACTCTGACAGGGTAAGGCTTGGCCACAGGCAAGTTGCTTTTACATTCATAAAACAAACTTTCATCCCTTCTCTTTCTTCTCTTCTGTTTGTTCACTCCTTTTCAACCAATCAATCTTTTTAAAAATAAATAAATAAATTATTTATGCTTTTCAGGTTTCTACGTTTCACTAATTTTACAATCATTTTAACATTTCAAAACTTGACTTCCTTCCACCTCTTTCTGCAGTTCCTTAAATTTATTTTTTAATATTTTCTGCATATCCAAATTAACTTAATTTGCTCATTTATTCATCTACTTTAAATATATACTCTTATAAAACTGCAGATTATTACAATAATCCTGCCAATGTTCTTACCTGTTTACAATTTATCCGAAAATATTCAATAAACCATTTCCATTCTTTTACACAATCAATCATTTCTATTCTTTTATCAATCATTTTATTCGTATGCCACCTTTCCATGCTCAAGGCAGCTTACAGCATATAACTACAAACATAGCAAAAGCAGTCATAAACGATAAACAAAACATCAGAAAGTAAACAACCAAACAGAACACTTTCCACAAAATAATAATTTTATACCAGACACTCACACAGGACATTCACTGCCTTATCTGATTTAAAGGAGAGGTAGATGGTGTTTTTTGCTAAAAAAAAATTAGGCCAAAATTGGGGGTCATCTTATACATGGATAGCAAACAACTCGAGAAATACTGATTTATGAATTTTGGGTTTTAAAAAATAGGGGTCGTCTTATACATGGGGGCCTCTTGCACGTGGAAAAATAGGGTATTTCTGACCTTGTATAGAGAATTAGCTCCAGAGCATGTAAAAAGATAAAACAGCATGGCTTTAAAAAAATTTCTTCAGGCTGCATGTATAAAATACGGCACAGACCATTGAGCTGTTTATAGACGCATTGTTTAAAAATGTCATTTTATAGCTTATATGGTTTGTCATTTTTTAATATCACAACCGAGTCCAACCTGTAATGAGAAACAAAGACCTCTTGAGGAGGATCATTTTGTGATCATGGCAGAAAGTAACGTCTGCATTATTGATCCTTTGCTGTGTTTACCATTCTTTTGAGGCCTACAGGCATATATCAAAAGCACCTAGGAATTGAGTTGTGCTGGAAAGTGGGACTGTATTCAATATTACTAATTGATTGTTACGGCCATCTCTTTTCCAAAACAAATTAGTGTGTTGCCCCATAAGGCTCAGTTTTCCCGCTGCCAAAATAAATAAATAAAGCCAAGCCCAATATTGTGTGAAATCTAGATAATATGCAGCTGGGAATAAATCCTGAAAACATCATGGCATGAGGAGATGGAAGCAGAATTTATGGGCTGACGGCAGGTAACCACATTTCCTCTAGGCATCCATCTTTCTTCAACAAAAGAACCTGACGAGGTATTATCAAAAGAAAAGCCAGGTGGAACAGGCCAGTGGCCCGTCTAACTCAGCATCCTGTTCCCACAGCGGCCAACCAGATGCTCCACGGAAGACCACAAGACGGGTCAAGTACAACAGCGCTTCCCCTGAAAAGTATTAAGAAGAGGAAGCCACACAAAGAATATATAACAGCTCTTACTATAAAACAGCATGAAGAAGCAGCTGTAATCCTATTGGCTTGCCATGCTCCATCTCGTGTCTGAAGGATCACATAACACCGGTCCTGAGAGGTCTACATTGGCTCCCAGTACGTTTCCGAGCACAATTCAAAGTGTTGGTGCTGACCTTTAAAGCCCTAAACGGCCTCAGTCCTGTATACCTGAAGGAGCGTCTCCACCCCCCACCGTTCAGCCCGGACACTGAGGTCCAGCGCCGAGGGCCTTCTGGCGGTTCCCTCACTGCGAGAAGCAAAGCTACAGGGAACTAGGCAGAGGGCCTTCTCGATAGTGGCGCCCGCCCTGTGGAACGCCCTCCCATCAGAGGTTAAAAGGATCAACAACTACATGACATTTAGAAAACACCTGAAGGCAGCCCTATTTAGGGAAGTTTTTAATCTGTGATGTGTTAATGTATTTTAATGCTTGCTGGAAGCTGCCCAGAGTGGCTGGGGAGACCCAGCCAGATGGACGGGGTACAAATAATAAATTATGATGATGATGATGATGAAGTGGCCCTTCCATACAAAGGCTGACCTGGGCCTTCCCAGCAGCCTTCTCCAACTTGATGCCCTCCAGATGTTTCATACTACAACCCACACCATCCCTTGACCTTGCTTGCTCCGGCATCTCAACGTTGTAGCAGATCTGGAGAGAACCGGGTTGGGGAAGGCTACTCTACAGCAGGGGCAGAGAACCAATGGACCTTTTGGACTCAGATTTGATGGGAGTTGTGGTTCAACAACACATGGAGGACCACATCTCCATCTCCGCCCTAGAGAACTTGCTCTCATTTTTCAGCAAGAACTAGCATGGAGTTCTGGTAAAGAGGCAAGTTGTGTTCTGGAAGGAAATCTTTGTTCAGCAATAAACTGTTTAGGCACATAAGGTATAATCCCAAGGGGGGTGGAGGGATATGGGGGTCAAATGAGGAATCTTGTCTTGAATCCAAGCCTCTAGGGAAACCCTATTGAACTACACAGAACTGCTTAACTGTGTATGTGTTGCCCCTGATTCGACAATAATTCAATTTTGAGAAAAACACATATAATGGGGATGGGTTTTTTGTTTTCAATGCTCACATAGTTATTTCAAATTACATGTGTGCAATCATTTGAGAATGCCTTCATGAGGATGTCCTTTCCCATGGGAAAATCTGCAGAGAGGATAGATCTAGCCTTCTTTTCTCAATGTGGCAATACTTTTATGCCTACAGTGTACAAATGGTCCTCTTTGTGAGAGCTTGGAACACTACAATTAGACAAGTTTTGAAATGGCATCCAGTGATTCAGCCAACAAGCACTTATGCAGTGCAATCTGTTTCCCTACCATCCCAGAGTACATTCCCTCCACCTGCATGATGCTATTGATTTTCCATTGGCTTGCAAGATCAAGTCCTCTACACAGTCATTAATATTTCAGTGCTGTAAGACTACCTGAAATTTATTTCTAGCTACTTATTCACTGGGAGTACAACCAAGACTGAACTATCATTAAGAAAAACTACTGGGTCAGTAATAGAATTGTGTTAATGGGTTCTGGTATACTTGAATACAAGGAGATTCTGGGCAGATTCGTAGTTCATGCAGTTGATATTAAATGATTATACCCAAGTTTCAAGGTTCTCCCAACCAGCAGAGGAATGGGACTGGAGCTGAAGATCAGCAGAAGGTGCGGATTTGCTACATGCAGAACTAAAGGCTCCTACCTCCAGCTCCTGAAGCTGGTTGGGCAGCCTGTTTGCAGGTGAGAAACAAGCCCCCTTCGTGCGTTAATTGAGCATGTTTATCATATGAAGTCACATCATGCACATCTAAAGGAGGCTACAGGCATGCTGAGAATCTGGTCCATATGTATCAAGGTGGTGAACCTGCTTGGATTCAGGCGCCATAGGCTAACTTTGGCAGGTGGGCTGTCCCGCTTCCCTGTCAAAATCCCTTGTGCAGGGTCCCCAAGTACCCAATAGCCAGTGGAAGAAGTCCCGCTTGCATGGCGATACCCTCCCCTGAAGTAAAGACACAGACACGTATAAATTTTAATGGGCGTGAAGGCCACAACTTTATTGGTTACGGATGTAGAGCGGTATTGGCTTAGGCATTGGACCCTAACAGGCTATATCCAGTAGCCCCAAACAGCATGGCCAACGGCCAGGAATGTCGGGAGCTAGAGTCAAACAACATCAGAAGAACCACAGGTTCCCCACCCCTGCATTCAACAGACAGAGGAAGCCACTTCAGGTAGCTGTTTTAGGGTGTTAGCAACTTATTAGTTCATTACAGTGGTACCTCGGGTTACAGACGCTTCAGGTTACAGACGCTTCAGGTTACAGACTCCGCTAACCCAGAAATAGTATCTCAGGTTAAGAACTTTGCTTCAGGATGAGAACAGAAATTGCACGGCAACTGCACGGCAGCAACGGAAGGCCCCATTAGCTGAAGTGGTACCACAGGTTAAGAACAGTTTCAGGTTAAGAACGGACCTCCAGAGCAAATTAAGTTCTTAACCGGAGGTACCACTGTATTGAATAAATATATTCTAGTCCAGTACACCCTGCTCCAACAACTTATTATTTCAGTGCACTACCTCATTAAATACTTATGCTCCAGGGCACTGGGTACAAATCTTTGGGAAGGGATAAAAACAGCATGGGGTGGATTAACATATGAAATATGGCCCAATAACGGGAGGAAAATAATCAAAGCGTATTGCAAAAGAAAGGAAGGAAATTGATTTACAAGCACTTTGGGTTGGCCACAAAACAGACAACTCTCTCATTAAGCACAAAAGTATCTGAAAACAAGGAATCTTAATTTTCTTGTTCATTAAGTTTTATACGGCACAACATTTTTTGTGTGTGCACATGTGTGCATGTTGGGTTGCGAGACTTTTAAATTAGCACCATACCAGGTGTGCAACTTTGATCCTTTATCTTCTTTTCTGGATTGCATGAAGTACACCAAGTTGCTGTTGAATTGACATACTAAAGAAGGCACGCTCATATATCAGAAATGCAGGTGCGGTCGTCAAGCAATGCTTGTGAATGTGATTGCCACATTCATAGCAAAGTACCTTTTAGATTAGGTAGCAATATGAGAACTATGTTACTAGGTCAGATCCACAATCTTGATCCATCTAACACAGGATGCAAGTGCATGAGGAAATCTATGTGCAGCAGGAAATCTATGCCTGGATCTCCTCCATTTGGGTGGCTAGTGCATGGTAGATGGGTCTTGCAAAGCTCTTAGTGGTTTTACTACAATCCAGCAGTATAAAAAATGGATAAAATAAAAATGGTGCATGGGTCAGTTGTTCAAAGTGGGTGGGGGGGATTCCAAAATTCCACTGGGCCAATTAAGTCTGCTTACATCAAAGTAACCTTGCCCAAATTTGTACTTCAGAGGGCTTATGCTGCACAAATATTGTACAGGCCAAGGGGAGAAGGATGAGAAGCTAGAAACTGACAACACAGGAGCAATCCTATCAATATCTGAGTGACTTAGCAGCCAGGCAATTTGTAGGTGATCTTAATTCCTCAGCTGGAGATGCACCAGCTTATCACCTGCATCCTGACTTAGGGCTTAGCCACCAGGGCCATCTTACCCATAGGTACTAGGAGTGTGGGGCACCCGGGCGCCAGGTTCTCAGGGGTGCCAGGCTGAGAGTCTGGGGCCGAGATTTGGAGTCATTATGGTATTGGCAGCTTTGTTTTCCATTCCTTTCCTAAATAAGGAGCAGAAAAGCTCAAAGGGAGGGCATGATATAACTGGGGGGAGAAACAGAAAGCTTTTAAAGTAATGCCTGGAAAGTTTAAGTCAATGCAGAACATAAATGGAGTCAGTTTAAGGATATAACAAGAGGCCGACCTGCTCATAGCAACAGAAGAGGCACAGCCTACAATGTGGCATCATACAAAACTTTGGAGGCAGAGCAGTCATCATGGCTAGTAGTCGCTGACAGCTTTTCTCTTCCCTGACTTCGTCCAATCCTCAGAGGGCCTTCTCAGTGTTGGCGCCTGCCTGTGGAATGCCCTTCCATCAGAGGTCAAGGAAATAAGCAGCTATCCTATTTTTAAAAGGCAGCCCTGTTTAAGTTTTTAATATTTAATGCTGTATTGTTTTTAACACTCGATTGGGAGCCGCCCAGAGTGGCTGGGGAAACTCAGCCAGATGGACGGGGTACAAATAAGAAATTATTTATTATTATTATTATTATTATTATTATTATTATTATTAATTATTATTATTATTATTATTATTATTATTATTAGTTTATTATTTAAAGCGTTGCAATTTTCCCACTGTCAGCTCTTGCAGTTTGAGTGCTCTGAAAGTGCTTTTCTTGTTGTGTTTAACTCGGAATACATTAGAATTTGTTTCATTGCATTCATTGGCATTCATTTTTCATCCTGTCACAAGAAAGGAGTGGCAACTGCATTTATTGCTTAAAACCCGGTATGATCAATCATCTGGAAGAAGACATTCTCATTCATCCAGAGGGGCTCGTGTCCTGTCCTTTGAACCATATGTGTGTTCTGTCAACGCACGGCTCTTCCCACTGTGAAAACTAATGAAACATGACAAAAAGCAAGCAAGAAAAACCACACTGATACACAGAGGTCACCTATGTATCAGAGAGAGCCAATACTTCACCGGCTGCTGTCAAATCCGATATTATCTCCTTCCACCAATCCACACGATGTCTTTCCAAACTGCATAGTCTTGAAACTTCCACTTGCCCTGCAACTTTCCCCACTTTCCCAGCACTGAGCAGAACCGCTCGACAGAGACACAAATCCTGTTAATGTGGTCATATTTATTTATCGCCTTAGAAAAACTCTAAATGACATTCGTACAGGAAATGAGTCTCTTTGCTGGATGGAGGCTATGACTCTGTTCGCACGCAAATACATAGAAACATAGGGCCAATTCAACTAAATGATGCCACTAGCAGAAGCCTGTGCAAGGACATCATGGGGCTCCCCCCCCCATGCATTCCCTGTGCCCTCAAATTGGCTTAGAATCATAGAGTTGGAAGGTACCTCAAGGGTCATTAAGTCCAACCTCCTGCAATGCAGGAATCTCAACTAAAGCATCCATGACAGATGGCCATCCAACCTCCGCTTAAAAAACTCCAAGGAACGAGAGTCCATCACTTCCCAAGGGAGTCTGTTCCACAGTCGAATAGCTCTTGCTGTCAGAAATTTATTCCTAGCTGACCCGGCCACGCCTTGCTGTGGCTATGTGTGTGAATGCTGTGGTGTTGATGGCTGCATCTGTGGGTAGTGGTAGGAGAGGAGAGGGCCGGCATTGGTTTGAGTTCTACCTTCCAGAGCAGGAGAAAACAAGCTTGCTCCATCTTCCATGTGAGAGCCCTTGAGATACCTGAAGATGGTTTGCTTTCATATCTCCTCTCAGTCTCCTCTTTTCCAGGCTTGTGGGTGTGTTTGTGTGTCAGGAGAAACTCCATACGGCAGGTGGTGGGGGGAGAGGCTGAAATAACTGCACTGATGGAACGTTTGGAAAAGTACAACATTGAATTCATCTCCCTAGCATCAAAACCACGGGTCCAGGTCCACCTAACTCAATATTGCCTGCACCGACTGGCAGCGGCTTTCTGGGATTTTGGACTTCCCGAGCCCTGCCTAGATAACCTGGCAGCTTCTGTGAATGGAGCAGATGCTTGATCACTGAGCTATGCCCCTTCCTGTTCTGGTGGGGTGATTAGACATGGAGGTGACAGCATGGTCCCACTTCCTACATTCTGGTTCAAGCTGCTCTCGTTCTTCGGCCTCTAATCTGCTTTGCATGATATTGAAACAAGAGGATATTTCTGTTTCCTTGCAGTATTCCAGGTGGATCTGAATGTGACAGCCAAGATTTATTATGTGGAACGACCTGAGCTGCTTGAGCCACCTGTACAGTAATAAGCATGTTCCGGGTTTTAGACAATGCTGTGCGTTGTCCAGGCAATCTGGATGATGCGAGGCAACTATCAGCATTTAGAAATCATTTGGAAGGATCAGCTGGCACAGAGAGCAGCGGTCAAATTGCTAGCTAGCTAGCTAGCTGACTAGCAGCAGCCATTCACAAAAGGCACTTGGGCCTTTTAATCTCGATGAAATGGCCTGGGGTGCTTTCATACCATTGTTTTTTTGCAGGTGGGGTTCAATTGCACACCAGCAAATTCAGGTTGCACATTCAAAGTAGACTTGGCAACCCACCCACCTCCAAAAGCCACCTGGACTTTATGCAGGAAAGGAAAATGATGGGGGAAAGGACCAGAATCATAGAAATGTAGAGACCCCGAGAGTCATCTAGTCCAATCCCCTGCAATGTGTCGAGAAAGTGTGCATGAACAATTGCTTGAACTGCTGTTGTATAATCTCCCTGCAAACAAATTGGGCCATGTTCATTCACATTTCACACCCGCACCATACATCTAAAGCACTCTTACACCACTTTAAATAGCCATGACTTCCCCTAAAGAATCCTTAGTTTGTTAAGGGTGCTGGGAACTGTAGCTCTGTGAGGGGTCTTCTAACCATTCTCAGCAGTAAGTAAGAGGATTAGGACAGCAGACAGGGAGAGAAACTGAGGGCTCATCCCCTGGGAAAACCTGCTCTTTTAGCCCTGAATCGTCAGGCCCAAGAGTTTTGTAAGCTCACCTTGTCCTGACTTTAAAAGCTTGGAAGGGGGCTGTCCCAGTTCTTTGAAACAACTCAGTTGCTTCTACGACAGGCATAGGCAAACTCGGCCCTCCAGATGTTTTGGGACTACAACTCCCATCATCCCTAGCTAACAGGACCAGTGGTTAGGTATGATGGGAATTGTAGTCTCAGAACATCTGGAGGGCTGAGTTTGCCTATGCCTGTTCTATGGAATTCTTAACTCCATGTCCTGATCTCGCACTCCTTAAACTTGGGCCAGTTGGCCTTGCCTTTCCTATGTAGCCTGAGTGTAGCAGCTGATGTGACTCATTACTTAACCTGTAAGACTTCTTTGCTTCAATAAAGATCTCTTCCTTACCGCTCCAGGTTAAGAGTCTCTGAGCTCAGCACACTTCTGCGTGTCCTGTGCCTAAAAAGCACGGGGCAAAGCAGTTTCCCATTTGCCCCACCACTTTCCCTGGGAAAGCTCACTCCTTAGCACTGAATCAGAACAAATGTCAATGCATGAAAAATCCAACTGATATCTGCTCCGATCCAGTGGTAAAGATCAGGTTTGCCCAGGGGAAAGCAGTGGGGGCAAGCAGAAATCTGGATGAGCCCTCTGTCTTCGTGGTCTGGGTGGGAGCCAGGACAGTAGGTATATTCCAGCCACACGTGTCAGATTTCCCCCCCTCTACTCATGTCTAGGAAAGGTTCCCAGGCTTTAGGCCAGAGAAGTCAAGGTGGTTCCTTCTTAGTGTTGTGGACCCCAACTCCCAGGGTGGCCAATGGTCAGAGAGGATGAGAGTTTCTGTCGACAAAACCTGGAGGGCACCAGGTGAAATATCAAAATGTCCACTTCACCCAAACTCCGGAGTAGAACCCTTCTCCCTCTCTCTCTAAAAAATAAAAAAGGCACAGAAATAGAGACTGGAGGCAAGGAAGCGATGCTCCTCTAAAATGGCACTCCACTGTGGATTTAATACTGTTTCATGGGAAGAGCTGCTTGGATTTTATTTAGAGTTAACCTTTACAATTTGGTGAAGCGGGAGCATTTCTCAGCGAATACTCGCAGCACAACCTCAAGCCTCATGAATTTACGAGCCACTGTTCAATTAACTTTGAAATTCTTTTCCTCCATTCATCGCTCCATCATTTGTCAGCCTACCAAATGATCATAAAAGTGTTCCGGATGCAGACACTCCAAAGAGACCTATTGATTCAGGTGTGCAGCAGGCCCAGCATTACAGCTCATTTCATGTTTCATAAATTTTTAGATCAAACATTTGTCCCTGACATGCCTTCCAATGTGATTGACATACTAGACCTTCTTTCAAAGATGAGCGGAATCTCCTTACAGAGCTACACGTTGTTAATCAAGTAAAATGTTGCTCTAGGAAGTCTTCCTTCGTGCGGCGCTTTCTGAAGGTGAATGGGGTTGCGTTCACACCTCTCTCTTTAAAGGAGAGCTGTTTCTGCCCACATTAATGTCCGCAATAAACTGCTCCACTTCTTCCTTGCTTGTACAATGACTCCACTGGGGATTAAACTACCGCTTATGCTTCTCTGCTTTGTCTCCATGCTGAGAAACTAGGAGGGAGGTTTGAGGCTATTCTACATTCCCATGCACTGAGCTAGGGAATATAGAAGGGACTCAGGCATCCTCCATTGATTTTAACCCTCACTGGATCCAGGAATTAGAAGGGACTCAGTCTGTTGGCAGGAGCGTCCTACTCTCGTGTAGGACCCTGGCAGAGACACATGCCCGGCTGGCATGTTCTCTCCCTCCTTGTCGGTCAGGAGCTTCAAAAGCTTTCTTCTGCCCGAACACCACAGCGACTGATACCAAGAAGCATCAGCACACTTAGGGATCCGCAGAGTCTTCGCAGCATGCGTAAACAGACTTCAGCAACTCAACATTGTGGCTAATCTACTTTATTTACATATAAACACACACGAGAAAGATAACAAAGGACAATAGTCCCACTTCACAGAACACAGTAACACAAACATCCTGTCTCCGCCACTTCCCGTTCTGTGGAATGAAAACACATACCGTCATGTGATAGATAACAATCCCATAACTGCAGACATGGGGAATGAATCTCCAACACAGCCTACCCCCCAAAATAAACAACAACAACATCGCAACACTATGTTACTACAAAGGCACACATAAGTTCACCTGTCCTTTTGGGCAGAAATGGAACATGCAGCATCCTCACTATTGTTGCATTGCTGTGCTGCAGTTCTTGTATTGATAAAGCAACACCACCTGAGGAACTAGGGCCCCTCCACACTCTTCCTATGGAGGTGAAGCAGCAATAGACCTCACACGGTGTTTCTGGTTCCCCGCTGGAGAACAGATTTCAAACTGGTAGCTGGGGCTTGAACCTGGGACCTTTGACTTTCTACTTTCAGCCATGGAGTCACCTTTGAATGCCTAGCATTTTAAAATTTTGCTTTTTAAAGAAACATCTAGGAAAAGATCCACAGCATTACACCTAACGTATTCAAAATGTGTGTGTGGGGGGGGGGGTGTTTGCAATCTAGCCTGATGGAAGGGAGCTTGAAAGTTAGCATGCTCTTTTGCAACATTGGCCTAAAAACGAAATGTGCATTTTTGGAACATGACATATAGTTTGGTCCTCAGCCTTCATCATAGTTATGCAATAAATAAAAACATGAAATGCGCCTGTCATCTTAAAATGCTTCTCTTACAATTTAACCTCCCCACCTCGCCACATCTTGCCTTGGCAAAGAGGCCTGAAGGTAAAATTATTACTCTGAAGTTCAGATGAACGAAACAATAGCCTAAAAACACAGAAAGCAGCTTGGGTTTGAAGCTTTGCAACTTTTGCATCTTGACTGCAAACTTTAATTAATAATCAGTTGCCCGAGGCTTTTACTTGTCGAGTTTTAAAAGTTTGGTTCATTCTTTTTTCAAATTAAAATGCGATCTATATCTATATCTATATCTATCTATCTATCTATCTATATATAAAACACAGTGCTGCTATTTCCATTCTAAAGCCTCAGAGAAACTAGGACAGTGTAAAAGATGCAGCTGGATTTGAGGGTTGGGCTATTGTAGAAATGGGGGGGTGGGAGCTGTAATTAATACCAGCCGAGATGAACGGGCTTAGGATCCAGCCTAGTCCCCCCTCTTTGATCCTGCTCACACCATGTCCTCAGAAGAAACACCCCTTTTGGGGGACTTAAACTAGCCTCTCGGCTAACTAGCTTTGGCTCATCTGGCTGAGCCCTGGCTGAATTGGCAGTGCCAAGGTTACACCAGCGTAATTTTGGCTGAGCCAGAGATGGGGAATTAATGCTGAGCTAGAGATCCACTGCATCCCAGGCTGCTCACCCTAGTGGTTCTTGCCATAGGATTGCCCCCTAATACTCTAAATGGAAATGGAATGCACAGACTAGCACCCTTCCATTCAGGATTGGTAGGAGCCCCCCACCCAAGTCAGTTTATTCCAGAGGAGAACGCTTTGCAGTTTCAAAAAAATGTTTTTATGGGATTGTGTTTATTTACAGATTTACAAATTAAAAAGGAATGGATGGGCAACAACAGCCAGCACAAGGCATTAGGGGGCGGAAACAAATCAATGCTCATTGAATAGCAATGAATGCACTTCAAACAGAGTATGTACCGTAAGACTGGGTTTTGTGCATGGGGATAATCAGGGTTTCTGCTACCATTAGATACAAATTATGGGAATTTCATAACAGCTGTTGCTGGTTCAAACTCTGAATAAATGAAGCTGCTTATTCACCAAGCAATGAGAATTTTCACTAGCAAGGGTTTTAACGTAGAACATTTCCCGTCAGACTGACTGTTCCATCCTAACAACAACCACCTCGCACATCCCCACATGACTATTTAAGTATGTGTATTCTGATAAATATTTTTATATTGATGATTGTTCAAGTGACACAGTCTTTCAGGTGAAAAATATCCAGTGTGGCTAACAACAATAAAATCTAACATTGAAGCAACCACAGCCAGGTCCAGATAAAATAATACGGAACACAACAATAAGATAATGTAACAAGTATATAAGAACAGATATTAAAAAATAAAATAAGATCATCAGGCTGTTAGGAAAAAAACCCCAACGGTTAGTAATGTTCTGGTGGGATCACCTCATTTGATCTGCATCATCGGGAGAACCCTAAACCCAGAATCAACCCTGAAGGAGAAATAAATCAGCTGATGGGTTAAACCACAGAGCCTAGGGCTTGCCAATCAGAAGGTCGGCGGTTTGAATCCCCGCCACGGGGTGAGCTGATGTTGCTTGGTCCCTGCTCCTGCCCACCTAGCAGTTCGAAAGCACGTCAAAGTGCAAGTAGATCAATAGGTACCGCTGCAGCGGGAAGGTAAACGCCGTTTCCGTGTGCTGCTCTGGTTCGCCAGAAGCGGCTTAGTCATGCTGGCCACATGACCTGGAAGCTGTACGCCAGCTCCCTCGGCCAATAAAGCGAGATGAGTGCCGCAACCCCAGAGTTGGTCATGACTGGACCTAATGGTCGGGAGTCCCTTTACCTTTACCCAATGCCTAGGCCAAAGCCTACTTACATCTGTAATCAATAAAGGTGTGGCCATTTTTAATTCCATATTGTTGGCTTATAATTTCTGCTACAAGTCACCCACCAGCTCACCTGCACCTGCAATGAACTTTGCTCTGGTCAACATTAATGTATTGGGGCACCAGTCAGGTCCCGCCGCCTGGCGAGACCTAACCAATCACAGAAGCGTGTGGTATGCTAAGGCTCCAATGAGAAGTAAGCACGCGAACAGGGAAGCTATATGTAGGCTTTTTGGCCAGTTTTACAGTCCAGGTTTTGACAGTTCCAGTTGCTGTTGTCAATCCTCAAATGTTTAATAAACTGAGCTGTTGGTATAATGCTGGCTCGGTCTCCTTTCAAGCTGAGTATTTAACAATTAAAGTATGCGTGTAACAAAGAATGGGGGCGAGGGTAGCGTTTGCTTGCTTTGTATGCTGCTCTGCCCATAAGAACAAAGTCATGCAAAAATGTTCCAACACATGTAACTACAGACTGCCAATAAGGCAAAACAACTGCTAGACAAGCTGGTTTCAAACGTAAATTTAGTACCTTGCTGGAATCTTCTTGCAACTTTTGCAATCTCCCAGTATATTTTCAGAAGTCATGTTACTCAATCACACATGTGCTTGTTGCGTGTCAACTAGTGCACCTATATTTTGCACTTTGTACAATGGTCTGAGCACCAATGTCACTGATGGGCAAGGTGACGCTCCTGGCATGCATATCAGAAAAAAGTGTTGACACTTGCAAAGGTCTCACACAATTATCTTGTGGTCCGAATCCCGCAGCACCTAGAAAAGCACAGTGTTTAAGAGACTTCCCTGACTCTTGGCTCTTTGGAAAGCCATGTCAGCTGTCTTTGAAGCCACAGCTTGCAAATGTATCCTGAATGTGCACAACCATTCGCATTTTGATATCTCAATCTCACAGGTACCTATTACAATGTAGTTTGCATTTTCCCCCTTTGCAAATGGGGGGGGGGGAGTGAGGTGAGCAGGTGCACATTTCAAAGAGGGAAGTGGATTATCACCATGTTGCGCCATATTCCCACCGGGATCTGCACCTTTTCTTGTGTCTTCTGTTCCTCCCAACATAAATGGAGACATTTCATTGGGTTGCTTATTGCTGCTGCTTCAACATGAAACGCAGAGCTGAGACCTGAATAAGTATATCAGATTTCATGAGGATTTCCTTATGAAACAGAGATATCATGCGGTAAATAAATAATCTGATGCCTGGAGTTCTTGGCTAATTACTTCCAGTTTAATTGAGTCATTTGAGGGCATCCATGGAGCTGTGTGTTGGGCTCATGAAACGGGGTTTGTGAGCTGGCTGAGGGGATCTGAACCCTTGCCTGTAAGAAAGTCTAAAGAATGATGACATGTAGGTTCTTCAGGCCACTGAGGCAAATGGAATAGTAGATGGTGTTGTGATGCAAGCCGTGTCCTGGAGACTTGTCCCAGTTGTCATGGGTTCAATTAGCTTTTTGCATGCATGTGAGCAGCATGTGGGCTTCATTGCCAGCACTGTCTCTGATTGGTGAAGACTTCCATGGGGGCTTCCATGGATGTCTTGCCATTTTTGTATTTTGGCCTCGTGTCTTTTGTCGCAGAGCATGTTTTCTGTCCTCTCACAAGACAGACAAGGCTGTAAGGTTATCCTGGGACCTTGACTTAATATTATCCGGCATTACTGGTTGCAACTAGAGCAAGCAGGAAAAGTGAGAGAGAAGCTAAACTCTCAACTCAGCAAAGGCCACTTAGATCTCTGTTCCTACATACCGGTACATTAACCATCTAGTGGCTTCCCCCCCTTTCAGTACAGTAGGTAGACAGTTGCATATTCCAACATATTTATGGGGTGAGAACATATAAGATTGCAATGGCCATTTTGCTGTCGTAGACTGGTGGTATTACATCTGCAGACCTGGCAAAAGGTCAGCATATCTCTGCCCATCATTGCCTAAAGAGAAATTTGAAACATCTGATCTAATCCAATGAGCCTGACATGAACCCGGATACAGTGGTACCTTGGTTCTCAAACTTAATCAGTTCCGGAAGTCTGTTCCAAAACCAAAGCGTTCCAAAACCAAGACGTGCTTTCCCATAGAAAGTAATGCAAAATGGATTAATCCGTTCCAGACTTTTAAAAACAACCCCTAAAACATCAATTTAACATGAATTTTACCTATCTGACGAGACCATTGATCCATAAATGGAAAGCAATAATCAATGTACTGCACTATAAAACAGTATTGTAGATTATAAAAATTAAAATTATTATTTTTTCTTACCCACACTGATGATAGTCATTGTTTGGATGGGGGGCTTTTATCCATTTCCGCAGTCACACAATCTATCAGTAGCTGAACTGGGATCCACACAGTCACAAAAACAAATTAACCGAAAAAGCCTCAAAACAAAAAACGCAAAATAAATAGCAAAAACAAAAGCACCAAATGTAATCTCCAAATATCACCTGAGAACTCTGCAATCGGAAATGGAAGGCTTGAATTACAATGGGAGACGCAAACTAGCAGCGCAACAGGAAACACAGGGGGACACAAATTAGCAGTGCAACAGGAAACACAGGGGGACTAAAACCGGAGCATGTTTGGCTTCCGAAAAAAAGTTCGAAAACCGGAACACCTACTTCCGGTTTTGCTGCGTTCCTGAACTATGCTGTTCGAAAACTAAGGTACCACTGTATTAACAAAATGTCTGTCACTCTGCTGATTCTGTTTTATTTCTGTTTATTGGATGTGACTTCACGGGATAATTACGGTATAAACTACCTAGCGTGCTTGCTAAGTAGAAACAAATGAATAGGTCATCACTGCTTAGGTGGCAACATTTAAATTATTAATCTATGCATTGTAATATTTTCCAGTAATTTTGCTGTCTTGTTCCCATCTGCCAGCAGTAGATGCCTTGAAGCACCTTTCCAGATTAAAGAAGTGGGGAAGAGAAAGAGGGAGACTCCCTTACACAAATTCACTTAATGCAGTACATCAAAGTCACCAAAATGGGTGAAGCTCCCCTAATCCATAAACAACATCCTGAACGAGTGAAGAGGTCCCACACCTTTCTTACACTTCAGTGGTCACATCTATGAGATGGCTGGACAGTGTTCTCGAAGCTACTAACATGAGTTTGGCCAAACTGCGAGAGGCAGTGAAGGATAGGCGTGCCTGGCGTGCTCTGGTCCATGGGGTCACGAAGAGTCGGACACGACTGAACGACTGAACAACAACAACAAATATACCATTTTAAATAGTCATGGTTTCCCCCAGAGAATCTTGGTAATTGCAGCTCGTTGTGGATGCTGAGTGTTGCTGAGGAGACCCTTCCCAGAGCGACAATTCCCAGCATCCTCAATTCCCAGGATGCTTTGGTGGTGGTGGGGAAGCCATGGCGGTTAAGGTGATATAAGGGGTGCCCCATTGGGCCTACCTGTGGCCATGGTGGACCTTGCAGGGCCTCACTGCGGCCATGATGGGCCCCACTGGGTGTATCCGCAGTCCACCAAGCCCTCCTGCAGCTATGATGGACTCTGGCAGGTCTTCCCATGGTTTCAACGGGCCCCACTGGGCCTACCCCTGCCATGTGATGTCACACGCGTATGCTGGGCCTCCCAAATTTGGGTGGAACTTGTCGCCTGTATCTGACACACTAAAAAACTTGGGCCCACTGATACAAGTGTTCAGATACAGGAGATGTGTTCTTTCATATATCTGGGCCCCAAGTAACTTAGGTAAACACCAGCAACTTAAATTCTGCCAGGAAGCAAATTCCCAGCAACCAATTTAGTTCTTTCAGGATCAGTGTTACACAGCCAGAGGCGTACCTATGCTCCCGTTGGCAAGGCGCACTCTCCTGTCCCTTGCCCCCTTGCCAGAGGAGCTGAGCCAGAGTGGAGAGGCATGGTTTTTGTACACACACACCCCGGGCCTGCACCCTTGGCGGGAGCCAACCTTACCAACCCCTAAGTACGCCCCTGTACACAATACCTGCTAGCAGATTCAGTCATCATTTTGATAGCCGCATTCTGCTTGGCACAACTTTAATGCAGGTGAGCCACAGCTATAAAAGCTGTAGGCTGGGTGGGAAGCAATGGTAACAAAACACCTTAGATCTTCTCATTGGAACATACACATGGGTGTGTTATTATACGGTACTTATACCTCCAGTGCCTCAAGGAAAATAACTAGCTGTTCTTTTTTTTAAACGACATCTTAAGTTTCAAAATGAAGCTACCCATTTAATTGACGGACAGCCTTCAACTTTTAAGCCACGCATCTTAAGTGATGTTTGGCCAAGTTGTTGCACTCCATTGTGTCGTTTGTTGCATCATGAGCTTGAGAATTACAGAAAACATTGAAGGCTTCTCACTATTTTAAGCAGGATGCAGTTGTGCGGAAATGTCACAGGGGTGCCTTTGGGGGCAGCATTCTGAAATTGCAGGTAGCTGCAAATTTTCATACTGCAAATTTTGCAAAAAGAGAAATCAGCTGTCACTCGGTTAAATTACTATTAGAAATAGCAACATTTCACAATGGGTAATGTTACCAGGGAGCGGTGAAATGGATTGGTCTTTAGCCACTGATGAGAAAACCAAAAACCAAACTCCCTCCCACAAAGAAAAGTGGAACAGTAGAAGACTGACCGTTGCTGCGTTGTCATAAGCCAAGTCTCTTTCGAATGACCTGTTTACTGAGCATTCATTCTGGTTTATTTGTACAAAGTCTGCAGGGAGGTTGGAGGATGACGGCTATTTGTCAGGCAGCCATTATTATTAGTTTGTGGGGAGCTTATATATGACGTTGCATCAAGCAAGTGTTAATTCCGCACTTTCCAATGCAAGTTCCCCTGTTGCTTTCCTTATAGCAGTGTTTCCCAACCTTGTGCCTCCAGATGTTTTGGGACTACAATTCCCATCATCCCTGACCACTGGTCTTGCTAGCGAGGGATGATGGGAGTTGTAGTCCCAAAACATCTGGAGGCACAAGGTTGGGAAACACTGCCTTATAGCAAGAAGTCAGAGGGAAATTGGTTTGTTGCGCAAGAGCACCAAATCAATTTATATTGTGCAACCTGAATTTGCTTGTATGTGATTGAATCCCACCCCAAAAGAGTTGTGTCATGTTGTGTTAAGAAGCTGCCTTAGGGCTCAAGAGATGTATTTTGTATGCTGCTGCATCATTAATCGGAAAAGTTTGTTTATAGTCAGTAGTGGCTGTTGCCCAATGGCTTGGGTAGGGCAGAGGTAAGAGAGTTTGAAACTAGATGGAGCTAAAGCTAAGAATAGTGGAGCCAGCTAATTGGAATCTGTTCCTGTACTGCTGAATAATACAAAGGTAACACCAAGGAAGCTTACAGTGTCACTCGATGGGCTTGTTGTAAATAAAGAATACAGAATCGGGATTCGAGATGACTGTAACAGAGTGGTGAACTGGGCCCAAACTAACAAAATTAATTCAAATGGGGACAAATGTAAGGCTTACCAATAGTACATGTGGAAAGGATCTAGGGGTCTTAGTAGACCACAAGCTTAACACGAGCCAATAGTGTTGTGCCTCAGCAAAAAAGCTAATGGTATTCTAGGCTGCATCAACAGAAGTACAGTGTCCAGATCAAGGGAAGTAATAGTATCACTGTATTCTGCCTTAGTCAGACCACACTTGGAATACAGTGTCCAGTTCTGGGCTCCACAATTTAAGAAGGATGTTGACAAGCTGGAATTTGTGCAGAGGAGGGCAACCAAGATGATCAAGGGCTTGGAAACCAAGGCTAATGAGGAGCACTCGAAGAAGCTGGGTATGTTTAGCCTGGAAAAGAGGAATCTGAGAGGAGATATGATAGCCATCTTCAAAAAAATTTAAGGGAAGAGGGAACAAGCTTGTTTTCTCCTGCTGGAGGGTAGGACTAGAACCAATGTCTTCAAGCTGCAAGAAAGGAGATTCCAACTAATCATCAGGTAGAACTTTCTGACGGTAATAGCTGTTCTAAGAGCTGTTCAACAGTTGCACGGTCTCCCTCAGGAGGTTGTGGACTCTTCTTCACTGGAGGTTTTTAAGCAGAGGTTGGTTGGCCATCTGTCATGGATGCTTTAGTTGAGATTCCTGCATTGCAGGTTGAGCTAGATGACTCTTGGTGTCCCTTCCAACTCTACAATTCTATGCTTCTATAAAGAGGAAGACAGGCTGAGGGCAGATGGAGCATGGTGGGGCAATGCCCCGTTCCCTCTAATGGACTAGCCTTCATATTTTAAAGCACTTTGATCATTTTATTATTTGTGTTATTGAATGTTGTGTTTTTAATCAAAGTATTGTGTAAACCATTCCAGGATCCTACCAGATACACAATGATCTAAAGATGACATTGTAATGCATTGCAGTGGTTGGATTAGATGACCCCTTGGGTTCCTTCCAACTCTACAAATCAATAATTCTATCATTATTAGCATTATTATTTTTAGCGTTTTATTATTTGTGTTAAATGGATGTATTTTATTGCCATATTGTGTAAATATGGGCTCCCACCAGATACAGGATGATCTAAAACAGATGTTATTGTCTATCACACCCAGAGTTGTCTATTTTGATTGTAGCAGCTCTCTAGGTCAAGAGAGCTCGAACTGGTAGCCTTAACCATTAGCCACGCTGGCAATAATCGAAGGGTGTAGGAGTCTGACAACATCTGGAAGGCTACAGGTTCCCCATCCCTGCTTTAGGGTCTCAAATGGATACCTCTCTCATTACATTCTACCTGATTCTTTTAGGGGCAGATGGGGCTCAGCAACCTGGGAAGACTGTCTCGCCAGAGTGGTGCATGCTCTAGTTATCTCTCGCTTGGACTACTGCAATGCGCTCTATGTGGGGCTACCTTTGAAGGTGACCCAGAAACTACAACTAATCCAGAATGCGGCAGCTAGACTGGTGACTGGGAGCGGCCGCCGAGACCACATAACACCTGTCTTGAAAGACCTACATTGGCTCCCACTACGTTTCCGAGCACAATTCAAAGTGTTGGTGCTGACCTTTAAAGCCCTAAACAGCCTCGGTCCAGTATACCTGAAGGAGCGTCTCCACCCCCATTGTTCAGCCCGGACACTGAGGTCCAGCACTGAGGGCCTTTTGGTGGTTCCCTTGCTGCAAGAAGCCAAGTTACAGGGAACCATGCAGAGGGCCTTCTCGGCAGTGGTGCCCGCCCTGTGGAACACCCTCCCACCAGATGTCAAGGAAATAAACAACTATCTGACTTTTTGAAGACATCTGAAAGCAGCCCTGTTTAGGGAAGCTTTTAATGTTTGACAGACTATTGTATTTTAATATTTTGTTGGAAGCTGCCCAGAGTGGCTGGGGAAACCCAGCCAGATGGGCGGGGTATAAAAATATTATTATTATTATTATTATTATTATTATTATTATTATTATTATTATTACTATTATTATTACTATTATTATTATTATTATCTAGGATAAGGAAAACTCTGATTCCTAAACCTCTGCTGCCTTGCACATCAGAGAGGCCAAGAAGGAGGGGGTGTCTTTTCACCTGGGCAGTTCAAGACCTCCATACACACTGCCCAGGCTTGTGCCCTGGGGAGGTCACTTCAGTGCCGCTAATGCTGCAGTTTGACTTCACCCCCGGAGGCACACTCCATTGTCTCATAAGACAGACAAATGCCAACAACCTGATCCTTTTAATTAAGGATGGAGGGACTGAATTTTCTGGATTACATCCAGCTAGGTCATCTTCAGGCAGACCCACTGAAATCAATGGGCACGACTAACTTAAGTCCATTGATTTCAGTGGAACTGCTCTGAGTATGACTTAGTTTGAGACCACCAATTGTATGCAGAGCATACGCTCTGCTAGTGGGGTATGAGCTCGAACCTTGCTGTTTGGGTAGGTGTTTAAAAGTGAACTCTTTATTGCCTTTGCAACGTAATTCATTGGCTATCATACTAGGAATGGTGAAACACCAAAGAGGTGGAGCCTCTGCAAAGCAAACTGTATTAAACATGCAGGATGAGGGCTAAAAGCTCTCAGTCCAGTAAGAAGCTAAACCAGCTGATCAGCACCAAGGTAAGAACAATAATAACTGCTTACCTAGGAAAGGATGCAGAAAGAGAAGCTAGGTCTTTTGGATACTATATGGAGCTATGCAGCCTTTTCCAATGCAGTCTGGCCTTTTTACTTTTTTCTTTGCAATGCCAAACTAATGCATGTTTTAAAAACGTTTTTATTGTCAGGTGCAATGAATGACTGGTACCAAAGGTGATGTTATAGATGGCATTTTTTGAAGAAGAGTCATTTCAAAAATGAAAATAAGCAGGGCAAGTTTATGCATGTCTGCTCAGAAGTTACTACTCAGAACTATTCAGTTAAGTGGGGATTATGGCCAATTAAGTTCACATTCAGGGCATTTGAAATACATTGTCGTCGTCGTCTAATAATAATAATAATAATAATAATAATAATAATAATAATAATAATAATAATAATGGGAACTGCTGTTTACACAGAGAGCTACAATTCTGAGCTCCTTTAACAAACTACAGTTTCTAGGATTATATTTTTGGGGGAGGGGAGCCATGAGCTTTAAATGTATACTGTGGATAGGACCAAATTGACCTACAGGACCGCAGCCTAAACGGCTTCATAGTGTGAATGTAAAAATATTTGCTTTGGTTACCTGCAGAATTCCCTCATGTCTTAGCAGCATTTATCAGTTGATACAAAAACTGTGAGACAAGCTCAAATGTACATCTTAGGGTCACATTTAGAAAAGATCTTGCTTTCCTCTCTTGGGATAATGTATCCTCTCCCCCCCCCTTTCTTTTAAAAAGGAAGTTACTTGCCTTGATGGTATTGCTGAGATGCTAGAAAAGAAAGTATAAAAAGAAAACAGGACCGCAAGCACGTCCTTATAGTCCCAATGCTATGGAAGAAATAAACAGTCAAGCACTTATGTGTTAAATAATATTTGGGGACCCGATTTGTATGCATTTTGAGCAAACTGAAACAAAATGATGCGAAATAAGTCAGAAGGTGAACGCCATATAGGCAAAGTGGCAAAGTCATGCAGCAGGTTCCAGGTTCAACCCCTGGCATCTCCAGGTAGGACTAGGGAAGATTCCCTGTCTGAAACCCAGGACAGCAGCTGATAGTCAGTGTTGACAATACTGAGCGAGATGGACCAACGGTCTGCTTATAAGGTAGGTTCTTGTTTCTAGCTTGCCTTGCAAATAGAATTCCCACCACGTGAGCTTAAAAAGCAAACATTGGAAATGTAAAAATGATAGCAGGGGAGGCTATTAGTATATATATGGTGCGAGTATCATTTTGTGAAAAAGCGATGGGGTGTGTGTGGAATAAAAATTAAATAATAAGAGGCAAAGATTATGAGATCTCACTAGACCTAGTGTTCTTTTCGTTAAATTATATGGAAGGCTCAGTGAAATGGTAATGTAGGGAAGTAATTTTGCATGTCCAAACAGCGACATGATTATTAATTGAAAAATAAAATAAAATAAATGACGATTACTATCATTGCCACCAACAAATGACGGAACAGAAAAGGCTTAGCTCTCCTTATGCTCTTAATGTGCTCAAAACATGTTTTGGATTGGTTGCTTTGGGATCTGCCAGTGTCATCCACAGCAGTTTTGGTTTGGCACGGCAGGATAACTGTGCTTGGTAGGTATGCACAGTATATAGGGAAGACGTGAAAGGTAGATATGGAAGAATCTTAATGCGGAAAAGTGGGAAGAGCCAGGGAAGAGCATCTGCAAACCCAGCTTTCTTACCCTTAAGTGATCTTTTTCCCCATAGAAGTGGCAGGCGGTGTCTAACTGATGTTTATATGCTATATTAGTGGTATGTTTGGAACCACCTATCATGTTGTTTGCCTTGAAGGTATAAAAATGCGAAAGAAGCAAGTACAGGTCTCCTCCTGTGCTGCCACTTTGCCAGTGGAAGCACAGTGAGGCAAAAGAAGGTGCCAAATGGTTTTAAGTTTCCGTTGCTGCCCGAGATTCCTCTTCAAGCAGGGCAATTGCTGCAGACACTCAACAAAGACCAATTCACAAAAGAAAGCTCCTTGCAGTTGCTCCAAGAAAGCCTCTCTTCACTTGGCAGAGCAACCCTGGCATAAACTTAACATTTGCAAAGATATGCAGGAAATGTTCCGGCCAAGCTGTTCTCCTTTTATTCCCATTAGTTTAGTTTTCCTTCTTTGTTTAGGCTGGGAAAAGCATAAGAGCTGTCTGAGAAGGTGATTCACAAACTGTTTACTCTGAAGGAACATCTCACTTACCGCTGTTTTATCTGTTTTAGTCTTACTGTATGTCTATTTGCATTTCTTTGGCAATGAAGGTAGTTCCACACTTTTTGCGGTGAATGCAACTGCTGTGGGTTGGGTTTGTTGCGCTTATGTCCATATAGTAGCATCTCTTGATCATAGTGGCTCTGCTTTCAGACACGTTTGAATAAATAAAATCTACAGAAAGCTGGACAAAACTGTCTCAGACCTGAATAAAAGAAAGCATGGAGAATGTTGAACATCACCTCATGCTTTTGAGGAGGAACGTGAGATGCTAGCAGCTCCCGTTTGCTGTAAGGTGCAGCTAGGCCTCTCCTCTGGCTCCTCTAACACAGAAGAAGCTGTCTGTCTACCCAACCTTTCTTCCTCCATGGAATCTGAGACAGTGTACATGTGGGTCCCAGGCAGTCATCTATCCATGTACCGACCAGACTCAGGTCGGCTCAGCCATCAGTAAGGTTGGAACCTGAATTGAAAACCTGTGCTCTGACACTTCAGTACTGTAATGCTTTCCCCACAAAACAACCAGTCGTTTGGGGAAGGGTTGCAGATCAGTCGCAGAACCACTGCTTTAAATGCAGAAGGTCCCAGGTTCAATACCCAGCATGTTCAGGGAGGGCTGGGGGGGGGGGCAGGGAGAACTTGAGCAGGAATTCCTGGGGAGAACCACTGCCAGTCAGTTTAGACATCATGTCCCACAAGTGTCCTGGAAAAACCGGGACATCCTGGTTTTTTTCTTGCAAGAAGATGGCAACCATTTTGGGTGTGATCTTGCGCAATTTCCTCCCTGGAAAAGTGCTTTTGGGGGGCTGTGATCTCGCGCAGCACCTCAAAACACATATTTTTTGGGTGCTGTGTTCAGAAAAAGTGCTTTTTTGGGGGAGAAAGATGGTGTCCCAGTTTTGGTCTGGTTTGGTCCAATGTGTTGGAGGATATGAGACAGGACTTGAGCCTAGATGGGCCCAAGCATCTTAACTGTAAGTAGTTTTCATGTACCCAGCTGAACTTCCAACAGCAGCTGGAGGCAACAAGCTCCCCCCATTCCTGCTTTCCACACAATTCATCTATTCAATAATAATAATAATTATACTTCCTTATTTATATGCCTCCTATCTGACTGGGTTGCCCCCAGTCACTCTGGGCTGCTTCCAACAAATTAAAACATCAAACGCGGTAAAACATCAAACATTAAAAAACTTCCCTATACACTCCCTATGTTCTGAGGCCTGCACCTTCCACCAGAAGCATTGGCTCTCAGCTGCCCCAGTGAACTCATTGTCCCTCATTATCCTCTTGCTGCTCGTTTACTCCCACACCAGGGCGTATTAGATTTTCCAACTTTCAAATCCCCAAAATTAGGAGTGCTCAAAAGTTGCAATGTGCCCTAGGAATTCAAGATATATTTCTGTTACATGAGTATAATTTAGTTTTGCTTACAGGTAGGTAGCCATGTTGGTCTGCCATAGTCAAAACAAAATAAAAAATTTGAAAATTCCTTCCAGTAGCACCTTAGAGACCAACTAAGTTTGTTCTTGGTAAGTAAAGCATGTGCAAAATAGCACATAGAAATAATTAAAAAAGGGATTGCCAAGTACTTGCAGTTATATTATGCTATTTCTCCTCCTTCTTCCTCTTCTTTAGCATGACCAGACCTTATCAGAAGCTAAAATTCAAAACCCTTTGGTTTCCTGAAAGTAGTGGATGTGCTTCTTCATCCAACGTAGACATCCCGAGCTGCCAAAACAAAAACAAAACAGATTTGAATTCCTCACACCCGAAAAACATATATTTAAGGCTCCTCACTGAAGTAACTTGCAAAAAATTAAATCCCCCATGCCCAACCTCCAGGGCTGGATTTAGGTTTGATGAGGCCCTAAACTACTGAAGGTAATGGGACCCTTTATATGTCCAGTTGCCCTTTTTGTCAACAACAGATTGTCATTGTTTTTCTGTGTTGAATATATGCTATATGGTAATTTATGGACCTAATAGGTATCTAAAGCCATTTGCACATAACAAAATATATATTTTATCAAAGTAATTGTTGAACTTAAGTATATTAATATAGGTAGTGTAATTTGGGGGGGGGTGCCCAAGAGAGCCAGTGTGGTGTAGTGGTTTAGAGCGGTAGACTTGTAATCTGGTGAACCGGGTTCGCGTCTCCGCTCCTCCACATGCAGCTGCTGGGTGACCTTGGGCTAGTCACACTTCTTGGAAGTCTCTCAGCCCCACTCACCTCACAAGAGTGTTTGTTGTGGGGGAGGAAGGGAAAGGAGAATGTGAGCCGCTTTGAGACTCCTTCGGGTAGTGATAAAGCGGGATATCAAATCCAAACTCTTCTTCTTCAAGAGAGAGAGTGGGGCCCTAAGCTATAGATTGTTTAGCTTATACGTAAATCCATCACTGCCAACCTCCCACATGCTACTAGCTCTTCCTGCACTGTGCTCAGAGGTAAAGCTTGTAGAACTAGGGAACTCTGGGACATGTAGTTCTCAAGAATAAAAGTCCTAGAGTGCCAGGCCTGCCTCAGCGGGTCAAGCTCATAGGCTGCCATCTAGGCAGGGCTGGCCAATCGAAGCCAAGCTGTTCTGAGGCCTGGGCTGAATAAGGCCCAGTGTGCTGAGAGCAGCTTTTGGGGACCAGGAAGGCTGGCGCTGCAACCTATGAGGCACCTTTGAACCCTGAGCTCAGGGTGCCAGGTAAGGAGGGAGAGGGCCAGGGGTACTGGTGGTGGGCCATGCCTGAACCCAATAATAATAATAATAATAATAATAATAATAATAAATTTATTATTTATACCCCAGCCACTCTGGGTGGCTCCCAACAGAATATTAAGAACACAATGAAACATCAAACAATAAAATCTTCCCTAAACAGGGTTGCCTTCAGGCAGTGCTTTTTTTCTGGGGGGGACGCAGGGGGACACGTAACCCCTAAACATTTTGTGAATCTTTGTACTTTTGTACATTTACTGTATTCCCCCCCGATTTGAACTATAAAATGGTGATTTTCTTGAGTCAAAATGAGAGTACCCCTAAACATTATGTTTTATTTTTAAAAAGCACTGCCTTCAGATGTCTTCTAAAAGTCAGATAGTTGTTTATTTCCTTGACATTTTAAATAAACGTACACCCAGATTGCCGGGTTCGAGATACGCGCACCCAATTGAGCCCTGGTTTTGAGGCACACGCCCTCCTCTAGGGCCATATAGTTTGCTGCCCAAGCGCTCTCTGGTTCTCTTGGAAATGATAGATACTATAGTTTCTTTATTGAAAAATAAAAAGTGCAAACTTACAAGTGCACAGAGTGAGATAAGACACACACACACACAAAAAAGAAACAATAAATACGGTAGTATTTCTTGGTTGTCTTGGAAACAGGTGAGTGAGGCCTAAGGCATTATTATGATTATGATTATGATGATTATTTCTATACCGCTTTGTTTTAAAGAAAAACATCTTTTTAAAAGCAGTTTACAACACAAACCACCTAACCACAACAATTCTTTTCTTATACCCCGCCCATCTGACTAGATTACCCCAGCCGTTCTGGACAGCTTCCAGCAAAATACAGAGGGGGAAAGGGACATCTGTCATTAAAAGCTTCCCAAACAGGGCTGCCTTCAGATGTCTACTAAGTAATATAGTTGCTTTTCTTTGACATCTGACAGGAGGGCTTTCCACAGGGCAGGTGTGACTACCGAGAAGGACTTCTTCCTGGTTCCCTATAATTTCACTCCTCGCAATAAGGGAACCACCAGAAGGCCTTCGGAGCTGGACCTCAGTGTTGGGGCTGAACGATGGGGTGGGGTGGAGAGGCTCCTTCAGATATACACATCTAATAAAAACAATTCAAAATAAACATTACTGGAGAAAGTCACAGCAGATTGACTACAGCAAACCTTAAAAGTTCAGAGCACCAAAGGTAAATAGGGGATTAATAAATTTGGACAGACGTTCTTAAGCATAATTTACCATTTAGCCTCACTTTTTCCTTGTGGTAATGGGACAGCCAGCCTTGACTCAGCCCCTGCAGTCCCTTTAGCCCCAGTATAGTGTTATGTATGCTCCTCCCAAACTGTTAATGGCAAAGGAGCCCTGTCCTCCTTTGGATCTGATCACCTTCACTGTTTCCCATATACTGCAATCTGCTTTCTATATCCTTTCCACAGTGCCATTTCTTCTGCTTTCTAATTTTATTTATTTATTTATTTCTATTTTGCTGAGAGTATTACAGAGAATTAAAGTAAATCAGAAGAAAAAGAAAAGAGAAAAGGGGAGGATTACATAAAAATGCATTAAAAACCAGGGGAAAACATCAATAACACCAATAACAAAAAACAACACTAAAATATAATTAAGGTTACAGAACCAAATAGCATATGTGTAAATAGATAAACTTATTACAGTGGTACCTCGGTTTACAAACTTAATCCATTCCAGAAGTCTGTTCTTAAACCAAAACCATTCTTAAACTGAGGCACGCTTTCCCTAATGAGGTCTCCCGCTTCCAGTGCCTTTCCATTGTTCGGATTCCGTTCTTAGAGGTAAAGTTCTCAAACCAAGACACTATTTCTGGTTTTGCGGAGTTTGTAAACCAAATCATTCTTAAACCGGACTGTTCTTAAACCGAGGTACCACATATTTCCCTCATGTATATATATTGTTTCATGGGTCACTATGGTTTTGATAAATATGTTCCAAATATCATTAAATTTGGACAAATTTCTTCTGCTTTCTAGAGTTGCTAGAGTTTTCTGAATGGGCAGAAAGAGATGAGGACCAGCTCACTGGTTGGTTACTACTGAGAAGAGGAGAAAGTTGCTGAGTAATTTTAGCAAATCCTAAGGAAGGAGCAGGTAGCTTTTACATTCATTTCCATGCTGAGAGTAATCACATCCACACCACAGACTTAAAATGATTTAGCATACTTTCCCTCTCTAGGAAACTTTGGGAACTGAAAGCTAGGGATCTCAAGCAGAGACAGTATTCTCACCAAAATATCATTCCCACGATTCTCTGGGAGAAGCTGTGACGTTACTATAAAACGGACATGTCTTTGGTGTAGATATGCCCAAAGGACTGATGAAATCTCTCTCTCTCTCTTGTCTCCTCTGCACTTTCCCTCATTTTTTCATTCTGATAAACTGACATTTGTTTCCAAATTGTTCCCAAACTTTGGGAGCAACCTAAACATAGAGAGAAACTCTGAGAACTAATGTTTTTCCCTCTGCAAAAACATAATATAATCTTATGTTTTCTCTGGGATTTTATTGCTGGGTTTATGTGTGTGCATAGATGTGGGGAATCATAGTTGTTCCTTAACTGTGACATCCACATATTCAGCATGTGCGCAAAGCAGCCTTTGTGCATAGATGTCAATGTGTTGTTGGAGCCTGCGTGCATTCGGAGTCTATGGTTGTATGTATGTACAGTCAACTCGCAACTTATGTGCATTAAATTTGTGCAGTCGCAGATTTATGTGCTTGGCCGAAAAAGTTTTTTTAAAAATAAAAGGGGGTGGGAGAGTGGGGAAAAACCTTTGGCAATCCCACCCACCATTGCACTCACCCTGGGAGAGCATTCAGAGGTGCAGAGAAAATCAACAGCGGTCTTGAGAGCGTGTGATATGTGCTGTGCTGCACTTTTTACGGTTTTTACAGGGTTGTTTTGATCATATGTGGTTTTGGCTATTACGCTGAGAGTCCACTATGTTTATATGCCACCCAGCACATGGGGTGCTATTCCATTAAGTTTTACTCAGAGCAGATGAACATGATGTAAGTTACGTCCATTAATTTCAATGGGTCTACTCTGTATAAAACATAGTTGAATACCACCCCTGGATATCAGGTGTAGTAAGGGTCAGGACACGGGTGGTGCTGTGGGTTAAACCACAGAGCCTAGGGCTTGCTGATCAGAAGGTTGGCAGTTCAAATCCCCACGACGGGGTGAGCTCCCGTTGCTCGGTTCCTGCTCCTGCCAACCTAGCAGTTCGAAAGCATGTCAAAGTGCAAGTAGATAAATAGGTACTGCTCTGGCGGGAAGGTAAATGGCGTTTCCGTGCGCTGCTCTGATTCATCAGAAGCGGCTTAGTCATGCTGGCCACATGTACGCCGGCTTCCTCGGCCAATAAAGCGAGATGAGTGCCGCAACCCCAGAGTCGTCTGCGACTGGACCTAATGGTCAGGGGTCCCTTTACCTTTAAGGGTCAGGAAGGCTAGCCAGTGGCTGTGTGGTTGGAGGCCCCTCTGCCCTGCCCAATTCTGAACAGGACTTGAGTCTTCTCTGTGATACAGCTTGGTCTTTGGTGCCCTCTAGAGACTGTTCTTACTCTTCCTGCTTGTTATTTCAACCTTGTTTTGTATTACAACTGCACTCCAAGACAGCTTTTTCCAACCTGTTGCTCTTCAGGTGTTTTTGGACTACAATGTTTGAGGCTGAAGTTCAAAACTTAGGAAAGGCACCAGGTTTCAGAAAGATGCTCTAGGGGGGGGGAAAGAGTATCACCATCCCACATGATCTTCACCCAATCTGAACTGGAAGTCTCCCCCTTTAGCCCCAAATTAGCTGAATAATTGGATGAATAATGTTTCCAAAACCCCAGCAAGCCTCCTCATGAGAAAGTCATAGCTCTACAGTTTATATTGTGAACCACCCTGAGATCTACCTGAAGGGCGGTGTACAAATTTATTAAATACAGCCCCAAACTCAAAACTGAAGCAAGTTGATCATAACCACTTAATCCTATAAAGCCTTCAATGGCTCAGGACCGCAATACCTCAAGGACCGCCTCTTCCCATATGAACCTACATCTTCTGAGGCCCTCCTTGTGCCTCCTCCTTGAGAGGTCCAGAGGGTGGCAACACGAGAATGGGGCCTTCTCTGCAGTGGCTCCCCATCTGTGGAATGCTCTCCCCAGGGAAGTTCACCTGGTGCCTTCCTTACATACTTTTAGGTGCCAGGCAAAAATGTTCCTTTTTAACCAGGCCTTTGGTTGATCTGTTGACAACCTATAGCCTTTTAAAATGTGGCTCTTCTCTCTCTCTCTCTCTCTCTCTCTCTCTCTCTGTGTGTGTGTGTGTGTGTGTGTGTGTGTGTGTGTGTGTTTGGGTTGTTTTTATTCTGATTATATATGTTGTGATCTTTTCTGTGAACTGCCCTGAGACCTCTGGGTATGGGGTGGTATGTAAACCCAATAAATAATAAGAATAAGAATCCTCATGGACCTGAAAATAACCAGCAGGACTTACTTTGTTCTGATCAGTGTGTGAGTCAACAAACATTGGGTGTGATCTCAACTCTGCCATTAGTGTTTTGAACAAGAATGCTTTACACGGTGTTAATGAAGTAGCCTTCTGTGGAGCCTGGCTTAATTTGAGGTAGATCTGACCAAATTTTAATCCCAGAACCTAATTTTTAGTGCTTCAAATGTGCAATATCTGAATAACCATGGATATATGGAAAGACTCTGTGCACCTGTCATTCTGCATGTCATTCTGCATGTTCTTGTGATGTAGAAAGTGGGAGACAGACATTTTTCATACTTTATCAGCCAATAATCAGCATGCAATTATTTAAAAATGGGCTTTCCACTAGGAAACTATTTTAGATCACTATCTAGCAAGGTAGCTTATGGAAAGCTTAACACAGGCTGCCTACGGTATTGGATTGCCCAAACACTTAGCTGAAAATGGCCTTATTTTTCTTCAGTGACCACAAGGTGTCACTCTCACGACACTGGGCTTGCCTACTAGATCTTTGAATCTCCTGCTGAGAGTGTTGAGTGGAAGCCTCTTTTTCTTCCACGTTCTTGCATTAGGTGTTTGATACAGCACTTTCTGAACCTCTGTGCCCACAACCCTCTTTGCACACATCTGCCTCACACACGATACACATTTTCTGTCGATTTTTTTACCACTTTTAACAGACACGGTTCCCCCCCCCAAGAATCTTGGGAAATGTAGTTTGTTAATTGCAGTTTCTAGAGTACCCTGGGAATAGGAATTAATCGTAAAATCAGTTTAAGGCTGTGTACATATTACTAGCTTAAAACACAGCTAGCATAGCCTCCAGCATTTCTCTGATGAAAATAGGGACATTCTACCACACCCTTCAATATTACTTCGATGAAAATAGGAACGTCCTAAAGAAATGTGGGACATTCCAGGATCAAATCAGAAACTGGGATGGCTTCTGTAAATCTGGGACTGGCCCTGGAAAATAGGGAAAGTTTGAGGGTCTGATTCTCTTTCTCAATTTGGATTGAAGTTGGTTTGAGAGAAATTATAGGCTAGACGTCACACGGCAGAGGATCCAACCCCCACGGCAGGTTGCCAGGAACGGATAAGACAAGGATAAGACAAGGATAAGACAAGTCCTTACCAACTGCTTTTTACTCAATATTCACAGAGAGAGGCTTGGGAATGCAGCCTCTTGGAATAATGGCGTTGCCCTGAGTGAGTCTCCACCCCCTCCCTCTCTCATGCGCGTTCGCTGCGTTTGCTGCTATGTGCCCTCTGCCTTTGAGCTCTTTTCTCTCCTACTTTCAATGCTCATCGGGTTCTGGGGGGGGGGTCTGGAATGCTTTCTAAAGACACCGTGTCCATCAGCTGTCGCCCCTCTGATGCTTATTCTTCTTCCTCCTCCTCTCCCATTATTTCCCAGCTTTCCCCCTCATCTGCCTCTGAACTGCGATCTCCCTCAAACCCCTGTTGTAATTCCGAACTGTCTTCTTCTTCTCTGGACGAGTCAGGCTGGGGAGGCAGTCTTCAGTGTGGTGTAGCGGTTAAGAGTGGTCGACTCGTAATCTGGTGAACTGGGTTCGTGTCTCTGCTCCTCCACATACAGCTGCTGGGTGACCTTGGGCTAGTCACACTTCTTTGAAGTCTCTCAGCCTCACTCACCTCACAGAGTGTTTGTTGTGGGGGAGGAAGGGAAAGGAGAATGTTAGCCGCTTTGAGACTCCTTTGGGTAGTGATAAAGCGGGATATCAAATCCAAACTCCTCCTCTTCTTCTTCTTCTTCTTCTTCTTCTTCTTCTTCTTCTCCTTCTCCACCATTCCTCCTCTGCCCAGTCCCTGACACTTGATATGCATTGTGGCTAGCATCTTATGTACACCACTTCTCAAGGCATTCGTGGGAGCACACTGGATGCAGAGTAAATGGGAGTGTGTGCGCAGGCTGAGCTTGCGATGGGATGGACCCCTGGACAAGGATAATTGTTCCCGAGGGGGAGAATGGTCAGTCATGATCCTCCCAATCACATGCATAAAGCATTGTGTAAGCCAGGAAACTGATGTATAGGCCCTGGCATGCACACAGCTGATTTGTCATAATTTACATACTTTTTAATGGGGAAATTAAAAATTGGGCCGCCTTGCATATTGGCTTATTAATGCAGTGCCCAGCTGATGAGTGTAAACCTGTTTTAAGATGCAACTTAAAATTCATGAGATGTTCCTGGCACACCCTGTCGCAGAAGTAACCTTGGTACCTCTGGCCTTTGGGCTTTTACAGGTGAAGCATTTTTAGCACAAGACATGCCCCAGAAACAAACTTCCCTTGCCTTTTACAGAAGCGTCACATGGTCATGCTTACTCCATTTCTTGGAGTGGTGAGAAATTCCATGGTCGTGGCACTTGCCTGAGTTGGGTTTCCTTTGGAAAGAAATTAGTGGAGGCTTGTGGTGTTTTGTTATGTTTACGTTTATTTACAAAGGTACAGGCTGAGCCTAGGAGACACAATTTAACACTCGCAGCAGGCAGACTAAGGCACTGCCCCACACCAGATCCCCAGAGTGAGGCAGCTCCCCTCACTACAAAAAGGAGCTTGCCCTCTCTCTGAATCTCTCTTAAAACCTCGCGCTGCAGTCTGATTCTCAAAATGTTTCTATTAATTTTTCCACCCTAGCTTGCCTTTTCTCTCTAGCTGGAGACAGTGGGGAAGAATAAGGGTGAATCATCTTCCCCACCAATCTCCTAGCCTTTTAGGATTACATTTCATAGAATCATAGAATTGTGGAGTTGGAAAGGACCCCAAGGGCCATCTTGTCCTACCTCCTGCAATGCAGGAAACTCAATTAAAGGTAAAGGGACAACAGCAACGGGAACTGTCAAAACCTGGACTGTAAAACTGGCCAAAAAGCCTACATATAGCTTCCCTGTTCGTGCGCTTACTTCTCATTGGAGCCTTAGCATACCACACGCTTCTGTGATTGGTTAGGTCTCGCCAGGACCTGACTGGTGGCCCAATACATTAATGTTGACCAGAGCAAAGTTCATTGCAGGTGCAGGTGAGCTGGTGGGTGACTTGTAGTAGCAGAAATTATAAGCCAACAATATGGAATTAAAAACGGCCACACCTTTATTGATTACAGATGTAAGTAGGCTTTGGCCTAGGCATTGGGTAAAGGTAAAGGTAAAGGGACCCCTGACCATTAGGTCCAGTCGTGTCCAACTCTGGGGTTGCGGCGCTCATCTCGCTTTATTGGCCAAGAGCCGGCGTACAGCTTCCAGGTCATGTGGCCAGCATGACTAAGCCGCTTCTGGCGAACCAGAGCAGCGCATGGAAACGCCGTTTACCTTCCCGCCGGAGTGGTACCTATTTATCTACTTGTACTTTGACGTGCTTTCGAACTGCTAGGTGGGCAGGAGCTGGGACCGAGCAACGGGAGCTCACCCCGTCGCAGGGATTCGAACCGCCGACCTTCTGATCAGCAAGCCCTAGGCTCTGTGGTTTAACCCACAGCGCCACCTGGGTCCCTTAGATTAGATTATTAGATTAGATTAGATTAGATTATGACAATTGGCCACCCAACCTCAGCTTAAATACCTCCAAGGAAGGAGGGACCACAACCTCTAGAGGGAGTCTGTTTCACTGTCGAACAGCTTACTGTCAGAAGGTTCCTCCTGATGTTTAATCGGAATTTCCTTTCTTGTAACTTGAAGCCATTGGTTCAAGGCCTACCCTCCAGACTCGAACCCTCCGGAAGATGAAACTTGCTCCATCTTCAATGTGACAGCCCTTTAGATATTTGAAGGTGGCTATCGTATTTCCTCTCAGTTTGTGGCGCCCAGAACTGGATGCAGAATGGAGTGGCAGACCACACCTGTGTCCTGTTCTGGGCACCAGAACAATTTCCCCGGCAGACGATATGTCTGGAAGCTTTGCCATTCCTGTTACACAACGTCTGCAGTCTTTTTTACCCTATTAACTTTCTGCGATCCAAACTTCTAAAACTCACAACAATATAGTCACAACCCTGGATGCACTTTGGCTTGTACCCAATAGTGTGGAAACATAAGAAGCAGACTTATACTGGTTTGGTTCACACAACACACTAAGCCATAGTTTATCAGGCATTTCCAGCTCCTCTGCAAAGCAAGAACTTCAGCTGGGATGCTTAAAGGGGGGGAGTACTGACCATCTGCAGTGTTACTTCACCTGTTCATCACTCAGTAAGTTACTTCCAAGTAAAGATACGGAGCAGGCATCCCCAAACTGATGTTCCCATGATCCCCAAACTACAACTCCCATCATCTCTAGCTAACAGGGCCAGTGGTCAGGGATGATGGGAGTTGTAGTCCCAAAACATCTGGAGGGCCGAGTTTGAGGATGCCTGATACTGAGTATTATAGGCATCAACAAGTCATGGGCTTCCTGAGGAATATTAGTTGACCCTCTCAACCCCATATAGTTTGGTTACCAGTCTTTATTGTGAAAGTTTTACTGGTTTTATTTGCATTGGAATTGTAATTATCTTATGTGTATTTGGTTTTTTAAATTAAAAAAAGGGTTTATGGATTTTAGCTGTGTTTTTATCTGGTATACATATGTTTAACTATAGTGTGCTGTTTTGTTTTATTTTGTAAGCAATTTTGGGACTTAGGTGTGGTTGAAAAGCAGGGTATAATTTATTCAAAATTATAGCAGTAAATATTGTGTGCATGTGTGTGCCTCCTCTCAAAACCTCTAGAGTGCTCATTAAACGTTTGTTTGTTCACTTGTTTCTCTTAGGTGTGGCACCTGAGCGCTGTTAAGACGACTATGGCTATTAAACGCAAGTTCAGCACTCTCTCCTGGTACTACTGGCAATACCAGCTGATCACGATGGCTTATCTCATGGATCCTTTTGAATGGTGGGTCTTCCACAGTTTGCTCCTTGTTTGCATTATGGGGTCGGCCTACGTTTTTTATGCCGTTGTTCCTCCTCAGATCCGCCTGGTTCTGGAGCTCGTTTATCACGTGTTTGGCTTGCAACCAGAAAGCACCATTCCAGCCATGATGTGAACTTGCAATGCACAATAGTGACTGTCCCCCCCCCCTTTTTTTAAGCCATGTGCTTACAGAGACATTCTGGGATTTATAAAAACAAGTACAACTTTATTATTATTATTATTATTATTATTATTATTATTATTATTATTATTATTCTAGCAAAGAAGCCTCAGGGAAGTAACAATAGTTGCATCCTTATTCACCTTATATCACCTATAGAGTCTCTGCATGTCTCAAGCAGATTGGTGTGTGAAATGTCATGTAAAAAAAATATTTTTTTAACTTATCCAGAGAGGTTTGCTCCTGGGATTTTCTTCAGCTGTAATTGCTTCTCTTGATGTTCATTGTTTCTTACCAGAATTCAATCTCGCAACATGCTTGTTTTCATTCAAATTTTATTCCAATTCATTATGTACCACTATTCTGTGAGAAACTATAAAATGTGAATAAAACACGGAGAATAGATAGGACAATGTCTATACTGTGCCTGAGTGTTGTGCTATTTTATGGACACGATCCAGGTTTAGGTTGTAATCCTGGACACACTTGCTTGGAATTAGCCTCATTGAATCAGTGGGACTTACTTCGAAGGAGTAAACTTGTAGTAAAGAAGTGAGCAGTTAGAGCTGTCCTTCCTTGCTGGCTTTCCTCTGCGCCTATCCATCTCAAATGCATTCAACGCGTTTGACAGAGATCCAACTGACAGTGCCATTGTTGATCTACAAGTGTAGAACTCGCTTCCTGGATTTGGGTGTATAATATCAGGCCTAATATTTTCCAGGTTATCAATAAGCCCTGCTGGATCAAAATGAAGGTCCATCTAGTCCCACATCCTCCTTCCCAAATATGCCTTTGGGAGACCCACAAGCTGGGTATGAATGCCAGTGAATGGCATTCAGTGGCATGTGGGGAATTACTGGTCCACGGGCCAAATGTGGCCTGCCAGGCCCTTCACTTGGAGCACGAGACGTCAGGTTTTGGGTGGGTAAGGACAGGGCTTCAAAGGAACAATCGGAAGCATAAAATGAGCTCCCAGTGAATCGTCTCTTTGCTAGAGCAAAGCACCCTGCCACCCGTTCATCAGCTGACAGATTGGTTGGAGTGTGTCTCACTCAAGGAGGGGAAAGTGGTCTCCATCCAGTGGAATCTGCTTCTCTTCCATCACTGCTCTTGGAAGCAGCTTCACACTGCTTCTTCAAACCTCCTCAGGCCTGCTCAAAAGCCCTCCACAAGCTGATTTGCAGAGGAGCAGCACAAAGCTGTTTGCAAAGGCCATTCAGAGAGTCATGCACTGCACTCCGAAGTCCTAACAATCAGGGTTTCAAAGTGCAGCATCCCCTGATGCCATAGTGAAGCCGGGTGACTGATAGGTGGGCAGCCCCACCCACCTGTTAAATTAGGCCCACCAAGGATGGGGCAAAACAATCTAGCCTGCAGGTCAGAAAAAGTCACCCACTCCTAGTTTATAGGCCTCAATAAACTTGTCTGCCATAAATTCACCCAACCCAGCTTGTCAAGCCATTAGATTGGAGAACTGGGCCCAAACTAACAAATTTAATTTCATTAGGGACAAATGTAAAGTTCTGCACTTAGGCAGGAAGAACCGGATGCACAAATATAGGATGGGGGACACCTGGCTTACTAGCAGTACATGCGAAAAGGGTCCAGGGGTCTTAGTGGACCACAAACTGAACATGAGTCAACAATGTCATGCAGCAGCAAAAAAAGCTAATTCTATTCTAGGCTGCATCAACAGAAGTATAGTGTCCAGATCAAGGGAAGTAATCGTACCACTCTATTCTGCCTTAGTCAGACCACACTTGGAATACAGTGTCCAGTTCTGGGCTCCACAATTTAAGAAGGATGTTGACAAGCTGGAATTTGTGCAGAGGAGGGCAACCAAGGTGATCAAGGGCTTGGAAACCAAGGCTTATGAGGAGCACTTGAAGAAGCTGGGTATGTTTAGCCTGGAAAAGAGAGTGAGAGGAGATATGGTGGCCATCTTCAAATACCTTAAGGGCTGTCACATGGAGGAGGGAGCATGCTTGTTTTCTCCTGCTCTGGAGGGTAGGACTCGAACCAATGGCTTCAAGTTGCAAGAAAGGAGATTCCGACTAAACATTTGGAAAAACTTTCTGACAGTAAGAGCTGTTCAGCTGTGGAACAGATTCTGAGAGGTGGGAGAAGACTCTCCTTCCTTGGATGTTTTTAAACAGAGGTTGGATGGCCATCTGTCATGAATGCTTTAGCTGAGATTCCTGCATTGCAGGGGGTTGGACTAAATGACCCTTTGGGTCCCTTCCAGTTCTTAAGATTCTGTGATTCTACATAGACAAAGTTGTTGCTTAAATTCTCACATCTTACTAATTGCTACCTCTTGGGCACATACAGTAGACAAAGATGTTGCTTAAATTATTACATCTTATCATAAATAAATTAAGCAATCACACACCCCAGCATTTCATGGGACTTTTGGTGTTGCAATCCAACCTACAGAAACGAATCTGAATCTGATCTCTCTGGGATTTTCAACCACACTGCACACCCAAAGACTGATGTAAGATTTGCAACAATTCCATGCACTAACTCCTAATACAGTACATCTCAGGAGCTACCAGAGATTTACTGGTTCAGGTTGTCTAAATTTTGATTCCGCTCAGTCCTCATCCTTGCCATCTTGATTTAAGCACTTTTCAGTATACACAGTTCTGTCTGAGGACAGCTCTATGCTTTACATGGCAGACACAACCACTGTGTGAGCCCTGTGTGTTGCTCTGATGTTTCTTTCAGCAAGTATGTCAACTTGGGGTTTTTTAGTTCAGAAAAATTGACCTCTCCCCATATAAACGATCCTGGACTCATCCTGAGGCCCTTCTTCGTGTGTCTCCTCCACATGAGGTCCAGAGGGTGGCAACACTAGAAAGAGATTTTTCTGTAGTGGCTCCCTGTTTGTGGAATGCTCTCCCCAGAGAGGCTCACCTGATGCCTTCATTACCGGTATAACGTTCCTCTTCTACCATGACTTTGGCTGATTAATATTCTACAGCCTCTTAAATGTGTTTGTGGGAAGGGTCTCTATCCAACACTCTGACCACTATACCGCACCAGATCTCAAGCTGATTTCACCCAGGTGACTTGGACTATGGCCAATGGTCAGGGGTGGTGGGTGGGTACCATGTTGTAGAAACCTCCATAATGTGCAGAGCTCCCATGACAAGTGCACAGGAGTTCTTCAGCAGAAAACTCAGTGTGGAAAGTGGTCCATGAAGTCAGAAAGATCAGAAACCACTGTCATACTGGATCTGTTCCTGCACCCATAGTAAACAACTATTGGTAGAACACAACGCCTAAGATCTTGTTTTTCTGCAAATCATATCAGGAAAAAGGAAATCACCCAAGGTGTGGCTGGAAATTCTGTGGACGTCTTATCGACGGAAGGCAGAACCATCTCTTGCAAGTGGAATGCGATCTGATTGGAGCCTAGGGGCCAGGTTTAGCGTTCGATCGTTCTCTTCACTTAAGAAAAACTTAAGGTTGTCAGGGAACTTCCTCAAGCCTGAATGCCAAAAAGAAAAACCCATATTCGCTAGGATGGGGTAGCACAGATAACCAAGCAAGAGTTTGGCAGGGCAGGCATGTTGAGGCACGAGGGGAACAGGACTGCCAAGGGAAGCAGCCAGATAATACCAGAATGCAGATGAAGTTGAATCAACATGTTGCTCAAAGGGGTGTGTCTGAAATTATGCATAAGTTGTCTCAGCGTTCTGACTCTTTGAATAACCATTTATAGAAGATAGCTCTCTGCCTCCCAACACTTGACAGCTCTATGCCTCTCAAAGCTGAGTGACAGGGAGAGATCAATGGATCAATGGAGGGCAGCGACTGAGGAGGGAGCACAAGGTGAGCTGAGCTTGTAGGTTTTGTGGGTTTGTCTTTTTGGGGCTGTGTGTGATTAAGTTTGTGTGCTTATTTGTTTCCTTATTTGTTTGTGTGTTTCCCAGGCTTGTGTGTGTGAGAGAGTTGTTTCTGGCTTGTGTGTGTGTGTTTGTCTGGTGACTAGCTGTGGGCGGAGCTAATCAGTGCCTAGAGGGCAGCGACTGAGGAAGTAGGCAAAAGGTGAGCTGAGCTTGTAGGGCGGAGCTAATCAGTGCCTGGAGGGCAGCGACTGAGGAGGGAGCACAAGGTGAGCTGAGCTTGTAGGTTTTGTGGGTTTGTCTTTTTGGGGCTGTGTGTGATTAAGTTTGTGTGCTTATTTGTTTCCTTATTTGTTTGTGTGTTTCCCAGGCTTGTGTGTGTGAGAGAGTTGTTTCTGGCTTGTGTGTGTGTGTTTGTCTGGTGACTAGCTGTGGGCGGAGCTAATCAGTGCCTAGAGGGCAGCGGCGCGCGCCGTTAGGGAGGAATGTTTTTGCCAACAATCTCAAAAACCTCATCAGGAGGGCTTTAAACTGACTTATGTGGGGGAGGGAGACAGTGGTCCTGAAGGTAGGAGTCTATCAAATGCTGAAGATGATCATCCAAAAGTCAAGGACCAAATGGAGCAAACAGCGCACAGACCTAGTGGTGGGAGGAAAAAATCCTTAAGTATGAGACTAGGGGGAATGATCAATGGTTTTCAATGTCTGTATACAAATGCACAGAGCATGGGAAATAAACAAGATGAACTTGAGCTCTTGGTACAGCAAACTAAATACGACATAATAGGCATCACTGAAACCTGGTGGGATGAGTCTCATGATTGGAATGTAGTAATAGAGGGATACAATCTATTTAAGAGAAATAGACCAAACAGGAAAGGAGGAGGAGTGGCGTTATATGTCAGGGATGTGTATACCTGTGAAGAGATCCATGATTTAAAACTTCAAAGCCAAATTGAGAGTATCTGGGTCAAAATTAAGGGAGAGAAAAATAACAGTGATCTCATGGTGGGAGTTTACTATAGATCCCCAAGCCAAACTGAGGACATAGATGATGCCTTCCTGGAACAGATGACCAAGCATTCAAAAGGAAATGAGATAGTAGTAATGGGGGATTTCAACTATCCTGATATTTGTTGGATGTCAAACTCAGCCAAGAGCATAAGGTCGAACAGATTCCTCACTGGCCTTGCAGACAATTTCATTGTCCAGAAAGTGGGAGAAGCAACAAGAGGATCAGCCATTTTAGATCTGGTCCTAACCAATAGTGATGACCTGGTTAGTGGGGTAGAAGTGGTAGGATCATTAGGTGGGAGTGATCATGCTCTTCTGGAGTTTATTATACATCAGAAAGGAGCAACCAAGCATACTAAGACTCAAATTCTAGACTTTAAGAAAGCCGACTTCAGAAAACTTAGGGAAATGCTGGGTGTGATCCCATGGTCAGTAATACTTAAAGGGAAGGGAGTTCATGATGGATGGGAGTTTGTTAAAAGGGAGATATTAAAAGCACAACTTCAAGCAGTACCAATGAGACGAAAACATGGAAGGTGCCTAAAGAAGCCAGGGTGGCTATCTAATGAACTTTTAACTGAGTTAAGATTTAAAAGGGATATGTACAAGAAATGGAAAAAGGGGGAAACCACCAGAGAGGAATTCAAACAAATAGCCAGCACATGTAGAGACAAAGTCAGAAAAGCTAAAGCACAGAATGAACTCAGGCTTGCTAGAGAGGTTAAAAGCAATAAAAAGAGTTTTTATGGGTATGTCCGTAGCAAAAGGAAGAACAAGGAAACAGTGGGGTCACTTAGAGGAGAAGAAGGTGAAATGCGAACAGGGGACGCAGAAAGGGCAGAACTCCTCAATACCTTCTTTGCCTCAGTCTTCTCCAAAAAAGAAAACAATGCCCGACCTGAAGAATATGGAGCAGATGATTCAGCAGGGGAAACACAGCCCAGAATAAGTAAGGAGGTAGTACAAGCACACTTGGCTAGTTTAGATGTATTCAAGTCTCCAGGGCCAGATGAACTACATCCCAGAGTATTAAAAGAACTGGCAGAGGTGATTTCAGAACCACTGGCAGTAATCTTTGAGAATTCTTGGAAAACAGGTGAAGTCCCAGCAGACTGGAGGAGGGCAAATGTTGTCCCTATTTTCAAAAAGGGGAAAAGAGAGGACCCAAACAATTACCGCCCAGTCAGCCTGACATCAATACCAGGAAAGATTCTAGAGCAGATCATTAAGCAAACGGTCTGTGAGCACCTAGAAAGGAACGCTGTGATCACTAAAAGTCAGCATGGGTTTCTGAAAAATAAGTCATGTCAGACTAATCTGATCTCATTTTTTGACAGAATTACAAGCCTGGTAGACGAAGGGAACACTGTGGATGTAGCCTATCTTGATTTCAGCAAGGCCTTTGACAAGGTGCCCCATGATATTCTTGTAAAGAAGCTGGTAAAATGCGGGCTAGACAATGCTACCATTCATTGGATTTGTAACTGGCTGACTGACCGAACCCAAAGGGTGCTCATCAATGGCTCCTCTTCATCCTGGAGAGAAGTGACTAGTGGGGTGCCACAGGGTTCTGTCTTGGGCCCAGTCTTATTCAACATCTTTATCAATGACTTGGATGATGGGCTTGAGGGCATCCTGATCAAGTTTGCAGATGACACCAAATTGGGAGGGGTAGCTAATACCCCAGAGGACAGGATCACACTTCAAAATGACCTTAACAGATTAGAGAGCTGGGCCAAGGCAAACAGGATGAATTTTAACAGGGAGAAATGTAAAGTACTACACTTGGGCAAAAAAAATGAAAGGCACAAATACAGGATGGGTGATACCTGGCTTGAGAGCAGTACAAGTGAAAAGGATCTAGGAGTCTTGGTAGACCACAAACTTGACATGAGTCAACAGTGTGATGCAGCAGCTAAAAAAGCCAATGCAATTCTGGGCTGCATCAATAGGAGTATAGCATCTAGATCAAGGGAAGTAATAGTACCACTGTATTCCGCTCTGGTCAGACCTCACCTGGAATACTGTGTCCAGTTCTGGGCACCACAGTTCAAGAAGGATATTGACAAGCTGGAACGTGTCCAGAGGAGGGCAACCAAAATGGTCAAAGGCCTGGAAACGATGCCTTATGAGGAACGGCTTAGGGAGCTGGGTATGTTTAGCCTGGAGAAGAGAAGGTTAAGGGGTGATATGATAGCCATGTTCAAATATATAAAAGGATGTCATATAGAGGAGGGAGAAAGGTTGTTTTCTGCTGCTCCAGAGAAGCGGACACGGAGCAATGGATTCAAACTACAAGAAAGAAGATTCCACCTAAACATTAGGAAGAACTTCCTGACAGTAAGAGCTGTTCGACAGTGGAATTTGCTGCCAAGGAGTGTGGTGGAGTCTCCTTCTTTGGAGGTCTTTAAGCAGAGGCTTGACAGCCACCTGTCAGGAATGCTTTGATGGTGTTTCCTGCTTGGCAGGGGGTTGGACTGGATGGCCCTTGTGGTCTCTTCCAACTCTATGATTCTATGATTCTATGATAAAGGCTTTTCCGTGACAGCATCTCCATACACCTGCTTGGATATATTTCTGGCACACAGTTGTTAAATGACCAGGATCACTACTGCCCATAAAAAGGTGACAATTCTACATTAAGGGCTAGCAGGTCCAGGCCCTGAAAGGCTTCCCTGCCTTTCAAGCAAAGGTGGGAAATCTGCAGTCCTCCTTGGTATGTCCTGGGAGTCCGGCAGTGAGCACGACACCAAATCAGAGGTTTCTCGGCTTCTGGCTGAGGAGCTGGATCAGGGTCCTGGCTTTGAGGCTGATACTGGTGATTCCAGTATCTGGTGATTCAGCGGCTTGCTGAATCCAAGGCTAGGAGGGAGGAGCCCAATGAATGGGGTCCCAAAGTACCAGGACCTCACAAGCCTGAGAAGCCAAGAATCTCCTATGCTATCTTGCCAGTCTTAACGGTTCAGGGAGCATGAATAAGGGACAGCATGCTTTATATCTCTCAACCTCTCAAGGTCCTACGTGGAGAGAAACCACACAGGGGCTCTTTGAAAGACAGATAATGCTTGAGGCATAGGATCCTTGAATCTCCAAATGCATGGGAGCTCAGCACCCATAATATTACATTGCTGGGTGCTCTCGCTTCTGTATTGCAGTGTGCTTTGTTTTGTTTTGTGCAAGCTTGTAACTGAAATAATTCAGTGTGGTTATATTTGTCATCTGTCCTGTTTAATGGAAACAAAACAAAATTCCTCAAAAGGAAAAGGAACAAGTGGTTCGCAATGTCGAACCAAGGGTGACGCTATCTTGGTAGCACGGATGAGTCTTCATTCACTCTCCAGTCCTCCTTCATGAGCCTAGAAAATCCTTGAAGAACTACTTGAGAATGATTTACAGATGGTATTTAACTCTGAGTAGATTTGCTAAGATGTATAAGACTGAAATCAGATAAGTGTTGGAGATGCAATGAGGTCGAGGGTACCTTCTTTCATATGTGGTGGACCTGTAAAAGGGTAAAAGAGTATTGGGAAGTAATTTATAATGAATTGAAAAAAATGTTTAAAAGCACCTTTCCCAAAAAAACACAGAGTCCTTTTTGTTGGGGATAATTCAGATGGAAATTCCCAGGTGTCAAAAAATGTTATTTATGTATGCCATTAGTGTTTTGTTAGCCCAGAAATGGAAAACGAGCGAGGTCCCAACCAAAGAAGAACGGCAACTTAAACTGATGGAATATGTGCAGCTTGCGGATCTAACTTAAAGAATAAGAGAACAAGAAGAACATTCATTTAAAGAAGATAGGAAAATGTTTATTGAATATATGGGGGGAAATTGCTGGCAGCTTGAAAATGCTGGCAGCACTAATATAAATTCAACAGTGTAAATAAGTTTTGATGGAAGTAATACGTAATGGAATACTGAATGGTTTAGTTTATTTAAAATAATGCAGGGATTTATGGTATGCAAAATGAACTATGGACAGAGAAGAAGGGAAGTCATTGATATTTTAAGTTTGTCTAAATTAATATTCTAAATTGTAAAACAGAAAATTTAATAAAAATTACATTTAAATAAAATAAAATAAAAATAAAATCCTCCTAGTATGCCAGATGGGCTGAAGCAGAGGCAGACATGGAAAGCTGGCCAGAATTAAATAGGGGACCCCGTATTGATAGTATCCTGGCTATGTGTTCCCCACATTTACTAATTTCAGAAATTATGGGGAGAACCTGGCACCCAGGAATTTTATGGGATCTTTGCCCCCAGCAAACCCATAACTATATTCTGCCCTTCCTCCCAAAGGGTGGCAAGAGTTACTCAGTTAATGTATTTTTTGTAGTTTTATATTGTAGACAGATAGCTCAGTCAGTAGAGCATGAGACTCTTAATCTCAGGGTTGTGTTTTCAAGCCCCCATGTTAGGCAAAAGATTCCTGCCTTGCAGGACCCTTGTGGTCCCTTCCAACTCTACAAGTATATGGTTCTGCATTATCGGCCCTGTGATCCTCGAACGAAGGGCAGTATAGAAATTTAATTAATTAATTGCAATTCTGGCAGGTGCAGCCAGCAGGATTGCATATAACTGCCCTAAACACCATCACAAAAAACAACAACCCCACGATGAGTGTCTGGAGGGGCCCTGAGGCAACGGATAAGAGGGTGCATCTCCTCAAAAGCTGGCCAGCCTGGCAGTTGAATCTTGCTTCAACAGTGGCAAGAAGAAAATGTCACCCCCTGCATCTGCGGGCAGCACACTGAGCACAGCATGCAGGCCAGGCTATGTGACATACAGCTCTCTCCCGCTCCCTGTCCTTTTAGCATTTGCAGCCTGAGGCAGGGCCTAGGTGTATCATTTTCCGCTAAATAAAACGTAGAAGCGGAGGTGGCATCGCTCTGCATGAAACAAAGCTCAAAGGTGATCTTCTGTGTGTGGCATTTGCCAGAGCCTGCGGTCCTCTTCCTCTGGAACTGCTAATTAGGATTGCCCTAATGAGCGAGACGCGGGTGGCGCTGTGGGTTAAGCCACAGAGCCTAGGGCTTGCTGATCAGAAGGTCGGCGGTTCGAATCCCCGTGACGGGGTGAGCTCCCATTGCTCGGTCCCTGCTCCTGCCAACCTAACAGTTCGAAAGCATGTCAAAGTGCAAGTAGATAAATAGGTAAATGGCGGGAAGGTAAATGGCGTTTCTGTGCACTGCTCTGGTTCGCCAGAAGCGGCTTAGTCTTGCTGGCCACATGACCTGGAAGCTGTACGCCAGCTCCCTCAGCCAATAAAGCGAGATGAGCGCCACAACCCCAGAGTCGTCCGCGACTGGACCTAATGGTCAGGGGTCCCTTTACCTTTACCTAATGAGCTTTGTGGGTTGGAGCCAAGGAGAGAATCGATGTTACATTAAATCAGGGATGGGAAACTACAACTCCCCTCACCCCAACCACTGGCCATCGTGGCTGGGGCTGTTGGGAGTTGGAGTCCAGCAAATCCAGAGGGCCACAGCTTCCCCATCATTTGAAAATGTGGTTTTAAGGAGCTTCAGCTAGTCAATTTGTAGCCTTTTCATATCCTCATTAGGAAAATCATTTAAATGGATTAGCTGATCCATAGGACCCAAGTGATGTCATTCAGGTTTTACTGGCTCTGGAATCGAGTGGCTGCCCAACTATTTCCTTTGGTCACACCCTGCTGATGACACTTTAATAGGGGACTGGAATGTCACTGAAACACATTTGTTCCTTAAGGCACTCCAGTTGTGTGGTCATTTAAGGCAAGTCCCAGGAAGCACGTTGTTTCAGCCAGCTGTTGTCTGGCTCTCCCCATTTGGTTTGCAAGGCTGTTTTGTGGAAACCGCGTCCCCTGCCCCCACCTATGTGATGTCAGGTATGGGGCAGGCAGTGGCATGGCTACAGAAAGCAGGACTGAACCCCTCACGTGTCACCTGATGCATGTGGGGAGTTTGATCCTGCTTGATTTGAGCACGCCAGCCAGTTCCCAAGAGAAACTAGCTGGCATGCCCGAACCTTGTGGGAAACAGGATTGGACTCCCCAGGCAAGGAATTCAATCCTGCTTGGACAGAATCTCCCCTGCCTATCCCCAAGGACCAACTCTGGCAGGCAGACAAGGCAACCCTCCTGTTAATCTCCCAACATCCATGTCACACCAGATAATTGGCATGTCCAAGTTGGCTCACCAGGATTGGTTGGGGGAAGATAAAGATTTGATCTCACCAGACCAAAAACATTCCCCACCTCTTACATAGAAGGAGATGACCAAGCCCTACTCTTGCCTCCTAAAGGTACGTAAAGGTAAAGGACCCTTGGATGGTTAATTCCAGTCAAAGATGACTATGGGTTTGCCGCGCTCATCTTGCTTTACAAGCCGAGGGAGCCAGCGTTTGTCCACACACAGCTTTCCAGGTCATATGGCCAGCATGACTAAACCGCTTCAGGCGCAACTGGACACCGTGATGAATGCCAGAGCACATGGAAATGCTGTTTACCTTCCCGCCGCAGCAATACCTATTTATCTACTTGCACTGGTGTGTTTTCGAACTGCTAGGTTGCCAGAAGCTGGCACAGAGCAACGGGAGCTCATCCCATTACGTGGATTTGAACCGTTGACCTTCTGATCGGCAAGCCCAAGTGGCTCAGTGGTTTAGACCACAGCGCCACCCGCATCCCCTCCTAAAATGGCCTGCCAGCATTTTCCTTTGGCAAAGGCACCACGTCCATATAGCAGCACAAGTCAACTGGTATTCCTCATGCAGTCAGATTTGCTGATGATCATCCTGAGTCTGAAGCAGACCAGTAGACTGGCTTCACTTTTTCCAGATCCAGAACCCAACATACCCACGTTTAACTTAGTTAAAGAATAATAATCCTAATATATTCGAGCTGCTGGCCAGCCATTCCCTTTTTTAGCAATATCAAAAGCAACATGATGACCAGAAACAAATACAATATGAAAAACTTTATGGAATGATTCAAAACATCAAAACTAAATAACTGAAGTCTCTGAAAGTCTCTGAAAGTCCTTAAATGAATCACGGTGCCAGACTTTACCCGGCGGAGAACAAGCTGTGAAGCTTTGTATAATCAGCAAATGTCCAATACTGATGTCCAACTCTGAACAGTGTTTCCGGATAATAACTACTGTTTCGTTGAATTCTTCATCAGCGAATTAGTTCAACACTCGTTAGTAGAAAGATATTTCTTCATTAACCAATCTTTTTTTCGAATAGATATAATATACATGAAAATGAAAAATACTCTGGAACAGTGCTCATGCAATTCTGTAGTCATTTTCAGGGGTCACCTCAGTGGTGCCCCTTGCCCTCACACATTCGCTCCAGTGTCCAAGTATCATTTCCCTGGTCCCAGAACCAATGTGTGCAACCCTCCTTGCCTGTTGTCTAGTTTGAAAAACTGGAGGACTGATTTTCTTTTAGTTATTTCCTTTTCTTTGTTATTTGTTGTTCGCTCTTGTTTTGTATTTTCTTTAAGCTCCTTATTTTGTGGTTCCTGATTTATGGCAATATGCCATGTTTACATATTTTATAGCTCCTGAGTTTATTGCTTTAGCCAAATGCCATGGCTTGTATTAAGCAATGTATTAAGCAACTTGTATTAAGCAATAGTGTTAATAAAATAATACAGAACATACACCCATAATATTAAAACTCATAACAATATAAAAAGAGACCTTGCCAGGTTCCTGAGCATTAAAACACAATTTCCCTTGTGCATCCCTGACAACTCCAATTCTAATATTATTTTGCCTTTCTAAAATTCAATTTGCCAACATCTGTGATGTAGGAAAGAGAAGTTACCAGAGACACCAGCAACTTCAAATCCAGCTTGATTTCAGATGAATCGGAGACCAAATTTATCCCATACATCAGGATCCTGAAAGGTTAGTTCGATACTGCCTCTCTGGTCACAATTATACAGGTATTTACAATGTAAACCATTTCCTAAATCCAGGGAAGCCCCTACAATAGCTTGAATTCCTGCCTGAGCTCAGATTCTGTTTACATTATTCCGTTGAGTTTCTTCACTGGGAAGTTACTTGTAGAAAATCTGGGGACTTCTTTCATCATTGGAATTTGGACTCTCCCCCTCATTCAGTACTTTCCCAAGGTATGTTTATTAAACCATCGTTTGCTGCCTTTTCTTCCCATCTATGCTGTAGAACAGGAAAAGTGGAGTGCTGACTTGAAGCCTCCAGAGTTCCATTGAAAGACTCCAGATTGGGGTTTCAAATTCGATTAGGTGACAGGCTGAGATCATTTCCCTGGCAGATAGCAAGTGGGTTATCAGCATACTCATCCACTATCAGCAGCCTTGGATCTGAAGGGGTTAAATTGAGAAAGATAATTATTCCTCTAGGACAAACCTAGACAGCATCTTAAAAAGCAAAGACATCACCTTGCCGACAAAGGTCCGTATAGTTAAAGCTATGGTTTTCCCAGTAGTAATGTACGGAAGTGAGAGCTGGACCATAAAGAAGGCTGATCGCCGAAGAATTGATGCTTTTGAATTATGGTGCTGGAGGAGACTCTTGAGAGTCCCATGGACTGCAAGAAGATCAAACTTATCCATTCTTAAAGAAATAAGCCCTGAGTGCTCACTAGAAGGACAGATCCTGAAGTTGAGGCTCCAGTACTTTGGCCACCTCATGAGAAGAGAAGACTCCCTAGAAAAGACCCTGATGTTGGGAAAGATGGAGGGCACAAGGAGAAGGGGACGACAGAGGATGAAATGGTTGGACAGTGTTCTCGAAGCTACTAACATGAGTTTGGCCAAACTGCGAGAGGCAGTGAAGGATAGGCGTGCCTGGCGTACTCTGGTCCATGGGGTCACGAAGAGCCGGACACGACTGAACAACAACAATTATTCCTCTTAAGTCCATCTCTTTAGCATTCATATTGGTGTAAAAGCAGGTTTCTGAGTTCAAGTTCTGATCTTGGTAAATGTTCTGATCTGATAGGGACTTAGTAAACTCAGACCTATCCTGTCTTGATGTTTCTTCAAACCATCACCACCGTCAGTTTCTTTGCTGGTAGGTCTTATCGGTGGGGCTACAGTCAGAATTCCTGTTTCTGCCAAACCAACCAGTGCACCAATGAAAGCATTCAAACCCCAAGCTACCTTTTCTAATGTGTCGGTTCTGCTAAAGATCCTCTCTGTTGTTTGTTTAGACGGGAGACGTTGGTCTCTTAAAAGTTCGTACAGCGAATCTCTGTACGATCTCTGTTCAATCTCTGTTGTGGCTGAATCTATTATGCCAATTTTATTATTATGCCTAATTGAGGTTTTGTGATATGGAGGAAGCTGAGGTAGCCTGGGAGCATACTAACAAGTCCAGATCAATTGACCAGTTAACTAAGCTTTCATTAGAGGAATTCTAGCAAGTAAGACATAGTAATTTATTCTTGCCGCAACTGCTTTGCAATTTCCTCTGAATCCCTTGCTGATTCACAATAGTCCAGCATCAATTTCCCGACTAAATTTGGCAATGGAGTTCTGGACACTTTAACTGAAGCACTGCAGCTCTGTGGCTCATGCAATAACCATGTTAAAACTGTTAAAACTGCAAAGTATCCTTTGGGCAAGATGGTCTTCTAAGTGTTCCTTATCAGTTACAGGTAGGTAGCCGTGTTGGTCTGTCATAGTCAAAACAAAATAAAAAATAAAAAAATTCCTTCCAGTAGCACCTTAGAGACCAATTAAGTTTGTTCTTGGTATGAACTTTCGTGTGCATGCACACTTCTTCAGATACACTGAAACAGAAGCACACGAAAGCTCATACCAAGAACAAACTTAGTTGGTCTCTAAGGTGCTACTGGAAGGATTTTTTTATTTTTTATTTTGTTTTGTTCCTTATCAGTTCCACATCAGTTAAAAACACTCTGGTCCAACAGTTCGCTATTCAGATTGTTACTTGTTAGGCTACTACAAATATCACAATGCCTTCAAAGTGTTGGACAGCTAAGATGGATATCATACATCCATAATATATGGAAATAATTGTGCCTAAACATGGATGGGTTTAAAAGTGTATGGGGGAAATTCATGGAGGATAAGGCCTCGTGGTCGGAGGTGGTAATAATTCTGAATACCCTTTGCTGGAAACCCACAGGGGGGTGGGGAGAGTGCTCTTGTGCTCAGGGTTTCATTCAGGCATCTGGCTGGCCACTGTGAGAACAGGATGCTGGACTAGATGGGCCATTGGCCTGACCCAGCAGGCTCTTCTTATGGCCTGACCCAGCAGGCTCTTCTTATGTTCTCAAGCATAGCCTCCGATTTTCTCATGGTAATAGGCTTGTAGCTCAGGATAGGCCCCTCCTTAACCTGTAGGCCCAGGTACACACAATTTTATCCATGCCTATGCCCAGTGATAGTCTGAACACATATCTTTCAAATGGATTGCCCTCATTCATTGGGATTAACAGAGCAACCCAAAACCCCTGAATGAGCTGCAGGTGTCCTTCCACCCAGCTCTGATGGGCCCTGCCATCAGGTGGGCTCCACCACTATAGAGACCCCTATAGAGAGCAACTGTGGTGTAGTGGTTAAGAGCGGTAGACTCGTAATCTGGTGAACCAGGTTCGCGTCTCCGCTCCTCCACATGCAGCTGCTGGGTGACCTTGGGCTAGTCACACTTCTTTGAAGTCTCTCAGCCTCACTCACCTCACAGAGGGTTTGTTGTGGCGGAGGAAGGGAAAGGAGAATGTTAGCCGCTTTGAGACTCCTTCGGGTAGTGATAAAGCGGGATATCAAATCCAAACTCCTCTTCTTCTTCTGTTCTGTCTGCTGAAAACACAGATGCGCGGAAGCTGCTGTTGGCGGGATCCCCACTTTTTGTAGCCAGCATTCCCCCCTACCCCAAATTGGGGAGGGTGGGGAGGAGGCAGAGCGGAGCGGAGCTGGCAAAGGATCTGCTGGGTCCCAAGCTAGTCCAGCTGCCAGCAACTTGCGGTGTGGAGCTTGAGCATGCAGTTTCTCCTTCTCCTGCTCCACTCTGCCTTCTCTGGTTGGCACAAGAAGCAGGGCTTCAGATGTGGTGTTGACTGTGCCGCTCCATGAAACCTGCTCCTGCCCATCAGATGTTATGATTGCATCCTATGTTGTTCTCATCTGTTCTGACCTGACTGTGCAGTACTTCTATCAGATGTGCGTTATAGTCTTTCCTTGCAACTGTTCCTTGCACAAGTGTCATTTATTCCAGTCTAAGGATGCTGACATGGTGCTTGAAGTGGTGTGGTTTACCACCTGCCTGTTACACCTTTGCCAATCCTTGCTAATAACATAGGGAAAGGAGATGGCTTGCCCAGCCACATCTCTGCTTGCCGCAAACCTGAATTGACATATGAGGTCAGGTGTGGAATGGGTAGATGCAATTGGGGGGAGGGAACGATCTAGCAGGGCAAATGGGGACCTGTGCCAGGCCTGCAGGCTGGATGTTCCCCTCTTCTAAATAGATTATCTGAATCTATTTCATTCTAAAATAATAAATGTAGCCATGTTGGCCCATATGAAAAATGCAAAAATCCGTATTAGGGCAAAGCTTTTTTAGGTTTAGACCAGTGTTTCCCAACCTTGGGTCTCCAGCTGCTTTTGGACTACAATTCCCATCATCCCTGCCCACTGGTCTTGCTAGCTAGGAATGATGGGATTTGTAGTCCAAAAACAGCTGGAGACTGGTTTAGACCAAACAAAAGGTCACAAAATACTGTTGAGGCTTTTGGGTTCTCCAGAACTCTTCATGATGCTAAAGGGGAAATGAAATTATGGTTGTGGGAGACGGGGGGGGGGGGACAAAAGAGGCAGGGTGTAGACACCTGTCTCTGTATCCAGTAAGAATCTTAAGAAAGAGGAAGGGAGGCAGACATTCCAATGATTCTCTCTTAGATGCTATGCAAGTTTAATACATTTCAGTCTTTTCTTGCCTGGTTTTGGAAGAGAAACTGCCTTGGATGCTGTGTTTATGGTCCTTAATGTACCACAATGTAATCTGCTGCTGCTGCTGCTGCTGCTGCTGCTGCTGTTGTTGTTGTTGTTGTTGTTAATCGTACTCCCACCCATCTGAGTGGGTTGCCCCAGCCACTCTGACTGAGAGTATAGAACAACACACAATGCATCAAACAGCACCATCTGCTCCCACCCTTAAACAAACAAACAAACAAACAAACAAACAAACAAACAAACAAACAAACAAACATTGAGTGCTTTTTTGCTTTATTTTGCTTTTTTGGGATGGGATGCTTGTTTTGGAGGGTGGTTGTTGTCTGTTTTATTCGGGGGTTTTTGTGGGGTAGGTGCATCAGTTTTTCTCCTGTGAAATGGGTATTTTGTGGTGCTTCGATTTCCCAATGTACTCTTGGGCCACAAAAGGTTGGGGGCCTCTACTCTATGCCCGGAGAAAGGTAGGGGAAATAAAACCTAGTGGGTTATCCTCCCCATGACTTTCAGTGTAGAGGAAATGCGGAAGACCATTGTAATTTCGAGGAGTTAGGTGACATGTCTCTTTCCCTTTAACATCCCCGGTTTAAGATCTGCTGAGTTATGATAGTATAATTTGTGTTTCACACACCTGTGTCGGGAGTTTCCTGGGTCTCCTGTGTTCTAAGTGCTGATTGGATACCCAGTGAGTGGGAGACTCTCAGCTGCTCTGCATTAGTCGCACCCGGTGTCCTGGGCTGACTATGAGTGATGCCTGTTAACCAGGTGCACTCAATTACATCAAATTGGCTATAAAAGCTGTAGGCTGAAGGAGCTCAGTGAGCTGCTTCACAGATCGCGGTACCTGATGCTGTGAGACTGACGGCCGGGGTCTCTCTCGCTGCTCTACCTGGGGCTCCGGGCAGCTGAAGGGGAGATTGTGTGTAACTCTTGTCTGGTATGTTTTGATTTGTGTTTTGTATTGCCTGCTGTTCATTTGTTAACCTTATGCAAATAAAACATTGCTTTTCCTTCCTCCACTGGTGTGCTTATTGGTTCCAGATGATGATGAAGAAGAGTTTGGATTTGATATCCCGCTTTATCACTACCCGAAGGAGTCTCAAAGCGGCTAACATTCTCCTTTCCCTTCCTCCCCCACAACAAACACTCTGTGAGGTGAGTGGGGCTGAGAGACTTCAAAGAAGTGTGACTAGCCCAAGGTCACCCAGCAGCTGCATGTGGAGGAGTCGAGACTCGAACCCGGTCCCCCAGATTAGAGTCTACCGCTCTTAACCACTACACCACACTGGCTCTGAAAGAACACTGGCCAGAAAGAACCCTTCCCTTGGCAGAACATTAAGTATTGTTGAGCACAGCATCCTTCTTGAGCAATTGTTGAAAACAGGACCTCTGTCTGGGCGAGACTGAGGTGCTAGTGGTTGGTGGCAACGGGCACAGCTGACAACTAGGAATGGTGTTTGGCTTGTTCTTGCTTAAGATCCAATTTCTCATTTCACAACACTCTGTTCTCCACACCCCCTCAAGATGTGTGCTGCTACTGGTTGGCGCAAAAGGTTTTTCAAAATGGACTAAGCTGCTTCATGCTTCAGCTTATTTGCCACGGCTATGGAAAGCTATGCACATCGAGCAACAAAAGCGGGTGGTGGTGGTGGAATACGTCTCACCAAAGCCTGTGATCCCAGACAAGCGACTCAAACCCAGCGTCAGACTTGCTGAGGAGGAAAATGGATGCACAGAACTCTTGCCTTGACAAGTAAAACAATAATTATTCAAAATATATATATAAAAATAAAAAATTGTCCAGTAGCACCTTAGAGACCAGCTAAGTTTGTTCTTGGTATAAGCTTTAGTGTGCATGCACACTTCTTCAGATACAATTCAGATAACAATTCCAAACTTGGGGTACATTCCACATGTTGACCCACAGTATAGCTTATTTCTATAAACACCCTCTGCCAGAAGGGCTTTATATGGGCACATGCCCACCACATGTGAAGTGCTGTGCCTATACTATTTCAGACTCTCTAGCACAGTGGTGGCATAGTTTTATTAATATAACTATGCCATAATGGTGTCAAATGCCACTGGTGTAGCAATTTAAATGAATTTCCGCGTATCCAAGTTGATACTGATTTGTTATTTTTTAGCCCATCTTGAACAGCAGAGGGTGATTCAGAGGGTACTCTGCCAGTGGTTACTCTGGTCAAAAATGAAAGACAGAAAACACACCTTTGGGAAGAAGGATAGGGTTGCAGCCAGCGAAGGGCTCTAAATGAAGACGGAAGGAGGCAAGTGATGTTGGCTCAGTATCTATGATTGACCTATGAATGAAACTGCAGGAAAATGCCCTCATGGTCCCCAGGAGCAAAATCCACGATAAGCATCACTTTAAGGCCTGCCAAGCCAAGCCTTCCCTTTCTCTGTCAGAGATCTCTGCCAAGTGCCACCCTCTCTTCCCCAAAGCTCCCTGAGATGTTGACAGGGAAGCTGAAAAGGCCTGGCTGATTTCCAGCATAGAGCACCATTGGCCAATTTGATTGGTGAATTGGTTGCATTCCTTCCTGGAATAAGATTGTCTTGCAACAGCTGTCTGTGGCGCAATAAAGCTCAGGATGGATTCTTGCAGTGTGCTTTATGTAGGTCCTTTAAAAAGTCATGCTCGGAATATGCTGGCCGTGTGACTAACCTGGACTCATTGGAAGGAACACAACACACCAGTGCTGAAGGATCTTTGTTTCTGGTTAGTTTCTGGGCACAGTGCAAAGTGCTGGTGTTGAGTCAGTAAAGGCCTGGGACTAGGGCAGCCTCTCCTATATCGGGTAGGGAACCAGATCTTGCCAGCGAGGCAAAGCCTGAATTCCTTAATCCGCCCACCCCCATGGGCCAACTGTGACAGGAGAGCAGGGCTGCCCACTTGCCAAAGTTAAAAGGCACTCACTGCAAGTGCTGATGAGAGATTACAGCAGACCGCTTTGAAGTCCATTGGCAGGCATGGTTTGGGTTCAAATTGCACCTGCAAAGCAGGGCTCGCTGATCATAGAATCTTAGGCTTGTAAGGGAAGGGAAAGTACCCCGAGGGTCATCTAAATCCAACCCCCTGCAATGCACGCACCTTTTTGCCCAACGTGGGTCTTGAACCCACAACCCTGAGATAAAGAGTCTCATGCCCTATGGCACTGATAGAAAGCCTGTATGGTTGCACCAGGGAGCCTCAGGTTCAGGTGCGATAAGTGCCGTTCCCTGCGGTGTGTGGCCCCCCTCAGCTACGCCCCTGGCCGCCCCATCACCACCACCACAGGCGGCGGCATGGCAACTGCCTCCTGCTCCTCGGGACCTCAGGCTGCTGGGCAGCAGTGAGAGAGCCAGCAGTGGGCTGTCATTGTCAGGCAGCGGAGGAGGAGGCGCCCTGGAGCCTCACAAGCGAGCGCGGAGTTCCGGTGGTCTGGCCAGCTGCGCCGCGTGCACCACATCGGCGGCGTCTTCTGTGGGCGGCAGCTCCCGGGGCTACGAAGTGGTCTGCGCAGGGGCGTAGCAAGGGGGGCGGGTCGCCCCGGGTTCCACCCCAGAGGGGGGTGACACTTTTTTAAAAAAAAAAAATTTAAATTTTTTTTAAATTTTTTTTTTAAATTTTAACTTCATTGAAAAAAAGAGATAATAGACACACACACAACCCCCACACCTCACAAAGTGGCACCATCAGAGGGGGGTGACACTTTTTAATTTTTTTAATTTTTTTTTTAATTTTTATCATTTTTTATTATTATTTTTTATTTTAACTTTATTGGGGAAAAAAGAGATAATAGACACACACACACACAACCCCCCACACCTCACAAAGTGGCACCATCAGAGGGGGGTGACACTTTTAAAAATTTTTTAATTTTTTTAAAATTAAAGTGGTGGGGGGGGGGGGTGACAAAAAAAATTCCGCCCCGGGTACCACCTGGGCTTGCTACGCCTCTGGGTCTGCGAGTTGGGCCCCGAGTTCTGGGAAAGGGAGGAGGGCGCCGGAGGGATCTTTGCACCACGGCGCCGGTTATGCTTAAGACGGCCATGCTGAGGACCAGACCTCAGACCACACAACCTCCTCAGCCACACCCCTCACTAGTATCTCTCTGAGAGCCTTTTCACTGGCTAGAATGTGTCCTTGCAAATATTTATTTATTTTATTTACAGTATATACCACCCTTCCTCTGAAGATCGCAGAGCAGTTTACAGTCTAAAAACACAAAAGTACATAACAAACAAAACAATACCTGCCCTCATTTTAAAAGACTATAGATAGATTAATTAATTATCCAAATACGCTCCCCAGAGATATTTCCCTCATACCTATTATTTCCCTTACTATTTTTTCTTTCTTTCTTTATATAGATTTTTTGTACTCTCTGCTTCTCTTATTTTCATTTTCTTCCTCCTCTGTTCTTTGCTTTACTGGTGCAGGGCTGTGTGGGCAGTTATTTGGGAGTAGGTTTTATTCCAAATCATGTGGAATTAGTTCCATCAAGTGTCCAAACACCAGGAAAGCAATTAAAAAGAACAACTGTAACCAGAATGAGAAAAACACCAGTTGCCAAATTACCACTATTTTTTTTAAATAACTGGTTTTCCTCCACAGTCTTTAACAGCAGTCAATCCCACGGAAAATTAAACAGAAGAGGCTTTTCTCACCATTTGTCTCTGTGTAAAAGGAAAGCAAATAAATGCCCACTGCTTTTTTTCCATGCCAGGATGCTATTAAAGGCACAAGAGCCGAACCCTAGAAAAGAAGTTGGCAACCTTAGAGCCAACAGCTTCAGGAAAGAAAGAAAAAAGTCAAACTCCAAATAATGTGCAGTTTGTTAGAAATTGGCATAATTACGTGCTTGGCTATTTCTCTGCCTCTTTTATGCTGAAGGGTTATGACCTGAACCCAAATCACATTTAAATACCCTCCAGCATTTCTCCTATGAAAATAGGAATGCCATTCCTCCTCCTCCTCCTCTTCTTCTTCTTCTTCTTCTTCTTCATCATCATCATCATATCCCACTCTTCTGACTGGGTTGCCCCAGCAACTCTGGGCAATTCCAACATATATAAAAAACATTAAACATTTTTTAAAATTCCCTTTAAAGACCTGCCTACAGATGTCTTCTAAAGGTTGTATAGTTACTTATCTCCTTGGCTCGGGGGGGGGGGGTCCACATAACTCCATACCCTCCAACATTTCTCCGATGAAAATAGGGACATCCTAAAGCAGTGATGGCTAACCTTGACACTCCAGATGTTTTGGGACTACAACTCCCATCATCTAACAGGATCAGTGGTCAAGGATGATGGGAGTTGTAGTCCCAAAACATCTGGGGTGTCAAGGTTAGCCATCACTGTCCTAAAGAAAAGCAAGATATTCGAGGATCAAATCAAACGGGACAACTTCGGCAAATCTGGGACTGTCCCTAGAAAATAGGGACACAGTACTTGGAGGGACACTTGGAAGTACCGGTAATTTCATGCACACCAGAGGAGGTCATTTCCCAGAAAATGTGTCTGAGTCAGGATAACAGCCTTAGAGCTCAGCCCTATCCTTGTTGATGATGGAACAACAGCTGTAAACCTATGCACACCTGCTTTGAATAATCTGATTTATTAATTGGGGCTTACTTCCTAGTAAGTATACAAAGGTAACATTACAGCGTCTGCTCCGCTCAGGCACCTGAAGGCAAAGATGTAATTTACCAGTAGATTTAGCCCTCAAGTGGGCGGGCAAGTAGATCAAGCCATGTGGGACTGCTGTGCCTCATCGAGCTTGGGAAAAAATGCTTAATTACCTGTACTCTCCTTCCTCAGTTTGCAATCAGCTTGACAGCCAAGTGCATCTGCGGCACTCTCTGGTCCCGGTACTTGAAAGGTGAGACTTTATTCTTCTTTTTTGAAATGGGCTATGGGAAATACAGCGCACCCTTTTTTGTCTGGAAAGACACAGGATAACATTTTATTTATTTTTTTGTTTAAGATGCTTTTGTTTTTTGTTTTTAAAAAGTCAAGATGTATAACTTGGTGGAGATCCACAGTAAAGTAATTATAACTTATGTGGGATCGCAGTTTCTTTCCTCTGATTCTTGAAGGCAGTAAGAAAGTCAAGAACTTTAGAGTCTGCTTGGAGAGATCAGGCAGTATCTTATCAGTTATCCAGTTGGCAAACAGAAAGAGATCTTCCCCAGTTTCAGTTTCTGCACCTAGTTTCAATTACTGTTTGGTTCTCCATCCTTGTAGAATTCAATGTTTTGCCCTCCTTCAAGTAGTGTTTAAGTGGGGAGCTCTATCTTTTGTGACAATAGTACCACTGTATTCTGCTCTGGTCAGACCCCACCTGGAATACTGTGTCCAATTCTGGGCACCACAGTTCAAGAAGGATACTGACAAGCTGGAACGTGTCCAGAGGAGGGCAACCAAAATGGTCAAAGGCCTGGAAACGATGCCTTATGAGGAACGGCTTAGGGAGCTGGGTATGTTTAGCCTGGAGAAGAGAAGGTTAAGGGGTGATATGATAGCCATGTTCAAATATATAAAAGGATGTCATATAGAGGAGGCAGAAAGGTTGTTTTCTGCTGTTCCAGAGAAGCGGACACGGAGCAATGGATTCAAACTACAAGAAAGAAGATTCCACCTAAACATTAGGAAGAACTTCCTGACAGTAAGAGCTGTTCGACAGTGGAATTTGCTGCCAAGGAGTGTGGTGGAGTCTCCTTCTTTGGAGGTCTTTAAGCAGAGGCTTGACAGCCATCTGTCAAGAATGCTTTGATGGTGTTCCTGCTTGGCAGGGGGTTGGACTGGATGGCCCTTGTGGTCTCTTCCAACTCTATGATTCTATGAATCTCCATTAGCTACTGTTTTAGAAGGTTCCAGCGAGACATGGAACCTAGAAGACAGTTTTATACTAAACCAGGGTTACAGGTTGGAGATATTCCCAGCCGTTCCTGGAGAGCCTGGGTATTTAACCTTGGGTCTTCTGCATGCAAGGCAGATGCTGTACTACTGAGCTACCGCCTTCCCTATGATTTTGCCCTTCACCTGTTTCCAAGGGCCCTCCATGGTATATGAATCCCGTAGCCTTCCTGGATCTCCACAACCAAGTCTATCTGGGGCTGGTGGAGAGTAGCGGTCTGGTCTCCCATCTCCACTTTGCTTCCTTACTTGGGTTGTCTGTTTGGATCCAGTCACATTCAGTGATTGAAATACAAACAGCTCCCCACATCCCCAGCTACTGTCCAAGAAGTCAGTAAGGGTGAGCCCATGGCTGAGCTTAAACTGGTAAGGGGCAGGTGAGATGTGAGGCATGTTGACTTCTTCACCTCCATAATTTGAGCATTGTGAACAAAGTACAAAGTACAAAGCGGCCCCATCAATCCAGGGATGGAGGATAAATTTTGCTTGGGTAAAATAAGAGTCAGTTTAGGCATCAGACTGATCAGACTTGCAGCTGGAACTTCCTTCATCTTCTACCACACCTGAGGTATAGCAGACAAGGCAGCCTCAGACTGCATACAAATAATAACATTATCTGAGCAGTGTGAGCTGCTTTTTTTTTTTAGACCCCTGACCATTAGGTCCAGTCGTGTCCGACTCTGGGGTTGCAGTGCTCATCTCGCTTTATTGGCCAAGAGCCGGCGTACAGCTTCCGGATCATGTGGTCAGCATGACAAAGCCGCTTCTGGCGAACCAGAGCAGCGCACGGAAACGCCGTTTACCTTCCCGCCAGAGCGGTTCCTATTTATCTACTTGCACTTTGACGTGCTTTCGAACTGCTATAGGTGGGCAGGAGCTGGGACCAAGCAACGGGAACTCACCCCGTCAAAGGGATTCGAACCGCCGACCTGACCAGCAAGCCCTAGGCTCTGTGATTTAACCCACAGCACCACCTGGGTCCCATAGTGTGAGCTGCTAAGGAACATTTATTTCTTCAGGATTCAGCATGGGAAACATTTATTCTCTGAGTCTGAGCTCTAGACACCGGCTGTGTGCAGCAACTGATTGGCTAGCACCAGTGCTGCAAACTCCCTCTTTGAGTAGTTTTGCATTTCTTTCTTGAATAGCTTTTGTAAGAAGGAAAAGGTGAGGGGTGGACCAGAGACAGGGACAGGCAACCCACAGCCTTACAAGTATTGTTGGAGCTGTAACTCCCACCCCCCTGACCATTGGCCATGCTGGCTGAGGGGAGTTGGGAGTCCAACAGTATCTGGAAGTCTGCAGGTTTCCCATCCCTGGTTTGAATTAATGAAAGAATAATGTGGTGCTTTATATATATATATAAATAATGTAGTATGCAGATGTCAGACTGATACCTTGAACTGGCATTCAAATTGCTGACATATTTGTCTTTTACATAGCGAAGTCGAAAAAAGCTGAACTCACATAATGGCAGGAAAAAACTAATTAAATGTTGTAATATTATGTTACACAAAGCATTATGAATTCCAGGTGCTGATGCTTACAGATTGCATGTGATGTTCAGTATTTACTTGAGCAATGCTCTCATTTCCCTTCGTACTGACAGAGCAGAAAACTTGACTTCTGACACAGACCTTGAGTTGTTGCTGCAGTGAGGGGTGGGGGAACCTTGTGAGGAGAATGAAGAGTCCAAAGGGACTAGCGGCTTTTCGCTTTCTTACAATGTGCAGTCTTTCCTGGTTTTACAGGCCCCATCTGCACTATACATTTAAGGCATCATTATCATCATACCATTTTAAACAGTCATGGCTCCCCCCCCTGCCAAAAATCCTGGGAACTGTAGTTTGTTAAGGGTGCAGAGAGTTGTTAGGATACCCCTATTCGCTTCACAGTGACAATTCCCAGAGTAAATTTAATCAATCCCTCCACCCAGGGAACTCTGGGAATTGTAGCTCCATGAGGGAAATAGTAAAGGTAAAGGGACCCCTGACCATTAGGTCCAGTCGTGTCCGACTCTGGGGTTGCAACGCTCATCTCGCTTTATTGGCCGAGAGCTGGCGTACAGCTTCCAGGTCATGTGGCCAGCATGACAAAGCCGCTTCTGGCGAACCAGAGCAGCGCACGGAAACGCCGTTTACCTTCCCGCCAGAGCGGTACCTATTTATCTACTTGCACTTTGACGTGCTTTCGAACTGCTAGGTGGGCAGGAGCTGGGACCGAGCAACGGGAGCTCACCCCGTCGCGGGGATTCGAACCGCCGACCTTCTGATCAGCAAGCCCTAGGCTCTGTGGTTTAACCCACAGCGCCACCTGGGTCCCATGAGGGAAATAGAGGTCTCTTAAGAATTCTCAGCTCCCTTAACAAATTGTAGTTCTCCAGATTCTTTGGGGAAAACCTTGATATCTTAATGCATGACACTGCTTTAAATGCATTGTGTAGGTGGGGCCACAGTCTGTGAGAGAGTTCTTTATTGCTCCCATTTTACAGATGATAAGAAAAAGGCTAGGCAATAAAATAATAATAATAATAGTAATAGTAATAATAATAATAATAACAATTATTATTTATTATTTATACCCCGCCCATCTGGCTGGGCTTCCCCAGCCACTCTGGGCAGCTTCCAACAGAACATTAAAATGCAATAATCTATTAAACATTAAAAGCCTCCCTAAACAGGATGCCCAAGACCATCCATCTATTCCATTGGTGGCTGGTGCCCCCTGGGACAACTAGGGAAGAAGGCAGGGAAACGAACAGTAGGTTAGTTTCCAATGATTGGCAGAGCCCACCCTCCAACTGGTGGTAAGGAAAAAGATGAGGGAAAGCTGAGATGGATGGGGCACTGCCTAATGGATCGGTCTTCAATGATCTATATTCCCCTCCATCCTTTAAAAAAGCACCGAGCACACTGTTAATGCTGCAGGGTCTGCTGAGAGTCCTACATAACATTATTTGAAATTTTAGCTCACCTTTGGCAGAGCTTTGTCCATCCATCCCATCGCGATACCATTCCTGCAGCACCAGAGGAGTAAAAGAAGTGCCTTTGCGCTGATGCTAAAACATCATCCTTTGGTTCCTCTGACCTGTTGCATTTGTACAAACAGCTGATTGAGCTTTTTTTTTATAAAAAAAATCTCCCCCCAAAAATGAAGTTTTAAAGCTGTTTGTAAGGAAATTTGCAAAAAACAAACACTCACTTCTAGCATGGGTTGCCAAACTCCTGGGTTTCCCCGGACATTTACAGCATTTTCAGACAGTCTGCCTGGACAAATCCTGGATATGTCTGGGAAATCCCAGACATATGGCAGCCCTTGACTGAATCAAATCACACAGCAATATGCTGGGGCACAGGAGAAGTGGAACCATCCCCCCGTAGGCTACCGGTAGCAACCCAAGAAAAATCAGTAATACGTCATTCAGAAAAACCCTTCTGTGTTTGCTCATACATAGATATTTATTTATATCTACAGGCAGCTATGTGGATATTGCCAAAAGGCACATACGTTTGTATGAGCAGACACTGCGTCTGACTTGCTTTAGATGCCTGAAAGTGCTTTTGGCCCTTGTGCCAGATGCTTGCTCATTTACCTACCAATGACGTACAGCTCAGCAACTGCAAATAAGAGCCTTCTAAAAGCTGAAGTTAAAGCAATTAAAACAAGGAGTCCCTTGGGGGGAGTCTTTGTTATATTTCGAGTTGACCCGCAGGCTGCAGTCTTGTGTACTACTAATTCAAGGGTCTTGCTTACAGATAAAGATACTTAGGGCTGAGTTGCCAAATCAAAATTTCCCACCGTCTTTGGATCTAGACTTTGCACAAGACCTTTGTCGGCAAAGCTATACTGAAGAATTATGAAATCCCATGAAGGCAGATCTGTTGGTTTTGATTTCATTTCCCAATGTGTTTGTATTGCTGGGAAAACTAATGCTTATAAAGTGTGTTATATTATCTGTTAAGAAATGCTCAGTGGGATTTTGCATAATAGTTATTATGTTTCAAGACAGATGAAGCAGTTCTTCACACAGTGCTTAAACTGTGGAACTCACTCCCACAGGAGTGGGGGTGGCACCGGCCTGCATGGCTTTAAAATATTGGACAAATTCATGGATGAGATGACTATTAGTGGCTACGACTCAAGAAAAATATGCTTTAATACTAATAATAATGATAATAATAATAATAATTTTATTTATACCCTGCCCTTCCTAATTTAAAAACCGGGCTCAGGGTGGCTAACAACAAATATAAAACATTGATTAAAAACGACTTAAAAAACAGCTTAGAAACAGCATAAAGTCCAACATAAATGTAGCATCGCCAGGGCTAACTGGCCAAGTTAGTCCTGCTAGGGCCAGCAAGGAGACCAGGGAAGAGTTTAAATGTCTCTTAAAGGTCTCAGAAGGGTTTCTTCTTCATAGAAAAAAGGAAGGGAACAAGGAATGAAGGATCAGGCTAAATTGAAGGCCAGGCGGAATAGCTCTGTCTTACAGGCCCTGCGGAAGGAGATCAAGTCCTGCAGGGCCCTAGTCTCGTGGGACAGAGCATTCCACCAGGTCGGAGCCATCACTGAAAAGGCCCTGGCCCTGGTGGAGGATAATCTGGCTTCTTTAGGGCCCGGGACCCTTAAGCTATTATTATTCATGGACCTTAGGGTTCTTTGCGGGACATACCAGGAGAGGCGGTCCTGTAAGTACGAGGGTCCTAGGCCACATAGGGCTTTAAAGGTCAAAACCAGCACCTTAAACCTGACCCGGTACTCCACCCGGATGGCTTCGTGGGAGCCAGTGCAGCTGGTAAAACTGGGTGAATGGGTGAATATGCTCCCATGGCAAGGACCCTGTGAGGAGCCTCGCTGCAGCATTCTGCACCCACTGGAGTTTCTGGGACAGTTTCAAGGGCAGCCCCACGTAGAGCGAGTTACAGTAGTCAAGCCTGGAGGTGACCGTCGTATCAAGACCAAGTGCTTGATACGGCGAAGATGGAAAAATGTTACCTTGACTGTTGCTGCAACCTGCGCCTCCATGGAAAAGGAGGCGATAAGGATTACACCCAAACTCTTAACGGAACGCAGTGGCACTAATTGAGCCCCCGCAAGAGAAGGGAGTTGGTCCCCCAACCCTATACCATCCCGACCCAACCCGGGGACCTCTGTCTTCGAAGGATTTAATTTCAGTCGGCTCCCAAGAAGCCATCCAGCCACAGCCTCCAATCATCTGGTCAGTGTGTCCAGGGCCAAGTTGGGGTGATAGAGCTGAATGTCGTCAGCATATTGGTGACAACCCAATCTCCGGACAATCTGGGCGAGGGGGCGCATAAAGATGTTGAAAAGCACCGGGGAAAGGATTGCGCCCTGCGGCACTCCACACACCAAGGAGTGACGCGATGACATCTCCCTCCCTAGCGCCACCCTCTGTCCCCGACCAGAGATGAAGGAGCAGAGCCATTGTCGGGCTGTGCCCTGAATCCCCACGTCAGAAAGGCGCTGGTCCAAAAGATCGTGAGTGACCATGTCAAAGGCTGCTGACAAATCTAAAAGAATCGGCAGTCCTGACCCACCTCAGTCCAGTTGTCTACGGAGATCACCTATTAGGGCGACCAGAGCTGTCTCGGTCCCGAAACCAGGATGGAAACCGGACTGAAATGGATCTAGAGCCGATGTTTCCTCCAGAAACCTATCAAGCTGTTCAGCAACCGCTCTCTCAATTACCTTACCCAGATATGGAAGATTCGAAACTGGGCGGTAATTGGCTAGATCTAAAGGATCTAATGAAGTTTTCTTTAAGAGCAGACACACCACTGCTTCCTTCAGCTCCTCTGGGAATGTCCCCATGCCAAGGGACAAATTGATTATTTCAACCAGGGAGACCCGGCCGCACAACGTCTGGAACGCTCTAATCAGCCAAGATGGGCACGGGTCGAGGAGGCAAGTGGTGGACCTACCGGCTTGGAGGAATCTGTCCACATCAGCGGGGAGTATCTGATCAAAATGGTCCAACACTGGACCTGAAGACAGTTGAGGGGCCTCCTGTTCCGTTACTGTATCCAAATTGGGAAGGGAGGTCATGGCAGCAGGACTTTCTCCACAAAAAAGCTCGCAAATGCCTCACAGCTATGTGTCGGATTTGTGTTTAAATTTGGTTGTCCTCGTAGGGACATTATTGACCTGATTATTCTAAAAGGTTGTGCAGCGCGAGAACTAGGGGATGCAATGGAAGCTGCGAAGTAAGATTTCTTAGCAGCTTTCAATGCCATCTCATAGGCTTTCATAAGCATCCTATAAGATGTTCTTGAAGCTCCATTGCAAGTCCGTCGCCATACTCATTCTAGCTGTCTGAGGTCCCGCTTCATTTTCCGGAGCCCCTGGGTGAACCAAGGGGCCCGGTTTCGGCGGGGTCGCAGAGGGTGCTTAGGTACGATCTCATCGATGGCCGCCCAAAACCGGTTGTTCCAGTCCTCGACAAGGTCATCTAATGAGTCGCCGGGGGAGCAGGGTCCCGCAAGGCCTGGCGGAATCTATCAGGATCCATCAGCCTTTGCGAGCGAGCCCAAATAGGCTCGCCACCCAAGCAGGGGAGGACTGGGAAGTCAACCTTGGCTTTCGGAGCGTAGTGATCAGACCATGGCACTTCCACAGAGGGGAGCATGATCACATCTATGCCAGCACCAAAGATCAAATCCAGCGTGTGGCCTGCTTGATGAGTGGGGCCCAAAACAAACTGTGAGAGCCCTAGTGTCACTAGGTCCAGAGCCTGTGAGGAGGGGGCGGCATTGGTATGGATGTTGAAGTCTCCCAAAACCAATAGGTTTGGGAACTCCAAGGCCCAGCCCGCTGCCACCTCCAGCAGGTCTGACAGGGTGGCTGCTGGTGTGCTGGGTGGTCGGTACACCAGCCAGACAGCCAAGCTCTCCTTGGTGCCCCACACAAGACCAACACATACAATGCCGGAGATCGCCGGTGCTGGCAGAGCTCTGAAAGAGCAATCCTCCTGGATTAACAATGCTACTCCTCCCCCCCCCCCGACCCACAGTCCGCGATTGGTGGAGGACGGAGAAACCTGGGGGCGCTATCTCAAGTAGGGAGACTACTTCGCCTTCCCGTACCCAGGTCTCTGTCACGCAAGCCAGGTCAATCCCCTGCGAGACAAAAAAGTCACGCATGGTGGCGGTTTTATTGCCTATGGACCTGGCATTGCACAACACCAATGACGGAGGTGGATAATCCCTGCTCGCCTTACCCTCGTCCCTCAGGATGGGGTGTAGATTGGAAGGGGTTCAAGCATTACTGCATCTCAAAACCCTTCACCGATAATGATATCTAGCCCTTCAATAATGGGAATCCCAGGCCCCATGTTCTTCCATGCTCTGGAAATGCTAGTATTTCCCAACCTGCTGGTGCTGTTTCTGTTCCACCCTCCATTAAGTCATGATCAAAGTCCTCAAGTAGGTGGATTATTTCCATAACAGCCATAAGTATGGAAGTCTTGTTTCAAGCTTGTCTTAAGGCATCCATCCAATTGAATATGGAGCAACCCAGTCAGAAAGGAGACATTAAAAGATTTTTTATTATTAACAGGGCATAGGGTTGACCAGCAGAACATGTTACCAGGCTAAATGCAGACCAGCAGACAAGTATGGCAGTGCACTTCAGACCTGGTAGGAACCAAGCCAGATATGGCAGAGGTAGGCAAAGTGCTGTGCTTCAGATGTTATGCTCCATCTGCCATCTGCCGCAGGCCACAACAAGCCTAGCCATTTCCCAGGAATGCTTGGAGTTCAGGTGCAGCAACACCTCAAGGGCTACCTGGGAGATGCAGTGTTAATTGCATGCAAGCAGTTAGCACGCACGGTTGCTTGCTTTTTGAAAAGCTAAAGAGCTGCCACATAGGACATGGGATCTTGGGGATCTTGATTGCTGCGCACTTGATCTTGATTAAGAATACTGCTCCCCCAAGCTGCCATTGGACCTGGGAAGGAAATTCCTCTGCCTGAGGCTGCAAAATGGGGAAGCTGGGTATCTTCAGGCCGCCGTGCTTGTCTAAGAGGCTGGCTTGGGTTGCCAAATTGAACACTCTGTACTCACTTAGGATTTTATTTCAATGGTGGCGGTTATAGCGGAAGGCACTTTCTGTCTGCCACAGTCCAGGCTGCTTTCGGATTGCCCTGAGAAGCCTGTCTCAATGTGTAGGGGCAGGTTTCATTTTGTTTCATTTATTAGACTTATTAGTCCCTTGTCACCCCAAGGTCTCCAAGCAAATTAGGGCCAAACAAACAAACAAACCCACCCAAGATAGAGAGGGTTGCTTTCACCTGACAGGCAACCTGGCCCTTTCCAATACCTGACTGTAGTTCACCTGCTTGGAAGATTCTGCCCCAATCCACTTCATGAATTAATTGGATGAAGGATGGTGTCTTGTGTCGGAAAACCACTCTGGGGAGACAGCAAACTCCCCAAGACTTCCCGGTGGCCCTCTCTGGCTGGCATCCTCCCTCAGTCCAGAGCGCCGCTAATATGCAACCCTTCTTTCATAAGAAGAGCACACAAATCTTCTGGCATCACGTAGCAAGAAGAAAGACTCATCCATAGTTCTAAACTACATTTATTTACAGTCTATGTACAGAGACTGCATAAATCATGTCTGTGCTCTCCGAGCTCTGGCAGAACAAGAATACAAACTGCGACACAGCAGAAGTGAAACCAAAACATACAATAGACGGAATAGATAATGCAGACTTGCGTTCTCACACTCTCTCAGACACTCATGTCATTTACACTAAACATAATATCAAGCTGACTCAGCAGAGGACAGATAAAATCCCAACATCTTGTGAGTAAAGGTCAGCCCTTAGAGATCCATGGGTCTCTGCTCTTGTCAACATGTTGCACGTGGCTTGGATATGCATAGGGTGAAAGCTTAGCATCCAAAGGCCTCCATGAGAGATGGAATCCCAGTTGTGCAGGGGTCCTGTGAAAAGGTTCATATGTAGCAGTCTAGGTGCGTAAGCTTTCCTTCTCCATGTGCGGATGTCATGGGGTGGGGCGAGGAAGCCACATGACCTCAGGGGTGGTGCTCCTCTGTATTTTTAATTGCATGGCCCCCCTTCACATGATTTACGTGTGAAGGGGGCTCCCGTATTGCAGACTGAATGCGGTGTGGGCGTCTGGTAGCTGAACGACCAGAATGAACGACTTGTGGGTCTGCCCAGGTCTATGATTCTGCAAATGTAGGCAAGGCCAATGTTGTGTTGGAGTTGGATTCAGCTAAGTTATTGCACTAGTAGAAGCCAATGCCATGAAGCAAGTTGTGCAACAGGACTTCCTGTCCTCCCCAGGTGGGGAGAAGAAGGGAGATTGTTCCATATGGCAACATAAATGCATGTGCTAACTAAGCAACTGCCTGAGTTCATTGCTGAATTCTACCCTTGGGTAAGGTAAAAAAAAAGGTAAAGGTAAAGGACCCCTGGATGGTTAAGTCCAGTCAAAGGCGACTATGGGGTTGCGGCGCTCATCTCGCTTTCAGGCCAAGGAAGCCGCCGTTTGTCCACAGACAGCTTTCTTGGTTATGTGGCCAACATGACTAAATTGCTTCTGGCACAATGGAACATCATGACAGAAGACAGAGAGCATGGAAATGCCATTTACCTTCCCACTGTAGCGGTACCTATTTATCTACTTGCACTCCTGCTTGGCAGGGGGTTGGACTGGATGGCCCTTGTGGTCTCTTCCAACTCTATGATTCTATGATTCTATGTGCTTTCGAACTGCTAGGCTGGCAGGAGCTGAGACAGAGCAATGGGAGCTCACCCAAACAGCTGGAGGGCCAAGTTTGGCCATCACTGCCCTAGAAGCACCAGGGGAGGCATCTCTTAGCATTTGTGTGTCCCATGGGCTTTTGTGCTGGTGACCCACCCACCTCTTCGAGGTCAACTGCCTGATCCCTAATTTGTATTAAATTCTTTAGCATGTTTTCTGATAGTTTTTTTTTAACACGTTACTTTATTTTGACACTTCTGGTGTTTGTAAGTTGCTGACTATGTTTCTCCATTGCTTCCTAAGGAGTGGCAAGAATGACTAATCTTCAGGAAATCGTGAGTGGATACAGGTAAGAATGAACTCATAATTTAGGATTAGTCTTGCACAGAGAATACCAAACTTCCTTCTGTTAGGGAATGCAAATGTTGTAATTACTTTACGTACTGAGTTGTCCTTCGTTGAGCCATTCTGGATAAGCTTGAATGCTGTCAACTTGTTTTTAATCATTGATTTTATCTGTATTTTAAATAAGCACCTCGCACTGTTTTATGCAAAGCACTTAAAGGCTTTTAAAAAAATCATTGTGGCACATAACGCCTCTTAAATAAAAAGACATTTTAAAAATTGAAAGGCCTCTGAAATATATGCCCTTGATTGCATTTGGCAATCATTCTATATCCTGAACCTTCCAAATGTTTTATGCTAATATTGTTATATATACAGCTCAATATATAGAGCTCAATAGGATGGCGCATCTGTGCTTTAGTACAGGTCAAGAAATTTGACTTAGGCAGGCTTTTGCAGAGGCTGAAAGAAACTCAGGCCACTTCCAGTTATTGAGGCTGCTAGCCATAATAAAAATAAGAATAACAACATCCAAACTCAAAATAAGGCACTCAAAGACAGAGTGAGATTTAATTAAAATCTCACTGCGCATGGGAGGCAGAGTGATTTCCCCAGTGTAGAAAGAAGGATTTCAGCTCAGACTTGCTTGCTGGGCTGTGGGAGGCTCTGGGAAGCTCTTTCAAGATCTCACGATACCTCAGCAACAGCCCTGCAAGATCTCACAAGAGCCTCCTCCCAAAGCCTGGCAAACAAGGCAGAAAGCTTAAAAACTCATTGACTTCCTTGAAACATAATGACGACAACAACAACAACTTTTAATTATGCCCTACCCATCTGACTGGGTTGCCCCCAGCCACTCTGGGCAGATTCCATTACACATTAAAAGCTTCCCTATACAGAGCTGTCTTCAGATGTCTTCAAATGTTACTCATTTCCTTGACAACTGATGGGAGGGAATTCCACAGGATGGGTGCCACTATGTAGAGGCCCTCTGGCTGGTTCCCTATAACTTCATTTTTTGCAGTGAGGGAACCATCAGAAGGCCCTAAGTGCTGGACCTCAGTGTCCGGGCTGGACGATGGGGGTGGAGACGCTCCTTCAGGTATACTGGGCTGAGTCTGTTTAGGTCTTTAAAGGTCAGCACCAACACTTTGAGCTGTGTTCGGAAACATACCGGGAGGCAGTGAAGATCTTCCAGGACTCGTGTACTATGGTCCCAGTGGTCACTCCCAGTCACCAGATTAGCTGTTGCATTGTGGATTAGTAGTAGTTTCCGAGTCGCCTTCTTCTTTTTAAAAATATATTTTTTAAAGATTCGACAGTAACAATAAATCAACAATAACTAATACATCAATTCACTATTTGCTACAGTGACCCAGGTGGTGCTGTGGGTTAAACCACAGAGCCTAGAGCTTGCTGACCAGAAGGTCGGCGGTTTGAATCCCTGCGACGGGGTGAGCTCCCGTTGCTTGGTCCCAGCTCCTGCCCACCTAGCAGTTCGAAAGCACGTCAAAGTGCAAGTAGATAAATAGGAACCGCTCTGGCGGGAAGGTAAACGGCATTTCCGTGCGCTGCTCTGGTTCACCAGAAGCGGCTTTGTCATGCTGGCCACATGACCCGGAAGCTGTACGCCGGCTCTCAGCCAATAAAGCGAGATGAGCGCCGCAACCCCAGAGTCGGACACGACTGGACCTAATGGTCAGGAGTCCCTTTACCTTTTTACAGTTGACAATAGTTAACAAAGGTAGCACCACGTAGAGTGAAAGCATGGCTGTTCCGGGGCAGTTCCAAAGGGGTGGTTTGAGTACAGTTGTACCTTGGTTTTCGAACAGCTTAGTTCTCAAACGTTTTGGCTCCTGAACGCCACAAACCCGGAAGTACGTGTTCCGGTTTGTGAACGTTTTTTGGAAGCCGAACATCTGACACAGCACCTGCGGCTTCCGACTGAGTGCAGGAAGCTCCTGCAGCCAATCGGAAGCCGCGCCTTGGTTTTCTAACGTTTTTGGAAGTCGAACGGACTTCCGGAATGGATTCCGTTCGAGAACTGTATGCGTATCTTTGTTTATCTGCACCCCCCCGGGATGTAACCCCCGAGCAAGACGCGATTGCCCCGTATCGTTTTTTGAAAATGAAAAACAAAACCCCCTAGCCCCAAAATATTGTTCTGTCTTCTCCGTTTCCTCTGCTCCTAGTTCAAACTGTATCACCCACACTTTGTTGCTCCAACAGGACAAACTTCGAGAAGCAACGATTAATGGCGGCGAGAATGATGAAGGACGTGAAGGATTTTATCTACTGGTTTTATATTCAGTACATGTTGGTGACTTGTGCCATTGACATGGAACCCTGGGAGATAATGCTGGTGCATGCTTTCACCACCACCACTCTGACTATGTTGGTGTTCACAGTTTATTTGTTCATTCCTACCCATTTGAACCAGGCTTTCCAGTTCTTTCTACAGCTAGTCAAGTAGCTGAAGTGGACGCTTCATGACTGAGCTTGGATAACTAGATGTATTTTCGCCACATTTCTGTAAATAGAACAATTTGGAAGTATGTGCAGGTCTCTTTCCCCCTCGCCACTTTTAGTCCAGTGCATCGGTATATGCGTTTGCCGGTTGTGATGACCATTTTTTTACAACAGTGAATCACAGAGGAACACAGGAAGGTGAATCAGAGCACTGTTCCACCTGACCATCCCCAGAATTTTAGACGGGTCCCTTCCCCACCCTACTTGGAGACTTGAACCTGGGACTTTCTCCATGCAAAGCTGATGAAGGAACATTACAGGCCACCTTGTCCGGCAACAATTTCTTTTAATTGTTTAACTCTCTTCTAGTGAAGAGGAAAGAAAAGAAAATGAGGCAGTAAAAGCAGGGAACACACACAGAGAGAGGGACAATTCAAAGTATACATGCTTAAAAACCATTGCAGGTAGGCCCCATGTTATAGGCTGGCACTAAAGGCGGGCCCTTGGGTTTGAAAGAAAATTGAAGGCTGCTGAAATAAGCTATGGTTCTAAGAAAGGACACCCTACATTATGGATTATTTTTTATTTTTTGCAAGCCACACTGTTACACCTGCAGTTGACTAGAAGGCAGCATTATGTGTGGACAAAGGGAGCCATTGCTGTCATGACTTCATACGTTAGCAATGTTTCCTTGGCCTGCTAAAACACCCCTGGCTGATACATGCTCAACAAGTCACTGTGAAACAACCAGAAGCTTTTCTGTTAAGCATTTTAGGCCAAGACATACCGAAGGGGATGAGGACATTATTCATGCATGCTACAACTGCGGCGAGAATCTTGATAGCACAGAAATGGAAGACTGGAGAAATACCAACTAAAGAACAACGGCAAGAAAAGCTGATGAACTATGCAGAAATGGCAAAATTGACAGTCTTCGTGAGGAAGACAGCAGTGACTTTGAAAGAGAATAGGAACCTTTTATAGTTTATTTGCAGAAACAAAAGAAGATTGGCTTGATGCCAGGATTTAAATAAACATTCACAATTTTATTAGCAATAATAGATAGTAGATAATGTAGTAAAATAGTGTAATTTCAGAAAAAGCAGTGTTGTAATAAGGGAAAATAGAAGTGGAAGTTGGGGAAGGCCCAGGAGGGAGGGAAGAGGGTTTGTATTATGAATGTTGTGGATATGTGGTGTATGTAATAATAGAAAAAGAAAATGAAATAATAATAATAATAATAATAATAATAATAATAATAATAATAATAATAATAAAGTCACTGAAAACTCAAAGGGAAGAGATGCCACAAAAAAAGAAATCCTGCCACCATTAGCTTGCAGCAATTAAGGTAACAGGACTAGTTGTTCTAATAAGGTAACCTTGCTGCGAGAGTCCAGCTGTAGGAGCAGGAGGCAGGGATGTAGTAAGGGGTGTGTGGTGGATGCGGTCCACCCCGGGTGTCCCCACTGAGGGGGGTGACAAAATGCCATGCGGCACTGACCGTGGGGCCTGCAGCATGCCCAAGCCATGCGTCTCTCCAGGGAGCGATGCGGTGGCTTGAGCTTCCGCAGGTTCCGCGCTGCCCCAAACAGTTCGCCCGTTGCCTCCCCCTTAGCTATAGGGCGGCTGAGTGGGAGGAGGCAGGCAGATTCCTCTGAGCCCCCGCAGTGCCCCCATGGATGGTTGGCCCCGCCCCCGGGTGCAGGGCACGCACGCTGCCCCAGGCGCCCGATTGGCTTGCTCTGCCGCTGGCAGGAGGGGTGCTGAGTACTTTCATAATAAAACCAGTCACTCAAGTTTGAAATCGTCCTTAGCTACATGCAGTAACTACTTGGGCCCGTGCCATTTAAACAACTCTGTAGGAGTAGGAACTATGGGATATGGTTCTAGCACAGCAGAGCAGCTCAGCAAGAACATAAGGGCTCTTTGAGAAGGTCAAGCATCCTTTTCGCTCAGTGGCCAGCCGGGAAGCCAGCAAACAGGACCCGGGTGCAACAGCACTCTCCACATGTGTGATTCCCAGCAACACATTCAGAGAGGCGTTTGCCTTCAACAGTGGAGGCAGAACATAACCTTATCTTCCATACATTTGCCTCGTCTTTTAAGACATCACTATAACTTGTGGGAGGGACCCAGGTGGCGCTGTGGGTTAAACCACAGAGCCTAGGGCTTGCTGATCAGAAGGTCGGCGGTTCGAATCCCTGAGACGGGGTGAGCTCCTGTTGCTCGGTCCCAGCTCCTGCCCACCTAGCAGTTCGAAAGCACGTCAAAGTGCTAGTAGATAAATAGGTACCGCTGCAGCGGGATGGTAAACGGCGTTTCCGTGCGCTGCTCTGGTCCACCAGAAGCGGCTTTGTCATGCTGGCCACATGACCTGAAAGCTGTACGCCGGAAGTACGTGTTCCGGTTTGCGAGATGAGCGCCACAACCCCAGAGTCGGACATGACTGGACCTAATGGTCAGGGGTCCCTTTACCTTTATAACTTGTGGGAGAAAATTCCAGAGTTTAACTGTGCGCTGTGTGAAGAAGCGCTCTTTTTGGGTCTATCCCAAATTTTTCTGCTTCATTGGATGGTCTCAGATTGTACAGTGGTACCTCTGGTTATGAACTTACTTCGTTCCTGAGGTCTGTTCTTAACCTGAAACCGTTCTTAACCTGAGGTACCACTTTAGCTAATGGGGCTTCCTGCCGCCGCCGTGTGATTTCTGTTCTCATCCTGAGGTAAAGTTCTTATCCCGAGGTACTACTTCCAGGTTAGCGGAGTCTGTAACCTGAAGTGTTTTTAACCCGAGGGTACCACTGTAGTCGTATGAAAGAGGGAAGGGGAAAATGACATTTTTGTCATTGCCTCCACATCATGGATAATCTTGTACATGTTCCTCCCTTCCACACCTTTCCCCCTACACTAAAAATCCCCAAATGTCACCACCTTTCCCCATAAGGGAGTTCCTCCAGTTGCTAGCAGTTGCATCATAAACACATATAGGAGGAAGACGGTTGGCAATGGGGATGTGATGCGAGCAGAAACTCACTTACACATCATCCCATTAACTCTGAAGCCAGAGGCAGGTGCTATGGAGTGCAGAGTGTCAGCTGGCAAAAAGCAGCTTAACAGTGATTTATCTGGCTGCGTACGCATCTTTATGATGAAACATAATATTGGACTGTTTTGGGTGTTGAAAAGATGACGCAGAGAATATATACAAATTCTAAAAGGAGCTGTACATACAGAGAGTAATAAAAATAGAACAGTCATGGCAGGATGATAGCAGTTAAGCTGCAAGTTGGGGCTTAACCACCTGCATGTAGAAAATGTGCAGAAAATGCCGCCGATGTGCAATTTTTCTTAATGCATAGTTTTGTTTTTGTTATCACAGGGAAGCCCTATCATGAGGGAACTGAAATGTGCCAATGTCTCTAACAGAGAAATGCACCTTATGTTTTCTTATAAGCTTTCTTTCTGCCTGTTGGAGGTTGGAGTCCTAATATGCTGTCTCTCTCTCATGTAAGAACAGGGAAAACTCCTGCAGCTTGACAAGGCTGATGTCTAGAGACCCCTGAAAGGTGCAAAATGGAAGCTAAATGATTCTGCCGCCTTTGCTGTGTCTCTGAAATATTTTCCTTCACTTGCACACAAAGGTCTAGTGGTTAGATGACTGGGGTTGAACTGAAGAGACTAATAATAGTAACAAAAAATGATTTTTAGAATTAGGAAATCAAAGGGAGCAAAGAAGATACTGCAGGAAATGGACTGGTGTCGCCCAGACTGTTTTCTTATATTTTACATGAAAACCCCATCTTTCTAGTGGTGAGCCCTGCTGAGCTAAGCCTTAGCATTGGCTCAGCTTATCAGCCAAACAGGGACACATGGTTAAGCTCTCTCCTTACTCATATGTAGCCCAAAACAAACCATGGCGCAACAATAAAAAGGACAGAGGAAGAGCTGGTTCCATTTTCATGTCTTGGCTTCTTTCCCCCCAGAAATAAAACTCTTCAAAAACACATTTAAAAACAAAAGCAAAGGGGTTTGCAATGTTCCATTTTCTTTCCACATTCAAGATAGAACTTGAGAAATACTTCCTATAGGTGCAAATGACAAACCTAGAATTGTGTAATACAACCCCCATAATGCCTAGCATTACAAAACAGTGTCTTAGCATTCATCTTTCGATAGTGTTTGGAGATTTTTATTTGGTTCTTATGTCCTAGTTGAAAAAGTCCTCTTCAGCCTTCTTCTTCCAGCCATCTCCTAGTCACCTTGCTGCTTTTGTTTCTGAACTCCTTGTGGCGAGTTGTACACATGCTCGGTTGCTTACAGCTGACACTCACTTTGCTAGTGGGGCAATTATGACAGTTATATGCAAGAACTAATCCAGCCGCATCATGTGGTGACAAGGTATTATTATGCAAACCCACACGGCTTTATTGGATTATATCTAAACTATGAAGCAGAGCTCTCAAACGCCTGAGAATGCTGTCTTATCAGTGTAGTTTTAATAGTCACTTTCATAACTTATGTTGTATACTCCCAACAGCTGTAAAACAGGACCCACCTATCACCCTCAAAGAGCATAAAACAAGCTTATACAGGCTAAGGCACACCTTTTTCCTCAGATGTGGCTGTGCTTAAAGACAAAGGTGCTGGTTATTTATTTACAAGGTTTAATTATATTATTACTGTATAATGAAAAAATCTACTGCTGAGATAGTAACATATGCATATTTCAGTTTTCTCTTCACACTGTCATTAAATGTATCTCTTTTCAGTTCAGAATCACTAGCATATGCTTCTCATCGGCAAAAGATTCTCTCTAATCTACTAGTGTTTTGTTTTGAAACATGCCTTAATTAAGCTTTTCCATACCTGTATTTGTCTTCACATGAAAGCATTAATAGATCAATTGCCAGCTCTTATTGCATAACACATTTCTGACAGATGACACTCTGCAATAGTAGGGTTGCCTTTTCTTTTGCTGACAAGTCTTCTGTGCACAAGTGCACAGCAGGAGCAAATTGCAACAGCCAAAGGCATCCCATTACTTCGTGTCCACGATGGGAAGTTCTGCCTGACACACAGCTACAAAAGGCATCTTAAAACCAACCTAGTTCATGCTGGTTTTTCCCAATTTTCCCTCTTCCTTCCCATGTCTCATCACTATTCTCAATGGTAAACCTATGGGCGGGCCCTTTGTTGTGCTTTAATCTTTGCGCAACCACATCTTAGGCACTTTATTAGTAAGTGTTAAAAGAACAGGAAAATTGCCAGGGAAAAGACAGTGGTTGAAATAAATGTGTTTGGGCTGATGACATGGAACTCCCTCAAAGAACCAGCACCCTCCCGACAAGTTGCATAATTTACAAGACAGCCTTTCCCAATTGTGTTGAGATCACCTCATGGAAAAGCATCCCCTATTTGAATTGGTTGCATCTTGACAGGAACCTCCGAGATCAAAGATTCCCCAATTTCTTTTCCCCATGAACCTCTTGCAAATTGTGGAGGGTCTTGGGAGAACCACTTAACGATGTTTCTGCCTGTTGTAGTAATTGCAGTGTGGTGTGCTAGGTGCTGTGTGATTTTTATTTGTATTTTTGCTGCTGCTTTTATTTCTTATATCTTGTGTTTTATTATACCGAAGCCAAACCACGATAAGCTGGAAATGAGTGGCAAGACTCATGTGAGATGTCATGCACTGGCTGGACACAGAGGAACAGTGGGAGGCACCAGCTGGGGAACCCCCAAGGGAAGAAGGCTCAGAGCCAGGGGACTGGTGGTGAGACGGTGACTAGCAGGAGGGGGAAGTTTGGGCGGAGGTGGTGTTGGAAGCGGAAGAGGTAACAGGGCTTAGTGAGTTCAAGGGAGGGTCTGTGGCAGAGAGAAGTTCAGAAGCTGAAGCAGCCTGCTTTTATTGAAATGTTATAATACGGTTTTGTTTCTCCGCCTATAGTTTTACTCTTCATACTGTCTGAACCAGCTCACCAAGAAGAGTTGTTGTTTTTAACGAAATGATTATTACTTTCAGGCTTATAGCAGTGTTGGTTTTCTTTACTACATGGGTATAACATTTGATGAAGCAGTTCCAGACAGAGGTTTTTATGAAGCAGTTCCAGACAGAGGTTTTTAAAGAGTCAGACAACGCTGGTGGGCTTAAAATGGAAGTGACCAAAGACTTAATGAAAAGTACTTACACCATATTGTGCTCTTGCCTATTACCCACCCTGCACCCAAATTTGCCATGCTGTGTTAGGAATCTCAATGACATGCTCGAAATGCTGTACTACAAAGTAGACACTATAAAGGGGCACAATTTTTATTCTTAACACAAGGCAAGATTAACTCTGATCTATAATAACTCTGATCTAATGTTTGATCTGGGATCAAACGTTTAAAGCAAACATTTTCAACTACAAATTACATGAACTCCGCCAGCCTCAAGGAACTAGTTTGGTTGAATAAAGAAAACTGGTCCATGGCATTCTTTTACACATGCACATCAGTTCCCTCCACCTGTGCAAGAGACAGACATGTAGGGATGGATTTCCAGAACAAAGATGCAACCTCCTAAGCTTCCCTTCCCTTCCAAGAAAAACAGTAGCCTGCCTCAACGGGACTGATGCAAAGATAACTTTTAGAAAGCCTGAGCCCTAGATAGAACGTGGCTAATTTTCAAAGCACACAGTAACATCTCCACTATGGGGCATCAGCTGCCAATAATGCTAGAGGGAATTAAAATTAAGCCTCTTGTAATCTAGGGCCTATATTCTACACAGTTATTAGATAACTGTAATTCGGAAATATGAGTTCCACCCACTTTCCCCTACATTCTTCATTTCCTGCAGCTTCATATAGCAATTGAATGCAAGATTTGTATTTCTAACTAAATAGTAGTTTAAAGTAGATTAGAACAGTTTTTGACATTACTGAGAGCAGCCCTGCAACACACATAAACATACCAGAGATCCCTGGTGCAGATTACAGATTGCCAAAGCACAAACAAATTCAGTGAGTGATATGGCTTTGGAAATATCTTTATATTTGCATATCTATACAAATTTAGACACAAGTGAAAATAATCATAATCACACAGTCTGAATGCCATTAGTATATATCCCAATGCATTTATTAGCCATTAATAACACTTTCCAGCATGATTTATTGTTGAACTGTTGTTCAAAACTTACTGTGATTATAACTTTGTATATCAAGTCTATGAATGCCTAAAATAGGTTCCTGTAATAACTACTTTTCCTTAAGGAAGAAAAATATTCACATTAACAAGACCTATTAGCTTATTCTGTCAACATATCAGCGCCTTCTCCGCCAGTAGCATCTTGAGATATCTGAAGATCTTCCAACATTTCAGCAAGGCTGATCCGGGGAATACCCTCATCATCAGTGTCACTTTCTACTGGAATGACTGCATCTATAAAGCCATAAAGCAATGTAAGACCTCAAAAGATAAAATAAAAATCACTTTATCTAACCAACTGAGCTAACTGTCAAATAGCTAGCCATTCTTTAAGAAAAAGAATGGGGACCCACAACAAAACAATGGAGATTCTTTTCAAAATATCTGCTCTTTCCCTGCACCTCCACAATAGCTATACTGCTCATGTTCAGGGCTGGGGAAATGCCTGCTTTGTAGTGTAAACCTGAGAGATGGATAATTATAGTGCAAGATTAATTAGGAACAGATTAATTAGGAATAGAATACTAATTATCCTTCCCCCAAAAGGTTGAAGAGAGCAAGCAGCAGACCACTTGCTTCCCTTTCGCCTAGGATTCATACCAAGTGCTTGTGTCTATTCTCTGCCCTGCTGAGGCAGTACACACATATAGTAGTAGTAGTAGTAATAATAATAATAATTTATTATTTGTACGCCGCCCATCTGGCCGGGTCCCCCCAGCCCTTGGTCTTCTACAACTTGCATTCCTTTCTTTTCAAAAACCAAACAAACATAGACATATCCCTGCATATCAGGGATGCCCAAGTGTGCAGAGGTTTCTGGATGGTAATACACTTCATCACTAGAGAGAACAAACTGGAAGACCACAAAGAAAATAAATGTTTGGGGGACCCAGCCCCCTCCATCAGCAAAATAATGCAAGACTGTTGAAGTCTGGGACTAAGTAAACTGCTTATCTAACCCTTATCCTGAACAATGGGGAAAGGGGAATATATTTCTCTCCCCCTCCTTGTGGTGTACAAAAGGATTTGGAGAGGAGTGGGGAGACTTGGTATCAACAAGAATATATCCCCTACTCTTATTTTGATTTTTAAAGGACACATTAAGCTGTTAGGGTTGCTGCCTGCATCACAGCTTAAGATCTCCTTGGAGGGGGGATTACTTAGGTTGAGACAAAGTTCTTTCCGACTGCCCCTAATTACTGCCCCATATCCTTTTAGTTTCAAAGGAGCCCAAGTCCTTAAAAGCTTATAGCATCCTGGTCCTGAAGAGAGAACCCTAATTTCATTTGCTCCTCCAGGGTACTCTTAAATTGCTAAGGGCTTGAGTCAATTTCCTCATCCTGTTTGCCAACTTCAGCTTATCAGATGCTCAACTAATGTCAGACAAACTGTGCCTCCAGGAGGGTAATAAGTATGCTTGCAGGAGCACAGTATTTTCCTGCATGCCAGAGCATGCAGCATGGTCAAGACAAAGCTTCCTTAAGTTGATGTAACCTGGGGAGATAGATGGTGATGTATTACAAGTCCTAAGCTGGTCTAATGCATGCTCTAGGAAAGGAAGAATGCAACAGAAGAGATGCAGGCAGTTATTGTGTACTTCTGTAGGTTCTCATCCCCAAAAGTGTCATTAAATTGGCTTGGAGCATTTAGCCCCAGATACTTAGATCAGGACAGTAGACAGAAACAGTGGACAGAACACCTATTAGCTGTAAACTAATTTAAGAGTAGCCACCATTTGTTGTGAATTCCAGACACCACTGTAGACAGGCAATATTTCTGGGCATTACAATATGGTAAAAAAAGGTAAATACTTCACGTAGGAAACTTACTTTTATAAATATTGACATTTTTTCTAATAGCCTCATCTTCTTCAAGATCTTCTAGGAAGTCCTGGTATTGTCTATAAAAGTAGAAATAAAAGTGAGCAATTCTCCTACTTTTTCTGGGGACTATATACATTCTACACCATTATATTCATAAACTATAAACAGAATACACAAAACTAAATATTTTTGCCTGGAGGCTATATAAACTATGTCCAACTACTGGGAAAGATGAACATTCACAAGCTGAGCAAGTAAAATTAGTTTGAAAAATTCAAATTAGAAAGTGCTAAGATGTGAAATGGGAGATTCCTGATTGGATCTCTCCAGATTCTGACCCCTGCCATCAAACACATCCTGCTGCTCTTACACACTGTGGAAAAGGACTGGTATCTGTATAACTATTATAATTATAATGATTATTTGTACCCCACTCATCTGACTGGATTGCCCTTTCTTACTTTTCTTTCCCCCCATTTGTTTCCATCAGTTTTTCATGTGTTCGATTATCATGCATTGATTTTGTTATACACTGCCATGAACTCCAATAGTATAAATGGTATAATAATAAAAATTTATTATTTATACCCCGCCCATCTGGCTGGGTTTCCCCAGCCACTCTGGGCGGCTTCCAACAAAATATTAAAAATACAATAAAACATCAAACATTAAAAAACTTCCCTAAACATACCAAAACGGTAGTATAAAAGTGTTTTAATAATCACTTGTGGGGAAACAGGGTTTGTGTGGGAGGGAAATGGTTAAATATCCCCTCACCCAATACATCAAAATTGGAGTCTGTTGTAGCTGTTTTACAACCGGAGGGGAAAACCCCTCATGAGATTCAACCACACACGTTACATCAATTCCAGTCTGAAACAACATCGATGCAAATTTATAAAATGTTCAAACTCTGTGGCATCTAATTTACTTGCTGAATGTAGCAACTGGCGTTCTCGTCCAGATTCCAGCAATCAGCTTAGCCTATAATATTCCAGAGCTGAAAGGCTATTCAGTTCCTGCACTGAGGAACAAAGCTCTGGTAGCAAACTTTCATACACTAGTTTAGTAGGTAGGATGCACCCAAGATCATTCAGTGTGTATCAAGTTAACAGAAAACAAACAGATCCATGGGAAAACTGAGGTCGCCCATCCTAGAGCTACTAGTAATGTTAAGAACAAGCAAGCACACTATGATGCATACTACTGGGAAACCACACTCCCGCAAAGGTAGAATGCACTGTTAGGATCCTTCCACAAGATAAAAGTTCTCTTAATAATTTAGCAACAGCCCATCCTGCTATTTCAAGATGAGGCAATCTCCAATGTTTGAAATAATGTGTGTTAAGTCCTGTAGCATCCAGTGAGTTGGAGTGGATGGGTTTTGGGGGGTCTAATCTAGCAGGACTGCTGTTATGTTCCATCTTGGTTTTGAAACTCAATGAGTTTTGTGCTCACTGGGAGATTATAGTAGTACATTAGTCTAATATGGTTAGAAATCACCTTGTGTTTTCCTGTCTAGATGTTCAACATTTGCAAACTTTCAAAATGCAAAATACACACAGGGCCAGTTCTCTTCCCCCCCCCCAGGCCTACACTCCCACATTTGCCTCATTTTGTGAAATCCATGTTGCAATTTTTATTACAAAATATGTTGTAGATTGTAGGTTTCAACACTTAACAAAAATCTTCACATGGCACCCATGATAGATTTCAGCCACAAGCCTCAGCATTAGTCTAAATTGATGGGGAGCCAACTTGGTGCCCTCTAGGTCAGTCCCAGCCAACGTGGTCAATGGTCAGGGATGGTGGGAACTGGAGATGAACAACATAGTGGGGATACAACTTTAGCTACCCCTGGTCTAAAGAGCATGCATGAAATCCAATAGTTGTTTTCTCTGCCACCTTATTTTGCTCATAAAATTATGTACTGGGTGGTTGAACAAATGGGAAATAACACAGAACCCCTCCCCCCCAAAAAAACACCTTTCATCATCTGTATCCATGCCCTCTCTGTCTCTTTCTAATTCTTTCAGTTTCCAGTTCCTGCGACGCTGACGTTTTGTGCGATCATAGCTCTTCTTGATCAAAACCTAAGAATGGAAAGGGGAAGGCGAGGTACTGTGTCAGAAATACCACTTACAGAACAACACTGAGGGATCCCCTTGAAAGAAAAAGTTTAAATGAAAATTGGTATTCAGAGCCGTCTTTAGCATATGCGCCGCCGGGGTGCAAAGATCCACCCAGCGCCCCCCAAATTTAGTTTACTCAGCCCCCAATTTATTTTTAGGGGGGGGCAAACTCAAAAGTTGTTGAGGTTTTTTTTTCCGGTGCCCCCCAGAATACATTTGGCACCCCCCAGAATTCGGCGCCCGGGTGCCCTGCACCCCTGGGTAAAGACGGCCCTGTTGGTATTTGAAGCAACTACTGAACTGTAGTGTTAAAACTGGCCACAAGGGGCAATGGGGGAACGAATATTGAAGGAAGCTATTAAATATTTTTGTACTGCTTTCCATAAATGCTCAAAGTACCGGTACTTCATATATCTTGCATATTACTGTAAGATATGCCAGCATTACTTGCTTTTTCCTGTAAGACTAATTGCAGTCGTTAACAGTCATCAACAGGTTTACCACAGCTATCAACCTTTCACCCATTTCCACCACCCCTCTGAGTAATACCCCTCCCCACCCTCTCACTATATACAAGGGTCTGGTGACTTCTGTTTCAGTGTATCTGAAGAAGTGTGCATGCACACGAAAGCTCATACCAAGAACAAACTTAGTTGGTCTCTAAGGTGCTACTGGAAGGATTTTTTTTATTTTTTATTTTGTTTTGACTATGACAGACCAACACGGCTATCTACCTTTAACTGGGAAAGGTATGGTGAAGTGAGCCTTCATGACCTAGACAGAATCAACAAGGCTTCCATTGTCTAGCATTATGAAGCAAAAGATTTGAAGGAGAAAGGGGAGGATTTTCATCAAATGACACTTTTCTTCACCTAACAGGCAGAAAGCATAGAGACACTAGTGGGAGACAAAGGGAGACAAGTTGTGCAGGATGGGCATAAGGCTTGACAGAAAGCTTAGGCAGACAGGAAACGAAACCCAGACATATAAAGGTAATAAAAGACTATATAATTTCCTATGCTAGCAAAGAGATTAAGATTCTTTTGTCTGTATCATGATGATCTTAAAACTGTTCATCAGTGCCCAAATGTTTGTTTAGGGAAGGAAAGAATTATCCAAAACTTACCACATCCGGAACATTATGTGGGTTCATCTTATTTGCAAATTCATCATTTAGATTGCAGTTCACTAAGTCAAATCTAAAATAATAATATGAAGAAGGGTTTCTTTGTTAACTGTATCATACTTCTACACAACTCAGAAATGTCAATATTTCTAATAGAAACAGCAAAGCAGAATGGGAAAGAAAAGGTAACAACAGCTGCAGCAGCAGCAGCAGCAGCAGCAGCAGCACCAGCAGCAGCAGCACCAGCAGCAGCAGCAGCAGGCACTGCTGGGATGTTGTAAGAATGAAAAGTTTTGAAAAGCAAAGGATGTTCATACAGAAAATGTAACAAATAATCAAAACAGTAACAAGAATGGAGACTTGCTAAAACTCAAGACCTTGTACCTTTAGGAAATGTCAAATTATCCACCTACTTGGGCCATCTTAAGGCTGGCATTGAGAAGGTTTTAATTCCGTTTTAAAATTATATAAATATACCCATTTAACAGCTTGGTTTGAGATATGTTAGAGGCTTTGATATAATGGTGACAGATCAGAGCTCCATACATTTTGGCTTGGCTAACTTGATACTTTTATTACATATGGTTGCCATTAGCCCATTCTGCTCTGCTTCTCCCCCACTTCCACTGCCTCAAACCCTCTGCATGAGGATTTAATCTCACTGCGTTCTGCATAGCACTTTGGCAGAAGCCTGGAGAAAAACAAAGTTTATGGAGCATTTGGTGTGCCAATGATTTGTCGGCATTTATAACACTTTCCACTTTTCCAGCTGTAATATCGACGACAATATTTATTATGGGCATCTAAGGAGTCAGCATGTGAATGACATGTTACAGCCTTCAGTGTTCTCTTTTAATTTTCCCAATCCTGAAGGCATGGCACAATGCCACCTCTAAAAAATTGCTGCAAAGGGATGTTGTTAACTGTGGAGTCCTGAAGCGTGTAACAGGGATGGCCACCAGCTAATGTGCTGGAAATGGAAGAAGAAAAATTCACTCTAAGAGTTCCAAGAGGACAGGTGTGGCATCAGAAGGGCAGAAGAGATGAGCATGGCCTTGTTCTCCTGATTAGAACCTGTTGCTAGAACATCTCTGCTTGCTCTGTGTCAAGAATATTAAGCCTAGAAACAGGATGATGCCCAGGGCCAACAGCTATTGGTGAAGGTCTCCAAGAGAAAAACAACACAGTAGCATTTATTGCCAGGATTAGCATTTACTGGGGGTATGCACAGAAGTCCTTTAAATGACTTGCTAAAATCCAGAGAACTCAGGCACTTGCTAGAAAGGGAGAGGCACTCACCATTAGGGAATGGGTTTGTAGAACCCTGCCTCCGACTAAAGTAAGAAGCTTATTACAAACAACCCTGAAATAGCTTCTATCGTAAACGGTTATTTGAACAAGCATTGCTCTTAAAAGATTCAGCTTTGTGAATTACTCTGCCTTTTAACAAGTAGGTGCATGAGGGTAAATACTGCCCACTGCACATTGTATTTTGCACTAGCTATTAAAAGGAAGTTCTTCTCAAATTTATCCTCTTCCTTTTAATGTAATCTTGTCATCAACGTTCCCTATAATCATGATATCGCAGAAAGCTCAGAGGTGTCTACCTTGCCCAGTCCTGTAGCCCTCATACCTCCCCAGCTTTCAGAGTACCTTAAGGTTTCAAAAAACCAGTTCCAATTAGCATCAATTATCAAAGTTATTAGTTCTGAAGGGGCACAGTCCTGTAGCCTTCTAAAGTGGTATGCAAGCATGGAACTGAACATCAACCAGAAGCAGAATAGAGCATTACAAACCCCAGCACAAGATCTCCAGGATTCAGAAGATGCCCCAAGTGAGTACGACAGAAATATTGGGTATCAGTATTCAACTCTGATGTTTTCTGCACCCAGGCTTCAGCAAGTGTATGCTTCAAAATAACAAAGGGGAAAGAACACATCTGATTAAAAATGAAAGCTGGATATGTTAAGAGTTGAACCAAAACTTCTCTCACATTTTATAATTCAGCATCTTAATTTCCTCTCAAACCGCCAATTTCCCCCAATTTATCCTTAAGGAAGTGTGTATCAAATATATTCGTTGCATGGTTTTTCTAGCAATGTAATGAAACTGCCATTCCATGTATCAATGGTATATGCTGGTTGATACACTGACCTACAAATTGATTTTGCAAAACATGTCATGTCAAACCAAAGCTGACTAAATAATGTAAAAATAAAGCAAAATCATGCAGATTTGCTTAATTTATACGCCACAAAGTTTGCTTCACATGGAGTCTGGGTCACTTTAATGCAGAATTGTGATAGTTAATGCACTTTGCATACACAAAGTGTACAATAAGAATTGATTCATAATAATTAAAAAGGATTCTCTTATTTTTCCTTCTTTGTTGTTGTTATTGTTTAGTTGTTTAGTTGTGTCCGACTCTTCGTGACCCCATGGACCAGAGCACGCCAGGCACTCCTGTCTTCCACTGCCTCCTGCAGTTTGGTCAGACAGTTTGGTCCTGCAGTTTCCTTCTTTATCCACAGCAAAAGTTGGCGTATTCCAATGTGGATAAATGCTTTTAATTTTATCTACCTGAGATATTAAATGCATAAAGATGGACATGACCTTCTTGGGAGTGACATCTCAAATGTAGAACTCCCTTTCAAAAGAAGTACACCTCATTCAAAAATACAAGAACTTAGACTAACATATAATGCGGGGACATAGCTCATAGGCAGAGCACCTGCTTAGGAAACAGAATGCCCAAGGTCAATCCTCAGCTTCTCCAGTTAAAAGGATCTTAGGGAGCTGATATGGGAAAGAGTTGCTGCCAGTCAGAATAGCAAACGGGGCTAAATAGATCAATGGTCTGACAGCTTTCAAATGACATGTGACAGAGCTAAACAATGCTAAGGCAGGGAGCAAGATCTGGCCAAGCTTCTAGAAGAGGTGCAAATAAGAGAATAACAATTCTCACCTTGTTGGATTTCATGCCTGCACCAGCACCTTGTTTTCTCCCATGGGCCTTGCTGATGTCCATTACAATAAATTCCTCCAGCTGCTTTGGCTGGAACAAGCTGTTAAAAGGATGACGCCAGTAAGTGTTTCCATCAACTTCAGCAACTGAAAGACAAGAAATATAGAACTAATGCAGATGTTACTTGTAAGCCACTATTATGATTTGTGTATGCGGGGAAAGTCACACAGGACTGATATTCTCTTCAATGCACCTGATGCCATCACAGTAGCCTGTAGCTTAGTTTTTCAAATACATCAACCTCAGGGAGCTCATATAAATTTCTGCTGATGGGAGTGTGATTCCTGGATTAGATTTTAATATGAAAAATATCAAAAAAACTTACTCTGCAGTGTATTAGGATCAATGAGGTGAATGGCACTAGTTATTCGGAGGCAAATACAAATTTGGCTCATATTCCCAAGGCTTTGAGCCAGCTTTGGAGACAGGCATACAACATTGTCCTGAACACAGAGGGAGAAAAGAAAGCAAGCAAAGCAATTACAAGACAAAAACAAGAAGCTCATCAATTCCCATTGTAAATCTGCTGTTAGAATTACTAAAATGCTGAAAGGAGGTCCGAAGATTAGGAAACTACAGGCAACTAACTAAACCCTTTAGCTGAATTTCTGTAAAAGCTAGTAGTTAAGATTTCAGACCATAAGAATTGTAGACACATTTCACTTGTAAAATTTCTTAATCTCTGAGATCTTTAGAACATAGTCTCCAAGTCTTGCCCAAACGCAAAAGTTCCAATTGAAAAACAAACACTTCAATATGCATTTTATGGCAGTATCAATGTGCTGTACCAGCAGTCTAGAGGAAAAACTGTTACTGCAGTTCAATAATTAACATTCTAGCATTGAAATAGATAGCTTCTGTTTTCTCATAGTATTGTGGTTTTAGTCTACAATCCTATATAGACCCACTGAATAAAACGGGGCTTAGGTCTTAGCAGATATAGCTTCTACAGCACTGGCAGTGCAAACAATCCATTCAACAGGAAGTCCCCCAAGCACAGTTTCTTCTTGATTATGGGCTAGGAATCAAGTCAAAAATACCTTGCATACTGGAACAATCTCCACAGAAAATGTGCTTTTATAGTTATACGTATTGCTATGAATGTCATGAGAGATCAAACGCTGGGATGACTTAGACCTGAAATTAAAAAAAGCAAATCCAAATCAGAGATAACAAGAAAAAATGAAATTCTATGGCTACAATAACAAACTGGGCAGGAAAATGAAAACCCCACAAATGACAAAAAAGAGTGAGAATCTTTGGCTATGTTTAACAAACCACTCCTAAGTTCTCAAACTGTAGGTGTGTGGGATAAGGGACCCTAAAGGGGAAGGTCCAGGACAGGTCAGCATATTGAAGGCAGGAAAGCTGCATTCTCTTGACAATTAAAGTTTAGCATTGTAGTTGTTGCAAGCACCTACAAAAAGGCAAGAGGCAAAGGCACTACTGCCACCGCTGCTGTCTCTGTGATATAAACAGATTTCCTGATCCAGGTAGAGCAACACTGAAACTACTTCTATGCACTAGCTTCAGTGGGGCTAAACTAAAACATCTTAATTAATTATGCAGCTATGCAATGGATTGCACACTTTAAAGAAAGTCTTACCTACAAGGAACTGTGCACTGAAGAAAGTCCACCATCTTTTGAGCATGTTGTTTTGAAGTATAGTAGAAATCAAGGCCATCTGAAAGTATGTATATGGAATTAAAACTCATGGCGGTTCATATTGATATACATTATTATCATAGGGATCTATATTCTTCAGAGCTTTCATGGATTTTCAAGCAAGTCCCCAGGCTACTGCTCCCTTCATTAACAATATATTATGCTTATCACAAACAAGCTGTGAGGGAATGGAAGGTTGGATGAGGAGGTGGCTTGGTGAGCAATACAAGCAGGCCTGGCAGCCCCTAGTAATAAATATACTTCTCATCATCTCTATGCAAAATATTAATTATATGGGCGATATCTACTGATAGCCACTGCAGAACCATTGAAACCAATGAAGCGCACCGATTTCAATGGGTGTACTCAAAGTGTGACCAACGTTGGATATCACCCTATATATGCACACACAAACGTTATATACACAAAGCATCATCTTTATTATATGCCAAAGCTCTTATTTTGAAAAACCTAGCCTCTCCTTCATGCCTGCAAGTAATCCGTATAATATTTGCTTTTACAAGAACTTAGTCACTTCATAAACATCACTCACCATGAATTTCTTTAATCCGAAGAGTATTCTGGTGAAGCCTATGTTTTAAAATCAATTGCTCCAAGTAGTAGAAAGTCTTTTTATGCAGAGTCTAATATTTAAGAATAAAAATAAGATTTGTACAGGAATAGACACATCACTTTCATGTAAAGGCCCCCAGGGCATCTGAAAATGTGGCTGATCAACAGGGTTGCCACTTCACCCAAGGTCCAAACAGATCGTAAGACCCTAGAAATTACTAAAGCAGGAATACATAAATATGCAGCACTATATTGTATTTACTCAGCATTAAGTTTGAGCAAGTTTAGTGGAACATACTAGGACCTAGGCATATGTATAATTGTCAAAAACATTGAAGCATTTTGTAGCTTTTTCAAAATTCATTAAATTTCTATACCATCCTTCACCCAAGCATCACAAGGGAGATTACAATATAAAATACGTACCATAGTAAGAAACAAAAACAATACCCCCCAACCCAGACTTTAAAAAGCCATATATTTTTTACACAAGTTCTGTACACGAGACAACCACAAATGCATGTATATATAACACAGATATACCTTCTGTCTAATTTGTACCACTGCTTTCCAGAAGTCCTTAGCTTCAACTCGATGGCAGTCATCACACATCTGAGACTGAACAACATACTCTATTATAAAGACTTGCTGAAGAACTGCACCATTGATCACCTATGGAAGAAAGTTAAGAGCAAGATTAAGTTTTTCTGTCATTTCTACTACGTTGTTTCTGGGGAGTAACCTTTGACGGTCTACCTGTGTGGCTGAATCTAAAGGGTAACATGGGAGAATGTTCTTTGACCCCCTGCCACTTGTGTTATGGGGTTCCACAGGGTACCATTTGGCCCCTTGTTATTTAACATCTATATAAAGCCACTGAGAGTGGTCATTAGGAGTTTTGGAGCATAGTGCCATCAGCATGCTGATGGCATGCAGCTCTATTTCTCTATAACATCTGAATCGGGCTTTGCAAGGCCTGGACCAATGCCTTAATGAAGTGGTGGAGCAACCTGCCTCAACCTAGAAGCCAGGTATTTAGAGTTGCCAACCCTGTGCTATGGAATACTCTTTAAGCAGAGATTTGATGGGTATCCTCACTTTTGACTTTCAAGCATCTCTTCATGTTTTTCTGGCAAAAGATCTTTGCAACGACTAAATTTTTGATTAGGCAGTCATCTAAATAATTGTCTGAATTTTAGAAAAATTAAATTATCTTTTATGTTCTATAGGTCATGCCATCTTTTATAATGTGGTGGTATAGAAATACTTTCGTATAATTTTTGTATTTTATCATTGTAAACTGCTTACAGATTATTGCAGTTTAGTGGTCAATAAATTGTTTAAATAAATTAAAATTAAAAAGTAACTGGCATTAAAAGAGATACAGCTAATAGCCCAAATGCTTTGAAGTATTGAGTCTTAGCTCAATACTCTAAACTTTCTACCTAGCTATGTATTCTTACTGACCTCACAACTGTGCTATAAAGTTGACTGATGGAAATGGAAGGAATACAAGTGGAAGGAATACAAAGATCATTAAGTCCAGTCCCCAATCCTAAGTCTGGATCCCTTTAACACTTCAATGTACAGAAACTTCTAGCCTGGTTCTATACATGCTTATATGGAAGCAAATTCTAGTATTTTAATGGGACTTACTGTCGTGGTGCATAATACAACTGCAACATTATTCAGAACTCAGCAAGTCACAAACAAGAACATCCTTGACTTCCTCTAGCTATCACAACATAACCTTATAACATACTCCTGGATTCTCTAATAATTTTGATTTATAAAAGTCACTCCAAAGTCTAATCACCTCTTTTTGTACAGTCAGCTTTACTTTAAGTCTTTTGGAATGTGGTTCAGTCCATACAAATCCTGCTTCGATCAACCGTACCTGTCAGGACGAAAGAGCATGCATGATTACCATTACTGTATGTATATTTCTACAAATGCTGAACAACAGAAATGGTGCCACATAGGTCTGGGCTCCTACATTCAACTAATGTCACTACAATGTGTTAAAATATAGGAAATGATAGATGGCATTTATTTAAACTTTTAATATTCCATTTACTATTATGTATGTCTCCTAATCAACAAATGATGACAATAATCCCTGCTTCCACTTCGTGTGCTGTTAGAGGCTTGCTTCTGCCCATTGGCTTATTGACTTTTGCGTTGAACGTCAGCTCACCTTCATGCACAAACTGGAAATTCATGGAGTGAAATCCCATACAGATCCATAAACTGCTGTTTAGAATATACCCCACCCATCTGCTACAAGAACCCCCTAAGTTAGCAGAAAAACCCTACATCAATGGAACCCTTACACCAATGGAACTGTTACATTAAACACATCCCTACATCTATTAGCACTTTAAATAAATCATCATCTCTTTGCCAGCTACATAACAGCATAATTTCATTTGTCTGAATGCCTATTCAGACTCAGACCATATACTCTAGATATGGATGAAAACATATTTCATAATATAATTAAATTATCTGTATTTTTAAAGTTTTATGCTGTGCCTTATAGTGTAGACCTGATGTTTTACAATATAGCGGTAAATAAATCTTTTTACAACTAACTTTTCACCCACATGTTCCTACTACTATGCTCTGAATCTCTTGGGCACGACAGCTCTCAGGGGGAAAAAACACAATGTTGTAGCCACCCAACTTTAAGTGTCCCTCACAGGTTGGGGTTTTGCCACCTAGGATATTACCCTGTTTCCCCTATTTTAAGACGTAGTCATAAAATAAGCCATAGCAGGATTTTTTCGCATTTGCGAAATATAAGCCATACCCCGAAAATAAGCCATAGTGATAGGCGCAGTTCTGGAGGGCGCCAAGGAAAACGCTTCCATGTTTAGCCACATCAAGACAGTGGTATTTCTTCAGTTCTTCTTATAATTTTAACTATGCTTTTCCCCTCACAAACAGAACGGGTCAAGAGTGATAACCCAGTCCACTATGTTTCTGTGGATGCTTATGGGTACAGATTCTAATGGCATAAGTACTTGTGAACACAGAATCAAGGAACAGCTCTTTTGTGGTAAACATGCCCCAGTACATACCATTAAGGAACTATCATTGTACGCAGTGCCCCCAAAATAGAACTGGAAGGTACAACCAAAGTACATCTGCTTGGAGAATCAACTCATTATTAGTGGCTACCTCCATGTAAGAATCACAGCTCTCACAAGCAGAATGAAGTTTACAGAAATATAGCAGACTCCAATTTCATATAAAAATATAGAGCTACAAGACTAACCTTACTAAGGGAAGCTTTGATTTTTTTAAGGCATAATGTCAGAAGTTCTCTTGATTCCAAGGCACACTGAACCCAAGTTCCTGGTGGTTGAAGGTATCTAAAATTGAAAATAAAAGCAATACATGAAATTGATTCAAACCGAATATATACAATGATGTGCCTATATCTAAACAGCGTTATAACTACATAACATTAATAATGCCACAAAAATAATTTCCTAGTCTTCTGGATCTGAAAATTCCCCATTATCATTCAACAACTCATTGTTTTCTATTGAATGCCACAAAAACAGAGTTTTATGGTTCACTTAATGTTACAGCCAAAAATGGTTAAATCAGTTGTGATTAAGTATGATGCATACATATGCACCTGCTAACTCAACTGATCAACATGCACAACAGATGTAAACAGTGAAAGGTTTTAGAATTTTGACTAACAATAAGGAAAGTTTAAGTCAAAATGTCATTAGAGGCTGGAGGTAACTGACAATTGTGGAACATTACAACAGAATATAAAAACTCAACAACTACCTCAATTGAGACAAACTGACCTTCAAAGAACATGCTATACAGTGTGAATATATTATGAGCTCTTGAATTCTCTAGACAACATTCTTATGGTATTATTTATTTCATCATCATCACTCAGGAAAGTTATGTTATGTCAGTGCCCTTAAGATTGAGAAAACAGTTGGTACCTTCCACATTGTTTGCAGAAATGAACAATGACTTGCTTAGGAATTCCTTCAGTTATGTCCACTTGAGTCCGTAAACATGCTACACACATGTTGGCTGGATTGGGTGGAATTGCAATGCCACACTGGCAGCACAGGCTAGAAGGAAGGAAGAAAATGACAATTGAAACTGAAATGCACAAAAGACAAAGTCATGATTATTCCCTGGATAGCGTTATAATTCAAACATATGAGACTAGAGTTCAAATGCTACTGAGGCAACTCAATAGATGGCCTTCAGTAAATAAAGGTAGTTCTCAGTTGCATGTGCCTAGTTGGCTAGATCGGTGTAACAACAAACTTGTTTTAAGGATGAACAAGGTAAGAATTGAGCTCATTCAAGTGCTTTGATGCAAATATTAGTAATCTGAGAGTCGGGTCTGTTCTTGCATTTCACAATTCAATTATGAAGCACTTTGTAGATGCATCTGACAAAGTAGGTTCTGACCCATGAACAAGTAGGCAAAATGACTACAGTATTTGTTTCTAGCAATGCTAATTTCTAATGCTTTGATATTCCAACACATCTGAGAGTATAAATAACAGGAGGACATGTATGGGGAGAACTGCTTCTTACAAAGTAGCCCTCCATGGCAAATTCTTGCATAGTGGAAAGCAAATACACTGGGGGGGGGGGGGACTTCCAGCTCTGCCTTAGTCCTCCACATATAAGGAGATATCAACTGATTTCAAACAAGCAACTTATTCATTTATTTCATTTATATCCCACCTTACCTCCCAGGTATCATACAGAACTCCCCCCAATCAATTCTCACAATAGTGAGGTAGGTGAAGCTGAGAGTGTATGACTGGTCCAAGGTCACCTAGTGAGCTTCATTGCTGAGTAGAGATCTGAACCCTGGTTCCCAGGTCCTAGTTCAACACTCTAACCACTAGGGCTGGGTGATAGCAGCTTTTCAACATCACAGTGTTTCGTCAGCCAAACATCACAGTTTGGCGATATACCGCGATGCTGAAAAAACAAGCTGCATTGGCCACTGCCACGAGGCACCCAGTGAAACTGCTCCAGCTCTCACCTCGGGAACTGAGGCGGTTTCACCCAGGCGCTTGCGGGCTGGGACAACGCAGCTTGTTTGCACAGGTCAGCTGGCGAGGAGGAAGGTTCCCCCTCCCCAGCTGAGGCACCCCCAGCACTTCCCCGCTCACACGCAAGGGGCAGGAACGCCAGGGCTGCTTTGCGCAGCTCAGCTGGGGATCGGGAAGGTTTCCGCTCCCCAGCCTCACTGATTCAGCTTGTTTCTTCCTCTGCATAGTATGAGGGCAGAGTGCAATGGCAGTTTCACTCAGTGGTATATCGCTGGTGAAACTGCCACTGCTCTTGAGTCCCTCTGCTAGCAGTGCCGCTGGAGCAAGGAACACTGGTGATATACTGCTGAGTGAAGCCGACATTGCGGTCTGCTCCTCATACCAATCCTGGTATCAATATACCATATTGGCCTGAATATAAGCATCACTTTTTCCCCAAATTCTGACCGTGTAAAGTTAAAGTGCGGCTTATATTCACAACCTTACAGTATGCAGCCAGGAGCGTGGGGCAAACAGCGCCAGAGCGCGAGGAAAGGAGAAAGTCGCTCCCCCCCCTGTATGCAGCCAGGAGCAGAGAGGAATGGAGCGGCTTATATTGGGGTATGTTTTCTCCTCCCCCTCCAATTTTAAAGGTGCCGCTTATATTCGGGCCAATACGGTATCACCCAGGCCTACTAACCACTACACTATACTGACTCTCCCGCACATATATTCACATGGAGGACAACACTCCTTCCTGTATGGCTGTCAAAGACAGTATGTTACTCACATGTTCCCCTGGCTGACCGTTGCAGGCTCTTTCATGTATTCCATCTCTAGCTTCACACGTGTTTCCCAAGAATGAGACACGCATTAGCACCTAGTGAGGTAAGAGCACAGGTTAGGGTCCAACTACTATAAAGAGTCTAACATAAGAACCACCCAACTGGATCAGATCAAAAAGCCAAACATTTAAACATCTTGTTCTCATCGTCGTCAACCAGTTATCTATGTGGGTGGGATGTTCTTATATTTTTGATACTGATGAAGCTCAAATACTGAGATATAAGTACTAAAGAAAATGGGGTAGGGTGGTGACATATGTTAGGTCACACCCGTACCATACATTTAAAGCAGCTTTATACCACTTTGCCATTAGCTCCTCCCAAAGAATCCAGAGAACTGTAGTTAATTAAAGGTGCTGGAAACGGTAGTTCTGAAATGGATAAACCACACCTCTCCAGATTCTTTGGAGGAAGCCATAGCTTTTAAAAATGGTACAAATGTGCTTTAAAAGTATGGTGTGGATGTGTGGGGTCCCAAAGCTGTTCAGGACATCAGTGCTGGCATGAGGGGACATTGAGCTGACTGCGTACAGCAACAAATTGCCAGTCTAATACACTATTAACATTACTAATTATTATTTTTAATTAATTAATTAATTAATTAATTAAACAATTAAATAAAGTGGCTAGTCGCTTCCATGGCAACCCAAAGTGACTTGCAATACAACACATTTGGCATCCAGGAAAGCAGGGGCTCTCTGACTGGCTGTAAGCATGGGCATAGCCAGCATTTGTGTTGGCTGGGGGTAGGCTTGTTATGGGGGGGGGGCAGCACCTCAGTTATTTAAGTGTTTTTATTGATTTAGGGGGGCAGCTGCCCCCTTTGGCTATGCCCATGGCTGTAAGGTCAAAGCAACACGTAGTGGGTGGGGGGGAGCAACACAGTACTGTACTGAAAGAAAACGAAAAACAGATGCCTCTTTCGAGCCTACTCAAACGAGATTTATATCCTTTAAAAAAAGCACATCCAAGTAGAAAACAAACCCGCAAATCAACCATTTAGGTGATAAAGCCACGCTCTCGGGCATCCTTTCGTCGCCTTCCCGCTCTAGGTAGGGCAAAGGTCGCGGGGTCCCTTGGCAGCAGCGGCGGAAGCAGCAGCCATCTGCACCCGCTCAGAGGCACTCTTGCCCGCATCGCAACGCGGCAAGCTCCACAGTTTCGAAAGCAGCGGGTGAGGGCAGCGGTATCCAGCCACGGGTGGAGGGAATGTAGCACTTCGGGCCGGCGGTTAAATTAAGAAGAGGAGGAGGAGGAGGAGGAGGGGAAAGAGCAGGCGAGGCGGCACGTGGCGGTTGGGCCCAGCGCAGCTGAGGGCGCAAAAGGTCGTCTTGCGCGCGCCGAAACGACCCCCCCCCCCCGCGCGCACGTTTCTCTTTCCCCCCCTCCCCTACGCAGAGGCCCCGCAAAGCGACTCGCGCTTGGTTTCCCCCTCGCCACTTACCGTACTTTCTTTCGCTTCACGGTCAGGTTTCCGCCTCGCGTTCCAACGTCCTGGAAGTGGAGAGATAGAGAGGAGGCACAGCTCTCGCGAGAACGTCTCGCGCCCTGCGCGAACGGTGGGGGGAAAAACGCCGAGGGGGAACGGGAAGTCGCCATGTGAGTGGCGACGTAGAGGTAAGGAAAGCGTGTTCTCCCCCCCCCCCCACCCGCAGGTTCAGTTGAGAACCGGAGGCGTAGGGTTGCTCTCGTCGCGTGTGCTAAGCAAGCCCCGTTGTTCAGGCGGGAGTGGGAGGGGGGGGGGAGAGATAGAGACAGAGGCAGGTGGCGGGAGGAGAAGTGCACTCTGCAGATGCTCAGGGGTCCCTTTTTCTTTTCTTTTTTTTTAACGCTGACTTCATAAGCTTGACTCGTTGTAACAGGGAGATTGCGTCTTGGCAGAGCAGGCGTCGCTTTGCTTTCCTTTCTTCGCTTCCAATAAGTATTTTATTTTAAAAGAGCAACGAAACTATCACCATCATTCCTCATCAGTAGCATTTTAGTTTACCGCTTAATGGGCAAAATCCCTAAGCGGGTTTGCATTAAACACAGCAAGATAATTAAATAAATAAAACCCGAAAATACAAAGAAAGGCAACAGTAGAAACAGAGCAGTCGTTAACAAAGCTTTCAGTTAAATACAGTATCGATAAATAACAAAACAGATATGTGCATGGGATATCTATTTTGTAAATATGCAATATAAGCAGTAAAATTGTTGGCATCCGTGTATAATAATAATAATTTTATTTATACCTCGCCCATCTGCTTCGGTTGTTGTGGAATTCCCATCTAAGTTTTTTACTCAGACTCATCAAAATTAATGGGCCTAATTTACTTGTGGTCACTGACTTCAATGAGTCTACCACAAGTAATTTAGGCCCATGAATTTCAAGTGGCCAGATTTGGCTACCTGGTTCAGCAAATGGAAGGCAGCACAAGGGCTCCTGCCAGGGCAGTGGGGCTTTCACTTCTTCCCCTGCCCCACACCTTCCCCAAATCCGCTCTGGAGGGTTAGAACAGACCTTTCCAAACTTTTCATGTTGGTGACACACTTTTTAAGATTTGTTATATTTCTCTGCCACCCTGCATTCAAACAAATCTTCAAGCAAGCAAGAGTCCAAAAATCCATCATGGTGTATTTCTCCTCTGGCCCATTTCTCCTCTGGTACCAACTGTCAGACCACCTTTTAATCGTGAATTTTACTACCCCTTTCTTATTATACATGATTTTCAACCATGTCCCCATTAACGTTGTCGGCCTTCATGTTTGTAACACAGAGCTGGTCTGCCAACGGGCCTGGTACTTCGGCCAATGATATGAAATTTTCACCCTTAAAACAGGTCTACAATATTGACTGCAGCCTTGGCAAAAATAACCCCCGCTCTTGAACCCAGGCTATGGCTTAAAAGCAGGAATCGGCTTTGTCCGTCCTTTGTCAGGCACAATTGCTTTGATGGCTTGAATGAAACTGTGGTTCTGAAGGTGCCCAGCAGATGGCAGAAATGCTGTTTCTAAACTAAAGCAGGCACCAACATCTTTGCTGTAACAATTTGGACTAAACAGAGTAGTCACTGGCTATAGACCCTTTTTCAGTTGTTTTTTTAAAGTTTATTCATGCAGTTTGTTTATTAGGTAATGAGAACAAAAGCCAACAGCAGTCAATCTCATTGATATGTTATATAAGACAAAAGAAACCTAAAGAGAAAAGAAGAAAGAGGGGGGAAGGGAATAACTGGGGGTGGTGTGTGTTTTCAAATATTACTACAGTGGTACCTTGGTTTTCAAACAGAATGCATTCCGGGAGTCCATTCGACTCCCGGAACCGTTTGAAAATCAAGGCGTGGCTTCTGATTGGCTGTAGGAGTGTCCTGCAGCCAATCGGAAGCTGCGCCGGAAGTTCAGCTTCCAGAAATCGTTCGAAAACCGGAACACTTACTTCCAGGTTTCGATCGTCCAGGAGCCGATTTATTCGGGAGCCAAGGCATTCAGCTTCCAAGGTACGACTGTATCATATTTAGGGGGGGGGAATGAGTCAATATGAAATAGGAATGTTGAACTCATATATTGTCTGTTCCTCTTCTATAATTATATATAGAGCATAAGAAAGTATATCAGATGGCTTCAAAATGAGTTTAGACAAATTAATGGAGGAAAAGGCTATTATAGTATGCCTCTGAATGCTGGCTGCTGAGAATCAGAAGTGCTGTTGCACTCAAGTTTTGTTTGTGGGCTTCCCATGGGCATCTGGTTGGCCATCATGAGAACAGGATGCTGGACTCTGGCCTCATCCCGCAGAATTGTTTTAAGTTCTTAAGGTTCAGACGTTTGCACCAATGATGTATGGGCATTGGTCAAGGGAAGCAATTGCCCTGTTCTGATCGCTTGGTAAGCTGAAAAATTATCTATCTGCTAAGGTATAAAATTCTCTGTTCAACACCTGCACACAGCCCGTAGCAGATTATCTTGACAGAAAAAGACAGGGGCAGACTCTGGTAATCTTTCCTAACATGGTGCCCTGAGCGAGCCCAGCACTTGGCACTCCCCCCCCCCCCAATGGATCATCTCAATTATGGGTCTTCTCAGTTTTGCACACCTTTGGCTTGGCGCCCTGTGTGGTGGAACCGCCTGCATCGCTTTAAATCTGGTGCTGGAAGAACGGGTTGCTCCCCATGGGGAGGCAAATCAATAGGAGACAGATCTGTCAATGCATATTAGTTGTGACAAGACAGATGGAGCTTCCGTAATTAAAGAGCGCATACCTCCGACATCCGGATTCTTGGATCAAACGAGCGCATGCAGCACTGTGAGGCAGCCATTTGGCCAGTGTTGAACACAGAATACTGAGTAGGCAGCATATGGGCACATGTTCGATTCAGCAAGGCCTGGGGTACCACTCACAGAATCACAGAATTGTAGAGTTGGGAGGGACCGCAAGGTTCATGTACTCCAACCCCCTGCAACGCAGGAATAGGCACACGGGGATCAAACCTGCGGCCTTGGCGTTATCAGCACCACACTCTAACCAAGTGAGCTATCCTGAGAAGATTGGGGTGGGAACATTGGTGTAGCCAGGATTAAGGGGGGTACTTTCAATGCTTTTCAATAATATTTGTGGCAGGGTGGATTTGATTTAAATCAAATTGATTTAAATCACGATTTAAATCACTAGTCAGTAAGGCTTGATTTAAATCACTAGTCAGTAAGACTTGATTTAAATATATTTTTTTACAGAAAGACTCATTCTTGCTGGTATAATCTTAATATGTACAACCATATGAAGGTTTCATTTTTGGAATAATAAATTTTCAGAGTAGTTTTTACAGTTATATAAAAAATTACTGATTTGGTTATACTACTAGAAATACATAGACAGATAATTATGAAATTATGGTGAGGTTTAATAAGTTAACTGTTTATATTTGGACAACTTTTCTGCTGTACTTTATTGGAAGGAGAAAAATTATCATTTCCTTAATAACCATTTAAACAATTTATTTAACTAAAACAATAACATGATAGCATATGTATCCATGTTTGTTAACTGATGTGGTTAAACATTTTTTTAAAAAAAACTTAGACTGAGTTTTAGCACACTTGATAAACTTAAAACAAATCCTTATTTCCTTATTTCCTGATGAATAGCCTTTGGACTACAATGTAACTTAAATAGAAGACTATATTTAGAAAGATTTTTCCTCCAAAAGCATTTTATTTTAAAAATCCAATTTAAATAAAAAAAAGCAGATTTAAATAAAAAAAATCAGATTTTTTTGATTTTAAAAAAAATTGTTGATTTTTATCCACCCTGATTTGTGGATCGGGGGGGGGGCAGCTGCTCAGCAAGCAGAAGTTGTTATCAGAGTTCAGGGACACATTCTAGCCTGGCCCAAAACGCTCACAAAAGGAAGTCAGGTGAGGGCTATGGCCTGAGGAGAGTTCAGTGGGCCAGATATAAAGGTTTGGAGGGCCACATTTGCCCCCCCCCCCACCAGCCTGAGTAGTTTTCCCATCCATGTCACGGAGGCTGACCTTAAATGCCAGTTATAGGGCAATGCCTGAAACAGTTTTACAGGGATAGCTGGCTATGCTACAATATTGCATGGAAAGCAGGAGATAATCTTCTGGCGCCTTAAGGACAAATGGTACGTCTCAATGAAATTCTTCGTTTTTTTCATGAACTATGGAGTTGTAAACAACTGTTGATTATGCTACCTCATCTGAAGTGACCTCAGGCCATCAGCACTCTGCTTTGTTTTGCCCTGTGGTAAGTACCGTACCCTCCTCATTTGCAACCTTTTGTGATTCTTTTGAAGCGCGAAATACAACTTTGGAAATTACAGGCTTTCACTTAGTGCTGGAAGAGATGGTACAAAGCCTAGCCTTTGTGTGAAATGGGTCTATTGTGAAGTCAGAACTATCTGACATGAGACTCCGCTTCCATTACAGGTTTATTTTTAACCACAGTTATGCTGAACCTCAGCTCTCTTTGTTCAAAATAAATATTCTGATTCCTTTGTTAGCTCGGGACATTGGCACTGCTTCCACTTGCCACATGAAGATGTATTTGTGTTTGCTTACAAACCATGCTAAGAAGCTTTTGTAGCTCCTAGGAACCAACAAAGCAGCCTAGACCATACCCGAGTACCATTTACCTTAGCAGTGTCTGCTTTGACTGGCAGAAGTCTTTCCCATTGCCTGCAACCAGATCATTTTAACTGGACCTCCTGCATCATTCAAAGCATTTTCTATACCACTGAATTATGGTCCATCCAGTTGAAAGGTAATGCATATCAGAGTGATGGGGGCTACAGTCAATCTCATTCCTCCCTAAAAAGCCATCAGTTTCTGCCATACCAAGGAAGTCTCCAAAATTTGGTGACAAGCTGGAACATGTCCAGAGGAGGGCAACCAAAATGGTCAAAGGCCTGGAAACGATGCCTTATGAGGAACGGCTTAGGGAGTTGGGTATGTTTAGCCTGGAGAAGAGAGGGTTAAGCCTTGGGGTGATATGATAGCCATGTTCAAATATATAAAAGGATGTCATATAGAGGAGGGAGAAAGGTTGTTTTCTGCTGCTCCAGAGAAGCGGACACGGAGCAATGGATTCAAACTACAAGAAAGAAGATTCCACCTAAACATTAGGAAGAATTTCCTGACAGTAAGAGCTGTTCGACAGTGGAATTTGCTGCCAAGGAGTGTGGTGGAGTCTCCTTCTTTGGAGGTCTTTAAGCAGAGGCTTGACAGCCACCTGTCAAGAATGCTTTGATGGTGTTTCCTGCTTGGCAGGGGGTTGGACTGGATGGCCCTTGTGGTCTCTTCCAACTCTATGATTCTATGATTCTATGAACTTGTGTAAGCCCCACCAGTGTGTGTCTGTTAAGGGATGATGGAGGCAGAAGGGTGCATACGCTAAAGAACTTCTTCCTGGGAGCCTGGTGCAAAGTGAAAATTGGCTTGGTGGCTGGGAGTTATAGTCCTACAACATCTGGAGGGCACATTGACTATCCCTGATATTTCCATTGGGCGCCATAGAGTCCTCAAGTATTTATCCGCTATGCTTTTTGTAAGAGTATAATCATACCGAGTATAATCATACTGTGCAAACCTGTTGGAACTCTTTTAATCACAGACTTTACTTATCTCAGCAGCTCTCTGTGTTCACTTGGTTGCCAGGGGGCAAGCCGGGGATCTGTGAGAGGTAGGAAGGGTTGGTATGTGTAGAAAAATGGAGGGGGGGGATGTTTAAACAGCAATACAAGCCAAACCTGAACTGCCAGCTTTATCAGGCTTGACCATCACTAGACCAAATACAATCCGGCAACACTTAACATACTCCAAGTATTTGGATACAGGCTGTTACTCAACTTGCAGGAAGACTATGAACATATGAAGAGGCTGCCAAGGGCCAGCCTAGTCCAGCACCCTGTCCTCACAGTGGCTGACAGATGGGCGGGGTATAAATAATAAATTTATTATTATTATTATTATTATTATTATTATTATTATTATTATTCCAGCCTAAGCCTGCGGAACTCACTGCTGCATTCTTTCAAAGTCATCCAAGTTTGTGACCATCATTGTCTTTTATGGCAGCAAGTTCCATAGTTTAACTATGCACCAACATTCAGTTTCAGAAGCAGAGATAATCAAGAAAGGAAATTGTGCTGTAGAAAGTTACCTAGAGACAGACACAGAATGAATTTAAAACAGGCTGCATTGGCTGCTTCCAGACAGGGAGGTCTTGTACTCATAAATCACTCTTCTTCTGTAGCCTGTAAGCAGAATCCCAATCGGCTTTCCACACTATGGAGGATATTGCATTTCATCTTGTTATGTTCCATCTACACTGTTGAGTGCAACATACCTGCTGTAAGGAGAGGAAGGTCCAATTCACCTGAGTGGACATTTGGGGGGGGGGAATTCTGAACAATCCTTAATAATAAGAATTAATTCTTAATTTTGCATTAGGCATTTTATTCATTTAAGTGTGGTAGCATTTTGACATCTCATGGGTAATGGGCTAAGTGTTCAATTATTGCTTTGAATTAGAACTGTTTAGTGGAAAACATGTTGCTAAAATGGTGATGAGCAGAAAACAGCTCTTTTTTTTTTTTTAAAGCATTTACAGTGTTATAAAACTCTCCTAGAAAAGCATGCAACCACTATTATATTTAAACATATATATAGCTGGAAAAGTATTTTTGCACTAATTAATGTACTGATTAAAACATTAACTGGCCTATAGAACTGGCTATCTACCTTTAACTGGCCTATAGAATAGTATTTCCGGAAAAGTTAATGGTGAAGATGTGCCAAAAGCTGTAATGGGTTCATCCTTGCCCACATCAAAACCATAGCTTTTGAAAGAAAGAGAGGATGAAAGGGAAGAGCATCTATTAACTGTTGAGTTTGCACCAATCTTCTGTCCTCCTTAAAAAAACACATGCACGAAAAAGCAGGCAGACTTTTTGTGCCAAGGAAAAAAAGATGGAAGCAGAACCTGCAAAATGTGAGTGAATGAGGCATGGCAATTCCACAATAAACGCATCATACAGAAATAGCCATTGAAGATGTTAACACCCCTCTCCCAACCTGGGCTGCAATCCTGCACCTATGTGCACAGAAGGACAGGGTGAGGAGTGACTCCCATTAGGAGGTCTCCTCTGTCAAGATGCAGCTGTATTGGGCACATGGATTGATGTGCTTGGAACATTGAACACAGATGATTAATTTCTGCAGGAGCATCCGACAAACCCTTCTTCCCCTGATCTGCTGGCAGCTCACACAATTAGGAGGGGCTGTGGGATGCATCTGAGCATGGGAAGAGCTCCCAACGGACGTATCGTTTCCTTTCTTCCCCATTTTGTATATTGCTTCTAATCTACTATTTCTTCCAGAGGAAAACCCAAAGTAGGAAAACAGTCCTAAAAGTAAAAATGCATATCACTCGAAGCAAAACATAGCGATCTATCAAATGCTATAAGCAAAACGTAGCAATCTATCAAAATAAAAGGGCAAGTCAAAACTCCAAAGTCATGGCATCTGTTAAATCCTTACGAATTCATTTAACAATTCCCACTGACAGTAAAATAAGGCTATGTACACACCAGCAGCTTAAAACTCAGGAAGGTGATTTCCCCCTGCTCTCCACACACCAGGCGGAGAGAGAATGGGGATGTTTTCACCTGATGCACATTACCTGATTTGTTTCCTATATAATGGAGTTGTCATCTGCATGTGTGCAACAGAGGAGTTGAACCTGGGGCCTTCTGTATGCTCTACCACTGACCTTTCCCCTTTTGTCTGAGGTTCATCTCTGGGAAGGGCTGGGATAGAGCCCTGCCTGAAACTCTGGACAGCCACTGTTCGTCAGTGGAGACAATACTGAACTAGATGAACCAATGAGTCTGGCTCCATATAAGGCAGCTTCCTATGTTCAAATGAAAAGCATAACACTACCATATGCACATACCGTAATACAATGATTATATTATCCACCTTTGGTCCCCACCCTGCAATCAACAACCACATGTGGCTCCTAGAAGCTGTCAGCATGCGACAGAGGCCACACCCCAGGAAAGGGTTTAGACTGGTTGGTTAAACCAGGAGAGGGTAGCCAATGGGTCTCAAACTCTCAGTGAATTAGGGACTTCCTCTGCATGTGAAGACAGGCTCTGGCAGATTGAGCAGATGAGACCAATAGTGGGTCCAATGGTCAAGAAGGTGGGTTCTGCACATGCTGTAGAGGGGGCAGATGGGGCTTGTCAACCTGGGAAGGTCTTCTTCTCCTTCTTTGGCGATCACTCGTAACCGAGTAAGATTGTCTTACATAAACACGGTTCCTAAATAGGGCTGCTCAGTCATGGATACAGCTGCCGAGCTGCTCAACTGCCTAGTTCCTTGAGTCAGAATGACTGAATCTGATTAATATTTTTTATTTTAAACACAAAATTATCAAACAAACAAACAATAAAGCACATACAAACACTAACTAAACACATACAAAAACTCTACAATACAATACAATTATAATAATCTTATCCTAAATCCTTAACATTATATCATGACTTCCTCCAATCTTTCCCTCTGTGTCGGTTCTCCTTATTCTATTGTCTACCGGCAATTTCCTTATAGTTTATCTTATCATTTCTACTTATATTACTTATTTTAATTAAATTCCTTAAATCTAAAATAACTTCCAAATTCTTTTCCATATAACCTTATATTTCCTATTAAATATAAAAGAGACAAGAAACTTAACTCAAATATTACTTAACACTTACTTTATACAATATATCTACCATATTATTACTCTAATTATCTTCTATAAACTAATTTTTACATTGGCATTTTTATTATTTTCATTCTATACTTTATAATATTTTTTAAGATAGTCTTTAAATTTTCTCCACTCTTTTTCCACTGCGTCGTCCCTCTGGTCGCGGATTCGTCCGGTCAGTTCAGCAGTTTCCATATAGTCCATCATTTTCATCTGGCATTCTCCCAAGGTAGGTAAGTCCTTTGTCTTCCAATATTTTGCAATGAGAATTCTTGCTGCTGTTGTGGCATACATAAACAGAGTGTGGTCTTCTTTTGGTAGCACTTGGTGAACCATTCCAAGGAGGAAGGCCTCTGGTTTCTTCAAAAATGTGTTCTTGAACACCTTCTTCAGCTCGTTATATATCATCTCCCAGAAGGCCTTCAACCTTGGGCAGGTCCACCACATATGGTAAAATGTTCCTTCAGTAGTGCCGCACTTCCAACATTTATTGTCCTGCAGGTGATAGATTTTTGCCAGCTTCACTGGGGTCAGGTACCATCTATAAATCATTTTCATTATATTTTCTCTTAGTAATGTACATGCTGTAAATTTTATGCCTGTTCTCCATAGTCTTTCCCAGTCTGCCATCATAATATTATGTCCGACATCTTTCGCCCAATCTATCATTGCGGATTTAACTAGCTCATCTTGCGTATGCCATTCCAGCAGCAAATTATACATTCTTGACAAAGTCTTAGTCTTTGGTTCTAACAGTTCTGTTTCCAATTTTGACTTTTCCAATTGAAAGCCAATCTTTTTATCCAATTTGAAGAGTTCATTGATTTGATGATATTGTAACCAATCTCGAATCCGTCCTCTCAATTTCTCAAAGGGTTTCAACCTGACTTGTTCACCTTCATGTATTAACATCTCGGAATATTTTAACCAGTTCTCTTCCATATTTATTCTTTTATGGGCCTTTGCTTCTGCCGGTTCATGACTAGGGGCTTTCAGATTTCACGATCCTGCCCCCGTTACCGTTTGCCAATCACCATGGGAATTTTGGGGTTTGGGTTTGGTTTTTGGAAGACGTCTGTGCGTGAATTTGTTTTATGTGTGTAGATCAGTGCACGCTGACCAACGCACGGTCTTCGCAGTAGGGCTCTGTTCCAATGGCATGAAGTAGTCACGACAAACTGGTAGATTCCTGTCTGCTGCAGCCTTCATCCGCCTTCACAGCTGTTGTAACATACCGCTTGTTATCATCTACCTGTTCTGCCATTGAAGACTTCTTGGATCATTCTTTGTCTAGCTCCTTCCCTTTGACCTTACCGCCTTGGGTGACCCTGCTGGAAGTACGAGATTCCCAATGGCTTCGCTCACAAGGGTCATAGCAAGCCCACTCACCACGACAAGGTGATGATCCAGCGAGTGGGCAACCTGGGAAGGTAGCCCATCTAGGAGAAGGAAAACTCTGATCCTAAACCTCCATTGCCTTGAGGGATATCTTCAGGAAAAGAAAAGGCTAAGGAGAAAACCTTACACAAACTTGGAGTCCCCAAGACAGTTTGATGGTGCCTTGTACACCTCCTTTCGGCAACTCCTGCAACCAAGCTGGTAACAAACGCATTGTTCTGCTTTCGTTTGAACCACATCAGCAAGGCCGAGGGGGAGGGTCTTACCATCTGGGCAGCCCAGGACCTCCATACACACTGCCCAGGCTTGCACCCCAGGGCGGTCACTTCAGTGCTGCTAACACAGCAGTTTGACTTCACCCACGGATGTACACTCCATTGTCTCTCGAGATGGACGGAGGCCAACAATTAAGAAGCAAAGAAACAAGAGCATAACAATTGCCTGGGGTTCGTTTAGCGTTACGAGGAGTAACAATGAACCTGTCTTAAGAGCTGCCTTGACCCCTTCTCTTGCTACGCATGGAGTGAGCAGAATTGCAGCCCTAATAAATAATACACAGGCACACCTTAAAATAAACTTAACTTTATTCTTGTTTCTGCAAAACAGCATACATGTTCAGATCTCTTAAATCTTCAAGACACGTCTTTGTGACAGAAACAATGTAACTTGCTTTTTTAAAAAACATGCAGTGTCTCACACAGTCTGCATAAAAGCAGCAATTTCCTGATATTGCATGTAATTTTGCAAACACTGAGTGTTATTTACATTTAACACTTAAAATCGCCTCCAGCAGTTGTAGAGTTGCGCATTGCTGCAAGAAGCACATCTAGCAGATTTGCAAGCTTGCCCTGTGTGGCATTCATATTTCATTTAGATACAAGTATAACATTGACACTTTTAAAAGGCAAAAAGAAAACTCGGCAGCTCACTTTTTGCTTTCTAAAAGGGAAATCTCAGTACTGAATCTTCCATATAAATGCTTTTAGAGCCTCTGCAGTTATTTGGATATTGCTTCTACTTCTATACTAGCATGAACACATGCTTTATTTACCTCGTGTGAAAAGTAACAGAATAGAAAGCAGTTCTGTATTTGGCATTCAGCAAGGTGAACTACTCCATGCTGCAAGGCAAAACAACAACAAAACCTTCACCGTAAACAACAGGTACAGCTCGGAGTCTGTTTCCTGCAAAATGTCAAGATTTTTAAAAACATATATATTGCAATGGCTCCTCCCCTCAAACCCAGATACACTTTCCTGCCCTGACAGAACTATAACATATTTGAGATACAGGCTCTTGATTATTTCATGTTTGGGATCCAGAAGGAGCTTTACTTGAGGGAAAAACACTTCTACTCCCGTAAGTCCGCCCCCACCCCATTTCTGCCAAGTCCTGCCTCCAGTGGCAGCCACCTGTAATACATCCATCACCTTCATGGAGGGTCCCTCACAGGACCAGCTTTTTTGGGAGGTGGGGGAACAAAATGGCTGCTGTGGGAGGAAGGGGAGAGAATATCCCTCTGCGTAGGCAGATTTCTGCTTAGCCTTTGCCGGATCCAAACCCAGGTGTGTGTTTCCCAATTTTGCCCTTTTCTACTCAGAATACATAAGCTGAAAGTCATCCCTTTAAATCCAGGTGTAAAGTCCTATATAAAGAGCTACTTTATATGTCATCAGGGAGGAACTGGGGTTGGGGAAGCATCACGAGAGAAAAAGTTACTGGACTTTTATAAAAGCATCGTTTTCAAAAGAAAAAGCCATAAAACGTCGTAATTGTAAGAGTTCTTCTCTTACCCCTAAACAAAAATATTCACAGATTTATCCATTCCTGCTAGATAGGAAAACGCTCAAGGTATGAGGTGTGCAAGACAGGTGAGTGAACCACATGCAAGCCTGACCCAACAGTGGTCCCCAAAAGGTGATAATGAATCAGGTTCGCTAGGCATTAAAGATGTGTCACATAGGAATGCAATTCATACAGAGGTTCTTAGCAAAGCAACACATTCCAAGGGGAAGTTGTCGCCAACATCCCAAACCTATGCATGTCTACTTGGAAGTAAGTCCCGTTGCGTTTGATGGGACTTACCCCCAGGTAAGCTTGGATATGATTGCAGCTTTAAACAGAATAGAAGTTGGTCCATTGAGAGAGAACCAGCTGGTATTCAGGGCAATGACAGCCTGGCTTGGTTAAGAGAAGGCGGAATCTGCATGCACATCAACCCACATGTTCAAAATGGCTTCCAAAACAAATACAGTCAAAGAAAGAGGAAGATGGTGGTATTTGTTTTTTCCACTGCATGCAAAGAACTGCTCATTGGTGCTGGCGGGATCACTCCATAAGTGAAGCAGTACTTTCGGGTTGGCTTCCAAATATCTGCGAGAAGAACTCAAAAGCCAAGCGGATGTGGATGGGGATGAAGACGTAAGCCGTGTAGACCACCATGGCAACCACTGTAATTGTGATGGTGTGAAACATGGATTGTTCCCAGGGCTCCAGGACGTAGCTGCAGGTGACCAGGAGATACTGGTAATACAGCCAGTAGATGTAATCCTTCATTCGCTTCAGATCCATCGCTGGCTCAGGCGGGCTTCAGGAAAGCCGATCTGTGAGAGAAAACAGGAGAGTATAGATGGAGAGAGGAGATGGAAAACCTTGCAGCAGGGAATCTGCAAGACTAGAATTACCAGTGCTCTTTGCAAGGCAAATGCATTGCTACCCTTATTTGCAGAACGGCTTAAAAATAACCTGGGGATGCTGGGTTTTTATTTCACAGCTGCCCGTTAATCCCCATCATCAGATGTGTGTTAATACACAGGAAGACCAGTGAAAGGCCATGGGCTGAATATATGTTTGGGTGCAGGAGGTTGTCTAGGGGTAGCCAAGATTATGTCCTCTAGGTGTTATGGAGAACAGCTCCCAGCATCCCTGCCTGCTGGCTTGAGGCTTATGAGAGTTGCTTTTGTCTCTTCCCCCCCACCCAGCCTTAGGTTTAAAAGCAATACAAAATGAACACTTGTCTTAAAAAGCACTTCTTTTGCAGTTTTTATGATATGTTTCTACGCTGCCTTGAGACGTATATAAAAGGTGATTCATAAATATAGCCATCATTATTAGTTGAGGGATTTAGCACTCTAGTCTACATCCCAGAGAGTATTTGCAGATGCCCAGATTGCTGAGGAACTCACACATCCCAAGGTGTCACAGGAGCATGTTTGTCAGTAATCATACAGTTCAAAATTCAGGTAGGTAGCCGTGTTGGTCTGACGCAGTCAAAATATATATATATATAAAAAAAATTGTCCAGTAGCACCTTAGAGACCAACTAAGTTTGTTCTTGGTATGAGCTTTCGTGTGCATGCACACTTCTTCAGATACATAGACAATCTCAGGAACAACCCAGAAATTATAATTAAAGAGGCAGACAGGCGTGGAGCTGTCATCATCATGAACAAAACTGATTACATCCAGGAGGCTCACAGACAACTCTTCAATAAGGCCTTTTACAAGAAACTGGACCCAGACCCCACACAGGAATACAAAAAGAAAAGAAAAGAACTGAACAAGATTGTTAAAGAGCTACCCCCACAGATCCAAGAACAGATCCTCTCAAACACACCAACAGAACCTCAATCAGGAACCTTCTATCTTCTACCCAAAATACACAAACCAGGAAATCCAGGACGCCCCATCATCCCAGGTATTGGCACTAGGTATCTGAAGAAGTGTGCATGCACACGGAAGCTTATACCAAAAACAAACTTAGTTGGTCTCTAAGGTGCTACTGGACAATTTTTAAAATGTTTTTATATATTTCATACAGTTCAAAATTGGAGTTAGCTCTTTATTAGCAAAAACACAGTCTCCACAGACTTGGTTGAGTGTCAGGCCTAATGAGCAGAGCAGCTCACTCCCGGTGATCTTACTCCATGAAATTAAGTTGCTGAGACTGAAAGTTCCCACCTCCTCTCCAGGGCTTTGCCACCTTAGCCATCTAAGTCCCTTCCTCTCCAGGGCTTTCCCCAAGCAATTAGAGACTGTGCCTGCATGCATCCTTCGCCCTTTTAATGCCTCTTCTGCTTCTGGGAGACAAGGGGAAGGGAGCTTTTTGCAGCTGTTGAGGGAGACCTCCACGATTCTTCACCACCCTGCCTCATCCCTGCCTCTTGGCTTTCCTCCTCCCCGTCCCACATGCCTGCTTCAGCTCTTGTCTGTGATTCTTGACTTCTCTCCACCAGAGGTTACTAATCCCTGTTACCTCTTCAGCTTCTGCCACCTCCTCTTCCCAGAATTCTCCCTCTTCTCCCTCTGACCACTCATTGTTGTCCCACCACCACTACCCCAGGCTCTGAGCTATCTTCCAAGTAGTTCCCCAGCTGGTTCCTCCCATCATTCCTCTGCGTCAAACCAGTCCAGGACACAAGGCAACCACCTGTGTCTCCCTGACGAGGTCCAACACACAAAGAGGGATGGAGGTAGACTTGGTGTACTGCAAACACATAACAGGGTGTAGGCAGGGTGATCAAATACATTGTGCAAATGGATTTATTAAGGCAGGGTTGGTATTCAGCTAAGTTTAACTCAGCATGAACCTATTGAAATTAATGGACCTATTCCTCCCCCCTCCAGTGGGTCTACTCTCTGAGTAAAAATTAGCCACCCTAAGTAGTTATCCCTGAGTGCTCCAAGTCTCAGCTCAAGCCATATTGCCCAATAAGTGCAATGTCACAATCCCAGAGCGTCACTCCAACAACACTGCAAGAATTTGCAGGATTCAAATGCTCAAAACAACCTTATTAATTTTGAGCTAATCCTTTGTTGTCAGCATCCGAATAGAAGCCAACACAGCTGGTGCCAGCGTCACTGAAAGAAGGCTTGAGTGCCAGCATTATGAATGTAAAAAGCTTCCAAATTATCAGATTGCACCAGAAACGCCTTAAGCTACAGTACTTTGAATCCCTGTGAGAAATGGAGGGGGGGGGGGAGTCATCCAAATAAATTGTGTATTGTACCAAGTAACTGGAGACCAGAGCAATCTTCGTCGCATGCTTTACATCCGGCTCCTTGCTGTCTGGAACAGTTAACCAAGTTTGAGGGCATGACAATTGTATACTATTGTAATCAGAAGAGGGCGGCCACGTGCCTTGACTTTGCAAAGGGTATTCCTCTACCCGAAGGGCTATAACCCAAAGAGTTGTGTGAACATTCAGCACTGCAGGCCAAATTCTATGGAACTCCCTTCCAGTCGGGGTGCAGCAGTCTCCCAATTCCATGGGCCACACAAACACCTGAGTTCACTGATAAAGAGTACTCATGGGAAGTGCGACAAAATATTGCTGGGTCTCTTCACTTCCTTGCAGGAGAATCGTAGAGTTGGAAGGGAGCACAAAGGTCAACTAGCCCACCCCCTGCAAGGAATGCTCTTGTTCCGAATTCCAGCCATGCCTTCCTCCAGCATACCATGGATTCATGCATATGCCATGCCAACAATTATTATTTCCTTTTTCCAATGAGCACTCAACATCCTGTGGTTACTGAGCATGCTCAGTCCTCATTGGACTTTTTTCTTTATCGTGGGGAGGGTTGCCACATTTCCCCCATGTTTGTTTCACTTCTGCATGGATGAAATGCATGAAATCTCTCTCTCACACACACCTTACACTTCTTGCATCTGAGCAGTGGCAGGCAGGGATGACGCACCAGTGCATACTTCGCAGCAGTGGTGCTGACGGCACCTCTTTGGGTGCTGTTTGCCAGTCCTCAACATGCCAAACAAATCAAGTATTTCTCAGAGAGAAACCCACCAGGTAAGCTAAGTCAGGGGGGAGCCAACATCTGTGGGAGTCCACAGATGTTGCTGGACTCCCAACTCCCAGTAGCCCTTGTCACATAGAATCATAGAATCATAGAGTTGGAAGAGACCACAAGGGCCATCCAGTCCAACCCCCTGCCAAGCAGAAAACACCATCAAAGCATTCCTGACAGGTGGCTGTCAAGCCTCTGCTTAAAGACCTCCAAAGAAGGAGACTCCACCACACTCCTTGGCAGCAAATTCCACTGTCGAACAGCTCTTACTGTCAGGAAGTTCTTTCTAATGTTTAGGTGGAATCTTCTTCCACCTAACAATGGATGATTGTTCCACCTTCCAATAGCAATGGATGATGAGAGCTGTAGTCCAACAACACATGGAAATCAACCATGCTGGCTACCTCATAGTTAAGTACAGGAAGAGTTAGATTATGCTAGCATGCTAAGGGGTAAACTGCCACTTTTATTTTGCAAAACAAAAACACAACCCCATTATTATGACCAACCAAAAATGGCACAAAGTAGTGAGTAAGCTTTTTCTTTCTTTTTTTTAAAAAATATTAATTTTCAATTACTAAAATCCAATATAAACCACATTTTATCAGTCTCAAATTACAATTACAATTCAAATATATATCAATTATAAAGCCAATTATACATTTTGTGTGGCCTCCCGCATGCTAGATTTCAGGGCGAAATAATTTTATTTCATCCTGCTTCCGAAGTCTTAATTACGGTAATCCAATTACATTCAGTCTTGATCTTAATCCCTTATCTGCTGCTACATAGTTTTTGACTTCCATTCGTATTGGCACATTTAATAAAGTTTATTTCTGCAAGAGGAGTTCTGTATCCCATATATTTCCTGTGTGTGATGTTTATTTTATCCATGTTTCTTCATTCTTCCTATTCTCCATCATGTCCTGCACAGCATTGCTACTTCCGCTCTTTCACTCTTTCTTTTCCTTTGTTCCCAGAGAATGAGACTGTAATTTCACATGCCATCTTTTTTTGTGTTATTGTTTGAGTCTAGAGTAATCTGGCACCCACCAAAGCTCTAGCAAGACTCCAGTTTCTCCTTCTCGTCTAACTCTCTGAATGATCTGGCGTCCCGCCAAAGCCTTGGCCGATCTTCAAAGCTCAAAATCCAGGTCCTCCCATAGCAATACAGTGAAAGTTCGATGCTTTAATTTTCACACGATGCTTTCAATTTTCTCACACAGTTCTATTTTTGTTGTTGTACGGTAATCCATAAATATAATCCCATTGTCTTTTATTCCCCTCTTGCCTTTTATCAATTTGTTAGCATTCAAGGGTATGTGTTGCTAAATGATTTATGTAGCAAACATTATATTATATATATATAGAGAGAGAGAGAGAGTAAAAGCTCCCCCTTCATATACCATATTTTACATCGAAGAAAGTCTTCCTTCCAGTTTGAATCGTTACCACTTTGTAGCTGTTTCAATTTAGCAGTTTATGATCTTCTCCCATCTGTCCCAGCACACGTCTGTATATTAGTCCTAATTTCACTCTAACAAACAGAAGTACCTCTGCTTCATTAATGGCTGCGTAGGAGAGTTACTGATAGGCAAAGTGCTTTTGCACTCAGCGCCTACCTGCCTCTCAGATTCCATGCCAGAGCGAGAGCCAGGTACTAAGACAATCTGTGAGTGAAGCTCACTCCCCTGGGCCCTGGGAGGAGCTTGCAAGGACAATTACTCTCAAATCATCCTTGTTTATACTTTGCTAACGGTCTCCGCTATCATCGGAGTGGCATCCATTAAGGCAGACTGGAACCAGAAGCTTGAGTAAGCTTATGAGCCCACCAAAACTCTTAATCAGGCTGAATTTTAACAAAACAGAAGCGTGGATGGGATGGGGAGAAAAAGCTGTCTTGGTACTGAGGCCATAATGTCTGCGTTGGCCAAAAGTTTATCTCTGTTGCACAGCAAGGGCATGGCTACAGGGGCATAACTATGAGGGCTGTCGTAAAAGAGCATCTGCACTTCAGAATTTGCCACTGCATCACAGTCTTGGAGCAAAAACATAAGGAGAATCTGAAAAATAGCTTTGGCTCCTTGCACCCAAACCAGATTTTCCAGCTTATCTGTTGCATACCACTGCTCAGATCAGTTTGATCTACTAAGTGAAAGATCGAGGGCTTTTTCCTGAAGGGGTGGCTCACATCTTGATTACTGCCTGTCTCCTTTAGAGAAATATTTCTATTCCTGGCCAATGGCCATTTAATTATTGGGGCCTGAGCGGCAAGCTACACATAATACTAACTAAAAATATGGATAACTAAAAGGATAACTAAAAATATCAAATCAACGCAGCTCTGTGGGGGATGGAGAAAAGGAACAGGTTGCATTAGGATGGTGCTGCAAGAAGAGTTAATGTTTTCCTGATGGCAACACCCACCCAAACTGTTTATGGTCCTGCTTATGGTATCTGCATTGTGCCCGATTCCCCTGGCCAAAAAAGCAGGCTTTGGTGGGTCAGCACTTCTGATCACGTGTTGATAGGATTAATTCTAGTGGCACAATGCCCCAATCTAATTTATCCTGCCCCTCCTTTATAAGGCTTAACAAAACAGCAGAGAGTGGATCACTGGTCCTCTGTACTGCATGGAGTTTTGGCTCGTTGTGTTGTGACAAAGCAACTTGAGGCAGGAGACACACTTTCTTGTGCTGGCTCTCTTACTTGATTTTAGCTTTCTTCACATCTTGACAGCAGTTTTGGAAAATTCCGGGTACCAGCCAAGTATCTCACCTTATGCACAAGAAGTGGAAAAGAGCGCCCCACTCGCAGGGTTATCACACCAACAATCTCTTCTACCGTTCCTTGTTAAGTTTTGCCAGATTACAGCAACCTAGAACCAGAGAATTGGGGAGCTGGAAACGAGCCTGAGGGTCATCTAGTCCAGGGGTCAGCAACCTTTTTCAGCCGTGGGCCGGTCCACCATCCCTCAGACCATGTGGTGTGCCGGACTTTTTTTTTGGGGGGGGATGAACTAATTCCTATGCCCCACAAATAACCCAGAGATGCATTTTAAATAAAAGCACACATTCTACTCATGTAAAAACATGCCAATTCCTGAACCGTCTGTGGGCTGGATTGAGAAGGTGATTGGACCGCATGCAGCTCACGGGCCTTAGGTTGCCTACCCCTGATCTAGTCCAACCCCCTGTTAAAGCATTCATGGCAGATGACCATTCAACTTCTTCTTAAAAGCCTCCAAGGAAGGAGAGTCCACCACTTCTCATGAGAGTCTGTTCCGACGTCATACAGCTCTTACTGTCAGAAAGTTCTTCCTGGTGTTTAGTAGGAATCAGATGAAGTCATTGGTTTGAGTGCTTCCCTCCAGAGCAGGAGAAAACAAGCTTGCTCCATCCTCTACCTGCAACTACTCATTTTCATTTTTTTGAACTGACACTCAGAAGAATCTTAGCACCACTGGAAGTAATAATCACCAGAGCGTACTTGTCCAGGCTGGCCTAGTCACTTGCAACAAGAATTGCCTCCAGGTAGGCAGGCCAGGAAGCTTTATAGAAACAGAAATTCTTCCTTTCTCTCTCCACCCGTCCCATTCTCTTCTTCTGTCAAGGCACATGTGGCTGACGGAGGGATGTATGTATGTGCAGGCTAGTAAAAACAAAACTGGCAAAACAAAGCTAGCAACTTTCATGAGTTTACAGTGTGTGCAGAAGTACATTGCTTGAGGCATCCATCTGAGCCGTGAAAGCACACTCAATACATTGTCAATGGAAATAAGAAATTAGTCCCTGTAGAGGACGGAGTTCACAGGCAACCAGACCTGCAAGTGTGCAGCAGTAACCAATTGTATAAAATAAAGGTTGGCTGTCTCAAGTAACATCATGAACCCACTCTCCAGCTGCAGCTTTCCAGCTCTTTGTTGTTGTTTTTGAAACCTTTAAAGCAATGAATTTACATGAACATGTGCTTTAAAAAAAGGTAGGGGTGGAAGGAGAAAATGACACTGAGATCCACATGTTAAATCACTGCCACATCTATCTATCGAATGCAAAGCATGGGGGAGCCGATATCCACAGAATCATAGTTGGAAGGGACCCCAAGGGTCATCTAGTCTAACCCCCCCAATTCAGGAATCCTGCCCACAGTTGTCCCTGCATGGGCTCGAACCACCAGCTTTCTGGTTAACAGCTGGACGCACTGACTCATTGCTCTCAACACATTTTTTTGTTTTTTTTTTTAAGGGAACACAACCTTATTTGCAAGACTTGTTTAGCTATTATTTTAGGATATACCACAGAGAAACCCAACTGTACCGGGTTTATTAACAACATACACACACTGAATATCATAGGAAATGGTCAGGGATAATGGGAGTTGTAGTCCAACAACATCTGGAGAGCTCCACGTTGGTCACCCCTGTTCTGTAAGTGTTAACTTCTCTTGCCACAAGATAAGCATATTTGAAGAAGCTTTCCGTTTTAGACTATGCTTTCCATACACAATGACAAAACAAAGGAATCAGGGTTTAAAACAAACCAGGTTCACAGGTTGCAGGCTGTATTTCACCTGCATGCCTTTAATACTGGAGATGTCACATGTGTGATGCCTCAGAGTGGTCCACAGTCAATTAAAAAAAAGCATTTGAGCATCTTTGGACTCATAGCAGCCAACACCCAATAAAATATTTGAGGGGGCTGCCCCCTCCAAGTTGATGGGCATTGCCATTCAGATGGTGTGTGTGAGAGCCACATCCTGTGACTGATTATGCAGGATGGGGCTTACCTGTCCCCCCCCATATTTTATTCAAGTTAGCACCCATTTGGAATGCTACCCCATGCGTCTTCTTTGCAATCTCAGCCTCTCTCTATCTGCCCTCAATGTGGCTCCTGGGCTGCCATTGGCCCAGGATGACTCAATCCATCATTCATTATATGGGCAGAGACTCATTCAAACAAAACAGACAAAGAATAAAAACATGATAATTAAAACATCCATTCACGGTGCTCATATCGACAAGGCTGCAGATCTGAACCCCGTATGGGACAGCTGCATGTTCCTGCAATGCAGGGGGTTGGACTAGATGATCCTCAGGGTCCCTTCCAACTCTACAATTCTATAATGTAATGCAGAGGATAAAGACATGAGGTGCAAATTGCAGTCAAAATGATAGTGGCTTAGGAGAATTCAAGTCAGAGGCTAAGGTCCTCACCATGGGGGCAACCAGAAATAGTTTCTCACTTCTTGTTGAGATCAAGGTGTGATTTTTTTTTTGGGTGGGTGGGAGGGGAGAGAATCTGTGCAAATCAGCTTGATATCAAGGTTTCAGAATATTCCATCCCTAAACAAAACAGGACTTCTAAAAATCAAAAGCAAAAATTGAACACACGTCAAGTTTGAAGAAGCGTTCTGCAAAACTCAAAATTTAGCTTTCTGCTTTATGGGTTTTAGGTCATTCCGATAAAGGCACTATGATACTGTTTCCTGCTTACTCAGGCAAAGCAAACTTTACTCCTCAAGTAATTACAATTGCGGTGGCATGCCCATGCTATTTCCTGTGCATCTTGGATTAGAAACAGTAGTAGGTGGTGCACATTGCAACTGGGAGGGCAGAGAGGCAAGCAGTAGACAGAGACAGCCTGGTTGGCTGTAAATAAAGATGGCAGGTAGCTGGGGGAGGCCGAGGGCAGACTGAGGTTGGTGGGGCAGTGCCCCATTTGCCCTGAGAGTCTAGTCTCCACTGCGAGCGGGTCTCACTGTGTTATGTTCAATGTTTATCTATGGAAAAAACTTTGTAAACACTGGCAAGTTGGGGAAGTGGTCTAATGATACCAGTCCTCTACACATAAGGAGATTTTTACAGCCACATTAAAAAAAACCCCACACACACAGCGCCTCTTGCATCAAGAATTGGCACAGTTCAAGAATTTTGTCATTTTACCATCCCATTGTTCAAGAATGGAAATTCACAATCTCTTTATTACATTTTACATCAAACCTTTCTTCCAGTACAGGACTCTGTGTGCTATACATCGGGTTCCTAGATACAGTAATCCTTCCTACATGGGAACCAACCAAACCTTCTTAGCTTCAGCAAGACTGTTGCATTATATGGACTCAGGAAAAAAGTCGTGGGATATTATGTGGTTGGACAGCTAGAGGCAGTGGCAAGTTTTAACAAAGCTGTGGGGCGGAAAGTGGAGCAGACAAATCACTGGGCCAACCTGAAGCAAGCAAGGCCAGCCTGGATTGAGTATCTCATCTGCTGTCCAACCATTTACCGTATTCTGTTGAGCTGAGGTTCCCCCCAACTCCAGCCCAATGCAAAGGGGTGGGTGGGATTGCAGCCTTACTTATGAGTCCTCTCCCATTTCTTTGGGAAGAGATGTTTCAACTACCTTGTTCCTGGGTACTGTGAAACTCATAAGGCTGGGTAGTTTATAAGCAATTAACAACTCACGTGAAGCTTTTTGTTATTCTATAACATCAAGGCATCAGTTCCAGCCTATGAGATGCAACAACAATTTTAAAAGAATGTTTTTTTTCCTAAAGAACAACACACCACCTTTATCCCCGAAGAACAGTTTTGTAGCTGTCAAAAGCTCATGCCCAGAGCAGTATTTTGAAGCTTGACCAAGCAAGAGAGTGCTTGCCTCACCGATAATACTTTTTTTAAAGGATGCAGTCCATACATAAATAGTGCTTTACCGGTACAATCCTGTGCCTAACTTGGAAGTCAGTCCACAAGAAAAATGCCTAAATCCAGAGTCAGGCAATACCTTTATGAAGACCAATGATAATGTCACAAAATATTTATTTATTGCATTTATATCTCACCCTTTCCCCAAGGAGCTCACGGTGGCTGGTTCCCTCCCTCCCCATTTTATCCTGGTTCCCTCCCTCCCCATTTTATCCTCGCAACAACCCTGTAAAGTAGGTTAGGCTGAGAGACTGTGGGTGACCCAAGGTCGCCCAGTGAGTTTCATATCTGAGCAGAGATCTGAACCACTCTGATCACCACACCACTCTGACTCTAGCATGGTGCGGAAGTTTTCACCAGACGGGCTGGCAAAGCTGGCTTGATGTTGCTGCCACAAGCCCCTGTGCTGGGTCACAGTCTTAAGATGGAGTAAAGGAAGAGATAAGCAGACCTGTAGCATAATCCTAACCACGTCTACTCAAAAGTAAGTCCTGTTGGATTCAGCGGGACTAATTCCCAGGAAATTGCAGGTAAGAGTGCTGTCTTAGGATCCCCTCTGATACCACTTATTTGGGAGAAAGCCACACCCAGCTCAGCAAAGGTTGTGATGACATGGTTACTTCTTTGTAAGCATACATAGGTTTGCACCATAAATCTCACTGTGTCTAATGTAATATATTCCTGGAATAATCTGGTGTGTGTGTGTGTGTGTGTGTGTGTGTTGCCAGTGCTTTTCTTCTAGAAAAAATGGTGCCCGTACTCACCATGAAGTTGTTATAGTACCGGTAAGTGCCACACTTTTAACCAGTTCTTTTCTTCTAGAAAAAAAAGGTGCTGGTACAACATACCCTTGAGTACCCCCAGAAGAAAACACTGTATGTTGCTTATTAGTAATAATAATAGAAATAGAAAAAAGAGAAAGAACTCACCACAGTGCTTCAAAAGTTAGACGAAGGATGCTCCGAACTTCTTTACTGACTTGACTCTTCACTGCACAGAGAGATTAGAGAACCGAGTAAGAAATTTCTCCACCTGCTCTCTGGGCTGCTATCCACCCACTTTGACTACCAACCCAGTTCCAGGAACAAATAACTGACAGCGCAAACAAACACACATGACTTGGTCCACCTTCATAGGGAGCAGCTTCTCAGTATGTGAATTCTCCTTTGCCGCTACTGGCCGAGAGCCAAGCAGCACCCTCCCCAGCAGCCAATGCAAACCAACAAAAATGCACCACCTATACCGTTGGGTGGGTGGGTGTTAACCTGAGCACATGGAGCCACTGTTGATGCTTCCACCTCACTGCAGCTTCAGTTCATATGCTGGGGAAAGGCTATTTCCTCCTCTATGGCCAGGGATATTTAAAGGGAGGGCATCACGTCGGCAGGGGTAAGGTGGGGGATTAGACGCGTGTCTACGAAATCAGGAGAAGGAAAAACACCAGGAAGGTTGCAGGCATTGAGAGAGAGAGAGAAGCATTTTCATTTTGCTTTCAGCAGGTTCTTTCCCCCCATTATTTTTGCGGGAGGGGGAGGCTGCGCCAAACCACAACACCCCAAGGCAGCAGTAAAAGCTGCCAAGATCGCTCCTTCCGCCCCCAGCCTTTATTATAACAAAACAGTTAAGCACCTTCAAAGGCTTAGCGCCCTTCTTATGGCATGGGCTCCGCGGCAACTAAGGGCATGATAATAAACGTTGTTAAAGTTGTTGTTGCCGGTTTGTTTTTGTTTTTTTTAAAAAAAGGTGCCCCAGGAGTATTTGCTGGCTTTGCCAAGACAGATAACATTCATAATCATCATATTAAGATCATCCCCAGCGCTCCTGGCGTGGGGCTGCCCAGCCTCCAACCGCGTCCTGCAAGCGCCTTGCTTGGGAAGGGAAGCCCCATCCCCGCCGCAGCCCGGAGGAAAGGAAGGGAAAAGGGAAGGGCCAGCTCGCTACTTCGTCCCCAGGTCGTCCTTTTTGCGTTTTGCATAGCGAGGAGGAAAAAGAGAGAAGGCAGCATGGCAATAGCTCCGAGCAGGGAGGACCCATGCGCAAAGGCAGCCCCGCGCTCGGAGGAGGGGGAAGGAGGCCGTTACCGCAGTGGTGCATCGCGGCGGAGGCGAGGCGAGGCGGGCTTCCCTCCCTTCAGGATTCCCGCCGCGCCCAGGGACCCGAGAGCATCCCTCCCTCGACCCGCCGCCGCCGCCTACCTAAGGTCTACTTCTCTAAGGTCTACTACTTTAAGGTCTCTTCTGCTCCATGCCGAAGGATGGCATCCCCAGCGCTCGCCTCCGGCCGCAGCGTCGTCGCCTCGATTCGAGGGAGCGCGGCGTCTGGGCGGCGTCTGGCGGCACGGAGCGCGGTGGCGGCGCTTTTCAGCTGCGGCAAAGGCGAAGCGAGGGGGGTTCCTTCGGCAGGAGAAAGCCGCCGAGCGAGGAATCTTGGGCTGCGTTAATTCCGAGCACCCCGGTCATTACGCTATGAATGGAATAACAAGCAGCCAACCTTAAAAAAAAGGGGGGGCACCTGTGGCCCTCCAGGAGTTCTCGGACTGCTCAATCCCCGCCAGCCAGACCAGTGCTGGGGGATGATGGGAGATGTAGTCCAGGTAAAGGTAAAGGAACCCTTAACGGTTAAGTCCAGTAAAAGAGGACTATGGGGTTGCAGCGCTCATCTTGCTTTCAGGCCAAGGGAGCCGGCCTTTGTCCACAGACAGCTTTCTGGGTCATGTGGCCAGCATGACTAAACCGCTTCTGGTGCAACAGAACACTGTGGCGGAAACCAGAGCGCACGGAAATGCCATTTACCTTCCCGCTACAGCGGTACCTATTTATCTACTCACACTGGTGTGTTTTCGAACTGCTAGGTTGGCAGGAGCTGGGACAGCAACAGAAGCTCACCCTGTCGCGGGGATTCAAACCGCCGACCACCGGCAAGCCCAAGAGGCTCAGTGCTTTAGACCACAGTGCCACCCGCATCCCAGTCCAGCAATAGCTGGCAGGCCAAAGGCTGCTCCCACCCCCCACCCACAAAAAAAGGCCTGCTCCCACCAACTACCTTGGAGAGACCTGTATGAAAGAGAACTGCAAAATACCTTCACATCACAGACTGTGCCTTCAAAGCACCTTTGAAGCCCTTTCTTTCCCTCAAAGAATTCTGGGCCTTGAAGTTTACTCCTCGCAGAGTTAGAATTCCCACCCCCCCATCAACAAACTGCAGTGCCCAGAATTCTTTGAGAGAAGGAACGTGCTCCCAATGCGGTTGGGAAGGGCCACATTCACCCCGTACACAAAAGTACATCGTGCCACTTTGAACTGTTGTGGCTTTCCCACCAAAGAACATTGGGAACTGTAGTTGGTTAAGTGTGCTGAGGAAGTGGGGTCATGCCCTGGGGGAAGGAAGGTAGTGTCAGACCTGAGTGTGAGTGGCCTTATGGTGGGGGAAGTTTTAGATAGTCATGTGCATTAGTTCAGGTGTGAAATGGGTGGCAGGGACTGATCAATGAGGTCAGTGGACTGCCATTGCCACACCAGTGCTGTCACAGGTTATGGGGCACAATACATGTCTTGCCTTGGGCACTGGCAACCCACGCTACGCCACTGTTCCAAGAGACACTGTCCAATTGGCATGAAAGGGGAGTTTCTTAGCAGCTGTATGTTCCAAGGTCAAGCATTTAAGTACACAGAGTGAGGACACCACATGCTTCAGTTTCATAAGAATGGTCTGCGTGTTCTGTCAAGAACAATGGGAACTTTATAGATAACACAAGTCAAAAACATGTTGGCGTACTTGCAATAATTTGTCCACGCATGCACAGAGAAAATAGTAGATCTGGCAGAAAGGCAACCCGTGGAGAATAGCAACAGTTGTTGCAATGCATCCCTAATTTTTATTGTATAATTGTATAAATATAATATTATTGCATGATCTTAGAAGAGGTACAGCTGTGAGCAGGCACGGCTGTGACTATCACGAAGAGACCCTGCACTTCTGAATTTGCCACCATACCACTGTGTTTGACATAACTTGTGAAAGAGGGAACATGCAAATGTTTCTTCATAGGTTCAGGGGAGTCTTTAGCATATGCGCCACTGGGGTGCAAAATCCGTCCAGCACCCCCAAATCATTGAGTCTGACAAGCGGCGCTGTTGTGAATGGCAAGTGCCACCGCTGGCGTGGCATGTCTTTGGTAAAGGAGCACACAAAGTTGATACATTTCGGTAATACCTAGGTATATATGTATTTTGTTTTTCTAGCTTGATCAAAATTATTATTTCATTACAGGTAGATAGTTAAGAGCTTAGGCGACTTCAGTGGCAGGCAGGTGCCTGGGCCCCCCCAGAATTTGTGCCCCACACCCCTTGCATCCCTGGGTAAAGACGGCCCTGCATAGGTTACCTCAAAAGTGCACAGCTGGAGGCTGTTAGATGTCTCAACAGTTATAGTTACAGTTTCTGCTTTTTGCTCTCTAGTATACATAGCTCAGTTGGGAGAGCGTTAGACTGAAGATCTAAAGGTCCCTGGTTCGATCCCGGGTTTCGGCAATGGTTTTAGGGGACCCAGGTGGCGCTGTGGGTTAAACCACTGAGCCTAGGGCTTGCTGATCTGAAGGTTGGCGGTTCGAATCCCTGCAACGGGGTGAGCTCCCGTTGCTCGGTCCCAGCTCCTGCCAACCTAGCAGTTCGAAAGCACGTCAAAGTGCAAGTAGATAAATAGGAACCGCTCTGGCGGGAAGGTAAACGGCGTTTCCATGCGCTGCTCTGGTTTGCCAGAAGCGGCTTTGTCATGCTGGCCACATGACCCGGAAGCTGTACGCCGGCTCTCGGCCAATAAAGCGAGATGAGCGCCGCAACCCCAGAGTCGGACACGACTGGACCTAATGGTCCATAGCAAGCAACCCTCTTAGTGTCCTCAAAGTCAATCAGATGTGTATTATCCCATTTGCACTTGCAGGCCTGTGGTGACAAACCTCTCATCCCTTTCTCTGTTATCCAAAGAACCAGATGGCACCTATTTAAGGAACCTGGAGGTGAACCAGTGATACTCACCAGCCGCTCCTTTTTATGTTAGATCACTGTGCTGCAAACTTTATAATGCTGGACATCTTTTTGAGGATTTAACTGAGGCTGCTTTTGCACTTTTAAACTTGTTTCATGGCGATCTTTTATGTTGCAGATGATGGGACAGTGCAGCAGGCTGATGTACTGTGGATCACAAAAGGTTAGAACTTGACAGTTGGAGGCTGTTAGATGTCTCAACAGTTACAGTTCCTGATTCTTGCTGTTAACTGTCCTTTCCTGTATACATTGCTTCTGAGTAGACATGTACTAATTCACACTGATAGCTGGTTAAAAAACAATGTGGTCTAGGTCTGCCATCATTGGTTTTGTTCACATGTAATGCTAAGATAAACCATAATAACCTAACAAGAGCTTGCTGGATCAGGCCAGTGTCCCATCTAGTCCAGCATTCTCTTCTTACTGTGGCCTGTGTGACCTGAGTCAAGAGCATTGTCCCCTCCTGTGGTTTTTAGTAACTGATATTCCAAAGCATACTACCTCCGATCTTGGGGGCAGGCATAGCCATCTCAGGTAGCAGTCATTGGTAGTCTTATCTTCTCTGAATTTGCCTGGTTCTCCATTGAAGTTGGTGGCCATCGCTGCCTTCTGTGGGGCCAAGTTCCATAGTTTAACTATGTGCTGTGGGAAGACCAGGCATCCCCAAACTGCGGCCCTCCAGATGTTTTGGCCTACAACTCCCATGATCCCTAGCTAACAGGACCCAGTGGTCAGGGATGATGGGAATTGTAGTCCAAAACATCTGGAGGGCCGAAGTTTGGGGATGCCTGGTGAAGACCATGGCTTACTTAGAGTGAATGTGCTGGCTTACAGGGAGGAGATTGCAGCTGCTTTGCTTGTTCCCAGTCCTTTTAGCTCAGTGTGGCATGGAAGTCAGAGATGGCCCATCTTGTTTTGCCATCTGAGGCAAATTGCGAATGTACTGCTCCCTGTCCTCCCCCCCCAAATGCCCCTGTCTTGCCAAACCAGGCCGGAGAAGATGAGCGGTGGTGCTGTTCTGAGGAACACCACCTCTCACCAAACTCGGCAAGAGCTGTGGCGTTCCACAAGGTGTTGCTGCTTGTGGGAATGTCTCCCTTTTGCTGGTAAGACGGGCATTCCAGCAGTGGTGGGGAGTGCGGGGCACCACCTCTTGTACTTCCGCCACCTGAGGCAGGTGCTTCACCACACCACATCGGTGGGCCGGCTCTGATGGCAATTAAACCAAGGTTTGGTTTAGCATGCCACTCAAACCTGGGGTGGTGGTTATGCACTGTTTTCCATAACTGTTCAAGGTTTGTTCTTGGTTACTAATAATTGCTAAGGAATAGAACTTAACCGTGATCCTAGGTTCAGATGACACACTCAGGCCCACCTCAGCATTGCCCTGAGCTCAAAGGACAGTGGCAGAGCAAAACAGGTGTGAGCTCCTCTCTGGGAGTCTCTTTACACTCCCTCTTTACACACTCCCTCTTTACACATTGAGTAACTCTCCTTTCCTCATTATGTGTGAAGCAGTTCGGAAGCCACAGATAAAAACATCTTGTCCTTTGCTAATCTCCAGTAGATTGAATCGTGCTTTAAAAAGAATTAAATGGGGAACGTGAGTGTCAGAGCAATTCCTTAACAAATGAGATCACTGTTTTTTGTCAGAAGACTGACAACCTGGAACTAGTTCAAATGAGTCAGAATTGTAACCCTTTGCTAGTGTTGTAAAAAGAAGAGTCATATTTGCAATAATGATACTTTCAAAGGACAAAGATTAATGGGTCTTATATAAAGCCTAGTGAACGCTGAATAAAAGTTGCTTTAATGCTATTAAATGGCAAAGGCCCCAATGATGCAGAGGGATGTAATTTTTCTACAACTCCACCACAAGGAAGTGTAATTAATAGATGTCATGTTCTGACATTGACTTAATCCATAGTTTAGTGCTATGTGGGTGACCCTCGTATTGTTTTATTGTGTTACAAAAGGCAGGTATTATATTGTTTTGGCTTGCAAAGGCTTACTACTTCTCTGACAATTTACAGAAGGAAATGGTGATATTAAACTGTTGTTGTATATTTAAATAAGTAAGGGTGCAATCCAAACCCTGTTTACACTGTACTGTGTGTGTGTGTTTGAATTGAGCACAGGTATTGGATGCTCAGATCCATCACTATTGCCCAGAATTAAAGTATAACCCCATCTTTAAACTGATTTATGTAAGAGGGCAATGTTAGCTGGGTTGACCTGCAGTTGAAGGAGATTGCCTGCTTGTTGTTCTAGGAGCTGATCAAGACATTTAAGACACATCTTTTTTTTTGGTTTGAACAAGTAAAACATGTTTCCACATTATTCCAGAAAAACAACTGTGACCTGGCCATCAGGAATTTGGAAAATTTTGCCTTAGCTCTGTTATGTTTTCTGAATTCTGTTCTGTTCCATTTGTACTACTCTTAGAAAGGTTAGGTAGGGACATGTCAGGCACTGGGCAGAGGAGGAATGGTGGAGACCACCTCGCCAGCCTGACCCTTCCAGAGAAGAAGAAGACAGTTCAGAATTACAGCAGGGGTTTGAGGGAGGTCACAGCTCAGAGGAAGATGAGGGGGAAAGTTGGGAAATAATGGGAGAGGAGGAGGCAGAGCCGGAGCAGCTGGCTGACATGTTATCACTAGAAAGCATTCCAGACCCACCATCTCCCAGAACCCGGCGAGCCGTAAAAGTAGGAGAGCAAAGGGCTCAGAAGCAAAGGGCCCACAGCGCCACCCATAGAAGAGATGACGAATGAGGAAGTAGGAGAGAAGGGGAGGGGGATATTTATTTGGGACAACGCCATTATTCCAAGAGACTGCATTCCCAAGCCTCTCCCTGTAAATATTGAATAAAATGCAGATGGTAAGGACTTTTCCTTGTCTTATCCGTTCCTGGCAACCTGCCGTGGGAGTTGGTTCATTTGTCATGTGGCAGGACAGCTGTTGAAACCTAAGATTAAAACCTAAGATCAAAACCTAAGATCAAGAGAAAGATTAATACTTGTACAGAGTCACTCATGCTCCAACAAGCTGATTGATGAATGAACAGAGCCAATGGACCGCTGTGAAGCGCACGAGCTGGCAAAAAACCATTTCCTACTGTGTAGAACCGGTGCAGTGAGAGAAAGGCTGGAAGACCCTGCCAGCTGGGAATTTAAACTCCCCTTAGGTGCAGCGCCAAGGGCCACAATTAGTCGGTTGGTCCCGCGCCTGGGGGAAAGCCCACTAACTCCTGCCGTCATTGCCCCAATTATACAACAAAGGAAATCCCCTGTGTTGCAAAACAGAAAACTCTGAACAACCACAAGCATCACGCAGCTAATAATGTACTCACAAAATATTTACAACATTATACTGTTTCACAGTTCATAAACAGAAGACATGTAATCACAAATAATAAGGAGTCAAATAAATGTTCCATAAACAGAAATGTATTTTCAATCTAAGGGCGTGGCGATGGGCTCACCCTTAGCTCCCTCAGTGGCGAATATCTTTATGAGTGTTTTTTTTTTTTGAAAAATCCCACATCTTGAAAATAATCCATACTCTGCGTCTCTACTACTCTATTATAGGTACATTGATGATTTATTTTTTCTCTTTAGTAATGAATATGATTTTCTACAGTTCTCTGCTTGAATTAATTCAATAAACCCGACTCTATCTTTTTCAGGACATCCTAGTACCATTTCCTGTACATTTCTAGACATTGAGGTGGTAAAACAGGATGGATACTTAGTTGTGAAACCTTTCAGAAAACCCACTGATTGTAATTCTTAATTGCATTATTCTTCCTTCCATCCCAGGCATCTTAAGGATAACTTACCATACGGCCAACTATTGAGAATTGAGAGGAATTCCTCATTACAGAATGATTTTTTAAAGTAGAGCTGATGCCCTGTCCAATTCTTTACTTTCCAGAGGATATCCTAACCAAGTGATTAATTTGGCGGAAAAAAAATCCTTAGCTAAGAATCGCTCATCACTTTGTTCCCCCAACGCCACAAACATCGTCCAATACACGGATCATGGGATCCTTAGAATTTACCATGCAGTCAGATAGGATCATTAGGATCATAAGAAAACACTGGAATATCTTGTGGAATTTCCAAGGCTGTTCTGATTTTCCACTTATCGGCCTTAGAAAAACTTGGTCAATTAAAGACATTTGGTCCATGCTGAGCTTACATTGACACGTTCTCCCACTAGTTCCAGCCCGTTGGATCATCATAAATGCCATAGATGTGCATCTTGTCCTTTTGTTTTACAGACAAAAGAGATCTATGACGCTCACTCTAACTTTAGATTTACCATCCGTCATTTCAGTATGTGTCAGACCAAAGATGGCATTAGGGATACCAAATAAGATGCCTTTGCAATCTGCTTTACATTGGATTGACCACACAAGCGGTCGGTGTCTGTATAGGAGAGCATCGATCCCACATTAGGAATCAAGTCATGGAGGCACCTTTAGTTGAGCACTTTGTAAAACACCATCGTGCAGATACAAACCTACTTTACACGGTCCTATGGGTTAATCAGAGAAAATTAGGGATGAGGAGAGATCACGTCAAATTACTACACCAACAAGAAACTAAATTGATTTACCTATTTAAATCCCTGCACCCGGGGGGTTTGAACACTGAATTAGATTTTAATTGTTTTATTTAAGTTTTCACACAAGATGGCTATTGTCTTTGTCTTTGTCTTTATCTTTATTGTCATTGTACAAGTACAACGAAATTGGATTTAAATAATAATAATAATAATAATAATAATAATAATAATAATAAAATAATTTTTTAAAAATTCATTTTTCATTTAAACAATTGTTTCCCCAACCAAAAATGTACTCAACACGAGTAACAGCAGTAAAAGCCATATGAAACACTTAAAAATAAGGGAGAGCACTGAGCAGCCGCTGCGTCTATGCGCGCCGCCATCTTAGAACTCTTATATCTTAGAACTGTTATAAAAAATAACAGAAATTTAAACAAAAAACAAAACAAAATTGTTTCTCTATGCTAGATTTTGGATACTGTATCTTTAAATTTCCTGAAAATGTATGTGATTCAGTGCACCTGTGGGTTGCCTTTATAATGCTACTAGGATTCTGCCAACAGTATCAGCTTGCTACACTCTTAAGTGATTGCTATTTGATGTACCTGTGGGGACAATTTATTTGGTATGTATTTATTATTGGTTGTTCATATGCAGGTCTGTCATTTCAATTTCTGTATTACTTGAATATAATGGATTTCATTTCATATTATTGCCAGCTGATGAAGAATTATCATTGAAACAGTTCATTATCCTGGAAGAACTGTTCTGTCTGCTGCTGTGCTCAGAGTACCTTATTGCTACGTTTGGAGCACCTATCACCGCACATTTGCAGGATGTTGACTGTGGAAAGGCATTTTTGCCTACAGTGTTCTTTGATAGTGACTGACCATGTCTACCATTTCTGCTTATTTGACTCCTATTATTTGTGATTACATGTCTTCTGTTTATGAATTGTGAAACAGTATAATGTTAAAAATATTTTGTGAGTACATTATTAGCCACGTGTTGCTTGTGGTTGTTCAGAGCCATTGGCCACCTGCTCAAAAGGGGGCAAACAGACTACTCTGTTTGTAGTTGTTTTGTTTTTGCGTGGAGTGCCCTATCTGGGTGGATGGAGCAGCCAAGTAATTTCGTTGTCCCCGAAGGGGACAATGACAATAAAATATATTCTATTCTATATTCTATTCTATTCTACTCATACAGATTCACTCATGTTCCAACAAGCACAGATATCTCACATGAAGACTCCTTGCCCTTAAACTTGCAGGTCTTGCATAAGCAATAACAAGATATGGAAAGATGTGCAATGCATGTGTTGCTTAAATATGACCCAGAAGTTTGTACTCACTACTTCCATAAAACCACAGGTTGGGAGAAACACTGAAAGTGAGGACAACCCCGGGATTGGATTGCAATTGGATTGCAATTGAAGTTTGATTTTGCTCAGTAGCAACTCATCACAGTTGATGAGGTATATGAAGACGAGCAGCATAGTCAGTCCTCCGGGAATGTGCAGGTGACCTTGGAAGGGACAGCACGTGTAAGAATCCCGACCAAGCCTAAGAGGAGGCGTGTAGTGGTGATAGGGGATTCCCTACTGAGGGGTACCGAAGCAGTGATCTGTGGGCCTGACAAGATGTCTCGAGAGGTATGCTGTCTCCCCGGGGCCAAGATCCATGATGTTACAGAACGGCTGCAAGGAATAATAAAACCTACGGATAAAAACCCCTTCCTTTTAGTCCATGTGGGAACCAATGACACCGCAAGCCATAGCCTCCAGAAGATCAAAAGTGATTATGAGGCTCTGGGCAGGAAGCTGAAGCAATTAAATGCACAAATTGTCATCTCATCTGTCCTCCCAGTTGAACGGCGTGGCCCAGGAAGAGAGGGGAAAATAGGAGAAGTGAACAACTGGCTTCGCAAATGGTGCCGGCAGGAACGGTTTGGATTCTTAGATCACGGCCTGCAGTTTCTTGAAGATGGACTTCTGGCAAGTGATGGGCTGCACCTCACAAGGGTTGGGAGGAATGTTTTTGCCAACAATCTCAAAAACCTCATCAGGAGGGCTTTAAACTGACTTATGTGGGGGAGGGAGACAGTGGTCCTGAAGGTAGGAGTCTATCAAATGCTGAAGATGATCATCCAAAAGTCAAGGACCAAATGGAGCAAACAGCACACAGACCTAGTGGTGGGAGGAAAAAATCCTTAAGTAGGAGACTAGGGGGATTGATCAATGGTTTTCAATGTCTGTATACAAATGCACAGAGCATGGGAAATAAACAAGATGAACTTGAGCTCTTGGTACAGCAAACTAAATACGACATAATAGGCATCACTGAAACCTGGTGGGATGAGTCTCATGATTGGAATGTAGTAATAGAGGGATACAATCTATTTCAGAGAAATAGACCAAACAGGAAAGGAGGAGGAGTGGCATTATATGTCAGGGATGTGTATACCTGTGAAGAGATCCATGATTTAAAACTTCAAAGCCAAATTGAGAGTATCTGGGTCAAAATTAAGGGAGAGAAAAATAACAGTGATCTCATTGTGGGAGCTTACTATAGATCCCCAAGCCAAACTGAGGACATAGATGATGCCTTCCTGGAACAGATGACCAAGCATTCAAAAGGAAATGAGATAGTAGTAATGGGGGATTTCAACTATCCTGATATTTGTTGGATGTCAAACTCAGCCAAGAGCATAAGGTCGAACAGATTCCTCACTGGCCTTGCAGACAATTTCATTGTCCAGAAAGTGGGAGAAGCAACAAGAGGATCAGCCATTTTAGATCTGGTCCTAACCAATAGTGATGACCTGGTTAGTGGGGTAGAAGTGGCAGGATCATTAGGTGGGAGTGATCATGCTCTTCTGGAGTTTATTATACATCAGAAAGGAGCAACCAAGCATACTAAGACTCAAATTCTAGACTTTAAGAAAGCCGACTTCAGAAAACTTAGGGAAATGCTGGATGTGATCCCATGGTCAGTAATACTAAAAGGGATGGGAGTTCATGATGGATGGGAGTTTGTTAAAAGGGAGATATTAAATGCACAACTTCAAGCAGTACCAATGCGACGAAAACATGGAAGGTGCCTAAAGAAGCCAGGGTGGCTATCTAAAGAACTTTTAACTGAGTTAAGATTTAAAAGGGATATGTACAAGAAATGGAAAAAGGGGGAAACCACCAGAGAGGAATTCAAACAAATAGCCAGCACATGTAGAGACAAAGTCAGAAAAGCTAAAGCACAGAATGAACTCAGGCTTGCTAGAGAGGTTAAAAGCAATAAAAAGAGTTTTTATGGGTATGTCCGTAGCAAAAGGAAGAACAAGGAAACAGTGGGGTCACTTAGAGGAGAAGATGGTGAAATGCGAACAGGGGACGCAGAAAGGGCAGAACTCCTCAATACCTTCTTTGCCTCAGTCTTCTCCAAAAAAGAAAACAATGCCCGACCTGAAGAATATGGAGCAGATGATTCAGCAGGGGAATCACAGCCCAAAATAAGTAAGGAGGTAGTACAAGAACACTTGGCTAGTTTAGATGTATTCAAGTCTCCAGGGCCAGATGAACTACATCCCAGAGTATTAAAAGAACTGGCAGAGGTGATTTCAGAACCACTGGCAGTAATCTTTGAGAATTCCTGGAAAACAGGTGAAGTCCCAGCAGACTGGAGGAGGGCAAATGTTGTCCCTATTTTCAAAAAGGGGAAAAGAGAGGACCCAAACAATTACCGCCCAGTCAGCCTGACATCAATACCAGGAAAGATTCTAGAGCAGATCATTAAGCAAACGGTCTGTGAGCACCTAGAAAGGAACGCTGTGATCACTAAAAGTCAGCATGGGTTTCTGAAAAATAAGTCATGTCAGACTAATCTGATCTCATTTTTTGACAGAATTACAAGCCTGGTAGACGAAGGGAACACTGTGGATGTAGCCTATCTTGATTTCAGCAAGGCCTTTGACAAGGTGCCCCATGATATTCTTGTAAAGAAGCTGGTAAAATGTGGGCTAGACAATGCTACCATTCAGTGGATTTGTAACTGGCTGACTGACCGAACCCAAAGGGTGCTCATCAATGGCTCCTCTTCATCCTGGAGAGAAGTGACTAGTGGGGTGCCACAGGGTTCTGTCTTGGGCCCAGTCTTATTCAACATCTTTATCAATGACTTGGATGATGGGCTTGAGGGCATCCTGATCAAGTTTGCAGATGACACCAAATTGGGAGGGGTGGCTAATACCCCAGAGGACAGGATCACACTTCAAAATGACCTTAACAGATTAGAGAACTGGGCCAAGGCAAACAGGATGAATTTTAACAGGGAGAAATGTAAAGTACTACACTTGGGCAAAAAAAATGAAAGGCACAAATACAGGATGGGTGATACCTGGCTTGAGAGCAGTACAAGTGAAAAGGATCTAGGAGTCTTGGTAGACCACAAACTTGACATGAGTCAACAGTGTGATGCAGCAGCTAAAAAAGCCAATGCAATTCTGGGCTGCATCAATAGGAGTATAGCATCTAGATCAAGGGAAGTAATAGTACCACTGTATTCCGCTCTGGTCAGACCACACCTGGAATACTGTGTCCAGTTCTGGGCACCACAGTTCAAGAAGGATATTGACAAGCTGGAACGTGTCCAGAGGAGGGCAACCAAAATGGTCAAAGGCCTGGAAACGATGCCTTATGAGGAACGGCTTAGGGAGCTGGGTATGTTTAGCCTGGAGAAGAGACGGTTAAGGGGTGATATGATAGCCATGTTCAAATATATAAAAGGATGTCATATAGAGGAGGGAGAAAGGTTGTTTTCTGCTGCTCCAGAGAAGCGGACACGGAGCAATGGATTCAAACTACAAGAAAGAAGATTCCACCTAAACATTAGGAAGAATTTCTTGACAGTAAGAGCTGTTCGACAATGGAATTTGCTGCCAAGGAGTGTGGTGGAGTCTCCTTCTTTGGAGGTCTTTAAGCAGAGGCTTGACAGCCACCTGTCAGGAATGCTTTGATGGTGTTTCCTGCTTGGCAGGGGGTTGGACTGGATGGCCCTTGTGGTCTCTTCCAACTCTAGGATTCTGTGATTCTGTGATTCTGTGAACTCAGTAGAATGGATTATAAAACTTACACAGTAAAAAACAAACAAACAAACAAACAAACCTGGTTGTATTTTGTATTTTCATTTTTGTACATTTTTATGTTGTGAACTGCCTTGCCTATATTTGAGGCTTCCACCATGCTTCCGGCTGTAAAATTCACCAGTTGCTTGAGAGTTCGTTCTGTTTTTAAATTGGCATGTGTTTGAACCTTTTAGTGCATTCCTTAGTTTCGTTTTTCAGGGACTGTTCTCTTGGCTATAACCTGAAGCATTATCTCAGGGCTACCCACAGTTGGCTACAATCTATGTATGCTGAAGGTTTAACACAGATAAACGTAAGATAGCATGTAGGTGTATATGTGTACCTGAGAAGAGACCACACCCTTTCCCTGGCTGTAATCTGCATTTCCAGAAAACCTGAGGGAGTAAATGCATCGGGCATACATTTGCTACCGTGGTAATGGATTCACAGGATTAAGAGATTGTCCTCTAGGAACATAATGAGGAACACAAGCATGAGAACTGTACCAGAATATTGTGTGTGTTTGTGTGTTGAAAGAGGAAAAGAATATTTCCATAATCTCTGAGTATGTTAAAAAACCCCCTTTTTCTTCAAGCAGCCAATCAGGACATTCTTCTTCTTTTACTTGTAAACGAGAATCTTGCAGTTTTATTTAGAAACAGGCACTCCCAATTGCTGTCTTGGTCAGTGTGGCAGCAGTGGCCACTGGGAAGGATTCTGCTCCAAGGTTATTTAGGCAGAACTGTCATTTGCCCAAAGGTATGGAGCTCCTTTCTTACCTTAGAGGGGGGTGGGAAGGAAAAACGCACATGCATATCAGAAAAGTGAACACCAGAAAGAAAATATTTGGTCCAGAAAACATAGTAATAATGGCCATGAAAAACAACATTGGCTGGAGTGGAATATTCCTTTGGTCAGGTGTTTTTGTGGTCACTGCTGCAGGCTGAAAGCTAGAAATACATTTTTCTGTATCCCCTTTAGCAGGCTGCATAGTAAAGCTAGTGCCACAAGGCAGTGATTACACCTTGTAGCATCGACCAAGAATATCTGGTTCTCCATTCCATCTTAGTGTTTCCCCCTTGAATACACAAAGTACAGATGGAAGACAGAGAAATCCAATGGTAATTAACCCCATGACAGCCCAGCTGTTTCCTAGGGTGTGACCACTGTCACATGCTGACAGCTTCTAGGAGCCACAGTTGAGAGCTGGGTGAGGACCAAAGGTGGACAAACTACCCCAGAAGGAGCAGATGTCCTCCACCAGAGGTACTACCCCTCCCCTTAACACCCCATACATTTCAAGCTACAGGTAACTCACATCTTATGCAGGGGTTATATTCTGGGGATAGTGTGTATATGCAAAAATATGTATGCTTGAACCACCCCCTTGGAACCACCCTGTGTGAGCAGTCTTACTGTCAGGGACCTGACCTCACGCAAGGCACTTGAGACAGGGAAGGAGGGATGGAGGGAAGCGCAGCCTCTCTTGAGAAGCAGTTCGGAGTCCAGTGGAGATAGCAAGGACAGCCCCAGTGGTGGTGAACAGGAACTGTCAGGCAGTGCGGTGGAGCTGAGGGCCAGAGATGCTGGTAGAGCCCTGGATCGACCTGAGGGGGTTGCGGAGCAAAGCAGTCAGCTACTTCCGTCACTCTAGCTGCGTAGAGGGAAAAAGCGTAAGGAAAGGCGGAGACGTTTTGGTATCCCCAAACTTCTATGCTGGGGGAGGAGTAGGCAGAAGCCACTCCCGGATTCTGGAACCGACTCAAGCGGACATGAATCTTAGACGCTCTGATGTACATAGACTGTAAATAAAGCATTGGCTTTAGAAGAACGGATGTTTCTGCCTCTTTACTCTCGAGGAGCCAACCCCGAGCCCTCACACTTACCTTCCAAAGTCAGTGCACCAAATGGACCTTACTCCCGCAAACAAGGCAAACAGCTTTTTTAGCAAAGCAGAGAGCTAAAAAGCTCCTTCTGCGCTGGGAAACCCCTGCACAAAAGAGCTTATAAGCTGTCTGCCTTCTGTGCATCCAGCTCGTGCAATTTCAAACGGCTGACCTCCGGAAGTTGAGATGACGCATGTGAAATGCACCTAAGTTGCGAGTTAACTGCACAATGAAAAGCCAAAGCCGACAAAAAAGAAAAAAGTGTTTGTGTTGTGAGAGCAGTGTCCTCTCCCGCCTTAACCCCCATCCCCTGGGAGATGGTGTGCCACTTCAATTCTTGCCTTCAGGGTTTCCTCAAACATTGGCATTAGAAGAATGACATTTCCAAATGTTTACGTGCGAAGGTATTTGAAACAAAACAAAAAAATCAAGGGAACAGCTGTAGCCAACAAACAAGAACGAGGAAAGGTGCAGAGAATGACAATCAACAAACAGTACAAGTACCGGTATTTCTTTCACCGGTGCCTGAGGGTTTTGCCCACAGCACTAGGCAAGGCTCATATATTTCTTACAGCTGTGGGTCTATTCATCTGTAATGGCCAGGTCTGGTGATGTCCGTAGCACTGTTGGCTCCCTTCAGCTTGCCTCAAGGACTGTTGATGCCCCTCATGGTTTCATCTCTCATTGGGGCCTTGGGTTTATTTACAGCTGTTTAACAGTTTTGGTCACCCTTCTCCACAACGGCTCATGGAGGCATACTTTGCACAACGCCTTGAGGCCCAAATTGACGTGATCTTTTTCATGTGGCTAGCCCTTATGTAGTTTTCTTTAACAAATAATTCTGCAACAGCCTTGGGATGGGCAGTACTGAAATAGATCAGGGGACTGGCTTAGGGGAAAACTGGGTGTGTTAGTCCTTTGGCCCTGTTGTGGTAAGATTTATTGTCATTGCACAAGTACAAGCACAACGCTATACAAGTGCAACGAAATTGCATGCCATCCTGGAAAAACCAGAAAGAAAGAAAGAAAGAAAGAAAACAGCACAAAACACACACCCACACCAAAAAAAGCCACCCCCACCCCCCCACACCCATCACGGCTCTCCAAGGTCATATTATCTGGTTACAGCATTTAAGATGGCTATAACTCTTGGGTAGAAACTGTTCTTCAATCTATTTGTTCTTGATCTAATTGTTCTATATCTTCTATCCGAAGGCAGTATCAATCAGACTTGCTCCCCCCCCCCGCCCCCGACTTGCTACCGGTATTTACACTTCCCCATGTGGCACTGTGGTCTAAACCAGCTGCTGGAAAAGATTGATGCAACAGTCACACCTTCAGAGTATTCCTACTATTTCTACCACTACTAGTGTATATATATATATATATATATACACACACCCCTGTATATTATCTACCCTTCACCAGCAGGTCCCAGGGAGGGTTACAACAATTCAGAATTAAACGCAGTTACAACAGATTACAGGGATGTGGAACGCGGGTGACGCTGTGGTCTAAACCACAGCACCTAGGGCTTGCCAATCAGAAGGTCGGCAGTTCAAATCCCCACGACGGGGTGAGCTCCTGTTGTTCGGTCCCAGCTCCTGCCCCCCCAGCAGTTCAAAAGCACGTCAAAGTGCAAGTAGATAAATAGGTACCACTCTGGTGGGAAGGTAAACGGCGTTTCCGTGCGCTGCTCTGGTTCGCCAGAAGCGGCTTAGTCATGCTGTCCACATGACCCGGAAGCTGTCTGCGGACAAACGCCGGCTCCCTTGGCCTATAGAGTGAGATGAGCGCCGCAACCCCAGGGTCGTCCGCGACTGGACCTAACGGTCAGGGGTACCTTTACCTTTATGTACATGCAAACCTTTTTTTAGGCTCACAGGCACCTCTGGACTTGAGTGACTACTGTGGGTGCCACTGCCTCTGGTCACTTTTCTCCCCACTCCTTCAGATTAGCTGCTCAGAGAGACAGAAAGCAAACAAGTGCACACACACTTTCTCCTTACTTGCACTTCCTCGTTCCTGTTACCCATCACTTCCTTGTTCCTTAAATCACAGTCAGCCTCTGCTTACTATATGCTTGTAGTAGATCCAGGTTTAAGCACACTAACTAGAAGCCACCGTCACATCTGGTTTGGCCCTCCCTTACCCTGCTAGTAAATCTGTCCCCATCATGGGTTACTGTCACGTTTTGTTGTTGCTGCTAACTTTGGTCTATTCTGTTTCAGGGGCATTATTTTACAAAGTCTTTAGTTTTTGTGGAAAATAATTCGCAGGCACATGTCCAGTCCGTGTTGATCAGCTTTTGCAATGTAATGGAGCAGGACAAAAGCAATGTACAAATCAGTGGAGCCTGTGGCTCACAAGACAAACCGGCCTTTATAGTACCAGGCAGAATGGATTGTGTGGTATTAAAATAGATCCATATTATGCATACGGAATAAGCATGGCATAAAGGCTTTGAAGTATCGCTGCCTTCTTCAATGGCAAAAATGCTTCCGATTGGGTAAGGTTGCCATCTGCTGGATGTATCTTGCTGTTTTGGGTCGAATAGCTTCACAATATGCCTTCACTTAGCACATGTAAGGTAAAGGTAAGGTAAGGTAAAGGTAAAGGGAACCCTGACCATTAGGTCCAGTCGTGTCCGACTCTGGGGTTGCTTTACAGGCTGAGGGAGCCTCGCTTTACAGGCTGAGGGAGCCGGCATACAGCTTCCGGGTCATGTGGCCAGCATGACAAGCCGCTTCCGGCGAACCAGAGCAGCGCACGGAAACGCCGTTTACCTTCCCGCCGGAGCGGTACCTATTTATCTACTTGCACTTTGACGTGCTTTCGAACTGCTAGGTGGGCAGGAGCGGGGACCGAGCAACGGGAGCTAACCCTGTCGCAGGGATTCGAACCGCCGACCTTCTGATCAGCAAGCCCTAGGCTCTGTGGTTTAACCCACAGCGCCACCTGGGTCCCGATTAGCACATGTAGTGGTTTCCTAACAAAAAAAAAAGCTGAACAACTTTTTGGGTGTCCTGGTTTTTACTTTTTGAAATATGGCAACCCTAGTAGAGACAAACAACTAAGATCATGGGTAGGCAAACTAAGGCCCGGGGGCTGGGGCTGGCCCAATCGCCTTCTAAATCTGGCCCATGGACGGTCTGGGAATCAGCATGTTTTTACATGAGTAGAATGTGTCCTTTTATTTAAAATGCATATCTGGGTTATTTGTGGGGCATAGGAATTCGTTCATCCCCCCCCCTTCAAAATATAGTCCGGCCCCCCACAAGGTCTGAGGGACAGTGGACCGGCCCCCTGCTGAAAACGTTTGCTGACCCTGGACTAAGATGATCTGTTTATTCAGCATTTGTCCTGAGGATGGTGAAAGGCTGCTTTTATTCAGATTTTTTTGTTTGTTTGGCTCAATTTACTGCAGCATTTCTCATATAAACCTTCAATTGTTTTCAGTTGGCATCACTTTGCTATCTTTTCTCCTTCTAATCAGTTGAAGAACAGGGCTTTTCTTAAGGTCCTTCTGGTGCAATGCAAATCATAAAATATTTTCCAAATGCTTTGTAGGAGAATTCACAATACACAAGCAAATCATACAAACCTTTGTGATGTTTGATGCGGAACTGAAGACTCTGAGCGGTGAAGCCCCAGTGCAAATCTCACCCAGGCCATGAACCACTAAAAACAGATCCAAAACAATACTAGTTGTAAAACACACCCCAAAGAGGCCAAATGCAATTGATTTCCTTAATAGTGCAGAAGGCCATTCTGAGGTCCCTTCCAGATGACCTGTTTTATTGAACATTCATCCTTATTTGGTTTTGGTGAGATTATATGATGTTGTGTCAAGCAATTGTTACCCCACACTCTCCATCGCATTTTCCTGTCATTTTCCTTTTTGCAAAAAAGTCTGATTTTCAGGGGAAGTGGGTTTGATGTCCAAGAATATAAAATCAACTGTAATTGTGCACTTTGAATTTGCTGTTAGGAAAGTGAATCCCACTTGAAATGGTAACAGTCTGGGAGTGCCCTGAACGTATCTGAGTAAATAACAGCAAAAATGCTTTGCATGTCTACTCGGAAATAAGCCCTTTTTGAGAGATCAGTGGGATTTATTCCTTGGAAAGAGTGTTTAGGATTGCAGCCTAAAAAAACCCCAGATAAATCTTTTAATCCAATTTCTATTACTTTGAGGGTTTTTTTTTGTTTTTTGTTTTTTTTGGTGGGAGGTAATGATTCATGGCAACTTTCCAGTTCGTTCAAGGATATTCAAGGTAGCGGCTCAGAACGCCCAAGAGGAAATGAGCTTAATTTTCAGTCTGTAAAGTATAGTTTCTTCCATGTGATAATCACAGGGTCTGTTGTGGGAGTGCTGCATTTTTGGGCAAAGATTATTACTGTGATTTGCTTCTGCTCCAGGGAAGTAATGAATGCAGGAAAGGAGAAAACAATTTCACTCCAGTTTTCTGAAGACCTTTCTTGTCCGGATCCTCCCTGCTTGTTTATACCTAAGCCTTTCCATACATTCAGAAGAGCACACATGGTTATAGAGGAGGAGTGGGTACATGCAGGTAAAGGTAAAAAGGTAAACGACCCCTGGATGGTTAAGTCCAGTCAAAGGCGACTATGGGGTTGCAGTGCTCATCTCGCTTTCAGGCCTTGGGAGCCGGCATTTGTCTACAGACAGCTTTCCGGGTCATGTGGCCAGCATGACTAAACTGCTTCTGGCGCAACGGAACACCGTGATGGAAACCAGAGCGCACGGAAACGCTGTTTACCTTCCTGCCACAGTGGTACCTATTTATCTACTCACACTGGTGTGTTTTCGAACTGCTAGGTTGGCATGAGCTGGGACAGAGCAACGGGAGCTCACCCCGTCATGGGGATTCGATCAGCAAGCCCAAGGGGTTCAGTGGTTTAGGCCACAGTGCCACCAGCGTACGCGTACACCAGCCCTAAGGCTAGGCAAACGTGGTCAATTTTAGTTGGGGGTGGGGATGGGGGCAGGCCCTGGCATTCACATGCAACATTTAGTGCAAGTGCCTGACTACTTCAGACATTTCATGCTTTCAGTGAACTCAGCACCCTACTCTGTGTTGTCTTTTAAAGGTCTCACCTGAAAATCGTGAGGCATGTGTTAGTGTCCATGGTGAACTGGTGACATATAAATTAACTGTGGTGATATAGGCAAACCTGCCAATTTCAGTTTCTCCTTTTTCTCATACTCCACATTTCTGCATCGTTTTTGTTTTTGTTTAAAGTCCTCGTGAAAATTCGCCATCGCTTTAGTGCGATTTTCTCCACTTTGATGAATGAATAAATAAAAGAGATAAGAAAATGTGTGGGCCTCCGAAGAGATGCCTTTCCAAAAATGTGAAGCAAACAAGGGAATAAAAAGATGGTCTACTGTTGCTCTCTAGTGGACTAGAAGGTACTTGCAATGTGCTAAACCTGCAATCGCAATAGAAGTTGCTGCTGGGAAAGATAAATAAGGATTTCATTCAATTGGATGTTGGCAGTTGTTCCTTGTTTTCTTTTTTTGTGGGTGCCGCCAGGTAATCCATAGAACTCCTTTTGCCTATCGCTACAATTATAGAATTTTAGGACATACTGTTGTTGTCACTGAATTATGTAAACATCAGGGGTCTTGTGGCAAATACTGAGGCCCTCCTCCTACATATTTGGGGAGAAACCCTGTTGTGTATGTGGGGAGAGGACTGAGCCAGACTCTACAGGTCCCACATCATACCCATTCCGCATCTGCAAGAAATTGATCTTTTCGTGTGTTGGCGTCTACACTGTGGAACTCCTTGCTGATTGATATCAGACATGCGCCTTCACTGAACTCCTTTTGTTGTTGTTGTTCAGTCGTTCAGTCATGTCCGACTCTTCGTGACCCCATGGACCAGAGCACGCCAGGCACGCCTATCCTTCACTGCCTCTCGCAGTTTGGCCAAACTCATGTTAGTAGCTTCGAGAACACTGTCCAACCATCTCATCCTCTGTCGTCCCCTTCTCCTTGTGCCCTCAACCTTTCCCAACATCAGGGTCTTTTCTAGGGTGTCTTCTCTTCTCATGAGGTGGCCAAAGTACTGGAGCCTCAACTTCAGGATCTGTCCTTCTAGTGAGCACGCAGGGCTGATTTCTTTAAGAATGGATAGGTTTGATCTTCTTGCAGTCCATGGGACTCTCAAGAGTCTCCTCCAGCACCATAATTCAAAAACATCAATTCTTCGGCGATCAGCCTTCTTCCGTACATTACTACTGGGAAAACCATAGCTTTAACTATACGGACCTTTGGCACCTCCTTTTGGCACCTGCCAAAAACGTTTTTTGTTTAGACATGCTTACCCAGATATCTAGAATCCCGATGGGTTTTTAGTTTATTGCTTGTTTTAATTTTCTGAATGTTTTGTTTTTGCCAATATTTTTATTGTTTATCATTTTTTTTTGCAAACCTCCTTCGTTTATTTTATTTTATTTTTTTACAACCAAGCAGTATATAAATTTTATGAAATAAATAAATAAGCAAATAAATAAATAATAAAACAAACTGGGGATCACTTGCTTTTCTCATAATTAGGCCATGAATTCTGGACTATATTTTCAGCCTCCTCTCCCTTTCTTTTCCTTTTTTGCAATACTTTTGGCTGAAACCATTTTCAACTAGTGTGCCCAGAAAAAAAATTAGCCAAGGGGGACCTCTGATACAGAGTGCAACTGTATGGGATGGGGGAATGGTTTATTTTTGTTTTTTTAAACTTCTATTGTGTTGTTTTTCTTCCAAAACCTGTCCACCCAGCTGTCATTTGCCTCCGAATAGCAGCATTGAGGAGAAGTAGCAGCCTTGGTAGCTTTGGTAGCAGGGAATTTCAGCAGTGAAATGGCATGGGAGCAGAAAGGGTTAAAATCCCTCCTCCTCCTCCTCCTCCTCCTCCTGCCCCACCATGCTAGGACACTTCTTTGGATTGGGTCCCCTGTATCTGTCCTCCTCTCCCCATACAAAGGGATGCAACCAGTTCTAAGCACAGTTAGTTAAAAATGATTCTTAATGTAACGCTTTAGTTTGGGCCTTTAATACATCTGGAAATTTTGTATCTAATCCTTTAAAAAGTTAATCTCTTTCTAGAAAGAAATGAAAAAGAGGGCAGTTCTGCGGAAACAGTTGCTCCTTATTCCTCTTAATGACAGGTATTGAGAAGCAACCACCGGTTTGGAAAACTAACCTATCTTTTCAGACAACGGAAGTCATTGAGAACAAGTTTTATTTATTAAAATACAACAGAACAGTGCATTTTGCGGGCTTTTATAGGAAGCAATTATTTATACCAAAGAGTAGCTCAGCCCCTCCTGCATGCTTTTCTTTATTGTACAAAACACGTGGTCTTTGTTTGAGGTTTTAGTATTTAAGTCAGCTCGCTTTGCCATTTCAGCATCACGGATGTGGTGGGAGAACCATCTGAATATCTGAGGACTCCTTGCAGGTAAACCACCCATCTTGAATTTACTACTTGTGCTTACTAACCATTTTCCCCCTACAGGAACTCAGAATGGTTTTGCTTCCGTGTTGTACAACATCGGCGGGCTGTCAGATGGACTGGCGTTTCAACGAAATGTCCATTGAATCTTGCTAGTTCTTGTTTCCGACAGCAGACGGCCAGTTGCCTCTGTGAAACCAGCAAGGGGAGCATAAAGGCAACAGGGCTTCTTGGCCCAGATATTGATGGACTACAACTCCCATCACCCCTGGCTACATGACCCAGAAAAACTGTCTGCGGACAAACGCCGGCTCCCTCGGCCTGTAAAGCGAGATGAGCGCCGCAACCGCAGAGTCGTCTGCGACTGGACTTAACTCTCAGGGGTCCTTTACCTTTTTTTTTTAGCCCCTTTATATAGCACAGAAGGGGAATGCCTCAGTAAAGCAAAGGGGGAGAGTCCTTTATCCCTTCTAAGATGTCCTGGAGGACTGTCCTGTATTTCAAGTATGTCCTGCTCAGCCCAAGTCCATCTTAAATTTGCTCAAGGGGGAGGCACAGAATTTCCCTCCTTCATAACCACCCTGCAAGGCAGACTAGACTGAGAAGGGTGGCCCATTGACCTTCCATGGCTGAGCAGGAGTTACCCTGGAACATAGAAAGGCACCTTACACCAAGTCAGGCCATTGGTCCATCAAGTTCAGCACTGTCTGCTCTGACTGGCAGCGGCCATCAAGGGTTTGAGAGAGGAAACATCCTCAGCCCTTCAAAGAGATGCAAGGGATTGAACTTGGAACAGTACGCATGCAAGGCAGATGCTCTGGTCCTTCTTCCCCTGAGTTAGAACCATGACATCTCTGGTCCAAGTTTGGCATCCTGAGCATCATGCTACCCTTGGTTCTTGATGGTCTGAGGCTGTTAAAGTTTATGCCCTGTGAATCGGCATAATCAGCACAATCCAAAACAACATTACTGCCCTCCTCCCAACTGTGGTTTATAATATTAATTTATTTCAGTCACATTCATTTCAGTGTTTATATATATATTTTTTGCGCCTTTTCAGACATGACCCCCGTACTCCTGATCCAAGCTCTGCTCTCCAGCGCCCTCTGGAGTCCCGCCAGGACAACAGCCATCGTCAGCTTTTCCCCCTACCCTCTCTTCACAATGGAGTCACTCAGCGGTGTCGCTGAAACTGAAGACCCTAAACAAGCCTTCACTGTTCCCCCTGATCAGGACCCAGAGACCAATGTAATTGATCTGGTCACAGATGGTGGGAGTCGAGCAAGTTCCCAGATCGCCGTGACACCTGCGGCAACCTCTTTCTTTAACGGGGTGGGTGGAGCGGGAAGCAAGAAGAACCTTCTGGAACCAGGGGCCACCACCACCACAACAACCACCAGTGGCACTGGATCCAGGCAACAGGTGGCACTGGAATTGTTCAGTGCTCCAAACACAGAGCATACCTCCCCGGCTATGGGTGTTTCCAGGGAGGAAAACCATACTACCCGTCTGGTTCCATTTTCTGGGACTAACAAAGGCCTTGCAGTTGGCGACCGCTTAGATCCTGCCTTCTCAAATGCACCAAAGGGAAACAGCACCGATACTGAGCGACACTGCTTCTGTAAAATTCCAGCAGCCGGAGGACAAAAGAGAGACCAAGGTGAAAAAGAGAATGCGGGTAATTGTATCGCTTAATGCCTTCATGTTGCCAAAATCTTTTTCTTTCTTTCTTTCCCTTTAAAAAAAAACCCTGAACGCCATTCATTTATTTTCTAATTAAAAACAACCAGATCAGTATCATACTGAAAATCCCCCCAAATCCAAATGCTCTGTGCAATGAAGTAAAGAGATACTCGGCGGCGGGTAAATGGACAAATTGTGTCCTTCGCGGCTCACACACAAACTTGCCGGTGTGCAGAGCACCATACGCCAGCAGAGCTGCCTGACCCGCAACACCCATGTGCTCCTTTCTCATAATCCGGTAGTATTTGGTAGCAGACCATCTGCAATTTTATAATAAGCCCCAAGACTCTGCTGAACCCATGATGCACCTGCAATGAAGCAGCGTGACTTGGGCAGATGCAACTGCAGCGTGAGGAGACTTGAGATAAATGAGGGGTTTTCAAATAGCGTTCAGGGAAATCCCAGGGCTCCTTGTAATCTTAGCAAGGCTTCCTCAATAGGAACCTCAGTAACAACTGCCAAGTTCCTGTGCAAGAAAGCTTGCCCCTCCACTATTGATGGTACTACAAAATGTTCAGGTGCAGCAGTTTGGGGCAGCGCTGTTCACCACGAACACCTCCCTTGTTCGCTTAGAATGGCAATGGCACCCACCTTAGAGGTACCAAAACTGAGTTCCAGAGAGTTCCGGCTGCAAAAAAAAAGTCCTGGGTATATGCAGAGCAATAATGAGGCCCACCAGGAATGGCCAATGTTCTTCATGCACTTTGTATGTGTGTGTAGCCTAAAACATTTCCCAGACTCCTCTGCAACCCACAGGGTCTCCGCGGCAGGCATGCAAGTGATTCTTGACTAATGTCGATGTGGGAAGAGTTCCTGGGAAGTAGAAAGTTGGAAAACTATTGGGATAAACAACAGGCTAACAGACTAAAAATGACTGGTTCTGAAGACATCATGGCTTCTCAGCAGAAAGGCATTCTGGATCTTCAGAGTTAGGCCAAGGCATCTGACTAAGGCCCCATTTGTGCTTTACATTTAAAACAGTATCTTACCACTTTAAACAGTCATGACGTTCCCCCCAAAGAATCCTGGGAAATGTAGTTTATTAAGGGTGCTAAGAGTTGTTAAGAAGCCCCGATTCCCCTCACAGAGCTCCAACTCCCAGAGTTCCCTGGGAAGAACCATTGCTTGTTATACCACTCTGAGAATCGGAGCTCTGTGAGTGGAAGAGGATAGGGGTCTCCTAAGAACTCTCAACATCCTTAACAAACTACACTCCCCAGGATTCAGGGAGTTCTTTAAAGGGACAGGATACTGTTTTAAATGTATTGTGCAGATGGGACCTGAGTCAGACCATTGGTCCATCCAGCTCAGTAGGCTCTGCAGGGTTTTGAAGCAAGAGTGTTTCCTAGCCCTACCTGGAGACGCTGGGGATTGAAACTGGGACTTTATGCATGCAATGCATGAGTTCTTCCACTGAGCTACAGCCCAGCTAGTAAAGCATGCTGGGGGTTTAAGCTTCCCACATGTAGCTTAAAGCAGCTCTTTGATCTACACTGGGCAGAATGTTCATGAGACTTGAAAATGCTTTTTTTTTTTTTTTGCTTCTGCATGAATGCTATGAACTGTGGCTGTGGTGTTTAATTGGTTAATCAACCAGACTAATTGCTTAAAAAACTTTTAATATATTATTAAACCAGTACACCTTTTTGGAAACTGCAGACTGCAAGCTTCATTTAAACAAATCCCCTTCCCTTACCTAGGAGAGACTGCATCTTTTGAGACGATTTCTGTTGTGATACAAAATCAGAACTATTGGTTAGAGCTACAGTGTAGGCACATTTAACCTAATGATTAATCGATTAAAATGTTCTTAATTGTATTGCATCCCTACCATTAACACAAACAGCACAAGATATATTCAAAGGTGGTTTCAGCCTCATGCGGAAATGTCAGGCGATTCATGTCCTGGCATTAACCATTATGTTTCAGAAGTGTTGGTGGTGCTCAGTTCAGTGTGGAATATGAATGTGTTCGGCACCTCCTGTGCAGTAATTGAGAAAAGCACAAGCCTTTCTAGAGGGGTGCATAATTCACCACACGGAGCTGTAATGGCTCATTTGGAGACACACCAGAGTATCATATAAATGAGTACATTTTAATGATTCTTTAAATATGATCTCAGGGACTCCTGTGGTTACAGTCATTGACCCAAAGTATGATGATAGTTACCATGATGCTCACACCATCTTTTCATGCATACTGTAAAATTCAAAGCTGTATCTTGGACCTTTTGGGTGTTAGATTTAAGCACCCATCACAAAGCAATATGTAAGGGTTACTCATAGGCAGGTGAAGATAGAACACACTGGGCAGAAATTGTTCAGTTAAGGGCTGGATTATGGCATTTCAGTTATATAGCAATGTAGCAGTACTATTTGGTGTTGCTTCTCCTCAAATAGTGCCAATGTAGGTCAAAGAGCTTCACTTTGCTGCATTAGGCTGCAGGTGCAGGGCCAACCCAACTGGGAGGTCTATAGTAATAGATCTTGTAGTCTGTTTCTTGCCCCCATGGAACACAGACAGTTGCCTTGCACCAAGTAGGATGTAAGGGACCTGCCCTCGCCCAGAGCCAAGCTGACGGGGGGGGGGGGGAAGGCGGCTGGAGAGGGGGAGAAGTCATGTCGGAGAGCAGTTCTCAGGAGAGCCAGGAAAGCAACAGTGGCGAGGAAGAGGAACTGCAGGCAGCCAGGGGGTTGCAGGGGGTTGAAGATGCTGGCAGGGACCCAGCAACGCCAACTGGAGGGAACAAGTGTCTGACGGAGCAGCACAGCGCCAGTCCGCAGCTGTGCAGGGGGAGAAAGCGGAAAGAGAAGAGGAGGCGCTTTGGGTTCCCAAAACTCCTGTGCTGGGGGCGGAGCCGCGAAAGGCCACTCCCGGAATCTGGAACTGACTCAAGCGGTCATGAACCTTAAGAGCTCTGATGTATACTTTTGTAAATAAAGCAATTAGTTTAGCAGACAACGTGGTCTGGCTGATTACTCTCGAGGAGACATCACAGAGCCCTTACATAAGGCCATTTGTCCATCAAGTCCAGATCTGTCTACTCTGAAGTGGCAATAGCTTCACAGGGTCTGATGCAGCGACATTCCCCAGAATTTTTTAAGGAAGGATGCAAGGATTGAGTCTGAGACCTTCTGCATACAAAGCACTCCCACTGAAGTGCCCCCTTCCCTATAGCTGCATGTTTTACAGAGGAGAAACTGGAACGTGAATGAGGACCTGTAGTGATGCTAGTCGAGATTAGTTTGGTCCTGTGTGTGTGTGTAAGCATGTTACTGTTTATACTTGAGCTTAGTACAATTTTGCTATATGTTTTGATTGAGAATTTTTCTCAGTTTATATGACAATGGATAAAGATCTGCTCCTGTTTCCTTCCAGATGTGCTGAGACTTGCTAGGAGAAGAGGAGAACGGCGGTCTTTGGTAGACGTCAGACAAGACATAACAGCGGAAAGGGGGGATTCCAGATCCAGGGCTGCTGTAGGTAGACCAGTGTCCCCTCATCAGGCAGAACAATATGGTGGCTCTACCGATTTTTCTTTTCCAAGAGGTGACAAGGGTGAAGTTGGGAGCCCTGGCCCCATAGGAATTCCGGGGCCAAAGGGAGACACAGGGGAACATGGAGAACCAGGTCCAAAAGGTGATACTGGACAGAAAGGTGATCCTGGGGAGAAAGGAGAAAGAGGCGTAGCAGGTGAGAAGGGGGAGATAGGACCAGGAGGGCCACCAGGAATTCAAGGAGCTCCTGGTTTAAAAGGAGATGCAGGGATGGAGGGAACAGTCGGTGCCCCTGGGAGAGAAGGGCTAACTGGACTACCAGGCCGAAGAGGCGAAAAGGGCCAGAAGGGGGACTGCAAATCGGTTGAACCTGTAGCCTTTTCAGCTGGCCTTCAGAAAAGGAGAAGCTTCCCATTGCCAGGATCCCCAGTGAGATTTGAAAAGGTTTTCCTGAATGAAAATGAAGCGTATCATGCGGAATCAGGCATATTTACTGCCAACACTGGAGGAGTCTATTCTTTCAGTTATCACCTGAGTGTTTCTGGCAAGGCGCTGAGGGCGGCGCTCTTCCACAACGGTGAAAGAGTTATGCAGGTGTCAAGCGTAAGGCAGCCTCCGCAGAGCGTTTGCCAGGTCTCTGGATCGATGCTGGTTCAGCTCTCTGAAGATGATGAGATTTGGCTTCAGATTTTGAATGGCTCTCAAAACGGGCTGGTGGCTGATGAAACCACTGATTCTGTATTTTCAGGGTTTCTCTTATACCCTGACTAATGAAATTAAGCATTATTACATATAGGGTTGGGAATAAGCATCCAACACCTGACAGCTTTGTGTCTTGGATCACACTCTAATTTATAGCATACCTAATATTTTCACATTTTTCTCAATTTCACAGTTTCAGATTTATTACTAGCGTACTAAGCTTTAGATCAGCGGTAGCCAGTTCTTTCAGCTTTATCATTAGATTAGCACATGCAGAACTTTCTAGAGGCCTAAAACCAGAAACTCTAATAGACTTGTGAGATTTTGCACTAGGTTTCTAGCTCTCATGATATTTGATTAAACTGTTCCCTAAAGGGTGATTTTAAGGTTAAACTTCTTCACTCTTGCTTTGACAGTGGCTTATTGTCAGTTCTAAAATTACTGTGTTTTTATTTTGTTATTTTTATTTTTATTCTGAAGCAGCATTTCATCAATGAGAGTCAGTGTGGTATCATTGTTAATTGCTTGGATTAGAGCTGGGGACCGCCACTCTTAATTACTGACTGAGACTAACTAGCCTTCCTTCTGAGCGGCCTTGCTTCCTTGACCATTAAAGATGATTTCCAAACAACATGGAAATGAGCAGTGGAAAATATAATAACAACTTTAGGATTTAATCCACAGATCTTACTTGACATGGGGTACGAACAAGCAAAAAACAACATTAAACAGTGAGTGGTAGATACTGAACAACAGGTAGACCTAGCCAGGTCCCCAAAATTTCTAATTAGTGAAACTATAAGATACTTGACTTCCCAAATGCCAAACATAGCTAATGTTGAAATACCAAAACAGTGAAGGGCTTTCACCTTGGCCCGTTGTCAGGCCCTCCCCTCAGCAATTCAGGAAGGCCGTGGCTCTGGGCAGCAGGAAACAATGGAGCATGCCCTTCTTCATTGCCAGTATTATATAGAAATCCGAGCCAGGTTTATCCAGCCCATCTTATATAAATTCCCAGGGCGTTCAGAACAACACAACATCTCCCTATTACCACAGGACGGAAGCCCAGAAATCACATATTCAGTCGCCAGATTCTGCGCTGCCATGATAGATACTCGTCGAAGGATGGTCTATGCTACAAATCAGTCCTAAAATGAAGGCCCATATTCTTAGATCTGTATCATTGAAGCCTCACCCCATATAGCTGTTTTAACTGGTCTTTTCTCATTCTTCTTATAAGTTTTTATTCACCCATTATTTATGCTTAATCAAATATTCTATGTATATGTTTTAATCTACGGTTCGTTCTTGCTCCCATTTATTTAATAATTATTCGCTTAGATTCATACTGTTATGCTATTTATTTAGATGTTTTGCTTACACTGGTCTGTGACTGAATAAAGTAAATTCATTCACAGAGCTGGGGAGACCCAGGTTCAAATCCTCACTCAAGGATGAAGTATACTAGAAGATTTTAGATCTGTCACCGTCTCAGAATTCACCAATGTGGTGCCCATGGGTGCCTCGGTCAGCAAGTGCTGTGGTCGCTGATGTAGTTGTTGTTTTCCCATTGATGGGTATGGCTGATGGGGGAGCATGCCTGCACCTTTTTGTGGCCCTGTCTCCTTTCCTGCTCCTTAGTATGTGGCAGCCATTTTGTGTCATGCCACACTCCCCATGGCAGCCATTTTGTGACTGGTGTTCAGGGCACTTTCTCAAAATTCTAAATGTGCCCACTGGCCTCAAAACTGTTGGCACCCCCTATTGCACGCACCTGCCTGGGAGTAAACCCCACTGAATGCAATGTGGCTTAAGTCTGAGTAGATATGCATAGGATTGCATTGCAAAGTTGAAGATCCCACCCTGTCCTGAATTACTGAACATTTATCCCCTTCCATTTATATCTTCTTATGAAGCTGCCTTATAGAGAGTCAGATCATTGGTCCACATAGCTCAGGATTGTCCACAGTGACTCTCAAGTGGTTCTCAAAGGAGTTTCCCTCAGCCCTACCTGGAGGTATTTATCTGCCATTGTTCATTTGTGATGGTCGCGGAGGGTGAAAAGTCTCATGCATTAACTCTCCCTTTTTAGTAATTGATTCCTTTCTTTAGGAAATAAAATTTTACTGAAGCTCCTTTTTATCAGAACTGCGGTGTCTTTGTCGTACCTTTGTGCAAAATGATTTACTTATTTTGTGTTATGCGGATGGTTTGATCTATATAAGTTGATGGCTTAAAAATAATAAACTGGAATTCTGAGCATGGGCTGTTTCCGCCTTTGAATCCTGAGTTTACTTTGCTCTAGACTCATTAAATACATGCTTCAGTTCTTTGTCATGTAGTGATATTCCCCAGAGCTGCCATCTTCTTCATGGATCCCACATTACACAGCTCCTCCAACTAGTCAAAAACTGCTGATGTTCTAACAGAGACACCTGGTCGATGACTCCAAAAGCTTCTGCTGGGATCCTTGTGTTTCTTGCACTACTCCTGTAGACCAATTAATTCCTTATCTGGCCTGGAAAGCATAAATGGACCTACTGAAAGATGACCATAGTTTGTAGCTGAGTGGGAGAGTGAGGCCATTTCAGCTGACTTTCCCGGAGCTCTTTCTTGGGTCCCTGCTTTTTCAAGTCCCACCTCTCTCACCCCCCTTTTCTTAGTCTGCTGTCCCTGTCTCCAGTCCCTTGCTGACTCCACACTCTCTGCCCTTATCTCCAGCTTCAGGTAGTTAATGCAGTGCCCTCCAGATCATAACATCATAAAATCATAGAGTTGGAAGAGACCCATCTAGTCCAACCCCCTGCAATGCAGGAATATGCAGCTATCCCTTACGTGGATCACGCCTGCAACCTTGGCGTTATCTGCACCATGCTCTAACCAACTGAGCTATCCAGCTGTTTAGGACTACAATTTCCATCATATCCAGCCATTGGCCATGTTGCCTAGGGGTGATGGTGACATGAATTCTACTCAATATTGATCCAGAGCAGATTCCAACATATAGTCAGTAAAAAATTAAACACGTTGCAGGATTCCCGAAAATAGACCAGAGGCAATTAATATTTCATCCAGCAGAGCTTTACTGCTACTGAAGGCAAATGAGCATAATAATCACAAATCCAATACATTCAGGATTGGCACTGTCCATAAGAAATCCAGTTGCAGCAGACTTAATTTAAACTTATAGTGACTTATAATAAGACTAAAACTTTTAACACTAAGCATACTATATACAGAACACCACACCAGAAGGAAAGAGAGATAGAAAGTAAAACCCAGGCTCCATCTGGCTTTATTATTATAGTCAGCATGACCTCGACAGAAAGAGATAACAGAACCAGTTTAAGCCAGCTGTACTCAGCTTCTCTGAAGGAATAACCCAAACATTATGAACCTTCTGCTTGTTTCTAGGCAGAATAGAAACTTACATGCCAGCCAGAAACTTCCAGCTTGCACCAGTTTCTTTCACACAGAGAAGCTTCCAGAACCCTCTTGAATTAATTAGAACAGGAAAGATCTCTACACATCAGATCAATTGAAGATAAAGTCCAACCACACCTGGAGGGCTGCACATGGAAGGAATATGATCTGAACTAATTGCTTGCAGATGACTTTTCATATTGGGCCTTGTGAAGCCCAAGGACCCCAGATTGTCCAGCCTGATGCATAGGATTGCTTTGATGATTCTTTGTAGTTAATAGGTTTGCCCCCTGCACAGTGTCATAGACTCAGAATTGTAGAGTTGGGAGGAACCTAAAGGATCATCTAGCCGCCCAGAGTGGCGGGGTACAAATAATAAATTATTATTATTATTATTATTATTATTATTAGTCCAAACTCCTGCACTGCAGGAATCACGGTCAAGTGATTTCAATGCTACCTTTCAGTTTGAAAAGGCTTCCAGGGTAGGTCACAATGCATAAGTCATAATTCTATCAATAAAATAATAAAAAAATGAGACAACAAATCCTAATAACATTTTTTTTTTAAAAAAAAGCCAGATTCAGTGATTCCTTCAGCAGTCTTTTCAGGCAGCTTTAATTAAGATCAAGGGAGCAGAAGCATTTTGAGTATTGCAGGCAAAAGTAAGTCGTTTGAAAAAGGAGAGATGAATGTGATACTGTCCTGAACTTTCTTACTTTAAATGAAAAAAAGGGAGGGGGAAAAGAAACATATCAGCAGCTTGATCTACTATTTAAAATACATTGCACTTCATAGCTTTCCAGGGCTGGACATAATTATAGACATCCCCTTCTTTTAGATATTCACACCATAAAGTAATTCAGATAAACGATATATTTTAGAAAAATAATGCCAGCCAAGGAATGGATGAGGAATGAAATCGAGATGTTGTTCTTAAAAGCGGTGGGTAGCTTTGCTGATGATGCACAAGTAAAATTTAAACTTTTTGATTCAAAGTGTGTGCATCATAATTAAGACGCAATTGATTGAACCCAAGCAAGCAATTTCCTTCCAAATTGCAAGAGCAAATTGCCCTTTTGTAACAACATTGCAGTTTTTGCGTCTGTTATTATATTTCATTTTCTTTCCAATTTTTGGATGCAAAGCTATTAGCAAAAAACAAAACAAAAAAGATTCACCCCTCTCGTAATGCAGTAGATTTATCACCCTGAACAATAAATGAAAGGCAATATGCACTTTATTGGTTTCATACTGTTTATTGCTACTTACAATAGAGTGTAATTAGAAACATTTTAAACTCTATAGACATTAAAGGGAGATTCTTGCCCATGCATCACCAGCAGTTCATTGTGGCAGGAGCTTAGACTTTGTCCTAAAAGCTGCGTGTTCAGGCTGTGCAAACATTACCTACCAGCTAGGTCCTTCTTTACTGAATTCAGATTGAAGCTAGTTTGGGGGGGGGATGTAACAAAAATGCAGTATTCCACAAGAAACATCAGGATAGATATAAAGGGTAAAGGGACCCCTGACCATTAGGTCCAGTCGTGTCCAACTCTGGGGTTGCGGCGCTCATCTCGCTTTATTGGCTGAGGGAGCCAGCATACAGCTTCCAGGTCATGTGGCCAGCATGACTAAGCCGCTTCTGGCGAACCAGAGCAGCACACGGAAATGCCATTTACCTTCCCGCCGGAGCGGTACCTATTTATCTACTTGCACTTTGGCGTGCTTTTGAACTGCTAGGTTGGCAGGAGCAGGGACCGAGCAACGGGAACTCACCCCGTCGCAGGGATTCGAACCGCCGACATTCTGATCGGCAAGCCCAGGATAGATATGGATTGTAGCTAATGCCTTGTGTAGCGGTGGGAGCACGCTGGATGCAGAGTAGATGGGCATACACAGCCTCATAATATTTAGCCATGCTCAGCTTATGGAAGTCCTAAATGGGAAGTTTTAAAAACAAACACACACATGATTTAACTGTTAACATATAAAACCCTGAACAGCTCAGGACCAGGTTACCTTAAAGGACCACCTGCCTCTATATAGACCTATAAGATCACGTAATCACCTGGGGAAATTCCACTTGTGGTAGCTACAGAATATCACAGGGCAACAACCCCAAAATGGGTATTTCCTGCTATTGACCCTGTACTAGGGAATGTTCTCCCCTCTCCTATGCATGAAGCAGCAGCAGCCACCAGTTGCTTCAGGTGTCTTGTAGACACCTTTTTTTTTTGCCTAGGCTTTCCTCAAGAGCCAGTGTGGTATTGTGGTTAGAGCGTCGGTGGGCTAGAACCTGGAAGATGAGGGTTCAAACCTCACTTGGCCATGAAGCTCACTGGGTGATGTTGGGCCAGTCACTGCCTCTTAACATAACCTACCTCATAGGGTTGTTGTGGGCATTAAATGAGGAGGGGGGCAACTATATATGCCATATTGAGCTCCTTGGACAAAAAGGTAGGATACAAATGCAATAAATAAATCCTCTGACCCATAAGATTGGGCCCTGTTTTCTTTTTTAAAAAAATCCATATTAATTCATTGAATCCTTGCTTTTATATTGCTGTTTTACTGGTCTTATGTAATACACCACTTGAAAAAAAAGTGGTTTATAAATGTTTTAAATAAATATATTTATATTTTGGCTTGCGTGCTGCATCTTTCTCTTTCTCCGTTGAGCATGTCACTCTCACGATGCCCAAAGTTCTTGTGCACAGGTGAAGATTTGTTTAGCCATCAGTTAAGCAGCCTAGCAGACACTCTCGCTGACAAAGACAGACAGAAGTGAGGCGTTTTGCTCTGAAGAGGCCTGGAATCTGCTCAGCTTTCCACTTCCTCCCATAAATCTTGACCTCAGGAGCTTTGGGTCAGGAGTTTCTAAGTGGGTGCCAATGGAAGGCCACCAATCCCACATATTTCTGACAAGTCACGCAGACTATGAGGCCATGATGATTAATAGCCTAGTCCTAAAACTTACTGCGCCAGCAAATGTGTGTTTAGCTCGGCGTGTAGCAACAGTGATGTTATTGCACGTCTACACACTGGTGTTGACAACCAGTTTTGCTCCCGTATCAGCTGATGAGAGAAAATCGACAAGAGTATATTTCTACTGTTATCCTTATTTGGAAGCTTTTCAGGTGAAATGGAAGGAAAGCAAATAGAATGCAAGTGCCTTAAGCAGGTTAATGCTATCAGTAAGGATAATAAATGTGGGCTGGTCTCAGACCCCTTAAGTGTCCCAATTTACCTGGGACATCACAGATTGGCAGAAGCCACCTGGGCTTCTGTTCCCAATCCTGAATGTACTGATTTTGCTCCCCAGTGCTGGTTGCACCAGAGCAAAGGACCCAAAGATGGTGGCAGGGAGGGGGCGAGGAACAGGGGTCAATCCCAAATTGCTCTCCCAAAATGTTGGGGGAGTATGCAATATGACTATTACAGAAGTGACTTTACAGCATTGCGGTGAAGGTGGACACATTCCACACCACAAAGAACTTTACAAGTTGCTGTCTTGGGTGCCTCAGCTGTCTGTCTGTGAGATGTTTATAACAGAGGCTACTTTATAGCATCGCTATGAAGGCAGACACATCATATGCTGTAAATAACCTTATAAATTGACAACCCCCCCCACACCGTCTAGTTACTAGCAACTGCTTTCAATGTAGCTATTAGAGGAAAACTCTATTGTCTCTAAAGGTAAGTAGCAAGTGCCCAAAGAACAAAGAACCAGCTGAAAAACCGACTCCTGACCTGCAGTTGGCATTGGATTTGCATTTACTCCAATTTCAGTGTCATGCTGTTGACTTTCTAGAGAAGTCGCCAATCCCTGTTCTTCCCTGTCTACCGCATCCTCTCATTGGCTATGATTAAAGTAATTAACGAAATAAAATAGATCGCAACCTACCAGAGAATAAGATTGGCTCCTTCGATGTACTATGCAGGGTGAGAAGTCCCGATTAGAGGAATATTCATAAGGTAGGAGATAAATAACAAAACGTTTCATTATTTTGAAGGAGGGCTTTTTAGCACAAACGTTTTGGGCTTCAACTGTCGCTGTCAGTAGAGATTGATTCATGAAACCAATTATGTATAAAACAAGGGCGAAGACTTTTTCCTGGAGCAAAGTTCAAGATGGAGGTTCTGAGAGCGAAGGAGAAAGAACTAGAGCAAGCAAACGTTTTCTTAAGGTTTTGCTTTATAGACAACTTCTGAAAACATGAACTATCCAATTTTATTAGAGAGTAATAATAATAATACTAATACATATTAAAGCTGAGTTGCGGGGGGAAAAGAATACTGAACTTAAATTAAGTGTAACTAAATATATTTGGATATTTTGGCAAAAAAAAAAAATGTTTATATGGAAGCTCCATCTATGAAATACAGGGTCTTCAAGGCAGCTGATTAGATAGTTTCTTACATCAAATGGTACCCAGATAAATATACAATGAAAAAAGAAATAGAACAGATCCTATCCAGGTAACAATGAACTTGGAACACAGGAAGATGCTTAATGCCGTGTCAGAGTGTTGGTTCGCCTAGGCCAGTGTTGTCTACACTGACTGGCAGCAGCTCTCCAGGGCCTGCTGAGGTATCCCTGTATCAAGAAAATATTACAAAGACACTGTAAGGAAACTGCCTTATATTGAGGCAGACTATTGGTCCATCCAACTCAGTATTGCCTGCATTGACTGGCAGCAGCTCTGCAGGAATCTTCAAACAGGAATCTTCCCCAGTCCCACTTGGATATACCAAGGTGAAGGGAGTGATGGAAAAAGAAGAAAGGGGGGTTAGTAGTCAGCCAGGGCAATTTTGCTCAGTAGGACTTCAAAGTAAGTCTTATGGTGCAATCTTAACCATAGCTACTCAGGGGTAAATCCAAAATGAATTAAATGGGTTTTACTTCCGAGTAAGTGGGGTTAGGATTGCAGTCTTAGTGGTACAAATAAACTGCAAGTACCTTAAGCTCCATTTATTAAATTGGACTTACGTGTGATGATGAAGTCTATAATCCTGCCATACCTCCAATTTCAACATGCAGCTTTATTCACATATACAGATGTTTTGTAAAAACTTGCATTCTTATATATTTTAGGTTAACTTCTTTTTATGGTTGATCTTATGAGTATTCTTTTTTAATGAAAAAGTTTATATTCTAGGTAAACCTCAGAGGTTTATTGATGATTATGTAACAGTATGTAAACCCTATTTTAAAAAGTAACATAAAAAATAAAGTAAATAAATAATCCCAGCCATGCGCCCCATGGAACAAAGTTATACTTCCAGATAAACATGGAATGGGCTCTATTTTTGTTCAAATGCCTCTATCTATCATCTATCTATCTATCTATCTATCTATCTATCATCAATCATCTATCTATATCTATCTATCATCTATCTATCTATCTATCTATGTATCTATCTCCTATCTATCCCATAGGATATTTGACTATAGACAAATATTCCTGGTTGATGAATTAGCCCAATTTAAAAAAGAGCTGATTCATGTAAATTCATTTTCTGGACTGGGAGATGTGGATGCAGACTAGATATGGATGTACACAAGTGCCAACCAGATGTATATAGGAAGTTGACGAGATGGTTAGATGTGCCACTGACATGAACATTTATACAATGGGGCCTCGTTGACACCACAAGGACTAATGAATAATTTGGGAGTCAATGTTCTGTTATAAGGGGAAGAAGACATTAGGTTTGATATAGTCATATTTAGAGAACAGAATGGCACTTAAGTTGGTAATGAGTAACTGAAGTTCTACTGATTTTGATGAATCTATTCTTACAGAGTCTAGAGCCAGCTCTTGAGTGCACTAGCAAATACTCTAGCATTTCTAGGTTTCTTAATATATATATATATGCCAACATGTGCAGGAGTCTCCTCTTCGATAACCCTGCGCATGCTGATCTGACCTGTTCTACCCCAACACTTCCTATGACGAGTGGGAAGATCTGATGGTGGCTTCCAACTGTGTTTTGCTGAGCATGCTTAGAAATCTCTCCAGGATCAGAAGCATTGGCAACACAGAGTTCCCAGTCATTGGGAGGCTTCAAAATATGTTAAGCTGAACACACTTAGAAGCCCCCAAGAGATATTCCTGCACGATGAATAAAGTTAAGAGGTAGGTCAGGGATGGAGACATTGGGAAGAATTCAGATTTATCAAGAAGACAACAACATATACCGTAGGTTGTAGCCAAACAGAAACATATGAACATAAATTGTACAGCAGAACCATACATAAACACTTGACCTATACAATAAATAAAACGTAGATAAAAACAGAATCTTAGATTAGAGACTGTGCATGCAACCTTGGGGCTCTGACACATGTTGGCATTTCCTGTCCAGGCAGGGCTGTCTTTAGCATATGCGCCACCAGGGTATAAAGATCCGCCCAGCGCCCCCTTTTTTAGGGGGTTAAACTCAAAGTTGTTGACCTTTTTTTGGGGGGGGATCACTCACCTGTAACAATGACGCAGCGGAAAAAACTGCTTTTGTTTGATGCTACGGAGTAACAGAGCAACGGAGGAGGGGGGCGGGGACTTCCGCTCCATTGCTTTTCACTGCCGCCGATCGAGAGGGACCGGTATGCAGTAGGTAAACACTTGCCGCACCCCAGAATTCAGCGCCCAGGTGCACCGCACCCCTTGCACCCCCGGGTGAAGACGGCCCTGTGTCCAGGCATAACGCAGCACTTCTGTCACGAGGCAGCTATCTCCAGTGGCAAATTTTGGGAGATAATTAAAAAGCTCACAATGCTCTTTAAAAAAACCAAAACAATTGTTTCCTTAATAAAAAGTCTGAAAATTTGTTCTTGTGTTATATCAGAAATACCCTTTGGTAGTGTGAGAGCAAGGTGGAGGGGGAGCAGAAGACCCAAAAACATTCAGGTTCCAATGCCTAAAAGAGAAGGTTCTCCCTGGCACTTGGGCCAGGCCTGACTTTGCAGATATTCTATATGTTTCTCGACTGCATTTCTGTGCCGTCCCCATGAAAGAAGCAGCTATTCAGGGGCTTCCAAGCTTTCTCTCTTTTCTTTGATAATCTCTGCATCGCCACTGTTACCACCCTTCTCTTCTGTTTGCGGGGTCTAGCATTTGATAGCTATGGGCCTTTCCAAACTTTCCTCCCTGAGCGTTTAAGGTGATGTTCTGCTTCAGCAAACCTCACAGGCCATTACCTTGCTAATTGTTCGAGTTACGGGGGTTCATACAATGGGACGGATTGTCCTCAGCTGCTTGGAGCAGAACATGCCAGGGCTTCTCCTGAAAAGGGAAGTGACCACATAACCTTCTTCCCTCAACCTGTTGCCAACATCGCGAAAAACAGCCTTTTTGTTGTTTGGCTCTTGGCTGACTCTGAAGCTGGGGCTTTGCAGATGTGTGCCTTATTATCAGCTTGTTGGCCCAAAGCCCTCTCGCCGCATTGGAGACAAAGTGCTCCATGAAGTAAGCAGGCCGGACTTCTGCGCGCACATGATGAGAAGCAAATACCATTTGGACAAGGTCTGAAAGAACCTTCAGGAGAAATAGTCTGGATAATCTTCTCCTGATTTTGTTTTTTTAAACCCCCCTGAATATGGTTACTTGTAAAGGTAAAGGGACCCCTGACCATTAGGTCCAGTCGTGTCCGATTCTGGGGTTGCGGCGCTCATCTTGCTTTATTGGCCGAGAGCCGGTGTACAGCTTCCAGGTCATGTGGCCAGCATGACAAAGCCGCTTCTGGCAAACCAGAGCAGCGCACGGAAACGCCGTTTACCTTCCCGCTGGAGGGGTACCTATTTATCTACTTGCACTCTAACGTGCTTTCGAACTGCTAGGCGGGCAGGAGCTGGGACCGAGCAACGGGAGCTCACCCTGTTTCAGGGATTCGAACCGCCAACCTTCTGATCAGCAAGCCCTAGGCTCTGTGGTTTAACCCACAGCGCCACCTGGGTCCCTGGGTGGTTACTTGTACAATTGAGTTAATAATAAAAAGTACATTTCTACAGCTTCGTATTAACATACGGTCACATACACTGATTCTGGTAGGAAGGTCCACATGAGGCTAGGCTTGGGAGTAAGTACTCAACCTCAGGATAGTTTATAACCCCATTTTTTCCAATCCTGAATAATAATAATAATAATAATAATAATAATAATAATAATAATAATACCTACATGGAGAGAAGGAGTTAACTTACATGATGGGCCTTTGTAAGGGTCAAGTTCACAGAAATTTAGCATGAACATCAGGAATTAAATGACCCACATATTTTTTTGCTTCATAAGAAAAAAGGATGCTTACGATACAGGTGACCCAGGGAGTACCAGAAGGTGTAACGCAAGCAAAATAGTTTATGCTATGATTAACAATTTAAAAACTAGTGTGGAGCTTGTTTCTCAAAAATTCAAATGAATTTTGTATCATGACATCAAAACAAAAAATTCCCCTGTCACATTTCTTGGGCTTGTGAGACCTTATCTCCAGGTTCTAGAATCTCAATAACTTTCTTCGTGAACACTGAAGGAAAACAAAATTCAAGATTTTTCACAATACCAAGTAGCCTTGAATTTTCCAGAGGATCCCATTGTTAATTTTCTCCTGTTCTTAAAACAAGCTGTCATTGTTTAAATAGTGGTTGCCATTTTCTGTTATGTCACAAAATTTCAACCCCCGCCCCAATCCTTGGGTGTGTGTGAATTACAGCTCGCGAGGGTGGGGTGGGGGAATGGACAGACACACATGACACTGCACACATCCCCCCCATGGCTATTGGGGCTGCCTCCCCATAATGTGTCATCTTATATTTGAATAGACAGTATGAAACCACATATTGTGCATTGCATGTTTTTGAACTGAGGGGAGCCGGACTCCCTGAAAAAAGTATATTTTTTATAGAAAGGAAATCTGTGCTGGGTTCTTTTTTAGGCTTCTCAACACCGTTCCTGAACCAAAGATATCCATAATAAGTAATTTATGTGAAATTTTATGAAAATGGAGAATCAGATATGGTCCAAAGATGACTGCACCTTCCTAATGCACTGAGTAAAAAGTGCCTAATTTTGCTTCCATTTATTCCTTCCTATTAAAACCTTTCAACGTGTGTAATTATGCTTGACTTGATCATCATTATGGAATTATCTCTGATAGGGATTCAGCTGTGCCGTCCTCTGAATGAGCTACCCTGAATGTTCTTCGGCTGCTCAGAATGTTCTTGCTCACTCAACCTTATGCACCAGATGTTTTTTTTCAAGTTTTATTAAAGTTGGTATTAGTAATGTCGCAGTGGAGAAAAGTTAATTGAGCTGGGTGCTGGTCGTGTTCTTTCTGTCCTCTTGTAAAAAGTCTCCTGGAATTTTGAACTGACAGACTTCTAACAAAGGCGACTGTCTTCCTGAAATATTAAAAGAACGTTGTAGTCAATATTGTATTGGCGGGTGTGTATTGCTGCAAGGATGGGATCTCATGCACGGTCTTCTTCATAAAATCCATGGGTTTCTTGATACGTTTCCGATTTGAAATTTCCACAGCTGCAGACTGGATGTAAAACAGCACTACAAGGTGGTCTGTTGTTGCAAGAGATCCAAAGACCTGAGGAATTCTCAGGTGACAGATTCTGGAGTACCATGGATAGTGTTGCAGCCTGTGTGTGGACTGTGGAGTGGGATCACACCTCTCGGCTCCACCCACCCACCCAGTGGAGGCTGGTTCACTAGGGATACTGCGGCACAACACAAAGTTATCTCTCATTTCCATGTTATTTGCAAACTCCCCCCCCCCCCCGCCCCGGAAATGAGTGCTAAACATATGCTATATTTTGCTGTATTTCTGGAAGTGGCTTCTTTTTGTCACGTGAAAGTGCAAACCTAATGCAGAAATTAAGCGGTTAGGGAAATGTCAGGAAAATGCAGCCCAAGGCACCAATCTCATCGCATAGTGAGTTTGCAGTCTTATGTTTTAAAGGGTTTCTCTGAGATAATAGGTAAAGGTAAAGGGACCCCTGACCATTAGGTCCAGTCATGTCCGACTCTCGGGTTGCAGCGCTCATCTCGTGTTACTGGCTGAGGGAGCTGGCGTACAGCTTCTGGGTCATGTGGCCAGCATGACTAAGCTGCTTCTGGCGAACCAGAGCAGCGCACGGAAACGCCGTTTACCTTCCCGCTGCAGCGGTACCTATTTATCTACTTGCACTTTGATGTGCTCTCGAACTGCTAGGTGGGCAGGAGCAGGGACCGAACAACGGGAGCTCACCCCGTCGCGGGGATTCGAACCGCTGACCTTCTGATCAGAAAACCCTTGGCTCTGAGATCATACCCATGGGCAATTGTCAAAGTTTCCTCACTGGAAAGATGACTGCTTTTTCTCCAAGCACGACTCCCCTCTCATCCTCCATATGATACTTCTCCCCCCCTAGGATAATAATAATAATAATAATAATAATAATAATAATAATAATAATAATAATATATTATTTATATCCTGCCTATCTGGCTGGGTTTCCCCAGCCACTCTGGGCAGCTCCCAACAGAATATTAAAAACACAATAAAACATCAAACATTAAAAACTTCCCTAAACACGGTTGCCTTCAGATGTCTTCTAAAAGTCAAATACAGTAGTTGTTTATTTCCTTGACTTCTGATGGGAGGGCGTTCAACAGGGTGGGTGCCACTACTGAGAAGGCCCCCCTGCCTTAAACATATGAATGGAATTCACTGGTTCTTGGCTTAAATGAATCAGCCATACAATATGCAATAGATAGCAGGCATTAAAGGCTTCTTCACACAGTTTTTTAAAAAGGAGGATAGCTAAAAATGTAGTTATTTGAATAGGACAAAGAAGTACTTATACCAAACAAGTATAATCAGTGCTTTTGCTTTTTCCTAGAGAACACACCTTCCTCAGAAGACCCACCCCAAAGAGGATCTTTGAGGCTTGTTGAGGCTGCTCTGCTGAGGCAAGGGGAGAGGTTTCTGTGCCTCAGCTGAGCAGCTTAACAAGCCCCAACCTCCGCCTCTCTAGCTCCTGTGAGTCGGAGTAGCATGGGGGCTTGATCAGCTGAGGCATGGTTTTCGCACACACCAGCTATCAGCTGGGAGGCTGAAGAGCTTCAGCAAAGTCGAGCTGCGTGTCCAGCTTGTGAAGAGACCTTCTATGGAGCCTGTAGAGGATGTCCCCTTTGGGCTCTGGAGAGGGTCTCCTCGTGAGCCGGAAGCGCAGCAGGGCTTTGCTGAGGCTGGTCAGGTCTCTCCCCACGTGTCCGGTGCCCAGCTGAGAGGTGCTGGGACACCATCCCGGAGCGTTTCAGCTGCAAAAAAACCCAGAGAGATGGAATTGACTGTTTCTTCCTGTTGAGCCACTTTATGTTACATTTTGTAGGTGTACTCTTCACATGCTTCAAGTATACAGTGGTACCTCTGGTTACATAAGCTTCAGGTTACATACGCTTCAGGTTACAGACTCTGCTAACCCAGAAATATTACCTCGGGTTAAGAACTTTGCTTCAGGATGAGAACAGAAATCGGACAGCGGTGACACAGCGGCAGGGGGAGGCCCCATTAGCTAAAGTGGTGCTTCAGGTTAAGAACGTTTTCAGGTTAAGAACGGACCTCCAGAACGAATTAAGTACGTAACCAGAGGTACCACTGTACACTTAAAAATAGAAAACCTGGGATGCACGCACATTTCCAAAAAATATGTGCCACTTATGAGGAAACCATCATTGGCTGTAGCTCCAGTCAATGCCATAGCTACAGAGAGGGCAGTGGGGGCCTGCCCCACTCAGGGATATTCCAGGATCCTTTCCTGAACTCTCAGTTTTCATTAGAAAAACAAGTTGCTAGCCCAGTCTTCTCTAAACTGGTGTTCTCCAGATTCTACAGTGTGTTCTAGCTGTTCTGAAATTATTACCTTCCCCCTTAGACTGTCTCAGAAGAAAATGTCTAACTAAATACTAGAGATGGAAGGATCTGTCATTTTCAATTCCCTCTATTTCTCATTTTCCCAATCTCAAATTAAGTTCACCACATTTCTGCATCAACTTTTGTAAGCACTGGTTGGGGAACTGTGTTGCAGAATTTGCAGGTGTCTACAGATGGCTGCGTTTCAGTTTCAGTTCAGCTTGATCAATTTGTCTTTAACTGGGATCTGAATTTCTCGCCCTCCCTATGGAAGGCTTTCTGTGTAATTATGAACTTCTGACTATGTCCCCACATAGCCTATGCGCCTACCAGTATATGCACACAAGTGATCCTTTGCAGACTGGCACAGTGATCGGATCCAATGGTGCCTTGCAAGAGCAGTCAGACCAACTCAGGATCCAATGGATGCAAGGCTGGTCCAGTCCCTCCCCCTCCCTCCCTCAGTAATACATTATTTCAGGGCCTTCTGACTGTCACAAGCGGGGATCTCACCACGATACACCTACCTCTCCATCCACCCTTACATTTGGAGGGTGGAAGGGGAAGCTCCTCACAAGGAAGTAATACTTGCTTCACTCCATTGGCTGTGGCCAGGGGAAGGCGGACTCAGACACCAGAGCTGGGTCAGAGGGACACTTGTACGCAACCCAAGACCCTCCAGTCCAGCAGAAGGTGGAGTTTTGGATCGTTCTGCCCATCTTGTTTATAGGTCAAAGGGAAAAAAATATATGGACAGCTGGCCAAGCCCTGACCTAAGAGATACAACTGGCCACAGAGATCGGGCTGTTCTGATAAAAGGACGTAGTTATTATGGAGAACATAATTGGGGCTCTGTAATGAAAATAATGCTGAAACCGGCACTACTCCTGAAGCCAACAGTCCTGCGTATTTGATAGTTTGTACTCATGCGATTAATTAGTTCTTGGAAGAGTTTTCTTATCTTGTGTAGGAAAGAGCAGAGCCTGGGTAACTGAGTGGAATGTGGGAAAAAAAATTTTTAATGGTCCCCAGGCAGCCGCTTTGGTGTGGGCCAATGTTATTAGAGATAAAGAAAGGCTGTGCATAAGGAAGCATATAGGGTAAAGAGACGTTTAATTAGTTGAGATAGACATACAGTGCTTTAAGAGTCAGGACTTGCTATCTTTTGGTGCAAGGTGGCGAACCTAGAGGCAACGCTAACTGTGCACTAGCTTGCTATTTAAGCAAAATACATTAGCGTTTGAAGATCTAAATGACTTAGGCCCCAAATATTTGAGAGTCTGTCGCCCAAATCCCTATGGACCCTCCTAGATGTTAAGGTCAGCAGAATTTTCCTCTTCTTGGTGCTTTTATCTTCCTCAGAAATGGGGGTGGCGGTGGCCAAGGAGAGGGCATTATCTGTGATAGCCCCTAAATTGTGGAATTGCCTTCTTGGGAATATGGTTCTGGCTTCTTTGCTATGCAGCTTTCAGCAGATGCGGAAGACACAAGCCTTTGGCACCTGTGACATGTCTTTCCAGGACCCATCCTACCCCTGCAACTGTAATCTGTTGTAACTGTGTTTAATTCTGAATTGTTGTAACCCTCCCTGGGACCTGCTGGTGAAGGGTAGGTAATTTATTTTTTATTTTTTATTACTAGTAGTGGTAGAAATAGTAGGAATGCTCTGAAGGTGTGACTGTTGCATCAATCTTTTCCAGCAGCTGCAGAAATGGGGAGCATGCACCGGTGGTGTGCTGTCTTGGCAGTGGTAATCACTGTTGCTAAACTGAGCACAGAGGGCAAAAGTACCCCATCGCCCAAGTTCACGAAGATAAAAGTGGCTGGCATGGAAGATGGTGACGGCCTTGGTGCATCCGATGCTTCACCCACTGAAGACAACCATTTCACTGAACCAGCCGAGACAAGTGACTCCACCATGGAGCTGTCCACTCCAAACTACGCCTTCCGAACAGCCACCACTCTCTTTCCTTTTGAAAACTTCACCCTCGACTCATCCGACTTCTTCTTTAACTGCTGCGATTGCTGTGCTGCCACCCCAGGGGAGAAAGGCGAACCCGGAGAGCGAGGATTGCCAGGTATGGGAAGGCAAATGCATGACTGAGTGGTTTACGATGGCCTTTTGTCATTCACATTTCCAGACAGAAATAAGCAGGATGTGTGTATGTGTGTGAGAGAGAGTGTGAAAGAGAGAGAGAGGGAGAGAGAGGGAGAGAGAGAGAGAGAGAGAGAGAGAGAGAGAGAGAGAGATGCAAACATTTTAATTAATCACAAGTCAAGCACTGGGGAAGAGAGATGTGGTGCCACGATCAAGGTAAAGCTAGAATATATGAAAATAGAGATCAATGAGTAATCTTCATTCTTATTTAGTGTCTGTGAAACTAGATGCAGTGTAAAGGAGAATATATCAATGCCTTGTTGGCAAACTTGTGTGGTCATGCAACTTGCTTCCAGGGGGTCAGGCCTGTTGCTCTGTTGCAGCAAAAGCAACACAACGTCTTGTGGAACTTTCGTGACCAACAGCAATCTGTCACGGCGTAAGCTTCACGAGATATTGAAGTGGTTACCCTCAAGATGCTACAAGACTTTTTGTTGCAGATTTTTCAAATGTCCACTCTATAAATAGGTCTGAAAGGAGAGGCGGGAGAAAAAGGACTCCAGGGTCTACCAGGAAGTCCTGGACTACAAGGCATGAGAGGATTCAAAGGAGACAAAGGTATGGACACTGATCAAGTGAACTGTTTGAAAAATGAATGGGGATTAGTTTTGCACAGTAATGTCTTTGGGGCACAAAATGAAGGAAACCACAATTTCTTTCACATTTTCAGACTTGATCCTCTTTTTTTCAGCTTCTGACCTCCAATAGGGTTAGCATCACCAGCACCATCTTGTCCTTCACCCTCAGGTTCCAGACTGGGTTACAACCCGCAATGTTAAAAAATAGTCTAAAACAACTTACAATCACAGACAGTGGCGTAACATGGGGAGGGGGGCTCCAAAGGGTCGGATGCCTTGTGTGCAAAACTATTAGGGGTGCAAAATTTCAAAAGAAGAAAAAAAATAGCACACCCTCCCCCTCAGCCTGCGCCTCTCTCAAGAGGCAGGGAATGCTCTTCGTTGTGCACCCTGCTGCTGTTGCTGGCAGTAGCAGGAGTTTCGTGGGCTCCTTGCCCCCAGATCTTTAGATGAGGCTGAGGCAGCCTACTGAGGAGGAGGCGGTGGGTGTGCTTGAGTGAGATGAGGCCAGCCAGACAAGCTATTAACCAACCAACCAACCAACCAACCAACCAACCAACCAAGGTTGGATGGCCAACTGTCAGGGATTATACTAGCTGCCATTCCTGCATTGCAGGGGGTTGGGCCAGATGACTCTTGGATCAAACTCTACCATTCTATGATTCCAGCAGAATTTATTCTATCTGTTTGACCATCTTTGTATCAGGAAAGCTTCTTTCACAGGCCATAATTACCCGACGAACAATTGAATTCATGGAATGCAACCTAAAATGTTTATTTGCACTTACTATATCTTTGTTTGGAACGAGATGTGCCCTCATTTTAAGTGCAAGGCAAGAGATGAAATGTGATGTATAAGTCATTTGACACGTAGGGATATCACAAAGAACACCAATAACAGAACATACCATTGTAAAAATATCACAGGAGATAAAGGAGAACATGGAGCCGAAGGAGCAAATGGAATCCCAGGATTTCCAGGCAAGACAGGAGAACAAGGTATGCCACACTAAATTTGATGAGAGTTAGGGCGATGGGGCTGTTCATAAAGCATAACATTTTTACACTCTCTTTGAACCCAATCTCTTCCATTGGCCACCAGTTGTCACCATATGCCAGTGCCACCATATGCCACCATATGATCAGTGCCAAGTTCTGGGGTGGGAGGTGGATGAATGAGTGAGGCCTGGTGACAAGGGAAAAGAGGCCCAGAAAATCACAAAACCATGTGAAAAGTGGGCATATATATACAGTATACCTATATATCTATATATCTATATCTATATTGATATCTATATCTATATCGATATAGATATAGATATTGATATCGATATAGATATCGATATCGATATCAATAGTGCATACTGTTATAGTTTGGTAAAGTATGTTTGTACATGTGTAGAAAGAAATAATCTAATAAGAATGCTGACTGAAAAAATAAAAGAAACATAAAAATAAAGTCATGGCAAACATGTAAAAACATTCTGGTTTTACATGTGGCCAAAATGGAGGCAGTAGCTCATACTGTAACTGGCTAGAACTTGGAGAAGAAGCAGGAAGGAAGCAAAGTCTGAAAGGAAGTGGTCTTCTTCACCAACAAGCGGTGAAGGTTGCCTTTCAGTTTATCCCCCCCCCCCCATTCAGGTAGTGAATTGCAAGTGACGCTGTTTACTCCCAACACATACTAGATCATTTTGCTAGAGAAGCAACCCACAGGCCTCCCTCCATGCCTCCTCAGTGTCAAATTATGCTAATTTCATCCTTGAAACCTTCCAGGTATTTCAACGAAACACCAGTAGTTGGGTTGATACCATTTTGCTATGGCACCTGGTTGGGAATGACATCCTCAAATTGCCATTTCTTGAAGTCCTGTGCTTCTCTTCAAGTTTTTTCCTTTTAATCACACCAGGCTATACAACCCTTCTAGTCAATACAATTACATCGTCACAAAGTTCCTTCCCCGGTGGAGGGGCTCTTGGATCCCCATGAGATGTTATGACTTCACATCAGGGGCACCAACCATATGGGGGGGCGAAAGGGGCTTCGGCCCCCTCAATATTTGTGGGGAGGGGGCTGAGCCCCCCCAATATTGAGGGAGTTGCCATCCCCTGCTGCTAATGGGAGAGCATTGGTGCACTGGCTGGGGGTGGGGCATGTCATGTGACACTCCCGTGTGTGTGTGTGGGGGGGCTAAGTTGGTGCCCCAGCTTCACATGTACAGTTCTATGCCTAATGGACCTTTGCAAAGAATAGTATCCTCTTTTGTGATAGGAGGGGCCAGGGAAACCAGGTAATGACACACCTATGAAGCCCTGCATCATGTTCTGGGAGATGTGTGAGGTATTTGGAGGGGGTGTTGCAAGCCGACTTCTCCTTGGAACAGCTGAGAACTATAGTGGTCCTCAGCTGTTCCCAGCCCCAATCTCACCACGCGTTCCTCTCCCTCACCAACCTGCTGATAAGTGTTGGAAAGCTGCCATATACCGAGTCAGACGATTGTTCATTCTAGCTCACTATTGTCCACAGTGAGTGGCAGTGGCTCTCCAGGGTGGTAGTAGATAGAGGCCTACCTGGAGATGCCAGGGATTGAATCTGGGACCTCCTGTATGCAAATAAGATGCTCTGCCACTGAGCTACGGTCCGTTGCGATTCGCAGAGTGTTCCCATTGGCTCCTCAGCATTTCTTTAGGCTAACCAGCCATGCTGAGCAGGGAGGAGGCCTGCAGGAAATTAGCCTGTGGGTTAATTCATGAACTAGGCCGCAACTTGACCCCGTGACCCTATATTTGTGTCTTTACTATTTCTAGGTGAAATGGGATTCAAAGGAGACAAAGGAAACTATGGCCTGCCCGGCGCCAAGGGGCAAAAGGGCAACAAGGGTGAAACGTGTGAGAACGGCACCAAAGGAGAGAAGGGAGACAAAGGGGAGCTGGGATTGCCGGGGATCGATGGGGAAAATGGGGAGAAGGGAGAAAAGGGGGAGCTTGGGGAAAAGGGCTACTGTGGAGATCCTGGAGATAAAGGTGATAGGGGAGAACGGGGGGAGATTGGGCCCAAAGGAGACAAAGGTGTCAAAGGAGACATGGGGGTCGAGGGGATCCATGGGATGGATGGGCAGAAGGGAGAAAAAGGCGACCAAGGTTTTAGGGGGGACAAAGGTGACCCAGGGCCAATTGGGATAATGGGACCCCCTGGGGTGAAAGGAGCGGCCGGCTTCAAAGGAATCAGGGGACCACCTGGGAAGAAAGGTGCCAAAGGTCCCAAGGGGTCAAAGGGCGAGATCACAAGCCCCCCCAGATCAGCTTTCAGTGTTGGCCTGTCCAAGCCTTTCCCACCTCCCAACATACCTATTAAGTTTGACAAGATTCTGTACAATGACCAGGAAGATTACAATCCCTCGACGGGGAAATTTAATTGCACCATCGCTGGGGCTTATATCTTCTCCTACCACATGACCATCCGAGGGCGGCCTGCTCGCATCAGCATCGTGTGCCAAAACAAGAAGATGGTCAGGTCTCGGGAGACCTTGTATGGGCAAGAGATAGACCAGGCTTCCTTCCTAACCATTCTGAAATTAAACATAGGGGATCAAGTTTGGCTGGAGGTCACGCGAGACTGGAACGGGGTTTATGTTAGTGCTGAAGATGACAGCATATTTTCTGGTTTCCTCTTATATCCTGATGAAATGCTTGACACCTTACTATAAGTATGGCGTCTGGATTTGAATGCATCACCAAGAATTCCCCCCCTTTCTCTCTTGTTTATTTTAAAGAAGCATATTTTGTAATCCATATCATAGTCCGCAATCCATATATTTATAATATTTCTTTAAAAAGGCATGTTTATTAATTGCATTGCACTAAAGCACGTAGCATCTATTTCAGAGTAAATTTTTATTGTTGCATAATAAAATGTCATAAAATTTTATTTTTGGAAGTGGTCTGGTTCAGCTAGTTCCCCAAACTGATGTTCTCCAGATGTTTTGGCCTGTGGTTACCTTAAGCCAGGAATGTTCAAAGTCTGTTTCGGGGGCCTAATCCGGCCTGCCGGTCGATTCAATCCGGCCCCCGTGGCAGTATATGTCCTGGGGTAAAAGCCTAAAAAAAGTTCAACAACTTTGGGGTAAAATTGTAAAAAAAGCTGAACAACCTAAAAAAAGCTCAACAGCTGTGGGGTTAAATCCTAAAGAAAGCTCAACAATTGTTGGGTAACCTTCAATCCTAAAAAAAAGCTCAACAATTTCGGTCGGCCCTCACGCATGTTCACTTCATCAAATCTGGCCCTCTTTGAAAAAACTTTGGCCACCCCTGCTAAGCCCTGAGCAGCACAGTCAACAGTCAGGGACAACAGCAGTTGTGGTCCAACAACACCCAGAAAACATCAGGTTGTGGGAGGTTGTGCTGGATAAAACCTCCAAAAGGAGTCCATGTTTTAATTTTTAGCTAATTAAAATTATTCTCTGATCTCAACTTAGTTTTAGATTAATTCAGACATGGTCAAGCTCTGCATTCCTTCTGCAGCCGTGACCTTCCTTGGAGTGGGCATTGCTATTGTAGAATCTGAAAAAAGGCTTGCAGGATTTTACTTAAAGGTACCCGCATCGAATAGCTAAAAATATCTTGTGCTCATTTCTTCCAGTCACATTAATCGTTTTAAGAAAGTTTGTTTATCAATCCAATATCATCAAGTGCAATGAAAGTTTGATGTAGAAATTGTATCATATAATCAATGTATTAAAATAAGTCTATTCGCTCATCAAATTGCTTTTGTACTTAAGTAAATTGCATTCCTTGGAGTGTTCTATAATAAAGTAATATGACTGTTTGATTGCAAGTGTTTCTTCTGCATAATATATAGATGTGAAACAAAATGGGACACAAATTGTGGTAATCAAGTGGTGAGAAAGCACATGAAGAATGCAAATGTGTGAACCAATCCTCCGTATGGTTTTCCTCACAGAAGATGCATTATGGCAAAGTTTGGCAATGGCTAACCAATGGCATTGGCTGTGTTTACATACGTATAAGACTAAGTTATGGCTTCAGTGAAAGGTAGATAGCCGTGTTGGTCTGTCATAGTCAAAACAAAATAAAATAAAACAACCAGTAGGAGAGCACTTCAATCTCCCAGGACACTCTATACAAGATCTCAAAGTAGCTGTCTTATTGCAAAGGAATTTCAGAAATAGACTGGAAAGAGAAGTTGCTGAATTGCAACTCATTACCAAGCTTAAAACCATGGAGAGACCTGGTCTGAACAAAGACATTGGATTCTTATCTCATTATACATGACAAAGCTTTTTTAACCTTCTCACCCCTCGCTTTTTCCTGTAAGACTAATTGCAGCCGTTAACAGTCGTCAACAGGTTTACCACAGCTATCAACCTTTCACCCATTTCCACCACCCCTCTGAGTAATACCCCTCCCCACCCTCTCACTATATATCAGGGTCTGGTGACTTCTGTTTCAGTGTATCTGAAGAAGTGTGCATGCACACGAAAGCTCATACCAAGAACAAACTTAGTTGGTCTCTAAGGTGCTACTGGAAAGAATTTTTTTTATTTTATTTTGTTTTAAGTTAGGGCTTATCTAGCATAAGTGCATCTTGTTTGACTGTCCAAACTTGCAGTGCGATTTGAAGCCATGGTTTGTTGTTGGCCTATGAATCATGGCTTAACTGTGGTTTGTCATTACATCAGAACCCAGCTTCCTGGCTTAACTTTGGCTTGTTTTAGTGCGCCTCCGTAATTGCTTGCCAAGCTACAGAGGTGTGAGGCAAGAGCAGCTGTCCAGACGTAGCCCTCTCTCTTCCTCCTGCCTGCCACCAGCCAACTCCCCCTGCATCAAATCCTCCACAATAAGCAAAGCATGAAAGCTTGTTTTGCTAACATTTATGCAGCACTGCATGCTGAAAACACAAGGTAAAGATTACCTCAAGTTGATCATCTGCTCAGTGTAAAGCAAGCAGCTCTTAAAGGGAACAAAAAGGTACTTTTTCCTTCCAAGCCTAGATCCTCTGCTATTGGACTACCAAACAACATTTCTTGAGCCTGAAAACCTCCTCCTGCCTCTCTTTAGCTTCATAACGTCTCCTTAACCCACACTTGTGTCTTTTGCTCTGTTATTTACCCTCACCCTGGCACTGGGAAGCAGACTACTGCGCCTGCCTCACAAGGTCTTTCCAAACCGCCTCCCAAAATATATCAGATGGAGGCAGCGCTGTTCTTTCTGTTCACAGCGGGGGCTGAGATTACACAGAGGACTGAACGAAAAGGCTCCACCCATGTTCTTAGCCCTCTCTCCAGGAGCATCACGTTCGGGGGCTAATATAGTTTGTTTTCAGACAAGTGTTCCTGGTAGCTTGAAACTAAGCTGGAAACACTGCGATTTACCCAGATGGAGATTGCAACTGCCACAGTCGCCTTAATAAGCTGCTTGATGTAATCATCTAACAGCAGTGTGCTCTCCTTGTAGGATGTGCCATTTGTCACTGCCATTAACCTGTGGGAAGCAGGGGGTGAAAGTGGTTGTACACTGATAGCAAAAGAAGGAAAGCTAATGATTTTGCCTAGCTGGGTTGCAGAAAAGATTTCTCTGTGTGAGATTTATCTATCATCTATATCTATCTATCATCTATATCTATCTATCTATCTATCTATCATCTATCTATCTATCTATCTATCTATCTATCTATCTATCTATCTATCTATATCTATATCTATCTATCTATCTATCTATCTATCTATCTATCTATCTATCTATCTATCATTCTCTCTCTCTCTCTTTCTCTCTCTCATCTATCTATCTATCTATCTATCTATCTATCTAATCTATCATCATCATCATCATCTATCATCTCTCTATCTACATCTCTCTATCTACATCTGTCTGTCTGTCTGTCTGTCTGTCTATCTATCATCTATCAGCTATATGATAGATATACAGGATGTGAAGATGTCGGGATGTGTGTGTGTGCGTTTGTGTGTACAGCAGGTGTGGGGAACATTTGGCCCTCCAGATACTGCTGAACTGCAACTCCCATCATCCCTGAACATTGGTCATGCTTCCTAGGGCTGATGGGAGTTGTAGTTCAGCAACTTCTTGAAGGCCAAATGTCCCTCACCCTCACTGGTATGTTCGTGTGTTGCATGTATTTGCATGTGGGTGAGAAACTGTGGAGCGGCTGTGTCCACTGACAGCTTTGGCCTGGCCCACATTTTGACCCTGCTCACCCCTCAAGAAGCTGGCAACAAGGAAATGTGGCCTATGGGCCCGAAAGGGTCTCTGCCTCTGCAGCAGCTGAGTAAGGCGCCTTGGCTCAGTGGATTTTTCTTTCATCTCCTCTCTCAGGAGCATCAAAGGGAGCACGTGCAAGCGCCAAGTGCAGAGTGAAGATGCCAGGGAAGCAGGTGTATTGTGAGCTGTTGGGGTGAAAAATGAAGGTGCTTCACTGTAAGCAGGGGGGCTTCATGAAGATGAATTCAAAATGTAGCAACCTTGAAACAAGGAGTTCCTCTGAAAGAGACATCATATGATTTGTTCCAGAGAGAGCCACGAGGATTGTTCATACCAGGCCGAACCAGATTAATGTGGTTGTCAGTTTTATGCTCCAGAAGGGGTGCTTTGAAATGGAACTTCTCATCAAATATGCTGTCCCCCTTGGTGGAGAACTTTAAAAATTGAAACATACTTGTGGCCTTTTTATTGTCGCATTCCCCATAATTCACCAAGCTTTCTACCTGTTTCACCGATATTACATCTTCCCAGTTTTACAAATTTTTTTTGTTAATCCTCCTCCCATTGATTTGTGGGTTCATTCCCATTAATGGAGCCATGTGGGTCTATGCAAGGCAATAAGGCGAGGCATTGGAAATGGCTCGATTTTGAGTGGCAATACATGACATTGGCCAAAACACCCAATAGCATTGTGTGCTTAAGCTGGTGTGCCGTTGCATCATTACCCTATTATCTGATGATCTGTTGAATGTACAGGGACATATGATGGAACATTTCAAAATATTGCTGAATAAATGTTGCACAGGTGTTTGCGTGGGGAGAGTTTAAAGTCAACTCTTGTATGGGTAACTGTTTTGAGCCTGATGGATGCATTTTCCTGTTGCCTTATTTTTTTACATTAATAATAATAATAATAATAATAATAATTTATTATTTATACCCCGCCCATCTGGCTGGGTTTCCCCAGCCACTCTGGGTGGCTTCCAACAGAACATTAAAATGCAATAATCTATTAAACATTAAAAGCCTCCCTAAACAGGGCTGCCTTCAGATGTCTTCTAAAAGTCTGGTAGTTGCTTTTCTCTTTGACATCTGGTGGGAGGGCATTCCACAGGGCAGGTGCCACTACCGAGAAGGCCCTCTGCCTGGTTCCCTGTAACTTGGCTTCTCGTAGTGAGGGAACCACCAGAAGGCCCTCGGCACTGTACCTCAGTGTCCGGGCAGAACGATGGGGGTGGAGACGCTCCTTCAGGTATACTGGACTGAGGCCGTTTTCTATACTGCTTTCCATAAAACACCATTGGCTAAAAGGATGGCAGAAGCTGTTGTCTAATAACATCTGGATGGCACCATGTTCCCAGAAGGCAAGACACAGTGATAACAGCAAGAACCTTTACTGAGCTAACAGAACTGGGCAACAGGGGCAAAGCAACTGCTTATATACATTTCTGAAGGTCTGGGCCACTCCCACTCCCAATGTGATTGGCTGTCTAAACTTCCAAGCTGCGAATCATGACTCAGAGTTTAAGGACCAATGGCAGAGGCCCAAATCCTGAAATGTTCTGTGATTGGATATCATCTATCGAATCAGAACACAGGGGCTCATAATCCTTAGTCCAGACTCAAGCTCAGGCAAACACAGACCACTGAATACATAACATTCACTACCCCTGCAAAAGATCACACATCTTTCAGCTGCATGGGGGCATTGACTCAAGCTGCAGGGGGTAGACGTCAGCTCTCTCTGTAGCCTTCCAAAGCAGTTTCTAAGATATATCATAAAAGAGAGGCGCACAGCCAGCCAAATTCCCTGGAATTCAAGCGGTGCTATAGGTGTTTCAAATGCCTGTATATGCCACCATAAATGAGATTCAGGAGAAACTGCCAAAAGATGACTGTCACTTTCCCTGGGATGAAAGGAGAAGTCCTTGTGGATGGGTCAGTTCTCAGTGTGTCTTAGAATCCTTGTCCCCATGGATGGTTAAAGGCAGGGACAGTCTATGGGCTGTGCAATTTCAAAAGGACCCCTGAAACCATCGCTGACAGAAATGTATTGCGTGTGTGTTTGTGTGTTTACATGCAAGCTGAAGTCTGGATTGCATGCCAGATACCAAACTCTTTGTGAAATCCCCTGCGGCTGGAATCTCGGAAGATTAATGCTCCTGACTTCCTTGATATTTGAACTTATATAGTATCAGGACAAGGCGGGAGGATGGATAAATTAATTGCTCGCTAGCATTTTTATTATTCTGTACAAATGGGTGTTGGTGCTTCAGAGGCAGAAACAACTACAGAATCCTTGCCTCCAGCAGTCACTTGTGGAGATAAGGCTGTCAAATGGAACAAGGAGAGCTATAAAATATAACCCTTAAGATTAAGATAATGCTTTTAGCGCTTTGATGGCTAACCCTCCTAATATATGGTGTCTGGTCAAGGTGCCTCAGGCTCCGAAGAATACACTCAAATTGCATTCATCTAGGCTTGTAAACTTTCATTTTTTGTGGATTAGTTTTAGAATAAATTGTAGCAACATGCTTCCTGTTTTTATTATTATTTAAAAACTTATTTGCGTGTAGCAGCTGTGAATTCCTAGATGCAAGGAAAAACACCACAAGATTTCTGTTCATTTTAAAGGGGCCTCTTCTTATTCTCCTAGAGTTAAAAGTGGAGTTAAAATAGTGACCCTCCTTGATTAATTATACTATTAAATAGGCAAAGCAGTTCCGACCCTACTGGGAAATCCCAGTTTGAGGGGCTACGCTTCAAATACCACATTAACGATGTGTTTTCTATTTCCCTCTCCTGTTTTTTTGAAAAGAGGTTTGTGGGGGATCCAGCTGGTATTAGAACTTCAAATGGATAATTGCGTCTGAAGAACAGAGAGAACCAATTCTTTTGAACAACCTGAGGGCCAAGAGAAGCAATATGTTACTGAGGAACAGGGGCTACCAAATCATGTAAAGGTTTCATGTAGTTCAGTTAGTAAAATTTCTGTAGTTGCAATGGGTTAGGGTGTATCAGTTTTCATTACTGCGGCTAAGAAAGGCTCCATGCTTCCTGCCAGAGAAAATCCCTTGTAATGTATACCCTTGAGGAAACCATGTGAAGACTTGTCATCTAGGTTATGGCCTCCAGTTGCTTGCTTATCCTAATGGCTCCACAGATGTAGTATAAAGAAGCTGTTGACTGCCATTGCCATGTCATTGCCCCCTTCACAGCAGTTTAATTCTGCAACAAGCACCTGGCTGTATTATGCCCTTCAACTGCCCTTGAAGATTGCAGTCAAAAATAACTAGCAAGCTTAGAGCTAGTTAATGCGTGAAGGGGTTAAGACCACAGAGCTGTATTCCTAGACTCAGTTAGGTCACACCCCCTCACCTCCAGTGAAGAAGGAAGTGAAGCTTCTTCCTTTATTCTCTTCTTCCGATAAAAGGAGGGAAGAGCTAAAAGACACTATAGATGAATGGTCACATCTGCATCCATCTGGGCTTGACTTTAAGCCAAGTCTCTCGTTAAGTCAGGGCTCAATTCAAAGTACTGGTTTCGACATATAAAACCTCACAGCTCAGGAACCACCTCTCCACATATGAACCTACTGGCACTCTGAATCAAACATCTGAAGCCATTCCTTGTGTGCCTTCCCTCCAAGAGAGGTTGGCAACTTATGTCTTTTCAGTGGTGGCCCCCTGAATGTGGGATGCCTGGAGCCTTCAAGACCAAAGTTTAGGTGTTCCCATTCACCCAAGCATTTGAGTCTTAATTGGGTCATAGAGTATGATCATAGTAACTGGTGTTCATATTGAGTAGGGTGGGGTAGGATTTGTCCTTTCTATGTTATTGCAAGTGGATCACTTTTAGTTATTTCACTTTTATTATCAATTTTAAATTTTATAATTGCTTTTATAATTGTAAGTCGCTTACTTTTTGTAGTAAGCGACAAATAAATATAATAAAGCACCACGACTAATACTACTGTCACCAATACTATCCTTCCAGTTGTCCTCAAATCTCTGGAGGAGCTTTCAGAATCTGGTTGCTTCTGTGTGGTGAGCATAACACATAGCTAGACCCTCAGCACCCATCAAAGAGCCATAACACCCACACATTTCATTTTGTTTTTCTTTATTTAAGAGTTTTGCTTCCTTAAACTCCAACTTACAGCTCTCCACTGAGAAATCATTTTCTATTAAGTGAAATTTAAGTCTTGAATTTATGTCCACATTGTTAGCCTTAACGGTCCTACATTCTGGCCTCCAGTTATTAGAACCACTACATAGGAAAATTGGATTTTGTTTCAATGAGGACAAACTAATAAAACAACTACTGGTTTTTATTTTAGTTGGGATGTGATTTAAGCAAGTAATACTCCATTTTATGGGACCCTTGGAGTACTAGGCTGACATTTCTAGAGGCCTACATAAACTTTCATGGTCCTATAACACTATATTAAGCTACAGGGTCTTCATAAATATGCAAAATAGCTTTAATAAGATCATCGGCCATGATTGTTCATCAATTTGGTATTGAAAGAGTACCGATTTAGTCAATAAAAATGTCTTGCCTATGGAGCTCGTGCGCTCTAAGTTTATTTTATTTCATTTAAACGAGGTAATAAAATGTTAGAATAACAGGGTCACACCACTTGTTTAAGTGAATTTGCTCCTATGGACATTCTGGGACTTCATCCTACTGGGTACATAGCTATGTGCTATTGCTGAGCGGTGGGCAACCAACTCATCAGCATGTTCCCTCAGAACTAAGTCCCACCGAGTTCAACAGAACTTAATGCCTAGTAGGTGTGTTTAGGATTGCTGCCTTAGCTGGAGGGGAAGTGGTGGTTATAGGAAATTTATAAACTCAAATGTAATGATTATGACTGGAGAGAGCAATGGTTGGCACATAAAGTGCCTGTGTTTTATATTGTCAGCTTAAAAATTCATACCAGGAAATGAAGAATTGGGTTGGATCGTTATTATAAATAGAGCCATAGCAATTTTATACTCCATCACCGTCACATTAACTTGGAAATAAACGCCCAGGGTTTCCATGGGATATATCTCCAGGCATGTGCGCTTTTGTTGGGATTTAACCTTTCATATCCCGACAGTGGACCAATATAGTATTGTGCATGCAGTAGATGTTGCCAGATCAAGATGAATGTGGTCCCATGAAGGATTGTGAACTGGGCAAGAGAAGACAAAGAAAGTGATCTGGTTGGGGAGCAGACCTGTCAGGCTGGTAGGTCCTATCTGGATATATGATTATGGGAACCTGCAGTTTATTTACAGGGCTGTTGGGAGGATAACAGCTGGAGGGAGGGGACCCAAGGAGGGCTGCTCTGAACTCCATGGGAGAAAGGTGAAGATATGACAGACAGCAACACTTTGGCATTTGGGGGGGGGGCCTTGAGCAAGACACCCTTAATGTGCCCTCTTTCTCCTTGAGTCTACCCCTTCAGTGCCATTCTTGACAGCTGCTCCTCTCCCTCATCACTGCTACCAGGACAGAACCAGTGAGCAAGTAGACAGTGACAGCTCCTCCTTCTCACCAATGCACTTGTTTGCTTGCTGATCTCCACATTGGACAGAGAGGGAGGTGTAGGTTGCAATTGTGAAGAGGAAGAGCTGGTGCAGGGGGCCTCTGGTCGGATGTTTCTGGGAAGCCCCCAAAAGGGCATGAGTGCAACAGGGCTCTTCCTACTTGTCCTGAAGTCCCCAAGATAAAATATGCTTTCCCCATTGCAGCACCTGTCTTTCAAGGGAGCCCTACTATTTATATGTATGTATATATATATATTACAGTTTTTGTGACTGGGTTAACTAAAGGTGCAAAGGGACGCGGGTGGCACTGTGGGTTAAACCACAGAGCCTAGGGCTTGCCGATCAGAAGGTCGGCGGTTCGAATCCCCGCGACGGGGTGAGCACCCGTTGCTTGGTCCCTACTCCTGCCCACCTAGCAGTTCGAAAGCACGTCAAAGTGCAAGTAGATAAATAGGTACCACTGCAGCGGGAAGGTAAACAGCGTTTCCGTGTGCTGCTCTGGTTTGCCAGAAGTGGCTTAGTCATGTTGGCCACATGACCTGGAAGCTGTACGCCAGCTCCCTCAGCCAATAAAGCGAGATGAGCGTCGCAACCCCAGAGTCAGTCACAAGTAGACCTAATGGTCAGGGGTCCCTTTACCTTAACTAAAGGTGCAGGCAGGTCAAGGAATCTGGCTATATATGTGTGTATGTTTCATCCATCACCATAAGCTCTTAGGACCCTTCCGGTACCCAATTATCTGCTCAAAACACAAGACAAAACGGTCCTTGCAGACCAGCTGCCAGTCACTTAGTGACATGCAAGGATGTCACCAACCTCTTTAAAAAGTGTAACAAGCAGAGTTGCCAGCTAACGCTTCCCAGCAATTCCCCCTGATGTCCCGTAAAAAGTGGGGTGCATTTATTAGTTCAAGTGGCATTGACTCTCTGGTTCTGTTGGTCACACGAACTAGTTCTGCATTCTTCCATTAACATGTAAATCGGTGGAGAAAATGTCTGCAGGCTGGTGGCTTCTCACTTAATTCCCCCTCCGTCCCAGTGCTCCCCCAGAAGACTCGTAGCTGTTGGAGACTGATTAGTTGAGCTTCTCTTGGATGTTGGAAGAATTTACTCTTAAGTCCACACAACCTCTCAGTCCAAATGAAAATAAAGATGGCCTTTCTTGGGCCGCTGAATTTTATTAATTAATGGGAATGGGTGGGAAAATAATGAAGAAAAGGGGTGGAAGAAGGGATAACGCTAGCGTATTTGTTTTGTCTCATTTAACTTATTTCTGTGGTGTTCAAGTTTACTTTATATTCCATCTTTCTTCCAGTCAGTGTCCATAAAGGCCTCCAGAGGTTGCTGGACTACAACTCCCATCAACCATGATCACTGGTTATGCTGGCTGGGGCTGATGGGAGTTGGAATCTGAAAAATGTCTGGAGGGACAAAGGTTGACATAGAATTCCCAGGTGGCTGTTCTTCCAGGCACTGATCAAACCTAGAACATGCTTAATATTTGTACAGCTCAGCCGCCAAATTCTACACAATCATGTTCGGTTTTTATTGTCTAATGCTCAGCATGTTGAAAAATGCAATGTTTACTGTCACTTAGAATATAGCCTCTTTAAATCAAATTGTTCTGAATTTCTACACCTGCCCACCCCATAGTCCCAGCTGCAGCTAAAAAAAGTTAGTGTTCATGTCATGGATGTTTTCGCTGAGATTCCTGCCTTGCAGGGGGCTGGACTAGATGACACTTGGGGTCCCTTCCAACTCTGCAATTTGTGCTGATGCACAAAATCCTCCAGTTTGTATTGTGCTGGCCCAAATCCATACTTCTTTTTTTTTTGGGGGGGGGGGATACACATAAATGGGAATGTTAAAATGCACACTAACATATTGTAGAATAGCCTAGCTGTGTCGTTTTGCATTTCATTGTTCTTAGGTGACAGTAAACAGTAAGCATAGAAATCACCAGCAGAGGGCAATGTTGCTCTACATCAGACTAAAAGGCAATAAAATAAGATGAAAAATTGGACGCTTAGGCTTCTGAAATCAGTTGGGGGGGCAGGAAAGGGGACTCCTAGCATCGAAATGTCCTTTGCCTTGACTTGGAGCTTAATATATCTAAAGCTCAGGGAAGAAATATGGTGCCACTGGAGACAATAAGGGGCTGGAGATCTCTGGAGCTATTTCTTGCACATTCTTGGGTTACAAAAGTGCAGCGAGCATTTACAGCACCAGCCTCATTTTGGGAGGGTGCATGGAAGGCTGAATACAGGCCACCTGCTTTCCTCCCTTGACTGGTTGCAGGGCGGCAAAGGAAGCCTTGCTTCAGGCTCCACATCTTTCTTAACAGGGGACCAGTGCAATGCTGACTGTGCATGTTACTGGGCCGCAGCATCTTTGAAATAAGCAGCTTGTTCCCAGGAGAAAAGTAAAAGCAAGCATTAACAGGGACACCCAAGCAAGCAAGCAAGCAGCTTTTAACCCCAAAAGCACTGTTATGATTTTTGTCCAAGCCGAGCGGCAACAGCTGCAGCGAGGGCTGGTCTGACTTTTGCCTGTCTCACTAAACCGTGAGAAAGCTGCCTTATCTTTTCCTACATGGAATGTTTATGTTTTACTGTACTATTGTAATCCTAGCCTTTGTGGTCTCTCTCCTGGCTTGCAAAGATGCCGGACAGACGGCTTTATGGCAGCTCTGTCATTGAGCTGGCAGCAGAGATTCTCTCTGCACTATTCCTACAAGAAATAGTTTAGCCTTAATTAATTTTGGCTTGTGTGTGTTGTTCTTCATTCTGGGAACAATCGCACATGACTGCGCCACCGGACTCTCTGTAGCCGGGGATGTGCGCACACGGCTTTGCTCTGGCTTTGGGGCAGTCTCACAAACTGTCCCAGGCGGGGTATTTAATGACAAGCACTACCAGCATCCTGGAATCCTGAATTCTGCAATCTACACCAAGACTGAGGCCAATGGCGGACCTTGGGACCTCAAAGCAGTGCCTTGTGCAATGGCAAAATTGGGTGCCCCTGCCTCTCACCTTCCATTATATATCACAATTGCAGCACCCCCAAGGCTCCAAGTCCAGTGTAACTAAATGGGCTGCATCCTCTCATGGATGTTTGCAAACTCTCCTAAGATGCCCTGTCTTGTTAAGCCGTGTCCTATTGCACAGATACCCGATGGCAGAGTTCTACCTCCACTGTCGGAGGCAAGATGCCTCTGAACCACATTTTCTGCAGCTGGGTCCTGCTTGCCCGCTTCCCATAGGCATCTGATTGGGGGCTGTGAGAATAGGATACTGGAGGATACTGGGGTCACAGGCCCCACCCAGCAGGGTTCTTCTTACATCCTTACGATGGCATTCCACGCCAATCATTCTTTATAAGATCTCTCTTCCCCTCTAACGACAGCCTCAGAAGGATTGCACTTTCCTCCTCCTCTTCGAAAGCACGATGAGAAGACTCGGAAGAAGAGCTTCAAATTATTGCACACCGTTTCCCACTAAACTCCATTCCACCAAGACATTGAAACACCAACACAAGATGATTATTAATCACTTCCACAGTGCACTTCAGCGTATAAAATGCTTTGCAGTTCTTATCTCGTTTCTCTTGATAACTCAGGCTCTGAGCAGGTGGTTACTGAATGCGTAGCTTATATGTGCTATGGTTTTCCCAGTAGTAATGTACGGAAGTGAGAGCTGGACCATAAAGAAGGCTGATCGCCGAAGAATTGATGCTTTTGAATTATGGTGCTGGAGGAGACTCTTGAGAGTCCCATGGACTGCAAGAAGATCAAACCTATCCATTCTTAAAGAAATCAGCCCTGAGTGCTCACTAGAAGGACAGATCCTGAAGTTGAGGCTCCAGTACTTTGGCCACCTCATGAGAAGAGAAGACTCCCTAGAAAAGACCCTGATGTTGGGAAAGATTGAGGGCACAAGGAGAAGGGGACGGCAGAGGATGAGATGGTTGGACAGTGTTCTCGAAGCTACTAACATGAGTTTGGCCAAACTGCGAGAGGCAGTGAAGGATAGGCGTGCCTGGCGTGCTCTGGTCCATGGGGTCATGAAGAGTCGGACACGACTGAACGACTGAACAACAACAACAATATGTGTTACCTAGGGATGGGCAAATCTGTCATTTCTGGTTTCTCTAAATTTCTCGTTTCCCCAGTGTTAAGTTCTTTACATTTCTGCATCAGCCTGGTATTTTTTTTTAATAAAAAAAAATCCTCACGAAAATTTCCCAGCATTTCTCATACTATATACACTTTGGCAAGCAATTGTCCTTAATATAATACACTTCTGCATGAGGACTCTCCCAAGGATCATCTAGTCCAACTCCTTGCTGTGCAGGAATCTCAACGAAAGCCATCCAGTGACAGATAGCCACCCAACCTCTGTTTAAAAACCTCCAAGGAAGGAGAGTCCACTATTTCCTGAGGGAGCCTGTTCCATTGTAGAACAGCTCTTACCGTCACAAAGTTCTTCTTGATGTTTAGTCAGAATCTCCTTTCTTGCAACTTGAATCCATGGGTTCTAGTCCTACTCTCTGGATCAGGAGAAAACATGTTTGCTCCATTTTCCACGTGACAGTCCTTTAGACTTTTGAAGATGGCTATCATATCCTCTCTTAGTCTTCTCTTTTCCAGGCTAAACACCCCCAATTCCCTCAACCATTCCTCATAAGACTTGGTTTCCAGACCCTTGATAATCTTGGGTCCCCTCCTCTGCACACGTTCCACCTTGCGCATATATCCTTCTTAAATTGTGGCACCCAGAACTGGACACAGTACTCCAGGTATGGTCTGACCAAGGCAGAATATAGTGGGGCTATTACTTCCCTGATGGGACCCAGGTGGCGCTGTGGGTTAAACCACAGAGCCTAGGGCTTGCTGATCAGAAGGTTGCCGGTTCGAATCCCTGCGACGGGGTGAGCTCCTGTTGCTCGGTCCCAGCTCCTGCCCACCTAGCAGTTTGAAAGCACATCAAAGTGCAAGTAGATAAATAGGAACCGCTCCGGCGGGAAGGTAAACGGCGTTTCCGTGCGCTGCTCTGGTTCTCCAGAAGAGGCTTTGTCATGCTGGCCACATGACCCGGAAGCTGTACGCCGGCTCCCTCGGCCAATAAAGCGAGATGAGCGCTGCAACCCCAGAGTCGGACACGACTGGACCTAATGGTCAGGGGTCCCTTTACCTTTTATTACTTCCCTGGATCGGGGCACTATACTTCTGTTGAAGCAGCCTAGAATAGTACTAGCCTTTTTTGCTGCTGCATCACACTGTTGACCCATGTTCAGCTTGTGGTCCACCAAGACCCCTAGGTCCTTTTCACATGTACTACTAGCAAGCCAGGTGTCCCCCATCCTATATTTGTGCATCTGGTTCTTCCTGCCTAAGTGCAGAACCTTACATTGATCCCTTTTGAAATTCATTTTCTTAGTTTGAGCTGAGTTCTCCAATCTGCTAAGGTCATATTGAATCCTGATTCTGTCTTCTGCAATATTAGCTATCCCTCCCAGCTTGGCTCCCCCTCCCAAATTTGATGACTGCACTGTTGCAAACACAGGAATATGTCTTACACCAGGTCAGGTATTTTTATACTTCTAGTCTGGTGTCGTCCACCGTGGCTGGCAGCAGCTCTCCATTATCTCCTGTAGACGACTTTTAATCCACCTGCTGCCTGACCCTTTTAGCTGAAGATGCCAGGAAGTGACACTGGTACTCTTCCACAGACCTGGTAACTGTGTTCAAACACGGCGAGGTATTGAGTGCAGTAAGTAGGATTTTGTACGAATCTTCAGGCTAAAAAACAAAAAAATAGAAGAAGTAAACAAAAACACACAAATTAAAAGTATACCCAAAGGTGAGTTGCAAATAATAGAATCTGGCTAAGTATTATAATTGCTTTGTTAATCAGGAATCCAAAAGCTGTAATCCACTGCTGTGATTGAATTGATTTTTTTTTCCTGGTATCAAATTGCTGGCACGTAATTAGGCGATAGAAACAAAAATAGACAAAATGTGTCAATTAGCACACAACCTATTTTAGGAACTATACTTCATTGGCAGAAGCAGAAAATGTGGTTTGAATTTTCATTGGTTTCAGGGGCAGAAAAAGAAAAAAGAACCAGTTCCCAGGAGTTTGTCAACTTTTTGGGCCCCATGGGAACCTTTGCAAACGGGTGAAGCAGCTCTGGGCACCATGCATGTGCTGCAACTTCATGCACATGCGCTGCAACCATGCGCAGGCTTGCCTGCTCAACTTCTCCCTTCTCCACATATACTGAGGCTCGCTCCTCCATGCACACTTATCTGAATGTAGGAAAGGTGTGTGTGTGTGTTTTATTTTAAATAGAGCCTACACCTGTAAAGCTTGCATGCATGGAGGCCCTATCTGCACACGGGTACCAGACTGTGTGGAGAGAGCCGGTGCTCACACAGGCTCATAGCTGTCAACCCTCCCTTTTTTGGCGGGAAACTCCCTTATTCCAAAGCCGTTTCCCGCTGCTATCCCGGATTGTTGATATCCCTTAAATTTCCTGGATTTCAAAGGAAGCAGCTCCTCTCCCTCCCTGCCGCCCAGGGAGCTCCTCAGCTGCGTTGCTTGGCTGCCAATAAGGAGTCTGAGACCGACTGGGGGCGGAGCTTGCATGCTTTGTGCAGCCAGACCCTCACGCCCAACCAGACAGCCAGCCTGCCTGCCGTCTATGCGCTCGCTCTTTCGCTCACCCGTTCATGCGCAGCCTCTGGAGCGCAGGGTGGCGAGGCTACTTGGTGCCATTGCACCGCCCTCGCGGCATCCCTTATTTTCAAATCCAAAAGTTTGGGAAAAATCCCTTATTTTCAAATCTGAAAGTTGACAGCTATGCACAGGCTCCATGCATGTAGACCTCCGTACAAAGAGTCAGATGAACAAGTGGAGACTGGGGCAAAATGTTGCTGTGCCAAGTTGCTCTAGCTTGGGATTCTAGCCAGCCAACAAGCCATGCCCATTTCAAGGCTACTCCATTACACCTCCTCCAGTTTCCTCCCCTCAACCACAGTCTGTCAGCATTCCTCAGCCAGTAGGCCTTCATTAGGGGTTTTATTTTGTGTGGGGGGGGGGGAAGAAGAGGATATCTCTATTTCAGTCTTCTTTCCCTCAAGTTTTTTTGGGGACCGCCCCTCCCCATACATAGCTGTCAACTTTCGGATTTGAAAATAAGGAATCAGCAGCCTCACCTGTCGTGGGGACAGTCTATGGTTCTCGGGGACAGTCCATGCCGCGGTAATCCCCCCAGGCTACAAATTAATTTACACTGGGCTACACACCATCATCTTTCCCCACCTCAGGGTCTCTTTTCCAGGGAGTCTTCTCTTCTCATGAGATGCTTCAGGATCTGTCCTTCCGGTGAGCAGCCAGGGCCGATGTCCTTCAGAATGGATCGGTTTGATCTTCTTGCAGTCCACGGGACTCCAGCGCCACAATTCAAAAGCGTCAATTCTTTGATCAGGTTCACTCTTTTGGCTCTCTGGCATCCATTAATGACTTATTATACAAACGTGTTGCAGACTTTGCATCCTTTAACACTCTTTTGGAAGGAGTGTATTTGTGGGCTGAGCCAGAGTGGTTGATTTTACATGCAAGCAAAGCACAAACAGTGCTGTTGTCTAATGACATCTTATTCTCTGTAACTATTGGTGAGCAATGCAGCTGAGCAACGCAGCTGAGGAGCCTCCCTGGCCGGCAGGGAGGGAGAGGAGCTGCTTCCTTTGAAATCCGGGAAATTTACGGGATATCTAACAATCTGGGATAGCAGCGGGAAACGGCGTTGGAATAAGGGAATTTCCCACCAAAAAAGGGAAACAGCAAAAAATGGCGCTGGAATAAGGGAATTTCCTGCCAAAAAAGGGAAGGTTGACAGCTATGTCCCCATAGGAACTGACCTGCAATCATCATCTGAGGCCCTTCTTAATGTGCCACCTCCATAAGAGGTTCAGAGGATGGCATATATATATATATATATATATATATATATATATATATATATTCATTCTACCTCTGCAAACCTTTTGGCTCCCCTGAGCCTCTGATACCACCCTCTTGGTCACAAATGATATCATTTTTTTAATTTTTTAAAAAAATGATTTTCAGGTTTATACATTTCACTAATTTTACAATCATTTTAACATTTCAAAACTTGACTCCCTTCCCCCTCTTTCTGCGGATCCTTAAATTTATTTTTAATATCTTCTGCATTTCCAGATTTACTTAATTTGCTCATTTATTCATCTACTTTAAATATATCGTCTTATGAAACTGCAGGTTATTACAATAATCCTGCCAATGTTCTTATCTGTTTACAATTTATCTGTAAATATTCAATAAACCATTTCTTTTAGAAAAAGTTTATTATCTTGATTTCTTATTCTTCTGGTCAGTTTTGCCATATGGCTACACTAGCAATTTAAAGGCAAACCTACCTAATTTGTGCTTTCCTGAAACAATCTGTGAGCTGAAGCCCAGGCAACCTGCAAGATTCACACTTCTCTGAATTTTGCAGTGCAGTTATACAGCCAAGTATTTTGGAGAAAAATGCATATACTGGGGCGAAAAACACCAGCGTGCAGAAAAACACATATATCGGAGAAAAATAGCATACAAATTGCGTTATATTAGGGGAAACTGCTTGCAGAATGTATAGATCAAGCAAGATTGGGGGGGGGGACGTATCCGTTAGGAGAAATCTGCACTAAAGTCCTGATGGATTTTCATGGGGGCTTTTTAAACTGATGTGGAAATGTGGAGAACCGAACCTGAAAAAAATGAGAAACAGAGAGAAACCAAAACTGACAGATTTAGGTGGCGCTGTGGGTTAAGCCACAGAGCCTAGGGCTTGCTGATCAGAAGGTCAGCAGTTCGAATCCCTGTGACGGGGTGAGCTCCCGTTGCTCGGTCCCAGCTCCTGCCCACCTAGCAGTTCGTAAGCATGTCAAAGTGCAAGTAGATAAATAGGAACCACTCCGGCGGGAAGGTAAATGGCGTTTCCGTGCGCTGCTCTGGTTCGCCAGAAGCGGCTTTGTCATGCTGGCCACATGACCTGGAAGCTGTACGCCAGCTCTTGGCCAATAAAGCGAGATGAGCGCCGCAACCCCAGAGTCGGACACGACTGGACCAAATGGTCAGGGGTCCCTTTACCTTTACCTTTAATAAGCAACTGCACTCACTCCAGAACATCAGAAAGAGAGGGACTGATGTACAGAGGTTGGGAGTGTAGACAACAGTCATAATTCCCTCTTCGACATCCAATTTCATACATTTTCTGAATGTCTTGAGAAGGGCTGCAGTGAAATCTGATCACAGGGTCACTTTCAATCAGCAACCTTTTAAAATATCTGAGGATGTGCTTAGCTTGACCTTTAGCAGAAGACCACTTCTTCGGGCGGAAGATTCTCTTGCATCCCTTGGGTTGTAGTTTTACTGTACTTAAATCACTGGTTTTTAAAATGTCAACCGAGTTAAATAGGGAGAATTACTGAGATGAGCCACGTATGAAACTGAAACAGTTGAGAACGGAAACTTTGTTCGTGTTTCAAAGGACGTTAGCAATTTAGCCCAGGCAACTTTCTTAAATACCTTAAGGTTCCTTCCCACACTTTATGGGGAGGGGGCAATTTTGAAAGAAGGGGAAGGGAAAACATGCAAGGAAATGGTTATTCATTGGAAGCAAGAGAAGGATCCGTGGTCAGAGGCAGCAATTCTTCTTAATATCAGCTGCTGGAAACCACGGGAGGGGAGAGTTCTTTTGCCCTCAGGTCCTTTTTTCCTTATGGAAATCTGGTTGGCCACTGTGAGAGGAGGGTGCTGGACTAGATTGGCTGTTGGCCTGATCCAGTAGGCTCCTCTTATGTCCTTATTAACTAAAAACCATGGTTAAACACCCACCCACCCACCCACCATGGAAGTTGTTGGGAAATTCCATTCCACCTTAAGTTGCAGACATGGAACTGTTGTGTGTCACATGTCTGTTTACAGATCAGCACAGATTGCTGGGAACTTCTGTTGTGTATAGCTTTTGTTTTTGCTTTTGTGACTCTCTCTGAGGAGACGAAGGAGAGACGACATGTTTTTCTTTGTCCTGATTTATGCTCAATAAATCTGCTTGTAAATATGCAAACACATGCCTCTCTCGCCACTTCTGGTGTGCAGTGCGCTCTGCTAATATAGTGTGCCCAGGCTTTTGAAGAGAGATCACACGAGAGATCTGGGATTGTCCAGCAAGTCGGCTGGAAGGGCATGATCCAGCTGGGGGCTAGCCAGCTGACCTCCCGACTCCCTCTGGATGCCGACATCCAGCCCTGTTATGGTTTTGTTTGGTGCAATCCATTATTATTTTCATAGAAAAGGGGGGCGGAATTAGAAATATCAATGTGACTAAACTAGCTTCCCCCTGTTCCTCATCTTTGTCTGCTATCCACAGATGAAGGGAAATGCCAGATGGTTGGGATGCAGTGTTGCTTTTGGCGTGGTGAAGAGCAAGCAAGATAGGGCGTGGGAATGCATGGAGCCATGCTCTGATGTGCTTTGTTTTAATATAAAGCCCCTTTGTGAGCGTGTCATTTTGAGGGAAGGAACTGCAGCAGGAGAGCTGGGTGCTGCTTAACCCCTTCCCCAACAGCTGCTTTTTTAATGGGGTCCCATGGCACAAAGGCAGCGCTTTCTCGGCAGATTAGTCAATGTGGAAAGGTTTCCTTCAAGGCACGACAACCAAAAATGGAAATGTCAGCAATGCTTCTCACCTGACCTGGGAGCTAAAAATACTGGGGTAATAAATCCACCAGGTAGATGCAGTCACCCACCCACCTTTCTCTATAATGAGATTTGTTCATGGGCTTTTATTTTTGTTTTTGTATTGTATAAGAAAATGAAACCTGTTATATGTTCTGGTGTTGGTTGCTGGGGGAAAAAATCCTGCCTCACAGCAACAGACCTTATTTGAGAAACAACAGAGATCACTTTCAAAGCAACGTGTAAGGTAAAAGGTAAAGGACCCCTGGACAGTTAAGTCCAGTCAAAGGCAACTATGGGGTTGCAGCGCTCATCTCGCTTCAGGCCGAGGGAGCTGGCGTTTGTCCATAGACAGCTTTCTGGGTCATGTGGTCAGCATGGCTAAACCGCTTCTGGCGCAATGGGACACCATGATGGAAACCAGAGCACAAAGAAACGCTGTTTACCTTCCCGTCGCAGTGGTACCTATTTATCTACTCATGCTGGTGTGCTTTCGAACTGCTAGGTTGGCAGGAGCTGGGACAGAGCAACGGGGATTCGAACCGCCGACCTTCTGATCGGCAAGCCCAAGAGGCTCAGTGGATGGCTCCTCCAGATTGAGCCCAACCAAGATAAGATTTATTAGACTTGTGAGGACCATGCCTTTACACAAAAACCATCCAACATTATTAAAAGAATAACAATATAATTGTTAAACTGGGTTAAAAACGCATTTCCCGCTAGCTCCGCAAAGCAAACAGAACAAAACAAGACCAAGAAAGCCAGCCCGCAGTGCAGGAAAAAAAATATATCAGCAGATTAGGAGAGCGATGAGGGGGGCTTCGCTGCGTCATCTAGAAACCCCTTCCTGGTTTTCATGGCCCTTGCCACAAAAACCGCTACCGCGTGAGAGATCCGTGGGTCTGCGTCTACCAGCAGAAACTTTACTCGATCCTCCGAGTTGCCTATCGAGTTAGGTATAAATTTTTCAATCACATCTCTGAAGGCCGAGTACATGGGACAATACAACAGGTAGTGTGTGAGATCTTCTATGATCCCCATGTGACAAGGGCATACACGATGCTCTATCGGGATTTTAGCAAATCTGCCTGACAAATAGGCCGTGGGGATAGTTTGAAAACGGGCCATGGTGAAGGCTCTCCTTAGGGTAGGATCGGTGATGTTCGCCAGGTAGTTGGCGCGGACTTTAACTGTTTTCAGCCGGGGAAACCAATGGGAGGACCTCGCATTTTTTATTTTTGCACCATCTAACAAGGCGTCTCTATCCAGGATCCATTCCCGAAGTTTGTCTGGGCTCCACTGTTTCAGAATATCAAATTCTGGCAGGGTGTATCTGCCCAGAATATCAGATAGGTTTTGACGCCAAGTAGTGATCTTTTGAAGTGATGCAAAGGCTTGTTTAGCCAATAAGGTGTTTGAGGTGTCTGCCAGGTTGACGTAGAAACGCAAGAATGAGCCCTCATTTCATAGGCTTAGCATGAAAGCAGCAGCATCTTATTACTGGGAGCAGCTCTGTGCTATTGGCCCTGTCCCTAAGTATACTCATCATCATCAGGATTTCTTACCTGCCCTTCACCGCAAGGTCCCAGGGAAAGTCACAACAGTATTAAAAACACAGTATTAAAACCAGTTTAAAATTTAACTAATTAATTAACTTTATATTGCACCCTTCCTCCCCAAGCATACCCAGGGCAGTTCACATATAAAATCAAATCAAGTAATATCTACTGTACAATAATTTCATTAAAATTGCAGTCATAAAACCCCAGTGCTTAACAATACCTATCAGCTTCTAAAGTCCTGGCCAAATAAAGATGTCTTCAAATCCTTCCTGATCATGGCTAGTGAGGGAACATTTATGATCTTCCCTAGGAAAGACTTCCAGAAGGCGGGGAGCACACCCTCTTGTGTTTTCCCAACCTCCTTGCCACCGGTAGCTGTGAGAAGGACTTCTTCCCCTCATCATGAACTTTGGGTTGGGACATATGGAGAAGGTGCTTCTTCAAGAACTTGGGCTCCAAGTAATTTAGGACACATTGCTCTCCAGCCATCCTCATGACACTTTATGTGTGAGAAGCTGCTGGGAGGAGGAGGTGTCATCCATTGGTGTGACCCACCTAATGCCAAGTTATAACTTGTTTGCAGATCCTGACCCTCTAGTTGAAGACCAACATGTCAGGACAGGAACCTTTGAAGGCAAGCATTGCAAAGATCTGAGTAGCTACACCAAGAAGCTCATATTTGTTCAGGTCCATTTATCATTACAAAGTATTGTTCTCAAAGTCTGGAAGAAAATTCCTGCAGCCTAAACTTTTCCCCTGATGAAAGGTGTCCTTGAAAAACACAAATTTGTTCTGAAACAGACTCTCTCTTTAGGATGGGAGTCTTCGTTGACTTGAACTAAGTGGCGTAAACCTAGACATATTTGCTAATGAGATGCAATATCTGGGACAAAAGTAGGAAGGGAAAAGTCATGTGTTGAGGAGGGAGAGAATAAATCCTTGACAGAGAGCGAAAGAGAAAAGAAAGTTAGCACAATTATGGGGTAGGAAAGCGAGCCCAGCTAAGTCTGCTTCAGAAGAGTTTGAAAGGGTCAGAATAAATTAGCATGTGTATTCTTTTTCAAAAGCGACTTGTGTGAAATCAGACAAACCTATTAAGTATAATTTCCATAGTCGCGTATACTTTTTTTTAACCCGCTGAGCAGTGGGAATAACAAGCTTAGCTTTTAGGTGTTAAGATACAGCGTGGTGCCCAACAGTCAACATATCTCTTTCCTCTATGGGCACAGTTAAAATAATTTTAAGCACCTCTCCAAAGCTCACGGCTACTCTTGGCATTCAGAAAAGGAGTGTACCACTTATGGGAACAGCAAGATTGATAGTTTCCAGCTAACACCCCACCCCCACATGTGGAAAGCAAGCATGTTGGGAATAAATGTTATCTTTCTAGATGCAGGGAATTTGTATGGAAGTGGTGGGAACATACAGTCTGAAATATACTCGGAGTCAAGTGTGAATTTCATGCTCTTTATTAAGCTCCTAGTAGCAGGGGATGGATGTTTCCCCAAAACGTCTGCTATAAATAAATTATTTACACAATGGGCCCCACGTGATTGGCTAATTCCGGGATACTCCTGTAGGCCAATCAGGTTATGGATTCACTACTACCTGGAGCTGGATTGGGTGGCCCCTGCGGACCAATCAGACTGCTGCATTCTGGATCCTATTGTTCTAGGACCAATCAGACTGCTGCATTCTGCATCCTATTGTTCTAGGACCAATCAGACTGCTGCATTCTGGATCCTATTGTTCTAGGACCAATAAGACTACTGCATTCTGGATCCTATTGTTCTAGGACCAATCAGACTGCTGCATTCTGGATCCTATTGTTCTAGGACCAATAAGACTACTGCATTCTGGATCCTATTCAGCTCAGTACATAACACAGTCTTTCCTTTGTATCCTGCAGTGAGACAGAAAAGGAGGAGTCTGCCACGTTCTCTTTCTGTAAGTGTGAATGGACTTCCTTCCACAGGCAAAGTTTCAGCAAGGACTATAGAATAACCACTGGTGCAATTCAAACCTATTTTTGTGCCTTAGGACTGCAGCATTAGGCACCACCAGCATCTGAAAATGGCAAATGGATGGTTCCAAGAGGGTATTTTCAGGGTGCATTCATACATGAGAAATACTATGTTACTTTCACCATAATTTCCTAGGTTAATAGGGTTACAAAAAGGTTTATTTTTCCCTGGAAGCAATTAACATGGAAATGAGGGCTAAAATTCTACTATATTCTGGTAGATTTCCGGAAATGACTTTTATGTCATGGGGAAACGGAATAAACAGTCATGTGAATGCAGCCTTATATAATCTGAGAACTACAACAAGACACAGAAGAGGCTCCAGTCTTGTAGGTTCCAAGCTATTTAGTGCTTTCTAGAGGTTAAAGCCAGAGGTTAAAGTCCCAGATCCAAGACTCTCAATTCTGTTGAATTTGTGATTAGAACAAGGTCAGCAACCTTAAATTCAAGTTTTGAGATGAAAGCTACAGGGTATTTGGGGTGGGGGGCAAGATATTTGTTTGGGGAGAAATGTGGTTAAGTCTGATTCAATAGTTTGCAATGTACAGGCTCCCACTAAATCCTGCAGGTTGATGGAATAAATTCACAGTTCATTTAATTTCAGGTGATGTGCTGGTAACTATTTCTTTAAAAGAAATGTTTCAAAAAAGAGGAGAGTGCTGAAATGAAAACTTGTCTTTAATCTGCTTTGAAGGCTTATATTATCCTGCGGGTGATGATCAACCCTCTGCCATTATTTCTTTATTACATTCCAAATGTACGGCTCTCCCGTGGCTATAAACTTATGAGGAAGGTGGGGGTGTGATAGCAAATCTGGATTAATATTAAAACATTTTCAATCAGAGCTTTTTTTCCAAGGCAGATGAATACTTGAGAAAGCATCAAAAGACCCATCTAAATATGAAAAAAACACATATTAATGTCATCTTTGTGTGAGCAAAATGTCTGTGCAATGCAGAACAATATCCTGGAAAACAATGTGCAAACTCTTTGCTTCTTCAAAAAAATAAAATGCAAATCTGGGGATGTTTCTATCAGTGTTTCTTGCACTCCATAGGCTGTGACAGGTTCTGATGTCCCGGGGGGGGGGGGGAGTGGAGTGCAAGGAGTTTGATTTTTGTAAAAAAAAATAAAAATGCTTTGTGCATCTGCGTCTTGCCCCTTTCTAAAAATTATTTTTTGCTGTGTGTTTTTCTTTTTGTAAATCTACCATAAAATAAAATAAAATAAAATAAATAAAATAAAATAAAATAGAGATTAACAGGTTTTCTCAGAACAGTGGAGAGCATGTGCTCTGTGCCCGGTTGGCATAGTGGTGGTAGCACATGCCCTTCTTCTGATAGGAAATGCTCTGGGGGGGGTGCAGGGACAAAAATGGGGGTCAAGGAAGGTCAGTTGCTTGCCAAGGCACCCGAGCCACAAAGTTCCCAGTAACACAGTAAAACACATGGACACGATGTATTTTGGTTTATGGGTTCAAATAGGCCACAACTTTATTGGTTACAAATGTGAGCAGTTTGGCTTAGGCATTGGAGTGAAGCCAGGGTAGATCTTGACTCCTGCCCATCTGCAGGGAGTCCACTTAAGGGTAATCCACTGATAGGGGCGCCCTGTGACTTACATCAAAGAGAGGGTGCACCCACACTGAGAGCTGATTGGCTGGGGCTGTCCCACGAGGACAGAACCCCAACAACAACAACACGGCCAGCATGGCGCATGCCTCCTAAGCTGGGATACTGTTGTGAGCTGGCTGCCCTGCCACAACACCGCCCAACGGGAAAAGGTGAGTGGACTTTGGGGGCGGATGAGAAATGTCACTATTTTCATCTAAGGAATGTTGGAGGGTAACTCCAACCTACATCCAATCTACACCAGCTGTTCTTGAGCATTTGCATCACTCATCCATTGTGCCTCAAAACAGCTGCAGCCGAGAGCCCCTGCCACATACTTGCAAAACTAAATTATTCTGAAATGAATTCCATTTTTAAGCTTCCTTGGGAGGGCTTTGCTCTGAAAGGTGGTCCACAAGTACTTAGAATGAATGAATGGATGGATGAATAAGTCTATTGTGAGATAGGCTGTACACCCCATTGGCAGCTGCACAATTCGCTGTCCTTTAAAAACCTGGAAAAAGGAATTGTACAAATGTAAAAACAAAACAAAACAAAACAAAACTTTATTCAACCATTCTTGCCCAGCAGAATTAGGGATGCTTCAGTTCTCTGCAGACACACATTTCCATGGAGGCAGGCTAAGGGTCCCCAGGGAGTTATTATTTCACATTACATGGAAAATCTCTGAACCCCTTCATCGTAATGGAAAAATCTTTCACAATGGATAGTTTGTGACTTTATGAGGGAAGAAGATTGGCGTGCTATCTATCTCCCAAAGCAATCCCAATAAATTGACCCTACTGAAAACATTTAAAAGTTTGGCAGGACAGGATGGAAACTAGATCTCCAGAAAATTATCCCCCCCCTTTTGCTTTCGTAATGCTTCAAGAACACTTTGTGCCAGCTCTCAAGTCCAGCTCCTCCTCATAAGCCTACAGCAGATGTGAACCAAATCAGAAACAAAATGGTAAAGATATTTTTATCAAAGTGCTTGCTGGGTGCACAGAAATTTGTGGTTGTTCACAGTTTTCAGAGATTTAAAAGTGACAAAGTTGAAAAACAAAATCTTCTCCAGATTTAAGAGACTTTAAAAAGGAAAAGCTTCAAGGATTCTGTGTTAGAGATTTCAAATCTGGAAATGTCCAAAAGGATCATTATTCAAGCAAGCCTTGATTAAGACTGAAAAAGGTGTTTTACTTCCCAGTTGTGAATTCCGGAACAAGGATTTGGCAGAAAAATCCAAACTTGTGTCCTGAAGAAATATAGTCAGGGGTTATTTTGAATAAAGGCCTAGCAAGGCTTATGGAGCAATGAACATAAGGCCTCTGAGCCTTTGCAGAGTGTCTTTGCTTTGCCACCACTGAAAGCAGCTTCTGAGATGCTGATGATGTAGATGGAACAGGAAATTTAAGAGTCACATGATCACTGTAAGTTGCTGTGAAAAAAGCCCTTGTATTTAGCTCAAAGGGTCCTCTGACTCATTATGCTTGATTGATCTTTCTGTGTTATTAGGTACAGTGTTCCTGAAAATAATAGAGATTATTCAGTTTATTTGAATTGCCAGTTCGTTACCCAGAGGAAAACAAAACAAACAAACAAACAAAAAAATCAGGAATGCATTGACCCTGTGCTCTTCCTTACAGCATAATTAATTTGTTTGGCTTTTAAAAAAATAAAACAAATTCACTTTTCTTTTCTTGATTTGGGAAGGAGCATGTCCAGATTTTTCTCCAATGTCATGCAGATGAGGTAGTCGCAAAATAACATCATGTTAAAATGATGCAAGCTTGCACCATTTATATTTGCCTGTCTGTCTGTCGCATAGCAACAGACGTACCTTGGGATAAGGATGGGGTTTGCCCCTTCACCATAAACAAAGTGTCCAACATCTTATTCTGTGGTAATGGTATTTGCATGAGTGCCCGGAGGAAGGTGTCAATCACCATGGGTGTCAGGCACTGGGCAGAGGAGGAATGGTGGAGACCGCCTCCCCAGCCTGACCCTTCCAGAGAAGAAGAAGACAGTTCAGAATTACAACGGGGGTTTGCGGGAGGTCAAAGCTCAGAGGAAGATGAGGAGGAAAGCTGGGAAATAATGGGAGAGGAGGAGGAGGAGGAGGAGGAAGAGGAAGCACCAGGAGGGCAACAGCTGACGGACACAGTGCATTTAGAAAGCAGTCCAGATCCACCCTCTCCCAGAACCCGGCTAGCCTTGAAAGTAGCAGAGCAAAGGGCTCAGAAGCAAAGGGCCCTCAGCACCACCTGTAGGGGGGAAGGTGACAAATGAAGAAGTGGGAGAAAAGTGGGTGGAGAGTCACTCGGGGCAACACCATTATTCCAAGAGGCTGCATTCCCAAGCCTCTCTCTGTGAATATTGAATATAAAGCAAATGGTAAGCAGGGCCATCTTACCCATAGGTGCTAGGGGTGTGGGGCACCTGGGCGCCGGGCTCTCAGGGGTTCTAGGCTGAGAGTCCGGGGCCTGAGAGTTGAGTCCGGGGAAAACCTGCCCGTCAGTTGGAGTGCTGCTCTTCTGCTGCTCTTCTTCTGCTAGCGGCTCTGCGCCACGAGTTCGGGGGCGACAGAGCCAGTGAGATGCTGAGGCGGCCAGCTGGCTCTGCCCTCCTGCATGCCTGGGACTGGGCAACCTGGGGGGGGGTGCCAGGTGGATCTTTGCACCCCGGCGCTGCATATGCTTAAGACAGCCCTGATGGTAAGAACTTTCCCCTGTCTTATCCATTCCTGGCAACCCGCCGTGGGGGTTGGTTCCTCTGCCACCTGACAATGGGCTCCCACATTGTTGCTCCACAGGAAAAGGCGGATATCCACCTACGGTAGAAAATATTCCACAGTGGTAGCTAACTAGGTCCATATCGTGCGTGATAAGGTAGCGCTGCTGAACACAGCGCACAGTTAATTTATTAAGTTCACTATTGCAAGATGTAGTGATGGCCCCCAACTCAGATAGCTTGGGAAGGGGCTGAGACAAATGAATGGAGGAGAAGGCGATCAATTGCTGCTAGTCACGATGCTCTGCGTGTCCCTGTCAATGCCAACCCCTGTCACTTGGCCTAACCAAACCCATCCTTTTAAAAATCATTTATAATAAACAGTGGTTATTTATAGTTGTCTGATTACAAATTAAGGACCTCACTTTCTGTTATAACTGCTCCTGAGGAACAGTCATGTGCAGCCTGGATGTCTGAAACAGCCCTGCCAGAAGGCAAGTTTTTAGCCGTTTTTATTTGCAAAGATGCAAATTCCCAAGCCGATCTGCACACACAAGTCACTCTCAAGCTTGACAGCCATGCAGCTCTTTCCCTGCTATCTTTCGTTTGTTGCATGTGAAATGTTTTGGCTCAGACTGTAGTCTCTGGGTAGGTATGATAACCACAATTCTGGGCATTTCTTTCAAAGGAATGATTGATATTTGCCTCGGAGTGTCTGCGACTCTGTTATCAGTGGCTTTATTTATTCAGGAACTCAGCTCCAATCACTTCATTTTGAATGAGCTGCTGACAATATGGAAAGAAAGACACCATCTCCCAAGGGGAAAAGAAAGGAAAGTTATATGCAGAAATTATCTTCGGAAGGAATGGCTTCTTACGACTTCATCTTTAAGACAGATCAAAAGTCTTCAATATTTTGGCGGACCTCATATATCTAGATTATTGGTATGCCACCTTCCAGGATCACATATTTTAAGCAAGGAACTGGGGACAGCTGAAAATCTCAGCTTTCATTTTCCTCACCCAAAATGCAAGATTCTAGTCCTTAAGACTTCAAAGACAAACATGAAAATGTATGGGACCTGCTTGGTAAGATCTCAAAGAGTTACATGGGAAGTTTGTGTTAGCAGAATTTCATGTTCTTTACCCACTCCTTATGATGAGCAGATATTAAAGAGTTGAAATTGGTAGGGTTGTGAGCAAAGCACACAGAGCTGTAGACAACATCAATCCTGCTCAGAGTAGACTCACTGAAATTAATGGATGTCCATTAGTTTCAGTGGGTGTATGTCAAATAGAACTTAATTTTGAGACAATGTTGGCCGTGATGTACTACTCTAATAAGGAAATATTAAGGCGACCTTTTCTTCTAGCAATGGGATACAATGTCACCTTGACCCGTCCTTCTATGCCTCAAACAAGTACTGCTAATGAGGATTCAGTCAGATGAGAATGAGAAAGGGTTAAGTAGTCAATAGTCAGTAAAGACTATTGATCAGTTAAGAATTCCCTAATAATCTGGATAACTGAATAGAGTCATAGAAACATAGGGAGCTGCCTCAAACTAAGTGAGACCATTGGTTCATCTAGCTCAGCATTGCCTACCCTGCTCTGGCAGCAGCTCTCCAGGATTAAATAGTAGTAGTAATAATAAAAGTAATAATAGTAATAATAGTAGTAATAATAATAATAATAGTAATAATAATAATAATAATAATATATTTCTACCCCACTCATCTGGCTGGGTTTCCCCAGACACTCTGGGCAGCTCCCAACAGAACATTAAAAACAGAATAAAACTTCTAACATTAAAAACTTCCCTAAACAGGGCTGCCTTCAGATGTCTTCTAAAAGTCACATAGTTGTTTATTTCCTTGACATCTGATGAGAGGATGTTCCACAGGGCGGGCACCACTACAAAGAAGGCCTTCTGCCTGGTTCCCTGTAACCTCACTTTTCGCAGTGAGGGAACCACCAAAAGGCCCTCGGCGCTGGACCTCAGTGTCCATGCTGAATGATGGGGCTCCTTCAGGTATACTGGGCTGAGGCCGTTTAGGGCTTTAAAGGTCAGCACCAACACTTTGAACTGTGCTCAGAAATGCACTGGGAGCTAATGAAGATCCTTTAGGACTGGTGTTATATGGTCACGGCGGCCACTCCCAGTCACCAGTCTAGCTGCCGCATTCTGGATTAGTTGCAGTTTCCTGGTCACCTTCAAAGGTAGCCCCACATAGAGCGCATTGCAGTAGTCCAAGCGGGAGATAACCAGAGCATGCACCACTCTGGCGAGACAGTGTACAGGCAGGTAGGGTCTCAGCCTGTGTACCAGATGGAGCTGGTAGACAGCTACCCTGGACACAGAATTGACCTGAGCCTCCATGACAGCCGTGAGTCCAAAATGACTCCCAGGCTGTGTACCTGGTCCTTCAGGGGCACAGTTACCCCATTCTGGACCAGGGAGTCCCTCACCCCCGCCCACCCCCTGTTTCCCCCAAAACAGTACTTCTGTCTTGTCAGGATTCAACCTCAATCCATCCTCCAACTGCCTCCAGGCACTCACACAGGACCTTTCCTGCCTTCACTGGTTCTTATTTAAAAGAGAGGTAGAGCTGGGTATCATCTGCATACTGATGAACACGCAGCCCAAACCCTTTGATGATCGCTCCCAGTGGTTTCATTAAAAAGCATGGGGGAGAGGACGGAACCCTGAGGCACCCCACAAGTGAGAGCCCAGGGGTCTGAACACTCATCCCCCAACACTACATTCCTGGCCCTTCCTGGAGCTGCCAGGATTTAAACCTGGGACCCCAGCATGCAAGACAGATGCTCTACCAATGAGTTAATGCAGGAGAGAGAATTTGCATTTCTTCTTCGGTCGCCGTTAGTGTACACCTCCATCCCCTGTCCCCAAAGAGATTTGTTGATGTTCTGCTTCTCCAGCCATAAGAAGGAGCCAGGAGAAGACTAGGTTAGCAGGTGCCGTATTAAAGATCTCAGAGTCATGGAAAGTTTCATGTCTTCTCTGCTTGCCTTTGGTGAAAAATGATAAATTCATACATAATGGAGCTGCAGTTTCAGGAACTGTTATTCTGAATAGACCTCTAGCTAAGATAATATTTTACAATATACAGGAACTCTGAAGAATGGTGTATTCATTATTTATATGACAGCTAACCATGGATTCCTGACATCCCCCTCCCCTTGTAACACTGTCTACTCTGACACAGTACAGAACTTCTTTTAGTTTGTCACTGTAGGGCATAATTTCAGCTGCCTCTTGTCTGCCTCCCTGCGTATGTATGTGTGAAAGAGAGACTCCCTAATGAGGTATTTTTCCCTTCGTAGATCAATTGTTTGCATGGGCCAACACAGCGAAGCAATGTGAACCTTATATAAAAAAAAGCATAAAGAACCCGAAACAAATCTGCTTAATGTTTGATTTTTACAAGTTAACTAGAGTTGCTGCGAGGACCCTGTGTTGTGTTTGACAGATAATGTATCGCTTACAAGAGGAATTACTGGGACAGAACAGAGATCTGCATCTTTAAAAAGGTATTGCCTCTCAGCTCTTTTGCTCTGCGTGGGTTTTCTTAGTTAAGGAGAAATGAGAAACTTCTGACATCCTCCTGTGCATTTGGCCTTTGTGTGCGGAGAGTAGCAAATTATCTCTGACAAAATAGAAAATAATGCGCCCGAATGCGACGTTGTTGCTAACAGGATACATTTTTTAAAGGAAATAAAACAAGCCGTTGAAAAAGTCGCAAACAAATGAAGGTACCTATGAAGTTTGCTTTGTTTTGCATTGAACAAAAGGTTACTTAGAATACGTCTAAACTGACATGGATTCACCGTTGGGCTCTCAGTAGACTAATGCTACATAAACTGTATCTGAGGGGCAGAGCATTGCTTTTCATGCAGAAGTTCCAAGGTTCAGTCCCTGCCATCTCCAGGGAAAGCTGGGAATGTTCCCTGTCTGAAACCCTGGAGAGTCACTGCAGTTGTAGCTCTTGTGGCTAGTAGCTCTTGTGGCTAGTAACCACAGATAGCCATATTTTCCATAAATCGGTCTAACCTGTGTAACACTATCCAAGTAGGGGGCCATCACTGTTTCTCATGGGAGTGTATTCCCTAATTATGTGCGGTGTGACATACAGCTGTACCTCGGAAGTCGGATGGAATCCATTCTGGAAGTCCGTTCAACTTCCAAAACGTTCAGAAACCAAATCGTGGCTTCTGATTGGCTGCAGGAAGCTCCTGCAGCCAATCAGAAGTCACAAAAAGCCCTGTCAAACGTTCAGCTTCCAAAAATAGTTCGCAAACCGGAACAGTCACTTCTGGGTTTGCGACGTTCTGGAGCCAAAATGTTTGGGAACTAAGCTGTTCGAAAACCAAGGTACGACTGTATATTTGTATCTTGACTTTCTACTCTGGAGGTCAAGATTGTGTATGTTTTTCTTCTTTCTGTTTTTTTTTTAAAAATATATTTGGAGCAGTCCTTTGTGGCAGGCTAGGTGACCATCAGGCCACCTCTCCTCTCAACTGTCATCTGGGGGAAGCCATTCCAGTTGCCTTAATGGGAGAGAGAGTAAGCAGCTCTCACCAGCTTTGCTGGAGGCCCAGCTCCATCCGGTACCTCTTCCCCTGAACTGTGCCAGCTGGTCACCACAGAAACATCTGGTGGGGGAAATTGGTGCCCAGGCTTTGATTTTGCTCTTTCCTCGCTGTCCCTTGTCGTGCCATTTTATTATTATTGTTTATTTAGATCATAAGCCCATGGGCAGGGACTCTCCTGTATGGATTGCATGTCAGCTGTTCCGGGAGCCTTTTTGGCTGAAGAGCAGGGTACAAATGCTCCAAATAAAAAAATAAAATAAAAATAAAATAAAATAAATGCATAAGCAGCAGGTCTTGTCAATAGATTGCAGGGAGAATTATACTGACTCGGTATAAGGAAGCTTCCTATGTTCCTATAGCACAGGGGTGGCCAACTTCCAAGAGACTTCTATCTACTGGCAGTGATCTACCCCCTTTTGGGGGGTTCAGGTTGAGGTTATTGAGCTTTTTTTTTTTTTAGGAAGGAAGGAAAGCCATTCATGTTTTGGGGGGTTCGGGTCAAAGTTGAGCTTTTTTTTAGGAAGGAAAGCCCTGTTTTGGGGGCTTCAGGGCAAAGATGTAGAGCTTTTTTTAGGGGAGCCAAAGTTGCTGAGCTTCTTTGTGGGGAGCCAGTGATCTACCACAGACGTCCAGTGATCTACCAGTAGATCACGATCTACCTGTTGGACATGCCTGCTAAGGCACATTAGAACTGTTCAAAACTGTTCTAATGCCATGCTACATACCTTGCTCCCGTTTAATTTGGAATTTCTTTATTTCTGTTATGTATTAATGGCCTTAATCCCACCCCACCCCCACCTACTCCCATCTTTACATTCTTCCTCCCAAACTACCTTTTGGACAAGCTGTTTTCCACTTTCAAATTTAATGCGGCTTGGGGACTCGCCCCCAAAGAAGCAATCCCCATGGAAACTGCAGTGCACAGACATGTCACTACAGAGTTCGTATTACGCATTTATTTCTAAAAAACAAAACAAAACCCCCTCAAAAAATGCCTTGTTCATTGTTCTTCCTTCCCTGTCTCTGCCGTCCCTTTGTCTAAATGAGATTGGATGCCCTTCAGGGCAAGGATTCATCTCTTTTATGTTTGTAGAGTTCTCCAGGGCTGGGGCCATAAACAATAGTAATCTGTTAGAAACAACTCAGAACTCACATTAACCTAACTCACATTACCTAAAGGGGAGCACTGGAAATCAAGGCAAATGCAGAAAGCCATGAATGGGCTGGTCTTCAGAGCTGCTATGCTACCAGAGAAGTACTTGGGATCTGAAATATACTCGGAGTCGAGTGTGGATTTCATGCTCTTTATTCAGCTCATAGTAGCGAGGAATGAAGTTTTCCCCAAAACATCTGCTTTATATACATTATTTACACAATGGGCCCCACGTGATTGGCTAATTCCGGGATACTCCTGTAGGCCAATCAGGTTGCGGATTCACTTCCACCTGGAGCTGGATTGGGTGGCTCCTGCGGACCAATCAGACTGCTGCATTCTGGTTCCTATTGTTCTAGGACCAATCAGACTGCTGCATTCTGAATCCTATTGTTCTAGGACCAATCAGACTGCTGCATTTTGGATCCTATTCAACTCAGTACATAACAGGATCAGAGAAGTATCAGGCTCATTGAGCTGCCACTGCCAACAGAAGGGCAGAAATGATGGTAGCTGCCAATGTTGGGTCTTTTCAATACTGGTGTCACTAAAGCTTACCTGGCTGGGGCTGGGCAGGGGCAAGGTTGGGGCTGTGCAGATGCATTGATGGAAGCGTCAGATTGACTCCACTGGTGCATCTACATAGCACTGGCCTGCCTGTGAACTGACCAGGAAAAACTGCGACATCCTGTTTTTCCACATGTGTGGATGGCAGCCATTTGGGGCACCTTACTCTCATGTGATTTCGGACTGAGATCTCGCACCAAAAAAATCCCCTTTTTCAGGTCCATAATCTCATGCAGTGCCCCCAAACTGTGCCTTTTTGGGTGTTGTGCCCCCTAAAAGTGCTTTCCCCGTGATCTGTGATATCACACAGGTCATGTGATTCACAGGGTATTTCGAACCCTGAAGATGGTGTCCTGGATTGGGGCCATGCCACCTTGGAGGGTATGCTCTGAGCTCACTGATACCGCGTCATGCTCCATCCAAGGAAGCAGCAGCAACACCAGAAGAAGAAGAGTTTGGATTTGATATCCCGCTTTCCCCTCAAAGAGCTACAGTTTAATAACCAACTCTTCTTCCCAGGGAACACAGGGAATTGCAGTAGTCAGGGTCTCCTAACTACTCTTAGCACTGTCTGTGAGCTTTTAGAGACATTTTGATGGCTGCTGTTGCCAGAAACGTGCTGGACTAGCTGGACCTTAGCCTGATCTAACACGGCTTGAGTGGTGACATTCAAAATTGCAATTGTGCTCATGTGGTGGTGGCCAGCCTATTTGTCAAGTGCACTGCAAGCTGAATCCTTGCCTATTTGTCAAGCTGAATCTTTCCCTGCTTTGTCTAGTGCACTGCGCACTGAATTAGACAGCTGTCCTGCAGTAAGCTCTACAGTACATATGCTGCCCGAAATGCCTCAGGGTGGGCTTGTCTCTAGTCTGCGGAGCAGTGAAGCAAGGAGCGGTCTTACAGCACCAGAGAGAAAAAAGCCGAAGTTCATGCTTAATATTAGAAGAGTTTGGATTTGATGTCCCGCTTTATCACTACCCGAAGGAGTCTCAAAGCGGCTAACATTCTCCTTTCCCTTCTTCCCCCACAACAAACACTCTGTGAGGTGAGTGAGGCTGAGAGACTTCAGAGAAGTGTGACTAGCCCAAGGTCACCCAGCAGCTGCATGTGGAGGAGCGGAGACACGAACCCGGTTCACCAGATTACAAGTCTACCGCTCTTAACCACTACACCACACTGGCAATAGCTAGGCCTACTAGCAATAGTTGGGCCTACAGGCCTTCTTGCACTTACCCTGTTGTGGCACAGACTACTTTTGTCTGTGCCATTTTGTGCACTCACTCCTGCACAAAAATTAGGACCACTGGCGCATTGCCGAAAGCAAAAATAAAAAAATAAATAATAATAATAATAATAATAATAATAATAATAATAATATAAAATGCATTGCCAGCAAAGAGGAGAGGTGAGGTTCACATAACAACTGCATGCGGTAATTTATATCTTTGGATATAAATTTAGAAACAATGCCTATAAATTAAGCCAGCCTTTCTCGACCTTGGGTCCCCAGATGTTGTTGGATTACAACTCCCATCACCCCGACCACTAGTCCTGCTGGCTAGGGATGATGAGACCCAAGGCTGAGAAGGGCTGAATTAAACAGATATGCAAGACGTCTCATCCTGGTGTGAGTAGGTGACCTGGGTTCCTGCCCAGGTGTGGACTGCCAAAGAGTAACATTGAGGCTTTTGCTGATCTCCCATGTTAGGATTCTTTAATCTTTAAACTGGACTGGGATCAGACAGCCCTTCACATAAAAGACTGCCTTCTGTAAAGCTACAGGTTGGCCATTGGCCACCCATAGGCTATCCAATACATTCAGACCTGGAGACCAAAGATCGGTGCTTGTTTTAACCAACTCCAAAGTTCATTGTTGCGATGCTACTGTGAGAGAGCTAGAAAGTACCTATGCTTCATTTATGACACCAGGAAACAGTAGCAAGCCGGTAGCTATTACAATGCTATAAACCTCACAGGTACAATCCAGAGTAATTAAAGTACACAACATAGGAAGTTGCCTTACACTGAATCACGTCATTGGTTCATTTGGTTTAGTACTATCTACTCTGATTGGCAGCAGCTCTCCAAGGTTTCAGACTGGAGACATTTCCAGCTGTACCTGAAGATGTCAGGGATTGAACCTAGGATTTTTTTTGCACACAAAGCAGATGCTCTGCTGATGAGCTACAGCACTTCCCAAACAAGTGCCACAGGGCGGATGGGCGGCATCAATGATAAGTACATAGCTAAGCATTCACATCCGCTTAATTTCAACGGAAGTCAAGCACACCCAAGTTTCTCTGGATGCATTTCCACTTATTGGGTGCAATCCAAATTTCTCTATTGCTTATTATCATCTTATTTTTGTCCTACGAGAGATAAATAAAAGTTAATTACAATGAGCCAGTAATTGATTTGAGCAGGAGGGAGAAGGGAATGATTCATGCTTTAGTATTTATGCAAATATGGGCAATTGAAATGTTGCGTGATGATTAAGAAAGGCTTTTTCTATCTGATTCCCCTGAGTCTGTCCCGTGTTCCTTTTCATCATGCATATAACAAGAGAAGAAGAATCCTCTTCCAACCATCACTTCTTTCAAAATATCTTGGTTAATATTCAAATTAGCTTCCATCCCTATGTAAAATTTCAAGACCTATTTGGTAAATATTTGGTGATAAGGTGATGCTCTGCTTATTTAAGCTAGGAAGCCTTCGTACAAAATGACAACAAAGAAAACAGGGATGTGAGTATCTAGGAAGCCAACCTGGACAATTTGTCAAAACTGATGAATGTAGTGCTTGTGTCTAAACTAAGTGGCTCACAGCTTTGTGCCCCTGAATCAATTAACATTTAATTTGACTTTTTACAACCTCACTTATCACCATTTTTCATTCTTGCGAAGCTAACGAATGGTAGCTTTTCAGAGCTGACACTTTATGATTACTCATAAGCAACCACAATTTCAGACCAATGTAATAAGAGATTAATGTACCTGGTCTAGAAGCCACTGAAGGATTTAGGAGACTGAAACAAAACACACACACCAAGAAATCTAATCAAGATGTACTATAATAACTCTGAGGAACCTCTTCACATATCAATGTGCAGGACTACAAACTGACCCAAGAGAGTGTCTGTGAAATATGCTACCATCAGCCTGAATTGAAAAGGATGCTGCTAGCATACCCCTCAGCTGTCCTGGGAAAAATGGGACATCCTTTTTTTCCCCCGCGCAAGAGCACAGCAGCCATTTTGGGCACCACAATTTCACCCCAGAAAAGCACCTTTTTCAAGGCTGTGATCTTGCTTGGGAGCGTAGCCTAGAAGAAGCGTGGCCTGGATTTTGGCCTGGACACATTGGCAGGTATGTGATACTTGTGATGGTGTGAAATAAGGGCGGGGAACCTCAAGCCCACAACCAAATATGATGCTCCAGGCACCTCTGTCTTGCCCTTAGGACTCTTTCTGAACCACAGCCCTCACTGCCCCTGCCTCACAGGTGTTTTTGCCTCACTGGAATGTGTCCTTGGTGTGGATGTGACCTATATACTTCTATAGAGAGAAAGAAAGAAAGAAAGAAAGAAAGAAAGAAAGATCTCACTGACAAGTAATTCAGCAAATCTGATTTGTACTTGGAAAGATTTCTCATATTACTGTAGCTTTATAAGTAAAAAAATGTAGCAGTTCTTTATTAAAAATTCACCTTCAGGAAATACAGCATTATAGGGAGGGAAATGTTTCGTTTAGAAGCCTTCACACATATCATGCATATCCTGACAGAGCTATCAAAAATCCATAAAACAATTTTCAAAAGGAACTCACCCACGTGCTTCGTGCTATCCCCCCCCCTCAATAGTTGGTGTAATTAAGCCTCCTAGGCAGGATTCACTTCCAGTGGGATCTTGAGTTCAGTTTAAATTTAGAACAAATATCCGAATCTTTGAGCCTTTGATTGATGTGCTTGTGCTTTATCATGTAAAATGTCACCATGGCATCAAGAGCCATGCAAGAGGAGGCTGTCTGTGAGTAGTGTGGAAAGTCCAACGCATGGACGGGGTGTTGGGATCTGGATACGGTTGCCCCGTGTGCTTCAGGCTGTAGCTGGGGAGTCAGGGCCAAATGGCCTCTCTAGCTGGCCCCTGGGACTCTTTGCAGGCCACACTCCCTCCCCTGCCACACCCTCTGTTGGATGGAGAACAGTTTGTGTAGAAACTACATGCTCCAGTACAAAGGAAACTTATATTTATTTCTCCACCCACTTTGGCTTCTATCACTCGTGTAAGGCCCCCAAAAGATTCCTCAGGAGGGAAACTGGCCCTCAGGCTGAAAAAGGTTCCCTACCCCTGCTTTAGGCCCTGAAATGACTCCACCAACTCCACCTGGCCATTACATCCTTCTCGGTAGGAAAGGAGTATAAAGGGCTTCTTCCTGCTATCCACATTCATTCCTCTTCAGAACTACATTTCTCAGAGTGGTTACAGGGAACTCTGGCAATTGTAGGTCTGGGGTCTCCTAACCATTTTCAGCACCCTTAACAAACTTTAGTTCCCAGAGTTTTATAGATGAAGTCATGGCTGTTTAAATAGTGCTTTGGGATAGCCCAGTTGATAGAGACTCTCAATCTGAGGGTCGTGAGTTCAGGCCCCATGTTGGGCAAAAGATTCCTGCCTTGAAGGGAGTTGGACTAGATAACCCTTATGGTCCCTTTATGAATTCATGAATCTATGAATTCTATGAAATGTATGGTGTGGATGTGACCTTTGGTCTTCTTGAGCTCCCCAGTGTGCTTGTGTGTGCTGGATTATTAGCTTTTTGAGTGTTGCATCCTGGTTTGTCCTTCAAATTATTCCTCTTTGCTCTTGACTACTGGTTTGTTCCTTGAACCAACCTCAAAATCACGGTTTGTGCTTCAGACCTGAGTTTTCCCCATGGCTCCTGACTCACCTGAGAGTGCTTTCTATGGCTCAGCCCAGACTGTGTACAACAACTGTGTGCTATTGAGTACTGTCAATTACATACTGCCTACAAAGATCTTTCTAAAATGTCTCCAGTATGTTAGCACCTCTGAAAACCTTTAGAGACAACAAGTATTGTCCATTCTGGCCGTTTTGGGGTCTTTCTCAGCACCTCAGTAAAAGGAGCAACGAAATAGAGGAACAGAGCCCAACCTTAGTGCTCATTCCCATTGTGGGTCATTGTGACCAACAACAATACATTTGTCATGCTTCTTTTACTTAAAACGAAATTTGTAAAATATATTTGTTTCATGTATTGTATTGTTTATGGCCTGTCATCCCTCTTCTGTCAAGCTCAGAATGATTCGGCTCACTTCCTAAGGGTGGTTTGGAGAGTGAGTTACTAAAGATGTGCTAAAACAAAAAATAAATTAAAAAATGGAACATATGTTTATTTATTTTTCTGAAGATTTCACTGGAAGACTATAACTGGGGGCACCAAACTGCCATCATTTCACTGGGAAGCACATCTGGTATAAGAAAACGCCCTAAATGCGAAGTATTATCTAGATCAGCTAAATGCTTCCTTCTGATTGTTTGAAATCAAGAGATGAATCCAAACTTTGTCCTCAAAGGAAATGTTGGAAATAATTACATTGTCTAAATGTCAGGCGAGCTGTACAATGTAATATTCGTAGAGCTCTGTGTCATTATCAGCCCTCGTTTTAATCAGAAAGCATTTCATTTCTCAAAAAAGGAAAGAAAAGCAGGAACATTCCCAGTAGAAGCAAGAAAAGAACAAGGTATCCTGATTAGGAAGAAGAAACCATGTTATTTCGTTTGCCCTGACAGGGAAAACATTCCCTCAAAAAACTCAGAATCTTAACTGAGTAAAAGCAGCTTAGGTTCAGATTTACTTAACTTGAGGTGCATTTATGCGTATGTTTCATGCATACTTTGGTAACTTCATGTCCCCAGGTAAAAAAATATATGACATTAAAGGAGCTCATAGTTATTAAACCAAGTGGCTGCTCTTTGAACTTTTAAAGGTCTCCACGAACTTTATCTTCAAAAGGAACGGTTTTGCCTTGCACCACTAGCTACCCTTCTAACTAGTGACCCAGTGTTGGTGAATAATCACTTAGTGGTTGTGTGCCTTTTTGTTATACAAAATTCTTTGAGGATGTTGTCCTAGGCAGGAAGGATATTAAACCGGTAGTGCCAAAAGAAAATTGATCAGCATAATTGAAGAATGGAATTAATTTAGAAAGGCAGGTTTGCAACAAGTGACCTTCTGAACCTGTAGATAGGAATGCCAGGACTGGTATTTGCACTGAAAACATGCACAGTAAAAGTGATGATGGAATTCATAGAATTGTAGAGTCCCCCATCCTATATTTGGGCAGCTGGCTGTTCCTACCTAAGTGCAGAACCTTACATTTGTTCGTATTGAAATTCATTTTGTTAGTTTTGACCCAGTTCTCCAACGTGTTAAGATCATCTTGAATCCTGATTCTGTCTTCTGTGGTACAGTGATCCCTCGACTTACGAGTGACCTGACTTCCGTATTTTTCGAGTTACGAGGGATCAAAGCGGCCGCGCGGCTACGAATTTTTTCGACTTCCAAAAGGAAGTCGCGGCCATTTTAGATAGGGTTTCCTCGACTTCCGAAGTTTAGATGGGGTTTTTATTGACGTACAAATTTTTTTTCGCCCAATGCATTCCTATGGGGACTCGACTTACGATTTTTTCGATATCCGACATTCCCGTCGGAACATATTACCTTCGTAAGTCGAGGGTCCACTGTATTAGCTACTGCTCCCAGTTTGGTGTCATCTGCAAATTGGATGAGCGTCTCCTCAATTCTTTCATCCAAGTAGTTTATAAAGACGTTGAATAACAATGGGACCAGTACAGAACCCTGCAGCACTCTGCTTGTTACTTTTTCCCAGGATGACGGAAAACTTGCTTTGAATATATACTTTATATTTTACTTTCTTCTGTAATGTCCCCCCCCCCAAATTGTTTTATTTGATGTTTTAGGGTAGGTTGTAAACCACTTTGACTTTTTCTCTTAAAAATATAAAGCAGTACAGAAATGAAATTATTAACAACAGTTAGAGTGGCTGGTGGCCGCTATTTTCTCTATAACGATGGGAAGAGAAAAGGGTTAAGCTTCATCTCCTTTGCTTTTCTTGGTCTAGTTAAATTTGAGCCCCCTCTTGCATAACTGATTTTTGGTAATAACAGAAATGGACCTTAGAGATGGTAATTTTATATATATAAAAAAAACCCTACCAAGAGCTGGACTGGAAGGTTGTCTAACCTTTTCCCATTTGCCTTTGCTTAATTTTTTTGTTATAGGAAACACACGATCCTGCTAATTAGCCCCTTGCTGTTATCTTTATTGGAAATAAAGATCTGTACATGAATGGAATTATAAAGTCTTTGTTTTAATACCATTCTCAGAAAGTTATTATGACATTTAGTAGATTGGTATGCTTCTGACTTAATTTTTTAAAATGGTTTTTAGACCTTAACCTTTTAGATGTCTTGAAAGCCATTCTAGTTCCAGAGAGGGCCCCATGTATGAATGTTTCAACAAAGTGTTGCTGAAATATGTGAAATAAGAGGTGGAGGATGTCATTTCCCCCATTACTTCTCTGGTTCTTCCCTCCACATACCCCCTCCCCCCCAAAAATCAGGCTTTTCTGAATCACTGTCAGTGGCTGGAACAAAATGTTAACTAACCTATATACTAATAGCAAACTGATTCTCTGAGTGCAGTTCCTTATGTGAGTGCAATCAGGGCTGTCTTTACCCGGGGGTGCAAGGGGTGCGGGGCACCCAGGCGCCAAATTCTGGGGGGCACCAGGCGCCTGCTGCTAAAGCCGCCTAAGCTCTTAACTCTCTACCTGTTATGAAATAATAAATTATTTTGATCAAGCTAGAAAAACAAAATACATATATACCTAGGTGTTACCAAAATGTATACCTACTGTTTCACTAAAGGACTTTCAACTTTGTGCACTCATTTACCAAAGATAGTCGGCCTTGGTGAAGATTTGACGGTTTCTTCCCCAAATAGTTTTTGATTTGAGTTTCTATTGAAATGAGGCTGCACTTCAATGTTGTATTTTAATCTTGTTTTTAAGTTGTATTTTAATCAATTGTTTTTAAACTTGGTGTTAGCCGCCCTGAGCCCGGTCTTGGCTGGGGAGGGCGGGGTATAAATAAAAATTATTATTATTATGACTATTATTATTATTATTATTAAAGATGCGCTGCGCTTGTGGCGGCGCTTGTCATTCACAACGGGGCCGTGCACGCGAAATTAACTCTTACATCAAAATATTATGTTATGTATTTTATTGAGCTGCTATGCGACAGTGGGGTCAGCAGCACCTTTGACACGACTGATGTTTCTCCTAAGTAGGTGCCTAAACAATACTTATACAGTGGTACCTCGGGTTACATATGCTTCAGGTTACATACACTTCAGGTTACAGACTCTGCTAACCCAGAAATATTACCTCGGGTTAAGAACTTTGCTTCAGGATAAGAACAGAAATCGGGCAGTGGCAGTGCAGTGGCAGGGGGAGGCCCCATTAGCTAAAGTGGTGCTTCAGGTTAAGAACGTTTTCAGGTTAAGAATGGGCCTCCGGAACGAATTAAGTACGTAACCAGAGGTACCACTGTAAGTTTAAGTGTGGTGGTGCTGTATACTTAAGTATAAGTTTATTGTAAATAAATGAGCAAATAAAAAAGTTTGTTTCTTTTTACTCCCTTCTTTCATAAACAAGAGATAAGGTGTAAGCGTGGTGTCTGACATAAGCATAATAAAAGTTAATTTGGGGGCTAAACTAAATTTGGGGGCGCTGGGGGGATCTTTGCACCCCGGCGGTGCATATGCTAAAGACAGTGCTGAGTGCAATGACATCACATGCACACAAACACAAGAAGGAGGTTATCAGCAGAATTCAGGATGCTGTTAAGGGGTGGGTGAACACCACCAGAACAGCCCAGTGGGGATTGAGCATGCTCAGTGGACAGAAGAAGATAGAATGGGATGGAGTATCCTGGAATAGGGTGTGTCTGGCTGGTGCAGGTCTCACTTGGTTCCGTGTCTGTCTCTATTTCAGAATGTTCTTGTCTAATGATTAATTAGTGTTTGTTTGTTTTTTTAAGATTTTCTGGACTGGCACAATAAACTGAAAAGAGCCAAATGCTGTAACCTTTCCCTGTCGGGCAATTGATCCACCTGCTTGATCATTCTGGTTTTCCTTTTCTGAACCTTTTCCCACTCTACAATATCCTTTTGAGGTGAGGTGACCACAACCGCCACAATATTCCTAATGCGGTTGTGCCATAGATTTGTATAACAGCATTGACTAATTGACAAATGCCATAGAAATGGACAGCTTTTAATAATAAATCTCCCTGCTTTCTATACTCGGTAGTGTTCAAATATTCAAGAGCAAATACCTATAAAAAAGAACCCCGACAAACTACGAAAAGAAGCCTGGCAATATATATTAGCAGAACTTTGCAGGAATTCATATCTCCAGCTGGATTTACAGTATTATTAAGTATGTTTACTACCCTTTATGATAGGGAAAAAAATATTTTGAGATGCACGTTTAATGCACCCTTGTGCGGATACACACTGGGAGTGAGATCCAACATTCTTGCAATAAATTAAATTAAACCTGAGGACTTTTAATGCTTCATAAAGAGCAGGAGGTCAAAACACACAAAAGGATGACAGACACCTTTATGGGATATTAACCCAGCTCCAAGGATGTGTGAAATGAAAAGACTTCAGTGAAGTGAAATGAAGAGACTTATATGATTAACCCATAAGGAGGAGGAGGTCAGGTAAAGACAAACAAAGCATAAAAGTTACAAACTGAAGGAGACCTTTGTCTGGCGTCAACCCACACTCCAAAAGTTTCAGATCAGGAATTATCTCACTAGAGGTGCTATTATTCAAGTCCAGCCCTGGCACACTTACCTTTAGGGCTGAGAGGTTCTCCTGAAAATTGTAGGCGCATGAGGGAGATGATTTTGATCAGGCCATGGGTAGGGACAAGGCTTAAAGTCCCCACATTCTCTCATGCCACGATTTCGACCCAGTTCAGTCCTCCCCCCTGTCTAAAAATGGGAGAGAAATTTGGTTTCATTCACATTTCGATGGCTCACATTTCAAGGTGAACCTGACGCAGATGGCGCTGCGACGGGGTGAGCTCCCGTTACTCGGTGCCTGCTCCTGCCAACCTAGCAGTTCGAAAGCATGTCAAAGTGCAAGTAGATCAATAGGTACCGCTGCAGCGGGAAGGTAAATGGCGTTTCCGTGCGCTGCTCTGGTTTGCCAGAAGCAGCTTAGTCATGCTGGCCACATGACCCGGAAGCTGTATGCTGGCTCCCTCGGCCAATAATGCGAGATGAGCGCCACAACCCCAGAGTCGATCACGACTGGACCTAATGGTCAGGGGTCCCTTTACTTTTATTGGCTGGTTTGTTAGCCAGAATCCCCTTTTGGACAGAGATGGCTTAGCCACTGTACTTCATTGCTCTGGTAACTTCCAGACTGGATTACTGCAATGTGCTCTACATGGGGCTGCCCTTGAAGATGGCTTGGGAACTTAAGTGGGTCCAAAATGCAGCAGCCCGATAACTGGCAGTAGTTGCATTTGTATCTCATATAACCCCTGCTTTAAAACAACTGCACTGGCTTGGCACTTTGTTTCTGGGCCAAGTTTTAAGGAGCTCACCTAAAACCCTAAATGACATGAGTCCGAAATACCTGAAAGACCTCCTCTTTCCCTACAAACCCTTTTGGGTGCTGAGGTTGGCAAACTCTTGGTAGTTTTTCTGCCCTTAAAGACTTGGGGTGGTAGTTAAGGAGAGGGCATCATCGGTGACAGCTCATCATTTGTGAAACTCCCTCCCCACAGAAGTGCATCTGGAGAATGCTGAAGACACACCTCTTTATCCTGGCTTTGGATGCTCGAGGTGTATTTTTTTCCAGGACTCACCTTATTCTTATGACTGCAAGTTGTTTTAAACTGCTCTTAATACTGTGTTTTGATGCTGTAACCCAGGGGTAGGCAACCTAAGGCCCATGGGCTGGATGCGGCCCAATCGCCTTCTCAATCCAGCCCGCGGGCAGTCTGAGTAGAATGTGTCCTTTTATTTAAAATGCATCTCTGGGTTATTTGTGGGGCATAGGAATTTGTTCATTCCCCCCCCCAAAAAGTCTGGCTCACCACATGGTCTGAGGGACAGTGGACCAGCCCACGGCTGAAAAAGGTTGCTGACCCCTGCTGTAACCTATCCTGGGACCTTAGCATGAAGGGAAGGGTGGGAAATATATAAATAAATTGCACTTTGTTAACGTTGGCCATAGGGACATGGGTGGCACTGTGGGTTAAACCACGGAGCCTAGGGCTTGCCGATCAGAAGGTCGGTGGTTCGAATCCCCGCGACGGGGTGAGCTCCCATTGCTCGGTCCCAGCTCCTGCCCACCTAGCAGTTTGAAAGCACGTCAAAGTGCAAGTAGATAAATAGGTACCGCTCCAGCGGGAAGGTAAATGGCATTTCTGTGCACTGCTCTGGTTTCGCCAGAAGCAGCTTAGTCATGCTGGCCACATGACCTGGAAGCTGTACGCCGGCTCCCTCAGCCAATAAAGTGAGATGAGTGCCGCAACCCCAGAGTCGTCCGTGACTGGACCTAATGCTCAGGGGTCCCTTTACCTTTAAGGATGGCCATGTTTCAGTTCGAAAGTGCAAATCAGGTGTGCCCACCTTTAAATGCAAACTGAATTGGATTTCTCCCCAATCCCTGGCAGTAGTCCAAAATATCTGGAGAGCACTTGGATGGGGAAGGTGTTCAGCCTCTTCCATACCCTACAACTAAAATTCTCTCCTCTTGGACATTATCTCAGCTTCTTTCTTTAAATGCCTACGCCCTTTCCTACAGCTTTTATGTCTTCTTTTTTCTCAGTCTCACACATGTGATGTCAGCTGGTCGTGTCGGTCCCCCACAATCTTTTTCAGAAGGCGGCGCCTCTGTGGTAGAGGAACTTTGATGCTGGTGATACTACATAGCCATAAGGATGTATAGCTGTTGATAGCCTTCTTCTCCGTGAATTTATGTTCAGAGTAATAGATAGTAAGATAAATCAACACAAATTTTGCAATCTATGACACCCTCCGCCTGCCCCCCATTTCAGGTGCAGCCTATTTTGATAGGTTGCTGATCAACATGTTGACCCATTCGGTGTCCCGTTGTTTTAATACAATACAGTGTAAATGGAATAATTTGAGAATCTCATAATTTGAGAATCTCATTCCCTCTTTTCTGTTGTCATTGCTTCTTCCTATACGCCTCTCCCCTCCCTATATCTCCTCCATCTTTCCCTTTCCTTTTTTTTTTTTACAATAATCACTGGGAATATATATTTTTTAATGTCTCTTATCTTCACTGAGAGCTGCTGAGATCTTTCCATTAATTTCCCTTATTATATTCAAGTACACCAGGGTCACCTTTTGGAATGACTAATGAGCTGGTTTAAAGGCAGCGTGATTCATAATTCTATAAGGGAATAAATAACACCAGGAAAACAAAAGAGGTCCCACAAGAGAGGGAGGCAACTTCATCAGCGGTCCTCTACTTAAGAAGAAGGATTTGCATTAAAGGAGATCATATATGAGTGAATGAAGATGCACTCAGAAATAAGACTTTGAAGAGATGGGATAGAAGACAATCTCAGGGATCGTTGTTGGAGATTAAAATATACTCAAAATACAATGCATGCAACTGCAAATGACAGTGATTTCAAAGATGGAGAGGACACTTGTTCGCAAAAATCGAAGCCCTCCAGTGCACCAGTATGAAGAATCACAAATCAAGGGAGCTTGCATTTCTTAGGAATAACCCCATTGGATCAAACCAGAGGCCCATCTACTCCTACAGTGGGTTCCCAAAGTAGCTAACTAGACCACTATGGGAAGCCTGCAAGCAGGACCTTTGTACAGCAGTGCTTTTCCCATCTGTGATTCCCAGCAACTGGCATTCAGAAGCAAACCGCCTCCGATACTGGAGGCAGAATATAGTCAACATAATTCTCTTTGGGCGCGTCTTATGTGGTGTTACAGTTCTTGCACGGGCAGATAGGGGCTGCATGCATAGGCCAGTGAGGAGTCTATAATTAATGCCACAGGATTATATGCATGGGTGGTGCCAGGGGAAGGCAGGGGGCAAATGTCCCTCCGAACAAGGAGTCTGTCCCCACTTGTCCCCTGCCATTGCTGGACCACTAACAACTACAGTTGTTTTTCTTTCAGAGATCCTAACAAACGGGACACAACTTGTCCACCTAGAAAGGTATTTTGCCCCTTTTGCGACCCCCCTTCCCAAATTTTGTGACTGCAGGCCACCCATTTGAGAATTCTGGGTATCATTTCCACCCAGGCGTCTTGGATGGAGAACATGCATGACTTGTACAGGGTTTTTCGAAGAGAGAAACAATGACAGAAGTCAGCAGGAGGAACCAGAACCACTGAGAAAATGGACAAAGTCTCCTCCCTTTCTTGCAGGTTTGAAATCTACACAGCTACAATTCTATATCCATTTATCCAGAAGTGTCCTGTTGAGCTCAATGTGGCTTATTTTTTAAGTGGAAATGCATCGGGTTGCACTAAAATAGCCTTGCTTTTCCCTCATACTATGTTTGGTAGATTCCCAGGGCACCAAACAAGCAGAGCATCCCTGTCCCCCTATTCTTGTGATGTTTGTACCTTTAGGTCTGTCCAAATGCCGTCCAAATGAAGACATTGTTTCAAATGCTTCATCAAAGATGCCACATCCTTGAAGTTCAGGGCCATCACTTCTTGCCCTATCCCCATGGTAAAAAGATTACTAATTGTTGTCCTTTTGTTTCTGATATCTCTATCAGTACTCGAAGCACTGCTGCACATAATCATTCATCTTGTATCAATCTAGGCCAGGGGTCGGCAAGGTTTACCTGGCCTGGGCCGGTTCACTGCAGCAGAGATCCCTCCGTGGGCCGGATCGTACGTGAGCACACCCACCCACAATTTCCGGCACCTGCACAGACACGATTTCCAGTGCCGCAGAAGCGAGTCCCTGCACCGCACTGCGTCAGTTTAGCGCAGCGCGCGGGGACTCGCCGAGCAGGTGGCTTGGCTCGGGGGCTGGTTAAACAACCTCTGTGGGTTGTTTGTGGCCCATGGGCCTTAGGTTGCCAACCCTTGATCTAGGCTAAGCATTAAGAATCCCTGGGTGCAGGGGCATAGCAATGCGGGGCGGGGGGCGGGCCGCCCCGGGTTCCACCCCAGAGGGGGTGACACTTAAAAAAAAATTTTTTTACAATTTTTTTTTTTTAAAAATAATTTTTATTTATTTATTTTAACTTCATTGAAAAAAAGAGATAATAGACACACACACAACCCCCCACACCTCACAAAGTGTCACCATCAGACGGGGGGGGGACACTTTTTATTTTTTTTATTTTTTTTAATTTTTTTAAAAATTTTTAATTTTTTTATCATTTTTTTATTTTTTTATTTTAACTTTATTGAAAAAAAAGAGATAATAGACACACACACACACAACCCCCCTCACCTCACAAAGTGGCACCATCAGAGGGGGGTGACACTTTTTATTTTTTAATTTTTTTTAAATTTTTATTATTATTATTATTATTTTTAACTTTATTGAAAAAAAAGAGATAACAGACACACACACACAAAACCCCCACACCTCGCAAAGTGGCACCTTCAGAGGGGGGTGACACTTTTTAATTTTTTTTTAAATTTTTTTAAATTAAAGTGGTGGGGGGTGACAAAAAAAATTCCGCCCCGGGTACCACCTGGGCTTGCTACGCCTCTGCCTGGGTGTAGCCTATCTCCATAGCTTTGCCCACCCCCCATAGTCTATATCATCTTTATAGCTCTATTCAATCCTTGCTAGCTCATCAATCTCCTTCATGCATTGCGGTGCTTAAAACTTATCAGAGGGCTTTAAAGTAGGTGTCCAAGTGGGTCTAGAAACCTGGGGATACCAGAAGGACTTCAAAGATGGCAGGGCACATAGTTAAAGTTTGAAAGTTGTCTACAATGCTGCAGCTCCACTGGTGCAGAGGTCTTCCATGCATGCAACAGAACTTTCTCTTCCTCTCCTGTCCCACCTAAGCAGCCATACAAACAAAATCAGCTCCAGAGGGCTGAGCTGAGAGCTCCTCTGGAGCAGATTTTGTGGGGTGCACAAACTGTGGGGTGCACAGATTTTGTGGGTCAGCCTTCCCCAAGTTGCTGCTCTCCAAAGGTTTTTGACTACAACTTCCATGAACCCCTGCCTGCATTGCCAGTGATCAGGGTTGATGGTTGTAGTGTAAAATGTCTAGAGGTCACCAGTTTGGGGGAGAATGGTGTGCAAGACAAACATCTGAAAGGAGTTTTCATGCTCCCAAGAAGTCAGTGGCTTCCCTGATCTTTATGATTCACCTATACGGCCAATGAAGGATGATGTCATGCTTTGGAAGTCTCATTTGTAACAGTGTTTGTAACTTATTAAAACAAGGGTGGGGAATAAAATAATAATAATAATAATAATAATAATAATAATAATAATAATAATAATAATAATATATTTATGCCCCGTCTATCTGTCTGGGTTTCTGTCTGGGTTTCCCCAGCCACTCTGGGTGGCTCCCAACAGAATATTAAAAACACAACAAAACATCAAACATTAAAAGCTTCCCTAAACAGAGCTGCCTTCAGATGTCTTCTAAAAGTCAGATAGTTGTTTATTTCCTTGACATCTGATGGAAGGGCGTTCCACAGTGTGGACGCCACTACCAAGAAGGCCCTCTGTCTAGTCTCCTGTAACCTCACTTCTTGCAGTGAGGGAACCGCCAGAAAGCCCTCGGAGTTGGACCTCAGGCTGAACGATGGGGGGTGGAGACGCTCCTTCAGGAATCTGTGACCCTCCAGATGTTGTTGGATTCCAACTCTCCTCAGCCTCAGTCAACTTGATCAATGATCAGGGATGGTGGCAGCTGTAATCAACAAGACTGGGAGAGTCACAGTTCCTGCACCCCTGTGTTAAAAAGTCAATCAAACTGAACTGAAGAACAGCAACCAGGATTCGGCATTAGATCCTTGTGGGTATGCAGATGTTTTATGTGTGAGAAGAACTAAGATTATTTTCGAGGGTTTTCATACATTCCTAACAAGAGCCAGAGCAGCATAACATGTCAATTTATTATGAAATACTTTGGGCATTTTCACTGTACAAATGTAATGAAATGAAAATATGGCATGGAATGAATCAATTTACCCTTGCTGTCTTGAAATTTCAATGTCACAATCCGTCCTGCATGACAGATCCAGCCTTTGGTGGGACTTTGGTACAAAAAACTTTAGATAGTTTAGCAGGTGCTAAATGATTCTGCACTGTAATTTTCTGAGGCCATTACCAGTCATATTCCATCTCCTGAATAATGTCTCATTTTTTTTTTTGTAGTAAAAATGGCAAAAGGGTTTCTCTACAATGGAATCAGGACAATTACTTTAGGAAAATTACACTACATTATCTCTAGAGTGTCAGAAGATGGCAGCCAATTTCTGTTGTTTGATCAGGATATTAAAGATTGCCTCATTCTGCAAGAGCAAAAACTCTCTGAGGAGGAAATGAGATTTAATAGTAATGTTCAGATTACCTGTCAACCCTAAACACATTTCTATCCATCAAGCGGGCAACATAACATTGACTTCTCTAGCATTTAATAGTTAATTTGCATAACCCAACGGTGCTGGTATGTTCTTTAGTCTTAACGAGAACTTCTGTATGTATACAACATTCCTCTGCAAACCATAAGCGAAGGTAAGAATTCAAACTTGGAGACCTTTTTCCTTTGAAGTAACAGCACATAATAGACAATACCAAAGTGTTTGATACACTTTCAATATGAGGTTCTGGTTTTGGCCAACTTTATGCAAACAGTGGTTTTAAGTGGGAAATCTTGTCCAAGTGTACCACTTTAGACTGGAGACTAAAGCGGGAATTCCCATAAGCACCCCCACTCTTCTCCCAAACACCAGTGTCCTTCCCACTCCCCACTTATAGAGACTTCTGCATATGGAAAGGCCGGCCAACCATGTACTTCCCCCATCTGAAGTGGTACACTCCAGGAACATTTTCCGCCTCTTCTGCTGTTTGTGTGAACCAACACAAACCAACACTTCCCTGCCCCCTGGCACTGCCCATGCTCCCCTGGACTCCTAATTTATTATAAATGATAAATGTAAGGTAAAGGTAAAGGGACCCCTGACAATTAGGTCCAGTCGCGGATGACTCTGGGGTTGCGGCGCTCATCTCGCTTTATTGGCCAAGGGAGCCGGCGTACAGCTTCCGGGTCATGTGGCCAGCATGACTACCGTTTCTCCTAAAATAAGACGTAGCCATAAAATAAGCCGTAGCAGGATTTCTACGCATTTGTGAAATATAAGCCATACCCCCAAAATAAGCCATAGTGACGCGGCACCTCTCCCTTAAGATGGCCTGGATAGGCGTGGCTATGCAGCATACCGACACGGAGCAGTTAAAATAAGACATCCCCCGAAAATAAGCCATACTGTGTTTTTCTGAGGAAAAAAAAAAGACGGTGTCTTATTTTAGGAGAAACATGGTAAGCCGCTTCTGGTGAACCATAGCAGCGCATGGAAACGGCGTTTACCTTCCCGCCGGAGCGGTACCTATTTATCTACGAACTGCTAGGTTGGCAGGAGCAGGGGCCGAGCAACAGGAGCTCACCCCGTCGCGGGGATTCGAACTGCTGGCCTTCTGATCGGCAAGCCCTAGGCTCTGTGGTTTCACCCACAGTGCCACCTGCGTCAAAAATGATAATATCCTGATCTTGATGCATTTGGTGAGAGGGTAAAAGGCGCTAATAAGAACTTTTCCTCTGTAGGTATATATATATATACCATTGGGTTCTGGCATTTTAACATGCCCTTTTCACTGATAACTTCCCTGGGATTTGCTTGAAAAAGGCGGAGACATTCTTTTTCAGGGGATAACTGGAAGAGGATACGAACTCTTTGGGGATCAATCTATGGCACCAGATCCAACAGATTTTCTGTTTTCCAGCAGAGTCCCCCCCCCGACAGGTATTGAATACAGAGAGGTTCAATTCACAATAGGAGGGTGCTTAAATCTGTCAAAAAAAGATAGATAATGATAATGAAGCCTAGTGGCACAATCAATAGGGCAAGAAATTCAAAAAGATGTTCTGTGACTTCGTTCTAAGTGTTTTAGTTTTGGCAGTACCCGCCGTGAAAGAAAAACTACTTAATACTTTCTTTTCAAAACTTTATAACCCAGAATGACTCCTGCACAGCTTTATTTTTCATGACAATGAGGTTTGGCTTTTTAATATAGCAGAGCGAACTGCCTGAAGGTTAGAGAATATCAGGCATAACTTAAACCTGGGCCGGGGGGATGGGGGTGGGAAGAAGGGGCCTCATTGCCATTCTGGACTCCTTTGAAGCAGGATTTGAGATGCAGGATATGCATCTAAATTAAAAAAAAGTAGCGCCCAAAAGGCAAACTTATTAATGCTAATACAATTAAGACTTCTAATTTTTTGTTGAAAACTCCTAAAAGCAACTGCCTACTATCAAACCAATAATTCCAGGATTCCAGGGAGACAACCTTCAGTCATCAAATGCTTGGGTAAGCAGGAATGCTTTTAAATTTCTCCTAATAGTTAATAGTGAGGGATACTGACACACCTCACTGGGGAGGGCATTCCACAAACAGGGGGCTGCCACTGAGAAGGCCATGCTATATTCTGTATAGGCAGCACCGCCAGAGGGCTTCCTCTGCTGATCACAGGCCTCGAGATGGTTGATCATGGAGAAGGTCCTGAGCCATTTTGGACCTTATATGCTGGTATTAATTCATTGATTTGGGCCCAGTAGCTTAAGGTTACCAGATTTTTTCCAGTGAATCCGGGGACACTTTTAAACTTCAATGGATTTTGTATGGGGACTGATTTGTAAATCCGGGGACTGCCCCCGGGAAATGGGGACGTCTGGTAACCTTACAGTAGCTCACTAAAGGTAAAGGGGTCCCCTGACCATTAGGTCCAGTCGTGACCGACTCTGGGGTTGCGGCGCTCATCTCGCATTATTGGCCGAGGGAGCTGGCATACAGCTTCCAGGTCATGTGGCCAGCATGACTAAGCTGCTTCTGGCGAACCAGAGCAGCGCATGGAAACGCCGTTTACCTTCCCGCTGCAGTAGTACCTATTTATCTACTTGCACTTTGACGTGCTTTCGAACTGCTAGGTTGGCAGGAGCACGGACCGAGTGTGGGATGTATAACACTGGTGCAGTCAATCACAACATTCCTAGAGTGTACACAAAGGGGACTTGGTCCTCCAGGTAGAGTTTCCTGTGCCAAGACTGAAATCACTTCCTTTGTGTGACCAGAAGTGGGAGTGGCCTTACCTGAAAGTGCACAGGTCTGTGCCATTCTCCTCTCTTCCCACCAGGACTCCGAGGATGCAACATCTCAGGAGATGCTCTCTTGGCTTCCAGCCAAGAGAGGCCCACATGGAGCCTTTCTCCCTTAAGGAGAATCTCCACATGTAAATACATTTAATCTAAGCTAGCCTGCCTTTCTGAGACTGTAGAAGCTTGAAATGACTGTGAGTAAAACCTTTATACTTTTATAAGCTTATGTGTCGTGTATTTTCTTTTAAGAGGGAACCAGGGGAAATATGTGCCAGGATCTGCCTTATTCTAGAAGTTCATAGGAACTTAAACGCCACGCTTTGCTGCGCTTTATTGGGGATGAGAAACTCTGCTAGTTTGGAGCTTGTTAGCACAAGCTGGGATAGGAAATATTAATCAATATTCCCTCATCCACATTCCCTCTCATCTCCCACAAAGGGTTTTGAGGCCCAGAACTGCGTATTTTGTGTATTTTTAAAGGATTGCTTTGGATTGTGATTTTTGGCAGAGTAGAATTTTTCTGTTTGTACTTCCTGGTAAGCACATGGTCTTTTGTTCTCCATTGTGCTGTGAAAGGGGGATTAGCGACCCCTCCCCTCCCTCAGAGCTCACAGACCTCAGAGGCAGTGAAGATTAGTTTGCATTTTGAGATTTTTAAGTTTTGATTTTTGAATTTTAACCATTTTTGGGAATTTTTTGAAATTTTGAAAATTTTTAAATTTTTGAGGATTAAGATGGCAAGCTCAGGTTTTGATAGTGAAGCAAGATCAAGCTTTATGCTGCTGAATGATCGTAACTTTGTGCAATGGAAGCAGCGCCTTTTAGTGCATCTTGGTGCAAAACAAGTGCTTAAAGCGGTGAAAGATCCCAAACCTGATTTTGCTGATTTAACCAAGAAAGCAGATTGGGAAAGGCAAGATGCAGAAGCTAAACACATAATTTTGAGCAGTTTGAAAGATGAGCATTTATCTCTGATTGACTATGAAAGTGATGCATCTCAGATTCTAAAGGATATTGAGAGGGTTTATGCACAATCATCAGAGAACTCTTATAGACATTTATTGGATAAACTGCTGAAGTTAAAGATGAATTCCAGAGAACAATTTACAGGGCATTTTAAGGACTTTAATGAAATTGTTCAAAGGATTGCCCTAACTCCCAGAGCTTTTGATGATGCAACCAAAGTGACTTTTATGCTGGCATCATTAGGAAAAGAATTTACTTCATTTAAGAGTATAATGGATCACACCAGAGATTTGACTTTTAATGAACTAGTAAATCACTTAAGAGAGGAATGCAGAGATTACCTTGATTCTCCGCAAAGGAATCCAAGGAGGGACACAAGTTATGTTTCTAAACAATTTCCCAAGTCTAAGGAAGTGTCCAAAGAATTAATATGCCATAACTGCAATTTAAAAGGGCACATTGCAAGGAGTTGCCAGAAGCCCAAGAATAAGTCCCGCCCCTTTCAACCAAAAGGTGAAAAGAAGGGGGGTCACGAGCGTACATTTCTACTGCAAGAAAAGAGTTTAAATGTGCAAAGAAATGAAAGGAAAAGTGACCAATTTATTTTAGATTCGGGAGCTACATGCCATTTTGCGCATAAAAGAGAATATTTCAGAGAAATTAATGATAGTGAATGGACTGAAATCCAGATTGCTGATGGAAATGTTCTAAAATCACAAGGTACAGGTTCAATGCGTTTGAAATTCAAGGTGAACAATGAATCTCTTGAAACAACTGTGCCTAACGTTCAATATGTCCCAGAATTGAACTGTAACTTGCTTAGTGTGTCTGCTTTAGACAAGAAAGGTTTCAAGGTTACATTTGCCAATGGAGAATGCAATGTAACGAAAAATGATGAGGTTTATGCTCAAGGGAAACTAATCAATGGTGTTTATGAGATTAACGTTTCAGAAAACCAATCAGCACAAGTCGCCCAATCCAAGCAGAAGCATGAAGCAGATCTGGAGCTCTGGCATCGAAGACTGGGTCACCGGGATATCAGAGTCATCCAGGAACTGCAGAATGGAGATCTTGTGAGAGGTCTACAGGTAAACAAAAGTAACACACCCACACCAAAGTGTATAACTTGTGTAAGTGAAAAAGGAGTCAAACCTTCTTTCCCACGTTGTGCAGAAAAGAGAAGCACAAAAGTTCTGGACATTGTGTACACTGATTTAGCTGGACCTATGAATATACCTTCCTTAGGAGGAAATAAGTATATTTTGATATTTTTGGATGATTATTCAAGGTTTTGTGTGGGATACCTTCTCAAAGAGAAGAGTGAAACAGTGGAATTGTTCAAGCAATACGTAAGCATGGTCAAGAACAAATTCCATCGAGCACCCACCACCCTAATGTCCGATAATGGTGGGGAGTTTTGCTCACGTGAAATGGAAGCCTTCATGGCTCAGGAAGGCATAGCACATGTGACCACAGTAAGCTACACACCTCAACAAAACTCTATTGCTGAGAGGAAATTTAGGTCCATCCTAGAGATGACAAGGTGTATGCTAAAAGGATCCAACTTGTCGAAGAAACTTTGGGGCGAGGCAGCAAATACTGCGATTTATATACAGAATAGACTGCCAACAAAAGGCACAGAGCGCACGCCATTTGAACTTTGGCATGGAAGAGCCCCAAATTTGTCGCACATACGTGTATTTGGAAGTTTGTGCTATTACCACGTGCCCAAGGAGCACAGACACAAACTTGACTCCAGAGCAAAGCCTGGTATCCTAGTTGGATATGCTTCTGGAGGAAAAGGCTACAGAGTTGTGGACTTACAAACAGGGAAAACAAGTTCACATCACGTGATTCATTTTGAGGAGTATGAAAAGGCTGACACAAGGAACACAGCAATTGACTGTTCCAATGAGCCAGCAACAGAGGAGTTTGTAAGTTTTCCTTTTGAAGCCATACCAGAAACTAATCCACCTCCTAGTATTGTACCTCCTAGTGTTGTAGCACCCCCTACAGATGACACCCCAGAAGACGCGGAGGACCAGATGTCAGAAGGCTCCAGAGACGAAGAGGACCCGTATGCAGGGATGCCGCCATTGGAAGGAGATGAGGAAGCTGATGCGGTTCAACAAGAGCCAGAGGTCAGACGTTCCTCCAGGTCCAACAGAGGCGTTCCACCACTACGACTGTCCTACTTTGCAGGGCCGGCGCCACCACAGGAACCTTCCACGTGGGAACAGGTTCAACGGTTGCCAGCTGCTGAGGCCAGTCTCTGGAAGCAAGCCGCGCAGGAAGAGATGGATGCACTGCATCGCAACAAGACCTGGACCCTGACAGAGCTACCTCCTGGTAAGAAGGCAATTGGGTCCAAGTGGGTGTTCAAGCTTAAGAAGGGGTCAGAAGGGGAGGTGCAACGCTACAAAGCTAGGCTTGTAGCACAAGGATTTTCACAACAGTATGGCGAAGATTATGATCAAGTATTTGCGCCTACAGTGCGATATAGCAGTGTTAGATTACTCCTAAGTATTGCAGCCTCTAAAGGGATGAAAGTCCGTCATGTCGACATAGCAACAGCTTTTCTTCATGGGACGATTTCTGAACAGATTTATATGAAGCAGCCCAAAGGCTTTATCAAGCAAAATGAGGCACATCTTGTATGTAAACTTCAGAAAGGAATTTACGGTTTGAAACAAGCTGCAAGAGCATGGAACCAGAAATTACATGAAATGCTGGTTCAGCTTGGGTACAAGCAGTCGACAGCTGACAAGTGCCTGTACACTAAGAACAGAAATGGACAATTCTCTTACATTCTGGCTTTTGTCGATGATTTATTAATATCAACGTCCAATGACAGAGACTATAAAGACATAGTCAGACATCTCAACAAAGAGGTGGAAGTAAAGGAATTGGGACTTGTCCAGTATTACTTGGGAATTCAAATTGAGAGAGAAGAAGACGGCTCATTTCTTCTCAGCCAGAAGCAGAAGATAATAGAACTGATAGAAAGCATGCAGATGCAAGGTGCACACCCTGTCGCGACACCCATGGCCACAAATTTTCTAAAGAATCAACAAGATTCGAAGCTGCTGCCAGACAACAGTGAATACAGGTCAGCGATTGGTAAACTTTTGTATTTGGTTACTACCAGCAGACCTGACATAGCAAGTGCAGTGGGGATCCTAAGCAGAAAAGTAAGTTCTCCCACTGAACATGACTTGGGTGGGGTCAAGAGGGTGGTGCGTTACCTCAAGGGTACAATGAATTGTAAATTAAGATTGCCAGCTGTAAGGGACCCTAAGTTGGTTGGGTACAGTGATGCAGATTGGGCTGGGGATAAGGCGGATTACAAATCCACAAGTGGTTATGTTTTTATGTTTGGAAATGCACCTATCATTTGGGGCAGTTATAAACAGAAATGTGTAGCCTTATCGTCCACAGAGAGTGAATATATTTCAGCTTCGGAAGCATGCAGAGAGATCATCTGGCTGGATCAACTCCTGACAGACTTTGGTTTGCCGAGAAAAGGACCTGTCAGCTTGATGGAGGACAATCAAGGCTGCCTGCAGCTAGCGCAAACCGAAAAGTTCCTTGCACGTTCAAAACACATTGGGGTCAGGTATCACTTCATTCGCCAGATGATCCAAGATGGACTAGTAGAAATGTCCTACTGTAATACTCAGGAGATGACTGCGGACATTCTCACGAAACCCTTGCCACGAGAGAGTTTCCAGAACCTGCGTGTCAAGCTGGGACTCTGGGTGGTTGAATAAAGTTGTTTTATGTTTGTTAAATGTTGTTCAGACTGAGAAGGGGTTTGTGGGATGTATAACACTGGTGCAGTCAATCACAACATTCCTAGAGTGTACACAAAGGGGACTTGGTCCTCCAGGTAGAGTTTCCTGTGCCAAGACTGAAATCACTTCCTTTGTGTGACCAGAAGTGGGAGTGGCCTTACCTGAAAGTGCACAGGTCTGTGCCATTCTCCTCTCTTCCCACCAGGACTCCGAGGATGCAACATCTCAGGAGATGCTCTCTTGGCTTCCAGCCAAGAGAGGCCCACATGGAGCCTTTCTCCCTTAAGGAGAATCTCCACATGTAAATACATTTAATCTAAGCTAGCCTGCCTTTCTGAGACTGTAGAAGCTTGAAATGACTGTGAGTAAAACCTTTATACTTTTATAAGCTTATGTGTCGTGTATTTTCTTTTAAGAGGGAACCAGGGGAAATATGTGCCAGGATCTGCCTTATTCTAGAAGTTCATAGGAACTTAAACGCCACGCTTTGCTGCGCTTTATTGGGGATGAGAAACTCTGCTAGTTTGGAGCTTGTTAGCACAAGCTGGGATAGGAAATATTAATCAATATTCCCTCATCCACATTCCCTCTCATCTCCCACACCGAGCAACGGGAGCTTACCCCGTCGCGGGGATTCGAACCGCCGACCTTCTGATTGACAAGCTCTAGGCTCTGTGGTTTAACCCACAGCTCACTAGCAGCCAGTATAATGCTCTAAGTGAAACATGCTCCCATCGGGATGCCCCACTTTCCAACCTAGCAGACACATTTTGCACCACCTGTGCAAGAACAGGTAGAGCAGTGAATGAAAATGTTACCTTTGTACAGTAGGCTAGCTTCTACACACCCTCGCACCCCCCTCTCCAGGCAAGCATAAGGCATTGTCAGGGTTCAAGGACGCAGAATTTGAGCCAGGCAAATGTATTTATGATGCAATGCAGGGCCTTTGGGGTGTGTTGTTTGGGGAGAGTTTTAAGAGCCAGATAGTGAAGACCCGTGGGCAGCACTGAGCCCCCAAAGCTAAGGTTTCTTACCCTGTTCCACGCCAGCCACTGAAATTACTGGATTCCCCACTGTTTTTCACATTGTCTGGCAAAGGGACAACTTTAACTACCCAACCATTCTTAAGAGAGCCAGTTTGGTGTAGTGGTTAAGAGCGGTAGACTCGTAATCTGGTGAATCGGGTTCGTGTCTCCGCTCCTCCACATGCAGCTGCTGGGTGACCTTGGGCTAGTCACACTTCTTTGAAGTCTCTCAGCCCCACTCACCTCACAGAGTGTTTGTTGTGGGGGAGGAAGGGAAAGGAGATTGTTAGCTGCTTTGAGACTCCTTCAGGTAGTGATAAAGCGGGATATCAAATCCAAACTCCTCCTCCTCCTCCTCCTCCTCCTCCTCTTCTTCTTCTTCTTCTAAGCTGCCACCCTAAGCACACTCAATTGAGAGAGTTAAAGAAAATCTGCCTATTCAAATATATCACATGACATGCCTTTCCTGAGACTGTGCCCTGTGGGGGATTGCATGTCTTAATGCCACCTATTTAAAAAAACAACTCCTGCACACAGTGTATGAGTTTGTTAGGGAAATCTTACACAATAAACATTTCAGTGCTAGCTATCCATATGCAAAGATGTAGGGAATATTTAACTTATGGAATTCATTGCCACAAGATATGGCGATGACCATTGACTTTGATGGAGGATAGGTTGACCAATGGCAGTTAGCCATTACATCTACATGGAATATCCAGAATCAGTAAAAGGCAATTGCTAAAGGGCAACCTTGAGAAGAATTATTGCCTCCAGCTTCCATTTTGCACTTCTGAGAAGTATCTGGCTGGTCACTGTAGGAGATGGGATGGTGAAATTCATGAATCTTTGGTCTGATCCTGCAGGGTGCTTTCTATGTTGCTATGTTCATATTCTCAGAACCCATGGTTAGAGTCTACCTCATCCTTAGCAAATCAGTTTTAAAATTACTTTCGTGGATAAGGGGTGGGGGGTGGGGGAGAGAAAATAAAAGGTAGCTCACTTGGAGCTAATCTAAAAATGAATTTCAGGAGAAGATGCAGTTGAAACTGTATCTATGTGACCCAAATAGAGTTGGAGGTTATAGGGAGGAGGCAGCTAGGTAGTCATCAAAAATTATAGATCCTGAAATAAGTTACGTACACGTAGAATGTTTTGTTCCTGGGACTATTAGAGAGGTGTTATTTTGGATGACTATGCCAGCTATAATTAGTGTTCTGTGCCATTGCCAAGATGAATAGGCTTTTTCACAGAATAGATTGTGCCAAACATAACTGAGTTGGTTAGAAAAGAAATTAGTTTTGTTTATATTTTTGAGGGCATTTTGTGATTGCATTATGGTGAGCAGTAATAAAAAGATTCCCCCCCCCCAAAGAGTTCAAAGTACCTTATTTGTAACCTATTCATATGTATAATTCATCTTACAAATAACAAAGGATATCCCTACTGCTGGAATACAATGAACATCTTTATCAAAAGGAACAAATGATGAGTTTCAGCTTACATTTATTGTTATGAGTTTTGTTATGAATTGCCTGGACCCCGCTTCTAATTCCTGGACCCAGCACAGATTCAATTGCTGGAAGAGCCAGGCCAGCCTGGTAATCACCTGGGAGACGAGCCATTAAGAAAGACAAAGGGAAGGTAATGGTCCATTAAGATGTGAGGGCCTCCTCCGTAAACTCAGAGCTAGTTTGGAAGACAAAGAGTTTTGAAGTAGAGTTTTAGAATTGAATTTAGAGTTGGCGTTTTTGCGTGATGTGAGCTGGGGAATAAAGGTTGCAGTCTGGTAAAGGCTGCAGTCTGTAAAACGCAGCAAGCTAGAGAGGTCAGAGCCATGGCTGGGTTAAGTTTGAATCCAAGCTTGAGAGATGCAAGACTCTTTTGGAGTGTTAATGCTGTGAGCCCTTCCATCCTAGGTTCAGGTTGTATATATGTGTAAATAAGCAATCTATCATAAAGACACCACAGTCTCCTCTGTGCCTTATTTCCAAAGGAAACACAAACCCTGGGTGAGTGGTTGGATCCCTGGAAGTACTACTCCATGCAATTAAAAAAACAAAACAAATTGCTGCACATAGAAAATGAGATCAGACCAAGGATATCTGGTTTTCTATGAGGGAATTTTTTTTTGTATAGATGAGTACTGTATTTGATCATATAAACTCTCATCAGCACCCTGAAATGGTACAGCCTAGACACAAGCTTAACTAGCTCAGTGAGCACCGGGCCTGTGTGTCCCATTATGAACTAACAAACTGCTATGTCTATGGAATAAAGAAATGCTTCAAAGTCCTGATGGATAGCTAGCCTCCAGCTGTTTTCAACATTAACCACCTCAGTGAGAACAAGGTTGGAGACATTTCCTATCAAAACATGCAGTTAAGTTGTAGTTCTCTGAGAATGGTCACTTATAGTCTGTCTCACTAGCATGACTCTCGAACACCACATAATTCTTTGTGTCTGTCTATCTATTTGATTCCGTTTATTATTTCAATTCAACCTGTTCTTGATGAGCTTGCATTCCCCTTAAAGAGTAAAACATATGTAGTTGGGGTTGCTCTTCAACCCATGGCTTCCCTTGATAGTCAGTGGTGAGGAGTATTGTTTTTTTTTTTTAGCAGCTTGGGGTAGATTGTCAGCTGTGCCCTTTGCTGGAGAACACAGAGTTGGCCTCAATAATCAATGCCCTGGCACAAGATTGGGGAACCTCAAACTTGAGGGTCAAATGCAGTCCTCCAGGCCTATCTAACTGGCCCTCATGACTCTCCCCAGACCACACTCTCCTTTAGTATTTTTGCCTGGCTGAAATGTGTTCTTAAATTCAGAAAATGCTTCTTAGCTTGCCTGGATGGAGGGGTCTGTGAGTTTGTTAGTGTAGAATGTAGCCTACTGTACAGTGGTACCTCTGGTTAAGAACTTAATTCGTTCCGGAGGTCCGTTCTTAACCTGAAACTGTTCTTAACCTAAGACACCACTTTAGCTAATGGGGCCTCCCGCTGCCGCTGCACCGCCAGAGCAAGATTTCTGTTCTCATCCTGAAGCAAAGTTCTTAACCCGAGGTACTATTTCTGGGTTAGCAGAGTCTGTAACCTGAAGCGTATGTAACCTGAAGCGTAAGTAACCCGAGGTACCATTGTACAATGGTAAAAATCACGTGTACTTTTGGCCCCTGGAAGGTTTTGGAGAAGGAAATGTGGCCCTCAGGCTGAAAAGCACCCCCACATCCTAGTTACTTCCAGGTTGCATTGTTGCCGTGCTCTGCAGTGCCAGATGTTTTTCTGGGGCTTAAATATTGGACAACATCACACACGGGTCAAGAAAACCCAACCCACTCTGTGGAACCAGTATGATTTTTTTTGCATTTAAGCAAGGAAGGGTCTTGGAAATATCGCTATTGTTTCCTACCTACATTGCATGCCAATAAAGGAAGATCACGGACAACAAAACAAAAATAGCTTCCATCCATCATCGAAGGAGTAAAGTCTACCCCTCTCAAGTGAACTACTGATTTTTTGCTCTCCCATCATCCATCTTGATTTTGGGCTGTTGCTGCAGTTCTAGTACGGGTGGCAGATGATTAGCAAATGCTGTGCCCATTTGAGTTTCTGAGATTGTCGAAGGTCAAACTGAGAAAAGCCTCTGGTGTTTCTGGCAGTGAAATATACAGTGCGAAGGGAATGTTCTGTTTTCACGAATGCCTTTGGCAGGGCTCCGTTTCAATATGTCCACTCATTAATCTTAACCTAAGAGTTGCTCTTCATCATCTATCTTTCCTTGTGCTGTAGTTGAGTGGTCTTTGTAATTATGAGCAGGCCGAGCACTCTCAGGAGTACATTCTGCCTTGAGATGGCATTCCTTACAGCTGACAATTGTAGCATGGAATAGGACTGAATTGTGTACTTGATGTGTGCAATCTCATATAATTCTCCCATTATATGAGAGAATGGTGGCTTTAGGTACTTGGCAATGTATTTAGTTGCTCCGTACAATGCCTTACATAACAAGAAGTGTGAAAATTTTGCTTCATGATGTATGTCTCCATATCTAGAGAGCTATATGTGATGGGCTTCTTTCTCTTGTTTTATAAGCTTCCAGCTCATAGCAGTCTCTACTGTATATGCCCTTGGGGAAAGATCAGAAGCATTCTGGACAGGGTTGCTTCACAGTTAGGTATGATAATTTAGATGTCAATGCCGGTGGGAAGATTTTAGTGGTGATGGAACTTCTGCTGAAGAGATTCAAGAAGGATGAAAAGCTAGCTCATGGATCAATGGGTGGATGGATGGATACAAGATTATGGAAAGCTGCTTGTTCTCTAAGCATTGAGACACCTCTTAAGATGCTGTCTCAAAATATTACATGATGGTTCCTGAGACTGAGGAGCAGGTTTTGGTCCATGTTGTCCTACAACTGGACACCATTTTGAATCTTGATGGCAGAATGAACCTGGGTATGACGACTGGCAGACTAACACTGAGCACAAAGCTGCTAGTTAACTAGAGAGTGCTAAATTAGTATTATTTATAATAGAGCCTTTGTTATGAATATTTTCAGTTCTTTACAGCACTGTGATGATAATGGAAGTGTTATCAAATATCTCCAACCTAGGGTTGGAATCCTCCCCCCCCGATTTAATTCATATTTTTGTGTGTTTTTCTCCTAATAAACATAGTTTTGAATGCAGTTTTAACTACTGTGCACATTTTCGCAGGCAGTTTCCCCATAATATAATGCATTTTGTATGTTATTTTCACTTTATGCCCACTTTCCCTGAAAGTATATAGTTTTGTACCTATTGTTTGCTCGGACAACTCCATTGCAAAATTCAGCAAACTGTGAATTTCAAAGGATATCTGTGTTTCAGTTTGTGTATTGATTCAAGAAGCGTGAATTAGGTAGTTTCTCATTAACATGCAAGCAAAAATATCAGATTTCATCTCTGTCTGTAGCCATGACCTACCTGTGGTCAGTGTATTGTCAATCTAGACCCTCTAGATTCGTTAATGACCTAGCTTGACACCTTATGCCATTCATCATTTTTAGATCATAATCTGTTGTTCAAATAAAGGTCATTCCATTAGCTATTGTAAAAGGTCATTACAATACTGTGAATTACACCATAACCAATAAAAACAACAGAACAACAATATGTGAAGCTTTGAAAAAGACTTGTCATCTTGGCAGCACACCAAGTTGCTTTGCACAAAGGTACGTCCCAGTTTCCGCAGGGTTACGTGGAACACAAAATTAGTTGCTTGGTACCTTTCTTTGCAAGTCTCTGTTAAATTCCAGCCCTTTCTGAGGTCAAACTTCTAGGCTCAAGAGGAGCAATAATGCATCTAAGTGGGATAACCAGAGATTGAACTTTGAGAGGTTTTTAATGGGACTTGGCTGAACTTTCTCAGTGCTCAGTTTTCACCTGAACATTGCTCTTTAGAAATGGCAGGATGGTGAAAGGGTGCTTTTGTGCAGAAATATTTTGTTTGGCTCCATAGAGTTCAGCATTTCTCATAATAAACTAGTTTTCAACTGTTTTCAGTTTATATCACTTTGCTATCTTTTCTTATTCTATCTGAAAATGTCCATCATATGCTTTTCAAACAGGGAAAAGTTCTCAAAGCAAAATATATGTGGCTTACATGTTATACAAATGTTATTATGTGGCTACAGACCTGATAATATATATTGACTTTGTGATTTTATTGGTTCATTTTTTTTTTTAATAAAAACTTTATTAATCTTTTAAAAAGGTACAAAATAAAGGAGAAAAAAAACATGTCATTACATTTTGTTCGCAATCACTTTTACAAATTACATTTCATAAATTACATTCTCTACACAAGCTGTCTTTTTTATCCAACCTCTTTTCCTATCTCCTTCTTTTCTATCCTCCCCTCCCTCCCTCCCTCCCTCCCTCCCTCCCTCTCTTCCGTCTTCCCTCCCCCTCCCCCGCTTCCCTCCCCTACTTCTCAGCTGGTCTGGGATTACCATCCCTTTCTTCTACTACATTTCCATACCTATTCCTGAAACCGTTCCCTCTTTCCATTTCTAGATTGAGTCTTATATCTCTGCTATTAGGTTGGCATTGCCCACTGTCTGTGTAATATAAATCCTGAATTTTTCCCACTTTTCCACTTTTTCCTCTTGTTTAGTTCCACTTATTCCTCCATATCTCATTTCTAAATTATAATAATTTAACATTTTCATTTGCCAGTCCTCTTTTGTTGGTATCTGTTGAGATTTCCAGTTTTTTCCTATCAATAATCTTGCGGCTACCATGGCATATTTTACAACTGTTCTATCCTTTGGTTGGATATCCTCCTCCGTCATGCCCAGCAGGAATATCTCCGGTTGTTTTTTAAAAGAGTATTTCACTATCTTTTTTACCTCTTTGTAAATTGTTTCCCAGAAATCTTTAATTTTCTTGCACTGCCACCATACATGAATATAACTTCCCACTTCCTCCTGACATCTCCAGCAGGTGTTTTCCATCCCTTTATAAATTTTTGCCAGTCTAGCTGGTGTCAGATGCCACCTGAATTGCATTTTAAGCTGATTTTCTTGGATGTCAAAATTTGGGGAAAATTTCCTGTCCCGATCCCATAAATGTTCCCAATTCTTTAACATGATAGTTTTTCCTAGATCTTGCCCCCATTTAATCATTGCTTCCTTAATTTGTTCTTCTTCCGTCTCCCATTTCAATAGTATTTCATAGATATTTTTGCTGTGCTTAGTTTTTTGTTCTAGCAAGGTTTTATCTAATACAGATATTTCTTTTTCAAATCCTAATTTTTTATCTGTCTGAAATCTTTGATTTACTTGATAATATTGTATCCAACTACTTAGATGGCATTTGATTTCTTCATACTTTTTTAATTCCAATTTTCCTTCGTTTTCCACTAATAAATCTTTATAAGTCAGCCAATTTCCTCCCATATTTTTCCTTTTTACGGCCACAATTTCTAATGGGGACAGCCACCAGGGGGTTTTTGGTTCGAAGAGTTTTTTATATTTATGCCAAATTTTGTATAATGTTTTCCTAATTATGTTGTTCATGAACACGCTTTTATTGCTTATTTTTTCTTTACTGAGATACCAATGCCATCCATACCCGAGGTCTACACTTTCCAAATCCAACAGGTCTTCATTCTTTAGTTCCATCCATTCTTTTATCCAACTCATTGCAGCTGCGTCATGATAAAGTTGCAAATCAGGAAGTCCGAATCCCCCTCGCTCTCTTTTATCTATCATGTTTTTATATTTAATTCTTGGCTTTTTGCCACTCCAGATAAATTTAGTTATCTCTTTTTTCCATTCTTTAAAGATATTTGAGCCTCCCAAGAGGGGTAGATTCTGAAAGTAATAGTTCATTTTTGATAGGATATTCATTTTAATTAGGGAAATTCTTCCCATCATTGAAATCTTTAATTTAGTCCATGTATCCAATTGTTTTTTAATTTGTTTCCATAATCTTACATAATTTTCTTGAATTAGATCTATTCCCCTACTCGTCACATTTATACCTAGATATTTCAATTTTTTACAAATTTTTATTCCTGATTCTTTTTGCAATTCTTCTATATCTTTCTGTTCCAAATTTTTTGTTAACATTTGTGTTTTACTATAATTTATTTTCAGGCCGGCTAATTCACCAAATTCTTTTATTTTTGTCAATGCTGCTGGAATACTTCTCACTGGGTCCTCTGTTGTCACTATCACATCGTCTGCAAACGCTTTCACCTTCAAATGTTTCTTCCCTACTATTATTCCTTTAATTTCTTCTTCTTTTCTTATATTTATTAATAGGCTTTCTAACACAATTATAAAGATTTGGGGTGATAAAGGGCAACCTTGCCTTGTACCTTTTGCTATCTTTATTTCTTCTGTTACACTGCCGTTTATTATTAATTTAGCTTTTTGGTTATCATAGATTGCATTTATTGCCCTTTCCAGATTATTTCCAATTTTTAATTTTTCCATTGTTTTTTTCATGAAGGCCCAGGAAACACTGTCGAACGCCTTTTCGGTGTCCAATGATAATATTGCCGCTTGTTTTCCCCTATTGCTTTCCAAATATTCTATGATATTTATTATATTTCTAATATTTTCTTTGGCATATCTACCTTTTATAAAACCTGCCTGGTCTTTGTGAATTATCTCTTCCATAATTGTTCCTAGTCTTTTAGCTATAATTTTGGCGAAAAGTTTGTAGTCACAATTGAGTAGCGAGATTGGTCTATAATTATTTAACGATTCTGGATCTTTGTTTTGTTTGGATAGGAGTACTATCAAGGCTTCCTTCCAGGATTGGGGTGTTATTCCTTTAATTAATACTATATTCATTAACTCCTTTAATGGTTGTAATAGCTGTTCCTCCAATGTTTTATAATACTCTATCGGTAGCCCATCTGGGCCCGGGGCTTTTCCTCTTTTCATTTCCATCATAATTTCTTTTATTTCCATAATTGTAATTTCTTTGTTTAACATTTTTATTTTTTCTTCTTCTAATTCTTTCCAATTTCTTTTATTCAGATATTCCTCCATCTTATTTTCATCAATCTCCTCCTTTTGATATAATTTCGTATAGTACTCTACAAACACCTTATTTATTTCTGTTGGCTTCTCTATTTTTTTTCCTTGTTTAACTATTCTTGTTATTAATTTCTCATTTTTCTCCTTTTTGATTTGCCATGATAGTAGTTTACTTGGTTTATTTCCCCATTCAAAATGTTTGTATTTCCAAAACTGATTTATTGGTTCATTTTTAGCTGCCACATGATGCAAAATGTATTGAAAGAAGTCTCTCTCTCTCTCTCTCTCTCTCTCTCTCTCTCTCCCACACCCACACCCACCTTTATCCCACTTTTATCCCACTTTTCAACTGAAAAAGTTCCCAGAGTGGCTAACATTAGAATAATAATAATAATAATAATAATAATAATAATAATAAACAAGACTACTGGTTTGCAATACAAAATACATAACACAAAGGGAAAATGGACAAGGAGGGAAGAGGAAAAGAAGCAAATTGAGGCACCGGTGCTTGAAGTTGCATGTAGTGATGCAAGAAGGAATCAATTTCTGTTCCAATCCAGGGACAAGGACACTGCATCCTGCAGAAAGTTGTTGTAGGCCCTACTTGTAATATCTAAAGCTTGTACTTTAATATCTTAGGAGGTTGTACTTGTAATATCTTAGGAGGTTGTCTTTTTTAAAAACAGCTTCTTTTCACCAGCAGATCTGCTGCTGCTGAAGAGCTGTTCCATGCTGATGACTTTCAGCTATTAGTTTTGTAAAGAATATCACACCCTAGTAAAACCAATGAGGAAGGAAGGAAGGAAGGAAGGAAGGAAGGAAGGAAGGAAGGAAGGAAAAGCAATGGTAGGGGGGCAGAAGCATAAGTGAATAATAATAATATTATTATTATTAACTGGTTTCCCCAGCCACTCACAATACTTATGTGAATGGGTATAACACAGCCAATCACATAAGATACGGACATACTGTTAGGCAAACATATAATTGTTAGAAGATGATGGCAATGTGGTTCAGTAAACGTCAGCATGATTCAAATCACAAGAGAGGGGAGAATTGAAAACATGCTGGAAAAAAGAGAGAATTTGTTTGAGCCAAAACAAACAAACAAACAAACACAGAAGTGAAAGAAGTAGCAATTTTGTTCAGCCTTAGTTTTGAACCACACCAGGGATGACATATTGCCTTCAGATACAGGTACATGCAGTTCCCATGACTGGGTGTGTGTATGTGTGTGTGAATGACTTTTAGAGTGGTATGAACATGTTTTAAATGCATGGTGAGGATGCATCCCTCGTCATTTTGCTCCATCCACAGGTAGCTGGGTGCCAGAGGTACCAGAGAACAACTAGCTATAAGTCCTGCAAGACCCTGAGGCAAGGCAGTGCTCAGGCACACTGCTAAACCAGAGCAGCGTTCTGATGTTTGCTTCAGTCAAACTTAGACTGAGCCTTATAAAGGAGTGTGCATAGAAACTAGCCTACCTGCACAAAAGTAAAACCACAGTTCCCAGGATTCTTTTGGGGGGCGGTAGCCATGACTTTTAAACTGTCACCAGAGGGTCTTAAAATGTATGATGTGGCTGTGACCAAGGTTTCCCTATCATGTACTTAACAGGAGTTCAAAAACACACTTCGGCCCGGCTAAAATACTGGAGGAGAATGCAAAACAGGTCTGGTGAGGGGAGGAGCTTGGCAGCATGGAGCTAGGTTGGGGGTGTGGTCTGGGGAGAGTCCCAAGGGCCAATAGAGAGGCTTGGAGGGCCATATTTGAACCCTGGGTCAGAAGTTCCTTGTGCCTGGGCTAGAAGAACATTGAAAATAATCTAGCAGAAAGGGTTTGGGTCTGGCATGATGGGAGGTGGATAAATCTTGGCTCCCTCCCAAGATGGATAACGCTGTATCTCTCCCCAATCGCCATTTATTTTTCAATTAACTAAAGGTCATTACAGTAATGGATTATAATACTCATTAAAAACAACAGGACAGTGAATCAGTCATGGCAAAGTTTGAGGCTTTTCAAAGAGCCAACCCCCACTGGCGCGTCACCAAATTATCTTGTGCAAAAGTATGTCTCAGTTTTCATAGCCCCCACCCCCCTGCTAAGATGGTTGTGCATTAGTCTTGAGTTGAACAGCACAAAACGTAACTTTCGCCAGGTCATTAGAATTTGATATCAGATGTAAATTTGTGAGGGGTTTTTCTCCTGGAGAAAAGACGAGAAGAAAATCTCACTTCAGTTTCAAAGCTACCATCATAGATTTGTGTATGCAAAACTAACAGAATGATAATAATAATAAAAACCAAGAAACTTCAAGTCTTCTCTTCTCTCTGCTGTGTTTGGTGTGTGGTTTGCTATGAGCCGAATACAGCACTGACGGCTCATAAAAAGACATTATCAACACTCCTCTTGCAGTGTGAGTTTGTTGCTAAAGGAAAACACTGAGAGCTGCTGCCTCCCCCTTTACTGTCCTGCATTAGCCTAAATCATTACTCCTGAAACACCCCTAAAAGCCTCACAGATGTGCAGCCGCTGTCTCTGAATTCAGCAGCACAGCAAAATGCATCCTTGCTTAATTCTTTCTAGGCTCTTCGACCCGAGATATGCAAATAGGTACTTGGCACATTTCCAGGGGCAAATGATCCTTTCAGGTTAATTACTGGATATTATGGAGCCTCCAGCCCTCCTTGATAATCTGTCAGCATTTCATTTGAAGGAAGCAGATGTTCAACTGAGGAATTGGGCGAGAGCGCTGATGGCCTCATCTGCACCGAAAGCATCATCATACCTCTTTAAACAGCCACAGCTTCCCGCAGTGAATCCTGGGAACTGTAGTTTGTCCAGGGTGCTGAGAATTGTTAGGAGACCTCTAGTCCCCTCATCAGTTCCCAGAGGTCCATGGGAAGAAGGGTTTATTGTTAAACCACTCTGGGAATTGTCATTTCAGTGGCTTGGATCAGGGTTTGCACCTACCCTTTTCTACTAAACTGAATGAGTGCCCTTCAGTTCTATGTGACTCAAACAGGGATAGAACTATAGAATCATCGAAGTGGAAGGGACCCTGAGGATCATCTAGTCCAGGAATATGCAGCTGTACATTGCGTTTAAAGGGCACAGGTGGTGGGTACAAACAACAGGTGGATACTATGATCCTTAAGTCTCACTTGTAAACTTTCCTGAAACATCTGTTACATTGTCATCCAATGGGAAGTGGAGTCCAAGTCTTCTGCATGCTTAATTCCATGATGATCTGGAGCACCAGCTGTGAACATGGCTTCCGCCTTCAGACTGATGTCAGTTGTGCACACCTGTGTCTGTGGTGTGTGGCTGGTTCACTTGGGCATGAAAGGCCTGGTCACTGGTCTTTTTTTGTGATAAAAGGAAGCCAAAAGCTGTCCGCCAAATGCATCTTATGTTACTCTTGCTCACAATGCTTGAATAGCTCCACTTTCTCGCTTTCCTAGGTCAAGCAACTGAACAGGTAAACAACACCTTCTGATATGAAAGTATTGTGACTGTTTAAGAAATGTGCAGCTCTGATTTATGCACTTACTTCACCACACAAGGTGTTTCCTTTACTTTAGACCTACAGGTGTCCCTTTTATTTTGCATTCATGATGAATTGTGCTCATTATATTACTGGGATGGGTGGATAATATGTGATCCTGCTTTTCATATTGTTTCCCCTCGCAAAGGTTTTGGTGCAGACATTCAGCTTTGCTTCCAGCCAGTACATTTCCCATAACTTCCTGCTGAACTCCTGTAACTTTTAGCTAGGATTGCCAGATGTCCGGAATTTTCTGGGCATAGCCGGAATACGGCAGTTGGAAGAAGTGTCCAGGTGTCCAAGTGACTGGAATGAGTGGGAAAATCTGAACGTATGGCAAAAAGCTCAACAACAGTGCCAAAAAACAAACAAAAAAACCCTCAACAACGTTTGTGTCCTGATATTCACCTTTTGAAATACAGTGGTACCTTGGTTCTCAAACACTTTGGTACTGAGTGGCACTTTGATTTGAGTGTTATGTTGAGGTGTGTCTGTTTTTGCTATTTATTTTGCATTTTTGCTTTTGCGGCTTTTTTGTTTTAATTTGTGACGGTGTGGAACCCAGTTCAGCTACTGATTGATTGAGTGACTGCAGTACATTGTTTATTGCTTTCATTTTATGGATCAATGGTCTCGTTAGATAGTAAAATTCATGTTAAATTGCTGTTTTAGGGGTTGTTTTTAAAAGTCTGGAATGGATTAATCCATTTTGCATTACTTTCTATGGGAAAGAGCGCCTTGGTTTTGGAACTCTTTGGTTTTGGAACAGACTTCTGGAATGGATTAAGTTTGAGAACCAAGGTGCCACTGTATGGCAAATATTATTGGAAGTGGGGTTTTGGCCCCATTTTTGTTGTGCTGTAGTTCAAGAGTGCCTCGCTTGTTGTTTAGTCGTTTAGTCGTGTCCGACTCTTCATGACCCCATGGACCAGAGCACGCCAGGCACTCCTGTCTTCCACTGCCTCCTGCAGTTTGGTCAGACTCATGTTAGTAGCTTCGAGAACATTGTCCAACCATCTTGTCCTCTGTCATCCCCTTCTCCTTGTGCCCTCCATCTTTCCCAACATCAGGGTCTTTTCCAGGGAGTCTTCTCTTCTCATGAGGTAGCCAAAGTATTGGAGCCTCAGTTTCAGGATCTGTCCTTCCAGTGAGCACTCCGGCTGATTTCCTTAAGAATGGATAGGTTTGATCTTCTTGCAGTCCATGGGACTCTCAAGAGTCTCCTCCAGCACCATAATTCAAAAGCATCAATTCTTCGGCGATCAGCCTTTTTTTATGGTCCAGCTCTCACTTCTGTACATTACTACTGGGAAAACCATAGCTTTAACTATATGGACCTTTGTCGGCAAGGTGATGTCTTTGCTTTTTAAGATGCTGTGTAGGTTTGTCATTGCTTTTCTCCCAAGAAGCAGGCGTCTTCTAATTTCGTGACTGCTGTCACCATCTGACGTGATCATGGAACCCAAGAAAGTGAAATCTCTCACTGACTCCATTTCTTCCCCTTCTATTTGCCAGGAGGTGATGGGACCAGTGGCCATGATCTTAGCTTTTTTGATGTTGAGCTTCAGACCATATTTTGCGCTCTCCTCTTTCACCCACATTAAAAGGTTCTTTAATTCCTCCTCACTTTCTGCCATCAAGGTTGTATCATCAGCGTATCTGAGGTTATCGTTAGATGGCAGTAATGTGGTGCTATTGCAGAACAATTAATAGAGTGTGGATGGTCCGATATAAATCAAAACCACAAATATATAATTATTGCACAAGTGACATGTTGCAGAATATATGGTACTTGCTAAAAAAAAAACCAGTCTGGGGTGGGGGCCTTAACTTTTGGACTCTTTGGTCTTCTTATCAGTGGTTTGCAGTGGCAAAGAATATTACCGGTATTCTCTCTCCTGCCTATCCAATTTCCCTGAGCTGGCAGCTGCAATTTTCACTTTCTCAAACCATAGGGCTTTCCAATTACCAAAAATGTTTATAATATCTGGGTAATTTGAAACAGGTGTTTAAATCTCTTTCCTCCTTTGGACAGCAGAAGGTTTCTGTGTCTTTCATTATCCACTCAGGCCAAGCCCAGCACTTAGGATGCCCATCTGTCATTGGTTCTAGGCTACCTTCCCAAAGTTAAGTGAAAGGAACTATCTACTTGAGATGCAGGCCAAGCTTGGTTCAAGAGCCATCTCTGTGTCTCATTTTAGAGGCTGCTTTTTCAGTGGGAACATTATCCTGAGATGATACTTCATGTTATATTAATTTTCATGTCAGGATGATGTCATTAAAAGCTCATACGATGATGATACAGCTTTTTAAGTGTTCGGAGCTCCATATTAATTAGGGGATTTGCTGTTTCTCTACAGCTATGTCACTTTTTGGAATGGGGTGTGTTTATTTTTCCAGCAAACTCTTCTATTGAGTCACATGATGCCTTAGCTCAGCAGTTAACCATGTGCCTGTCTGTACCTCCTATGGTGTCCACAGAAGGTTTCAGTAAATATACCCCCTCAAAGATCCACAGTGCATGAGAGACTATTTGCTCTTCCTACTCAGTTCCTGTTTGCAATTTTTCAGGCTCCCCTATATTGGGTGCACACCCTTAAACATGGCCAAGAAGCAGAGATTAGTCCGACTAGTGAAGAGGCACAGGTGTCTCCCCTTCCTGTTGCGACAAGCTCCCTCCTCCTCAGTCTCACAGGACCAGGAGAGGCATGAAGAGGGCAGAGGAGAAGCAGGCACAGTCTCTGATTGCTTGGGGGGACCCTGAAGAGGAGGGGGCTTAGGCATCTGTAGGGAGGTGGGGACCTTCAGTCTCAGGAACTGCTTCATGGCAGCAGGACCTGTTGGAAATGAGTTGCTCTGCTCATTAGGCCTGACACTCCCGTGCAGGTCCTGTTTTTGCTAATGAAGAATTAACTCAAACGTGCTTGGTGTGGTTTACTGCTGGCTCACTCCTGACAGAGTGCCCTTTGTGCACTCAGACAGTTCATTAAGGGTTAGGCATGGATGGGAATGAGCATCCTAATTGGTATCCACTTTAGTGGGGCATGCAAAAGCATCTGTATTTATATATCTATATCTCTCTCCCTTGCTAGATCAGGGGGCATGTATATAAGACGCAAGCCCCTTCAAAGTCCCAAGTATGCAGTTTTATGCCCGATTCCAAAAGGAAGGGTTAATGAGCATCTGTGAGGTTTATTATCTTTCTTCATGTGCCAACTAAAAAAACCCATTCCACAACTGACAGCAGGTACTAAAACCACAAACAAATGTCTCATCTCATTAAAAGCCACATAAAACTTTTCTTTCTGTGTTCCCTGGGCACTGAACTTCTGTGCTTCCAATCCTTCATAGCCATGCTCTGGGAAGCTCACCGGGTTCGAGGCCCAACAACTGTTCAATTCCTCTTGAGTACTTCAGTCCTTCGAGCATGAGACTCTTAATCTCACGACGGTTGGTTCAAGACCCATGTTGGGCAAAAGATTCCTGCATTTCAGGGGGTTGGACTAAGATGACCCCACTGGTCCCTTCCAACTCTACAATTCTGTGATTCTATGAGTTAGGTCTGTGAGGTAGCAAAGGGCAGATGGATATACATAGGGACATAAGAAGGGACTTTATGCCCTGTCAAAAGCATTGGTCCATCCAGCTCAGTATTGTCTACACTGTCTGATAGCGGTTTACCTGGGGATTGAACCTGGGACTTTATGTATGCAGAGCAGATGCTCAATCACAGAGCTATGGGACCTTCCCCTGAGTTTTGACTGTTTCCCCCACAAACCACTGCTCCCACCCTCATATCACATGACACTCTCATTTTCAAACCAGAGGAAGATGTGTGCGTTAGCCTGTTGCCCTGGCAATGCGTTCACCACCACCATCTTCCTCCATCAAATTTTAATCCATTTACTTTCACAGTTGTGGCGCTCATCAGATTGTTGGCTTTGTTTGGAGAGTATCCCTCTGCTGCTGTGAAGGAGACCACCTCCAATCTCCCTGGATAAGTGCTGTTCAGGAGAAGGACCACCGCATATGAAAAGACTGTAACTCCCCTTAAAATTATAGGGCTATCTTCGTTCTTAAGCAGACTCAGTAAAAGTTTGCCAACAAACCACAAGAAAAATAAGCAAAGACATAGAAAAACAGCAATGACTAGGTCTGAGCTGAAATTTCTCAGGAAAGTATATTTTTTTGAATGGTTCTTTTTAACCCTCCTCCTGAACTTGGAGAACTTCAGTCCTCCTCTGGAGAAAATTGGGCAAAATAGCCTCCCCAATATCATTGTTTGTGCATTTTGGCCATGAGTGTGGCATCAGATTCAATATTATAATCGAAGGAATCAGTGGTGCAGCCCTAAAAAAACCCTCCTCTTCATAGACGTAGCAAACTTCAGCAGAAGAAAACTCAAAAGAAACGTAAAATTATAACAAACATGCCCAGCAGACATAACCACCCATCAATATTGTAAGTCAGAACGATGTATAACGCCCTTACGGACTCCTGAGTTTTATATTCCAGTGATGCCACTGTGCCACTCTGTTCTGTTTGCTAATTGAACAGTCACACAGACACACACAAAAGTTATCCGCAGCAATTAAACAATGCACAATTGAAGGAATTAGATTCCCCCCCACACACACACCGCAGAAAAACCAAAGAAATGGAACCCCACAATCCAAATACTAAAATAAGGAAACAGATGAAGGTGAAGCAGCAAGTTCGCTTTAATCATTCTGGTGGGGAGAAGTTAACAGATAATGAAATAGCAACTTGGCTTGTTACAGTCGCCAGGCAAAAAAGGCTGTAGGGATAAATTGGAGGTCAGAATGGTACCATGTGGTATAAGGAGTTAAATGTGTGGTAAATGTCTTCAGATAAGAGAGGGGGTGTTACTGTTTCCCAAAGCTTCCTTTGTAAAGAGCTACACCCACATAATAAAAATGCTACCGTTTTTTAAAAAATGTTCCATCCATCCATTCCATTGCTCATAAGAACTCTGAAATGGAATGAATATTCCTCCCTCTGCGCACACACCAGCATATTAGTGCAGATTTCTCCTAATTTACACATTTTCCCTAATATAATGCATTTTGTAGTTAAGCATTTTATACCCAGGGCTCACCCCCCCCCCCCAGCTGAAACTCAGTTCTGGGACCTCTCAGGTGGGCGCCATTGCCATTATAAGAGAACAAGGGAGGTGTTCATGGTGAGTTCTGGCACCTCCTTTTCTAGATAAATAGCACTCATCATCATCATTTTTAATTTGTATACTGTCTTTCTATCTTACAATACTCAAGGCGTTTTACAAGCCGAAGAAACAAAAAATGTACATCTTATAACAATCTAATGAAATACAAAAATGTGATAATAAAACATATCTTTAAAATAGGCAACCTACATTAAAAAAGTAACATTCAACAATTGAATAGTAATATATAAAAGTTAAACAGAAATCCACTCAACAGTTACAATAAATAATTTCTAAACTATAATCAATAAAACGTCAAGCCACAGTACATAAAATATAATACAAACTGAGAAGCAGAGACTAGAGGGTGGGGCAAGGCAGGTGGAAGGAGGCCTTGCCTGATGGAGTCTCTCCCCTCGCCGCACTGACTTTACCCCAGTGTGTGCAGTTTTCTACACATTACTTGGCTGGAGAACTGCATTTTAAGTTCTTTGAAAACTCCTGAGCAGTTGCCCTCTACCCCTCATAGAACAGGATATCTCATAAAATCATAGAGCTGGATGGGACCCTGACGATCACCTCGTCCCGTGTTTCCTAACATGGGGCACACGCCCCACTGGGGGGCAATTTGATTTTTAAGGGGGGCAATTCGAGAATGAGTTATTAACAGTGAATGGCCTTTTAGGCTTCCTCCATGTGAATCGTTCACTTTTTGAATAATAAGAATTATATGTCACAGGAGGGGGCATCAGGATTTTAGAGGTGCTTAGGTGGGGCATGACCAAAAAAAAAAAAAAAAGGTTGGGAACCATTGATCTAATCCAACCCCCTGCAATGCAGCTGTCCCATACGGGGGTCGAACCTGCAACCTTGGCATTGTCAGCACCACACTCTAACGAACTGAGCTATCCGAGAAGACTCGTTACTTTTTAATTCGTGCCAAAGATGGCTTGACCATAGAAGTCCTGTGGGTTGTTTCCAAGACGAGACAGAGCAAATCGATCTCTTTCTCACCTTCGCTTTGTATGCCTGCGTTCTGAAATTGTGCGGTATCTGTATTGCATGCCGGTATGCAAAATCCATACGAACGATGCTTCTCATTTATGCCTGATATGTAGAGCGCAGCCCCGTTGTGGGCAAGGCTGAATATACGTTCCAGCTGGGGGGTTACTCCTAATAGCTTCCCCGCTTTTCTGGTTTTAATAAATGCCATTGGGCATTGCATTCTGTTAAATCAAGCGGCAGAGGAAATGGAATGCATTGCTAACCTCTGAAGTCTGCACGCACGCACAAACACAAGTTCCCTCATAAAAGATACATGCAGAACACAGCGCCATAATTACAACAATCCACTCTCAGTTGCTCCTTCCAAAGATCTAGTATATTAGGGGCTCTAGTCTTTGATTCTTCTCGCAAGTCATTCTGAGTCTCCCCTCCCCTTTTGTATTTGTTTACTTTTAATAAACTCTCCACGAGCATATGTAACACACCGTCACATGTCGCCCCAGTGCTCTGTTTGCTCTGCCTTCCAGGCATGCCGTTGCTAGACTTGGGGCGTGTTGCCTGCAGATGGCATACTTGCCTTGCGATTCACTGCTGTGAGGAATCTAGTGGCTCCCTTTCCTTGTCGGCATGCCGATGGAAAAGCCACCTCTTAACTCGTGTGTGACTCACCCTTCCGGGACAGCTGGCTCTGCTGCAGAGCATGGTGATGATAAATACAGCGACTAGATTCTCTGATAAACTGCCCAGTGAATAGTGCCAAACTGCATGTTGGCTCCTGCGGCTTTTCCCTGGTGAACAGAAAGCAAAATATCTAGAAAGATGTGCATGGTTCTGAAAGAGTAAAATCCTGCTCCTCATGCCTCCCAGAGTGGCTGGGGCAACTCAGCCAGATGGGTGGGGTATAATTAATAAATTATTATTGTGATGATGATGGTGATGATGATGATGCAATGAATAGTACAGTGAACTATCTCACCACTGGCGTAGGAAGGGCGGGGCGCCCCGGGCAGCGCGATCCCGTTAGGGCTCCATCTTTGCTGCCACGCCCCCCAAATGCACGCCACGCCCCCAAACGCATGCCAGCCCCGCCCCCGGTGCTGGAGCATAGAGCTCCGCCAGTGTATCTCACACATTCTGCAGGTGACGATAGACTGCTCTGCCTCCTTTCTTTTATCAAAGTTTTGTGCCACTGGGGAAGTGGTAATTCTGTATTGATTTGTTTTCGATGTTTGTATGTGATGCCAATAAAAGGTTGTTGATGATGATGACATTCTGCAGATGCAAGTCTGGGTTTGCCACTCTGGTGAGTGTAGCTCTCGGACACCTATGTTAGCACCAGTGCTTCCCCCCCTAAAAATATGTTTAGGGGTACTCTCATTTAGACTCAAGAAAAACACCATTTTATAGTTCAAATTGGGAAAAATAAATACAGTAAATGGACAAAAGGCTGCCATCGGGAGTAGCAATGGAACTGACGATTCACCGTGCTATTCAGTGGAACTGATGATTCACTGTGCTAGAGAAGAAACTAATTTTTTAATTTTTTTTTCTTTCTTCTCCCTTTGGATTCACAAAATGTTGAGGGGACCCCCCCAGAAAAAAAGCACTGGTTATCACACACAGCTTTTGTGGGGGAGGGGGGTAGGTTTAGGGTTTAGGGTGGGCAGCCTCCACTGATTTTCAGTAGAGTCCCTGAGTTTTATTATCAGGTAAACAGGCTAGTTGTCACTGGCTGTTTTTGCAAGGTCATTCTAGTAGTGTTTGCTGAAATACATACACATCAAAGCAATAAAACTGGAGGCAATTCTACTCTGTGCGCCAAATCTGTCATTTAGCCGCATGAGTAAAACAGCCATAAAAGGGAAGAAATAGTCCACATCTATAATGCTGCCACGTGAAGTAGAATGGTACATTTTGCTGGTGGTGTTTTCACTTGACAATAGCCTATTGAAAATTCTAGGTCAACATCAATTCCTTTCTGTTTAACATTTTCCCCTTCCTTTCTTGCATTTTTTATTTATTTAAAAAGAATCCCTCCTTGATGTGTTCGTGGGACAGAAACAAGTCAGTGACAGCCTGATAGAGTTTGGTATAGAAGGTTCCCCCCCCCCCCCCATTCCCTTGCACAATAAGCTGCTCTTTTGTATGTTGAGAAATGACGGCCGCTACCCTGCAGAAGGGAGGGGAATACATCACATCCCCTGGCTGGCTAAAAAGCAATTGGTCTTTGATTGCTCAACAAGCAAATCTTATAAGATGACATCAGTCAACTCCACCACTGTTTTCTGTTGCCCAGAGCTAAAAACGTTCTTAGGCTCACCCCAAAACTCTGAGCCTCAAGGAGTTCCAGGGCTGCAGCACTCGCCCAACTTTGGTCTTCTTCAGCAGGAGGTCAGTGTGGTGTAGTGGTTAAGAGCGGTAGACTCGTAATCTGGTGAACCGGGTTCGCGTCTCCGCTCCTCCACATGCAGCTGCTGGGTGACCTTGGGCTAGTCACACTTCTTTGAAGTCTCTCAGCTCCACTCACCTCACAGAGTGTTTGTTGTGGGAGAGGAAGGGAAAGGAGAATGTTAGCCGCTTTGAGACTCCTTCGGGTAGTGATAAAGCGGGATATCAAATCCAAACTCCTCCTCCTCCTCCTTCCTCCTTCCTCCTCCTCCTCCTCCTCCTCCTCCTCCTCCTCCTCCTCCTCCTCCTCCTCCTCTTCTCTGGAGACTTATTGGTGTTTTACCATATTTGTGTACATTTACATATATACAGGTTGGCAACAGGTGGAGGCAATGCAACAGATAGCCAAAGTTCATGGCTTCCACCACAGCAGGTATCCAGGGAAATAGCTGGCACCCTACCCCTCACCAAAAACACTGCTAGTCTAAAACTTGGTACCCGGTGCCTTTCATTATCTTTAGCTCAAACTGCAGTCTCTCCTCACAAACATAGATCTGGCTTGCTTTATTTAGCTGGGAGGGTCTCAGTCTCTTGACTGCAGTCTCTGATCACTTTTTCCTATGCAGAACGTTCCCCAAACGTTTCTGTATCAAGAAGCAATTGTTAAACAGTTTGGTTCCCATGGCAACATGTCGCCTGCAATTTACCTCACAAAAGGTTGTGCCTCACCAGACCAGGTTTGAGCAACTGTTAAGTAGTCCTTTAAGCATTAACACTGACCAATTCCCAGTCTTACAATGCTATTAAGTTTTTTTAATCGTGGGAATTAACCAGTTCATTCTCATTAACCAGAATCTAATGTCTTCTCTTCTAGCACAGGGTTGTCTATGAGTACACGTTGGTTTTCAGATCCTGGACAGAGCCCCATTTCTGGGTTGCAGGCTGACCTACGGTGGATCGCTACCACCATATAAATATACTGTTACTTTTATATATATATAAAAATAAACAAGTCTCCAAATGCGTGTTTGGACTCAAAGTAGGTCCTGAACATATGCAGGGTCAAATGAAACGTGTCATTGAAAAATAGCTTTATGTTTTCAAAAATGGGGATTAGCCATTCCTTCCTCTAGAATCCTAATACCTACAGCGCCTTATTCAGTCTGCATCTGGGAACAGAGTTCTAAATGCAGACACCATGATTTCAACATCCAACCTCATCTTTGTACTTTCTTTGTTTCTGCTCACTCCCATGTCTCCACACCAAACCCTGCTTTGTGTGCCATCTTGCCTAACGAAGAGCTCTGGGGAGTTCAAAAGCTTGCTTATTGTTTTGTGACATTTTGGCTGACCTAAGAAAGGCAAAGGCACAACTGTGGATTTTGGAGTTTTCTCTCTCGCGTGGACCGACACATCTGCCTTTCCATTTATGTGCTTGTCAGTTAAGTTGGTTATAAAGACCTCTCTCCTCATTGGCCCCAAACCTAAGAGTACCTTCAGAGCCCTCTATTGTAGGAGAACGGTGACTCTGTTGATCCTTGAGGGGGCTCAGTTCTGCACACCATTCATCTGCCTGGGCTTCCTTCTGTTCCCTCCCTCTTGCTTCCTTTAGTTCCAGGTTTACTTTACTTTTTCTACTTCATAACCTGGAAAGAAGGCTCCTGCTGGTACTCCTGAGGGCTCCTGTATCATCACTCCCTCACTGTGATAAAGTTAAGTGTTGGCTTGATTCTTGAGTATGTAGCTGCTGTGGCCACTGCCCAGTCACCCTTCCCCAACAGATTCTCTCCTTTCCCCGTCAGCAGGGAGGCAGGAACGTCCCGCATGACCAGTCACCACCATACTGCACCACTTCCAGTTCACCTATATCAGTGATGGCTAACCTTGACACTCCAGATGTTTTGGAACTACAACTCCCATCATCCCTAGCTAACAGGACCAGTGGTCAGGGATGATGGGAGTTGTAGTCCCAAAACATCTGGAGTGTCAAGGTTAGCCATCACTGAGTCCTATATTTATATCTGGATGTTGCTGGACTACAACTCCCATCATCCCTGATCCTTTGGCCATGCTGGCTGGGGCTGATGGGAGTTGGTGCCCAACAACATCTGGAGAACTCCAGTTCCTCTTCTGGTCTATACTCCACAGTATTTCTGAATATCATTGTATGGTCCAGCTCTTTGGCTAGTTTATCAGACGGCAGAAAATGAATTTATGGGATATATAGAAAATGGAATCAAGATTTCCTTTGTCAGGTTACTCTTTGGGTACTGATATTTCAGTCACATGCAAACATGCAGAGTGAAAGTATTCTGTTGAAGTTGGACATATGCATCTTAAAGGTGGCTATTATTAATCTTTTCTTTTGACTGCGGAAGTTGCCGCGAAAGAAAATGAAACCGATTCCCTTTGTTTTCTTAGTATATGGTAGGTTTTGTTATAGAAAGCACATCATAGATCCTTTCAAGTAAATATTCTGCTCTCCGTTATATTAGAAACTTGCCAGCCAGACCACAAAGGGGAATTCATTGACAGAATGATTTTAATTTTTACAGGACTTCATTTTGATATCATAACACCAGAGCTTTTAAATTAAACCTTCCAATTCTCGTGGCAGATTGGATTTAGAATAAATTCGTTTTCTGTGCTGGTTGCCATGAGAAAACAAATGGTTCACTTTCTGTTTTTCACAAAGAACTTGAGCACAAGAGCAATCTCCCATTCAGTGCTTTCAAACTATTGGTATTCAGAAGCATTACTGCCTCCAACCTTGGAGATCCATCATGGCTAATAGCTATTGATATTCTTATTCTCCATGAAATGTGGTATCACCATTGCCATCTTAGCTCCATTGCACCCTTGTTTCCCTGATTTCCCAGTCCCCGGCTACTGCTCAATAGCTGGGATCCGAAAGGCTTGGTCTACAGCTCTATTCATGCAATGTTTTCACCCCACCCTAAAATCATAGAATTGCAGAATTAGAAGGGACCACAAGGATCATCTAGTCAATGCAGGAATATTTTGCCCAACATGGGGCTGGAACCCACAACCCTGAGATTAAAAGTCTCATGCTCTACCAACTGAGCTATCCCAGAACGGCGGCAAAAGCTACAGTGTTTTTCTGGCTCTGCTGATCCATCCTACATCACTGAAACTGTGTTTGGCTTAACACATCACATGTGACACAGTCCTGGAGCAGGCAGAGGAAGGGCACTCTTGTCTATGCTCAAGAGCAATGCCCATCATCTCAGCAGATGTAGATCAAATGGCCCAAGTGCATGCAGGATGTGTGGGTCTTGCATTTGAGAGCGTAGCATTGACGTAGAGTTGATCACTAGGGAATCCAGGCTACGATTAAGCTCTGCAGCTGTTGACCACCAACAGCTCCCCAAGGTAGGGAGTATTTCTCAACCCAGTGAAAAGGACTGCCCATCCTGATTATAACATGCCATGACCAGAGCGAAAAGCAAAGAAAATGGTACTCTATATACCCACCTGACTGAAGGAAGTCTTTGCACATTCAAAGTGCTATACAATTGAGATCTTTTCTGCATTAAGGCCCATAGCTCCATAGTAGAACAATCTACTATGAACAATCCCCAGCATCACAAGGTTAGTCTCCGAAAGACTGAAACCATGGAGATCTGCAAGCCAACATGGGTAGTCAGCATGGTCCCCTCTAGATACTGCTGGACTACAACTCCCATGATCCTTGAACATTGTCTGTGCTGGCAGGGTTGATGGAAGCTGTAGTTCAAAAATGTCTGGAGGGCACCACGTTGGTTTCCCCTGGGGCAATCCTGAGCTAGCTGGACTGGTGGTCTGTCTTAGTATAAACCACCTTCCTGTCTTCCCAAGTTCTTTGAGAAGAGAATTAGGAATTGTGTCACCTACTGAAGTCATCTGCCGCTAATATTTCTTAGAGGAACCGTTTGGCTTTAAAATATGTTATACTCCCTTTGTCAAAGTCGCTCTTGATCTTTACATTACCACTGAATGCTTTGAAACGTCAAGGAGAAAGAGGTCTTCTTACTTGTCAGGGCTACAGGGGAGGCCAACAGAGGGAAATTGTAACTGTCACACAGAACAGAGAAGTTGGAAATGCAACCTTCCCACAGACTGCTTCACCTAGTGCTGTTGAACACAAGCAAGATGATGATGGTAATAATAATAATAATAATAATAATAATAATAATAATAATGTAATTATCACAAAATCAGCCCTGAGTGCTCACTGGAAGGACAGATCCTGAAGCTGAGGCTCCAATACTTTGGCCACCTCATGAGAAGAGAAGACTCCCTGGAAAAGACCCTGATGTTGGGAAAGATTGAGGGCACAAGGAGAAGGGGATGACAGAGGACAAGATGGTTGGACAGTGTTCTTGAAGCTACCAACTTGAGTCTGACCAAACTGCGGGAGGCCGTGGAAGACAGGAGTGCCTGGGGTGCTCTGGTCTATGGGGTCACGAAGACTTGGACTTGACCAAACAACTAAACAACAACAACAACAATTATCACAAATATTGAGATAGCTCTCCATCAAAGAACATATATATTCTCTAAGTCACACTAGTGTTGTTGGGTGTTTTTTTTTAACAACCTCTATGTTCATTTCTTTTCAAGGATTTTGAAATGAATTATTTCCTTTGTTTAAGAAAGGAAATATAATTTACTTCTTGACATGAAGTGCAGTTCATCAATGGAACCAATAACCTAAGGGTGGCAGTAGAATGCTGTGATGGCCTGGGATTCAGACTCAGACGCTGAACATGAGGGATCCCAGCCTGCACAGGATTCCCTGCCTCCAGAACCAGCAGAGCCGGGGCTGGGGCCTGAGTCTGAAGGGGACTCACCTGTGCTAGATCCTCAGGTGCAGGCATCGGCTGAGTTTGATCTGGCTTCTGATGGGATGGAGAACTCATTGCCTGCAGGTGCTCCACTCCCCGCCCAGTCAGGGGAAGCTGAGGTTGCCTCTGGGTCCGGTAACCCTCCAGCTTCTCCTGAGCTGCAGAGGCTCAGGGCAGAGAGGCGAAGGGAACTAAGTTCCCGCAGGAGGAGTGCTCGCCTCCAAGCCAGGAGAGGCGAGTCACCTGAGGATTGGAGCCGCCCTATGCCTCGGGGCAGATAAATGCCGGCCCGCCCCAGCCCCAAGTTGCAGGAGCAATATCGTCGCTGATCAGTTTGTGCCGGTGTTACTGCTTGATCCCTGTCCTGCTCTCCTGCCTGTGCTCCTGACCCGCCTTGGTTCCCTGCTTACCCACCCGTTCCTGTCTTCATCTGACTCCCTGCCCTGGACCCTGCTTCAGTTATTTTGGACTGCCTTTACATGTACCACTGACCTTGGACCGGACTTAGACCTCGCCTATTGGATACCCCACAGGACCAGCACAAATGCAGAGGGACAGATGAACAGATGTGTGTACCTGATGGGAAGACTCTAGAATTAGTGAAGCAGTCATAACGTCCCCCAAAGAATTCTGGGAACTGTAGTTTGTTAAGCTGAGAGTTGTTAGGAGCTTACACAGCTATACTTCCCAGAGTGGTTCAACAGTTCCACTGAGAATTTCTGTGAGGGGACTAGGGGTTTCCCAACAGTTCTCAGCATGCTTTACAAGCCACAGTTCCCAGAATACTTTGGGGGAAGGCAAATCTATTTAAAGTGGTATAATAGTAGTTTAAATGTAAGGTGTGGGTGTGGTCTTATTTAGGGCTTCAAGTATCAAAAATAGCCCTTTCAATTGGGTCCAGAAACAAACTGGATGCCAATGAAATCGATGCAGATAAGGCAGGCTCCTGACAGCATTCTTGCTATTGCATTTTGCATTAGTTGATGTTTCTATACAGTTTTCAAGGGCAGCCCCATGCAGAACACATCACAGTAGTCTAATCTGGATGTCACCAAGACATGTGCCACCATATTAATGATTTGTTTCTCTCAGTTGTTTTTCATCTCCTCTCATAAATGCCAGTAAACTAGCAGGGTGGGTTGAGGGTGGGGAAGTATGTTAAAACGACTTCTGTGTCAAAGCGAAAAACGGGAATTTATCATTTCCACTGTGTGGGTTTTATCAGTTTCATTTTTATCTTTACTTTGATAGAAGAGCAATTTTGTATCCTCTGATGCGTTGTTTCCGTGACTGCCGACTCTTGGCAATTATAAGGATGCATCAAATAAAACAAACAAGTCGTCCGAGGAGTGTTTTGAATATATCGCTCCTGTTTAGAAGGCGGTACAATGGTTATGCATTGCCACAGTCTTAGCACAGCGTCTCCGTGACACATGCCATCTCTCCATGACAAGCTGCATGAGAAATAGAGTTTTGCATACAGAGGAAATAAATGGAGGAATCAATGGCCCCTGCTGGCTGCAGTGAACTGTGCAGGCCTCTGTGGCTTGACAATGGCATGTTTTATGCAGAAAGCAAAGCTCTTGGGAAAGACACCAGGAACTCTATGCACAAAGGCATTTTCAATAAACGCGACAGAGAATATCCAGTCAAGTAGAGAGGCAACGGAAAAATAATGCCCTCCTTGGGGATCTGCAGTTATGGCGACTGGCAGAATCTACTGTGTTGTGAGAACAGCTAAATACTGGAGGTGCTCCAAGCTGAGGTAAATCAGGGACTGTTTATCAGTTACAAAACTCTCTAGAAGAATCCAAGGCGAATGCATATCCTTGTGGAATCTAAGCAAACAGTTGTCCTCCATATGTTTTGGACTAGTCCCAACTAGCACGACTAATTGTCAGGAATCCAAAACATCTGCAAGGCCCCAGCTTTGGGGAAACTGTCTTGGATTGTATTTCTCTTAATTTGTATTTGTGCTATGACCCAGACTCCTGCAGGAGAATTTGATGTAGCGACTACGGGCTCATCCTTTTCCCCTGCTGCTTTCCCTGCGTTTTAGTGCTGAATCGGAACAAATGGCAATCAGGTTTTCTGCGGATTGCTCTTTGTTCTGATTTAGCACCAAAGAGCAGGTTTCCCAGGGGAAAGTAGCGAGGCAAAGCCAAAACTGGCCAGACCCATGCCTAGAAAGCACAGGGCAAGAGGAAAACCGCTTGGACCTGGGTTTTCTAGCCACAGGACAAGTGGTAATGTGGATGAGGCCTACCTCTTGCCTGAAAATGCAGCATCCGTGTACTCAAACTGAAGCAAAATTTCTTGAATTTAACAGTGCTGGAGTAAGGCATTGTGTCATAAATTAGTATTGCTGTTAAGGACAGTAAATTCACAACAGAACCCCATCTGTTCAAGACCAGTAATGATGATGGGCCACAGAATTTCACCGCCCTCCTGCAGGAGATCAGAGCTCCAAGGAGGCAGGAAACTCGTAAAGTTTCTTCACTCCTTGTAGGACAACAGAAATGGTTGGTTCACAACGTGCACACCACTTAGTGGGTGTCTGCATTCAGCTGCAACTTTGGAATAAGATCTCACATTGGGAATGTCAAGATTTTGAGAGTGAGGTGTGCGACAGGAAAAATTGAGCTGTTTCGGACATTTATATGAAAATGCAACATTTTGAAGTTAAAAATTCACACGTTCTTTGAAACAGGGATGGGGAAATTGTGGGCCTGCTGATGTTGTTGGACTTCAACTGCCATCATCCCTGACCATTGGCTATGCTGGCTGAGGCTTATGGGAGTTGGAGTCCATCATCATCTGGGCGACCGTAAGGTCATCAACCCAGACTTAATATTTCACCATGTGATAGAACAGCAAATGGTCTTTGCCTCATTCCCACAAGTCAACATGCATTAGTACTCAAGACCTGTCAGGTTATTTTAGCACCTTGGGGAGAAAATCCCACATACAAAAACCACAAAAATAAATTACCATATTTTTCGCTCTATAAGGTGCACCTGACCATAGGACGCACCTAGTTTTTAGAGGGGAAAAGCCCCATTTTTTGGAGGATCAGCTCAAATTTCTGCAGCTTCTTTTGCAAAGGAGAAAAGCCCCATTTTTTGAGGATCAGCTCAAAGTTGTTGAGCTTACTTTGCAAAGGGGGAAAAAACCCTGTTTTATGGGGTTTAACTCACAGTTCTACAGCTTCAGGAAGCCATTTCTACAGTTTCCAGACAGATAATCTAACCAGCCAGTCACATGTTGCTGGGGAAACAGCCTCCCTCTGCAAGGCGGTGGGGCTGTAATCTCTCTCCCTTATCTCTCTCCCCGATCCTTTGCTGAGGGCTTCCTTTCAACACCCCCTTCTCTCTCTCTTTCTTTTTAAAAAACATGATCTGCTTTTGTCCCTGGGCAGTTCAGCTCCAGGGACCACACATTCACTCCATAAGACGCACAGACATTTCCCCTTACTTTTCAGGAGGAAAAAAGTGCATCTTATGGAGCGAAAAATACGGTAAATAACTAGCAAATTGCTGCCCTTTCAAGGCATCCAAAACCAGCTGCCTGAGGTAGCTGCTTCAGCCTGCCTAATGGTAGAGCTGGTCCTCATGGCCAGATGAAGAACTCAAAACTCCAAGCTCTAGTTCAGTCAAAGACTTTCGTGCTCAAATTAGGTCAGTACGTAAGGCAAACTGCAGGTTACAAGGTTCAACAGGTACATAAGAGGCCATGTGCAAGCTAAGACATTTATACAACCAGCCAACACCTCATCTCACACCTTCCTTTGGATTTTCAGTAGCTGCCAATAAGCGATCATGCTGGATGTAAGTGGACAGTTTCTAAATTATTATTATTATCATTATTATTCATACTAAGATTTAAAGTGGCACAACTCTTCTAAATGGCCAACGGCTAAAAGGACTCATAACAGATTTTTTTAGTGTAATTGTTTAAAAATCAGAGCAAACACAGATTATCCCATTGCTCTTTCCTAATCTTAAATGCCATAAATTCTCTCAACAGTGAAACTTGCATCAATATTGAATTCTGATGTGTTTTATTAATGTTCCATTTGGGCTTCCAACTGATGAGATTAAATCCTAAAAGTGCAGATCAAATGTGTACTTGGGGTGGGGGTGGAGACGTATGAAAACATTGCACGGGTAGTGTACTTCCTTTAAAATTGCTCCAAAATATAATACTAGAGTCTTGCATGAATACAGAACTGCAGTGATATCAAATTAAGGTTCTCTATTTACTGAATGCAAATGCTTATTAGCAAACCTCTATAATACTTCAAAGTGCTATTAGCTTGCCTCATTCAAACTATTTCATGTGCTCTGGGGTTTCCAATTGCTTCTGTCTATAACAGCTTTCCCATTTACTTCAATGGGGGATAACAGCTTGGCCTTGCATTCTTAAAATGACTCACTGTGGAGCCTACTCACAAGTAAATTTGCTCCTGGGAAGGTATTTCATCTTGCCGTTGGGAATAGCAAGCTTGATAGGGGTAGTGTAAGAGAATCCTTTGAATGCTTTAGGTCAGGGGAAGCAAGCCAATGTGGTGCTCTCCAAAAATTGTGTACGACAACGGCCACCATCCTTTGCCAGCAGGGCCAATGTTCTTGGGGGTTGAAGCACACAACATCTGGAGGGCACCAAGTTGACTATCCCTAGTCCAGAGGGCAATATTTGCAGTAACAGCATCTTTCGATCCAAACCTTCCTTGAGGAGCAGCTCATTTTACCTGCTTCATTAATAAATGCAACATTTGAATGTCTTAGTAATTTCCCTTGAAGAGTGTATGTATCCTTTATCACACTTACACTCTCCACCGCACGAGACTGTTTTTGTGAATTTATATACCGGTATTTATTTATATATTTCGATGAGCAAGAGCCTAAGGTCAAATTTGGCCCTCTGGGACTCTCTTTCTGGCCCTCAGGGCTCTCCCCAGCCCACACCCCTCTCCAGCCCTTGTTTGCATCTCAGTGGAGTGTTTTTGCTTGACAGAATAGAAGATTGAGATAAATTTGTGTAGAAACTTACCTACTGCGCACACGTAAAATCCACTTGTGTCGCTTCGCTCACCATTGGCATGTGGCCCCTGAGAGCTTGCCCAGAAGGAAATACGGCCCTCAGACTGAAAAAGATTCCCCACCAGTGCCAAGCAGTGTGCCCCACCTGGGGCAACTGTATTTGCAGAAACTACCCATGGACTGAGGCCTCACAAACTAAATGGAGTTTCAGTGTAGATTACGCCGTAAGCCATTTCGCTATACCACTTATTAGGGAAATTTAGCTCGCTCCTTTCACAGAAGGGTAAAGGGAGGCTGAATGAATGCTCTCTGCGTGATCCACATAATCGGATCGGCTGAGGCGAAAACTCTGAATTTCAATCCCTTAGGCCTCAACTCTAGCCAGAAAATCCTTCACTGGCAGGAAATTGTGAGCACCACACATTAGGGTCAAGGGCTAAACCCCCTGGATCAAATGTTCACTGGTTAAGTCCTCTCGAAACTAAAATGAGAGGCATCAGACAAATGAACAAACGACTCCTCTGGCTATAATTCCAGCCATGGCGCTTACTTTGTGTGTGACAAATTTTATTTCTTTTCGCCAACAATGATTGATAAATGTATATGACTCAAGACTGGAGAAAGTTGCTACAAGCAGGAGTTCTGAAGGTCAGATAGCTTTAAAGAGACATGCTTCCCTGCCAGCTTGCTTGGTAAGGTCAATACTTTTTTTGGGTGCTGTAAAAATGTAAGAAAGCAATTAAATTCACCTCAAACTACTACTTGACCCTGCTTTTAGTTGCCTGTAGCCACTGTTTTGGAAAGCCAGCATTTGGTATGGATCACAATGTGTTGCCCAGCTTTTCGTAATGGTTAGAAATAGAGGTTTTATAAATGCAGGAGTTGCTCATATATATTCCTTTATCATTTGACGTTATTCTGCCATACCGATAACAAGTAAAGCGTAATGCATTAAAATAAGAAATAGATGCCAATGCACAGCTGGAATGGCAAATTAGCAGAAATCCCCCTGGGGTATCATTCACAACTCTGGGTAGAGACAGAAATTAATTTTGTCATGTTGTCAGAGGTCTGGGGTCCAACTAGGGACCAGAAAAATAAAGATATTGCTGGAAGTCAACCCCTTGGCTCCAATCACCGTGACTCACATGAGGGAGAGGAATATCCTCAGAAGAAGAAGTTAACCTCTCAGGAGAATTCTCTTTCATTTGTGGGGCTGTAAAGCCCAAGGTAGATTTGGAGGCACATATTCAGTAATCAGTTGTTAATCTGTTGTAGTTATTACTCTTCTTTCTTTCTTTCTTTCTTTCTTTCTTTCTTTCTTTCTTTCTTTCTTTCTTTCTAGTAATAATTTATTATTTGTACCCTGCCCATCTGGCCGGGTCCCCCCAGCCACTCTGGGCGGCCTCCAACAGATATTAAAATACATTAAAATATCACAGGTTAAAAACTTCCCTAAACAGGGCTGCCTTGAGGTATTTTCTGAATGTCAGATAGTTGTTTATCTCTTTGACCTCTGCTGGGAGGGCGTTCCACAGGGCGGCCGCCACTACCAAGAAGGCCCTCTGCCTGGTTCCCTGTAGCTTTGCTTCTCGCAGTGAGGGAACCGCCAGAAGGCCCTCGGCGCTGGATCTCAGTGTCCGGGCTGAACGATGGGGGTGGAGATGCTCCTTCAGGTATACAGGACCGAGGCCGTTTAGGGCTTTAAAGGTCAGCACCAACACTTTGAATTGTGCTCGGAAACGTACTGGGAGCCAATGTAGTTCTTTCAGGACCGGTGTTATGTGGTCCCGGCGGCCACTCCCAGTCACCAGTCTAGCTGCCGCATTCTGGATTAATTGCAGTTTCCGGGTCACCTTCAAAGGTAGCCCCACGTAGAGCGCATTGCAGTAGTCCAAGCGGGAGATAACTAGAGCTTGCACCACTCTGGCGAGATAGTCTGCAGGCAGGTAGGGTCTCAGCCTGCGCACCAGATGGAGCTGGTAGACAGCTGCCCTGGATACAGAATTGACCTGTGCCTCCATGGACAGCTGTGAGTCCAAAATGACTCCCAGGCTGCACACCTGGTCCTTCAGGGGCACAGTTACCCCATTCAGGACCAGGGAGTCCCCCACACCCGCTCGCACCCTGTCCCCCAAAAACAGTACTTCTGGATTCAACCTCAATCTGTTAGCCGCCATCCATCCTCCAACCGCCTCCAGGCACTCACACAGGACCTTCACCGCCTTCACTGGTTCTGATTTGAAAGAGAGGTAGAGCTTTCTTTCTTTCTTTCTTTCTTTCTTTCTTTCTTTCTTTCTTTCTTTCTTTCTTTCTTTCTTTCTTTCTTTCCTTCCTTCCTTCCTTCCTTCCTTCCTTCCTTCCTTCCTTCACAGAATCACAGAGTTGGAAGAGACCACAAGGGCCATCCAGTCCAACCCCCTGCCAAGCAGGAAACACCATCAAAGCATTCCTGACAGGTGGCTGTCAAGCCTCTGCTTAAAGACCTCCAAAGAAGGAGACTCCACCACACTCCTTGGCAGCAAATTCCATTGTCGAACAGCTCTTACTGTCAAGAAATTCTTCCTAATGTTTAGGTGGAATCTTCTTTCTTGTAGTTTGAATCCATTGCTCCGTGTCCGCTTCTCTGGAGCAGCAGAAAACAACCTTTCTCCCTCCTCTATATGACATCCTTTTATATATTTGAACATGGCTATCATATCACCCCTTAACCGTCTCTTCTCCAGGCTAAACATACCCAGCTCCCTAAGCCGTTCCTCATAAGGCATTGTTTCCAGGCCTTTGACCATTTTGGTTGCCCTCCTCTGGACACGTTCCAGCTTGTCAATATCCTTCTTGAACTGTGGTGCCCAGAACTGGACACAGTATTCCAGGTGGGGTCTGACCAGAGCGGAATACAGTGGTACTATTACTTCCCTTGATCTAGATGCTATACTCCTATTGATGCAGCCCAGAATTGCATTGGCTTTTTTAGCTGCTGCATCACACTGTTGACTCATGTCAAGTTTGTGGTCTACCAAGACTCCTAGATCCTTTTCACTTGTACTGCTCTCAAGCCAGGTATCACCCATCCTGTATTTGTGCCTTTCATTTTTTTTGCCCAAGTGTAGTACTTTACTGTGAGGCGGATGTGTGTGTCCTCCTCAAGAGTAAGCGACTCGACAGTCTGTTTAACTTATGTACAAGTTTATTTCACCGACAAGCTTTACAGTTCATCATCCTCCTCCGAGGAACCAGATTCTCCAAGTAAGGGTTTCCGCTTTTCCCCCCAGCATAAAAGCCTCTTAAAACTCCAACGCCTCCTCTCACTCCTCCTTTTCCGCTTCTTGACTCTGCCGGCCCCTGCGTTGCCCTCATCCCTTTCACTTTCATCCTCCCTGGAAGTTGTTGCAGAGGCTCCGGCTACATCCTCGACCCCTTGCTCTCCCTCCGTCTCCATGTTCTCCTCTCCTCCCATAGGCTCCCACGCCACCCGCTCTTCCTCCATCAGCACAGGTGGCGACACCTCTTCACTCCCACTTCTCCACACCTCCTTCCCTGTCTCTGGCGACAGCCTAGGTGCTGCCTCTTCCTGCTCCCATGCTCGCAATACCTCCTCTGGCGTCCATGGGTGACCTCCGGATGCCTCTGTCCCTTGCGCCACCCCTCCTGGCTCGGGCCAGTCCCTGACATCCATCCCCCCTCCCAAGCCCCCCTTCCCCTCCTGAGGCGGCTCGGTGGGTGTTACCCCAGGGTAGCCAAGATCCCCGGCTGGATCCCATTCCCCTCCTTCACTCTCTCCTGCCGTTCCTGGTGAAGAGGGGAATCCCAAGAAGATGGTGGTGTCTGCACTAGATGATGACGACGAGGACTGGAACACCTCCTCCCAATCCTTCCTGCCCCAGGGAGGAGGGAGACATCGCGACCCCCATTCTTCTGCTGCCGCGATATCCCCTTCCACCTCCATTCCTTCCGTTGGTGAATGAGGGCTACTCTGCAACTCGTTGCCACCCCCACCACTGTCTGCACCCGAGGATGGGAACCCCCAGAAGTCCCCCTCCTCTGAATCTGTGGGTTGAAACACCTCTCTCATTTGCCATCTGTACGGCTTCGGTTTGTCGGGATACAGTGCATGGAATTCCAACACTAAATACTCCTTGGTGACATCTTCCGCCGGAATCCACGTGTTCTCCGACTCTGGCTCCCCCTCCCATGCTACTAAGTACTGCAATTCATCCCCTCTCCACCTGGAATCCAGGATGGCCGTGGCTTCATTGAAGTGCTCCATGTCTACCAACGGCAATTCCTGCGACCCCCTCTGGTCCCCTTGTTGATACCTGTGCGGTTCTCTGAACTTGGATAGGAGCGACCTGTGGAAGACCGGGTGAATTCTCATGGTCTCCGGCAATTGCAACCTGAACGCCACTGGGTTGATCTGCTCCACCACTTCGAAAGGCCCAATTTTACATTGCCTCAGCTTTTTGCCCCTGCCTGGCATGGGCAATCCCTGGGTGGACAACCAAACTTTGTCTCCCACTTTGATGCTCTCCCCTTCCCTTCGGTGCTGGTCTGCTGCTCTTTTGTAAGCACTTTTCGCCCTTTCTAGATTGTCTCTGAGCAATTGGTGCAAAGCCTGTAGCTCCTCAGCAAATTGCTCCGCTGCTGGCACGTCTCCCGCCTTCCCTTCACCTCCCCCCGTTGGAAAGGCTCTCGGGTGATTGCCGTAGACTGCCTGGAAAGGAGACATGCCTGCGGACACCTGTTGAGCGTTATTGTACGCAAACTCCGCAAGCGAGAGCCTGTCACTCCAATCACTGTGTTGCTGAGATGCGTAGCAGCGCAAATACTGCTGCAAAATCGAATTTACCCGCTCCGATTGCCCGTTGGACTGAGGATGGCGAGCAGAGGACAAGTTCACCTGCACCTGCAAGATTTGCATGAGCTTACGCCAGAACCGTGAGGTGAACTGAACTCCACGATCTGAAATTACTCTTTCTGGCATGCCATGGTGCTTGAAAACATGCTGTACAAACAGCTTGGCTGTTTCCTCAGCTGAGACTACCTTAGGGCATGCAATGAAGTGTGCCATCTTGGTCAAAAGGTCAACTACCACCAACACTGCAGTTTTGCCTTTGGATGGGGGTAGGTCGGTGATGAAATCTAAGGAAACCGCCTCCCACGGTTTACTGGGGATGGGGAGAGGTTCTAGCAACCCAGCCGGTTTTTCTCGCTCCCCTTTGGCTCTTTGGCACACCTCACACCCCCTGACGTATTCCTTGACTTCCTGCCTGACTCTGGGCCACCAAAACTCTCTCGTGACCAACACCGTGGTTTTGAACTGCCCAAAATGCCCTGCTGTGGGGTTGTCATGGAGCTGTCTGAGAACTCTAGCACGCATCTCCTCCCCAGGAACATACAGTGCCCCTTTGAACAACAGCAGCCCCTCCTTTTCCTCAAACCCTTTCGCCTTGGGATCCCCCTCCCTCAGTTCCTTCAGTTTGCGCCGTGCAAAGTCATCGGCTAGGGTGAGGCGCACCAGTTCTTCCCGCCCCCCTAGAGTTGCGCCACACCTCCATTGTTCAGGTTGGAAGATCGCTCTTGCCACTGGAGGCCCTTGCTCCTCCAGGTACTCAGGCTTTCTGGATAGGGCGTCCGCTCTGACGTTCTGGTCACCTGGAACATACTGGATATGAAAATTAAAGTTAGCAAAGAACTCTGCCCATCTCATTTGTCTCTGGTTGAGAATTCTGGCCGTGCGCCAGTACTCCAGGTTCTTGTGGTCCGTGTACACCTGGATTTGATGCTGCGCCCCCACCAAAAAATGGCGCCAATGCTTGAAAGCCGCTACCACTGCTAACAACTCCTTGTCCCAAATTGCGTAGTTGGCCTCCGACTTGTTCAGCTGTCTGGAATAAAACGCACATGGCCTCCATTCCTGCGTCGGATCTTGTTGTAGTAGAACCGCTGCGATTGCTCTATTTGAGGCATCTGTCTCTATCCTGATGGGCTTGGTGGAGTCGACATGCAGCAATTGCGCCTCTGAAGCGAAGGCCCCTTTGAGGGCTTCAAAAGCCTTCTGCGCCTCCTCCGTCCATCGGAATTTCTTCTTGCCTTTCAAACAGTCCGTGATTGGCGCTGTCATGTCTGCAAATGCCGGTAGGAACTTGCGATAGAAATTTGCGAAACCGACGAAACGCTGCACATCTTTCTTGGTTTTGGGGCTCTTCCATTGCAGGATTGCCTCTACTTTATCAGTGTCCATGGCAATCCCCTTGTCAGAAAGACGATAGCCCAAAAAGTCCACTTCCGTCGCGTGAAACTGACATTTCTCCAGCTTGACACATAGATGATTTTCCTGGAGTCGTCTTAACACCTCCTTGACGTGTGTCACGTGTTCTTCCGGGTTTTGGGAGTATACTAAGATGTCATCAAGATACACGACTGCATGCTTGAACAACAGAGGACCCAGGACATGATGCATGAACGCCTGGAAGCATTGGCTGCCTGCCTGTAACCCGAAAGGCATTACCAAATATTCATAAGCTCCTAGAGGCGTGTACATGGTTGTTTTCCATTCATCACCCTCCCTGATTCTTATGAGATTGTATGCTCCCCTTAAATCCAGCTTGGTGAACATCTTGCCCTTGCGTACTGCCGCCAGCAGGTCGTCAATTCTGGGCATGGGATAAGAGATTGGTTGGCTGATGGAATTTAGGACCCTGAAATCACAAATCAAGCGTTTCTCTGTCGTATTCCTTTTGTCCACCCAGAACACTGGGCTGCCCCCTACTGCCTTGCTTTCCCGAATGAAACCCCTGGCCAGGTTCTTGGCAATAAAGTCCTTCAAGTTTGCCAACTCCTGCTCTGACATCGTGTAGAGCTTGCCTGGTGGCAACTGCGCTCCTGGCAACAGGTTAATCTGACAGTCATAGGGGCGGTGGGGTGGCAGTTTGTCCGCCTCTCTCTTGCTGAACACTTGCTGGAACTCTGCATACTCCTCTGGAAGCGTCACTTCCCCCGCCTGCAGTACTGCTGCTGCCATCTGGCTTTGGGGGTATAACTGCTGCAAACAGTTCTCCATGCAATGTGCCGATCCAAACGTTAGAGAGCGCTGGCTCCAGCTGATGACAGGGTCGTGCTGAGTGAGCCATCCCATTCCCAAGATGATGGGGGGACCTGCCAAAGAGGTGACATGAAACGCCAGCACCTCTGAATGCCTGCCTATTTGCATCTTCATGGGGGGTGTACTGTGCGTGACCGCCCCCCCTTTTAGCTCTCTTCCATCTATGGTGGTAACTTGGAGCGGAAAATCCACCTCCAGTAGATGGATCTGATGCTGCAGGGCAAAGTCTCTATCAAAAAAATCCGTACTCGCTCCTGAATCGACCAGCGCCGGGATTTGCAGTGTGCAGCCATTGGGTAGCTGCAACGCTATCTCTAACACAATCCCTGGCTTCGGAGCGTTGGGTGGGTGGGCTTGGGAAGCTGAGCGGGGGAGGGCTGTGGGGGTGTGCTGCTTTGAAGCTGAACGGGTGAGGGCTGTGGGGGTGTGCTGCTTTGAGGACTCTTTACTGTAACTGCGCCTGGCTGCTGGTCCCCTCGTCTTGCGCCAGGCATTTCCGTTTCCCGCCACCGCCGTTTCTTCCACCCCCTCCTTTACAGCCATTCCTGCCATTCCCTGCCACATTTTCCTTTGATCGCAGTGCTTTGCTAGGTGGCCACTCCTTAAACATACGTAACATTTCTTAGGGACTTTCCCGCCCTGCGCATCACTGCCCTTGCCCACGGTTTGATTTGAAAAAGGGCGCGCGCGGGCTCCTCCCAACTCCATGGGCACTTCCTGCCGGGTTTGGGGCTGCGCGCCGAAGGTTTTCTCTCCCGGGGGAGGGGCCCGGATGTTGAACCACCTCCCAGGCTTCCCCTCCCGTCTCACCTTGTCTCGGCACTCCAAACGCACTCCAATCGCTAAAGCGGCTTGCATGAGGCTGTCGAGATCCTCCAACGGTCCTGATTTCGCTAACGCATCCTGGACCTCTTCTGACAGCCCCATTTTAAACATGGCCAGCATGGGTGGTGATTTCAAATCCCAATTTAGACGGTGTGCCAGAAGAGAGAATTTGGATTGGTACTGTCTGACCGTCATGCTGCCTTGCCTCAGTGACAAGAGCTCTCTTGCTTCCACGTCCTGCGCGCTCCGGCTAGAATAAACAATATCCATGCCCTCAAAGAAATCCTTAATTCTCTTTAACGCAGGGTTCCCGGCTAAAATCAAAGGACGCACCCAATCTCTCGCAGCGCCATCAAAATGCGCAATCACGAAACCGACTTGCTCCGCTTCGTCTCGGAACTCCTCTTTGTGCAGCCCCAGAATGTAAAGCATGTCCGTTTTGAAACCCAAATAATTTTCCGGCTGCCCATCGAATCTGCTGCCGTGGGAAGGCATCCTCCTTCCTCCCATTGCCCTTCTCCCTGCATCGGCATGCCGCCTCGCCTCCTCGAGTTGAGCTTGAGCTACTTCGTACCTTATCGTTAGGTCCCTAGCTCGCTCTTCCCAGTCGACGTACAGCCCTGTGCCATCCGCTTCTTCCTTGCGTTCAGTCATCCCGGCAGCCTTTTACTCCTTGAGGAGGTTGCGATGACTTGGAGAATGCTGTGAGGCGGATGTGTGTGTCCTCCTCAAGAGTAAGCGACTCGACAGTCTGTTTAACTTATGTACAAGTTTATTTCACCGACAAGCTTTACAGTTCATCATCCTCCTCCGAGGAACCAGATTCTCCAAGTAAGGGTTTCCGCTTTTCCCCCCAGCATAAAAGCCTCTTAAAACTCCAACGCCTCCTCTCACTCCTCCTTTTCCGCTTCTTGACTCTGCCGGCCCCTGCGTTGCCCTCATCCCTTTCACTTTCATCCTCCCTGGAAGTTGTTGCAGAGGCTCCGGCTACATCCTCGACCCCTTGCTCTCCCTCCGTCTCCATGTTCTCCTCTCCTCCCATAGGCTCCCACGCCACCCGCTCTTCCTCCATCAGCACAGGTGGCGACACCTCTTCACTCCCACTTCTCCACACCTCCTTCCCTGTCTCTGGCGACAGCCTAGGTGCTGCCTCTTCCTGCTCCCATGCTCGCAATACCTCCTCTGGCGTCCATGGGTGACCTCCGGATGCCTCTGTCCCTTGCGCCACCCCTCCTGGCTCGGGCCAGTCCCTGACATTTACATTTCTCCCTGTTAAAATTCATCCTGTTTGCCTTGGCCCAGTTCTCTAATCTGTTAAGGTCATTTTGAAGTGTGATCCTGTCCTCTGGGGTATTAGCCACCCCTCCCAATTTGGTGTCATCTGCAAACTTGATCAGGATGCCCTCAAGCCCATCATCCAAGTCATTGATAAAGATGTTGAATAAGACTGGGCCCAAGACAGAACCCTGTGGCACCCCACTAGTCACTTCTCTCCAGGATGAAGAGGAGCCATTGATGAGCACCCTTTGGGTTCGGTCAGTCAGCCAGTTACAAATCCACTGAATGGTAGCATTGTCTAGCCCGCATTTTACCAGCTTCTTTACAAGAATATCATGGGGCACCTTGTCAAAGGCCTTGCTGAAATCAAGATAGGCTACATCCACAGTGTTCCCTTCGTCTACCAGGCTTGTAATTCTGTCAAAAAATGAGATCAGATTAGTCTGACATGACTTATTTTTCAGAAACCCATGCTGACTTTTAGTGATCACAGCGTTCCTTTCTAGGTGCTCACAGACCGTTTGCTTAATGATCTGCTCTAGAATCTTTCCTGGTATTGATGTCAGGCTGACTGGGCGGTAATTGTTTGGGTCCTCTCTTTTCCCCTTTTTGAAAATAGGGACAACATTTGCCCTCCTCCAGTCTGCTGGGACTTCACCTGTTTTCCAGGAATTCTCAAAGATTACTGCCAGTGGTTCTGAAATCACCTCTGCCAGTTCTTTTAATACTCTGGGATGTAGTTCATCTGGCCCTGGAGACTTGAATACATCTAAACTAGCCAAGTGTTCTTGTACTACCTCCTTACTTATTCTGGGCTGTGTTTCCCCTGCTGAATCATCTGCTCCATATTCTTCAGGTCGGGCATTGTTTTCTTTTTTGGAGAAGACTGAGGCAAAGAAGGTATTGAGGAGTTCTGCCCTTTCTGCGTCCCCTGTTCGCATTTCACCATCTTCTCCTCTAAGTGACCCCACTGTTTCCTTGTTCTTCCTTTTGCTACGGACATACCCATAAAAACTCTTTTTATTGCTTTTAACCTCTCTAGCAAGCCTGAGTTCATTCTGTGCTTTAGCTTTTCTGACTTTGTCTCTACATGTGCTGGCTATTTGTTTGAATTCCTCTCTGGTGGTTTCCCCCTTTTTCCATTTCTTGTACATATCCCTTTTAAATCTTAACTCAGTTAAAAGTTCTTTAGATAGCCACCCTGGCTTCTTTAGGCACCTTCCATGTTTTCGTCGCATTGGTACTGCTTGAAGTTGTGCTTTTAATATCTCCCTTTTAACAAACTCCCATCCATCATGAACTCCCATCCCTTTTAGTATTACTGACCATGGGATCACATCCAGCATTTCCCTAAGTTTTCTGAAGTCGGCTTTCTTAAAGTCTAGAATTTGAGTCTTAGTATGCTTGGTTGCTCCTTTCTGATGTATAATAAACTCCAGAAGAGCATGATCACTCCCACCTAATGATCCTGCCACTTCTACCCCACTAACCAGGTCATCACTATTGGTTAGGACCAGATCTAAAATGGCCGATCCTCTTGTTGCTTCTACCACTTTCTGGACAATGAAGTTGTCTGCAAGGCCAGTGAGGAATCTGTTCGACCTTATGCTCTTGGCTGAGTTTGACATCCAACAAATATCAGGATAGTTGAAATCCCCCATTACTACTATCTCATTTCCTTTTGAATGCTTGGTCATCTGTTCCAGGAAGGCATCATCTATGTCCTCAGTTTGGCTCGGGGATCTATAGTAAACTCCCACAATGAGATCACTGTTATTTTTCTCTCCCTTAATTTTGACCCAGATACTCTCAATTTGGCTTTGAAGTTTTAAATCATGGATCTCTTCACAGGTATACACATCCCTGACATATAATGCACTCCTCCTCCTTTCCTGTTTGGTCTATTTCTCTGAAATAGATTGTATCCCTCTATTACTACATTCCAATCATGAGACTCATCCCACCAGGTTTCAGTGATGCCTATTATGTCGTATTTAGTTTGCTGTATCAAGAGCTCAAGTTCATCTTGTTTATTTCCCATGCTCTGTGCATTTGTATACAGACATTGAAAACCATTGATCATTCCCCCTAGTCTCCTACTTAAGGATTTTTTCCTCCCACCACTAGGTCTGTGTGCTGTTTGCTCCATTTGGTCCTTGACTTTTGGATGATCATCTTCAGCATTTGATAGACTCCTACCTTCAGGACCACTGTCTCCCTCCCCCACATAAGTCAGTTTAAAGCCCTCCTGATGAGGTTTTTGAGATTGTTGGCAAAAACATTCCTCCCAACCCTTGTGAGGTGCAGCCCATCACTTGCCAGAAGTCCATCTTCAAGAAACTGCAGGCCGTGATCTAAGAATCCAAACCGTTCCTGCCGGCACCATTTGCGAAGCCAGTTGTTCACTTCTCCTATTTTCCCCTCTCTTCCTGGGCCACGGCGTTCAACTGGGAGGACAGATGAGATGACAATTTGTGCATTTAATTGCTTCAGCTTCCTGCCCAGAGCCTCATAATCACTTTTGATCTTCTGGAGGCTATGGCTTGCAGTGTCATTGGTTCCCACATGGACTAAAAGGAAGGGGTTTTTATCCGTAGGTTTTATTATTCCTTGCAGCCGTTCTGTAACATCATGAATCTTGGCCCCGGGGAGACAGCATACCTCTCGAGACATCTTGTCAGGCCCACAGATCACTGCTTCGGTACCCCTCAGTAGGGAATCCCCTATCACCACTACACGTCTCCTCTTAGGCTTGGTCGGGATTCTTACACGTGCTGTCCCTTCCAAGGTCGCCTGCACATTCCTGGAGGACTGACTATGCTGCTCGTCTTCATATACCTCATCAACTGTGATGAGGGAGAGATCTTCCAATGGAGTCTGGTCTTCATCTTCCAGATTTGAGAGCACTTCAAATTGATTTTGTAGTTCTAAACACTCAGAGCGATCCCTGGGCATTCTACTTCTGTGAGTCACGTTCCTCCATACATCTGGCTCCTGAGTTGGGGAACTGATCTCCTCCTCAGGGATGTGCCCTGTCTCCTGCTTGGTGGAGACAGTGTGCTCTGCTGCATCCAAGAAAAGCTCCAGCTCTTTAATTTTCTGGAGCGTAGATACACGGGCCTGAAGTTGCTGGACCTTGTCTTCGAGTATGGCAACCAACTTGCAGTTGCTGCAGGTGTAGCTGTCTACAACCTTTGGCAAGAAGACAAACATTGCGCAGGAATTACAGGCGACTACAGTTGTTCCTTCCCCCTCCTGAAGTTGCCGGACCTTGTCTTCTAGTAGGGCAACCAACTTGCACTTGCTGCAGGTGTAGCTGCCTACATCCTTTGGCAAGAAGGCAAACATTGCGCAGGAATTGCAGGCGACTACAGTTGTTCCCTCACTGTGATGGCCTGGGATTCAGACTCAGACGCTGAACCTGAGGGATCCCAGCCTGCACAGGATTCCCTGCCTCCAGAACCAGCAGAGCCAGGGCTGGGGCCTGAGTCTGAAGGGGACTCACCTGTGCTAGATCCTCAGGTGCAGGCATCGGCTGAGTTTGATCTGGCTTCTGATGGGGTGGAGGACTCATTGCCTGCAGGTGCTCCACTCCCCACCCAGTCAGGAGAAGCTGAGGTTGCCTCTGGGTCCGGTAACCCTCCAGCTTCTCCTGAGCTGCAGAGGTTCAGGGCAGAGAGGCGAAGGGAACTAAGTTCCCGCAGGAGGAGTGCTCGCCTCCAAGCCAGGAGAGGCGAGTCACCTCAGGATCGGAGCCGCCCTGTGCCTCGGGGCAGATAAAAGCCAGCCAGTCCCAGTCCCAAGTTGCAGGAGCAACATCGTTGCTGCCCAGTTCCTGTTCCTGGTTCCTGCGTTCCTGACCTCAGCTTTGTTACTTTGGCTTCCTGACCTCGGCTTCCTGACTTCGGCTTCCTGACTTCGGCTTTGTGACTTCTGGCTTGGACTGACCTTGGACTGGACTAGACCTCGCCTATCGGATATCCCTCGGGACCAGCACAGTTTGCTCCTGCCACACCCGCACTCCCCCTTCGTTGGGGTGCGTTCGGGAGGAACCTATAAGCCATGGCTGACCAGGCGGCTGCGCTGGTGGCATTGGCCCAGGAGAACCAGGTCTTGACCCACACAGTGCAGCAGCTAAGCAGCGTGGTTACGGCGCTTCAGCAGCGTTTGGACGCCTTGCCGGCTCCTGGTGCCGACGCCCCAGCTCCAGGCAAGTACCCAGTGGCCCTGCCAGAGAAATTCGATGGGTCCCCAACCAGCTTTCCCATGTTTCTCGCCCAGGCCAAGCTGTATATTCAGGGGCGAGCCCGGGATTTCCCCGACGACCGCACCAAGGTGCACTTCCTGATCAGCTTGCTGAAGGACCAGGCGGCCAAGTGGGCGTTGCCGCTGCTCCAGCAAGACTCCCCCTTACTGACAGACTATACGGGGTTTTGCAACCATTTGGAAACCGCGTTCGCCAACCCTCAGAAGGGGAGTCAAGCCAATCGGACGATTCGGCGGTTGAAACAGGGCAAGTCCACAGTGGCTGCCTACGCCACGGAATTTCGGCTGTTGGCGCAGGACTTGACCTGGAACGACTCCGCACTTCGGGACCAGTATCTCGAGGGGCTCTCGGATGAGATACTGGACCAGCTGGCCACGTTGGACCGCCCCGCCACACTGGATGCCCTCATCCAACGGAGTCTGCAGATAGACGATCGGTTGGAGGACCGTCGCCAGGCCCGGGGCCGCCGGCACTCTGGGCTCCCGGCTCCGGTGCTTCCCAGCAGTTCCACGGCCAGAGCCGAGTTACCGGAGCAGCCGATGCAGCTCGGGGCAGCGCGACCTTGCCTCTCCCCCTCGGAGAAGACTCGGCGTCGTGAGGGGAACCTGTGTCTCTACTGCGGTGGGAGTGGACACTACGCCCGAACCTGCCCCGAGAAATGCCAGCCACAGGGAACCACACCAACCCCAGTAGCCAATGACCCAGGCTACCTGGGGTCCCAAGCGTCACATGATGGGCCCTCACCGGTGGAATTGCAACACCTCATGATCCCGGTGCGTCTATACCCCCCCGGCGGGCCCTGGATCCTCACCCACGCTCTAGTGGATTCGGGGGCAACCCGCTCCTATATGGACTCTGCCTTCGCCGCTCAGCATCGGGTGCCGCTCCAGAACAAGCTAGAACCGGTACAGGTGGAAGCAATTGACGGACGGCTCCTGCGGTCGGGCGCCGTTACTCGGGAGACCCAGCCCTTGGTCCTGTGCCACCAGCAGCACCGGGAGGTGCGTACCCTGGACATTGCCACCATGCCCCGGTTTCCCCTGGTGCTTGGGATGGACTGGCTGGAGTCTCACAATGTTCAGATCGATTGGGTCAATCGGACTGTATGCTTCCCAGACCCGGGTTCCCATGCCCGGTCCAAGATGCTATTGGCCACCTCCATGGGGGAGGCTGCGTCAATGCTCCCCGCCGTGTACCAGGACTACCTAGACGTGTTTGAGGAACAGGGAGCAGACCAGCTGCCTCCACATCGGCCTTTCGACTGCGGCATAGACCTCCAGCCCGGGGCGCCCCTGCCTGTGAGCCGCCTATACTCTCTTTCGGAGCCAGAACGTGAAGCCTTGCAGGACTTCCTTCACAAGAACCTGGAGCGTGGGTTCATTAGGCCCTCTACGTCTCCTACCGCCGCTCCAGTACTCTTCGTTAAGAAGAAGTGTGGGGAGCTTCGCCTCTGCCATGATTACCGGGCCTTGAATAAGATCACCATCCCAGACCGGTATCCCTTGCCTCTAATTGCAGAGTTGCTGGAGCGGGTACAGGGGGCGCAGATGTTCACCAAACTGGACCTCCGGGGGGCCTACAACTTGATTCGAATCCGTGCCGGAGATGAGTGGAAGACAGCATTCGGGACCCGTTATGGGCAGTTCGAATATCTGGTCATGCCGTTCGGATTATGCAATGCGCCCGCCGTGTTCCAACGGTACATCAACCACGTGTTCCAGGACTTGTTAGACAAGTACGTGGTGGTGTACCTAGATGACATTTTGGTTTATTCCCGTGACCCGGCTTGCCACGAGAGTCATGTCCGGTCCGTGTTGCAGCGCTTGCGGGAGCACCGCCTGTATGCTAAGCTCAGCAAGTGCGAGTTCCACCAGCGGTCAGTGGACTTCCTTGGACACCGACTCTCCCCTGACGGCGTGCAGATGGACCCCGGGAAGTTGTCTGCGGTTAGAGAGTGGGCGGCGCCGCGGAACCGCAAGGACCTACAGCGGTTCTTGGGGTTCGCCAACTATTACCGGACATTCATTGCAGACTACGCTCATCGCACCACCCCGTTGACCCGCCTGCTGCGCCCCAAGACTCCCTTCTCCTGGGATGAGGAGGCTGAGGTGGCATTCCAGGGGTTGAAAGCCTGTTTCCAGAAGGCACCGATTTTGCAGCATCCTGATCCCTCTCGTCCCTTCGTGGTGGAGACTGATGCCTCCAGTACGGCTCTCGGTGCCGTCTTGTCCCAGCAACACGGACCTGATGCGCCACTCTTACCCTGTGCCTACTACTCCCGGCAGCTCCTTCCGGCGGAGCGGAACTATACCGTGTGGGAGCGGGAACTACTGGCCATCAAGGTGGCCTTTGAGGTCTGGCGCCATCATCTTGAGGGGGCACGACACCCAGTGGAAGTGAGAACTGACCACCGGAATCTGGAGTACCTCCAGACCACCCGCAAATTGAACCAAAGGCAGATCCGGTGGGCGCTGTTCTTCTCCCGGTTCCAGTTCCGGATCCGCTACATCCCTAGCTCCCAGAACCGGAAGGCGGACGCCTTGTCCCGGAAACCCGAGGACGTCGCAGACACGGTACAGCAGGCAGTACCAACGACGATCTTACCACCGGCCGCATTCCTGGCCACTCGGGAGGCTGAGCCACTGCGGGCTCGGGTGCGGGAACAGCAACGGGTCGATGCTTGGGCACAAGAACGGCTCCAGGAACTGTCCGACGGGTCATGCCCTCGATATCCGGGGCTGGCCCTGCACCAGGGCCTACTGTTGCACCAGGGTCGTCTGTACATCCCGCCAGGACCGTTGCGGGCCGAGGTTCTTCGGATGTCCCACGATGCCCCAGCAGCGGGGCACTTCGGGCGGTACCGGACCACCCATCTGGTATGCCGTGAGTTTTGGTGGCCCCGCCTGAAGGCTGACGTGGCACGCTACGTTGCTGGTTGTGATGTCTGCCGGCGGGCCAAGGGTCCTACTGGGCGACCCCCTGGCCTGCTCCAGCCGTTGCCAGTCCCACCACGTCCCTGGCACACGGTCTCGCTGGACTTTGTGGTGGACTTACCCTCGTCTCGTCACTGTACCTGCCTCCTGGTTTTCACAGACCATTTCACTAAGATGGTGCACTGTGCCCCCTGCCCATCTGTACCCACAGCTAAGGAAACGGCTCAACTGTACCTTCAGCATGTCTTCCGCCTGCATGGCCTGCCCGAGCGTCTGGTGTCCGACCGGGGCGTCCAGTTCACATCCCGCTTCTGGCGAGCCTTACATCAGGCCCTCGGGACAGAGGTCTGTCTATCTTCAGCTCACCACCCGCAGACTGACGGCCAGACGGAACGAGCGAATGCAGTTCTGGAGCAGTACCTCCGGTGTTATTGCAGCTTCCAGCAGGACGACTGGGTCGACCACTTGGCGTTGGCAGAGTTCGCTTACAACAACGCGGTGAACGCCTCCACCCAACAGACCCCGTTCCAGGCCACTTACGGTTACCATCCACGGTTGTTCCCGGACGTGCTGCCGGCATCCGCTGTCCCCGCAGTGACCGACTGGCTCCAGGAGCTCCAGTCTCAGCAACAGCTATTGATGGAACAACTGCGCCAGGCCAAGGACACTTACAAGGCCCAGGCCGACCGCCACCGCCAGGTGGGGCCGGAACTCCGTGTCGGCGACCTGGTATGGCTCTCCACTCGCCACCTGCACCCCTCTCGGCCTTCGCGGAAGCTGGATGCTCGCTTCACCGGCCCCTTTCCAATCGTGGACCAGGTCTCGCCTGTGGCATTCCGTCTCCGGTTACCCTCGACCCTGAAGGTCCACCCAGTATTCCACCGGTCCCTCCTCAGTCCGGTTGCCCCGCCCGACGAGTTCCACCCAGACCGTCCACGTCCGCAGCCAGTTTTGGTTCAGGGGGAGCCCGAGTACGAGGTGGAGCACATTCTCGACTCACGATACCGCAGGGGGAAGCTCCAATACCTCATTGACTGGAAGGGGTATGGGCCCGAGGATCGTTCGTGGGAACCGGCGGAAAACGTCCACGCGCCTGCCTGCCTCCGTGATTTCCATGCAACTTACCCCAGCAAGCCTGGTCCGGCCCCTCGGTTGAGGGGGGGCCTGGGAGGGGGGATGGTGTGATGGCCTGGGATTCAGACTCAGACGCTGAACCTGAGGGATCCCAGCCTGCACAGGATTCCCTGCCTCCAGAACCAGCAGAGCCAGGGCTGGGGCCTGAGTCTGAAGGGGACTCACCTGTGCTAGATCCTCAGGTGCAGGCATCGGCTGAGTTTGATCTGGCTTCTGATGGGGTGGAGGACTCATTGCCTGCAGGTGCTCCACTCCCCACCCAGTCAGGAGAAGCTGAGGTTGCCTCTGGGTCCGGTAACCCTCCAGCTTCTCCTGAGCTGCAGAGGTTCAGGGCAGAGAGGCGAAGGGAACTAAGTTCCCGCAGGAGGAGTGCTCGCCTCCAAGCCAGGAGAGGCGAGTCACCTCAGGATCGGAGCCGCCCTGTGCCTCGGGGCAGATAAAAGCCAGCCAGTCCCAGTCCCAAGTTGCAGGAGCAACATCGTTGCTGCCCAGTTCCTGTTCCTGGTTCCTGCGTTCCTGACCTCAGCTTTGTTACTTTGGCTTCCTGACCTCGGCTTCCTGACTTCGGCTTCCTGACTTCGGCTTTGTGACTTCTGGCTTGGACTGACCTTGGACTGGACTAGACCTCGCCTATCGGATATCCCTCGGGACCAGCACACTCACCCTCCATCTTGAAGCTTGAAGTCAGGACACACAAAAAAGAAGCCTAGGTCTCCCCAAGTAAACGTTTGAGACTAGCTCTCCTCAATTTAAAAGATAGGTCAAACTGCGCGCGCCGCTACCCTCCAGGCACTGATTAGCTCCGCCCACAGCTAGTCACCAGACAAACACACACACACAAGCCAGAAACAAACTCTCTCGCACACACAAGCCTGGGAAACACACAAACAAGTAAGGAAACAAATAAGCACACAAACTTAATCACACACAGCCCCAAAAAGACAAACCCTCAAAACCTACAAGCTCAGCTCACCTTGTGCTCCCTCCTCAGTCGCTGCCCTCCAGGCACTGATTAGCTCCGCCCTACAAGCTCAGCTCACCTTTTACCTACTTCCTCAGTCTCTGCCCTCCAGGCACTGATTAGCTCCGCCCACAGCTAGTCACCAGACAAACACACACACACAAGCCAGAAACAAACTCTCTCGCACACACAAGCCTGGGAAACACACAAACAAATAAGGAAACAAATAAGCACACAAACTTAATCACACACAGCCCCAAAAAGACAAACCCTCAAAACCTACAAGCTCAGCTCACCTTGTGCTCCCTCCTCAGTCGCTGCCCTCCAGGCACTGATTAGCTCCGCCCTACAAGCTCAGCTCACCTTTTGCCTACTTCCTCAGTCTCTGCCCTCCAGGCACTGATTAGCTCCGCCCACAGCTAGTCACCAGACAAACACACACACACAAGCCAGAAACAAACTCTCTCGCACACACAAGCCTTGTGCTCCCTCCTCAGTCGCTGCCCTCCTCAGTCGCTGCCCTTCCTTCCTTCCTTCCTTCCTTCCTTCCTTCCTTCCTTCGCTTTATCTTGCCCAGGGTAACTCAAAAACATCCCACCCACTTCTACAGATAGTTAAAGGCCAAAGACCTGGTTATAGAGGAAAGTTTTTGCCTAGTGCCTAAAGATATATAATGATGGCGGCAGGTGAGCCTCCTCGGAGAGAGCATTGCACAAAGGGAGAGCCACTGCAGAAAAGGACCGTTATTGTGTTGCTGCCCTCTGGACCTCTTGCAGTGGAGGTGCATGACAAAGGGCCTCAAATGATGATTGCACAGTCTGGGTCAGTTCAAATGGAGAGAGGCAGTCCGTTTGGTATTGTGGTCTCAAGCCTTTAAGGCTTTACAGTGGTACCTCGGGTTACATACGCTTCAGGTTGCATACGCTTCAGGTTACAGACTCTGCTAACCCAGAAATATTACCTCAGGTTAAGAACTTTGCTTCAGGGTGAGAACAGAAATCGGGCAGCGGCAGCACAGCAGCAGCGGGAGGCCCCATTAGCTAAAGTAGTGCTTCAGGTTAAGAACGTTTTCAGGTTAAGAACGGACCTCCGGAACGAATTAAGTACGTAACCAGAGGTACCACTGTATAGGTTAAAAAAAAGTGCTGTAGATGTTCCAAGGACTTGGTGTGTTTTCAGAGTATTTCCTAAGGTCATGGGACTGGTTCCTTGGGTGGGGCATGGGTTGCCAACCTTTTAAAGGCAGTAGCCACATTTGGAATTTTTGGCAAGTCATCTTTTAATAGCAGCAAAACTAATGGTTGCCTATTTTGGGGGGGGATTTGGGAGGAGCTACAGAAGAATACTGGTCTGGTTGAGAAGTTGACAAATAATGTTAGCTTGAGGAAATGCAGTATGTGGGTGTGGCATACTGCAAAAATGTCTGCTGGGAGTGTGATTTTTAAAAAAAGCCCTTTAAGCTAAACAAAAACCACACACATGCTATGCTCCTCAGATATCTCCAGGTGAGCCAAAAAAGAACAAGGAGAGCATGTATGGTCCTGAAGGGAAAGCTGTGGAAAGCGGCAGAATGTGAAGTTAGGGATGGGTGAATGTGCCCATTTCAGTTTCTTTTTATTTTTTCATGCACACTTGACCCTGGTATGTGTATTTTTGCACCCGTTACTCGGCTGGTGAACTGCATTGCAAACTTCAGATAAGAATGAATTTCGAGGGTTGGCTGTGTTTCGATTCACGTATTATTTCAGAACATGAAACATACTTCAGCAACAGGCAAGGTAAATGTAAGAGCAGCTGCCTTGCACCCATAGGCCCCGAATAAGATTTCAAAGCTATTCCCTCTTGTCTCTTCCTTTTGCAGGAAGAAAAGGGGGATACTCTGTTGGCTGGATGAAACTTTCAGCGGCAACACCGGCTTCGGCAATAAACGGTGCCATTTGAATGTTTAGCTTTTCCCGAATCGTTGTTTACTGCAGTTTGCAAGGGGAGGGGAGCCCCCGTGCAGTTCGGTGAGCAAGCTGATGGTGTCATCCCATTACCACGGTAGGGAGATGGTGCACTGCGATGTTTCTGCTGAAGCATTTAATACATTCTTCTGTAATTTTTGTCTCGGAAGTAATGAGGCCTGACAGCTTAGGCTTGTGCATGATAACAACCCCACACTGGTATCTTTTAAATTCTTCATTGCCAAATTCATAAAGGACAAAATGACTCCCTCTGCCAATCCTCTCTCCGCACACCCCCTCCCTCCGCTGCCACCCAATGACAGTAACCATGCTTCATTTTCTAAGACATCGTGGTTAACAACCTGAAACAATGAAGGCCTTTTTTAAAATGGAAAAAAGAACCTAATTTGTTCTATTGGGGGGCGGAATCCTGCTGATCAGAATATTAAGCCATTTTTGTTTTGTAGAATGGCAAGAAAACAAATACGCCCTAAACTTTCAGGCTTTTTTTTTAATTTAAAAAATGCAACCCAAATGTATGTCAGCTGTTTGTCCCTCTATCAGGGAACATAACAAAATGATATTTTATCCCAGGCATAGGCAAACTCGGCCCTCCAGATGTTTTGGGACTACAACTCCCATCATCCCTGACCACTGGTCCTGTTAGCTAGGGATGATGGGAGTTGTAGTCCCAAAACATCTGGAGGGCCGAGTTTGCCTATGCCTGTTTTATCCCCACCCTCCATAAAGGTACATTGTTTTATGTAGGTATAGGCAGAGGCCATGAACTTATAGTGAATAAGGCGCCTGCCTAAGTCCCCTATTGTTAACACTTTCAATTTTCTGCTGCCACTATTACCTGGGCTTTCGTCAGGTAATAGAGCCAGTGTGGTGTAGTGGTTAAGAGCGGTGGACTCGTAATCTGGTGAACCGGGTTCGTGTCTCTGCTCCTCCACATGCAGCTGCTGGGTGACCTTGGGCTAGTCACACTTCTTTGAAGTCTCTCAGCCCCACTCACCTCACAGTGTTTGTTGTGGGGAAGGAAGGGAAAGGAGAATGTTAGCCACTTTGAGACTCCTTCGGGTAGTGATAAAGCGGGATATCAAATCCAAACTCTTCTCTTCTTCTTCAGGCAAGCTGAGACAAGGCACTGCTGATGGCCAACTGAAAGACAACAAATGGTTAATTGCTTATTGTGCATTACATGCGGGAGGGAGGATATACCACTTGGATTTGCTATTTCAGGAACAAAATGTATTGCTGCCTAATGTGTTAGGTGCTGGTCACCTGTTATTTTAGTATTTTATTGCATTTTTTTTTAAAAAAATCAACACACACACACACAACCCACCTATTTGGCATGTGGTGACAGGGGAAATGACCTTTTTTGTCGCTTCACTCCATCTGTGGAAGAGTCACCTGACACCATCCATGATACCATTTCAATGCTAGGAAAAGGCCTTTTTATCTGTTCCCAGTTTATTGCCCCCTAGTGTGCATAGCCTAGAGGGCCTGTCATAGCCATTCTGCTGAGTTTTACGGCTTGTTTCTAACCAGTGCTTTATCGCTTGGCTTGTTGTGTTATGATGATTATTAGCTTTATTAATTTTCATTTTGCTGCATCTCCAGGAGATCTTAAATGAAGGCTGGCGTAGACAAATTTCAAACAAACAGACTGACAGATGACAAAGAGATAGGTAAACAGATAGCTAGAATGAGACAAGCTCTGCCCAGGAGATTTGTATGTTATATAGGCAATGTCTGTTTTTTAGCTTAACTGTTGATTTGAATTATACATACATACTTATTCTGAACTTAATCTTTTATTGACAATTGAAATGTTTCTTTAATATGTTTTTCTAAACTGCAAAGAGGAGGTTTCATTTACAATCAAGCGGTACATATACTTTGTCAAATAAATACAAATAAATGGCATCCTGTCAAGTCTCTGGGCCAATGCAAGCACTCAGCATTTTTGGGCAGTTTCCAAAGCCCTGGTGTCCTGCCAGGGCATCTGCTCATGCCTGCTCTGAGTGTCCTCCTTATTCAAAACAAAAACCCTCCAGACTCTGAGCTGGATATAGACAGCCTTTTAATTTCCCACAATGCCCTCAACCCAGCATCACACTGGAGCTGTGCAGGAAAGCAGTGCTTCGAGGAAGGCTTAAAATCAAGCAGCGTGTAACTGTTACCTAATGAAATAATAATAATAAAAGAGTTTGAACATGGTAGAGCAGATACTTGGTGCGATGGGGAGGAGGAGTCTCTCTCTCTCCCCCACCCATACATTTCCCATGCTGCTGCTGCCCAAGCTGTGAGCTGATCCCTGAGAGAGAGACTGAAATAAGGCTCTGCAGCAGGATCAGCCCCATGTCAGGCAGCTGGGGGAGCAGGAGCAGCGATCTGGGCCCATAACCTCGTTGTCGGCATCTGGGGGTCGAACTGACTAGCCCCCAGCTGGATCGTCTCCTTCCAGCCAGCACACTGGAAGATCCCTCAACCTCTGGTGCGACATAAATCAGTGACCCAAGTCTACGGACATGGACACACTCTATTTAGCAGAGCAGACTGCGCAACACAAAGAGGCTTGAGGCTTGTGAAGACATACTAGGAACTACGGATTTATTAATCATAAATCAGGAACAAAGAAACATGTCGTCTCTCTCCTTCCGTCTCTTCCGAGAGAAGAGAGTAAAAGCAAAAGCAATACAGCGGAAGTTCCGCCTGTTCCAGCAAACAGTGCTGGAATGTAAACAGACATGTGACACACAAGAATCCCATGTCTGCAACTAAAGGTGGAATGGAATTTTCCAACACCCTTCCCCATTGCACAGCAGTAAAGCCCACCGACATCCTCGGTTCCCCCCCCCCTGGAGCTTCTGTCAATATTATTATTATTATTATTATTATTATTATTTATTATTTACTGCAGTTTGCAAAAAAAAAAAAAAAAGGTCATAAGAGGATGAAGATGTGCAATAAATGTGACATCGAGACTGGCAGTATTTACACTGCCATGTGGAAATTCCTCGCATACTACTGCAGAAATACTGAATCACTGGTCCGTGCTCTCCCAGGTTCCCATGCTTTGCTTAAAGCACAGCGGAAGAAGACACCATGAAGCAACTCCTCCTTTGGGGTTTTCGCTCCCCACCCCCAAACTGGAAGTGAAGGCACTAAGGGAGGCTGCCGAGTGCTGGAGAAGTGTTTACAGGAAAGAAAATATAATACCCTTGGCCACCTTGCAAAGCTAAGGTTAGCTAAAAATGTTGCACTGATTGAAATGCTCAATAAAGTCTCAAGTACGCTGAGAATGCGGCAGAAAAAGAAGACTCTTTGGCAGGAGAAGAAATGACTGAAGGATGTAACTAGTTGGTGGTGAGGATGGGAAGTAGACCGTTATGGTGGCACCTCCTGTTGGAGAATTCCATTGGAAATGGAAACAGGAGAGAGGAAACTGCCACAATTCACACCTTCATCTGAGCTCAGGAATGGAAATCATGCAAGTGAAGATGAGAAGTATTTGTCATCGTTTTTTGAATCTGCGAATGTTACAGAAACAATGATGTTATCTTCTGCATTTTAAAAAATGTTTCCTTTCCACTGAAATGCATTGAAATCAATTACCTAATTGATTTAGTGAGTGGATAGCAAGATAAATAACATAGGTTTTAGCAGAGCCCTAGTTGCAGTGGAATGCATATAGCACGGATTACATTGAAGACAGTATGGGTCAGAAATCGTTGCCTTCTTACATTCCTATCAGGGAATTCCCTGCAATTCTTCTGTGGTCACTCTACATGCACGAACTGCCCTGAGATCTATGGATGAAGGGCGGTACATAAATAAATAAATAAAATAATAATTAAGTGAAATCAAAGCACCACCACAGGACATCTTCCTGATCCAGAGATCTCAACTGTAGGCTGTATGGACATTGTTGCATTCACAGATCGGTGTGCGAACAGGTCTGAACCTCATGTGGGCCTCTGGCCAGAATATCTGAACGCAAATCTCCTGATCTTCATATTGTCTCCAGTTCCGGATGGGGTTGTGCACATGGGTTCTGAGTATGGATCTCCTTTCCTGGTTTAGGATACATACAGAAAATGTGTGGTTGCCTCTTAAGAAAGAATAATTAAAATAATTTGTTCACCTTGCAGTGATATTTCCTTGCAAAAATCATTGTGCTACCTCACCCGAAGAAATGGAATTTTCCTTTGATGCTGCTTCCACAGTGGGGATTCAGGGCAAGTAACCAATTCTATGGAAATTCTAGATTTAATTACAATGAGCTGGTGTCACAGAAGGACTCTGCATCCTGAATGCCATTTTGTTTCTCAGCTCCTCTTCCAATCAGTTTCTATCAGATTTCCTCTGTGCACATTCCTTGCTTTTTAGCGCTTAAATTGGACAAGTTCTTAATTGTTTGCATATGAGATTCTTTGTAAGTTTTGCATTAAAAATGGAAGCAATTGAACTGAAAATATGATGAACTAGGTGGGAAGCATTTGTAGAGAAAAATGAGGTGTTTTATTATAAAGAATAAAGGAAAATAAAACTTGATGATTAATAATAACCATAACCATAAAACTATCAATTGGTTAAGAGTCTCTTAGTCTTATGATTAATAGTTCACTCAAAATCCTAATGGAATGCACAGTGAAATTAATCTTGAGAAAGATTTAATGCCAACAATGAACTGCTGCTGAAATAGCCCCCAGGATAAACCTTTTTGAGCATGTTAGAGATTTAGGTATATTGGATGTGTTTGAGCTAAAAAAAAATTGTTGAGGTTTTTTTCACCATCCCTTTGCCATTTAAATACACCCTCCAAAGAGAATTTTGAGTATGTTGTCCTTGGGATGAATCCAACTTAAGTCATTCTCAGAGCAGACCTTTTGCTTGGGCCTACGCCCTTTGGGGGAAAGTCGACACATTTGGAGTTTTGAGAAAGTGCCCAGTCACAAAATGTCTGCTGAGGGGATGTCTGTGGTAGAACACAAAATGGCTGCTGCATCTCAAAGAGTATGGAAAGAAACAGGAACCCAAAATACAGGTGTTGGGTGTTCAAGGTACACCTACATCAGCTGCTGCTGCGTACAAAGAGGGAAGCTTTTTGCAGCTCGTTTCTGTGAATGGGTTTGCAGTCCTGGAAGTGAAATGTGGGCATATTAAAAAGTGTGTGTTAAATGTAGGAATGGCTGAGCCAGTGGAAACAGGAACTGAGCAGGAAGTGTAAAAATTCACACACTGTGGATTTTTGAGGGAATACTTAGTGCGACCTTTCACTAGCACTATAGGAGATACTGATGGACATACAGGGATCTGTGTCAAAAGGACCCCAGACCTTTTGAAATCATTTGGATATTGATCTCAATGGGTTTATTCTGAGCATTAGAACTTCTCACAAGGGGGAATGAAAGGCTTTCTAGGAAATTGCCTTTTATTATATGAATCTGCTCATGTGTTCAGATCATCAATGGAAGTCCTGTTCTGGCTACCTTCACCTTCAGACTTTGATGGATTGGAAGCAGGGTCTTCTTGATTATGGCACCTGAACTGCACATTGCCTTAGAAGTGTGGTCACTAGGGACCCATGTCCCCTATAAACTATTGGTTAAAGCAAACATGGCATGTGAAAATAAGCTCAGGTTCTTCTGTATCCGCAAACAAGTGGGCTACCTGAATACTGAGCACCATAATGTCCTGTCACTCCTACAAGAGGTAGTAATGGCCTCCAGCTTGGATGGCTTTAAAAGAGGATGAGATAAAGTCATGGAGGACATGACTATCAATGGCTTACTAAGCCACAGTGACGGTGTCCTAGCACCACTGTTGGAGGCACCAGTTGCTGAGAATTACCGCTGGGGAGACCCATTGCTCTAATAGCCTGGTAGGCCATCTGGTTGGCCACTGTGAGATCAGGATGTTGGACTAGATTGGCCTTTAGCGTGATGTAGCACAGCTATTTTTCTGTTCTCTTGCCCCGTGCCTTAGCCAGCAAAAAGTCTTGGACCAGCCCTGTCTAGTGCTCACATTCCCCAGAGAGCAACAGCAGGAATTGCAGAGGCTAAAGTGTAGATCTTGGCTAGCTTTCTTCACCTGATGTGTGAGTGTGCAGATTCTTCTTTAGCATCCGATTGCTGGAGCCAGCAGCCTCTTCTGTAGCCGCTTAGAAGCATCATCTTGAAGGGAAGGAGATTTTGTTCTGCCTACAGAGCCTCTGCAACTGACATGCTGGGTAGCTCAGCCCTGCTGCCGGTGAAACGGATGGAACTTAGACAGAAATGGGCTTTTATCAAGTCATTATTCAAAAATAAAGGAGCTTTTACTCCTTCAAAGTCAAATTCTCAACTTGAGGGAGGGGAAGGAGAAAAGCAACACCCCCCTCCACAAGCCTCGGATCTCTTTCTTTCCTTCAAATGCTAGTTTGCTTTTAAATGCCCTATTTTGCTGAAGTTGTGACAGCTTAAAACCCAGCAGGCGGCTTTGCTGGGTTGTCAGTTACGAAGTTTTTTACTGCCAAAGAGAGTGGTTTTATTACCCGCTCTCAGTTTTTGCAAAAGTGGTTACAGACCTTGGAATCTTGCAGTGACTTCATTGCAACCTAATTTATTTGATTTGCGAACTGAATTCAAAGATCTTTTCCTGTCAACAAATCTCCCAAGTCTTATTTAACACCTTCAGAATGTTTGCGCTGACTTCGTTCGAGCTCGGCGACTTCTTTTCAAAAAGCTGAACGAATCCTAAATGCAATTAAGCGGAAGCACCTTACTGTTCATTACCTCTACAGTTAGCTTGTTTAAAACATGAGGATGGCATAAACACTGAATTCATCCAATGGTATCGTCCACTTTGGAGCTGGTGCAGTTTATGAGCGAAAAGGAATTGAAGCACAATCCCTATGTGGAAAGACTCTCTCTCTCTCTCTCTCTCTCTCTCTCTCTCTCTCTCTCTCTCTCTCTCTCTCTCTCTCTCTCTCTCTCTCTCTCTCTCTCTCTCCATTTCAGCTTCTTTTAAATGGCTGCCACATCGAAAAGACCAGAAAGAGAAGGAGTCTCAAAATGGTGCAGGCATGCCGCACCAACCTTACACCCCCCCTCCTGGCGGGAGGAAGGGCACTTACATCAGCCACTGCCCTACTCACAAAGAGAAGCTCTTTGCAACAGTCTCTCATGTGTTGTGAATTTTCAAGGACATATTCATTGAGACTTTTTGCAGATGCCATAGGAGGTACAGATGGGAACAGTGGTGTCCATTTGCACTGGTGATCCCTGGTCTAGGCATATCTATGTATTTGTGTGTGTGTGTGTATGTATGTATGCATCCATTCATTGTCCAGTATCACAGACAGTATGCCTTTGGTGTAGTGGTTAAGAGTGGTAGACTCGTAATCCGGGGAACCGGGTTCGCATCTCCACTCCTCCACATGCAGCTGCTGGGTGACCTTGGGCTAGTCACACTTCTTTGAAGTCTCTCAGCCCCACTCACCTCACAGAGTGTTTGTTGTGGGGGAGGAAGGGAAAGGAGAATGTTAGCCGCTTTGAGACTCTTTGGGGTAGTGATAAAGCGGGATATCAAATCGAAACTCTTCTTCTTCTTCTTCTTCTTCTTCTTCTTCTTCTTCTTCTTCTTCTTCTTCTTCTTCCAATACCAGTCAGTAATGATGCCATGAGTGCATCATTAATAATAGCTGCATTCCCAGGCACTTTTGACCCTGGGAAATATGATTTTCCCAAGATACCTGAATTCTTAGGCTGCATTCAGACAGCACTTGATTCCATCTTCCTGAATTTTCCTTACCTTTTGATTTTCACATTTTATTTGATCTTTCACACAATGTTAAAAAACGCTTCTAGAAATCTAGTGGGACCTAGTGGGAGTTTAGTTCTCGTTTCCATTTCATTTCCATTTACAAACCGTTAACTTGGCAACTTACGGGAATTTTGCATTTTAATTTTCCCAGGGATTTGGTGATCATACCACCACCGCCACTTATGTGATTAATTTTTGGGTAGTATCCTGGCATAGGAAGACAGGAGTGCCTGGCGTGCTCTGGTCCATGGGGTCATGAAGAGTCGGACACGACTAAACGACTAAACAACAACAACAATCCTGGCATAGAGTACTTTCCTGCTGTTTAGCACGACATGGTGGCAAATCAATAAAAAAGCACACATTTCCATAAAACAACAGGTACTGCAATGTATAAGGAACATTAGAAATTGGGGTGGAAGTGGCAGCATTATCAGCAGGAAAACTAATGCAAGAAATCCCACATCTGAATGCAGCCATAGTATGGAAGTGAGGAAGCTTGGAATACAATTCTTTTTGTGCCTGGGATGTTGCTGAAGCATGATGGGGGTCCAAATTTCAGGATTGTGCTCAACAAAAAGAAGAAGCTTCTTCCTAATTTGGGTGAATCAGTTCTGAATTGAACTGAAAAGAGTTGACTTGTCACAGACTTTACAGATAGCCTTATCCCTTATATTTCAAAAACAATTCTACCTATTTTTACAATGTGACCATAGAACGCCATTGCGACATATATGTAAACTCATTCATAAATCCACAGATCATCATCATATTCATCATAGTTCCTACCTCATATCTTAAGGGTTCTGCTCAGGAATTGACAGAAGTTTGCAGGACTATATGCTGACAAGCCCTAGCTTAAAATCCCTCCCCTTGTTTCATTTTGTAAGGCTCTCCTGTCCTTGGTTCCCTGTGGCATGAAATTGTATTTGTGGTAAGATCCTTCGCGCCTGTCTAGCTGTGGCAGTGAATTTTGTAAAAATAGCAATTTGTACAGAAGAACTATCCCAAATAGGAATATATTTTGTACTTTGTGTCTGTCTTTGCAGCCAGTTCTGCTGACCTGTGAATCCATTTCTTTCTGAAGGCTTTAGCCATATTTGTCATTGATACGTTATAATTCTGTTAGCCCTGAAATATAACTTTCGCTAATCCACTTAGTAACCCCTCCAAAAAACATTTCATAGTTTGGATATTTTTCAGCAAACCTAAGGCATAACTCAACATCCTAAGACACTTTTGTTTATAAAATGACATTAGGAAAAATTAGCATTTAACTCATTAGCCGGTGAGATGAACTGAGGCATCCTGCACTTTGCAACTACTAAGGACTGATTCCACTGTACTGCACTTCCTCGGGTAAGTGGCAGAATTTTATATGCAATGCAACTTTTCAGTGCAGATAAATGGCTTTTGACAAACTACATGGGAAATGAGGTGGTTCAGACCTAGGGAGGGACTGCGCCACCCTTGGTGGTGATCAGCTGAAGCAATTCTCGAAATGATCTGAAGATGTTGTAGATCTGAGGAGGTTTCAGTGGAAAAATCTAAATGAATAAAAGCTGTTCTGAATTCCTTTTTTTTTTTAAAGGGGGTTTTCGTGGAAGGCCTTTATAGGATCCGTTTAAGAAAGGCTAGACTCTTTGTTCTAAACCAGTAGTGTCTACTCTGGCTGGCTGCAGCTCTCTAAGGTCTCAGGCAAGACTTTTTGCATCATGTGCAATGTGCTCCTTTTAACTGAACATATCAAAACTTGAACCTTCTATGTCAGGAGCGGCTCGCTTAATGGGATGGCCACAAAAACTGGTAGGTTTTGCATCCACACCAGCAGAAGCACCAGATTGGCTCCACCGGCACATCTGCAGAGCCCTGCCTCACCTCTCCTACTTCCAGTATGTGACAGTCATGCTGCCGCCAGGAGGCTGTTGTTGTGGCTCCATCCCACCAGGTGAGCTGCTCCTGTTCTGCATGCAAAATACCTGCTCTACCACTAAGCTATGGTTTCTAAGCTTCCTCTAGTTTCCATATGAGGAGAGATTGCTAGAGAGACTTACACTGGCTCGTGTGACATTGCTTCTTCACATATACAGGCCAAACAGGCTGGCAGCCCCAGTCCTTAAACAACGTCAGTCCCACAAAAGTAATGGCCAGCTCAAGTCTGCTGCTTGCCAGCCACCAACGAGATTTAGGATTCTTCCCCTTTTCTGGGCAAAATCTTCCAATTTAGACATTCATTGGACACAGAGCTAAGCGTTCTTAGTATCAGAAGAGTACAGACCCTCCAAGTGTCCCTATTTTCCAGGGATGCCCCTGATTTAGAGAAGCTCCCCCAGTTTCTGATTATGGCCGTATTTTCATTGGAGAAATGTTGGAGGGGATGGAGGTATCCAATCCCTGAGCCATCTGAAGGCAATCCTGTATAGGGAAGGTTTTTTTTTTTTTAAAAAATGTTTATTGTTTTATTATGTTTTTATATATGTTGGAAGCTGCTCAGAGTGCTGGGGCAACCCAATAAGATGTGTGGTGTATAAATAGTATAATTGTCATTATGGAATGGGACGTCCCTCTTTTCATCGTGAGAACAGGATGCTGGACTAGATGAGCATCTGGCCTGATCCAGCAGACCTGCCTTATATTCTTAATCTTCAACCCACTGATTTCAATGGACATAAGCACAACCATCATTCCTAGGTACTCTGAGGACTCAGGACATGGGCTCAAAACACCTCTGGGAAATTCAGATGATGGCTGGCTGGGCTCTCACTAACATTGCAGTGTACCAGCCATCCTATAAGCAAAGTAAAACAGAGCTTTGGCCCTGTATATCTGAAGGAGTGTCTCCAACGCCATCGTTGTGAGAAGTGAAGTTACAGGGAACCAGGCAGAAGGTACCCACCCTGTAGAATGCCTTCCCATCAGTTAAACAATTATACAACTTTTTGTAGACATCTGAAGGCAGCCTTGTTTCAGGAAGCTTTTAATGTTTTGTTTTGTCCTTTTATATTTTGTTGGAAGCTGCCCAGCATGGTAACACAGTCAGATGGCCAGGGTATAAGAAATAAATTAAACAGACAAATTAAAAAGATGGAAGGAGCAGGAGAAGCAAGCCCACTAGCAAAGTCCTGTGATCTGGGTCTCCTAAGCAATCCCCCTAACAGCAAGTCTGTTGCAGAAGAAACCTTGCAGGAAGCTGCTTAATCAGAATAATTCTTTTTTATAACATGAACGCCTCCCACATGTTTGCTTCCGGACAACCGTCATCCCAAGGTAACAAAGCTATTTTACAAAGTGTGAACTTTGTTGCTGTTGTGCAGAGGAAGTATTGGTGGTAATTTTTGAAGGTCTCTGAAATGCATTAGCGACAATTTTCTTTTCTCATGTTGAGTTCTGGACAGCAGTAATAATGGTATCTGCCCTTTGTAGGCGTCAGGTTACGACAACTCATGCCTACACTTTTTTTAAAAAAGTGTTGCTAATCCAGCTTTCTTACCTTTTATGTGGCAAGCACAGAATGCATGACATAAAAGGGTCCTCCCACACCACTTTCCTGCAGGAAAACTCTTTGCTTTATTTTCATATCTCCCATATATTCTTTGCATACCTACCAGGCACAGCTATCATGCCAAACCAAGCCAAAACCACTTGAGATGACAATGACCACTCCCAGACCCTCCTAGTGTCCCTATTTTCCAGAAACAGTCCCAGATTTACAGAAGCCATCCTGGTTTCTGTTTTGATCACAGAATGTCCTGCTTTTCCATAGGATGTCCCTATTTTCACTGGAGAAATGTTGAAGGGCATGGGGTTAAGCGACCCCTGAGCGAAGGAGATAAGTACTGTAACTATACAACCTTCAAAAGACATCTGAAGGCAGCCCTCTATAGGGAAGCTTTTCAATGTTTAATGTTTTATTTTGTATTTATATATGTTGGAAGCTGCCCAGAGTGGCTGGCGCAATCCAGTCACATGGGTGGAGTATTAATAATAATAATAATAATGGAATAGGATGTCCCTATTTTCATCGGAGAAATATTAGACTGCATGCAGTCCCAAAATGACCAGTCCAAAACATGTAGTGAACACAACAACAGCAGCAGCAGCAGCAGCAGCAGCAGCAAGAACAACAATTGTTTATTTATTTATACCCCATCCATTTGGTTGGTTTCCCCAGCCACTCTGGGAGACTCTCAACATTAAAAACACAATAAAACTTCAAACATTAAAAACTTCCCTAAACAGGGCTGCCTTCAGATGTCTTCTAAAAGTCACATAGTTGTTTATTTCCTTGACATCTGATGAGACGGCCACTACCAAGACGGCCCTCTGCTTGGTTCCCTGTAGCTCACTTCTCGGAGCTGGACCTCAGTGTCTGGGCTGAATGATGGGGGTAGAGACGCTCCTTCAGTTATACTGGGCCGAGGCCATTTAGGGCTTTAAAGGTCAGCACCAACACTTTGAATTGTGCTCGGAAACGTACTGGGAGCCAGTGTAGGTCTTTCAGGACCGGTGTTATATGGTCTCGGCGGTCGCTCCCAGTCACCAGTCTAACTGCTGCATTCTGGATTAGTTGCAGTTTCTGGGTCACCTTCAAAGGCAGCCCCACATAGAGCACATTGCAGTAGTCCAAGCGGGAGATAATTAAGAACATAAGAAGAGCCTCTTGGATCAAGCTAGTGGCCCATCTAGCCCAGCATCTGTTCTCACAGTGGCCAACCAGGTGCCTGTGGGAAACCCACAAGCACAAGTGCAACAAAACTGCCCACCTCTGATTCCCAGCAACTGGTATTCAGAGGCCACTGCATCTGAGGATGGAGGTAGTTGCAGGGGCAGGGGCGGAGTAAGGGCGGGGAGATGGGGGCGGGACGCCCCGGGTTCCAGCCTCTAGGGGGTGACACTCTGGGCGCCCCCCTGCGACCAGCGACTCCCAAAAACCTTGTTTACCGCCGCGGCTGGCTTCGCTCGCTCGGCCGCCGCGGGGTTTCTTCTCCCTTCTGTGCCCTGGTTGGGCGGAGTCGCGGGGGCGGGCCAGCGAGGGGCGTCACGCCAGCCACAAGCGTGATGCCTCACTGGCCTGCCCCTCGCCCCTGCGGCTCTGCCCAACTAGGGGACAGAAAGGAGAGGTTTTTGCCGGGCGGTGACCTCGCGTGGCAGCCGAGGAGCAGACTGCGCTCCATAGCGCATGCGTCATGACATTATGACGCATACGCTACAGAGTGAAGCCCCTCCCTGGAGGGTTCTGCTTGGTTTGCCACCCCCGGCAGCCAAGCGGCTCGGTACACCTCTGTGAAGGTGCTCTTTATGTGTGCATATTTTTGTTTGTGGTGTAGTGGTTTGAGTATTGGACTGCGGAGATCAGGGTTCAAATTCCCATGAACCTTGGCCCAGTCAGTACTACTCAGCCCATCCTACCTTCCAGGGTTGTTGTGGGGATAAAGCAGGGGTGGAGGAAATGTAGCTTGCAGATGTAACGAGGAAGTAAATAAAGTATCTCACACATCTCTCCAAATAGTAAACTTTGCCCAGTGTCAAAATTTAAACTAGCAAAATTATGAGAACAGGACAGGCAGGGCAAGTTTTAGGCACCCCATTGATACCCATCATTGTGATGAGACATTATAACGTTAAGCAGATACAAACCTATAGTCGGGGTGTGTGTGTTTTCCGATGTGGAGTGCTTTCCCCCATACAGATTCTGCCGCTAAATATTTAATTCTGCACCCACACAGTCAGTTTGTTTTTTTTTAAAAGAGGGAAATATGGATGTCAGATCGGATAATAGCTGACAGAGAACTACAGTAGCTTCATAGTTCCAAGCTCAATTTTAGCATTTGGAATTATGGCTCTATTTATGGCTCAAACATTATGTCCAGAAGGTGGTGATGGACTTTAATCCTCATCCATTAAAAAAAAAAAGCAGATTTAAATGACTTATCGCAGTCATGAAGGTCTAGGGTGTAATACGCAGATCTGGATTAATATGCCATATTAATTAAATCCTAAAGATGGCATAAGTGAAGGCAAGGGGTTCCAGCAAACTGGGGGCCCCATGTGAATGATTCATAGAAAATTGGCTGATACAGATAGACAGCTTCTGAGTGATTTTTGGAGACAATTTTTTTTGGTTAACAATAACAGAGATGTGAAAACTTCAGTTAATCACCAATTGTGTGCACAAAGTGAGGGCTGTCAGGGGAAGAATTTGGGACAGAAGCCCAGGGCTTCACTCAGCAGATTGAAAAGCAGGACCAGGTTACCATATTTTGAAATTTTCCTGGCTGGTGCTAAGGTCTATCTACAGTGACCGTTCCCCACAATAAAAGGGGTGCGCATTTTGCGTGGCTGCGGGCAGCCCTCTGTGATCACAGGCAGCTCCTGGCAGTTGGGTCTGGCACCGCCTTCCCAGGCTGGACACCTGGACTCCACCTATGCCAGCAGCCGCCCAATCCCGGCTGGGGAGGCGTCGCCAGGGGGATTGGCCAGGTAAAGGGAGGGAAGACACCTTGCAGGAGTCAGTCACTACCTGGGAAGCGGCCGTAGGATCCAGAGCTTCCCCACCCTCCACTCCCTCAGCTAATGCTTGTTTTTTGCAGATTAATCTTTTATTTCCACAGCCACACAGGCACGCAGACGCTGCTATGACAAGGTCGCTGTTAAAGGGCCGGAAAGGGCTTTCCCTGCATTGGCAGGTTTCACCTTTCCCGTAGCAATTCGTCACAACTTTGGCGGTTGCAGGCCTTGGGCGGAATCCTTTAGTCATCTACATAAAATGGGAGGGGGCGTGGGGCGGTGACCCCCGCCCCCATTGCGGCGGCGATACCAGGGTTCCCGTTAAAGGGGTCTTAGGGGGAGGCATTGACCATATGCCCAGAGGTCGTCATTGCCCTCCCCCTCCAGCGGCGGCGAACAAGGGGGGCGGGCTATCTGCTTGAACATATGTTCTCCAGAGCTAGCCCACCCCCCACACAGGCTGGATAACCCTGACAAGTACCCAGAACCCCGGCTGGGGGGCTGGGAAGGATAAACGCCCAATGCCTGAGCCAAGGTCTCCCTACATCTGAATATTAATAAAGTTGTGGCCAATTTAATCCCATAGAACGTTGTCACGTGTCGTTATTTCCCTCAGGGGCTGCCTGGGGTTCGGGGGGACTCCGCCTAGCCACGCAAATCATACAGGCCGCGAAAACCCCTGTCATGTAAAGCCTGCTTGTTGTACATGCCTAGACAAAAATGCTCTTTATTGATCCACCCACCTTTGCCCCTGGCCCGTTTCAGGCATGTGATCCACCCCGGGAAGTTTTGCCCAGAATGGAATGCAACCTTGGGCTGAAAGTGATTCCCCACCCTTGGGCTAAATGATCCACATATGACCAGTTTTAAACCCCAATTCTCCTTCTGAGAACGACTCTCAATAAAGTTGCCTTGTAATTTTGTTGGGGTTGTCAAACCCCAGAAAGCATTTCAGGCTAGCATAGCACTCTTGTGCCCTTTAATCCACTGTTGCTCTTCGTGAGGATTAGAAATGGCTAGTCAGTATATCTTGGCTCTATATATGCTCAATCTTCTCTGCACTCCTGATTTATGACAACCCCATGCATTTCCATAAAAAGAGAAAACACCGAAATCTTTGTATTTCACTGGTTGCAAACAATCTTAAAGCACCGGCTAGATAGATGGCTCTCGTAAAAAATAAGGCCATTACGATCTGCTTCTGTCTCTGTAGCACAGTTAAGGGAGATTTTTTAAAATAATTGCCCTGCCTTTTTTTAATGCAGTCCTCGTGGAGTTGAATGCCAATGATGCAAGATCATGAAACCTCCAGCACACATAGTTTTAGACACCACCCACAGGTACTAAGTGTCCAAACAACTATCTGGGAGAGAAGCAAAGGAGTGGGAAGATTCTGCTGCCGCATTGCACACAGAAGAAACATTAAAGTGCTCATCAATGGCAAAATAATAATGTCGGCCCACTTTAACCAACTTGTTGCCACTGTAATGGAAATGCAGATTTTTACCTCGGCTAATTTCAACTCAGACTCAGTCTGTCCTCCTCCTCTCAGACTAGCAGCAGGCATCAGCAAGAGTTTGAGAGCACATTCCCACCAGGCAAAAACATACATGGAGAGTATGAAGTTGAGCTGGGTATGGAAAGAAGGGCGTGGCTGTAGAGGAGGCATGGCTTTAAGACAGTCCCAAAAGCTGGAGGGTTGCATTTGGCCTACAGGTTCCCAAGCTCTGCCCTAAAGGATGGTGGTTGGAAGTAGTGGCGGCGGCAGCCTTGCAACGTAATTCAATTGCTTTTGTTGGTTCTGCTGCTCCCACAAAGTGGCTGTAAAAAGAGAGTCCTGGTATTCACCCCACCCAGGCAGCCCTTTAAAATAAAAAGTATACACTTCATCCCCTGCCATAAACATGGCTCTAGAAGATTAGTACAGCCACACAACCAGAGTAAATAACAAACATTTTAAAACCTAAAACCAGAAGGGAAACTTATTGTAAGTAACAGGACTGCAAATCAATCCTTCAGGACCATGTCTTTGCCTTTTCATAAGCCACAGACAGTTTATATTTATTTTAATACATTGATATCTTCCCTTCTGTCATGGACCCCAGCATGGCTCTCAGATGGTCACCCATCCTAACGTGACCCAGACCTACATAGCTTCAGCAAAGGGGTAGTCTAATATGCCTTCAGACAATACCCTGGCTTTGGTCTTAATTGTTTGGCTGCCTAAGCACTGCATACTCTCCAGTGTCATTAGCCATTTCCCTGATTTGTGTTGAAGGATCCAAAGTGGCAGGAAATCATTGCAGAACAGCCAGAACTTTAAGAACGGGAGCCTACTATGTATAAAGCTATTGTAGGCTGCAATTCTAGATCTGGCTACATCAATGGGACACTTTTGAGTAGACATCTGTAGACTTGCACCAGAATTGCATTCAAACTCAATACAATAAAATATGACGTTATACCAATTGAAAACCAGGGACTGGCGCTTGCCTGTTAAAACAACTTAAAAGTATAAAGAAATGAAAAGCATGCTTGCATGCATTGGCAGAGTGTTGGAAGGTGGAAGATAGTTTAGTTTTTCCTGAGTAGAATCTTGATTGTGCATTTCTTCCAATTTTTCCAGAAGTAAAAAGGTTGGAGCCCCTTAAAAAATAAATAAATACCGTGGTACCTCTAGTTACGAACTTAATTCGTTCCAGAGGTCCGTTCTTAACCTGAAACTGTTCTTAACTAGAGGCGTGCTTTCACTAATGGGGCCTCTTGCTGCCACTGCACCTCGGGCACACGATTTCCATTCTCATCCTGGGGCAAAGTTCTCAACTTGAGGTAACTCTTCCAGGTTAGCGGAGTTTGTAACCTGAAGCGTTTGTAACCTGAGGCGTTTGTAACTTGAGGTACCACTGTATGAGAGTTCAAGTGGGATCAGGAAGCTTGGATACCACTAAGGGTTGTATTCAAAGCAGAGAGGGGATGGAGGTGTCTTTGACCTCCTTATCTTTTTGAAATATCCTCCTTAGTTACTGTTTTCAGAAAACTACAATAGGGAATTGGTTAAACTAAAATGAGGGCAGTGTGGAGCTTGGGTTTGGGGAACATCAAAATGGACCTCCTACATTTCCTCCTGTAATTCAAGCACTGATAGGATCCCAGAAGTGGTAACAGCTGTGTCTGAAAACTCATTCTCTTAGCCAGGGACGTAAGAAGGCGTTTTCTATTCTGCGCTGTATTTGTCACATGCAGTGCTGTTTCCGTTCAGCTGCAGTTTGTCTTCTGACCAAACCCTGCATTATTTGTCTTTGTGTCTGCTGTGGCAAACACACATAACTTATGATGTCAATATGCTATTCTACCCCACTCTTTTCAAAGGGAAAAACAATGCAGATGAGGAATCAACAACGTATTGTTGTGGATGGAAAGCAACAACGACAGCAAATACCCATAGTATTCACTAGCTTGATTTCCGCTTTGGTCATGGGACAAATAAGGGGACATTGGCAACTCCTGCTCTCATTTCCACCAGAATTTTCTGACATCCCATCTGTTAGTTACTTAGCTGGAGATCTTTAAGCAGAGGCAGGACAGTTATCTGTTGGGGTTGCTCCGGCTCTGAATTTCTTGCACCAAGCAGGGATCTTAGGCTTTGATAACTTATAAGGCTCCCTCCAACTCTGCAATTCCACTACCCTTCACCAACTCCTTGAAAAGACACCCACCAAAGTAATGCGGAAGAAAAAGCTCATTTGGGTAGATGTCAAGGCCCTCGGATGCCACATATTTCAAAAGGAAACACAAGGGCCTTTATATAACCAGAGGGGGAGGAACTCTTGCAACACCGGGAGACTGTGTTCTGAAGCAAAAATCCAGCCGTGGAATTAATCAGCAACAGTGTAATTAATCAGCTTCTACAACGCTGAGACAGCTCGATTCCCCATACAAGTGTGTGCACTTAAATCACAGCTGATGTAATGTAGTTGCATACATAAAAATGAAATTTACTCTCTTGTCAATAGGAGCTGAACTTCTGAACCTCTGTGCTGTGATTACGCACAAAAACAATAGGTTTGAGAGAGAAACTCCTCTTCCTCTGTCTCTCTTCTCTCCTTCTCCCTGGAATATATAATGATGCTGACATGTTGCTGCAGTCCTGATACTTCGTGGCCATCTCTGGAACTGTCAAAAGGGCCAGGACAAATTATGCACTCATCTGAGAGCACAGAGTAAGTAAGAGACCAGTCAACAGCCACCAAGCACTGAATCAGAGGCCTGGGTCATGCAATCGTGGCCCACTGCTGGGCTTCTCGACCTGGGCACCATGCAGAAAATATTACTTGTGAATTGGGCACTCTACATGGTGGCCCAAAGTTATAAAAAAGCATTCCCCCCCCACCCGAAAAAGGGAGAAGTGGGGGCCTCACAAATGCGGATCACATCCACAGCATGCTTTTAAAGCACTTTTACACCACTTTTACACCGCTTCCCCCAAAGAATCCTGGGAACTGTAGTTTGTTAAGGGCTTTGAGAGCTGTTAGGAGACCCCATTCTCCTCCTCAGAGAGGTTTAACACTCAATTCCCCATGACTGGGAACATGGATTGGCTGGAATGTAAGCTTCAACTACCCCCCCCCCATGTTCATTGAGCCCTCGAGAGGCCTTTCTTCACGAGAGGAGGCACTGCTGTTTGTAAAGAAAATATCTCACTAAGGAAAGCAAAATCAGCACCGGAAATAAGATTTCTTTAGTTCAGAATGAAATGGCGGGGGACGGACTGGGAGGGGACAGGCCATGACAGCCTAGATTAATAAAAAAAAACCCAAAAATGATTTACTTACATTCAGGTTACAGTGGTACCTCAGGTTAAGAACTTAATTCGTTCCAGAGGTCCATTCTTAACCTGAAACTGTTCTTAACCTGAGGTACCACTTTAGCTAATGGGGCCTCCCGCTGCTGCTGCTGCGCCGCCATTGTGCGAGTTCTGTTCTCATACTGAAGCAAAGTTCTTAACCCAGGTACTATTTCTAGGTTAGCGGAGACTGTAACCTGAAGCATCTGTAACCTGAAGCGTCTGTAACCTGAAGTGTCTGTAACCCGAGGTACCACTGTAATTTCTTTAATCGGCATACAGGCACATCCCCCCCCTACCTTGTGCTTGCAGAGTTGGGAAACAGGGTTGGTGCAGAATTCTTGGCTTTTGCACCTGAAGCAGAGATACTAGGATTTCCATATTTCAAAAAGCGGAAATCCAGACACAAAACTTGTTGAGCTTTTCGTTTTGCCCAAAGTTGACATGGGCTGCCATATGTCTGGATTTTCCCGAACATTTAAGCAATTCCTGCCCAGACACTGTTTCCAATGACCAAATCATGGCAATGTCTGGCAAATTCCAGATGTATGACAACCCTAACAGATAGTCAATGTGGTGCCCTCTAGGTTTTGAGCTATAAAGCTGGAAGTTGTGGCTCACCAACATCTGGAGGGAACCACGCTGGCTGTCCCTGTCATGGTCTTCACAGTTTCCCAGAACTCTGCTTTAATGTCAGTCTTTACATTAAGGCAACAATTCCCCTTCATACGGCAAGGCCTTTGGAGACGTGCCCTTTACCTTCCCATTATCTGAAGGGTGTGTATTGCTTTATGTGCCATACAAACCACCCTTTTAGGAGATATCTTAGGGTAGATTTGTGCCAGTGTTGTGCATTTCAATACGGCTTCTCTTGACGACCTTTGTTTGAGACCGACAAAAATAGTCCTTTATTGTCTCCTTGATTCTTTATTCCTTTGTCACAGTTTTATGTTTGGCTGCTTCCCTGCATCTGCTAAATCTCCAAAGGAGTCACCCCTGCACTGTTGCCTGGAGCAAACAGTCCTGGAGAAGGCTGGGGAACGACGTCGGGAGTTGTCAGTTTTCCCCTAAGACTATGAATATGTCCAGCCTAAGCAGGTACCAAATTGGCTATATCTCGCCTCGGGGGAATGCTGTGTAAAGAAGTCGGAGAAAACTTTCAGTCTGAAACTGCCAAGCAGAACTAGATGGGTTATTCAGGGCTTTCTCGCAGTGAGAGTCTCAGTCCTGATGAAAAGAGGGGGGGAAACCCTCAATACCATTATAGTAAACACTAGGGACCTCTCTTGCTTTGCCTCACTAATGCCGGTGTTAGAAGGAACTCAAATGAAGTCAGTTATAATCTGATAATTTTGTTTTAATCTGAATGGATTTTATCTGACAGCACACCATTCCATATTTAAGAAGTTTGGAATGGTGGAATTTATTGTATGTCTTCTTTTGTGTGTGTCCCCCAGCTATCTTATTTTAAAAGCTTTGCCTCAATGATGGACCATACCCAACTTGAAATATGCCTTCATTTTTTAAAAAAGTACCGGTATATTAGAATAGAATAGAATAAATCTTTATTGTCATTGTCCCCTCGCGGGAACAACGAAATTCCTCGGTTGCTATATCAAGTCAATTAAGGCACTCCACCTAATTTAAAATATTCAGTGGTGTCCTCCTGTCATCTTTCAATCAAAGTGGCAAAAGCCCCCCAAAGTGAAGGGAAATTCTCAAGGTGTGGATTACGGGTGGGATTTTTTTTTTTTACCCAATTCACATTGAAAGGCAAACCTACCTCATTTGTGCTTTACAAAACAATACAAGAACCAAAACACAGGAATCTTTCAAAAGCCACACTTTTCTGAATTTTTCAAGGGAGTTTTTCAAGTGAGATGTACAAAAATGCATATACTAGTGTAAAGTGTTCATAAAAGAGCACATAAAGGTAAAGGGACCCCTGACCATTAGGTCCAATCATGACTGAACCTGGGGTTGCGGCGCTCATCTCTCATTATTGGCCGAGGGAGCCGGCGTACAGCTTCCAGGTCATGTGGCCAGCATGACAAAGCCGCTTCTGGCAAACCAGAGCAGCGCATGGAAACGCCATTTACCTTCCCACTGCAGCGGTACCTATTTATCTACTTGCACTTTGACATGCTTTCGAACTGCTAGGTTGGCAGGAGCTGGGACCGAGCAACGGGAGCGTATTTGTTGGAGAAATTCACAGTAAAACATGTAGAAATTCTCATGCAGACTTTTTTTTATTAAAAAAAGCAAACTGATGTGGAAAATTGAACTTAAGACTTGAACACACATCGTTTGAATGGCAATATTAACTTTGCGGGCACCTAGCCCCCTCAAATATTTGTGAGGGTTGAAGCCCTCACAGCCCCTAGGAGTTGGCTCCTATGTCTAGGTTGGTTTGGAGACAACCTTAAAAAAATACTTCTGTGAAGGATTGTACAATTGTGTATGGCCGACTCTTGTGGTGCAATTTGTCACAAAGAACCAGACACTGCTTTCAGACAAAGAAAAAGAAAGACAGGTAACCTCCCAAAGTGTACAGTTGTCAGGGACTGGGCAGAGGAGGAATGGTGGAGGCTGCCTCCCCAGCCTGACCCAGGGAGGAGGAAGAGGAAGACAGTTTAGATTTACAACAGGGGTTTGCGGGAGGTCAGAGCTCAGAGGCAGATGAGGGGAAAAGTTGGGAAATAATGGCAGAGGAGGAGAGGAGGAGGAGGAAGCAGCAGCAGCAGACGGGCGACAGCTGGCGGACACTGTGTCTTTAGAAATCATTCCAGACCTCCCCTCTCCCAGAACCTGGCGAGCCTTGAAAGTAGGAGAGCAAAGAGCTCAAAGACAGAGGGCACGTAGCAGCACCCGTAGGAGAGATGAATGAAAGGGGGAGAGATGGGTGGTGGAGATTCACTTGGAACAATGCTATTATCCAAGAGGCTGGGTTCTATAGCCTCTCTCTGTAAATACTGAAGAAAAAAGGATGGTAAGAACCCTCCCTTGTCTTTATACTTTCCTGGCAATCAGCCGGGAGTCGCTGACAGCATCCTGACAACAGTCTATGACAAAGATATCATACGGTCAGCTCTCTAGACATATTCTTCGCAACTACTGAGCCCTCAGTGGTTAATTCAGCAACACAGCGAATGGCAATAGTCTCCAGTGGTTTCATTTGCATCAAGACCTGAATGTCATGTATCATGGTCCGCTCTAGAAGATGTCAAGGCTGAGTATTTGCTGAGGCACCAAAACACCCCTACCACTTCAGCAGTGCTATTATTCTCATGTTGCTTGGGTTCTTAAGGATAGTGGAAGAAGCCTGAGAGAATGACCAGTTTGTACACACATCTCTTGACACAACACCTCTAATGCAATTAGCAGTGGTTATTTTGTGTGAGAGAGTGGCTAGTGTCCACTCCCAGCCCCGCTTGATTCAGGCCTTGGTCAGGGGAGGGGATTTTAACCTCCTGCTTCTCACTACGGCGAGAGGAGAACTTTAGTTTGGTTACATTTCAATGCCAGCCTATTTAATTTGCTCTCACTGAAACAATGCACTAAGATATGGGTGGGAAACAAGCTATGAAAAGATCCAAGCTATGAACTGATACTTGGAGAAACGGAGGTTGCACAAGCTGTATGCAGAAACAAAAAGACAGCCAAATAATTTCCAATTCAAAAGTTCAGTGGTTAAAGAATTCATTTAATTCTGTCTCTCACAAACTCCAAAGCTCTTCCTGGCTATGAAGTCTTCAGATTCAGCATTGAAAAGGGGTACCAACTTGAATAAAATATTGGGGAGGCCCAGGTAAGCTTTGCCCTGCGTAACTGATCACATGACACGGTGCACATGCACTATTCGAATGCTAACACCCATCAATTTTGCTCCCCTGGCCCCCTCAAATATTTTATGGGGGTGTGTGAAGAGACCTTGGCCCCTAGGAGTTGGCTTCTGTGTATGGAGAAGATGCCATTTCAAAGTTCAGCAGCATTTCCCCTATAAATTCTCCAAAATATCCATGGAATAAAATGTTAGCAGCAGATGTACCACAAGGTAAGTGATGAAGATGCTTGGAGCCAAGAGATTCATTATCTTATTTGGGAGCTCTGTCCCTGCAAAAAGAATGTCTTTAAAAGATTCCGTATCTGTGGGGTGTTTTTTTTTTTTAAATGAGATCAGATTGATGTAGATGCAATCATCTAATATGGGAACATGACTAAGTGTTGTCCGTTTGTTCAGTTACTGAATTGCTAACACTTTTAATAAGCTTTGAAAGTAGGTTTGTTTTCTTCAGCCAAAAGGTATGAAACTGTCTATTAAAAAGCTGCTATTAATTTTCTTAGGGATGAGGAACTTCTAGACCTCCAGATCTGATCATTGACAGTGCTGGCTGGGGCTGATGTAGGAATGGGGGAATCTGACAGATCTTAAGTTCTGCCATCTACATTTTGACATGAGTTTGTGATTTTAAAAAATAAAATAAAAAGTCATTATAAAAATTCATTAGCATTTTAGTGCTATCTATCTATCTATCTATCTATCATCTATCTATCTATCTATCATCTATCTATCATCTATCTCTATCTATCTATATCTATCTATCTATCTATCTATCTATCATCTATCTATCTATCATCTATCTATCTATCTATCTATCTATCTATCTAATCTCTATCATCTATCTATCTATCTATCTATCTATCTATCTATCTATCTATCTATCTATCTATCTATCTATCATCTATCTATCCATCATCTATCATCTATCTATCTATCTATCTATCTATCTATCTATCTATCTATCTATCATCTATCTATCTATCATCTATCTATCTATCTATCTATCTATCTATATCTATATATCATGCAACTTTTTGCCACTCTCTCCCCGCCCCTCGTATTCAGAATAATGCAAACCCCAGCAATGACAAACACCTATATTAAAGGACTCAATCACTTGTCCACAATCTGCAGACGAAAATCATTTCCTTTGAGGCATTTGAGAAATTTCCTGTCTCGGGGAAGAACTAAATAAACCAGCAGTTGCTAAATTGCCTAATTGATTCTTGTCTCGCAGAAATTTTCCTTGGCATTTCCTCCAAAGCCAAGAGTATACTGTGGCTTCTTCCAATTGATCACACCGTCTCCGTTAAGATAATGTCTTCAGAATAGGACGTTGTCGCTAGATAATGGCCCTGCAGCCAGATATACTCTGGAGCGAAGCAAGGGCATTCATCAGAAATAAGTATTGAGGTAAAGCAGGCACACTTAATTCCCAAGCATGAGGCTTCTATTCTGTCAAACCGCCTATGCCTTTTATTTCCTCGGCTCATCCCCCCGCAAAAACCCCAAATGATTAATGACCTAGATTTGGAAGGGTTCTCTCCCCCCCCACTCCCAGAGGATGTTAACAGGTTGATCGAGCTGTTTGCTGTGTGATGCAGCCTGATTAGATCGGAATGCAGAGTTGCCTTGTTGCAAGAAAGGAGTAATGCACTTATTATAGGAAGATGCTATGATACCCTGATAGCTAAAGGTGCCAGAGCTGGTAAAGCAGAGGAAAGCAAGTTCCCATGAGTCAGGAAGCAATGACGGAAAGCAGGCGGGTCATTATTATTAAGCACGGAGATTGGGTAAACCAGGCCCAGGGGCCAAATGTGCCCCCCTCCAGGGTCTCTCTATCTAGCCCAGGACACACACTCCCCTTGAGCTTCAACAGCCCTTCCTTGCACCCCCCTTGAATGGTAGCAAACATGGAGTACGTCAGAAGTGTCGGGCAACAACTCCCATCATCCCATGCTGGTGGGGCTCATGGAGTTTGTCCAAAACATTGGGGAAGGGGGGCACCAGTTTGGTTACCCCTGCATTAGTGAGAGACCAGTCTAGCATGCAGCTTCCAACACATTTAGAATGTGAGGACTGGGAAATAGCCCCACCAGATTCCTGGAATTAGATACATCTATATGTGTGGGGAAATGGCTCAAAGCGTAGTGATTGCACATAATTGGCGTGCTGTGTGTATACGTAGATCATATGCAGCTTCATTCAGGATGCCTTGCTTTGGAAAGAAGTAACTTTCAAGCCACATCTTTGAAAACATTTTCTACCTGCGATTACTAAACTGGAGCTTCTTATCACTACGCTACCTTGATGTGGATTAGGTTACTTAATCCCTTGGCCCTAAGGCACAGGATTTTCTGGAGCAGTTGCCAAATGCATTATTCATTATATGACTTTCAGCTCCTTGAAAACCTACTCTTTATTCAATGCATTTTCCTACCCCCCCTCTTTAATTTTTATTACCAAGTGCAGAGGGAAAACTCCTGCCTCCTATCTTTGTCCATCCTAGAGTATTCATTCAACGGAATGGAAAAATAATTGCTCGCACACCTCTGGATGTTTCCAGCATGTGCATCTCTAACCCCAAGACTTGCTACAATTTGTTTTTTATTGATTTGTTTCCCTTTGCCCCATCCTGATGGTCTGTTGTGAATGATTAATGATAGTAATCCATATTGCAACAGAGGAAGAGATTTTTTGATAACAGTGGTAGTGGTGAAAAAGAAGCCTTTTGCCGTGATTGGTTGAGCTGCCCATATGTCACAGGCTTGGGGAGATAGATCATGGGCGGAGCTTTTTCAGTTCAGATGGAGAGAGGGGGGTGGGTCAGGGTCAACAAAGAAGACTAGGGAAAGGAGGGTTTGGTCTCCAAGATCTTTGAGATCTTTGAGAAGAAAAATGTTTTAAATGCATTGCTTTCTGTTAGTAACAAACAGATGCCCCCTTTATTGTGCATTGATGATGTTCTGTGCCCATGATACCGAGGTGGTTGTAAGTGATCCCAATTTCAATACTACAAAATTATCAGGACACGCATGCTGTTTCCTTTCCAGTCATCGCAGATCCTGCAACCTCTTGCTGAAATCCTATAACTCTTTATACAAAAAAAGTTCTAGATTGTGGGCGCTTTCTGCTCTCACTTTTCTTGAGTGAGAGTGCAAGCGTGCCCCTTCTGTTCTTAAAGGTAAAAGGTAAAGGGACCCCTGACCATTAGGTCCAGTTGTGTCCGACTCTGGGGTTGCGGCGCTCATCTTGCTTTATTGGCCGAGGGAGCCAGCGTACAGCTTCCGGGTTATGTGGCCAGCATGACTAAGCCGCTTCTGGCGAACCAGAGCAGTGCATGGAAACGGCGTTTACCTTCCCGCTGCAGCGGTACCTATTTATCTACTTGAACTTTGACATGCTTTCGAACTGCTAGGTTGGCAGGAGCAGGGACCAAGCAATGGGAGCTCACCCCATCACAGCGATTCGAACTGCCGACCTTCTGATCGGCAAGCCCTAGGTTCTGTGGTTTAACCCACAGCTCCACCCGTGTCCCTTCTTCTGTTCTTACACTGATTATTTGAAGTGATCTCATAACTGCACAGATGGGCAGAAGTGACATTGAAATGGGTTATCAGCAAAACTTTTCGCTGGGACGTTTCTGTGGCTACGGCCTGTCAGGAGCTAAGATTCTCTCACGCCTCCTGACGCAGGTTGCCTGGATATCCCGCCCATCAGGTGGCAGGACTCCACCTTCATTCCTGCTGTCAATTTTTACTCCCATCTTCTTCCCTGTGGGGGGATAAGGATGCCATTTTGTGGTTTGTCTCAGGTGCCAAAATGTCTTGGGCTGGTCCTGTTTGTGGGGGTTAGACGCTGTGGCAAAAATGGTTCATGCCCTTTTCACCAGTTTTATGAAAGAGCTCCAGATAAGGGTCTGAGTTCGGTCCTTGACATTACTTGTTAAAGGTTCTCCTCCATAAGGAAAGGCTAGGAAGACCTTGGGTGAGACTAATTTTTTTTCCAGCTGGAGTACATAGAAAGGGCCAGGATGGACCAGTGGTCTAACTTAACAAGCTGCAGCTTTGTATGTTCAAGATCTGGCATAGTTTAGTAGGTCACAGTTTTGGATTAGGATTGGGGAGACACAGAGCCAAATCCCCATTCAGCTATGAAGATGCCTGAGTGACCCTGGGCCAGTCACTGGCTGTGTACACACTATACCTTTAAAGCACACTCATGGTCCATTCCCACCCTCAAAGAATTCTGGGCACTGTAGTTTGTAATGGGTTCCTGGGAATTGGAACTCTGTGAGGGGTAAACTACAGTGCCCAGAATTCTTTGAGTGAAAGAATGTGCTTTGAATGTGCTTTAAAGGTGCAATGTGTACGCAGCCACATGCTTTCACTCAAACCTACCTCAGAGGACTATTGTGAGGATAAAATGGGGTGGTGGAAATAATGGAACTGTGTATGTCACCCTGAACTCCTTGGAACGAGGGTGGGAAATAAATTTAATATATTAAAATAAATGAATACCCCTCCCCAAAAACTCATGTAAGAGTTTGCCCATAGAGTTACTAGCGCACTTGCTAGGCTCTGAAAACTTATTTTCATATAGTTTCTTTTAAAGTTTCAATGTGGTCTTGAGCCTTTCAAACACCAAAAGCAATTGGATTGAGTTAATGATGGCTGAACTTGGAGGTTCATTTATGTAGCATCAAAAAGACAAATTCACGGAACAAATGTATTGAACCAACCAGGAAATACACTCAACAAAATTGCCCAATTAATAAAGTTCAGGCTACACTGCTGAAATCAAAACATAAATAACACCAGGAATACAACTCAAGGCAGAGTGCTGGCAAAATAATTTTCTGAACATTAACCACTTGTAATACTTGGAAAGAAATAATAATGTAAGGGAACCATTGAAACTGATAACCTGTGTAGGGGGAGGAATTGGGGAAAAGAAAGATATTACTTTTGACAAGTATTTTTTAAAAAGACATCCAAAGGCAAGAAACTTCTTTGCAGAGAGTACTCTCTGGAGCTGTTGTGCAAAAAAATAAAAACTGAAGACTTAAAATAGAGTAAAGATCGGTACGAAATGGAGACAGCAGGAGGGCAGAGCGTTCTGCAAGGCTTCTTTTTTTTTGTTCAGAAAGCCCTTAGAATATCGCTGCCGAGGCTGGCACAAATCCAACTTTTGACTCACTCCTTTCAAAAGCCAGCTTCGGCAGAACAATATTAGCCTCTAAATATTTCATATTTGTAGCTGTCCTCAGTTGTTGGGTTATTATGCTCGCTGCCCATGCGTCTCCCTATTGCTGATCTTGCTACCATGTTTGATGTTCCGTGTGTATAGAGCTATAATATGTTGCTCTTTGTTCCCCACGGTTCTTGTGTTCACTCAATTGTGTGGGCTGTCTACCTAACCCAGGAATCACATCAGCGGCTCCTGGAACAAAAACCATGGCCTGACCTCTGGTGGGGCATGCCAACTGCAGCAGAATTTGAGAGCTGGATCCCTGGAAAAGACATAGGTACCACGTCTGTTTTATCTGTGCAGTTAGAGAACTACAAAGGATGAGCTAAGTATGCAGAGGATCACAGGACACTGCCTTGAAAAGTCATACTCATTGGTTTATCTCTGATGGGGGCATCCCAATGACAATTGGTGGCAGAATGTGAGAGCTGGCTCTATTGGAAAGTTACATTTGGGCTGACTCCAGGGTACTATGTAAGTTGCATCTCTGGGGTTAGATATTTATAAAGGATGCAGAGGATCATAGTTCTGGCATATTACATCATAGAGCTCTGCATGTTGACATTGGATTCCTTTTTGTTTGCTTGACAGGGCAGAGTAGCTCGCTATGGCTGGATCTACACTGACTGTAAAAATGCTATAAAAAACTTAAGAATACAATTTCCCATTGACGATGGATGGCTGCTCTACAGCACCCTCTGGTGTTACATTTTTATAAAAGGTAAAAAAGGTACCATGCGGGTGGCGCTGTGATCTAAACCACTGAGCGTCTTGGGCTTGCCAATCAGAAGGTTGGCAGTTTGAATCTCCACAACAGGGTGAGCTCCCATTGCTCTGTCCCAGCTCCTGCCAACCTAGCAGTTCGAAAGCACGCCAGTGCAAGTAGATAAATAGGTACCACTGCGGTGGAAAGGTAAACGGCTTTCCTGTGCGCTTTGGTTTCCGTCACAATGTTACGTTGCGCCAGAAGCGGTTTAGTTATGCTGGCCACATGACCCAGAAAGCTGTCTGTGGACAAACACCGGCTTCCTTGGCCTGAAAGCGAGATGAGAGCTGTAACCCCATAGTCGCCTTTAACTGGACTTAACCACCCAGGGTCCTTTACCTTTTAACTTTTTAAAAAAATAATGCATTTTTAACGTTAGAATTGACCAGTATAGTTAGGTCCCATGTCTCTATAAGGAATATGCAAATGCAAGTGAAATACATACTCAACATTGTGTGTGTGCGTTGGCTAGAGTGAATATTATTTATTTAAAAATATTTAGTACAACAGAAACCCACTGCAACTTACTTTCAGAAGCTGGTGTGGCATAGCAGTTTCAGCATTGGTCTAGGAGCTGGGAAACCATAGTTCAAATCTCTGCTCAGCCATGAAGCTCACTGGGCGGTCTTGAGCCCATCACTGTCTCTCATCCTAACATATGGACATAAGAATAGGCTGATAGATCAGGCCAGTGGCCCATCTAGTCCAGTAATCTGATCTCACAGAGGCCAATCAGATCCTACTGGTAGGAGAAACCAGAGAGCATAAGGAGCATGTCAACCCCCATCGTTCTGCCCGGACAATGAGGTCCAGCGCCGAGGGCCTTCTGGCGGTTCCCTTGCTGCGAGAAGCCAAGTTACAGGGAACCAGGCAGAGGGCCTTCTCAGTAGTGGCACCCACCCTATGAAATGCCCTCCCACCAGATGTCAAAGAGAAAAACAACTACCAGACTTTTAGAAGTCATCTGAAGGCAGCCCTGTTTTGGGAAGCTTTTAATGTTTAACAGATTATTGTATTTTAATATTTTGTTGGAAGCCGCCCAGAGTGGCTGGGGAAACCCAGCCAGATGGGCGGGGTATAAATAATATTTTATTTATTTATTTTTATTAATATTATTATTATTATAACATAAGCACAAGAACACTCTCCCTTCCCATAGTTTACAGCAACTGGTATTCAGAAGCATTGCTGCTTCCAATGGCGGAGGCAGAGCACAGCCATCAAGGAGCCATTGATAGCCCTCTCCTCCTCCATGAATTTGTCAAAATCCTCTTTTTAAGCCATCCAAGTTGGTGGCCAGCTCTGCCTTCTGAGGAAGTGAGTTGGACTGAAGACATACTTTCTTTTAGATCTCCTAAATCTTCCAGCCTGCAGCTTCATTGGATGTCCATGGGTTTCAGTGTTATAAGAGAGGGAGGAAACCCTACCACACACGGGTGTTGCGAAGATAAAACAGGTGAGGGGAGTTCCTTTAGCTCCTTGCAAGAAAGGTGGGATAAAAAGGTGTGTGTATATGTGCATGTTAGAAATGCACTTGGGGCAAACAGGAAACAGACCCAGAGTCCAAGCACATCTCTGCGGCCACTCCCTGGCTGTCATGCCTGAACAGTCCAGAGGCCAGTGATATGCTACTTTCCTCCATTGAGTAAAGCACGCACGATCCCTGCATCTTGCAGTGGAAAGAAGGAGCTAAAGTAGGTGTAAAGGTACTTTATTAAAGGCTATCTACAAAGTCCATTCTCTGTTCCAAAACTCCAACAGGACAGAGCTAGGCATCTTGCTTCTTACGCTATTGAGACTCAGAAGCGAAAGTAAAGAATACAATAACATCACATGGTATAAAAGAGATAATAACACTTTCTTTCTCACGCTGAACTCAGACAGTCATGTGAAATACAACAAACATACTTCTGCTACCAGCTGTAGCATCAGACGTTAGGCTAAAATCCTAACAGTGCATTCATATATCGAAGACACACATTCATATAATATAAAAATAATTTTAAAAGTATATTTGATGGCCCTGTGCCTAGTTTAAAAGATCAGAACTTGGCATTACACAGAAGACGTGTGGACGGTAATGGTTCATTTCCTTCTTTAATGGAAAAGTAGCTTTGGAGGAGTAGGAAAGTTATATGGAGGGGGTGTTTTTCCTTCCTGCTTTTTCTATGCTCAAAATCCCCCCTCCCACGGCTTCCATAACCACAAGAGAAAATATTTGGGATTCCAGTATCCTTCTCTCAGGGAAAAGAAAAGCAGTGCGGGGAGGGGGGGGTGTATTTTGAGCCAATCACAGAAATTACATTCTTCTGCTTAGATTGGCAGCTCCCCATGCCTGCTTTCCATTTTTAAAAAGCCTTTTGGGAGATTGTTCATTTCTCTCCTACGTAAAGATGCGTTTGGCCCCGACTGTGGCAAAGGAAGGCAATAAATATTTAATAGTGTGGCATGTTAATGAGTGATTTGCTTCTGAATTCAAAACCATTTGGTGTAGTTTTCTCTTCAAACATACGATGCAGTGCAAATGTTCTGAATAATTTAATCCACAAGATCTGTAAGCACAGTCAATCCGTTGTTTGAAAAACCCGGAGTCACAAAAGTAATTAATGTAGCGCTTTCTAAAACTCGCTATCATTCCTAGAGCCTTGCAGGGCTGTCTACATGCTTTGAAAGATCAATATGTCAGCAACCTTTTTTTTAAAAAAATGAGTTATTGTGAAGGATTTCCCCATAGCCCAAAGCAAAAGAAAAAAAGGGGGCGGGGGCGGGAAATGTGGCATGCAAGCACATGTATGTTTATATCTGCAGTGTGCATACATAAAGTATTTTCCCTCAAGACACATCAATGATTCCTGGGCAAACATTTACTTTCCTAGGGGGAGTTTTATTCAATCTAATTTTATAAACAGAAATGCCTTAACATATCTATAAACTGGTTATAAGATCTCCCCTTTAAAGGCATTGTCAGCACTTTGGAAAAAAAGTTTTATGTCTAACAGCGAAAGTAAAGGCCTTAATTGTGTCTGGAATTTACAGGAGTCTTTATGGTTCAAGTAAATCACTCGGAAGGCTCCTTTGCTTAAGTTCGTAGGCTATGGAAATCGCATAAATTTCACATCTCGTGGCCTGCACGAAAAGTGCCCGCTGCCTAATAAGAATATAAGATCGCTGCTGGATCAGATCAAACGCCCACCTAGTCCAACCGTCTGTTGTCACACTGGCAACTGTCTTAGAGCCAGGCCAGATTGGAAAGGGTCTTCCCGAACAGGTTGCACTTATGCAGGTCACCACATGGGGCAGCAGCCACCATTTACTGGGGAAATGTTGCTTTCTGTCCTGTGTTCTAATGTTCATTTCACACCGCAATACCTGTTGTCACTCCTGCAAGAGCACGGGCCCCCCAAACCAGGCGTCTTTCGAGGGTGTCACACTGCCGTGGGAGCCAAAATGGGACATCCTGGGATCCAATCAGAAACCAGGGGGGCTTCAGTAATTTCAGGATGCCCCACTTAAAGTGGGACAGTTGAGGGCTTTGCTCTGATTGAGCATAAGAAGAATACGTTCTCTGAGTAGAAGGAAACAAAAGAATGAGTACTCTCACAATCACTGAATCTGGTTTGTCAGAAGACAAATGGTACTTCAGTGGTCATGTTGCTTCTCCTGTTCTATGTTACCCCCCGACAGCTGCCTTAGAGAAAGTCTGTGGACAGTTCCCTACCATACATTTAAAGTACATTCAGTGCACATTCAAAGCACATGGGCCTGTAGTTGGTTAAGGGTGCCGGGAATTGTAGCTCTTAGAGGGTGAAACTACAGTTCCCAGGATTCTTTGAGGGAATGTGCATTAAATGTGGTGTGGATCAGCTCTACACAGTGACATAGGAAGGGGGGTGCCGTGGGTGCAGCCTCCTCGGGTGTCATCACTGAGGAGGGTGACAAAATGGCAAAAATATGTTTTTGAAAAAATAACTCCCGCAAACCCACCTCATCCCCCTTCCTATGCCACTGCAGGAGCACTCTCCCCTTGAGGGATTTCCAGAAACCAGAAGCATTGCTGCCTCCAACTTTGCAGGCAGAGTACAGCCTTTATGGCTAGTAGCCTTCGACAGCTACCATGAATCTGCCTAATCCAGAGGCGTAGCTAGGTGAGGCGGGGGGCACTGGGCGCCATACCATGGGGCCTGCAGCGTGCCTGAGCCACGCATCTCTCCTGAGGGGGAGGCAGTGGGTGGACTGCCTGCAAGCTCTGCGCTGCTTTTTTGAGCAGCGCGGGGCTTGCATCTGCCCACCGCCTCAGCTGCCCTACAGCAGAGGGCGAGGCTGCGGAGAGGCTCCACGCAGCGCACCCTGCCTTGGCTCTGCCCCCATGGGCGGCTCGCTCTGTCCCTGACTTCAGGGTGTGTGCGCCGCCCCGGGCATCCAAGCAGCTAGCTACGCCGCTGGCTCTACATGCTTTCAGTCTTGGGAAGTTGGGGATCCATGCTCTGAATAACATTACTTTGGTTCTGGTGTGAGCACATGCATTAGTTTGTTTTTTGTGTGTGTGTGCTGGGAGCTTCAAGCCCACCCTAGAATGATTATTGGAGCAAGAGCCCAAACTACATATATTCTACTGACAAATGGTTTTAATTAGAGGTAGGCTAACAAACACTTTTTTAAAAAAGAAGAAGAAGAAGATGCAATTCCAAGTTGTTTCTGTACTTTAGTGCTCCTGGCAGGAAAACAGTATTTATTCTCAAGGCAGGAATTGGAGGACTAATTGGTTCTTGCTTTAATTTAGTGATGATTCAATTTGGCTATAATTAAATTGAAATGGTGAACTTAAAAATTTCTAGATAAGAAAATTTAGCAGCAGTGTAGTTTTTGCTCAGCTGTTCTTTCTATGTAATTAATTTATGCATTAGCCTGTAAAGTTTCGCCGTTGTTCCTAATGGTTAAATAAACAGAGACAATGAGCTAAAGCCCACTGCTTACAGCTAATGTGGTAATAAAACGGCTGGCTGAATGAAGGTGTGAAGATTCAATATATTCCTATATTTCCGTTTGGTTGTGATGCTGGTTCTGCAATTTTTGATTTGCCGTCAAATTTCAAAAATCCATAGGGTGACATTCAGTGATGCGTGCCCACTTGCACAATGGAAATCTGCTTGGTAGAAGTGTGTAAAATTATGCATTGTCTGCACAAAGTGGATAGAAAAAAGTTTTTTTCTCCCTCTCTCATATCACCAGAACTTGTGGACTTCCAATGAAGCAGAATGTTGGACGATGGCGGAACATGAATGTGTGTAAAGGTAAAGGTAAAGGGACCCCTGACCATTAGGTCCAGTCGTGTCCGACTCTGGGGTTGCGGCGCTCATCTCGCATTATTGGCCGAGGGAGCCGGCGTACAGCTTCCAGGTCATGTGGCCAGCATGACAAAGCCGCTTCTGGCGAACCAGAGCAGCACAGGGAAACACCGTTTACCTTCCCGCCGGAGCGGTACCTATTTATCTACTTACACTTTGACGTGCTTTCGAACTGCTAGGTTGGCAGGAGCAGGGACCGAGCAACGGGAGCTCACCCCGTCGTGGGGATTCGAACCGCTGACCTTCTGATCGGCAAGCCCTAGGCTCTGTGGTTTAGCCCACAGCGCCACCCGCGTCCCTGAATGTGTGTATGTGTATGTTAAATCATGGCACTGCAAACAGTGCTATGGGTGGACCTCAGATTTATGCCCCCACCTCTCTTCCTTTGGCAAATCCACAAAGAGGGTAGGGGAAGCTTTCTCTTCCATTTTCAACTAACCACAGTTTGTTTTCATGTTCAAACATGGAAGTTTGCTTTTATTTAAAGCTAAGATTTACCTGTACAAGCCAAGATTACAAATCAAAGTTACAGGATGCCTTGTTTGGACAAACCCAGGGCCATCCCTACCATTAGGCAGATGTGACACCTGCCTCAGGCAGAAGATTCTTAGGGGTGTCATGAGTGGCTGTAAAGTATTGGGAGGACAAAGAGCTGTGTGTTCCACTCTGAGCTAGTCTGCCATTCTCAGGTGTGGTGATGGATAATGCTATTCTGTTACCAGGGTTGAAATAAGATTCAGATGACAATTCAGTCAACTTCCGTACACAGAAGGGAATATTGTGATCTTGCCCTTCACCTCAGGCTGCAAAATATTCCCGAGCAACCACAGGTAAAACTTACAACACTTTCTCACTTCGGACATAATGACAAATGCAGTTTATTCTGGGGCTGAGACCTAGTTAGCCATGAGCCAGAGACTAGCATGAAACCCATGACCTCGTTCACAAATTAAGCAGACAATCCTCCTCTGAGCTGCAATGTTAAGTGTACAATGTACATCTCCATTGCCATGCCTGCTAAGCCACCTGATGGATCCGCAGGGAATAGAGAGTCCCTTGTGACTCCATTTGCAGTTTAAATTATGCAGCTGTTACAGCGTTTTCGCTAAATAAGAAGTCGCTCTCTGGATCTTCTCTAGGGTGGATTTTATTTCCATCTGCCAAGTTTCCATTTTTGGTCTCACAGATTCCTGGTTTGACTTTTCACTTGTATTTTTCTTTTCTTTTCTTTTCCAATAAACTCTTCTTCACCTAGTCTTTCCTTTCTGGGATGTACTTCAACAATGGCAGGAACAAACTGGAACAGGAGGGGAGTATTTTCTTTCTTTGGGTTGAAAAACTGGAAGTTGTGTGAATGACCAGGCACCATCACGACTGCAACAAAAATCACACGAGACCGTCTGTATTACTGACTACTGTTTGAAGAACATCTCATCCAGTTCCGCTTTGATAAACAGCTTTGAAAAACTTTTTCATATTCTTCATTGTGCTACCCTTACCGTTGTGGTGGCACAGGGTTGCTGTTCCGTGATTGGACCCATATTCCTTTCTGCCAGTAGTAGGTGGAGCCAGAGGCAAAAATGGGGGGAGCAATGAATATAAAGGTTATCTTTGTACACTGGGCTAGTTTCTACACACACTCTCTCACACTTCCATCCTGGTGAACCAGAACCATGATCAGAGTTCAAGGAGACATTCCAGCCAGGCAAAACCACATGAGGTGCCAAGCGGCATCAACAAAGGGGAGAATTCAAAGGGCCTGATAAAGTGGCCCACCCCATAACTATAAAACAGTAATAAAACACATGAAAGAGGTCACCCAGCGTTGCAGTCTTTAAATGGTAAACACACCTGTATGAACCTGTCGCAGGAGTGTACCAGTCAGTAATCACACAGTTAGCTCTTTATTAGCAAAAACACGATCTCCACAGACTTGGTTGAGTGTCAGGCCTAATGAGCAGAGCAGCTCATTCCCGGTGGTCTAACTTCATGAAAATCAGTTGCCCAGATTGAAAGTCTCCCATCATCTCCCCATGGCCATCTAAGTCCTCTCCTCTTCTGGGCTTTCCCAAAGTAATTGGAGACTTGTGTCTGCATGCAGCCATCCTCTCCTCCACCCTCTTCATGCCTCTTCTGGTTCTGGGAGACAAGGTGGGGAGTAGAGCTTATCACAGCAGGAAGGGGAGCTGACTCTTCACCAGCTTTGGCTTCTGCTTCTGCTTCTAGACTTCTCTGCCCCAGACTCTCCCAGCTCACTGAGCCCTGTTACTTCTTCGGCTTTCACCACCTCCTCTTCCCAGTTTTCCCTCTCTGACAACTCATTGTTGTTCCACCACCACTCCCTATGCTCTGAGCCTTCTTCCCCTGGTGGCTCCCCAGTTGGTTCCTCCCACCATTCCTCTTCATCCAACCAGTCCATGACAGAACCAGACCCGCAGCTTGAGGTACCATTGAGATTTCTATTGTTTCCCTTTGCTGAGAAGACCAGGTCCTTCTAGTTTTGCTCGCTGTCCGCAATTCTAAGAAACGGAAACTCATCTTCCGACCCTGCAATATGCTTTTCCCATTCACCAATAAATGAAAGACTTAGAATGCTGCTTGGATATGATCCCCCCCACTCTTTTAAGAAATTCTATTTATTCCATGTTGTCATGTCACTCAGCAGACAGACAATTTTGCCCCTGCCCTCTTTCGAGCTAAAAGAGCCATTACCCTCCCATGATATGGCACCGTATAAGAATGAAGAGATTTCCCTTTAGCTCTTTCAACTGGAAGGCTTCTAATGAATTATTGCTCAACATGCTTAGGCAGATTGGTGCAGAGTACTTTGGAAGGGTTCAATAGCAGCTCTTTCTTCTTGTGTGTGAAATGCGAAAACTTTTGAATGAGTCTTCCCTGTTGCTGATTGCAGCCCCTTTCCTTTTTCAATTCGCACAGAAGCATCTTCAGCTGGCATGATTTATGCAAAGAACTCTCAATATGGCTCTCAGAAGTCATTTGGAGGCCTTGGCTGCGGAGATCAGCCTGGTAGAGATGGATATTTGTCATTTAAAGGGAAAACCATTCAAAAATGTCTGGTTACGAGCAAACCCAGTAATTGGAGAAATTACACCCTGGGAAAGGAAAAGTCCCCAGCTTTTCTTGATAATTTGCTGAAATATTCCATTCTATTGCATTTATTTATTTAGATTTCTTTTTTTAACCCCACTTTCCCCAGATCAAAGCATTTTGCAACAGATTATGCACTGTAATGAAAAGAAAATTATTCTGCTCCAAATGAAACACAATGTGCTACATTTGTCAAAAAATTGTGTTTTCAATGCGTTATAAACATGCAACACCAGATGGCACTGGAGAGCAAAAAAAAGTCTATGCAAATTTACACAGTGTTTTTTTTTTTTTACCTTTTGTTATAACGATTTAATTTCTGGCTTATTTTATAGCGTTTCCCCCCCCCCTGTGTGTAGATCCACCCTAGGGCTCTGCTCAGTCTTCTGCTGATGTGAAAAAGGTTTCTTATTACACTGAGATACTTTTTCAGCTGTTTTGGACTACAACACCCACCTGCCTCAGCCAGCATGGCCAACGGTCAGAGATGATGCAAACTGTAGTCCAAAATGTCTGGAGGTCACCAGGTTTAAGATTATTTGGCGATACTGTTCTTAGGTTTTAAAAGTCACACAGTACTCCAAAGAAGGCGGAACAGATTATATTGCCAGTTCCTACTGGGGAACCTAATTAGGCAGGAAAATGACAGAGATAATTTCATTAATTTGCATTCCCTGTGATTTTAGTGATGAGACATGACACATAACGCTGCTGCCCTTTGAGCTTTGAAGACTTTGCAGTTTGCAGTTGTAAAAGACACAAGAGGGAATGCCTCGACATATGCCAGAATGGAACGGGATGAATTATTGTGACATGCAATGAGCGAGCTCATAAAATGGATCTCTCCCACCGCCTGCCTCTCAAAGTGTTTGTTTAGGGGGGGGAGAGAGACTCGTTGGATGGCAACATTCTAGAAGAATATTAATATATTATCCTCACAGGATGCGTCTTTTCTCTTCAAAAGGAATAAGCAAATATCTGTATTTTTGAATTATTAAAGCACTTTTCCTGTTGCGGTGAAGAAGCAAGGTGAAGCCACACATTTACGCACAGTGCTGTGATTCTTTTTTCGGGGGGAGCTTTCCCCCCCTCAATACAGTTGCTGAGACAGGAATTTAAAGTGGAAGACATTTGTGGGTGAGGTGGAGATTCTTCTTACACAGTTTCTGAAGTGCTGTTTCCCTGCTGGAAATCACATCTAACGCTGTGTTTTACTCCTGATGGGGAAAATATATGTATTTGTATCTTTCCCCCCAGCTAGGTAGTGTATTATGTAAGAAATCCTCTGTTCAGCTGAGGGTTAAAATTACGCTCTATACATGGTTTCAGAGAACAGTAGAGTTGCTGCGGGACTAGCTGACATGCCAGTAACGATCCTCTCCACAAGCACTATATATCTACATAATCTATATCTAAACATTGCAAATGATTTCACATCAAGTTTCAGGTTTGAGGCTCTTTCAGAGCAGATTTCCTCCCCACTCCCCAATACCTCTGACTTGATACCCCATCACTCTGCAGTGGGATCCATTCAGAACCCAGAATAAAAGCCAGGAGGTGATGGGACCAGTGGTCATGATCTTAGTTTTTTTTTATGTTGAGCTTCAGACCATATTTTATGCTCTCCTCTTTCACCCTCATTAAAAGGTTCTTTCATTCCTCCTCACTTTCTGCCATCAAGGTTGTGTCATCAGCATATCTGAGGTTGTTGATATTTCTTCCGACAATCTTAATTCCTATGCACTTTTAAAATGTGGGGTGTTTCTTCGGAGGGGTATTGGGTTGTTGTTGTTTTATGTTGATTATATATTTTGTGGTTTTATATTTTTATTTTGTTCTGTGAACCACCCTGAGACCTCTGGGTATAGGCCAGTATATAAATCTAATGACTAATAACAACAACAACAACAACAACAACAACAATAATAATAATAATAATAATAAATTGAATGCCTCCAGAGCTGTAAGATGTCTTTTGAGTAGGAAAGTGTACATGTTAAGTCAGGGCTGGGGAACCTTGTGTCCTCTCAATGTTGCTGAACTGGAATACAGCTCTCTTCATAAATGATCATTGGGCAGGCAGATGGAGTTGATGGAAACTAGAGCCCCCCCCCCCAAAAAAAAAATCTGGTTGGCCACATTCCTTTCTTAAGTCTACTATTCACTATCAGTAGTAATTCCCATCATCATCATCATCATCATTTATTAAATTTGTATACCCCCATCCCAAGATTCCAGGGCGGTTTGCAGAATAGAAAATGAGAACACAAAATACATAATAAAACAAAAACAAACCAATAAGCCCCTCCCACAAACACATTTTAAAGGCCATAGAATGTTAATCAGCCAATGATGATATCCCTACCAGGGTGATGTCCACTGTTTCCAGGATCTCTTCTTTCTGTGAGAGTTTTGTGGGTGAGCTGAGAATTTGTTTGGACCAGGAGGTTGTGAGAACCCGGAGGTTGTGAGGGACGGTGTGTCAGAAGGAAAATGATATTGATTGACACACACACACACACACACACACACACACACACACACTGGTGACTTTGTATTATATGTAACTGTGTATTTTTGACATGTTTTGTTTAAGCTGTCTGTTGTTGGTTCAGGTTTTTTTTGTACAGCTCTTAGACATATTTTTTAATATATAAAGTGGTATAGAATTTAAATAATCAAATCATATGGGAAAGAAGTACTGGGCAAATAGATTAAGCCATGTCTTAAACAGCCAAGCCAACCAGCACCAACCAACTACAGCCAATGTTAAACCAACAAGCATCTACTGGTGTTTTAAATTAGGTTCCATAGATCTTTATAGACTGATTTTATTGTATTTTGTGTGTTGTAAACAGCCTTGTTATAGTTTATGAAAGAGTGGGTTACATCTTTTCAAATAAATAAGCAACAGGGAGTGGGAGGTGATGAGCTAGTGAAAAACAAGATGAAATATTTAAAGGCATAGAAGGAAGGAGAGGCAGAGAGAGGCAGAGAAGTGAGCCCAGGCAGTTTCTTTAGAAAAAGAAAATACAGCAGATATCTCTTGTATTCACCTTTAAATGTTTACTGAAAACATTTCTGTGCTGCCAGACAATTACAGAGAGCATTTTCTGTAACAGCTACCTGGTTATCTGCATTTATTAGTCACCGTTCTTCAGAAAGGTGAACTCAAAACGACTTATAAACATCAAAAGCATCCTAAAATTTCAAATTTTATGTGGTTCTAATTGTACATGCAGTATATAATTGTTGTAAACCACTTTGATTTAAAATAAAATAAAATTGTGGTGTGCAAGTTTTCTAAATAAATAAATAAATAAATAAATAAATAAATAAATAAATAAATAAATAGTAAAGGAGATTTAATGAGAAAGTAAAGGGGATTTGATAAATTCTCATTTACTATTTCAAGCAACGTGCTTAATACTCACTGCTAATCAGATCAAGAGTGGACTTCTCTTGATATCAAAGAGCAATGCAAAGGGGATCCCTGTGCTAAACAGGCAGAAGAAAAGGAAACACATTAAGGTCACCTGAGAAGCAAATGGCTCCCTTGGGAAATCACAATAAAAGCTCACCTCCCTGATGGCAAACTCTTCCTGAGCATCAGCAAACTGCAGTCAGAGTAAAGTTCAGCACTTGAATACGAGAGACCCAATTCCTTTCTCTCTGCCCGCTCCACTCCTCAGATATTTATTTCAAGATGGCTTTTGAACTTTAAATGCAGATCTTGTCAAATTGCTAGGTATGGTGCATGCATTTAGATTTTACTAGAGGACAAAAATTTGATGCTTCCCCCCTCCTTTTTTTTACTTTGAAGCTATAGGGGGGAAATACATTAAACCATACAGTTCATCCCCCCCCGACACCTGTAGTTCAGAGCTTCTTATAAGTACAGAACTCTTCCTTCCTTCTTATCTGCAATTCATCACTGTCCCCCCCTCCTTGACTTATGTATAAGCAGTTGCCTTCCACTTAGACACCACAGGGGTATCATCACCAAAAAGAATTGGAGCCAGCTTAAGGAATCTCTTGAGCTAATGCAGAAATGAGGGCAGCACATTAGTGTTATCAACAGGATATCCACCGTTTAATTCTTTATAAACACGTGCTGCCAAAACTGCAGGGTAAGTCTGTTTGCTGGGAGAGGTTGTACATTCATTGACGAATAATAGGAACCAGCAATAAATTCAGGTCTGCTTGTATAAATACTTCATACTGTAAGTGACTTACATCATGACAAGTGCTTTGGTTTGATTTTGGGGGAGACAGTGAAGGGACAAGTGAGGAACTGGAACTGAAAATCTAAAATCGAACCTACCTATTTTGCATTTTCCAAAACAACGTGAGAACTGAAACACAGCCTTCGTTTGAAATTTGCACTTTTCTGAATTTTGCAATGCAGTTCTCTGGCCCAGTACTGTGTACAAAAATGCACATGCTGAGGTGAACTGTGCATAAAAATGCATATATTAGTCAAAATAACGAAAAAGAATGTTTGTATTAAGAGAAATAGATTTTGAGACGCATGTGGGGTAGGAAAAAATCACATTCAAAAATGTGTTTATTATGAGACATTTTCACTAAAATGCTGCTGACTTTTACAAAAAATCTTTTTTTTTAAAATATGCAGAGTGATCTGGGAATGTGAAGAACTTAATTTAAAATTGGGTAAATGAGGAAGGAAAATTGGTTTTTCTAAAAAAAATACATTATTTTTCCTGGCACTTTATTCCCCCCCCCCCCCGAGAAGCAGAGGGTGCAATACCCCAGGCATGTTAACGTGCGCTAAGGATTTTGACTTCTTTTGCTCAGCTGGTTTCTACATTCTCTTTCACAGCTTCTAAGGTTAAAGTAGCAATGTAGCGCTGCTTTTCTGCTGCCCCAGAGGCGGCTTCAAAGTAGGGTGGATGTCAATTTTTATGCCTGAGACTTGCAGTGTTCATTTTGTGAGCCTTTCTTGGACCGTAAGAGGATTGGAATGCCAAAGAGAGCATTTATAATCCCTTCCAACACAGAGCAGATTATGCATTCCAGAGCATGCGTGTTACTGAACACCTGGGAAAGAAATCTGGCTTCAATCTGGAAATCCTGATTCTGAGCACCACCTCTCACCCATAGAATCACTGAGACAAGTCATTCAATTTTAGATTGGAATGTGTATTATAGCCGGACAGGGAACCTGTGGGCCTCCAAATGATGTTAATCTCCAGCTCCCAGCCACCATGGCTGGTGATGAGGGTTGAAGGGAGGTATTGTTCAATATAAGATAAGATAAGATAAGATAATTTTATTTGTCATTGCACCAGTACAAGCACACGCTATACCAGTGCAATGAAATTGCAAGCCATCCCGTAAAAAAAGAGGGGGGGGGGACAAAAAAAACAAAAAAACAAAAAAACCACACACACACACAAAAACACAAAACACACACACACACACACACACACACACACACACAAGCCACACATACGCACAGCACAGCTCTCCAAGGTCACATCATTTGGTTACATCATTTAAGAAGGCTATAGCTCTTGGGTAGAAGCTGTTCTTCAGTCTGTTTGTTTTTGCTCTGATTGTTCTGTATCTTCTACCTGAAGGCAGTGGCGCAAAGAGACCATATCCCGGGTGAGATGGGTCATCTAAAATATTGTTCACCTTTTTAAGGCAGCGGGAACTGTACAGTTCTTCCAGAGAGGGGAGAGGGTGACCAACAACCCTTTGGGCTATCGATATGACCCTCTGAATCATCTTCTTCTCCCTGGCTGTGCAGCTGGAGAACCAAGCACAAATCTGGATGGCTACAAATTGTTCCTCACCCCTGTATTATAGAAATGATATAACACAATGTTTTTATGTTATATCACTATGTGATGTTATAGGAATGATATAACATAATATCTACTGGTATAGGGCGGTATACAAATTTAATTAATTAATTAACTACTACTACTACTAACTATGAAATATTTGAATGTGTCACTAGAAGCAGGGTATTCAGATAAAAAAAACAACCCATGGGAAGGGATGAGACCATGTTTCTAAACTTTGGATCACACTGGGGAGAGGTTTCTGTTTCAGAAATGATCCAGTCTGATTCTTAACCATTATTTCCCATCTTCCATTTCAACCCTTGGATTACTTGTAGGAGCAAAACCAACTCCATCAACAGTATCATCATTTCCTCTCCCCTTCATTGCTAGCGTTTAACTCAATTAATATAAACCTGATTTATTCACCTGCAAGGTTCTCATTTTAATCAAAATGGATATCGAATTAGATCAAACACCTGAAATGAAAGATGTTTCAACTAGGCGTACTACAAATCTTTTAAAATATTTTAGTTAAACCATCACATTACTGAAATTAAGGAAAAGGGAGAAAATGAAATTAGGAAAGATGCAAAAATGAATTTTGTGAAGCTGTGAGTTCCAAAACATAATAAAATTAAGTTGTATGCCATCCTTCCTACGAATCAAATCCATTCTTTTATCTGATTCAGCAAGATGTACTCATTCATTTCATTTAGATACTGCCTACCTACCAAGGCACCCAATATGGTTTATAATTTTAAAATACTTAAATATTAAAATGTAAAGCCAGTCTTCCCACAGGGTAATTGGTGCCCATTGGCCCTGTAGTGGTGGTGAGGTGAGAGGTCAGTCTGACTGGCCCTGGCCAGGACGTTGTCTCCAACTGTCTTACCTGCTATCTGCCTATACATTTTGGTAACCGTTCCCAAACCAAGACTGCCTGCTGTGCTTTTGTATAGGTTGTGAGCAGAAGCCTCCTGTGTCCCTTATGCCTGTGGCATTGGTAAAGGAAACACATTGTCTATAATTCTCAAGTTGTGAGAATAAGCAGAAATGTTGAGAAGGAACAGAGAGCATTTGGGGGAAAGGCGGCCTTTTTCTTCAAGCATTCATTGATGGTCCTTTGCAATCCAGTTCCCATTTGATTGGAGAGTTTTCTCATCTCTGTTCCGGTGCTTCCTCCAGCAATCACGATGCACAGAGCTCCATTCAGATGCAGGTACATGTAACACAAACATTGAAAGCTGTGTGTGTACATGCCTGCATTATTTCCACACTGCGTATGCTTGCTGTGTAAAGCCCTGCAATAACGTAATGTGTTGCCCTTAGGGAATTTAATATTGAGGATCCTTTCTTTTTCGCAGCAGTAGGGAGCCCATGGTTGAACTGCATCTCCCATCATCCCTCGCTATTGGCTATCTGAGCAGGGGCCGATGAGAATCTGAGCCCAACAACCCCTGTAGGGTCCCCACCCCTGCAAAGAGAATCATGGTGACACATAATGAAATGTTGTTTCAACCATGAATTCTGTGAAACAACAGCAAGGCACAAAAGGAGTCTCTCACCCTCACCTCTTGCCAATTTAATCATCCATAGCTGCAGAAATGAGGCCACTTGCTGCTTGAATTACAATGTGCGGAGGCACAATAATGGGAAAGTTAATCTCTTTAAGTAGCTCCCATATTTTTCTTCCTTCTTTGGCATCTCTGTCCCTTACTGTCTCTTCTACCTGTAAATCGACATGCTAATTTGCCTGTAAATCAACATGCAGCATTCCAAGTGCAGGTGGGATAAGATGAAGCATCTGCTGGTGATTAAAGTTGTGCCTAGCTTTGCGGCAACATGAAATTGAGGCCCGCAGCCAAATGATTGATTTGAACTAAGCAGCCAGTGTGTGGAATTCACAGCCATACTCAACCCTACTGCCTCTACAGCCGCTCTGCCTGCTTTGGATTACCAAGTCATAATAGCCCAATTTAGAAAGTCAGACACTATGAGCAATTAGATTTCCACAAGGGAAAGCAGGGACATACCAACAACCTCTGCCTCTTATCCCCATCTCCTTCCTCTGGACAGCCATGTATATATTGCAGGGTTGTTGTATTTCAAGAGGTAGAAATCCAGACACAAAAAGTTGTTGAGCTTTTTAAGCCCGATAGTCACCGCCAAGGCCGAGCCACCCAGGCTAGAGTCTGAGCCCGGGTTGCCCGCACCAGAGCCTGAACCACAGCTGCCTGCGCACAATTTCTCCCCTGAAACCCCCAAATCCAGGACATTTGCTTTAAAATGTAAAATTCCCTCTGGATAGGCATGTAGGACCCCCAAAAGAGGACACTTCCAGAAATTCCTGGACGTATGGCAACCCTACATTGCTGTCAGGCTTCAGGTAATCGGCTTCCTCCCCCTGTGGCAGTAGATAAGCAGAACAAAGGAAAAGGAGTCTTCTTACCAGTTAGAAACTTTAATAATCACACAGAAAGAACAAAGAACACACCTCCTAGAAATGGCGGCATTCCTAATTTAGTTCCCTCCCCACTCCATCCCTATTAAACTATGTCACTCCTACGTCTTGTAATCTGAACTTGGAGCCACTGTGTTTTCTGTTCTGACACTTTCTGAGCTCTCCAAGACTTTGGGGGAAGGGTGTGTGTGAATGCTGTCCAGAGACTGTGAATCTGTTAACACACACACTCTCTCTCTTCTAGTGTTTCTTCTGCTAGCTGTTCCCCCAGCCAGTATTTCCCAGCTTCTGCCTTCTGAACTATGCCCCTCTGCAAACCACTGTTCCAAATCTATATTGTCCTCCTGCTCCTGGGAAGATTCAGGATCAGGAGGAGGAGATGGCTCCCACCATTCTTCCTCAGTGCAGTCCTGCTCAGCACGGTCCCTAACAAGTACTCCCTCTTTGGAAAGAATGGCTTAATAAAGTTTGGGAATTGGCTATAATGGTAACAACAACATCTTATCTAAAGAACGGGAAATGCAAATGAAATAAATTCTGGGAAACTGGGTTGCCCTTTATACAATATTGTCAAGAAAATAGTTACCTCCCGTGAAAGCAAATTCAACTCTTGAACTTTTTTTTATAGAAGGAATATTGTAATGTTATGTTATTTCCTATTTTCCTGCTGAATATTATGATCTGAAGGATTTTTTTCTGCAGCAGTTTTGCTGATTATTGTTAATTGTCAAACGATATTTTTTTTTAAAAGATGGAAAACTCTTTACCTGATTTTTTTTTGGCCCAGCTCTATGACGCAACATGAACTCTGAATCTAAAACTGGCATTCTCAGAATAGAGTTCAGTATGTAAGTTTCACAACCAATAGTACCGTTGTAGACTATATTCTAATACTAATAATTTTTGTCTTTAGTAACCCCCAGAGATGTTAGTCATTTTAAGATTATTCCCTTATGTATAATGCAACATCCCGTCTCCATCTTAAGTGAGGAACATTAAATTTGGCAATAATTATTCTGAATTTATTTAGCAAAGAATAGATTTTTGACCCATGAGTATAAGTATTTCAAATACACCTGCTTAGAAATTTTGGCATCCACTCCCCCCCCCCCCGCTTATAGGCTCTGGAGCCTATATGACACTAAGCATGAGCCAAGTCATTTACATAAATCCATAATGCATCCAATAACTTCTACTTTTTCCAAAGGTATTATAATGCTAATAGAGAAATGACAAAGCAATAGTTTTATCTTTTTAGACCCAATACCACTCTACTTGACATCTGTAGCCTCTGAATGATAAATACAGCTTCAGGCTTCCTATTGTAGCATCTTCATAATCCTTGCTCCTGGGCACTTGCAGTCTAAATCTGCCTGTTAAGGACTGTAAGGGATGTTTCATTAATGCAAGTTATTCTAAAATAAGAAGATACTTTTCTGAATGTATCCTCTGGAACCACATATATTATAAGCCAAATATTGAGAAGATCCAACTCCTCAGTTATAAGCTCTGAGAAATCTCTGTTGACATATGCACACTACAGACTGACACCCACGCCAAGAAACCCTGGGGAAATATAGTTCTATGAGGAATGCTAGGGCTCAACCAACTACAGTTCCTAGGAACCTTAGGGGTTGGGGGCGGGGAAGCTATGTCAGTTAAAATGGGAGATACCCATTGTGGTGCAGTAATAATAATAATAATAATAATAATAATAATAATAATAATAATTTATTATTTGTACCCCGCCCATCTGGCCGGGTGCCCCAAGCCACTCTGGGCGGCTTCCAACAGATATTAAAATACATTAAAATATCACAGGTTAGAAACTTCCCTAAACAGGGCTGCCTTGAGGTATTTTCTGAATGTCAGATAGTTGTTTATCTCTTTGACCTTTGCTGGGAGGGCGTTCCACAGGGCGGGCGCCACTACCGAGAAGGCCCTCTGCCTGGTTCCCTGTAGCTTTGCTTCTCACAATGAGGGAACTGCCAGAAGGCCCTAGGCGCTGGATCTCAGTGTCCGGGCTGAATGGTGGGGGTGGAGACGCTCCTTCAGGTATACAGGACCGAGGCCATTTAGGGCTTTAAAGGTCAGCACCAACACTTTGAATTGTGCTTGGAAATGTACTGGGAGCCAATGTAGTTCTCTCAGGACCGGTGTTATGTGGTCCCAGCGACCACTCCCAGTCACCAGTCTAGCTGCTGCATTCTGGTTTAATTGCAGTTTCTGGGTCACCTTCAAAGGTAGCCCCACGTAGAGCGCATAGCAGTAGTCCAAGTGGGAGATAAGTAGAGCATGCACCACTCTGGCGAGACAGTCTGCGGGCAGGTAGGGTTTTAGCCTGCGCACCAGATGGAGCTGGTAGACAGCTGCCCTGGATACAGAATTGACCTGTGCCTCCATAGACAGCTGTGAGTCCAGAATGACTCCCAGGTTGCGCACCTGGTCCTTCTGGTAAGTACCTTGTACATTGTACAAAGGCTGGAGAGATCTGGGACAAGAACCCCATTCAATCACCAAGCCTACCCTACATCACAGGCAGTAATCCTTAGCATGGGAAGAGGGGTACAGCAGAGGCAGTACTAATTGGGAATGGAGACTTTGGGCTGCATCCAATGTTCTCCACCTGCTAGTGCAAGGTGTTCTGCACTGGCGGACAGGTGAGTTGTAAGGTTGCCCAATGGAGGAATCCAACTCAACAGTTCTGCTCTTGCAAAACCATTGTGCAGCAGACTGCACATTCTCTCTCGGAGAAGGCAGGGTGTAAATCTCAAAGAAATAGTTGCATTTTATTTGTGTGATTTTCTTCCTGTGTGGTATCCGATCACAGTGGACACAGCAGCAAGCACATCAGTAGCAACATCTTAAAGGGCCGTGTAGCTCACAGGTATACCTTTGGGATCATGCTACCAAACTTAGCACAATCGGTAGGGTGTCAATTTGTAGGGTTTAACTCACGCTCTTTTTCTCTCCTTTTCCTGAAAATTGTGTTTGCCTTTCATTATGCGAAGGATTTCCCCCTTCTTGTATCACCCGCATCCAGTATTGCTCTTGGCCAAGGAGATGGTACTTTAGCTGTAGAGCACGCATCCTCACAAAATGTGTGACAAATTGCAATGACAGGGTTTTCTTACTTGCTGGTTCAAGATAGAGGAACGGAAATGTTGACTAGACAACCCCTGAGGATAGTTTTACAAGAGCACCTCTCACACATCTTAAGCTGTATTGCCTAAGCATTTTTCTCCCATTCATGTCTATCATTAATATTTTGATGTGCAGTATGTAAATTAAGTGCCACCTAAACATAAAGGGAAGCTTATAAGGTTTCCTCTCTATTTCTGCTCAAGTCTCCCCTGGATTCCCACCAAAATAGGTATATAAATTTATATAAAAAAGGTAAAGGGACCCCTGACCATTAGGTCCAGTCGTGTCCGACTCTGGGGTTGCGGCGCTCATCTCGCTTTATTGGCCAAGAGCCGGCGTACAGCTTCCGGGTCATGTGGACAGCATGACAAAGCCGCTTCTGGCAAACCAGAGCAGCGCATGGAAACGCCATTTACCTTCTCGCCAGAGCAGTTCCTATTTATCTACTTGCACTTTGACGTGCTTTCGAACTGCTAGGTGGGCAGGTGGACTGAGCAACTGGAGCTCACCCCATCGCAGGGATTCGAACCGCCGACCTTCTGATCAGCAAGCCCTAGGCTCTGTGGTTTAACCCACAGCGCCACCTGGGTCCCTACATATATAAATTTATATAACTCATTATTAATTTTGTAAGGCTGTTCAGTTAGCTCATTCCTAGTCCCAGGGAACTTCCTATAGGTATGTTGGGTGGTTTTAGCATGCTTGAAGATCAGTGTAAGTACAATGGCCATGAGGATAAAATAACACAGAGATTTGCATAAGATTTGAATATACTAATAGATATGTGGAGTTGCATATTTATAAACAATTGCTACAATCAAATTATACACACAATACATGTCACCACATGTGTCCTGTGTGCCTGTTTGGTTTACTGTCTAGGTTGGGGGACAACTGCATGATCTCCCTTAGAGTTTTTTTAAAATGAAATATTTAAACTGGACTTGGACTGGGCAGTCCTATGAATAAATGGCCCCAGCAAATAAAGGACCGTTTTCTGACACCCCTTCAAATGGAGGGCACTATATAACAAATAGTTCTTATTTTTTAATTAATTGTTGTAATCTGTCAGTCTCCAAAATAAAACCTGATTTTTCAATGTTTGGTCTGAGCAATTTAAGCTCTTCTATTCGTGATTTAAAGGGTTTCATATCAATCTGTATTATATTGTGGGGTTTTTTCTCATAAGATGTATATTTGTGCTCATTGCTTTATTTTTAATTTTAAAGAATGGCGAGAATAAAGGACTGTGAAGCAGGAAACCTAGCCATCCAGTTTGAGGCAAACTTTTAGGAAGCATTAAATTGGACCCTGAAAACCCAAGATTCCCTCCACCTCAGAGTAGTGAGCAGAATTGCAAGCTGAGATTAGCAAGTTCTCCCATCACCAGTACAAGTGGACTGTGAAAATAATCAAAAATATATATTTTGTTTTGAATGTATTATTAGACCAGATGAAAATTACTCAGAATTCCTTAAAGCATTTTATTAAACTGGAATTTCATTGCTTGGAAGTCTAAAAGATTATTATTTTTTAAAACATAAAGTTTTAAACATACAGTAACTAAAGTAAGAAAAGGAACGTTCAGTAATAAAAGCAGACCAGAAATAGAAAATATATATATAAAGTTACAGTAGTCTAAGGTCATAGCAAAAGAAAAAATAAACAACCAAATAAAGTAAGGATTTTCTTGTCACACCAGGTAAGCATATTAGCAAGTATTTTTCGGTAGCAGAAAGCTGTAGGGAGTCTAACGGATTTTGATTTTGACATTTGCTGAGATGTACCTTCTTCTTAATTCTTTGTATTAGCTCAAAAAATTAAGTTTGGGTTATTATCTTTAATGCTAATAGTAGAATATTGATTTTTCAGTCATAAAACTTATCCATAAGCATGGATTCAAAACAGCACTGTATAAGGGTTGCCCTAGAGAATGCAAAACATTTGCTATATTTAGAAGTGTGAACTCTGATTACATTTTAAGGACAAGAGGTCTAGGACTAGCAGTGTGATACAAAGCTCTCTTGGGATCCAGTACAAGCATGGGACTTTCATGAATGGGGCCTTGCCCATTCATATTAGAACTGTTGTATGCAAATATTCCATGAACGGGGAGGAACTTCTGCTTGTCGTTGGGAGTGGGTGGCATAAAACTGGTATAAAACATGGCACCTTTCAGGTGAGATATGGGAGAGGAGCATTAAGTACTCCAATGGGTGTGGGTCTTGAGTCCATTAGTGCTTCAGAGATGGGGACAGTGTGCTTGGCAGTGATCCTTTGTATGTGGCTTTTAATATTGTTGAGTATGAGTGGTGGATTGACAGAGATGGTGTTTTCAGGTAGTGAATGACCATAGCGGTTGCATGGAACAGATGGTGAGTGAGACTGGGTGAGTGGCTGTATGAGTAAAATGTGTCATATTGGTGAAAATTTTACATTATAATGCCTTGTAATGCTCTCTACCTTTATTTATACAGTGGACCCTCGGGTTGCATTACCTTTGGGTAACGTAACTTTCGGGTTGTGAACATGGCAAACCCGGAAGTGTATACTTCCGGGTTTCGCCATGTGCGTATGAGCAGAATCGATCTATCGCACCACACGCGTGCTCAGAAGCAGCGCCTCTAGATGTGGACTTTTTGGGGTATGTACGGACCCCCAGAATGAATTAAGTTCATATCCGGAGGGTCCATTGTACTGGATATTGTATTAATGTAGAAGAAGAAGAAGAGGAGGAGGAGGAGTTGATATCCCGCCTTTCACTCCCCTTAAGGAGTCTCCAAGGGGCTAACAATCTCCTTTCCCTTCCTCCCCCATAACAAAAACTCTGTGAGGTGAGTGAGGCTGAAAAATTTCAGATAAGTGTGACTAGCCCAAGGTCACCCAGCAGCTGCATGTGGAGGAGCAGGGAAGCGAACCCAGTTCACCAGATTACGAGTCCACCGCACTTAACCACTACACCACGCTGGCTCTCTTAATGTACAATGTTCAAACATTGTTTCTGTATTTGTATTTTTTTTATGTAAATCACTTGACACCCTTTTTATTGTACTTATCATGTTTGTATATATTTATGCATTTTTATTTTTATTTTAAACCCCTTCAAGATCTTCAGATTGTAAACAGCCTATAAAATGGAAATAATAGGTAAGTGAATAAACACAAAAATGTGTACATTGGGAGAAATTAGCACTAAAATTCTGATGAATTTTCATATGGATTTTTTTTTATATCATTATCATCAGAAACTGATGTGGAAACAAAGAGAACTGATCTTAAGAATGGGAAAATTAGCAATGGAGAGTAACCACAAATTGACATATTTTCCTGTTCCTATCTCCTAGCTACCCATACCAAGTAAAGCGTCTCCCTCCCAGGCTTTGTAAAGGGTTAGGGAGTATCACATGACCTGCTATGGCTATGGGTGCAAAGAGACTTACTTGAATCGTTCCCTTCATTGACCAGATCTGACTTGTGGTTTGCAGGCTGAATTCCTGCCTGATATCTTTCAGGTGAAATGGAGGCAGTGAGAGATTTCACTTTCTTGGGTTCCATGATCACTGCAGATGGTGACAGCAGTCACGAAATTAGAAGACGCCTGCTTCTTGGGAGAAAAGCAATGACAAACCTAGACAGCATCTTAAAAAGCAAAGACATCACCTTGCCAACAAAGGTCCGTATAGTTAAAGCTATGGTTTTCCCAGTAGTAATGTACGGAAGTGAGAGCTGGACCATAAAGAAGGCTGATCGCCGAAGAATTGATGCTTTTGAATTATGGTGCTGGAGGAGACTCTTGAGAGTCCCATGGAGTGCAAGAAGATCAAACCTATCCATTCTTAAAGAAATCAGCCCTGAGTGCTCACTAGAAGGACAGATCCTGAGGTTAAGACTCCAGTACTTTGGCCACCTCATGAGAAGAGAAGACTCCCTAGAAAAGACCCTGATGTTGGGAAAGATTGAGGGCACAAGGAGAAGGGGACGGCAGAGGATGAGATAGTTGGACAGTGTTCTCGAAGCTACTAACATGAGTTTGGCCAAACTGCGAGAGGCAGTGAAGGATAGGCGTGCCTGGCGTGCTCTGGTCCATGGGGTCACGAAGAGTTGGACACGACTGAACGACTGAACAACAACAACATCTTTCAGGTTGCTAGTTCAATACTTTCTCTGGACTCCAGTTCTGATTTTTCAAAGTATACAATGGACCTTCATCCTACCATTCTGTGCATCTTGGTACCATTAATGTTCTCAGATGTCCCTTTGTGTCCTCTGATTCTTGAACTCACCATAAACTCTTTTCACGTCATCATGTGGCAAATTAGGAAGAATGTCAAAAAGTCTGCTGCGTTTTTAAGGCAATTTAAAAAGTGCCCCAAGTTCTTCTTTTTATTATTATTTTAAGGAAAGAAAACCAAAACATGACAGCTTGATGTCCTCTCAGTATCACTCCTGTGTCAGCCCACATCAGTTTATCTACCAATACAGTATGAAACGTTGTTATTTATAGTTAGCAAGGTCAGGAATGGCTTGGAAATGCAAGTTACACAGCACCTTCTGTGTCATACAGAATTAAAATAAGATAGACATTTTATAATCAGGAAAAGGTTATTATCTCATAACCCCTTCTCGTCTGTGAGGAATTGGTTGTAGGGCAGGAAGAGGAAACCTGTTTTCCTCCAGAAGTTGAATTCCAAATCCCATCAGCCCCAACTATCATGGCCAATGGTCATGGATGTTAGAATTGAATTCCAATAACAAGCAGAGGGCCACAGTTTTCCCATCTCTGTTGCAACTATAAACACTGCCAGGGCCTGGAGTGTTCATTGCTCTCACCTTGACTTTTACCACAGAAAGGGCTGAAGGAAGGGTTCTTCTGCTTAGTTCCCAAGCTAAGTTCTCTCACCAAAGCCAAACCCTTCTGAGTTATGGTGCCCTAGTTTTAAAAGAAATCTGGTGAACTCTGCATGCTACCAGCAGCTTTCCACAGAACTGAAGAGAGCATCCCTGTGGCCACAGCAACTGGTCTCCTGCTCTATCATGGCAGTAAGGATGAGAAACTCTCCTGTGATTCCAGCATTCAGGGTGTACATCTCTGCATGTTCAAATCTCCTGTGCTGATATACAAAGCCCTGAACAGCTTGGGTCCAGGATAGTTTAAGAACCACTTGAGCTATTCCAGAGATCATCCAGAGGAGTGATGTTAGTTGTCCTCATGTTAGGTAAAGGTAAAGGGACCCCTGACCATTAGGTCCAGTCGTGACCGACTCTGGGGTTGCGGCGCTCATCTCGCTTTATTGGCCGAGAGCCGGCGTACAGCTTCCAGGTCATGTGGCCAGCATGACAAAGCCGCTTCTGGCGAACCAGAGCAGCGCACAGAAACGCCGTTTACCTTCCTGCCGGAGTGGTACCTATTTATCTACTTGCACTTTGACATGCTTTCGAACAGCTAGGTGGGCAGGAGCTGGGACCGAGCAACGGGAGCTCACCCCGTCGCAGGGATTCGAACCGCCGACATTCTGATCAGCAAGCCCTAGGCTCTGTGGTTTAACCCACAGCGCCACCTGGGTACAGAGGCCCAATTGGCCTCAACCAGGAGTCAGACATATAGCATCACCAGTCCTGTATGAAACCATGGAGAGCTGGCGCCAGCCATTGTGTAGGCCATGGCAATCTATTTTAGGACCAATGATTTGACTTGGTATAAGGCAGCTTCCTATGTTCCATCCTCATTATATAACCCAGTATTCAAAGTCACTGCTTGAGTGTTGGCATTAATGATCCTTTCAGTCTTAGTGTGGTCAAAGGATCACCAGCATAGATGTGATGGTGGAAGAGCTATGTGTCAGAATTAGATTGCTGCTGAATTCCTTTCTGTGTAGGCAATTTAAAGTGCAGCACAGATGCTGACCCTAACTTCTGCCCTGTAAGTTCTTCCCCTGAATATTGGTCTCTTGGTAGAGCCAAGAGAAGAAGAAGCTGAGAGGAGGCAGATTTGTTTTTCTTTTGAAGGAGAGGTGAATTCAAGCAATTGAACGGTTCAACAACTTTTCCTGCCTCCCTCTGCTGTGCTGTAGTTTAAATCTTCCTCCTACTTAGGAATTTGGCACAGAGCACATTGAAACACACAGATTTTTCTTGTGGTGTAATTTCTGTTTTGGCCCTCAAGCACCTTTATCGTTTCTTTTAATCATTCAATGAGAACACGTTCCTGTGCAACTGGCGACATTTATGTCTTTGAAAAAACATCCACTTTAATTTCCAATAATCTCAGAGTGTAGTCTAATACTTGTTCATAATATTGTACTAATGCATTTTTTGGCCACCTTCTGGTTTTGTTTCTCATACTCTGCTTAGACGCAAATGGATCTGCTGTGGTTCCTGCCTGACCTTTTCCTTTTACTAACCATCCATTTACAACCTGTCCAAGAGAACATTACGTAAAAGTAACACAATTAATGATGATCTGTTGTTAATTTTTATAACCCTTGCCTGGTACAAATGCTGTTAATTGCCCTTATTATCTTGTCTTCTCATGTTTAATTGATTGTAACAGTGAGGCATATGACACATATTTTGTGCCCTTCACTAAATGATCTCTAGGGACTTAGAAAACATTAATCATATTTCAATTGGGGTTGTTTTTTTAAAAAAGATTATTTCATTTCTCATTGGCTTGGCAATCACAAGCTTTCCATGCAGAACCATATCTTTTTGTGACATCGTCCTTCACTACTTAGTTTTTCTTAGCTATGCCCACAGAGCTTGGTAGCCAAAGCTTAAGACAGGAGGGAAATTTTCTATTCCCTCCCACCTATTGACTGTGTTTTATTTTAATTTTTCTGTCTTGTTTAAAACCTTCACTGTCTGCTGTGATACAAGGTAAAACAAAGAACTGCATTTTTTAAAAAGAGTAATGTCAGTGTGAGAGAAATACTCAACTGTGTTTTTGATGACAAAGGTCAGCTAAATAAGTCTTTTAAAACAAAATCTGAAAAATTAGAAGTAAGGCCATGCATTTTGTGAACATTTTTTGTCATGGTTGATAAGTTTAAGTAATTTTCTGGGTATTATTGTGGAAGAGGATGAAAATGTTCACACATTGCCCTCTGAATAAGCTTCATTTGCCCCCATGACATCAGCACAGAGCCAAATCTGAGACTAACATCATTCACTAAGTGTTCCCATGAAATCAGTCCAGGTGGCATTGACCACACTCTAAATATTAGACTTCATTTTCTCCCAGTGGCGTCACCACATATCCAAATCCAATCGACTATATAAAACTATGACCTCGGCATACTCAATATGGAATCCCTGATTGGTTGGCATCCTTATAAGATGGAGAATGGCATCCTAACAGGAAAAATAATGGTGCCAAAACAACATGGAGCAGGAGAAGCAATTGCATTGCAGGGCCAAAGCATGCAGGGCAATGGGCACACTTTAGAGAGGCCTGAAATTCTACAGGGGACCAGTCTGGGATGCAAGCCATTTACTTTGAAGAAAAACCATGAGACTAAATTGTAGAACACGCTTGATTATGCTTTGACAGACTTATTTCTCCACATCTATATGCAGTGTCCAGATTTTGTGAGTTGTCTGGAGCCAGTCAGAATCAAAGGGCACTGCACACTTGTGTATAATTAAAATATATACATGCCGTGCTGCCCTGTCTGGCTATAAATACAAATTAGGCAGCCAGAAATGTAAGGCGCTTAAACAAAGGGTTCTAAAAGAAGCTGAAGGACGCAAATCAATTAAGTACATTCTTTTTCAGAACAGACAAGGACTTTAAAGTCCTTTTTTTCAAAACAGAAAAGGGATTAAGCAAAGCAGTTCTGGTGGAGGGGGGCAGTGGCAAGGGATTATTATACAACTTTGCATGGGGCCCAAGTAAGTGTTTGGGCACTATAAACTTTATTAGACTGAAGGAAACGCTCAGCTAGAGCAGAAGCTCAATCCCTCCACCCCAAAAGCATTGACTTAACCCATTACCATACACAACAGTAACCCTGACTTAAAAATCAACCTCTGCTTGTAACAGATGATTGATCTTATCTATGTACTGCAACCACCTATTTCCAGCACCATTTAAGATTTGTTGGCAAACTAAACTAACCTGGACCATGGCTAGTAGGTTACTTTGAAGAAGAAGAGTTTGCATTTCATATCCCGCTTTATCACTACCCGAAGGAGTCTCAAAGCGGCTAACGTTCTCCTTTCCCTTCCTCCCCCACAACAAACACTCTGTGAGGTGAGTGGGGCTGAGAGACTTCAGAGAAGTGTGACTAGCCCAAGGTCACCCAGCAGCTGCATGTGGAGGAGCGGGGATGCGAACCTGGTTCTCCAGATTACGAGTCTACCGCTCTTAACCACTACACCACACTGGCTCTCACACTTTGAGCTTTTGGGCCATGGGTTGTGGCATGAGGTAAACTGAAACAGCTGCCTCAGGCGGCAGGTATGCAGGTCAGTAAATTGGCCACTCCTCAATTACCTAAGTACTAGTCGGTGGTTCCCAATTAGCTAAGTACTGCAGACCAACTGTTTTTCAAAAGCCAAGCCATGGACCCTTTACTTTCAAAAATTCGGGTTGTTTTTGTTATAGTGAATAGTGCCACAGATCTCCTGGGTGGGTTACATGGACCCCTTAGGATCCACACATCACCAATTGAAAACCACTGTTCTAGAGGGCCTCTCCTTCACCCCCACTTCTCCACCTTCCCTCACTTTGAAAACAGGTAAAAGGTCAGACCATTTTGGGTGAGGTGGTCAGGATACAGCCTGTGCCATGGATGCTTTACCATGTTGGCCGTGAGTTTTGTTTGAAATTCAGATAAACATTTAAAGCTACTTTACAGTTATCACTGTTATGCTCCTGTGCTTTTTTTTATAAAAAGTAGCTCCTCTACATCTGGGGTCAAGCGAGGCCTGCATCCATCCTCTTAAGGATTCAAACATTATGAAAGACGGAACAGATTCCAAAATATGTTGACAGTTTCTTCCAGCCTCCATTGAAGCAGGAAGAGAGAATTTCAGAGAAAGTCTGGCAAGCAGAACCTTTGGGTGGCACAAAAAGGCTTGATTAGCTTTAATCAAAATGATTCATTGCAGAGGAAAAACCCATGAATAAGCTTGTTTGTTTGTGTGTGTGTGTGTGTGTGCGCGCACACACACACACACACACACATGTATCAGCTTTAATCCTGGCCTGGAGTATATGAGTTATCTCTCAGGTTACAAATTAAAATTACATACTCAGGGAATAATGATTAACAAAGATGCTTGGATAATTAGCATGTACTTAATCTGAGAGGCAAGCATGTGCTGTTTTGACCAAATCAAGTTTAGATTAAAGCACAGTTCAGATGTATCCTTTGCTCACAGTCCCAAGTCATTCTATTGTCTCTAACAGGAAATATCCCAGTTTCTCAATGACTAGATTTTCATCCGCTAGGACAATAGTGGTCTTGGGAGACATAATGTGTGGATAATGTCATTTATATTGTTTAGTCACAAAGTGGCAACTGGACCACCACTGCATCATCTGGATCTTCTGTTCTTCTTCAAGAGAGATAACATAAAGTTCTTGTCAAGCTTCCTGACTGGTGTATCCTCTAAGGAAGGGGAGGGGAACCTCAGGCCTGGGGCTAAATGTAGACCTTCAGACCTTCCTATCTCACCCATAGGTTTCCCCCCAGGCTGCATGCACTCATGCCTGAATGAGATTCAGGACAGACAGAAGAAAGTACATAGTTAAACTACGGAATTTGTTTGCCTCAAGTTGTAGTGATGACCACCAACTTGGAAAGCTTTAAAAGAGGATTGGGCAAATTGATGGAGGATAAGGCTATCAATAGCTACTAGTCACGATGGTTGTGTTCTGCCTCCAGAGACAGTATGCCTCTGAACGCAAGTTGCTGGGAATCAGCAGGGCTGGATTTAGGTTTGATGAGGCCCTAAGTTACTGAAGGTAATGGGGCCCTTTATATAGTAGACGGGGCCCATTACTTATATCATAGGAGCCTACACAACACAAAACACTGTTGCTGTATGTAGATTTTATTTTCTTTGTTTTTTTTAATCTTATATTTTGGAAATGTACATCCAGTTATTCCCCCTTTAAATTTTTTTGGGGGAGCCAAGAGAGTGGGGCCCAAAGCTATAGCTTGTTTAGCTTATTCATAAATCTGGCACTGATCACAAGTGGGTAGAGTACTGTTGCCCTCAGGATCTGCCTTTTGGGCATTCCACATCCATATGGTTGACATGATCTCCTTATGTCCACAGGCCATCCGCCTCACTGGTTCACATTAATGCCCTGTTTTTGCCTTCCTGGAATGTGAACTCTGAAAATGTTCCTTACTTTTCTGGATAGCATATGGAGAAGTGTGTGTGTGTGTGTGTTTGTTTGTGGGTGTGGGTGGAAATTAGCCTACCTTAAAGGTAAAGGAACCCCTGACTGTTAGGTCCAGTCATGGACGACTCTGGGGTTGCAGCACTCATCTCACTTTATTGGCCGAGGGAGCCGGTGTACAGCTTCCGGGTCATGTGGCCAGCAAGACTAAGCCGCTTCTGGCGAACCAAAGCAGTGCATGGAAATGCTGTTTACCTTCCTGCTGGAGAGGTACCTATTTATCTACTTGCACTTTGACATGCTTTCGAACTGCTAGGTGGGCAGGAGCAGGGACCGAGCAACGGGAGCTCACCCCGCCGCGGGGATTCGAACCACCGTCCTTCTGATTGGCAAGCCCTAGGCTCTGTGGTTTAATCCACAGCTCCACCCACATCCCACCTTAAAAAGGTATAATTAGGGTTAGTTGCTCCAACAACTTTTGTTTCTGACCCCATCTGCCACAGGAAAGTTGCCCAGAATGGAATGAGATCCTTGGGCAGAAAGAGGTTCAGCATCATGGGCAGAAACTTTTCCAGAGGAAGAAAGCAAAGCCCTGAAATTGGAGAGGAGGTTAGGTTTTTCTTACAAAACAATTTGAGAAGAAAAATGCTTGTATTGTATTTTGCCTCATACCTCAGGTTCTACAAATGCTAGAAACGTATTCATCCATGGGGTGGGCAACTGTCCCCCCCCTGCAGATGCCCATGTTTCCTCCTGCTCCCAGGCTCAGAATCTAAGCCTTCCATGACACATACAGGTAGGATACTTTTTCATTGGCAATTACAAGCTGTATTTTACATACTTACAGAATTTTAACAAGCAGCAGATCTTATTGACCTGGTGCAGCCTTTAAGCCTTTCTGTCAAGTGAGGTGAGGCTTAAGACAGTCACATCAGCACACAGAGTAAGGATAGGGAAAACTCAGCTTTGCCAAGCAAGATGCCAGGAAGAGCCATGGGCAGGCAGGTGGCCTCACATTCTCTGGTATAGTATTAGCATGATAATGGACTTTGACCTGTCTAGATTGATTGCTGTAAGAATTGCAATAATAATGTAAGTTAAGCACTTTGAATGGTTTTCTTTTTTTAAAAAAACCAACAACCATTGTATGGTAAGAATTATTATTAATGCATATTACCATTTTGATTGCAGACAATCATGCTATTTTACCAACAGTTCAGAAACTGAAGCCACGAGGCGATCCCATCTCAGCTTTGAATTTGGGATTATAAGGCAACATCCACAGCATACATTTAAAGCACTCATACCACTTTAACAGCCATGGCTTCCCACAAAGAACCCTGGGAACTCTAGTCTGTTAAGGGTACTGGGAATTGTAGCTCAGCAAATATATGTTTGGCTTGGTGTGGATGTGTCAGGCTGAATAATCTGTTTGTTCAAATATATTATTGTCTGCATTTCTGCTGCACACCTATCTTTTTAGATCATCACTATATACCTCCCTCTTTCTCTCCAAGCATGCATGATAATAAATTTAAATAATTATTTGACTTTAACTATTTATTATAGGCATTCTCATTGCTGACAAAAATGTTACTGCCCTTCCTTCCTCTCTCTTCTTTGGAACATTGCTAAGCTTTTCCCTCAAGGTAGGACCTATGTCGTTGTCACGTCTCGTGAGCCTGTTGAGAATTATGGTCATGTTTCATCTCACATTAAGTTGTGATGTGTGGGTTTGACTTTGCTGATTCATTCAGAGGAAGGACATTTGCTCGGCACGCAGAAATCCCACAAACTGGGGTGGTTTGTTTGTCATTTGCTATTCACGGAAGGCAGGCTTGCTCTGCCTTAATAAAAATGTCTGTCGTCCGTAAGATTGATAGGACACAACAGTTGCATTGCCTTCAACAACTGTAAGTTGCGGAGGAAAAATACATGCACAACTCACTAATATGCAGGTGTGGGGGAGGTCTTTTGAAATTATTACTGCCAGTAGACCTGACTCCAGACTGGCTAATAGTATTAACACTGAATAATAATAATAATAATAATATAATAATAATAATAATAATAATAATAATAATAAATTTTTATTTATACCCTGCCCTTCCCAGCCAAGACCGGGCTCAGAGCGGCTAACAACCATAAAAACCACAACAAAACAATCAATTAAAATGCAAGTTAAAATACAATTTAAAATTTAAAATGCAGCCTCATTTTTAAGTAGCCCACCAATAAAACCATAAAGGAATAAAACATCAGGGTTAAACTAAAACCAACCCAAAGGCCAGGCGGAACAGCTCTGTCTTGCAGGCCCTGCGGAAAGATGCCAAATCCCGCAGGGCCCTGGTCTTTTGCGACAGACCATTCCACCAAGTCGGGGCCAGTACTGAGAAGGCCCTGGCCCTAGTTGCTGCCAGTCTAGCATCCTTATGGCTCGGGACCTCTAAGATGTTATTATTTGAGGACCTTAAGGTCCTACACGGGGCAACGCAGGAAGGAATATATGTACCTACTAAGGGCTGCACACCTGCTCATTCCAGTCACCAACCCCTCTGTCACTGCCTCCACATTAACACCCTAGAGCTACCCCTTCCCACCCCCTACAACCACTAAGCTCCCTTGACACCTTCCCAGTCCAACACTAACCATTATTCTACAAACAAACAACATTTGCTGGATCTAGACACATCAAAGAAGCATTTCAGTTAAACACGTTGTAAATTTAAACAGGGAAAACAGGTAGAGAAAAATGGGACTCCACAGTGCCATCTGGCGGCACAATGTCATATCGCAGATACAACACATATACATTGCTTTTTCTTTACCAGTCTAGCTGAGTTCCAAGAAATAACTGCTTTAAAAAAACTCACCACCTCCCTAGAATTGTCTGAGACCCACAGTATCTTCCAAAGTGGCTTTAGTGTCAAGGAGACAGATGGACAATTAGTGTCCCTTATCCTCTGTCAAGGATAAGGATAGGGACCCAGGTGGCGCTGTGGGTTAAACCACTTGCTGATCAGAAGGTCGGTGGTTCGAATCCCTGCGACGGGGTGAGCTCCCGTTGCTCGGTCCCAGCTCCTGCCCACCTAGCAGTTCGAAAGCATGTCAAAGTGCAAGTAGATAAATAGGTAACGCTGCAGCGGGAAGGTAAACGGTGTTTCTGTGCGCTGCTCTGGTTTGCCAGAAGCGGCTTTGTCATGCTGGCCACATGACCTGGAAGCTGTACACTGGTTCTCAGCCAATAAAGCGAGATGAGCGCCACAACCCCAGAGTCGGACATGACTGGACCTAATGGTCAGGGGTCCCTTTACCTTTACCTTTATCCTCTGTCAATGACCAATGCTTTGTGTTACTGGGACACTTTGGTTCACTGTGGTTTCCACTCTTAGCGACATCAGCGCCTAGTTTCAGCCTCTTGATAGGACTCATTATGCAACCAATATTATCCTCAGTGGCAGATTCTTGGCTGGCATAAAGTGAAATCTCTTGATTCCAATCAGCAATGTGGTCACACTCGTATCTGCCCATTGAGGACTTCAGCGCCATTATTTGCATTACTCCACTCTCCTGATTTCTCTTCGCAGGTTCAAGAACTCTTATTTGGCATAACCAATCATCATGCTAGAAGGTTTGTTTAGGATTAATCATTTAGTATTAGTACAGAGCAGTGAAGGGAAGAAAAGTTAATTGCTAATCACGTCTTATGGCATATATACATGCTTACTTGTCATTCACTGTTAACAAATAATTGGGAAATGATCTCAGTAGATTGTATTGCCAAAGCGCTATATCTTCTGTTACAGCAACACGAGTCCCATTTTTTCAAATTCTGTGGAAATGTTGCAAGGCTCTTCTTTTGAGCTGAAATACATGGTTTCCCCAAAGGGAATCATTTTGCTAATCACCAGACACAGAATAAATTGGAGCAAAGGATGAAAAAGATCCAGTTTTTGTCCTCATCTGTGGATGCAGCTATGTGGGCACCCGCAGAGGACTTCCCTGGAATCCACAGCATCAAACACAGGAATGTAGGAAGCTGCCATATACCGAGTTAAACCATTGGTCCATCTAAGTATTTGTCCACACTGACTGGCAGCAGAATCCATGTATCCATCCACAATCTGCAGAGCGTTAGTCCAATTGCTAACAACAGGGATGTGTTATTTTTCTCCCACAAACACTTGCTCCCTGTTTCACAAACTTGTGCAAAATGAGGCAGTGCATTTATATATGGCATATTTTTGTGTAGTAGACCATTATATTGGACTATTACTAGTGTATGCTTTTAAATGTATATTATTAGAGATGTTGCCAAGAAATTGCATAGCCACAGGAGTTGAGAGACCTTCCTTCCTCTCATTTGCTTCCACAATGGTAACTGCCAGGTAACTGGGGTGGAAGGGAAGGGAAGCAACTTGGATGTTGAATGAATCTGGGGAAGGAAGTTTAGGGTGTTTGTGTGCATGAGAGGAGGAGGAGAAGAAGAAGATGAAGATGGGGGAGGATGCAGTGGCAGCTTGGAGATGAATGTAGGATTAAAACTTGGATTGGCTCGGATATGAGACAGCATTCCCCACTCCTGATTTGTGGGAGAAATAGCTTGGCTTATTTCCAAAATAATGATGTCCCCCCTGCCATCCCTTCTATATCCATCACTGAGAAGATAAATTGCATCCATCCAAAACTTACCAAATGGGAGATAATTTTTTGGTGGAATTCTCAGGAGTGCAGTTGCAGGCTCTTTGATGCAATTAAGTTACTTTTGAGATGGCCTTTCTTCCATTTTACAAATCTTCTTGCCACTGGTCTGCGCTCTGCATCTTCTCTGGTGCCTGCATTTCCAAGACCAGGGGAAGACTTCGTAGGGTATCTCCTCCCATGGAACTTTTTTCTTTCAGATCAAGAAGCACCAAAAACCAACGAGATGTTTACTAGAAAGAAAGTTGCACACCCCTTCCATGGCTACCTCACAATGATAAGGTAAGCTCAAAACCCAGTGCTGACTGAAATTCTAAAGAAACTCTCAAGTGACATGAGAATGAGGCGGGAAAATGGAAGCATCTCTCTCACAGAGGAAGAAAACAAGAAACTGGAGGACAGATTTCAATAGAGCTCTATTCTGAAGTAATCCAGTTCCAAGACGGGGTGGAGAGCACCACCCTGAGAAAAAATTAATACTCATACATCCATGATCTCAAGTTTCTTTTATTCTCCTAGCCAATTTGAGGACAACTGACAACCATTCTCCAGTTCTCTAGAAGAGTAAAAGAAACTGCCTTGGGCTTCTGGGCAACTTTTTCATCACACACACACACACACACACACACACACACACACACACACACACACTACATATGGGATTTGGAATATGTACTGGAATAGCTTTTCAAGTTGTGGAAGTTTTCATTGCAGGGTGGGTGTGAATGACATGATTTATTTGTGTTACATCCCCAAATTATATCATTGTGTTCACACTTTATCTTTTCTTTCACCATGTTCCCAGTCTCTCCGAGTCATAATGCATGTTTTTCCACATCACATAACATTACTCTTACGGACTATTCTTTCAAGACTCATTTTCGGAATCCCACCATCTCCCAGCCACATATTCTGATCAAAGCAACTTTTTAATGTTTTCTTGGTACATTAGCACTGTGAAATTGCTGCTAACAGTATCAGCCAATTAGCAACTCTTTAATCTGCTATATTGTTTGTCAAGCCAGTGTGACAGAATGACAGGGTACCATGCTAATTAGCTGACTCCAGCATAAGGAGAAAATTGCTCTTTGTTTGGCAAATATTTCATAAGCAGAAGAAACAGAAGCCCACAAAGTAGGAAAAGAAACTTGCTGGTATGCAGCTCTCCCAAGAAGAATGAAGGACCGTGTCTCAGAAGATGGTTGCCATATGGAGATCTCGACCACATCCAAACCATGCATTTAAAGAAGTATGGTGTCACTTTAAATAGTCACGGCTTCCCACAAATAATTATAGGATATGCTGTTTGTTAAAAGTTAAAAGAATTGTAGCTCTATGAAGGGAATAAGGTGCCTCTTAACAACGCTCAACACCCTTAAACTACAGCTCCCAGAATTCTTTGGGGGAAGCAATCATAGTAGTAGTGCTTTAAATGTAAGGCAAGTGTTACGACCACTGCATGGGTGGTGACAGCGGCTTCACCTTGTTCAGATTGTGTGTGTGTGTGTGTGTGCACCCTTTAAGACCCAGTGACACACAGTAACTAACCAGATGCCTGTGGGATATGGACAAGCAAAATGAAAGCTCAAGAGCACTCTCCCCTCTGGTGAGTTCCAGCAACTGGTATTCAGAAGCATTACTGTCAGTCACAAACTTGGTGGCCCCCCTCCCCGCTCTCATACTGCCTTCCCAAAAGGGGGTAAGGAGGCATCCTGCTTTGGGAAGGAGACATAAGGGCTCTGGCAAAAGCCTAAAGCCCTTCCACCTCCTTCCCAAAGCTGGGAAAGTACTACTGGAGCTTTGGGAAGGAGGTAGGCAGCTCTAGGATCCTGTCAGAGCCTGATGCCTCGTCCCCAAAGCTCAGCACCTTGCTTACTGGGCTTTGAAATGGCGCCCCCTCAGATAGCCCTAAATCTGCCCCTGCTACTGTTGACTGTCTTTTTCAGAACCTAAGTCACAAGTGACACTATTGGCCACTATGGTCACATGGATATCAGGTGAAACCAAACCTGTGAACCTGATTTTTAAGGAGGGATGGGACTCCATCCAAAATAAATGCATATGGCTCACCATGTTAAAAATAGCTGTTGACAAGAGTTGTATACAGTGGAAGCCAATAATGGATCCTTGATTACTAGAGTGTGTGGGTGCAAAGTTTTAAAGTGTGTGCCACTAGTCAACAAATTAGACAATATTTGAGGAATGGCAACAAAAATGATATAAAGCAAGGAGGATCAATAATTTGATGGATGGGAAAGAAAGAAGAGCTTAAATCTATGTAGCTTGGCTCCCGCTTTGACATATACAAGAAATCCAAGTATGTAAGACCAGCTTTCTGGAAATTCATGACCGATTGGGTAATTAATATAAAATGAACTATTATCTGATCAGAGATACCAAGTATTCTAATTTAATGGGAAGATTTAAGAGAGCTACTGCACTGTGCTTATATGTGACCCATATGCTTTCAAACCAATGAAATAATGGTGGTAATAAGAAGGCCCATCACTCAGTGACAAAGTCCACGTGCTGCATGTACAAAATCAGAGGCCCAGTTCCTGGAATCTCCATCTGAAAAGATCTCAGGTAACAAGGTTGGGGAAGGACAGAGCCTCAGGCCTTGGAATGCCATTGTCAGGCAGAGTTCTATCCCCACTGTTGGAGGGAGAATACTTTGAATCCCGGTTGCTCAAACCTGCAGGAGTGAAGAGTGCTGTTCCACTCAGATCCTGCTTTTGGGCTTCTTGCAGGTATCTGGCTGGCTACTGTGAGAACAGGATGCTGAACTAGATGGGCCACATTGCACACCCTAAAAATGTCCCATCTTGGTCTTTTTTGTGCAAGAGCAGTTTCACACTGCAACCACACCCCCAAAAGTGCTTTTCTCAGGGCTATGATCCTGTGTGACACCTCAGATCGTGCATTTTGGGGTGCGGTGCTAAAAAAAGAGTGCATTTTGGGCTCTGTGTTCTCGCATGGGTCACGTGAGTCACACAGGGATACGGCCAGGAAGACACACACACACCAGTTTTGGGACTCCACATGTTGGAGGGTATGACATTGGCCTAATCCAGTAGGCTCTTGAGTTCTTATAAAAGGAGTAAGGGACAGAAATACTTAAGGATGCTGGAGTGTTTTTAAGTGAACAGACCTGATTTGCACTTTCCAGACTAATCTGCAAATTGAAATGCAGTATGCTTGGGTTTTTGTGATTTGAATTTTGCAAAATGTAGGGCCACAGTCTCTATCACTCTCTTTTATCGGAGAAAGGAGAGACCATGGCTCTAGGCTTACTTACCACTGTGAGAACAGGGTGATGGACGTGACGGGCCATTGACCTGATCCAGCAGGCTCTTCATGTTCTTATGCAGCCTTCTCTGGTCACCGCACACCATGCTGCCGCCATTACTGTTTGCTGGAGGTGTGGTTCACTGAGGAACATTCGGGGCACATTCCTTTGAAACATGAAAAGTTCTGCATCGCAGTCAGCTGCAGATTGTCTTTAGCATTGAATTTGTTTCCATTATGCCTGTACTCTTCGCTGACAAGCTGGAAGCACATAAAATAATGGAACAGCATAACGAATAATAGGAAAGATGAGCAGTAAGCGGTCAAAGGATTTGCTCAGTATGCAGGTCCACAGTCTGCTTCAGCCCTTCAGACAATCACTTTTCATAATGGGCCATTTATCACAACAAATATCTGTATACATAAAAGATAAGTGGATGTTGAATATGTGGTTTTAACAACTTTCTAAGCACCACCAGCAATATGTTATTTTCTTTTATCTCTCCTGTATATCTGTTTATCAGGGGAGTGTCATTGGGTGTATCCCAGTGGAACCAAATGGGTTCTAATCAACTGCTAAGAAAATGAGACACAGCAGTAGGGGAAAATGGATAGCATGATAGAAACTCCCCTGTGAATGGATCACTCTTCAGTGTTCCCAGGTTTTGTGCTGAAATAAATGTGGGTATTGTTGTTGTTGTTTTTTTAATTTTTAATTTAGGCCACACAGGACATTATTATTATTATTATTATTATTATTTATTCAACTTATAGATCACCCTATACCCGGAGGTCTCAGGGCGGTTCACAACAAGACCACAACATATAAAATCAAACCAAAAGCAATAACCCAATAACCCCCCCCAAAAAAGACACATTCTAAAAGGGTGTTGGGTGTCAATAAGATCAACCAAAGGCCTGGTTAAAAAGGAACATTTTTGCCTGGCACCTAAAGATGTATAATGCGAACTTCCCTGGGGAGAGCATTCCATAGAAAGGGAGCCACTGAGAGCCACTGCAGAGAAGACCAGTTTGTGTATTGCCACCCTCCAGACCTCTCAAGGAGGAGGCATATGAAAGATGGCCTCAAAAGATGACCTCAGCGACCGTGTAGGTTCATATGGGAAGATGCGCAGCTCGCTTGTAGACAACAACTGTGGGGTTATCTATTTATGGTTAGGCATTGGCAGCTGCTTCCGATACTGTGTATAGTTCTGATCACCTCACCTCAAGAAGGATATTCGAGAGTAGGGAAAGATTCAGAAAAAAAGGCAATCAAAGTGATCAAGAGGTTGAGGCAATTCTCCTGTGAGGGAAGGCTACAGGATTTGGGCCTTTTTAGAATAGAATAGAATAGAATAGAATAGAATATATTTTATTGTCATTGTCCCCTTCGGGGACAACGAAATTACTTGGCTGCTCCATCCACCCAGATAGGGCACTCCACGCAAAAACAAAACAACTACAAAAACACTGATTAAAACCATACACACTGATTAAAACCATACAATGATAAAACATAACAATGATAAAACATAAGGTAAGATTAGATGACTTCAAAGTCCAGGCTTCCCATTCAAGGCCGCGATTGCTCTGGAGAAGAAGCTGTTTCTAAGACGGCTTGTTCTTGTTGTCATCGTCCTGTATCTCCGTCCCGATGGCAAAAGTTCAAAGAGACGGTGACCAGGATGCGATGGATCTTTCACTATGTCCAGTGCCTTTCTGTGGCACCTCATGGCATAAATCTGCTCTAAGGTGGAGAGCGAGCAGCCAACAATGCTCTCTGCTGCCTTAACAACTCTGTCCAACCCCATCCTGTCCTTGGTATTTAGAGAATTTAGAGAAAAGGCGAGTAAGAGGTGGCATGATTTGTTGTTGTTGTTGTTTAGTCGTTTAGTAGTGTCCGATTCTTCGTGACCCTCTGGACCAGAGCACGCCAGGCACTCCTGTCTTCCACTGCCTCCTGCAGTTTGGTCAGACTCATGTTGATGGCTTCGAGAACACTGTCCAACCATCTCATCCTCTGTCGTCCCCTTCTCCTTGTGCCCTCAATCTTTCCCAGCATCAGGGTCTTTTCCAGGGAGTCTTCTCTTCTCATGAGGTGGCCAAAGTATTGGAGCCTCAGCTTCAGGATCTGTCCTTCCAGTGAGCACTCCTGGCTGATTTCCTTCAGAATGGATAGGTTTGAACTTCTTGCAGTCCATGGGACTCTCAAGAGTCTCCTCCAGCACCATAATTCAAAAGCATCAATTCTTCGGCGATAAAGATGTATAAAATTAGGTGTGGCGAAAGTGCATAGATAGAACTCTTTCTCCCTCTCCCATAATATTAGCACTTGGGCCATCTGACGATGCTGAAGGTCGGAAGAAACAGGGCAGACAAAAGAAAGAACTTGAGTTAAACACAGCACACAGGTTAAACTATGGAATTTGTTTCCACAAGGAATAGTGACAGCCAGCAGCTTGGATGGCTTTCAAAGAGGATTGGATGAATCTGGGGAGGATAAGGCGATGAATGGCTACTTTATAATGATGGCTGTATGGTCTACATTTTCAGGCAGTATGCCTCTGACTGGCAGCCGCTGGGTAGGGAGTGTGCAGTTGAACTCAGGTCCTGCTTCTGGGCTCCCCATAAGTATCTGGTTTGCCACTGTGGAAACAGCATTCTAATCTAGATCTGCTGGATCTTTGCCCTGATCCAGCACGCTCCTCTTGTGTTTTTATGAATGTTGAAAAGAACTGGCGACAGAGGAAGAATGGCAGAATTCCAAGTCTTATTTATAGGCGTGTTTGTGTGTTTCCTCTGCTTTGATTGGAAAAGGTATAGAGCCCTCAGTTTACAAATATAGTCGTACCTTTGTTTTTGAACAGCTTAGTTCTCAAACGTTTTGGCTCCCAAACGCCGCAAACCCAGAACTGAGTGTTCCAGTTTGCGAACTATTTTTGGAAGCTGAACATCCAATGGGGCTTCCATGGCTTCTGATTGACTACAGGAGCTTCCTGCAGCCAATCAGAAGGCACACATTGGTTTCCGAACGTTTTGGAAGTTGAACGGACTTCTGGAACGGATTCCGTTCAACTTCTGAGGTACGACTGTACCAGAGGTGGTTCAAAAGTTAACACGAGTTAAGAGGGGCGTTTAACAATAAAACATTATACATAGGCAGTATTAGACTCATTTAATCTCTCTTTCATCCCAATATTTAATTATATACAATAGAAGGCTAGATCTCTCATAGGGTTGGCTGGAGTGATAACTTTTGGCTTTTGATTGTGAAAACAAGTCCTTAGGTTTGTTACTGTTGTTTAGGAATTCAAGCTACACCATCACTTAGCTATGCCTTAATGAAGCGTCTAAGCAGAAGGAGAGCGATTTGCCCTGTTAATGGTTAGGTGAGCCACCCACGTTGCTTAATGGGCACATAGAAATGCCCTTTCCTGCAGTCAGATAAACATGACTTAATGCTTAATTGTATCTGTCTGTACATTGTGCAGCCAGATAAAAATGTGAGGGCCTCTGTTTCCATATGACTTAGCATTGCTGTCTCATAGTTAAAATCAGAAGATTACTTTCATTTAGTAAACAGTTGCCCTGTTTGCTAGGCATATTATAAGTCCAATGGAGGAAAGTCCCAACAAAGTTTTTGCCACAGATCATTATTTTCATTGATAATTAGCAAGAAAAGAATGAAGCACAAAATCTCTGGCATTCCACCAATAAGAAAACATCCATAGTTTGTTCTAGTGCAATTTGCAGTAAGGAAGGGGGAGTTCCTATTGGAGCTAATTGGACTGCATCAGAGGGATGCATGCCAAGGTCCCAATCCATATATCTCCACCTGCAAGTGCCTGATTTTTTTTTTATAAAAAATATAAGCCATTAATTACTAATTACATGAACAGTGTCTTGTCTGCTTTGGCTGTCATTTCCTTCCAATTCATTTTGTTCTTAAGTGTATCCTTGGGCCATCCTGCTCTTCAATTTCCCAAAATTCAAATCACTTAATAATTATAGAAGGGAAATGCATTTTTAAAAAAAATGAAATTATTGAGCTCCTCAGGGAAAGCTCCAAGATCAGGAGAAAATTGTTTCTGCTTTGAGCCTGAATCTCAGTAGGTAAGATGAGTTAAGCAGGTTAAGGGGGCTAGAGGGGGAAATCAAGAAATGTTACAGTCAACGGCAGTTTTTGTTGTAATATACAGTTACTGATTTAAAATCACATGCATGAAAGGGTTAACCTGAGCCCTGAGCTCAAGATAACAGAGTGGATGGGGTTTTGCAGGCCCTCATCAGCCTCTGCTCCCCACTTCCCCAGTCTTTCTCTTCCTGGAAATAGCAAAGAAGGAGCCATGCGGCTTTGGCTCCCAGCTAGCTGATCCTGGGATTTTATAGCCTGTGTCTTTGCTAACCCAAAGATTGTATGATCCTTTTTGTAAGGACTTTACTTTTTAAGTCATTTGGAACTTTTTTCCATTTTTGCTTTACTGCCAGAGGATGTAGACTTATTTGCTGCAACTTCTAGAAACTTTGTGAGTAAAACATTCGCTTATTTGCTAAGCTAAGTGTCTGTGATTTATTCTAGCCTAAGTATTTTTTGTAGGCAACAGTCATTTAAATGTGATGAGGAGAGGTGTAAATCTAACCAAGATTTAATGTGTTTGGAGCAATTGCTTAACTCTCCTATGAGAGACTAAGAAATTTCTCTTCCACACTAACTTAAAACACATAACATGAATACACATATGCCACACACAAACACAAAGTCTCTGGCAAACTGATTGTATGAACCCTGAAATCTTGTAGGGTCTCTTTAGGTAATTTTCAAAGAAATGAAAGTTTCATTTTTCACCAATGATCGTATGGAGGAATACCTAAGGTAATGATTACGGAAGTTGGAGAATTCCAAACTGAAACGGGCACAGAAATTGCCACTGTTTGCATATTCACTCATTGTCAGGCCGGGATTAACTTCATGCAAATGCAAGCAAATAGCTGACACTGAATTTCAAAGCTGTGAATATCTAACCCTAATTAGTGTAACTAATTATGCTAATTACACTTTTACATTACTTGGATGCAAGTTCCATTGAACATAGTGCAACTTGCTTCTGAGTAAACATGCATAGGATTACCCTGTAAATCTAATACACAAGATTGGGTTTTGGCTCTATGTTCCCTTGATGCAATTGCTGTTTTGCTTCCTCTGTGGTTCCCACTCTTTCTTAAAGCAGCAGCTCCTATAATCTGGAGCTTCTCCAAACTTTGAAATTCCCTCCCCCCTTTCTAAATTTATAATGCCTTCTGGGGATCCCCTGTTCAGTGCCACTCTCCCAGCAAAGATCATTGCACACAATTGCATGTCCAAACTCTCTGCTGCATGCTAGGATTTGTGGGGTGAAGTAATGCATTAGAAGTCTAGCAGAGTAGCCTTGCATCTGCTCTGAAGCCCCAGTGAATTCAATGGCACTTATTTGAGCCATTGTAAAGCCAGACCCGGGGACACGTAAAATCAAAGAAGCAGGTCTTTCTGGATTCCATCCTTCTCAGATCACAATGGGCTAATGGAAAGAGGGCCCATGGCTGCAGGCATTCATTATACCCAGATTTTGGCAGATTGGTGAGAGAGGCACAACTTTAGTCAGGATCTATGAAAGTCTGTATTGATATGCCCCCATCAACAGGAGGTTGATGTGCAGGCGGTTTCACAGCCAAACATCAAATCTGTAAAGACCCTGCCAAATACTGTTATCCACTTGCCCCTAGGCTTTGTACACACAGCAGTTTCAAGTGGATTGGAGGCACCCGGTGCTATTTTTCTAGAAAAAGAGGTGCCACAAGCTTCTCCCTTGTTCTATTAGAATGGCAATGTCACCCACCTAAGAGGTGCCGGAGCTGAGCTCCGGCTGGAAAATGAGAGAGCCCTGTATGCACCCCATGTGTGCATGTTTTGTTGCTGAGGCCAAAGACACTTTGTCAGATACTTTGAAGTTCACAGCATGCTATTCTTTGAAAGAGAACTACTTGAAAATGTACTCCCCTATTTTTGGAGACTCAGATTTAAGAAAATGGGGGGAGATGGCCCCATGTATAAGATGCCCCTTAATTTCTGACATTATTTTTTAGGAAAAAAACCTAGTTTTATACACAGAAAAATAAGGTACTTTGAAATCTCCTCCTGTAATTAATTAATTAATTAATTAATCGATTGGTTGTATTTCTATGCCACTTTTCATTCAGATTATCTCAAAGCGGCTTACAAACAATAAATTTTGTTGTTGCCATTTGTCAACCTGGGGAGACGATGCAGGAGTACACCTTTGGAGGTGAAGTCAAACTGTTGGAAGTTTGCAGCACCTGCTGTGGCTGTAGAGACTGCATCTTCTGTTGTCCTCTTTTTCTGGAGATACATTCCTCTTTTTTGGGTGATGCGGAAGTGGTCAAACTACCAGGGCAGGGTGGGATTTGGAGGGGAGAAGGAGAGGGATGGTGTACCAGTGGCCTTTGTATTGAGTCACTCCAGCTGTGCGCCCCCAAACTGAGTCCCTGCCTAATGCCTTGTTTATTCTGAGAATAAATGTAAGCAAAATGTTTCTGACTAACATTTACAATGACTAAAACAATTAACTGTTCTTCTCTTCATTTTCCAACCTCTGCCATGCAGCAATTGGGAGAAAGCTAAACAAAAAGGGAGATATTAGTGTTGCATTCATGAGATCAACGGCTTTATCAAAACAAGTCTGTAAGAATGATTTGTGCCCATTATCTCTTCCCAGTCTCCCAAATGCCACACAATGGGTGTTGAAGAGTCACACTGTGTGTAGTGAGAGTGCACTTAATCCCTATCCGCCCACCGATGAAAGGCTCATTTCAGAATATAAAAAGTTTTTAGTCACAAAATTAGTGCTGATCAGATGCTGTGTTAACTTTTGTAGATTAAACTGGAGCTATTCTGCAAACTAAACTGGTTTTATTCTAAGCTTATTCTGCAGACCCTCCAAGTGTCCTTGTTATTCAGGGACAGTCCCAGATTTACAAAAGCTGTCCTGGTTTCTGCTTTGATCCCAGAATGTCCCGCTTTTCCTTAGGACGTCCCTTTTTTCATCAGAGAAATGTTGGAGAGTATGGAGTTATGCGACCCCGAGCCAAGGAGATAAGCAATTACAGGTATATTCTAGGCTGTATCAGTGGAAGTTTATTGTCCAGATCAAGGGAAGTAATAGAACCATTCTATTCTGCTTTGGTCATACGACTCCTGGAGTACTGTGTCCAGTTCTGGGTGCCACAATTTTAAAAGGATATTGACATTGAAGATTTTTAAGCAGAGGTTGGATGGCCATCGGTCATGGATGTTTTAGTTGTGATTCTTATGATTGCAGAGGTTGGACTAGATGAACCTCAGGATCCCTTCAATCTATGATCATACTGAATTAGATCTTCTGATGAGGTGCTATCTGCAGGTGGCCCTCTCCTGCAGAGCACGGTGATTGATTAGGTGTATAAGAGGTGAGGCAATCTTTTAGGTATCCTCGTCTTGAGCTTTGGAGGGCTATGCATACCAGCGCCAGCATCTTATATTTAGCCCAGCAGCTAAGCCTTTTCTTATACATAATTGTGTTTATTCATTTTTCAATCAGATAAAATAACAGTGATCCCAGAGAAGGCACTCACTTGGGAGCCTGCAACGCAATTTGCTACTTCTGCATTCCTCAGCACCTAGTGACCGAGCTCCATTTTCAGAAGGCTGTCACAGAGAAGAATAAAAATGACAAAACATCTGCTTTTATAAAATTGTTTACCTTCATCCAACTTTCCAGTCACTTTTCTGTTTGTGGAATCCGGCTTGATGTACCCTGGGGACACACATTTTAACAAACCGTCATCCTGAGATGCCTTTGGAATTCTTCCATGACTTAAGCTGTGCATAAGCTTTTGGGATGTTTCTGTACTTTTCACAGTTGCCAGGAGCAGTTTCCTGACAAATGTCTGTAAGTCTGTAATTCTGGGAAATACATTTTGAATTAGCTTCTTTAAAAAAAAACCTTGCAAGTATAGCTTCTATAGGTCAACGTTAATGGGTCAATCACACCCCTTACCCTGCTTTTTATATTTGTTCTGAAGCAGGGATGGGTGAAACAGTCCCAATCCTGTCCCAAATCTGTGTGCATTTTTTTAAAGGAAGAAAAGCTTAAAAAATAAATAAATCAGCATGCTTTCCAAACATTTAAATTAACTGGCTCATCTGAAAGCTTCCCTGTTTATTTCTTGCTTTGAAGACATTTTTGCTTTGCTGCACTCATCAAAATGTTTGAGCGAAAAGCCCTTGGAAGGAGCGGTAGCCTTAGAGATATTGTATTGCAAAAGTGGCTCCCTGGGTAGCGTGGAGCTGCTATGCTGACTTCCTGGCAGGTGGGTCACTGTTGCTTATGGGGAGGGAGAGCGGGAAAGTGGTGAAGAGGTTGGCATGGTGCAAACTCACTGGCAGGACTGCTGTATTGTACTCTGCACTCCTATGGAACTCCATCTTCCTATGACTCCTTCCACCCTCATCATGGCAACAGCACTTCAATAACTTGAAAATGTGAGCTTACTGTAAAAATCTGTTATTATGGTACTGCTTCTCATTGCAAGGCAATTGTGCACCCACCAAAATTCCATGTACTGTAGGTGAATGTGATATGTTAATGTGGGGAGTTGCAGGCACAGGCCTGGCCTGGATGTTGGAGAATGCTTGGAATAAACGGCTGTTGAAAACCCAGAAAGAAAGAAAGAAAGAAAGAAAGAAAGAAAGAAAGAAAGAAAGAAAACATGTCTAATATCTATTGAACCTTTCCCTACAGCTTCTGAAAGGTAAGGGTTTTTTTTGTTCCTTGGGTTGGGGGTGGGATGAACTGGAAGGAAGGGCTGAGTGTTGATGCAATGGAGCAAAATACATTTCTTTTCCTTATGTGAAAAATATGGACATTTTACCGCACTTTGATTGATTTGGTAGGGTGTCCAGGGGCCAGATGAATTGCTTTTGGATCAGATCTGGCTGACCATTAGGTCATTGCTGATACATGGAGGATCAAGCTGTACAGTAAATAAATGGCCACAGTATTTTGGCAAAATGCTGAAAATGAATCCATGAACTTGCCTGAATCTTAGCTCAGTGCCCTCAAGGATGTTTCTTCCTTTCTGGATGGTTAAACCTTTGCTGGTTACCTTTGCCGGTTAGTATGATCGGTTCGCCAAAGTGGGAGATGGAAAGAGTCAAGTTAAAGAAGTTCATTAATAGACACGAAGAGCCTTTGAACAGTGAAATTACTTGGCAGTGGGGAGGGAAGGCTATTGATCGAATGAATAATTTACTTGTACAATGTACGAGGGCATTGCCTTGGGCAATGGGTGTGCTGTTACTCTTGTGAAGATTGCTGTTTGCTGCAGTTTGATCTTTAAAGTTCACTTTGTTTGGCCCACATATCTTTTTTGAATGTTTAATAATTTGGCCTTCCAATTTTCCTGAAGTGACTCACCTAAGTGTTTCCTTAAAACTTCCTTTGTGATTCTCTGTTGCGTGTGCTTTGACTTCTCTAGCTGAGTCACCATTCTCTTTTGCTGCCCCTTGGGCCTGGAACTCCTGCCGCCCCCCAATACTTCTGTAGCGTCAGTTCCCTCTTTCTTCATTCAGAGCCACCTTTCGTTTGAAGTAGAGATTAAAGCTGATCCAGAATTGCTGGGAAAAAATTTTCCCCACAGAGAAAACTTCTGAGAGTTGTTTTTTCCCTGTCACCCCCTTAGAAAAAGGCCACTAGGAAGAATTTTTTTTTTAAATGTTCTCCACCATTTTTTGTGGTGACAACTCCCAATGTCCAAAAATGATGCTAGAGTTCCTGGGTGTTGTGGAGGATACAAAATGGTGGCCAGGTTGCAAACACTGTTTCTGCCACTTGCAGCACCAAAATGTGGGGGGAAGCCTTGAGAAAAAGAAGAAGCTGGATTATTGCTACTGAACCCTACCCCTCAGAAAATGTTGGCTAATTTATTCTCCCTCTGAATACAATGTGCTGAATTAGCCGCACCCCAACATCTCTGCCTGCAAATAGTTGGAATATGTTGAGAGGCCCTTTGCACACAACTCTAGTAGAAATGGGGGTGAAGTCTCACACAGAAGATTTGCTTCAGAATCAGAAGGATGGGTAATTTGGTGTGAAATGACCTCCAAAAACACCTCCCCTCTTGATTTTATTGCCTTTCTTGCTGTTTGCTGCCAGAATGATCCATGAATCTCTTGCCAGGGAGTAGGAAATATCTGTCCCAGTGGTGGGTGGGAAGAAAGAGGTGTATGGACCGCCTGGGGCACACATGAGGAATTCTTCTCTGGCTCAGATTAAAATCCAAAATGGATAACAATTTGGAATTGTAATGGGTTCCTTGTGTTTGAGGTGAGTGTTATGAATTCCTGTAATCCTTTCTGGTTGATTTACCCAACCCAAAGAGTGCTCACTAATGGTTCTTCATCATCCTTAAAAAAAAAGTTGACATTTGGGGTGCCAAAGGGTTATGTCCTGGACCTGCTGTTGTTCAACATCTTTATAAATGACTTGGATGAAGGCATTGAGGAGATGCTAATCAAATTTGCGGATGACACCAGACTGGGAGAGGTAGCTAATACTGCAGCAGATAGAATCAGGATTCAAGATGACCATAATAGATTGGAAGGAGTTGAATTTATTTAGCCTGGATAAGAGGAGCCTGAGAGGAAATATGAGAGCCACTTGTGAGTCCAAGAATTGTGCTCCCCAGTCCCCAACCCGCAGACAAATAAAGGACCACAAAGACTGGTTTGGATCAAAACAGGCCACTGAATACAGATGAAAGAGGTTTGGCTTGGGCATGGGGCAATCAAAATACTTCCAGCTCACCCACCAGAAGTGGCACATAGGTCAATCCAGGTGGTTGTGGGGGTTCCCTAAGACTTACATCAAATAGGGTGACCCCTGCAGGAACTGCTGTCTGGGGGAGCACCCTTGGCCCTGGCCCTGGCCCGGCCTGGGCACGTGGACATGAACACCCCCCAAAAAAACCTTTACTGGGATACCCCAGTGTTTGGAGGGGCAGGCAGAGACTACAACCTCCCCTCCATCCAAGAGAAAGGATTGCCCTGATGCCCAACCCAGTTGTAACAATTGCTATGAGTTAGGCAAAACAACAGGGCTGTAGCCAATTGGCCTGGTGGAGAAATTCCTACCCAGCCACATAAAACGATGACCACCGTAGCCACAGTGAAGTCCTTAACCAGCAACTTGAACCAAGGGAAGCTGGGTGGGGAACCCGATGAGGTAAAAGCAGGTGGGGACCCTAGTGAGGGTTGTTTAAATGGCCAGGGAATGGACCCAAGGGAAGCCTTCCTGCTCCGCCCCCCAGCCCAGCCCGTGTCCTAGCCTGCATCCCCATTTGCTGATCCGGATGGGGCATGAATGCCTCAATTCCCTTGCAACACCGCTGCACCGAAAGGGTGAGTGGACTTTCCAATATATAAAGGGCTGCCCACATGGAAGATTGAGCTAGCTTGTTTCCTCCTGATCTGGAGGGTAGGACCTGAACTAATGGATTCAAGTTACAAGAAAGGAGATTCTGACTAAGCATTACGAAGACCCTTCTGACAGTAAGAGCTGGAACAGTGGAATGGTCTCTCCTGGGAGGTGGTGGACTCTCCTTCATGGGAGGTTTTTAAGCAGAGGTAAAATGGCCATCTGTCATGAATGCTTTAGTTTTGTTTCCTACATTGCAGTAGGTGATGACCCTACATTGATGACCCTTGAGGTCCATTCTAACTCTACAATTCTTTGCCACTGTGTATACTCTGCTCCACCTCATGAGAAGAGAAGACTCCCTAGAAAAGACCCTGATGTTGGGAAAGATTGAGGGCACAAGGAGAAGAGGACGACAGAGGATGAGATGGATGGACATTGTTCTCGAAGCTACTAACATGAGTTTGGCCAAACTATGAGAGGCAGTGAAGGATAGGCGTGCCTGGCGTGCTCTGGTCCATGGGGTCACGAAGAGTCGGACACGACTGAACGACTGAACAACAACAACAATACTCTGCTCTCTAAGCTATTTTGAGATCTGCCCCCTCTGACTGTTCAAGAGCTAGCATCCTTTGAATCAAAAGCAGTTACCCCTGAATAAATATGCCTCTCTCCAGGTTCTGCATTATTATTATGGGTATGAACAAACTGCCCTTTACTGCTGCCAACGCATCTCACTAGGATTATTTAATCAGTCATCACAAAACCTCTCCATAATGTCAAGATGATTCTCCCAGTTTTTCCTATGGAGAAATAGGAGATAAAGTGACCTCCTTAAGTTCTCTCATTGAGTCATGCAGAAGGAGAAATTCCACCTGTGCCTCAAAAGGAAAATATCTCCCTTTTCATGCTATAAAGAGAATAGTAGCTTATTAGCGTATCAAATACCCATAAAGACTCTTCTGTTGTAGGAGGGATGACATACTGCCTTTTCTCCTCACCCAGTTATGCTTTTATCCTTAGATCAGTGAACTCCCCCTTCTGACTCATATAATAAGCCAAATGTAAAGGACCCCAAATTCTAGTCACAGAGTGCAAAGTAATGGCTTCAGAAGCTTGTGCCTCCATGCCAGCATTCACTATTCTTTATAAGGATAACTTTAAATGATCCAGATTCCAAGTGTAGTCCACACTTTGCTTCCTGGATTTCTAATCAGCCTCAAATTGCATGTTATTCTGATGGGATGTATTCTCAAGAGTACATCTCATTATGTTCATCCACCAAAAGAGAGAGAGGTAGGTCTAGCAGAAATATTAACCTCAGGTAGGTGAGTCATGTAGCTACGCAATACATTTCTATGGGCATAAAAGGCACATTCCACTGGAATATCATAAAATAATAAGCTGCCTGGCTAGATCAGACCAAGTATAAGAGCATGAGAAGAGCCTGCTGGATCAGGCGAATGCTCCATCTAGTCCAACAGTTCTCACAGGGATACCCGTGCTATAGTGCAAGTGTGGGGGATATTTGAGCCCCCCAGATGTTAATGAACTACAACTCCCATCAGCCTGAGCAAGCATAGTCAATGGCCAGGAATGATGGGAGTTGTAGGTTCCCCCCTCACTGCTATATTACCATGCTACATAGGTAACAAATGTTGCATATTGTGAGTCTCTGAACACAATCTGCTTGGTTTATTTCCCTTCTCAGAAACTTGAGGATATCCTTCCAGAAACCAAACAGACATTGAGAATAATATGGTTAAAGTCAAGCCACTGCAACTCCCACTGATGTCTGTGAGTCAGTTAAATACATGCTTGACTCTGCCATTGAATTTAATGGGACTTAAAAGCTGTTATGCTGCTACCCACATACCTGGGAATAAACCCCAGTAAGTTCATTGTGACTTACCTCTGAGTAGATGTTGTGCTTCTGTAGTATGAAAGTTCCCCACCTTCACCTGGGGCTATGTTTACTCCCTTTTCTTGGCTTTCCCTCTTCTTCTCTCCATCCTTCTTACTAGATTATTGAATTCCACTCACATTGTTCTTGGCCCCTTCATAAGAGAGTTCACCATCCTATCTCCTTTCTAAGCACCCTATACTCCTTGCATGCCTAAAGCCTGTGACAAAGGTGCCATTTATCCAGTAGACGTGTGAACCCTAGGTACGTTCCCAATGCATAGATGAAAAAGCCAAGCTATGATTAAATAGATGCCACCAGACTAAGGGCTTTGGGCAGTATGTTATTGATAATGCAGAGCCCCTACTCCAGATTTTTCCATTAGACTTTGTATACTCTGTGTACCTAAAACACACACACACACACACACACACACACACACACAGCCAGCAGTGAGGGGATAGGAAAAAAAACAATTTTTAATTCTTTCTTTTTACATAAGAGGAAAGGTAGGCATCAGAAATTAGGTAAGCATGCAGATTACAGATGCAAATAATTAGAACTCAAGGAGCTAGCTCGAGCCTGACCCCTTTTCTGAGTTTGTGGACGTGTTTGCAGACATTTATATGCAGGAACCAGGCAGTTTTGATTTACATATAAATAGCAGTGTAGAACACATTTACTTTTTTTTGTAGCCAGAAATTGCTAAAAGTGCAACAGGAAAGTGAATTGTTACAACATATTCTGGTCTGGCTGCAATTTATTGCTCTCTGGACTCTGCTGCAACAATTGAACTTGTTTGGCTTGACAGCTAATCTGATTGCTAAGTATCGAAAAAATTCTTTTTTACACATGGGGAAATTGTAACTCTTTCTGGGTAGGAAGCCACCAAGTATTGCTGTCACTGAGTCTCCGTTCATTTCCATAAACAAAAAACTGATTCACAGATACGCGCTCACCCACACGACTGCTCTGCCACACAGCTGTGGCCCCTACCAGCTACCATAGGAACATAAGAAGAGACTGCTGGATCAGGCCACTAGCCCATCTAAGTCCAGCATCCTGTTCCCACAGTGGGAAACCAGCAAGCAGGAGTTGAGCACAAGAGCATTTTCCTCTCCTGTGGTTCCCAGCAACTGGTATTCAGAAGCACCGCTGCCTTCAACAGTGGTGGCAGAGCATAGCCAGTCATTGCTGGTAGCCATTGATAGCTCATGAATTTGTCTAATTAAAGCCATCCAGGTTGATAGCCATCATTGCCTCTTGTGGGAGCGAGTTCCACTGTGCGCTGCATGAAGAACCACTTTGTGAAGAAGGACCGGTTGACTAGCAGAATGTTTGAAGACGGCAGACCCTCCAAGTGTCCCTATTTTCCAGGGGCAGTTCCATATTTACAAAGGCTGTCCCAGTTTCTGTTTTGATCACTGAATGTCCCGCTTTTCCTTAGCTTAGGACAGTGATGGCTAACCTTGACACTCCAGATGTTTTGGGACTACAACTCCCATCATCCCTGACCACTGGTCCTGTTAGCTAGGGATGATGGGAGTTGTAGTTCCAAAACATCTGGAGTGTCAAGGTTAGCCATCACTGGCTTAGGATGTCCCTATTTTCATTGGAGAAATGTTGGAGGGTATGGAGTTATGTGACCCCCAAGCCAAGGAGATAAGTAACTATACAATGTTCAGAAGACATCTGAAGGCAGCCCTATATAGGGAATGTTTAATGTTTTATTATGTTTTTATATATGTTAAAATCTGCCCAGAGTGGCTGGGGCAGGGTAATAATAATAATAATAATAATAATAATAATAATAATAGAATTGGATTTCCCTATTTTCGTCAGAGAAATGTTGGAGGCTATGAGAAGAGGTTGCGGGAGAGAGGAGTAAATTTAAGTTGCGGCAACAAAATGAACATTTGAAAACAGAACGAGAAAAAGTCAAGTGGAGAAAGCAAGGGCCGCTGGAGTATTTAGATATAAAACATTCATTTGTCCCTAATTGTAACTGGAGTGCAATAAGCGAAGCACTGGGCTCCGTATTAAGGTGGCATCGTTCTGTGTCATCACCATGTCTCCATTAGCAGCACTTAACAAAAGCAGGAGCAGTTGGCACGAATGAAAGGACTTGGTAGAAGAAAACACTTAAAGCTCTAGTTGAAACACTCATGAGCTGAAACCGTGTGGTGTAGCACTTAACTCCCATTAACATACTGCTGGGTAAGACAACTGCCGTTTCTGCTGCATGGAGCTTTTTTCATCCCTCTCGGTTCTTTCCATTCTTAATTGGATCACATTGGCCTATTAATTTAAATAGCTGCGGAATGTATAAAGTCGTGAATCTCAACTTGTGATGTGGAATTATGGGTAGAAGCACAAACTCGTCTAGACTGTGGTTCAGTTCTCCCTCTTTGTCATGAAGGCCACTGAGTGGGCCAACCTTTCTCTCTCTCCCTCTCCCACTCTCTGCCTAAACAACCTCAGAGGGTTGTTGTGAGGCTAAAATAGGAGAGAGGCTCACTCATGCCCCCCCATGTTCTTTGGAGGAAAGGCAGGATATAGATGTAATAAATATATAATATAATAAGTTAAAGCTGGAGGTACATAGATAGTTCTGCCCCCAACCTCGGGCATGGCCATGAGGAAGAGTTTGAAAGCTTCAATTTCTACTTCAGGTTAATTTTCATCCAAACACTAAGCTATGAGAGACCATTTTTTCCTGTGAGTCCTAGAAGACCTACCGTACTTCTTGCTTTGCTGGCTTATTTCCACCTGGCCTGTGATAAAGGGGCCCTGGCTGACTCCTGCTACAAAAGCTGCTGATGTTGCCGGGGCCAAAAACCATCTTTAATTGCAAATCCTACAAGACACAGGTGGCGCTGTGGGTTAAACCACAGAGCCTAGGGCTTGCCAATCAGAAGGTCGGAGGTTCGAATCCCCGTGACGGGGTGAGCTCCCGTTGCTTGGTCCCTATTCCTGCCAACCTAGCAGTTCGAAAACATTTCAAAGTGCAAGTGGATCAATAGATACCGCTGCAGCGGGAAGGTAAACGGCGTTTCCGTGTGCTGCTCTGGTTCGCCAGAAGCGGCTAAGTCATGCTGGCCACATGACCTGGAAGCTGTACGCCGGCTTTCGGCCAATAAAGCGAGATGAGCACCGCAACCCCAGAGTTGGACACGACTGGACCTAATGGTCAGGGGTCCCTTTACCTTTACCTTTACCTTTACAAGACCTACTGCTTAGGATGCCTAGAGACTACTTGGGTGGGTTATTGTTTCAGAGAGTTTGTTGGGATCAAGATTTAATTTTGGAGGTGCTTAATTTTCACTGTTACTGGTATTGTGTTTCTGTCTTTTTATTGTCAGACTTTAATGTGAATTATGTGAAGATTGTAATTTTTTTGTCATATACATATTGAGATGTTTTCATTTATTGTTTATGACTGCTTGATTATTGTTATGTTTTTATACATTTTTAAAATGTTGTGAGCCACCTTGAGCACCATTTAACTATGGAAACTTGAGCACTATTTAAGTATGTGGGCAGGAACCAGCGGGAATAAATGGAACCAGCCCTGTCTCATGAATGACGAAGCATGTATCAGCCCAAGCCCCAGTGATATGTGATTGTCACCGGCAGTTAATTCTGAATGGGGAGGCTTCAGTGTGCATAGGTTTTTCTTCATGCAAGCAAAGGGGCAGGGATCGCCTCTCTTATTCACACTAGTCACTTTATGCACTGAGCATGTCATAAGACTCTGAGAAGGCCAAGATTCCTCAACAAGGGTTGCAGCACATATCATAGTTTCATGAGCATGTTCTTTTTTCTTCTAGCAATCTAAAAAAAAACCAACCACCCCACTTTTGTAACTTTATTCTTTACTAGCATAGGGACTGTAGTCTATTGACTTCATATCTAAAATATGTGCTATATTTATCTCTTTTTCTCTCCAGGAGAATATACTCTGGCTCTTCCGATAAGGACAGTGGGCTCTTTCCAACGCATGTTTTAAAGCTAGTGCTTTCCCCAAGAATGCATTTTATTTTCTTCCCAAAGCTTTTGGCTTTCTTCACAATCATGATATATGAAAAACAGAAGCTTGTCATCGTGATGTAGTACAAAATGGCGGGAGGAGAGGGGGATTTGGGTAATGGATTGCAATTGGAGACATAAACATGTCATTTATTATTATGATTTTTCATAGTTTGGGAGTAGATTAAAAAGCAGGAAGGGTGGTTTCCTGATTGAAGTTGGGTTGCATTGCCCCTGGGTTTGAGAGAACCAATAAATAAAATGTTTTCATCAGCCAGTCTTTTCACCAAGCCTGCAAACCCTGCAAGTTGAGTGATCTTGATAAATTGGCAGAATTTCCTGAAGCAAAAGCGGTTAGCTATGGGCTCCAGTGTCTCTTAATATCAATGTCTTCCAGCCGTGCAATTGTTATTAGAACTCCAAATCTGATTATAATGGCACCTCACAGTGCTCTTCTAACTAAGACTGGCTGACATCAAGCATATAGGAAATCATCAGTACAGAAGCAAGTTTTATGGCCAGCTAACACAGAATTATTATTTTTTTAAAAAGCTTTTAAAAACACAGTTCTTTCACTTCACTCACTATATTTCATCTGGCAACAAACTCTTTTTGTTTTGTTTTGTTTAGGACAGACAGTGTCCAGCAATTGCTAAATACCCATTTGCTTAGCACAATTTGCAGGACAGTCTTGCAATAGAATTGCATTAGTGAACAAATTGTGGCTTGTCCAGTCAGCATGGGGAGTCAGCTGTCTGGGCCTATGTGTGGCATCCATAGACGACTGTAACAAATGCTAACACAAATGACATTCTCTCTGATCCTGAAGTTATCTCTACTTATTTATCAAAAATATTTATATCTCACAATTTCCATCCTCTCAATGGGATGCCCTAAATGGCTAACACAGCTGTTGGGCGAAAGGACTCAATAATACAATGGGTGTTTCCAGTGCAATGCAATGACTCAGGGAACATGGCAACAGCTAAAAGAGACGACCAGTGAAGTCTATCTATAACAAAAGACTCTCTGACACAGGGATGGCTAAGCTTTTCCTCCCACTGATGTTGTTGGACTACCACTTTGGTCATTCTGACCGTTAGCTTTGCTGGCTGTGGCTGATGGGAGTTAGAGTCCAACACCATCGATAGGCCACAAATTCCCTATCCTAGATTTAACATCTCCACTGAAGTGCAATAGAGCTTAAAATTACTGTATTTTAATGTTCTTTTGGAAGCCGCCCAGAGTGGCTGGGGAGACCCAGCCAGATGGGCGGGGTATAAATAATAAATTATTATTATTATTATTGCAAAAGTCCCATTCATTTTGCGGGAGTATAGGCAGAGATTTTAGTGAAGTGAAGTTTATTCACCCCCATTGATTCCACTTGGAACAAAGTTAGGCTCATGGCAGAATCTCACAAATTATGCTTGTAGGCATGTCCCAGGCAGATGTTTCCAACACAAATATTTTGCTACATTTGGAAGATCTTCCACAGTGATCAGAATGCAAACTGTCACCTTGAATTAAGTCAAAAGGAATCTTCATTACGGAAGACTTTTTAGATCTAATTAAGAGTGCTCTATATAAAAGTTAGTTTATGTCTCAGGAGAAATGAAAGGAGGTTATCGAATCCTACGCTGCATGGGTTATTGATGTGGTAAAGGTGTTTAAAATTATTCCATATAATTGTAAATGGGAAGCAAGGGATTCTTTGAATAAATTGTTTCAGACTAGATTGATGTTTTTCTGTAAAGGAAAAGACTTAAAAATCATCCATTGTGCACCATTTGAGTTTTTAAGGGCTTTGCAAATTGTGATGAGCTTTTGCTTTTTTAGAAATAGTGTATAAATATTAAAAGCGGAGTAGAATGACATGGTTTGTGCATTAATATGAAGGAAAAGCCTTTAGTCTCTCAAACTTTCTCACGTTTGACAATACTAATGTTCTGACTTAGGCTCCCCCCTGCTGTTTATTAATCGCAACGTGCCTTTGTATCAAGGACACCACAGACTTTCCTTTATTTGTGACTTCCAAAACGGCTTTTATTCCGTAGCTTTAATTATTATTGCATCTAAGCTGGCATCTGATTGATGCTGCCTGTACAGTAAAATAAAGATGGCTGTTTTTAATAACACAAAAAGTGGATTAGATTTAGACGCCCATTACACTTGACAGGAACTCTGTAGGAGATACATTTCTGTGACTTCAACTCATTGTCGCCCTGTAACATTTAAGCGCCCAAAGCCAGGTGGGTGGGACTGATAGTGTGGGTCTCTCCAATGGAACAATTTCCTCCCAATGCCAATTCCATGGAAAAGTTTGACACAATTGGCTCTGCCCTGCCTGCATTGCCTTCTGATGTTTTACCAGTGCCATGAGACGAAACCATAAAGAATAATCACTTATGGAGCTAATGTGATGTTTAAACTAAGGGCACATACTTGTCGTAAGAAGTACCTTGCTGGTTTGGACCCAAGGCCCATCTAAAGTAGCATCTTGTTCTCACAATGGCCAACCAGCTACCCATGGGAAGCTTGCAAACAGGACATGAGTGCAATGGCTCTCTTCCTACCTCTGATTCTCCACACCTGGTGTTCAGGGGCAAGCTGGCTCGTAGCTAATATCCAAACAGTAATCTGTTCCAGGTGTTTCAGGTAAAAGAAACAGAAGCTGAAGTGGACCAATATGTCAACCTGACATTCCTTGTTTAACCTTTCTTTTTTGTAGATTATTACTCTGAAGCTTATTTTATCCCTAAGGTTGCTTTGACATTAAGCTGTATCTGCTTATTTTATTCTTGATGAATCGTGTCATGCTTTGAATCATTGCAAATAGTTATTTTAGAATGAGTAAACCATTGGGAACTTGCTACTTGAATTGGCTTGTGATTCAGAGGATTCTGTGAACAACTGGAATCCTAGGAAATGGAGGGGCCCTCAGAACCTAGGAGAGGAGCCAGCTCACAGGGTGCTCTTTGCCTGTGAGAGAATACAGCTTTCCCCATTGTGGTACCTCTCAATGTTGCTGGACTGCAACTTCCGGGGGTGGGTAAGCTGTGGCCCTCCAGATGCTGTTGACTACGTCAACAATCAGGTCCAGCCCACATGGTCAACAATCAGGTCCAGCCAACATGGTCAGGCCACACATCACCAGCCTCAGATAAGTGGAGCCCTGCTGGATCAGGCCAAAGGCCCATCTAGTCCAGCAATCTGTTCTCAAAGGGGCCAATAGATGCCTATGGAAAGCCCGAACATCACACATCAACCTACCCATCTCATCCTTTCCTGGGATAATCTTTGGAAGCATTCATGTGCATGTCTGATTTGGGGCATGTAGCAGCTGTGGAAAGGGCCTTCTCAGTTGTGGCATTCTGCTTATGGAATTATCGCTCCAACAAGGTTTGCCAGGCGCTTATGTCAAATGTCTTTCTGATGCCTGCTGTGGATCTTCTTGTTCACTGAGAACTTTTAATTCAGTGAGATGTTCTTGTCCTGCTGTAGTCTCCCCTTTTATTTGAGGCACCCAGAGGGGCTGGGGACACCCAGTCAGATGGGGAGAGTATAAATACTAAAATTGTTATTATTATTATTGATTGTTTTATCGCTTTTTAAGAGAACTGCTTTGGAAATACTTATGGAAGGGTGGCATATAAGTGCATTAAACAAACACATGCATATGTTTGAAGACATGTTTTTCAGTTTCTTTTCTTGTAATAAGTTGCTGTAAGAATGGAACAAACTTGAAACTATTGGCACTGCAGTACTAAAAAATACTTCATAGTCACAAAACAAGCCCAAACTCTATAAAATACCACACATTTTCATGGGGCATATAAATAATTAACGGAGCACATTGATTATGCTGGTGTGCAGTAAACAGAGTAGTCAATGCAATGCTGAGTGAGATGTCTTTCTGGTGCCTCCATTGGAGACTCCTGAATATATACAATATTTTTTATATAAAAAGATCCATCTCTGTCAATTGGAAAAACAGAGAATCACTAATAAAATAAATGCCATTCCCCTGTTCTAAGTGGAAGCTGGAAAATAACATTTAACAAATTATTCCTAGTAGGAAATAATCAAAATGATAAAAATGCACTTGACAGAATCCCTTTAAATGAATACAGATTGAGAGATTATTAATGATCCTTGGCTTCAATAAACCCTTTGATGATTCTTAACACTCTCCAAATTAAATGTGGGGGGAAACAGCTTCCTTGTTTTACTCTGTGAGAGTATTCTGTGGGAGTATTTGCTCCATGTACAGTCAAAAAGCTCTGCTCAGCCAGACAGGTGAAGGCATAGCGTGTGAAGATGCCACTCGTTAATGTCCCCCTTCCCTACCTGCTTCTCCCTCAGCTTCCCACGTTGAGCACAAAGGTCTGGAACTCAGTCGGGCTCCCAGTCTCTGGGAGGTCTCCAAGCTGAGTGCATTTATCCAACCATCCAACCTTCCCATTCAATGGCGCAAGACTAGAGGTGAAGCAGTTAGGGCTGGCATGCATGGCTGCATGCTCCCTACAGAGTTTCTGCCCTCATGGGGGTAAATATTGTTAGTATTTGTAATGTAATTTCATTGAGAATGTATTTCACAAAGAATACTAGGTGGTGTGTTGGGGAAAGGAGGTTGCAGTTGGCAGTTGTTTGGTTTTCCTGTTAGTTCTATATTGACCATGAAAGCAAAAGGTGGAAGGACGCTCTCTGGAGTAGTTTGTTGTTGTTGTTGTTGTTCAGTCGTTCAGTCGTGTCCGACTCTTCGTGACCCCATGGACCAGAGCACGCCAGGCACGCCTATCCTTCACTGCCTCTCGCAGTTTGGCCAAACTCATGTTAGTAGCTTCGAGAACACTGTCCAACCATCTCATCTTCTGTCGTCCCCTTCTCCTTGTGCCCTCAATCTTTCCCAGCATCAGGGTCTTTTCTAGGGAGTCTTCTCTTCTCATGAGGTGGCCAAAGTACTGGAGCCTCAACTTCAGGATCTGTCCTTCTAGTGAGCACTCAGGGCTGATTTCTTTAAGAATGGATAGGTTTGATCTTCTTGCAGTCCATGGGACTCTCAAGAGTCTCCTCCAGCACCATAATTCAAAAGCATCAATTCTTCGGCGATCAGCCGAAGTAGTTTGTAAATAATACTTATGGAGTAGTTTGTAAATAATACTTATTACTCAAATGTTGCCAGCCTGACAAGTAAAGATTTATATTCAACTATTTTTGTAAGGCATCACAAATAGCTAACATATACTGTATGTCAGTTGGCAGAAAGTGGGCTTTCTGATGCTGTACAGTGGACGCTTGGGTTGCGGACGTAATCCATGACGGAGGCACGTCTGCAACCCGCATCGTTCGTATCCTGCAGCGCCGCATGTGTGCATGCACGTTACGTAGTTCGGTGCTTCTGCGCATGCGCGAAGCATGATTTAGCGCTTCTGCGCATACGTGAGCGCCGAAACCCCGAAGTAACCCGTTCTGGTACTTCCGGGTTCAGCGCGGAGCGCAACCCGAAAAGACGTAACCCACAGCATTCGCAACCTGAGGTATGACTGTACTTTGGAGTATTTCCCCTCCATTAAATAGGGTTCTAAATAATGATTTTTCAAGCTAAAACTACAGTACTCAAATAGATATGAATACATGCTATGTGGTTTATTTATTTCTTGGCCAAAATAGAAAATGGAACTTCTGGGATGGGAAACCTTGGGCCCTCCTGATGTTTTGGAATTCCAACTTAGCTGACATGGCCAGTGATCAAAAATGATAAGAACTGAAGCCCAACATCTGATGAGGCAGATATTCCCTGGGCTTGAACCATAACTTCATATCTTTATCACCGCAAGAGAGATATAGTTGAAGAAATCAACAGAAAGATATGGGCATATCTATAGGTTTGCACCCATCCACCACCACCATCATTATTCATTTCATTTCAATACCACTTTATATTGTTAAGAACAAAAGCACAAAGCAGTTTACAACCTACATTAAAGCATCAAATAAAACAATCGAAAATAAAACATTGCAGAAGAAAGTATACAAAGTATACATTCATACCAACATAATGATCAGGAAACTAAAATATAATTTCAAAGATTTCAAAATAAAACATTACAAAGCAGGTTAACCGCAGAATGTACATTTATCGCAGCTAAGTTAACAAAAACAATTTATCTTAAACAGTTGAAAAGAAAATATTACGAAGGGAAGTCAAATATGAATTGGCCATTTAAAACAGCATAATTAACAAGAGAATAAAATTTGATCATAAGCATAGAACTTAGCTGCTGCTGTTGCTGCCAGTTCTACCAATAGTGGTTCATGGCAGGTGGGAACTATGGAAGTTCAGGCTCGATGACTTGGATCTGCACTAAGAGACAGCCATGATGATGTCTAGCTTCTTCAGCAGCCTCAACTTTTGTAGGTGGAGTCAGTCAGGGCCCTGCCCTCCCAAGCCGGTGGAAAAAGGCCCATAGGAAAGGTGGCAGGTCTTCCAGCACTCACAGCCAAGATGGTGTTTCTATAGGCCCCATTCCATATTTCCTGATTTTGAAATACCCCATAGTTTCAAAAGTGGTCTGCCAGTTGCTGTCCAAGGAATACAACCCCCAAAAAACCTTTGGGTCCAAAGCAGCGAGCTGAATGCTTCTTTTGGACAGCACAATTTCTTTCTCTACCTCAAGGTCACCCTCAGAGTTTGTAGTGTGTGTGTGATATTTAGCAAAGGGGACATGTTTACTTTTCAGCCTTGGCATTTCCACCCACAGTGATTTTGTGGAGGAGTTTATTTTCCCTGTTTTCGAACTTAATTCACCATTTCCTGAGAGAGGAAAATCTTATTTTGCAAGGTTCTGTGGATCCCAGACAGTGGTGCTGTCAGGGCAGGATTTTGTGGTAGAAGTCCTAGGCCCCAGTCAGCAGAATGAGCATGAGTGCCTCCAAAAAGCAGAAGATTCCACCCCCCCGTAAGTTTATTAAGTACAGAGTCTACAATTGCCTAATTAGGAACATAAAAAGCTTATACCCAGTCAGACCATTGGTTCATCTAACTCAGTATTATCTACACCAGAGACACGTGTCTTCCAGACGTTACGGGATTCCAGTTTCCATTATACCTGACCATTGTGATGTTGGATGGGCCTGATAGGAGGTGAAGTCCAACAACACCTGGAGGGGACCATCATGGCTCCCGCTGGTCTGTACTGACTGGTTGTGACTCTCCAGGGTTTCAGAAATGGGATGTTCCCAGTTCTACCTGGATATGCCAGAGATTGAACCCAGGACCTTCTGCATGCAGACCTTCTGAGCTACGGCTCTTTCCTGTTCACCACTGATCTCAGGCAGTGTCTTCTCTCCTGCGTCCCTCCCCAGACCTTAAGCTGTATGGATTCAGCCTACTTCCATACCCCTCTTTTTGTGCATTACTTTTCATAGAATCATAGAATCATAGAATCATAGAGTTGGAAGAGACCACAAGGGCCATCCAGTCCAACCCCCTGCCAAGCAGGAAACACCATCAAAGCATTCCTGACAGGTGGCTGTCAAGCCTCTGCTTAAAGACCTCCAAAGAAGGAGACTCCACCACACTCCTTGGCAGCAAATTCCACTGTCGAACAGCTCTTACTGTCAAGAAATTCTTCCTAATGTTTAGGTGGAAACATTATAGCAGTGATACTTTTATAGCAGTGATAGTTACACAGTGGAAGTCCATTCCCAGAACTGTTTCCTCAGCTCCTGTCTTTGTGCTATTTCATGGACAGATTAATATGTCCCCCTGCTCCTTCAAATCCAAAGGCTTTCCATTTGAGGCGATGGGCTTTAGCTATGTATTTTGAATTCCCTGAAAATTTAGACTGGCTATTAGATGTCCCTACTGCTGTATATTATGCATACATATGACTTTATCTAGTAAACTGTTATTTCACTGCTTTATTGTTTTATTGTGGTGTTTACTCTTACTGTGTGTCCCAAGCCTCCATAGAAAAGCACCCAAAAATTAATACTTTAAAAAAGAACTAGATAAGAGTAGGTTCCTCACTTTCCTTTGGATGCTTCATCTTAGGGGTGGGGAGAATTTTAATGCAGGTTGCATTTAGAGGTGAACCTACCTAATGTGCACCTTCTGAAAGACACAAACAAAAACCCAGCCGTCCTTTGAAATTCACAGTTCTCTGAATTTTGCAATGCGGGTCTCCAGTCAAGTTACATGTGCACAAAATGCATATGCTAGGTATTGGTGGAGAAAATGTACAAAAATACATTTGGGGAAATTGTTGTTTTTAAAAAATGAGTATATAAAGCACAACTGCATGCAAAATGTGTATATTAGCAGAAATTCACACTAAAATGCTGATGAATTTTCTTGGGGATTTTTTTTTTAAGTCGCACACCCATATTTAATTGGGACTGGTCCCTTTTGGGAGTGTGCATTCTTCAGTGGAGGAGCTTTTGCATTCTTCTGCTTTTGCCTACATTACACTACCTTGTACTATAAGAATCCTCATTGCTTTGATCAAAGAGAGAAGCAGAATAATTGAGCATGTTGCCCTGGAAATGAGTGAGGACATCAAAAGTGTCTTTGTGGGAATATACCTATTTTCCTCAGTTTTGCAGTGAAAAAGAAAAGCCCCAGGTTTCCTTATAAACTCTCTCTCTTGCAGCTGCAAATTACATTTTTTATTAGCAGGAAAATAAAGTAAATAACTCAGCAGACAGAACTCTATTGGTGCCACATTGCACTTTCTTGAATTTCTCCGGTTGCTTCTTTGTCGAGAAATTGGGGTGTTTTATGTTTTTTTTCCTTGTACACTCTTCTTGGATTTAGGATTGTCTTCCATTTTTTCAGTAAGGAATGCCTTTAGAAAAGCCCTATAAAATGGTTTGCTATGCCAATGGTTTTGATTCTTATAATAGTCACCAATAGCTACTAGATATGATGAGAATAGTACTCTGTTGTTCAGGTCCTGTGCTGCCCTTTGGCTGACCTTCCCATCTCTCTTTTTTCTTTATTATTGTAGTATCCTGTGGGTTTGAGAAGGGTACTCTAATACCAGGACGCGGGTGGCACTGTGGTCTAAACCACTGAGCCTAGGTCTTGCTGATCAGAAGGTCGGCGGTTTGAATCCCCACGACGGGGTGAGCTCCTGTTGCTCGGTCCCAGCTCCTGCCAACCTAGCAGTTTGAAAGCACATCAAAATGAAAGTAGATAAATAGGTACCGCTCCGGCGGTAATTACAGAATTAACCCTTAAGTGACAGGCTGAATGATCTCTGCTATTGCACTTCCAGCAAGAGCAACCTTTAAAATGTCTTAACATTATAAAGTTCTTTAGACCAGCTAATACCTCCTCACAGTTTGTTTGTTTTTAAAAGTTGTTTCAAGATGCTCCCAGGAGGCAATTGTATGTCATAACATGTACCTCCTACCAGGGGATTTGGAAAAAAAGAGACTTTCCCATGTGTCTCTTTATTTCTGTACAATACTATATTACAGGCTTCCTCAACCTCGGCCCTCCAGATGTTTTGAGACTACAATTCCCATAATCCCTGACCACTGGTCCTGCTAGCTAGGCATCATGGGAGTTGTAGGCCAAAAACATCTGGAAGCCTGATATATTAGTTGCTTTAAGCAGCTCTAAAATGCTAATTACAGACAGCACTTGGACCACCTTGGAAATTATCTTTTATTCCTTTTTTCCTAAAAATCCACCCACAAAGATACAGAGCCAGTTTTTTGTAGATATGAAACTGTCATGGGAAGTTGATTGATCCTTAATGTGTGGTTGTGATTCTATTCACTAGTACAGAGTACAATCACCTCTTTTTTGCTGCCCTCCGCAGAAATTTTGGGTTGATACCCACAACACTTTAATCAAGTACTACCACCTCATATTTAACCCCCCCCAAAAGTCCTGGGTTGATCCATCCAAACCTAGGCTCACCACATGGAGCAGCCACACACAGAACCTAAGACCAACAGCTCAAATCCTCACAACTCTTTAACAGTAGTAAAGTACAAAATAGCCCAGAACCAAATCATGACTAGCAAGATTAAAAAAAAAAGAAGAAGCTGAAATGTTTCCCAAGCTGTTAAATATACCTGTGGACATCAAAAAGGTTAAACATGCCAGTGAGATATCCATCCACTTGAACAAACCCTCACATTTGAAAAGGCAAATTAGCTCCAAACACCCCTAACCTGTGTTTTATCTAGGCATAATTGTCATAACGACATGTGAGTCACTTCTGAACATCCTTGCATTTCACTGATTTGAATCATGCGATCTTGACTGTACTTAAATGCAGTTTTTGTGTATTAATTTCAATGTGACAATTATGAATATCACCAAAATCATCATTAATTATAGTGAGATATAAACCAGTTTTCAGTTAACTGCTACCTGCTGCTACTCACCAGTGAATAAACATCATGTTTGGTCATTTTTAGATTTGTGTTACATGGGAGAGCTTTAGACAGTGCATACTTGAACTAAAACCTTTTCAAGTTATATAAACTGGGATATGTATTTATTTTAAAAATCATTTGATTATGAGCAGCAGGAGATGTACAATAATTTCCTGAAGGGTTTTGCTGCCTTCTTTATTTTTATTCACCGTATCATAATTTGAATATGTGATTATCCTACAAGGAGCAAATTCTAAGGAGCAATGCAGGGTGCTTGACACCAACTGGAAGATGCTGCTGTGAGGACCTCTGTGAAGGAGCAGAGTGGAACCCAGATCACGATAAGCAGTGTAATGATGATTGGCAGCTCAGTAAAGCTGACGTTCTTGCACCACAGCCAGTTTCATCCCACTGAGATCAATATGACTACGGGGTTTAAATCTTGATGTCTCATTGAAAGACACAGTGCTTTTTTATGTTTGGAAAGAATAGAGCTAAAACGAATATATGCAAATATTTTGAACTGAGCACTTTCCCCAGTTTTCCCTGCTAGTTACATAGATGGATCAGCCTATTTCTGGATTGTGTGAATTTAGCATATATTCATTCACAATATCCATTCAATTCTGTTTCCTCATTAATGTGTATTTTTTTTTAAAAAAAAGATGAACACAAATCTAGGTTTAATTTTATATTTAAAAAGATATGATTTATGTCCAAGCTATCTGAAAGACTGTATTCCCTCATTGGAACCTGCCCAGGTTTTGATATCTTTGGGGGAGGCCCTCTTCTCAGTTCCACCACCCTCACTGGGATAGGGAGGAAAGAGAGAGTCTCATTGGTGGCTGCTCCCAGACTCTGGAAACCCTGTCAGGGGAAAAGGTGAGGTATAAAATAATAATAATAATAATAATAATAATAATAATAATAATAATAATAATACACATAGTATACCCCAAAAGAGTATTTAGATATATATTTTATTTCAGTGTAGGCGTGTCTTCATTTTAACCTAAAACACAATTTTTAAAATGCATCTTGGTATTTTTGAGCCAAGACCCCCAAAGTGTGAATTTCAAGGAAAATTTACTTTCCGATCCATATATTCAGCTGGTGTTTTTTTTTTGGTCAGGTAAGGTCACATGGTGCTGGAGGAGACTCTTGAGAGTCCCATGGACTGCAAGAAGATCAAACCTATCCATTCTTAAAGAAATCAGCCCTGAGTGCTCACTAGAAGGACAGATCCTGAGGTTAAGGCTCCAGTACTTTGGCCACCTCATGAGAAGAGAAGACTCCCTAGAAAAGACCCTGATGTTGGGAAAGATTGAGGGCACAAGGAGAAGGGGACGGCAGAGGATGAGATGGTTGGACAGTGTTCTCGAAGGTACCAACATGAGTCTGACCAAACTGCAGGAGGCAGTGGAAGACAGGAGTGCCTGGCGTGCTCTGGTCCATGGGGTCACGAAGAGTCGGACACGACTGAACGACTGAACAACAACAACAACAACAAGGTCACATCATCATTCACAGAAATCAGATTCCTCAGGCACCTCTATATATTACATTTACACACAAAACTGTCACCCATTCACACCTACAGGAACAAATGCAGCCCCTCCCCAAATGCCTTACTTTTTGATGCCACAGGGTAAAACTGCAGTGGCAGTTTCTCCCCAGTTGCCAGCATGCATGCCTCACCCTCATTGTCACATCCATAAGACGCTCCTTCAAGAGCAGTCAGTGGCTGAAGGAGAAGCAGGGTGAATAGCTAACCAAGTCAGGTGGAGAACCTCACACCTGTAAGCCAAGTGCAACCTCTCCTGGCAACTCTCTTCCCAGGCCACTGGTTTTCAGAGGCATACGGACTCCAACCATGAACGTAGCCATCATGACTAGAAGTCGGTTACAGCCTCATGAATTTTTCTAATCTTTTAAAGCCATTCAAGCTGATGACAATCACTATATCTTGTGTGGAACTGAATGCCATAGTCTGACTTTGCACTGAGTGAATAAGTATTTTATTTTGTCCTGAATCTTCTAGCATCATTGGATGCCCCCAAGTTTGTGTATCATCAGAGAGATAAACGGCCTCGGTCCTGTATACCTGAAGGAGCGTCTCCACCCCCACCATTCAGCCCGGACACTGAGGTCCAACGCCGAGGGCCTTCTGGCGGTTCCCTCACTCCGAGAAGCGAAGCTACAGGGAACCAGGCAGAGGGCCTTTTCGGTGGTGGCGCCCGCCCTGTGGAACGCCCTCCCATTAGAGGTCAAAGCAATAAACAACCACATGACCTTTAGAAAACACCTGAAGGCAGCCCTGTTCAGGGAAGCTTTTAATCTGTGATATTTTAATGTTTTGTTTTTTAATAATTGCTGGAAGCCGCCCAGGGTGGCTGGGGAGACCCGGCCAGATGGGCGGGGTACAAATAATAAATTATTATTATTATTATTATAGAGAAAGAGCCCTGTCCAAATTTCCCCACTCCATGCATAAAACCTGGTGACCTTGTCTGAAGCTGATCAGAGGCATCAAAAACAACAAATCTTGAAGGCCCCAGCACTTTAAAACATGTCATCTGAATTTCTGGACACCTTTCAGCTACCACCTTACAGCTACCACCCCAAGGTTGCCCAGTGCCCTGAGAGAGCTGTAGAAGGGCATGGAAGAGAGGCTAGTAATTTGAAGAACTGTCTCACGTCGTGTTTCGCAGGCAGCTTTACAGATCCCTCTAGGCATCCATCTCTCCTCCCAGACGGGTCAAAGCAAGCTCTGACAACTTAAGAAGGGGCTTGCCAATTGGAAGGGCGACCTTTGGATGCTCTACCTTCATGTACACACACACACACACACACACACACACACACATCCAAAGAACACTTTCCACAACTTCTCGGTCAGGCTTGTTTTTCTTTTACAGCGCTGCTGGAAAGTTCATTAAAAGTGCCAACGTACCAAAGGAGGAAAAGCAAAGAGATGCCATGGACCAAGATAATGGCGCTCATTCCTGTTTAATTTTGCCATGAATAAAACTGAATGATGAATTCCTGCATTAAATCTGTCAAATAAAAAATAAGATGAAGAAGAACAACAAATGTGATTGGCTATAAAATTAACAATCACATTCCGGAGCATTCATAAACTGCTTGTAAACATATTATAGATGAGAAATAAACCCACACAAAACCCACCACATTGCCCATAGGTATGCTATATAAGGAATACACACACACACACACACACACACACGAGAAACTTTTTAGGAATAAACAGATAGCTGCTTTTTAAGATGATCTTTTATAATACCAGAATAATTATACAAATGAAATCATGATTTTATTCCATTTTTCTTCATTCTGTTTCTTTTATTGTCATTTTCTTTTACTGTTGTGTGTGGAAACACAATACTGAAATTACAGGCTGTAATTATGATGGCCCTATAGTGTATACCAGGGGTTGGCAAAACTTTTCAGCAGGGGGCCGGTCCACTGTCCCTCAGACCTTGTGGGGGACCAGATTATATTTTTTTTGGGGGGAGAAATGAACAAATTCCTATGCCCCACAAATAACCCATAGATGCATTTTAAATAAAAGGACACATTCTACTCATGTAAAAACACGCTGATTCCCGGACCGTCTGCGGGCCGGATTTACAAGGCGATTGGGCCGCATCCGGCCCCCGGGCCTTAGTTTGCCTACCCATGGTGTATACCATTACCAGGGTTTCTTCATATGTGGGCAAGGCCTCTAGCAATAGATCTAAATGCATGTAGGTTTATTTCAGGCTATGCTGCTCCCGTTGTCGTATAAAGGAAACACTCTCTCTTCCCCTGAGAGAAGCTCTGAATGGCTTCTCCGGGGGGGGGGGGATACAATTGAAAAAATAAATAAATTGTGATACCCGTTATCAATATGACATGCACATCAATTGGCGGAGTGGAGTTGGAGTCAGTTCACAGCAGAGGCTGGATATAGCTATGCCCCCATTTTTGTTTGTAAAATACTTTGTCATCCTAGTTATGGTGATGCCATTACACAGCCAAATAGATTTTTTTTAAAACAAAACAAAACAAAACATGGGGTGTTCCCCAGTTCCAAATCAAACCTACAGAGGATAATAATTACAAATAATGACAACAATAATAATACTGCAACCAGACAGGAAAAGTATTCCATTGTAAAGAATATTATTATGCAGATTTCAAAAGGCAAAGGATTTGCATTCTTGAATTAGACTTGAATTACTCCTACAGTGCTAACATAATAATGGGACCTTGTTTTGAAGAGCCTACATTTCAGTCACAAATTTTAACATATAACTCCCGCTCCAAAAGTTGCAGCTAGAATCTGTTGCTTTGGGGAGGGGAAATACTACATGAATCTGTTTTGAGCAGATCCATTGAAATCATTGCCATCTATTGACTGCTCCCGATTTCCTGATTTGAGACATAAAATGTTAGCTAGGTATGTAGGGATTATATATTTGGTTTATTATTTAAAAAGTCTATAAGGGACTAGCTCTTCTGTGCAATTTCATTTTTTTCCAAAAAAATCAATACATCTTTTGAGTTATCGAAGTGCAAAATACTTCTGTAGCCAGTAGAGTCTATTCACTTAAAACCTCCCCTGAATTTCTTTAATATTTCTTGAAAATTGCTTCTAGGCTTGAGAGTCTCTTATAAGATTCAGCTGGAGAAAATTTTTATAGCTGAGTTATAACCCTTTCTCCCTTAAAAAAAAAGAAGGGGGAAAAAGGAAGACCATAAAAGATGGAATTGCAGTAGCAAAGAGGGAAAGTGAGTTTAAGGCAGAAATAAGATGATGTCATCAAAGTTCAAGGACAAGGGACATGTGGCCTTTTTGTAGTGAGCGTAAACTATAAATAGCACAGGAGAGCAAACAGATTTTTAATTTTTGTGGGGGAAACAGGGAGTTCTCTGAACATATGAAATATTTTTCACTTAGCTATAGGATCGCATCCAGGAACATGATTTTTTGCTGAGAAGGCTAGCAGCTGATGAAAAGATTTATCAAAGTCCATTGGCTTTTAACTAATCAGCAAACATCAATTACATATATTGATACGTGTATCGTGGCATTTAAAAATGTGTCACAGAATCACCCTCCAGACACCAGCCTCGCTGCAGCTCACCTGGGCAGTAGTGGGACAGGGCAGGGTGGCAGACTGAGACTGTGCGAAGACACTGGCAGAACCAACCTGGAGCTCCCATTGGTGCATCCATGAAGTGATCTTGCCACTGCCCTGTCCCACTCCAGTACCATCTGGGTAATCTGCAGTAGTGTCAGGAGGATCGCCCAATGGCTCAGTCTCACCACACTGGCCACTCCCATAGTGGGTCACTTAGGGTAGGATTCAACTAAAGAATCACAGTAGCACAACGACTTTTAATTGCACAAGGTAACTTCCCTGCCCTCTCTTCTCTCTATGTGCCCCCCATGCCACTCTAAATCTGCCCTGGAGGGTTGGTGGAACCCCTAGAGATTATTAGGGGGGCATGAAGGGAGAGAAGAGAGTGGGACATTGCATTGTGCAGCTAAAAGTTGAATACAACCCCTAGAGCTGTCACAGTCAAGGAAGAAGAGATTTGAGGTACAGTGAATCTCAGAAAGATCAGGTTCATATCCCATGTCTAGGACCTGTTTGCAGAGCCCATAACAACATCAGTAAGCATAGGAACAGCAGAAAATGAGACAGGATGCCTTTGTCAGATTGTCTAGAAGATGAGCTGGTCCCACTTTTTGAGCCCATTGAGATAGCTATTGTGTTCTGTTTTGCATTCAATGCATATATTATTATTTTCACCATTTTTGAATGAGCAACAACATGCTAACTTGATTGGGTTTGTTGGGTACAAAGCATCCCAGAAAGCACAGGGCAATCCAATTTTCAAAATGGTGGGGCTAGATTTGTGTTCCATCACAAGGACAGGGCTGATGACATGACAGAACCAAATCCTAGAAGCCGTATTGGGAGCTGCCTTACCCTGGATGTCAACCTATTGGTGCACCTAGCTCAAACATGGGAAATATATGGCCCTCCAGATGTTGTTGGATTCCAACTCCCATTAGCCCCAATCAACATGGCCAATGTTGGGAGTTGCAGTCCAGCAACATCTGGAAGACTACAGGTTACCCGTCCCTGCCCTAAATCAATCTTTTCCACACTGACTGGCAGTGGCTTTTCAGGGTTTCACACATTCTCAGTTCCACTCAAAGATGTTGTGGTTTGAATATGGGGCCTTCTCCATGCAAGGCAGTTGCTCTACCACTGAGCTATGCCCCCTCCAGTTGTGAATAATTGGTAGAGACAGAGTAGTCCACCCCACTTGGATTCCAAAACACAATCATCTAATCCAATCTTGGAGGATTTCGATGCAGTTTGGATCAGTGATCCACTCCAGAATCCACAGTCCATTATGAGGTGGTGCTATTTCAGAAGAGAGAAAAATGGGAGGGGGGAGATAGATGGAAGCAGCTCAGATTTTTGAAGATTTTCTCTTAAAAATCTGCCTGGAAATGTGATAGGAGGGACTGGACTTCAGTGATTCCATCCATCCTTAAAGATTGGTTCCAGTTTCAAGAGTCCAAACTTTTGCTTAATTTAGGTTCTCTTGCAGGACCCAAAATCCCATTCAATTCCTCCACCCCTGAAAACTGACATTCTAGTAGAAGTTATTCCTACTGGCTGGAGGAGAGAGGGGCCCTTGAATTTCTATTCTAGTTTCGCTTAAACTATACCAGTGTCAGATTTTTGTATAATATAGGTGAAAGTGTACAACGTCTCCCTTGGTTTATCTCCGCAATGTCAGAATCTCCATTCTGCATTTGTATGGATTTTGAAAATGACACACAGAGGACTGTCGCTCTCTCTCGGAACAGGTGGCAAAAGTTTAAAAAAGAAAAGATGTAAAGAGCTGGCCTAGCCATTTCAAGTTGCAGCTGTCTCTCCTTCTCTCAACTTTTTACAAACTCTTAGATAATTTTTTCGCTGTGTAAGGTAAAAGATCCCTCAGGCAACTTTAACTTGCATGACCAGCCTTCCCTGACCTTGGCAGTATTACAAGGGTCACAGATGAACTGTGGGACAATGTCTGATATGCATTAGCACTGAAAAGGATTTTCTACTGCATTCGTCTTGCAGGTTTTTATCTTTTTATCCATTATTTTTTGTTGTTGTTGCAGAGTACATCCACTGCCTGCTAAAAAGTCTCCTTTCCAATGTGGAGTAAAAGAATTGTGTGTGTGTGAGAGAATTTGAGCAACACAGAGAAGATTACTGGAAAGAATTACCACAATTATGTCCTGCCCTTCATCCAAGGAGCTCAAGGTGGCAGGTTTCTTCTTCTTCTTCTAAACAGCTACACTGTGAGGTGGGCAAGGCCTGGTCTCCCTCAACAAAGTTCAACATTCTTGACAACTACACCATACTAGGCCTCGGGTTTACACCAGATATGGATTGTTCAGAGTAGTCTTTATAAGACAAGTTTATTCCAGAGGACATTGGGACTTCGTTATGCCCAAAAGTACAGGTTGATCAGGCATTATGTCAAACAGGACTGGCCCACCCATGAGACAAGGTGTGGCGACCGACTCAGGTGACAGGATCCACAGGGGCAGCAGATCCAGCCTCCAAGGAATGAATCGCCACCTGCTGCTACTGCTGCTGCGGTAATAGCGACAGCTGCAGTGCGCTTCTTTGAGGCCTGATCTGCTGCCTCCTTGGCAGCCGCCCCCCGCCAATGCCACCCCTACAGCAGCTTCTTGCTCTCCTCCCACCCTTGTTCCCGGTGTAGATCTTTATCCCCCCCTTGTAGGTCTTCACTCCTCCCTTCTTCCCTGGTGGGGGAGGCACCATTTTGTGGTTCACCTCAGGTGCCAAAGTATCTTGGGCCAGCCATGATGTCAGGGTGTGAACAAGCACACAGAATAATAAGTAAAGTTGCAGAACAGCACCAGTCCGGCTCCTTGAAGTCCTACACCCCATTCCCTGCCAAAGCCAGAACTATATACAACAGTTCACTCACACAACTCCTGTCTCAATCTGACCAAATCAGTTCCATTCACCTCCTGTTCAGCAAGTGCTGGAGGTTTTGCCTACCTTTAAAGACAGTGCACAAATTTGTCCATTAGTACCAATTGTCCCCTGTGTTAACCTTAGTACAGTGGTACCTCGGGTTACATACGCTTCAGGTTACATACGCTTCAGGTTACAGACTCTGCTAACCCAGAAATATTACCTCGGGTTAAGAACTTTGCTTCAGGATGAGAAAAGAAATCGGACAGCGGCGGCACAGCGGCAGGGGGAGGCCCCATTAGCTAAAGTGGTGCTTCAGGTTAAGAATGTTTTCAGGTTAAGAACGGACCTCCGGAACGAATTAAGTATGTAACCGCAGGTACCACTGTATACACAAAGAGGTGGAGAAACTCTGGCCTGGCATAGGTCCCAGAGTGTCACATAGTGTAGTGGCCAAATGTGTGAAAAGTGGGGTGGTATTGGCTGCTCAGCACATTTGGATGGGTCATCTGGCAAGTTTAGCTTTGTGGACTGTGCCCACCATGCATCCTTCGATGAGTGCTGGAACGTTGTCTGAATCCCCTACAGATTCATTCACTTGTATTGAGAGGTACTCAATACATGAGATTCTGGTTATCTATCTCCATCCTGAGCTGCTGTGACCTTCCCCAAGCACCTGCTTGTCCACTTTGAAAACAGACTGTTGGACTAGATCAGCCTTAATCAACCTAGGCTGATGGGAAGTGTAGTCCAAAACAGGACAGCAGGTTGGCAAATTCTAGCCTATATAGTTTCCATGTTCTGATGTATGTTTGTCTGTATTATGAATAATAATCGTAATTTCTCCCATAAGTTCTTCTCTGGATTGGAAAGTTAAAACAACTTTCTGCCCATTTGCATTCAACATTAGTAGACCAGGTGCTCGAAGCAAACTGATTTCTAACTCCATGCACATTTTGTTTTTTTAAAAATCAACTGCTGACTCAAAATGAAAATCCCAGTTAGGGATGGCATCAACACCCTGATGAAGAACGCCACTGAGGCCGATTCTGGGCTCTCCTTTAATCACCCCCGCCCCAGATCACAGCTTCAAATTGGAGCATCTGATTCCCTTTTAAATTCCATATAATTCCCTATTCTGTAGGAACAGCACATTGGCCAGAGCAGGGGTGGGGAACCTCTGGCCAAGGTGCTGAATGTGGCCCCAAGCTACTCTCTTTGGCCCTTGGGACTCTCCTCCTAAAGCTATGTCTACTTCCCAACCACATTCCACAGAGGCCCTGTTTTGTACCTTCAAGTGTTTTTGCCTGGCGGCAATATGCCTTTGGAGTCTGTTAAGGCCTGTTACTTTGCCAGATGGCGAATAGAGAGTGGTATGTAAACAGGGGGATATATGCAGGGGCAAGTCTTGTGGCACAGGGAAAGCTTTACAAGATGTCTGCAGCAAATAATCGAAAATTTAATATTTAAAATGCTTAATATTTAAATATCTCCAAGCGGTATAGAAAAATACAACACGGGGAAAAGAAAGATGTTTCATGTATTGGAAAGGAAAGGACATTCCAGACTGCTGTGGCAACAGCAGAAAACGTCTATTTCTGAGTCACTGCTCAACAGTTTTCTGAAGGATGTGGTACTATGAATAAAGTTTTCTCTGATGATCTAAGTGATCTTACAGGTCTATACAGAGGGAGGTGGTCCTTCAGTTAACCTGGTCCCAAACCTGATACATTAATAACAAGGCCTTGGACATGATCCAGGAACTAATCAGCTGCCAGTGCAGGTGTAATGCATTCACGTCTATATGCACCGTGCAATAACCTGGCTGCACCAACATGAATACAGGTATTCACTTGGTCGAAGGGGCTGCGTTCTTGTGATAGTCACAGGTCCCGCATATCTGTTCTTATTCTCCAGGCTTGAACAAGTGGCTGCCTGCCTGATTCCATTTCGCTTTAGTGCAGGAGAAATAATAATGACCGATATCTCAGGGACAAGGGTTGCAAGGAGGAATAAGGTCAAGACTGCAATGCTCTGCGACTATTAAAATGTCTGCGCAAAGGCTGCATCATCATAATGCACCTGATTCGGCTAATGACTCCTGGAGCTGTTGCAGCTTTCTTTTTTTGCTAAGGGAAGTGATAAAGATGAGAAAAAACGGGATGGGGCCCTGCTGGTGGACAATAAAGGCTCGCAGCAGGTATGAAGTATGCATTGCTGTAAAGACATTTGCGGAGAGCTTCCGACTAGCAGGGGGGAATACGACGGGCCTCTTTAAAGAGAGTTCTTTATGCCACTTCATTGTACTCTTAAATAAGCCTACTCAAGATTCAGCTCGGATGCTTTTGCCAACTCTTTACATCCCCATCCTTGTGGGGACAAGGGTGATAATTTTCAGCTACCCAGGGGGAGCAGGAAAGGTGTTTAACCCTCTGCTGCCTGCAATTATTCTTCTGCAGCCTCTCAGTTTCTCCCCCTGCCCCAAATATTTTCTCAATTGTTCTCTCCAACCTCAGAGTCTGGAAAGCTCTGAGGGAAAGCAGCAAGGGAGAAGGAAGGTGGGAATTAATGGGTGGGGGTAGGAGAGGGTTCTGCACTCTTCATCTCCCCATTGCTTCTTCGTTCCGCACTGCTTTGAAGAGCCCAGGCAAACATGGAGCTCAGGCTCCCATGTCTGTGACTAAATGAAGCTCAAAATGGTGGAACGCCTCACCTAGGAAGATCCAATTGCCTCTTCCACTGTGATGGTTTCTCATGAAGGCCCTCTGCCCCACATTTTTTTAAAAAAAAATCAGCAAGTGTTTAACTTTCCAGGCAGCTGTATTGCTCTTGTTTGTTTGTTTTATCTCCTGCCACCACTTCTCATTTCATTTATTTATTTGACTGCACTTATATCCTGCCTTTCCTCCAAGGAGCTCAAAGTTGTGTACATTGTTCTCCACATTTTATCCTTGCCCAAGTTCACCCAGAGGACATCATATCTGAGTGTGGATTTGAAGGCTGGTCTTCCAGGTCCCAGCCCAACACTCTAACCACCACAACACACTGGGTCTTTACTTACAACTCCGATTTTTGTGAGCTATTTTCCTTGTTCCTTAGTGGAAACCATTATAGCTCAGTAGTAGAGGGTGTGGTTGCATGCAAATGCTCCAATTCAATCCCCCCCAGGGAGGGAAGACTCCTGCCAAACAGCCTGGGGAACTGCTGCCAGTCAGTGGAGACAATACTGAGCTAGATAGAGGAGTCATCTGGCTTGCTATAATACTTCTTTCTATGCTCGATGGCCTTATTTATAGCTTTGTACTCAATGTACTGCATTTTATTGATGGATGTAAACCTCTCTGAGTATCTCTTTGAGGCACAAAGTGCTGGGTATCAGCAAACAAATAAATCAATTAAAGTCAGGGACTGTGATACAGACCTCCATTTAGCAAGTGGTAACTCATAACACTGCTTACATAACCCTTTTGTTGTCTCAGTCCTGGTGGGAAAGGACTGTAGCGCAGTGGTAGGACACATGGCTTGCATGCTGAAGGCCCCTTGTTCAATCCTTGGCAACTCCAGGAAGGGATGGTTAGGGGAAATCCACTGCCTGAAACCATGGAAAGATTCTCTGGCAGCCACAGTAGTGGATATATTTGGTATAAGGCAGCTTTGTTCAGATTATTGGCCAAACTATCCTGGGGTGAGTTTCTTGGGGAGAGGGGAGCCTCAGGCTTGGGGACCCAAATACAGCGCCCCTAGGCTCCTGGGTCTCTCTCTTGACCACATCCCCTTTCCAGCCAGACTCTCTCTCCTCAGGCCACACCTCTCACCAGTCTGGCTTCACGCTGCCCTTGCGTGTTGTGGCTTGGCTTGGAAAGTGTCACTGAACTCTGAAAAATGCTTCTTGCTTGCCTGGGTAGATGATGGAGAGAGTTCCCTGGCCCTCACTGCTGGACTCCCCACTTGGCTTCTGCGTACATCAGATTAGCACGCAGGCAAAGCATAAGATAGATGCTGCAGCAGGTACACAAGAGGTATAGCCGGTACACAATATGGCTAAGTGCAAGCTAAGATGCTGATCAAACAAGTGTCATGCCCCCCACACCTTTCTTTTGAAGAGTGGGGTGGGCACAAGCAACCAGAGCAAGCAGACCTTCACGTGGGTTGGGTCTCTCCATGGTTTGTTTACACCAGCACTGGTGTCTCTGCATCCTTGGAAATACAGGTGGTGTCAGCACTGGCTCAGGGTCAGATTTAGTCTCCAACACCTCCCCAGGCTCCTCACTAACAGGTGAAGGCACCAGAGGTGGCTCCACAGCAGGAGGTTTCTGGGTAGGGGTGTCCAATGTCACTGCGGTGGAACATCCTTCTGCTTGAATCTAGCTCTCCACCCTCTAGACTGTTGGTTGTATTCCCAGGCTCAGACACTAACTGAAGTCCCAATTTCACCTTGCCCATCCCACTGGGACCCCCCCCCCAGGGTCATCCAGCACCAACCCCCTAAGCTCCTCACCAAGACACCTCCACAGAACTCGTGACAGGGAGAAGTGTGAGTGTGCAAAGATGCAAGCCTACTACACCAAGGTAATATTTGCATTCATTTCTCCGCCTACCTCTGCCTCTGGCCCCGCTCACTGCTGCCATGTGGCCCCTGCAGGATTGCCTTGAAGGGAATTTGGTCCTCGGTTTAAAAAAGCTCCCTCATCCCTGCCTTTGGCCCTGTCTTTTGTCAGCTGCCTGCAAGTAATTGCTTCTACAACAGACAGCCCCTTTGAGATAGAGTGGACCGAGTCAACCCTCGCGTAAGGATATGCTGGCAGGATGTAAATAATGATTTTCATGGCGGAATAAAAATATTTGGGGAATTAATTCCCCCTCATCGCAAAGGTGACTTGTCAAAGGGCTTTCTCGAGCTATACCTGCTGCTGCTTTGTTTTTCCTTTACAACGTCTTGAATTCTATTAAAAGACAAACAAATTTCCCCGTCATTAGGCACCTTGCTGACACCACCTGCCATTCTGTCACTCGCAGCTAGAGACAGGGACCTCCGTGCTTTGCCTGACAGATTTAGACAGAAAAATAGAAGGAAGCGGAGCTGGAGCACCTGTGCCTGCAAGGGCAATAATGGGATTACCGTTACCCCAAATGTGCACTGCAGAGAAAGGAGAGGGGGGAAATAATAATCGCATGATGTAGCTAGGTCCTCCCCATCAAATGTCATTATGCTTCTCCATCTCGAAAAGCTTTTACCTGGCTTGCATAGATGTACAAAGCCAGGTAAGAGAGGGGAGAGAGATGGGACTGCTGCAGAGCTTAGGAACTTTGGTTTCCCCCTCTCGTTTAAATCTTTCAATTCCAGCTGGTCATTACAAAGCCTCTGTAGCTCGAAGAATGCCCTGATGTCCGGGCCTTCTTGTTCTATTCTTCTCAGCCGAGTGTGAAGACAGGGGTTGCCTTATTGCTGGCATTTGTAAAGTTGCTCTGGGCTCTTTTAGCTGAAGAGCAAGATAAAAATTACATAACATGAGCAGACCGTCACAGGGCCCTATTTTCCAGGGACAGTCCTGGATTTACAGAAGCTGTCCTGGTTTTTGTTTTGATCCTGTAATGTCCCACTTTTCTTTAGCATGTCTCTATTTTCATCAGAGAAATGTTGGAGGGTGTGGAGTTATGCAAACTCCGAGACAAGGAGATAAGTAACTATAAAACCTTTAGAGGACATCTGATGGTAGCCCGGTAATGGAAAGTTGTTTTTTTTAATGTTTAATGCTTTTATATATGCTGGAAGCCACACAAAGTGGCTGGGGCAACCCTGTCAGATGGACGGTGTATAAATAAAATTATTACTATTACTATACTATTATGGAATAGGATGTCCCTATATAGGATGGAGAAATGTTGGAGGGTATAGAAGAGGCCTCCTAGAAAAGGCCCATCCAACTCAGAATCTTGTTCTCACAGTGGCCAACCAGATATCAGGCTGGGCAGAGGAAGAGGAATGGTGGAGACCGCCTCCCCATCCTGACCCTTCCAGGGAGGAGGAGGAGGAAGACAGTATAGATTTACAACAGTGGTTTGTGTCTTCAGACCCAGAGACCTCCCCCCTAAATAAAAACACAGTTGACTCAAATTTTAGTTTTGGTTTTTGGCAGAATTTAGGCCACAACTTTATTGATTACAGAAAGTGAGAGGTTGCATAGGCTCTGGTTTGACTAGCTCCCTGCACCCTTGCAGGTAGCGCTGACCCAGAGCTCTATCATAGGTCAGCCAAGGGTGAACCTGAGGTAGGTGAAAAGAAGAGTTTGGATGTGATATCCCGCTTTATCACTACCCGAAGGAGTCTCAAAGCGGCTCACAATCTCCTTTCCCTTCCTCCCCCACAACAAACACTCTGTGAGGTGAGTGGGTCTGAGAGACTTCAGAGAAGTGTGACTAGCCCAAGGTCACCCAGCAGCTGCATGTGGAGGAGCGGAGAAGCGAACCCGGTTCACCAGATTACGAGTCTACCGCTCTCAACCACTACACCACACTGGCTCTCACTGGCCTGGGAACAGACTCTGTTCACTCCCCAGATGCTCCCCTGGACTCAGGCATGGGCACAACCCCCTCTTGAGGGTTGACCAAACCAAGTTGAGTCCCTGGATTCCTTTAACGGAATACCCTTCACATAGGGATGGCGAGAGCATTCCCCCATCCCTATCACCTGAACCAGTGCCTATCCGCAACCTTACAAGTTGTGACGATTTGCTAAGCGGCAGGCGAAAACCAAATGCCAACAGCCAATCAGCCAAATGGGGAAATTCCTGTCGTGCCCCTGTCCCAACGACAGATAACACATGACGGCATAGCAAAGTCAATCACAAAATGCCCTAAATATAGGGAGAGGTGGGCGGGTGTTCTGATGCACAACCCGAAAGAGGAAGCTCTGGGTCATGTGCATGGGTATAAATAGGTCCCTCAGCCCGTTTAGACTGTGCCCCATTGGCCAGATTTCACCCAGCAACGAGGGACCTACCAATTGGGTGTTGTGGCTGATACCCACAACATATACCCACCCACAACCAGGAGGTCTTTTAGGGAGGACACACTTTGCAGAAGGTCACAGTTCAGAGGCAGATGAGGGGAAAAGTTGGGAAATAATGGGAGAGGAGCAGGCAGAAGCAGAGCGGCAGCTGGCTGACATGTCACTAGAAAGCATTCCAGACCCACATTTCCCAGAACCCAGCGAGCCTTAAAAGTAGGGGAGCAAAGAGCTTGAAGACAGAGGGCACTTAGTGGCTCCCATAGAGAAAGTGATGACAACGGCGAATGAGGAAATGTGAGAGATGGAGGATGGAGATTCACTCTGGACAACGCCATTATCCAAGAGGCTGATTTCTATAGCCTCTCTCTGTAAAGTTTGAAATAAAAAAGGACGGTAAGAAAATTTTCCGTGTCTTTATAATTTCCTGGGCAACCAGCTGAGAGCCGCTGACAGTACGCTGACACCAGATGCCTATCGGTAGCTCGTAAGCAAGACTTGAGGGGAACAGCATTCTCCCCACTTAATATAATATATTATAAATGAAAAAGAATCAACAGCATTTCTTTTTAATTGCTATTAGGATGGCTATGAAAGCACAAGAGAGTTTACAGCAGCCAAGACTTCTCACTTTCAACCTGTCCCGTCAACGGTAACTTTCATAACAAGCCCCCTCTCCCCCCGGTCTCTACGACTCTCAGAAGGTGACATGCCATGCCCATTGTGGTATTGTTCATAGGAGCCTCACATAAAGTGAGCTGGGTGTGGGGAAGGACTCAGGGAAGGTAGAAAGAAAAGAAGTCTCTCCCCCTCCCTGAGTTGCCTTTGTGCCTAAAAGACGATAGTTGCGCCACATGCTCCTTTATCTGCGATTCCCCCTGTTGATATTGTATTATATAAAATGGAATGCTTGACCTGTCGAAGGAATAAAGACTTTCTGCTGTCACGCACAGACTAGCTGCGTTGTTGCAGGGACTCTGGGAAACCAGCTGAGATTGCTTATGATCCAAAGCCCCTTGAAATCAATGTGAGAAGTTTTATTAACTTCAATGAGCTTTTGGATCAAGCTCGGTATGGGATGTCGGAATGCAAGTGTGTTATGTACAAGCGCCGAACTGCTCAGACGGCAGGCTCCAGCCGTGTAGAAAAGCACGGCGATAAAATCAATAACAGCAGCAGCTTTTGCTCAAAAGAAAAGGACTCCTGGAGATTAGACTTGAATTACAAGCCGTGCCCTTTGTGACAAGCCAGCCAATTGCTGGGCACCGTAACACACCAAGTAGGCTTTCTGGTGGGGGGCTGGCATAGGGAAAAGGGAATTTGAGTGGATCTGAACCACAAAACAATTTTGTCATTGTTGTTGTGGCAGGGAGGGGAAATCTAGACAGGGTTGAGGCCTAGTTCACAAAAATAGCAGATGAGGTGGTAAAACTCTTTATGGGATGCACCAGTTTAGAATTTGGAGGGTGAAATACACGACTAAATGTTCCTTGAATAATATATTTTAAAAGTACCCTCTCACGCATGTATACATAGAAAATTAAATGCCAGAAATAGCTCAGGTTTTGCTGTCTCCTCCTTCTTTGACATATCTGCAGAGGTTTTTGGTGTCCTTTTCCTGTGGAGAGTTTTTTGAATATGTAATCTCCCACTTGCAAAGTGAAGTAGAACAGTACAGAAAGAGTTTTATGAACCTCACCTGTTGAATGGCCCTTGGTTGCTTACATGAGCCCAGGGCTTGTCGATCAGAAGTTCGGCGGTTCGAATCCCCGCGACGGGGTGAGCTCCCGTTGCTTGGTCCCTTTTCCTGCCAACCTAGCAGTTCGAAAGCACGTCAAAGTGCAAGTAAATAAATAGGTACCGCTGCAGCGGGAAGGTAAATGGCGTTTCCGTGTGCTGCTCTGGTTCGCCAGAAGCGGCTTTGTCATGCTGGCCACATGACCTGGAAGCTGTACGCTGGCTCCCTCGGCCAATAATGCGAGATGAGCGCCGCAACCCCAGAGTCGGTCACGACTGGACCTAATGCTCAGGGGTCCCTTTACGTATTATAATAAGTATTATAATAAATAAATAAGAGCCAGCATGTGGAGAATGACTTTTTTCTTGCTGCTCAGGAACCACAACCAGTCATCCTATATGTCGACGGAGGAGAATTCCTTGCAAGTTGAACAAATCATGATGCACCTTAGAGTTTCAGCTCCATTAAATGAACCTAGTCCTGACTTTAGAAAAGCACAGGAAGAGTTAGAACTGTGTATTTTTAATATATGAACGATGCAAAAATATTTGCTAATATTCTCCACATAGACTTGACAGCTTCATAACAACTCGAACCATTTTCAGTGAAGGTATAAAAATGCCTTTTGACCTTGAAAAATATTCAATTTTTCACATAATTAAAAGTATAAAAAAGGAAGATCCTCTGCAACAGGAACACATTGTAACCACTAATTTGTTACCTACACATCACTGTCCGCTCACCTGCAAGTACCTGGAGATCAGTAAGAACTACTAAACAGATCACTCAAGTTTAAATCCTCTTACCAGAATCTCTACAAGGGAGCCCCCAAAATACCGGAAACTAAGCTTACAGCTAAGAATAAAATAAATGCAATTAATACCTGGGCAGAACCAGCTCTGACTTACTCCATGGGTACCGTCAAGTGGTCTAATGCTTATTTGAACAAACTTGATAGATTAACCTGCAGATTTCTGACAAAGTTCAGGATGCATCATTCGAATGTCTCAGTGGAAAGACTAAAGATCTGAAGGAGATGGGGGATTAGTGCATGGATACATGGATTCTGCAAACATTAAGCATAGAAACTCATGATGTAGCAACTGATGTTATGGTTCTCCAAGCAGCATCGTAGAGCTGAAATAAAATGAGTACACCCTATTCTCGGGTGGTAAATTTGGAGATTGGGTGGGTGGGGGTAAAATTACAGAAGTAGCCATTGAGCACTGGTGGGTGTAACATTTGAGAGCCACCACTGCCTCCACTTGGTTTGCTTCCATGCCCAACATGGTTAATGTTTTTGCCCCCCCCCCAAGTCAGATTCACAAGTCCCTGACTCTGTCACACAATTTGGAGTGGAGTATTCAAACAGAGAACTTTCAGCTCGACAACACTAGTCCACCACACCCCAAAGAAAAATCCTTCAGTGGAAAATCATTCTGGCCAGCTGAAAGAATTGAAACATGAAAATCGAAACCATGAGGAATACCCAGACGGCCGTTAATGGAGGAACTGTGGAAGTAGTCTAATCAATGGAGTAAGTGTCTAACGGGCAGCAAGCCAACTGAAAACACCGAGGCTTTGATCCGGTGCACATTTTTGTGAGTGTAGCACTTACTTCCGAGTAGACATGCATAGGGCCGCGTGACAGCTAGGTTTGAGCATTGGTGCTCAAGTCTTGTAAAATTGCCAACAATAACTATCAAAAATATATAACAAAAGCCACAGGCTTAAGTCCTATTCAGAGCTCGTGATGATTTAAAGCCTAGAGAGGACACAGATATGCACACAATTCCCACCCTCAATATCCCCAAGTGTGGCTTTTTGTCTCACGTGTGAGAGCACCTCTTCAGCCCTTCACATGTTCAGTATAAAAGCCAGAAGAGGGTAGACGCTTCCCCGTGATCAAGAACTTTAATTTCCCAGTCATAGGGAAGCTTCTAAACATTCCCAGCTAAATATTAATAACAATTTTTAAGCGGCCTTCAAACTTTGGCGATGGATGTGCAAAGTTCTAAAGCAGAGCCTGCATTTGTGTGGAGGATTTGTGAGTGGCTTGTGCGCACACTGCATCCCTGACATATTCAGGTGATGAATGCTTGTATAAGACAACTGCCCCTTGTAAAAAAAAAAAAATGCAAAGAAAACCTAGAAACGAGCATGTTACATAGGCTACCCTGTCTTAGGCAATGTGAAATATTTTGCCCAGCACTATCTGGTTGTAAAAAAAGAATTCCCCACTAACTTCTTATGCATTAGGAAGCAGCTCCCCTTTTGTACAAATATATAATCCCGAACCAGTTGTTTGGAATGGTAATGATTACACTTTGTATTGGGATGATAAACCTATTATAACAGATAAAACAAATAGATTACAATTGGCCAGTTATAATTCTGGCAAACAAAACAAATTGAAACAGCTACTATAATAGATGCTGCAATTCCTCTAAAAAAAAAAAAGAATGAAAAAAATAAAGACCACCACATAATCTTATAAATAAAACATGCTGAGAAAATCAAGACAATTCATACAGAACCGCTATTAATATCAGCTACAGAATCTCTCCCCACAATTCCCCAGTGCTAAACTCAGAGAAAATAAATGTACCTGTATGTTGATATTATTATTATTATTATTATTATTATTATTATTATTATTATTATTATACTTTATAGGGCTTCTATAAAGATTACTGCAATAATGTTTGTGAACTGCACCGAACAGCTGAACTATTTTTTAGAAAATGTAAAATAAAACATTTGGAATGTGCTATGTAACTGTGAAGTGGGTTGCTTGGATCTAACTTGTCCTTGTTTTGATATCCCTTACAGAGAGATTTTTCCAATGTATTTCTGTTTTATTATTATTATTATTAAATTGTGTACATACCTGGAAAAGTGCCAGGTCCTAAAAGGCCGCACACCTGGTTGGATGGACATGTGATGAGTTTTCTTTTTAATGACTATAATTCAGCTACACACATTTCCATTTGCGGAATACAGTGTGAACACATGGTCAGTGAATACCCCACACTCCATCCATCCATGAGCAGAGAGCTAGAGCTACAGGTATGCACTCCCAGGGAGCAACCCTATGCAGAAGAAGCTGGTGCAAAGAAAGCTGGTGTCAGCTGTTGCTGCTCTGTCCACAATAGTGTCCTGTGCTGGGTTGCCAGGTCACTTGACCAAGTTGAACAGGCTTAGGATCCAAAACCCCAGAATGCCCCCCTAAATATAGGGAGAGGTGGGCGGGTGTTCCGATGCATGCGTGAAAACAGGAAGCTCTGGGTCACATGCATGGGTATTTATAGGTCCCTTGAACTGTTTAGCTTGCTTCCCATTGGTCAGATTGAACCCAGCTTCAATGGACCTCACGATTGGGTGTTGTGGCTGTCAATCATCCCACTCACAACACTGGGATTTGGTTGCCAGCTCTCACCGCAATACGTGCCCTCTTTAAAGGAGGACCCGATCTCTCTCTCTCTCTCTCTCTCTCTCTCTCTCTCTCTCTCTCTCTCTCTCTCTCTCTGTGTGTGTGTG